>JAHSVA010000001.1:11022500-13422500 GCA_019915185.1 Eucalyptus camaldulensis
AGGCTGAAAGGTCTTACGTTGCCTATTTGTATACAGGTTCAGTTGTTGCTGAATGAGTCTCAACCATGAGAATTTACAGTAGAATGCGGCTCAATTCTGTTTTGCTGTGTTTATGTTGCTATGCATTTCGGTTTTTGCAGCATGATGTTCTTCGAAAATGTCCCCGCTGCAACCACCTGTAGTATTTGGTCCCAAGAGTTCCTGTTGTGTATTATCAGAGTTGTTTCCAAGTTATTCAAGTCATATTGTCAATTTACGTTGGATATCCGTGCTGATTTTTATAGAACTTTAATGTGTTTTTTGCGTCATATGTTGGCTAGGATTGGATTTGATAGATCTTGGTTTCATATGAGGGTTAGTTTGGTAGCACACGATGGTACATGACGTGCGGATGATTTCTCGTCATTTTTTAATGTTTTAGTAGTGATTTGGTTGAATAAATAAAGGTCACGTGCCATTGTCCGAACCATAGACTACAAGTATCGGACTCGTTCTTAGTTAAATAACATGTCCCGGGTTAGTTTCTGTAAGTGGCCATGACCCCGGGCCGGATTCTTTAGTTTACCGGATCATTCCGTGCTTATTTGTTATATGTTTCCTCTTGGAATTTCATTATTGGTCGTCATTAGGGGGATATTTATTTGGTACCTTAGAAATAGAATAAATCTTGGATTTAGCTCATGGGGATTCTTGTCCCGGGACTCAATAATGAGGTCATGTATATTCATTACCTGACATCATATCGGGTTTATTCTGTCGCACTTTACCTTTATTGCATTGATTATGATTGGTTACTTATTGGTTGTGCACCCATGCAAGTACATCATTTAGTGGTGTATGATAATACGATAGGCAAAGATCGCATGAACAATATATTCGAAAGATTGAGAATCGGTATTGAAAGGCTGGTCATTAGATAATTAGCGTAATTAAGCCCCGATCTTAGACCAATAATTTGCAAGAGTGAAGTGTACTACTGCGCTTCACTTGGCTATTAATTGACCCTAAATAGAGTAGTGACGATTCCAATTAAATAAAATTTCTTTGATTAATCAATTGAAACTCAAACGTCACGATAGTTAGGATTTAAGAGAACTCACGTTGAACAAAAGCGAACACCTCGAACCAAGGCATCGCTCAATCGTTATACCCACCCCCTCTAAGATTCTTTAGAGAGGGTCACAACAATTTATGAAAGGAAGCTTTCGAAAATTAGTTATGGTAATACGTGTTATGGTGACCAGAGGAGGTGGATTTAAGGGGCTTCATTTTTTGGCACATTTTAAGGGGGTTCGCCCCAGTGGCTACCTTTCCAACTTGGAAGGGGGAGGTGAGGCGTTCAAATCCCCCCCTTCACGGGGGGATTGGGGTGGGGACGATTTCATTTCAGGAGTGGGTTTCGACTCCCACGCCCTGTAAGGAGGCAGGTCAAAAGTTTGAGAGTGAGTGTTCGAATAAGATTAGAGTAGGACCGACCAAAAAAAAAAAAGATAGATGATGTCGTCAATTAAATCTCGTCCATGTGCTCCGAAACCAAGTGGGGTCGCCGACAATTTGCTTTAGAAAATTTGGATGCCCATGCCAATTCATTTGGGCATTCCTGTGCTATCTTTTTTCATTATTTATTTTTATTTATCATTACAGATCTTTTTTTTTTTTTTTTTAACAAAAGATCTCCATCCCCATTGCTTTCATGTTTTGTTTTCTATCGCTTAAATATCTTCAACTTTCCTTGCAGGATAGCCACCTATTCAGCATGTTTGCATTGTTCTTGTGATAATGTACTTAATGTTGTCAATCGTGCGACACGCATATTATATGTACCTTTATCTATGTGAACAGTAAGCTTGAGTTGGAACCTTATGACACCTATATTCCATTGGTCTCTCTAAATCCTTCTTATTGAACCTTCATTCTTACCGTGTTTATTCTTCAGAGATAAACTACAATCGAGAGAGAGAGAGAGAGAGAGTCCATGGTAAATGAAGGCATATAAATGAGGAATTAATGGAAAGGAAGTAAATAGAACTGATAATGAAAAAAAAAGGTGATAATTTTTTTATCGAGTGAACTTCACCTTTAAGATAATATAAAAATAATGGAACTCATGAACTTGCCGAATTTTTGTTGAGGTGTTGCCGCAAGATTATTGTAGCTTTGCTAGAATTCACTAAAAGTTTACTTGGAATTGCCGTAATTTGTTCAGAATTGTTTAAACTTGCTTGAATGTACTGGAGTCTAGCTGAAATAAGTTGAATTTTGTCAAAACATGGCCGGAATATTTAAAGATACTTTTCTAGTTCACCACATGCAACATGACATTTTATGCCATGACTGTCCTCAAAGGCGTCCCATCTGTTAGACCTCAAGGATTTTCTCGGGAAAATCTGTAAATGCTGGTGAGGAGGAAAAATGGGTGCCATGGCAAGTGAAAACGGAAAAGAGAGAGAAAAAAAAGAAAAGATGGCGAAGCTGTAGGTAATATTTTTTTTTCTAACTTTAAATAAATAAAGTAAGTAACTTCAACTCGGCATTCGTTTCAGTGCTTCCATTTAGTTTTTTCTAAATAAATTGTTGGTTCCAATTATAAATTGCGCTGTCCTATTTGATTTTTCACCTGATGGTATTGGTATTTCACGTAATTCTAGAAAAAGTCGATCACATGGCTCATATATCATGTTGATTTTCCCAATTATTTTTGATGATTTTTTTATAAAAATCAAATTAGAAATCCCATCTTCTTACTCCCTTTATTTGGAGAAATCCCTTTGCATTCTTCCATAAGATGATATGCTTCAATTACTTCCTTATATTGTTCCACTTGATGCATCATCAAACTGAGCGAAAAATGGTGAGTAGATTATGTAGAATTACTAAATAAACCGTGAGTAGATGATATAGAATTATTGAATAATCCATTCCTATACTTGGCGACTTCATAGCGGACAAACTATATCCAACACTTTAGCGACATCCCCATTCTAACATATACCCATAAACCATTATATTCCACGAGCCTATATCTCATAACAGCATATCATCAGACACCTGACGAGTGCTATCTAAGTAATAATGTTAAGTATGTATATGTACTGAGCAAAAGGCAATGGATACTTAGATTCATAACTCAGCTTCAGAATTGAGTAACCGAACATTTCTCCCTACAATACATTTTCTACAAATTTGATGGTGGAAGACTGGATCGGAAGATCGAAATCCCTTCCTTACTTCCCAACTCCGATGAAATCTAATGCGATTTGGAGAGCACTGGTGGAAAAGGTGAGGAAATAGCATGTCGGAAGAGCGTGTCATGGTTCGCCTGTAGGCTCTGTGTCGCAAGGTGTGAGATGGGCATGGTTTAATGGGTTGGGCCAGACCGAAAGACTTGGGTGATGGGGGCCAAACTAGGCCCCATTGGACTCTCTTCTTATTTTTATTTACTTTTATTTATTATTGTTTTTGTATCTCTTTACTATTATTTATTTCTTATTTTTTTCAGAAATATATGTTTGATGTGTCGATAAAAATTAAGGTGTCAATAATGGGTTTTGTGGAATGAAGGGAGAGAGGGGGGGGGGGGAGAGAGAGAGAGATTATGTAATGTGCTTTACAAATAGACTAATATAATAAAGTTATCCATTATCTTAGATAGGAGGAAGAACAAGGTAAAAGCTAAGGAGAAAATCCATTATGAGATTGTGTCTATTCCAACACTAATCATAACAAATATTATATATTTTGATCACTCTTATGATTGAAAAAGAGAGTATAGATACCCATCAAAACAAGTTGTTTTGTCGTACCATTTAATATTGAAAAGGTTATATGATTTCAAATATTTTGACGATAAATGTTTACAAAAAAAATGTTTATTTATATGAAGATCATATTGAGGATTATGATGAGGCTCGAAAGATATAATATCTCATAAATTACTTATTTTTGACAAATAGTAATACCAAATGGTGTTTATTGCTTCAGCAATCTCCGCCGATTCCGAAGACTTCAACTTTTTATTGCCAACATGCAACAGTCTACATTGTCATCCAACGGTCCAAGACTCTTCATGCTAATCGAACTATTGCAAGGTATGATGCACGGAAAAAGGGCAATTATCGTGAGCATAATTTCTGCAACTTTATGTAGAAGTGCTTCTTGACTTGACTTGTCTTTTTTATTAATTAAAACAAAGAATTAGAAAAAAGAACCAGTGAGCAATAAAATGTTTCTTAGTGACACCCGGACCCCTGGAGTGCCAAAAGTTGGCACAAAGGAACACTTAAGTGCCAAAAGTTACGAAAATGATAATTTGAGTGCCAAAATATGAGCAAAATTGATCATTTAAGTGTCAATCTGGCCAAAATGCTGAAGTGGTGATTTTCCAGTGAAGTAAGTGCAAAATGGCGTCGTTTTGGTGCTGACATGGTAAAATATTAATATAAAAATTAATTAAATGAAATTTAACACTAAATTTATTTTAAAATAAAAATAAAAAAATTTAAAAAAAATTAATTAAAAAAAAGAGAGGGAGGCGGCTGAGGACTGAGCACTCACTGCCGCTATCGGGAAGGGCTAACGATGGAGTGGGGAGGGTCGGTTGGGGTCACCAAGCCTTGGCCAGGGGCCGAAAACCCCGGTTGTCCGGCTGCGAGGGCCCATGAGCCCTCGCCCCGATCTAGGGCGAGGGTCACAGCCCTCCCTAGATCCGGTGAGGGTTGCCGGTCGGCCGAGGTTGCCGGCCCCTGGCCAACGCACGACAACCCCAGTCGACCCTCCCCCTTTGTCGCTGGCCCTTCTCGACGGCGGTGGCAAGGGCTCAGCCATAAGCCGCCTCCCTTTTTTTTAATATTTGTATTTTTATTTTTAAATGTTTTAAATAAATTTAGTTTTAAATTTAATTAAATTAATTTTTTATTAATTTTTTTACCACGTCAACACCAAAACGACATCATTTTTGCATTGTCTAGCCACGTCAGCATGTATAATGACACCGTTTTGCACTTATTTCGCTGGAAATTGCGCACGTCAGCATTTTGGTTGGATTAGTACTTAAGTGATCCATTTTGCTTCGATTTTGGCGCTTAGGGCGCGCATGACAACCATTCGGTTCTAGAAATAGTTTCTGGAACAGAAATAGATTTTTCTATTTTTATTTCTAGAAGAGTTTCTAAGCAAAAATAACCGTTTGATAACGACACAAAATTTCTACTCTAAAAATAGAAATTCGTTTGATAATGACACAAAATTTCTTCCTTTCGGATGGCGGCGGTGACGACTGGCGACCTTTAATATAAAAAATAAAAATAAAAATGATTTAGTAACAAAAAAATAAAGAATAAAATAAAATAAAATAAAATAAATCATAAAAAAATAAAAAAATTATCATTTTTATTTTAAAATAAAAATATTCTTAAAAATAAATTCATTTTATTTATCCTATTTTATTTTATTTTATGAATAAATTTATTTTAAAATGAATAAAAAATTATTTGGCAAAACACTCAAGGCAAATAAAAGTAATTTATTTTCATAAGTAAATTATTTTTAATAAATTTAATAAATTTATTTTTAATAAACTAAAAATAAAATGATAAATAAAAATAATTTATTTATTTTTAAATGAAGAAATTGAATATATTTATTTTATTTATTTTTATTTTTAATAAAATGAGGAGAGGCGGAGGAGGAAGAGGAGGCAGAGACGTAGAGGAGACAAGGGAGGACTCATCGAAATTAGGGTTTAGTGGGAGAAATTATTTCTGATTTCTCTTCTAGAAATCAAAAGTAGAAAATTTCTATTTCTAATTTCTCTTCCAAATCAATTGCTGGAATAGATTTCTATTCTAGAAATAGAAAAACTGAGTAGGTTTATCAAACAGGTTTCTATTCCATAAATAGGTCTGGAATAGAAAAATTATTTCTGGAATAGAAATTTTGGTTATCATGCACCCCCTTAAGTGTCACTTTCGTAACTTTTGGCACTTAAGTGTCTATTTATGCCAACTTTTGGCACTTGAAGCGATCTTTTGCCATTTCTTAGTTGGTAAATCGTACTCTCCACTAACTAATTTTATAATTTTTTCTCTAATAAAGTTTAGATTGCGATAAAAAAAAGAACCAACGAGCAATAATGATGCTCCTTTGTTGGTAATCATACTCTCCACCAACTAATTTAATATTTTTCTGCTAATAAAATTTAGATTGTGATAGCGCCTAGTCTCTTTTTAGAAGATGGATGCGCAGCTTCAATGTCTTATTTAATTTGAAGGTCCTTACTCAAGTATTTTTATTGTCCAATGACGATGGTACATGGAGAAATTGTCAATCAATTCTAAATATTTTGTACGAATGACAATAACATTTTAACCTTTTAAATTTTCTTAATTTAGTCCTAAACTTTTGTACGAAATTACAATATAGTCATTTTGGCTAATTTTTATCAGAACCGCATAGGATGATCAATAATAATTGAATTGTACATTAGTAATTTCTGATAAAAATTGATGAGATGGACAACATTGAACTTTGTGGAAATGTTTAAGACTAAATTATCAAATTGAAAAGTTCTTGAGTGAATTGATATCGCTACAATGTATCTAAGACTTGTTGGATAATTTTTTCCTATAGTTGTGGAGAAGAAACTTATTTCATTAGAAAATTAGAAGACAACTACTGGATTCGTGCATAGTCACCGTGTTACAACTTTAAGGTCGATTGAAGATTATATTCAACTGCTTAAGTAAATAATATCTTGAGTGAGTCAATTTAAGAATATGATCCTCGAGTTGGGCCAAATAGATGAACCATTGATAAAACAACAACTTATAGTGGCAGCATACAAATCTTTTATTTTAACAAATAGTAAACACTAAATCTGACTTTTTTATGCAACAATATTGCCATTTCATAATCCATAATATATATAGACCATAGTATTTTCGAAATATGAGTTTTACAAACTCAAAGAAGATATAACGTCACTCATCTAGATATATCACAAACCAAACAACAAAGCCGACTCAAATTAATGAACTCGCTTTCCTATCATATAAGTGAAAAATAATATCAAAACCAAGTAAAACACTATCTCAACTATAGCTCAGCTAATTTGAGTTTAAACACTAATAAAATAACTCCCACGCATCAACAAATCATTCACTCAAAGTGATTATTCAAATCTAAACGCAACAAGGAACTTGCCTGCAAAATACTAAAATCTCACTCTAACAAAATTGTTGCTTTAAAACAATTTTTGACTAACCCCATGGCTCCACGGCACCATAAACCTCAATTTCCCATATAAATCTATAGGTCAACAATCAAAAATCCAACTAAGTGGCAAATTTCCTAAAATTTCAAATTTTAGCCCTAAATTCAGAAATAACTTTGATTAGACGAGCAACAGGTGTGAGCACTTACCAATTGTTGCGTTATGTGTCTAGTCGATTTAGCGAGGTCCCTTTGGTGTGCACATGTGAAACCTTCTTCCTCTTTCTCTTTCATTTCTTCTTCTTCTTCTTCTTCTTTCTTTTCTTTTTCATTCTATTCCTGAACATACGCTTCTGTCCTTCTCTTCCTTTCCCTTTTTTTTAGGCCCACCACTTACTTAAATATTACATTATCAATGAATACCATCAATAAATACGCTAATGGAATGGAATATTATATCACGTATCAATAGTTTATTCTATTGATCTATCTCATATCAAATTACATGTCGATGGTCCATCCATTGATTAATCTTTGCTCAATATCTAACTATTGTCACGACATAACGCCTAGTAACAATATGACTAAGATTCCCCCACTGACAAGATCTCCAACTATAAAGCCAGTGGCTCGACTTAGAAGGACATCCTAAACCCGGTATACATATCCACCAACCGCTCAATATCTCCATTCATTAATATGCAGAAATTTAATCCATAATCAATCTCATAGTTCGCAATGCATTTTATAAACCAATCATAAAACTTTTTGTAATTCAATTTATCAATTAAAATATAATGTTTCGAAATCTATTTCATAAACTCTCAATATTTCAAAGTACCTTGCACAAAAGATATCTCAAATCAATATAGACTCATTGCATAAACCATTCGTAACGCAATACACATATCATTTCGCAATATTTTTCTTAAAATTATTTCCAAACCATTCAAAAATTCTAACAAATAGTAAATGCTTGATATGACTTTTTGTGCAATTCCATAATCCATAATATATACATGATTCATAGTATTTTCAAAATAGCCTCAAAGAAGATATAACACCACTCAGCTGGATATGCCCTAAACCAAACAACAAAACTCACTCGAAGCAATGTATTTACATTCCCATCAAATAAGCGAGAAATAGAATCAAAATCAAGTAAAATGCTATCTCAACTACGGCTTGGCTAAACTAAACTTAAATGCTAACAAAATCACTCCCACACGTTAATGAATTGCTTAATTGAAAGGATTATTCAAGCCTAAATGCAATGCAAAATTCATACGTAAAACCCTAAAATCTTGCTTTAACAAAACATTGCTCTACAACAATTCTCGATTAACCTTCTTCTACACCGTCCTGAAGAGTAATTAGGACCAATTTAGTTATATTTTCATGTTCCAAAAACTACTCTAATTGGACGAATGATAGGTACAAGCACTTATCGGGTGTTGCGTTATGTAGTGGAGTTGGCTTGATGAGGTCTCTTTGGTGTGCATATGTAAAATTCCCTTCTTCTTCGTCATCTTTTCTTTCTTCTTTTTCATTCTTTTCTTTCTTCTTCTTTTCTTGAACATGGGCTTCTATCCTTTTCTTCCTTTTATATATTCCTTTTTCTTTATTAGACTTTTCAGCCATTCCTTTTATTTATTTTCTTTTTTTAGGCCCACCGTTCACTCAAATATTACATTATTAATGAATCTTATCATAAACATGTTAATGCTTTATTTCATTGATTAATCATATGTCATACATCAATAGTTTACTCTATTGATCAATCTCATATTAAATCACACATTGATAGTCTATCCATCAATTAATCTTTTGCTTAATACTTAACCATGGTCACAACACAATGCTCGGTGATAGGGCAACTAAGATTCCTCCCTTGACAATGTCTTCACTTATAAAACTAGTTGCTTGGCCTTGAAAGATATCCTAAGTCTAATATACATATTCATCAACCTCTCAATAGGCTCATGGTGACATTGAGCACCAAACTCCTATCTTCCAATATTTAAAAATTTAATTCATAATCAATCTTATAATCTACATTTCATAAATCAATCATAAAACTTTTGATAACTTAATTTATCAATTAAAATACACTTCACAAGACATTTCTCATAATATTTTGAAATCCCTTTAATAAATTCTTGACATTTCAAAATGCCCTTCATAAAAGGTAATTCAAATCATTATAGACTCATTGCATAAACCAGCTCATAACGTGATACACATATCATTTCACAATATTTTTCTTAAAATCATTCTCAAACCATTCAAAAGTATGAACAAGTAATAAATGCTCGATCTAAATTTTTATACAACAACACTGCCATTATATATGTATATATAATCCATAGTATTTTTGGAATATGAGTTTTACAAGCTAAAAAAAGATACTGACAAAATTTGAAGTAAAGGGAAAAATGGAGGAAATGATGTATAATTTGTATATGATCGACATATCTTTTTACAATATACAATCACCTATTTATAATAAAGTGGATGATTTAACTAAGGAAATAAAAAAAAGAGATAAGGAATCAAATTCAATCTTTGATTGATATAATTAATTGATCATAATTCTAGATAATTTTGGATTGATTGATCATGATCGACTATTGATTCTTGCATATCTCCAACATTTCTCCTCAAGCTAGTGGCTTATATATATCCAAGACGCTTAGCTTGCTTAGTAAATATGCATGTTATCTTTGAGATAATGGCTTGGTAAAGATATCGGGAGTTGTTCTGTGGTTCCGATTCCATTTGTCTTGATAATCCCTTCTTGAATTTTACTTTGAGTGTAATGGCAATCTACTTCTCTGGAACAGCACTTTGAAGATTTCTCAGTGCAAGAGAAGAAATGGTAACATTGTCCTGATCCTCTTCATCCTCCAGAACAAGTGGTATTCTTTTCTTGGATGGAGCTTGGATGGAGCTGTCATGGGCTCCTTTCCTTTCCGCTTTGCCACTGAAGAACCTTGGTGTGACTTGACAGGGGTTTTCTCTTTCAATCCCTCCAAAGCTTTGTCCAGCTCTTTCAAACGCATCTTGGAAACCATTTTCAGTCCCACTACCATTTGATCACATGATCGAACACATAAAATCCTAGGAGGCTGAATGTTGAAACGTCTGAAAAACTTTGTAACAAGCCCCGAGTAAGGAAGTTGCCCTCTGTCTTTTGCCATCATTCTGTACATGTGAAACATGATTGTGTGAGGTAGGAATAATTTCTTTCTAGCGTTGATGGCATGCATCAACTTTGCTTTTGAGTTGGAGACGTCTGTCTTCAAGGTTAACTTGGGTCTGAGGCAATTGATCACAATCTTGTGAAGCAAAATGTTAGAGGCATTCATCCTCAAGTACGAAATTCTTCCTTTAGCCATTCCATCCAGAACAAGCTCTATTGTCGCACGACCAACAGACACACTAATTGATTGGAAAGCCCCTCGCTCCACTCCAATCACATCCGCCAATGTGTCAATGTCAACAAGATAGTCCTGGTCTCGAGTGCTAAACGAAAATCTATTTGCATCTAAGAAACTGAGATTAGAATAGAAGTAAGCAGTAAGTTTTGGATATGCCTCAGTAGTCTCAAAACAAAATTGCTCAAGCAGAAGTTTAGTGAATTTCTCTCTCAGCTTCACATTCACAGAATCAAGAAAATCAAAGTCTACACTCCTCGGATTGATCACCCCTCTTTTTAGCAACTTAGAGTAAAGTTGCATGTGTTCATCCGAGTGAAACATATTTGTCCTTTTGCTTCGAACATTCACTGCAACACCCATTCTAGGCTTGAATTGAGTGTACATTTTATCATCATCATTCCTATTAGTCTGACTAAAACCTCCAACACGTGGATCACTAGGAATATTCGCAAATTCTCGATCTGCCGACCCCGCAGTAGTAATCTCCAATCGTTCCATTGTTTGCAAAAAGTGGGTTTCATTTTGATACCCTTTATCTTTAAAAAATTCATCGATATAATTCAAGGGAGTCCCTCCCCTTTTTAAAGCAGAGTAAATCTTATACATAAAAGCGGGCTTTTGAGATCTTACGGGTTCTGCTTCTTCAATGATTTCTTCCTCCGATCTACGAACACTGCCTTGAGGTCTAGTTTGAGGAGATTGACGCTCTTGAGAATGTTGTGAGCTCTGCTCTTGTCTCGGAGATTCTTCTTCCTTGGTGAGGTCAAAATGTGTAGGACCCTCACGCATTTGCTGTGGTCCCCTATTCGCAATCATTGAAGACTTTCTCTGGGATGCTATTCTCATAGTTTTTGAGAGATTTCAAACTCGATTCGTGAAAAAGGTGAGAACTTGGAAGATTAAACTAGAGAGTAAAAGTGAGAAAACGAAGGTCTGTGCTTTTAGGGTTTTGAGGAAGACGATCAGTATATAAAGCAGTTGAAAAGAGGCATACATAATGATGTAAAAAGGAAAAAATAGAAAATGTCTTTTAAAATATAACTACCTTTTTGAAAAATGGATAACTGTCTTTTAAAAAATAACCTCTTTTTCGAAAATGAATCATTGCAATAATCACGAAAACTGGGGAGATGATCGTACCTTTTCGAGATCAATCAATTACAGATTAATAGATAATCGTACTTTTTCGAGATTTTATCTGAGAGATAAATTTCTAAAAACGAAAATAACTTACAGTCGTTGATCTTCATCTTCTGAGTCTAAATATCATAGACTTATCCTTGAATCTGAACTTCTTCAGACTTTAAGTTATTGAGTCTGGAACGAATAAAGCTCAAATTGACTTTTCTCCAAAGGTTTTGTGAAGATGTCCGCTAGTTGACTAAATCGAGACTTCTCCATTTTGAACATGATCTCTAATGAAGTGATGTCGAATCTCTATATGCTTTGCTCTTGAGTGAAGAATTGGATTCTTGGTGAGATTGATTGCGCTGGTATTGTCACATTTGATCTTGGTGCAAGAATCTTCAATTCCAAAGTCTCTTTTTCGAGATTTTATTCGAGAGATAAATTTCTAAAAACGAAAATAACTTACAGTCGTTGATCTTCATCTTCTGAGTCTGAATATCATAGACTTATCCCTAAATCTGAACTTCTTCAGACTTTAAGATATTGAGTCTGGAATGAATAAGCTCAAATTGACTTTTCTCCAAAGGTTTTGTGAAGATGTCCGCTAGTTGACTGAATCGAGACTTCTCCATTTTGAACATGATCTCTAATGAAGTGATGTTGAATCTCTATATGCTTTGCTCTTGAGTGAAGAATTGGATTCTTGGTGGGATTGATTGCGCTGGTATTGTCACATTTGATCTTGGTGCACGAATCTTCAATTCCAAAGTCTCTTAGTTGTTGTTTTATCCACAGAATTTGTGAACAACAACTTTCAAGAGCCACATATTCTGCTTCTGTTGTAGATAGAGCTACGGTACTTTGTTTCCTCGAAAACCATCCCAAGCAATTGACAAGTGCCCGACGTGCTCTTCCTATCAACTCTGCATCTTGCTAGGTCTGCGTCTGAATATCCAAGAAGAGTAAAGTCTCATTCTTTAGGATACCAAAGACCTAAATTTGAAGTAGATGCAACGTATTTGATGATGCGTTTTGCATCACTTAAATGAGATTCTTTGGGATCTGATTGAAATCTGGCACAAATACAAACACTAAACAGAATGTCGAGTCTAGAAGCAGTAAGATAAAGAAGTGAACCAATGATACTCCTGTATAGCTTCTGGTCAATTTTCTTTCCTCCTTCATCTTTGTCCAGCTTTGAGGAACTTGATATTGGTATGTCAATCTTTTAGCAATTCTCCAAGCCAAACTTTTTCACAAGTTATTTAGCATATTTTTCTTGGTGAATGAAAATTCCATTTTTCAATTGTTTTACTTGAAGTCCGAGAAAGAAGGATAGTTCACCCATCATGCTCATTTCAAACTCATCCTGCATAGACTTAGAGAATTTCTTGCACAAATTTTTATTAGGAGATCCAAAAATAATATCATCAACATAAATTTGAACAAGTAAGAAGTTTTTGTTTTCTCTTTTGATAAACAGTGTAGTATCTACTTTACTTTTAACAAAGTCATTTTGGATCAAAAACTTACTTAGTCTGTCATACTAAGCTCGAGGTGCTTGCTTTAGACCATATAGCGCCTTTTTTAGTCTGAATACAGAGTATGGTTTCCTTGGGTCTTCAAAACTAGGAGGTTGTTCCATATAAACTTCCTCTTGGATAAATCCATTTAGGAAAGCACTTTTGACGTCTATTTGGAATAGCCTGAAATTCTTAAAACAAGCAAAAGCAAGTAATAATCTAATTGCTCCTAACCTTGCTATTGGTGCGTAGGTCTCATCATAGTCTATCCCTTCTTCTTGCATATATCCTTTGGCCACGAGTTTTGCTTTGTTCCTTATGACTTTTCCTTTCTCATTCATCTTGTTCCTGAAAATCCATTTAGCTCCAATGATAGATTTATCTTTCGGTTTAGGAGTCAATTTCCAGACATTATTGATACAGAATTGCCTGAGTTCTTCTTGCATAGCTTCAATCCAGCTGTCATCAGTTAAAGTTTCTTCTATGCTCTTGGGTTCTATTTCAGAAATAAGAGCCACAACACTAGACTCTTCACGCCTTTTGGATCTTGTACGAATTCCCTCATTAATGTCACAAATAATGAGTTCTTTAGGATGACTAGACCTGTGCTTCCAGTTGTTGGTTGATTTGTTAGACTGTTGATCATTTTCTTCATTTGATTCTTCAACGATCATTTGTTGTTGGTCTTCTGAAGTCTGAGCTGCTTCTGGAGATTTAGACTTTGTAGAGTTTGCAGCAGGTTTAGGTTCTTCATGTTGAGTTTGAATCGATTGATTTTGCATAAAGTCTTGAAATTTAACATTTATTGATTCCTCCACAGATTGAGTCTTTTTGTTGTATACTCTGTAGGCTTTGCTAGTGGTTGAATATCTAAGGAAGATGCCTTCATCTGATTTTTCTTCAAACTTACCAATTCGATCATTTGCGTTTTTCAATATAAAACATTTGCATCCAAACACATGAAAATAGGAAACAATTGGCTTCTTTCCTTTGAACAACTCATAGGGAGTTTTCTCTAGAATATGCCTTAAGAAGACTATTAATAATATAGCATGCTGTAGAAACTGCTTTAGCCCAAAAACGAGAAGAAATGTTACTTTCAATTAGAAGAGTTCTAGCCATTTCTTGCAAAGATCTATTCTTCCTTTCCACAACTCCATTCTACTCTAGAGTATAAGGATAGGAGAATACATGCTAAAAACCAGATTCATCACATAATTTAGCAAAGTCTTGATTTTCAAACTCACCTCCATGGTTTGTCTGTATACTGGAAATAACATACCCTTTCTCATTTTGAACTTTATTAGCAAATTTTTTAAAATAAGAAAATGTTTCAGACTTACTTGCCAGGAAATATACCCAAGTAAATCGTGAATAATCATCCACAATTACTAGACAGTATTTCTTACCTCAAATGCTCTGAGTTCTGGTTGGTCCAAAGAGATCCATGTGTAATAGCTGCAGTACACGATTAATGGACACTTGATTTATTGGTTTGAATGAATTTCTTACATGTTTTCTCAATACGCATGGTGTACATAGGTCAAACTTTTGGTATGTTAGGTTGGGTAATCCACGAACAAGCTTCTTTGTAGAGATCTTGGCAATTTGCTTCATGTTGATGTGCCCAAGCTTTCTGTGCCATAGATTTGCTTCCTCTTGAATTGAGATTAGACATTGGGATTTTTCTAGTTTAATATCCAAGAGATAGATATTCCCATGTCTTTGCCCCGTAAAAGTCTGAGAAGAGTCTTTACTGGTTCCTGAACATATTCCTTCTTGAAAGTTGATTTTGAAACCGGTGTAGCACAGCTGGTTAATACTCAGCAAGTTGTAGTTGAGTCCTTCTACTAAGGAATCGTTACTGATCGTGAGACTTCCAATCTTTACAGTTCCGTATCCCACAATTCTTCCTTTGCTATTTCCTCCAAAAGAAACTTTTCCACCATTAACTTGCACAAGCTTTATAAAGCAGTTTGAGTCTCCTGTCATATGTCTCGAGCATCCATTATCCAAGTACCATTTAGCTTTTTTCTTGATAGTGACATGCGTTTAAAAAAGAAACTCAAGCTTTCTTTGGTATCCATATTTTCTTGGGTCCAATGGAGTTAGTGTGATATACAGTCTTTGCCCAAACCTTCCTCACAGGTTTCCAAACCATAGGACATTCTTTCTCAAAGTGTTCTGAGCTATTACACTTAGAATATTTAAGAGCACTGTGGCCTTCAGGTTTTACAAAAACTTTTTGGAAGTGTTTTTTGTAAAAATCTTTTGTAGGTCTTTGTTTAATTCTTTCCTTTACCTTAGGAAAATCAATTAGAGGAGTGATTTCAGCAGTCATTCCCAAACCCGATTTGTTGAATTAAGGTCTTTGTGTTGAAAGAATCTTTTCTAATTTCTTAGATCCTATAGAAAATCTTTTAGAAATACTTGAGATATCATTTTTCAAAAATGCATTTTCTTTTGAAAGATTGTTTGCATTTTCTTTCAAAGTAATAACATTTTTATCTAAACTTTTGACCTTTTCTTTCCAAATAATTTCATGTTGCTTTAATGCAGAATTTTACCTTTTAAGTTCGGAAATCCTCTTAAGAGAGGTTTTGAGGCTAAGGCACAATTCATCAATATATTTGGAGACTTTAGCAGGAGTTTTTAAATTACTTACCTCTATTTCACTGTCTGAGTCTGAGTCTGTCTCAGAGTCTGATTCTGATTCTGAGTGTGCCATTAGACAAAAAATTGGCATATTCATCATCACTTTCTTCAAACTCAGTATCACTCCAAGTTTTCGCTTTAAGTGATTTTCGATATTTCTCAACTTTTCCTTTCTTTCTCTTCAGCAGAGGACAGTTGGGTCTGATATGTCCCTTTTTCTTGCATTCAAAGCAGATTACATCATTGTTGGATTCATCATCCTCAGCTGATTTATTTTGTAGCTTTTGAGAACTTTGTTTCTTCGAATTGAATTTTCTTCCTTTTCTATTAAGCTTTCTGAATCTTCTTATCATGAGAGCAAGCTCTTCATCATCCATATCGTCTTCAGAATCTGTGACATCAGAATCATTATTAGATTTCAATGCAATGGATTTCTTACCTTTGGGATCTTCATTTTCGTTGATTTGCTCCACTTCATAAGACTGAAGGATGCCAACCAATTCGTCAACAGATAGTGGCATGATCCTTTGTGTCTCCCTTATTGAAGTCTTTACATGATTCCAATCCTTGGAAAGTCCACGCAGTAACTTGTTAATCTTCATAGGTTCAAAGATTGGTTGACATTGATATTCAAGACCATTCACGATTTCTGTAAAACGACTAAATATGTGAGTGATAGATTCTCCTGATTTCATCTTGAATGCTTCATAATGACCGAGCATAATATTGATTCTAGTTTCTTTCACTCGATCGGTCCCTTCATAGGTGATGTGCAATCTATCCCAGACTTCTTTAGCTGTTTCACAAGAAGATATTCTGTTATATTCAGTAGGTGATAATGCACAATATAAGGAATAAATTGCTTTTGCATCAAGAGCTTGTCACTTGGTTATCTCTTCTTAAGTCATTTCACTGGACTCAACAGCTTCTTTTCCTCTTTCTGAGACTATTGCAGCTTTAGGAATGATTCATTTGTCTACCACGTCCCATTCCAGAGGATCCTTTGATCTTAGGAATGCCTTCATTTTATTTTTCCATATGCTGTAATCCTTTCTATCAAAATATGGCGGTCCGGTGTTGCTTTGTCCTTCAACCAGACCTTGAGCCAACATACTAGCCATGGATCTTTAACTCCGAAGTAAAAACACTTCAACTTAAATGAGTACGCAAGCTCCGATACCAATTGTGAAAGCTAGTACGAGCACCTAGAGGGGGTGAATAGGTGCGAAAACAAATTTTGCAGAGTAAAGATTATAATTTTACTTTTGAACCGATTCTATTTAGCAATAGATTATGAAAGGAAATTAGACTCTAACAAACAAATATTGATACGATCAAAGTAAAGAGCTTAGGGAAGAGAATAAGAATAAAGAGCTTAGAGAAGAGAATAAGAATAAAGAGCTTAGGAAAGAGAATAAGAATACAAAGTTTATAGTGGTTCGGCTTGATCCAAGCACAGCCCACCGGCTAGATTTCACTAAGAATCAAAAGAGTTGTTACAGTATAGCTCTTCCTTGATTCCACAGTGTAAAGACTTTGCTACACTTCCTCAAGGTCTCAAAGAAATAAGAACGCTCTTTTGAGTACAAGTTTTCGCTCAACAATTGAATTGACAAAGAACAAGGAGCTTTAGACTTTGGAATTCTTTTATCGCGCACACACTCGAATAACTGGAACGACTTCCTTATATACTCCTCCATGCATTCATGTCTGTTGGTACTTACCAAAGGAGTTCTTCCAATCTACCCGATGGACAGAATCAATTAGGAAAATTTCGAGTTTTTTTAAAGAATATGATGATAGCTCACCAATCCTGCTCGCCCATACAATCAGGATTTAGGTTTCCATAAGTAGAACCTTCCAAGTATGTTTCATCAATCAACTGATCTAAATTACCCAAATTGAAATCAAAACGAATAACAGATTCCAAGATGCTATCTCCAGCCGAGAGATCTTCTTCACTCGATAGAATCAAATCCTTAACAAGATACTCAGTTCTGGATAAGTCTTCTTCGACGGTCTAGAAACTGTCAATGAGGATAGACTCTGAATCTTGAGTCTGGCGGATTGGCGATTTTCAGACTTTGACTAAAGAGTCCGCAAGTCTTCAGACTAGACTGATGGAAATTTTTTTGTCATCTTCAAAACACACAAGGAAGTTTTCTCCAACACATTATAGTCTTGATGGAAGATGTCGGAAATGTAAGAAACGGATTAAAACGTCAGGTCATCTAGTTCAAACCCTATCACTACAGAAAATACACCATCAGGTTTGAGGAGTATTGGCTAGTAGAATATGACGTACAGATATGGTGTTCCCATACTACAAATCGATCATGCTGCGTGGATCTGTCCAAGGTTTTGAGGTTTTCCGTTTTTTGCAAATTTTCATCAATGGCTGGAGGTATGTTAATCTTTACGTTTCCAC
The DNA here is from genome assembly GCA_019915185.1 of Eucalyptus camaldulensis. Taxonomy (NCBI): domain Eukaryota; kingdom Viridiplantae; phylum Streptophyta; class Magnoliopsida; order Myrtales; family Myrtaceae; genus Eucalyptus; species Eucalyptus camaldulensis. The sequence continues at coordinate 11,040,884 of JAHSVA010000001.1, forward strand.
AAATCGATCCCAAATTTTGTATGAATTTATCCGTGATTGATAAATCGGGATCGTTAGGTTTTAGTTTATATTTAATCTAACACTTTTGCCAATATTTATTTTTGAACAAACATCATGTGCAGGCTCAATCTTCCTAACCCGCATGAAATGTGAAAGTTGACATAGGTATCTTAACTTGCGACCGCTCCGAAGAACATCCTTTTGCTCAATCGATTTCAGAAAGGGCTTTGTGCCCGACACGGGAAACTATTAGGTGAGCGCACATACCGCGCCTCATCAGCTAACAAGCTATTATCAAACTTAATTGAATGATCTCATCCATCGAACGTCTACAAAACGGAGAAATTCTCTAAGTTCAGTCATATTAAACAATCCCGACATGCTGTCTACTTGGTTTGGTATAAAGCATTGCAGTCAAAGATAGGAGCTTGTTCAATGAGGGTTCATCTTACTCCTTGATTTCACGGATATTTGGTTGATGCATGAGTCGTCTGGTTTACCATGCAGAATTCTTTCTGTTTTTTTACATCCTAACTTTTATATTAAAAGGCCAAATTTCATCTCACCTCATATTATCAAATTCTCTCAACATATGCACATGAAAATTGGAAATGCTTTTCCGAATTGAAGAAATATATTTCATAAGGACAACAGAGCAATGTGTCTTGTGAACAAACATCATCATTGGATTGGACGTAACGGTTGATTTCCAACCGACATATTGCCCAAAAAGTTAACATTCATTAAAAAGAAATTCTACTAATGTTTAATCACAACTTTTCATGAATTTCGAGTTTCAACATTATTGTAGGCTTTTTAGATCTAGGTAAACTACTTCTAAGTACCATCTCACTGCATCATCACTGACATTCTAGCAAAGTGCTACCACGAATGTGCATTTCAACCGCTAGATCTAGTAAACAAGATTTTTATACATAAGAGTTTCATACATTTAACGGTCAAAGCGTTTGAATTTGTGACTCATGGTGGCTTTATGATGCCTAAGTTAGTAGTTATTACACAGAGAGAGAGAGAGAGAGAGAGAGAGAGAGAGAGAGAGAGAGAGAGAGAGAGAGAGAGAGAGAGAGAGGTAGTTGCGGGTTGGGTGGCAATTATGCTAACCTCGGTGGATGAACGGGCAATTATGCAAAGTCTTGTTTATATGCTGTTGTCTCACCTGCCATTTTCAACAGAATTATGGCTTGTGAATCAGCCAAAGCTATCTGGGACTTCCTCAAAACCGAGTATCAAGGAGATGAAAGGATTAGAAGTATGAAGGGGCTAAATCTGACCACAGAATTCGAGAGACTGCAAATGAAGGAGTCTGAGACAATTAAGGAGTATTCTGATAAGTTGATAAGCATTGCAAATCAAGCAAGAGTTCTAGGCACTGACCTCTCTGATAATAGGCTAGTGCAGAAGATTCTTGTCTCCTTGCCCGAAAGGTTTGAGGCAACCATTGCCTCTTTGGAGAATACCAAGGATTTGTCTTAGATCAAGTTGGTAGAATTGCTAAGTGCTTTGCAAGCACAAGAGGAGAGGAGGTTAATGAGGGTGGAAGGAAGTACAGAAGGAGCTCTGCTGGCCAAAGAATAGCAAAATGTAGGAGGAAAAGTCAAGAAGTGGAAAGGGAAGAAAGGAAATGGCAGTAGTGGTTCAGAAGCTGCTGCAGGAGAGAATAGTGCGAGCAACTCCAAGAACAATTGTGGAAGATATTCCTCATGTCAGCACTGTGGAAAAAATAATCATCCACACTTTAGGTATTAGAAGAGGCCAAATGTAAGGTGCAGAAAGTGTCATAAGCTTGGACACATTGAGAAGTTCTGCAAAGAGAAGAGAGATCAACAGCAGGGTAAGGCACATGCTGCAGTTCAGCAAGAGGTAGATCAATTGTTTGTTGCCTCTTGTTTCTCCTCTAGTACTCCGTGTGACAGTTGGCTTGTTGATAGTAGTTACACAAACCATATGACAAGTGATGAAACGCTGTTTATAAACCTTGACAAGTCATTGAAGTCAAGAGTGAGGATTGGGAATGGGGAGTACTTAGAAGTGAAAGGTAAAGGGACTGTAGCAATGGAGAGTTGTGCTGGAACTAAGCTGATTTCTAATGTGATGTATGTGCCTAAAATTGATCAGAATTTGCTGAGTGTGGGGCAGTTGATAGAAAAGGGATTTAAGGTGATATTTGAAGAGGAGAAGTGTTTGATCTTTGACTCTAATGGTCAGGAGTTGTTCAAGATAAAAATGCAACAGAAAAGTTTTTCTTTGAATCCTCTTGAGAAGGAGCAGATGGCATTCAAGTGTCAGGCTAATGACTCAGAATTATGGGACAAGAGGTTGGGGCACTTTCATCATAAAAGGCGTGCTGTTCATGCAGAGGAATGAAACGGCAACTGGGTTACCAAGCTTGGAGGAGCAGATCACAAGGTACAAAGCTTGTTTGTTGGGCAAGCAGACAAGACTTCCCTTCAAGAAATCCACTTGGAGAGCGACAGAGAAGCTACAGCTGATTCATATGGATCTATGTGGTCCACAAGTGACTCCTTCACTAAATGGCAACAGGTATTTCATTATTTTCATTGATGATTATACTAGAATGTACTGGATTTACTTTATGAAGCAAAAATCAGAAGTTGCTGAGGTATTTCTGAAGTTTAAGAAATGGGTTGAGAACCAAAGTGGCTGCAAGATTCAGGTCATTAGATCTGATAATGGAACAGACTACACTTCACAGAGGTTTAACTCTTTCTGTGAAGAGGCTGGAATTGAGCATCAGTTTACTGCTCCTTACTCTCCACAGCAAAATGGAGTTAGTGAGAGGAAGAATAGAACAATTATGGAGATGACTAGGTGTCTGCTTTATGAGAAGAATCTACCAAAAGAGTTTTGGGCAGAAGCAACAAACACAACAGTTTTTCTGCTGAATAGATTACCTACGAGGGTATTGGAGATGAAGACACCTTTTGAAGCTTGGTTTGATGTCAAGCCAATTCTAAGAAATTTGAAGGTGTTTGGCTGATTGTGTTTTTCTCATATTCCATAGGTCAAGAGAGACAAGTTGAGAGAGAAAGCTGAACCTGTTGGCTACAATTTAGTGTCAAAAGCTTACATGATCTATCAACCACAGACAAGGAAGGTGATCACTAGCAGGGATGTTCAATTCCTAGAAGATGAGAAATGGGATTGGACAAATGAGCCACAAGGCAAGCACAAAGAGGTCTCATTGGAACCGGACGAACTGGTGGATGATGTTCCAATTAGAGGTACCGGATCTTTGACTGATATATATCAAAGGTGTAGTGTGGCTGTTTTGGAACCTACGGGTTATGAGGAAGCTAAAAGCGATTGGAGGTGGATGAATGCAATGAACGAAGAGTTGGCTATGATAGAAAAGAACCGGACATGGGAGCTAGTGGAGAGGCCTCAAGATAGGAAGGTGATTGGAGTAAAATGGGTTTTCAAGACCAAATTTAATCCTGATGGCTCAGTGAATAAGCATAAGGCCAGGTTGGTGGTGAAGGGATATGCACAGGTTTGGGGAGTTGATTTCTCAAAAACCTTTGCTCCCGTGGCAAGACTTGATACAATTAGAATGATTCTTGCTTTGGCAGCTCAACAAGGATGGAAGGTATATCAATTAGATGTGAAATCTGCATTTTTAAATGGAGTGTTGCAAGAGGAGATTTATGTTGAGCAACCAGAAGGCTTTGTCACACCAGGCCAGGAGGAGAAAGTTTATTTGTTGAGAAAGGCTCTCTATGGCTTGAGGCAAGCTCCCAAAGCATGGTACAGTAAGATGGATGAGCACTTGTTGGGTCTAGGTTTCAAGAAAAGCCTTCGTGAATCCACTCTATATGTCAAGAAGTTAGTATCTGACTTAGTGGTTGTGTCTCTTTATGTGGATGATATGCTGGTGACAGGGAGTAATAGTGCTCAGATTACTGCATTTAAGCAAGAGATGATGAAGATGTTCGAAATGATTGATCTTGGTGAGATGTCATATTTTCTAGGAATGGAAGTTAGGCAGACTCAGAATGAAGTTTTTTATTTGTCAAAAGAAGTATTTGAAGGAGATCCTAAGCAGATTCAACATGGAGGAGTGCAAGAGTGTGAGTACTCCAATGGGTCATAAGGAAAAGCTTCAAAAGGAGGATGGATCAGCACCTGTAGATGAAAGAGTTTATAGAAGTTTGATTGGCTGTCTTATGTATCTCACTGCAACTAGGCCAGACATCATGTTTCCTGTAAGTGTCTTATCTAGGTTTCTTAATTGTGCAAGTGAGTTGCATATGGTAGCTGCAAAGAGGGTGTTGAGGTACTTAAAAGGTACTCTTTCATATGGGATTAAGTTTTGTAGAGTTCAGGAGTTTAAGTTGTAGGGGTATTCTGACAGTGACTGGGCAAGATCAATGGATGATATGAGGAGCACTTCAGGTTATTGCTTTACATTTGGGTCGGCATGTTTTTCCTGGTGTTCAAAGAAGCAGGAAATAGTGGCTCAATCAACTGCAGAAGCTGAGTTCATTGCAGCTACCACAGCTGTGAATCAAGCATTATGGTTGAAGAAGCTAATGGATGATATGCATATGCAGCAAGAAGAAGACATAGAAGTGTTTGTGGATAATCAAGCTACTTTGGCCATTTCACAAAATCCGGTATTTCATGGAAGGACAAATCATTTTAAGGTCAACTTTTACTTCTTGAGAGAAGTGCAAAAGGCTGAAAAGGTGAAACTGGTGTACTGCAATTCAGAAAACCAGATTGCAGATATATTCACGAAGTCATTTCATGTTGGTCGATTTGAACTTCTCAGGGCAAAGCTAGGAGTGTGCAGTACTTGATTCAGGAGGAGAGTGTTGATGTATCAAGACTGCATGTTCTGTTTTCTTTTCTGTTTTGTTTAGTCAGTTTGTTGGTGTCCTGTTTTCTAGGGGTTGGTTAATTGTTGTTTTACTTAGTCAATCTTATCTTGTAGGAGCAGTTAGCTGCACGTATTTTAGATATTCTGGTTTGTTGCTGGTTTTGTGGACCAAGGAAGCCGTTAGTGGGCAACGTGAGTTTGTGGTTACGTTCTAGTATGTATTTTGAACATTTTCTTTTTTTCAGTTTTTCTGAACACGATGCTCTGTTTCTGCTGTCAACTTGTTCTCTGTTTTTGCTGTCAACTTGTTCTCTATTCTTTTCAAAAAAACAACAAGTGAGCTTAGCTTCTTTAGGGAGAACGTTTCAACCAAGGTCACGCCGGCCGCCTTCAACTGGCCTGCATGCCATGTCCGACGGCGGCTGTCTTCCTCTCCGGCATGTCCAGGACACGTGTCGATCACTCATAGGCATTGTCAAATCTGTCGTTAATCATCACACCTAATGTAGATTCACAGATATGACAGCTTGTAAGAACTATGCGCGACGAAAACTTGAGTCGCTGTTGGAAAATAAATGGTGCACATTGACAAGTAGTAGAAGTCTATGGCGAGCTCACCGTCTTCTCGTCAACTGGATCGGAACTAGGAAAGGGATTATGGTCAAAACTGAAGGCTTTTTGTGAAGACATAACGTGGAAAATCTCCAGGAAATATGATGAATGGACCGCTTTTCTTCATACCATGTTTTTTTATGTGTGTTCCAACGTTACGTGTATTTATGAGAATTTATTAACTGGAAAAGTTCAAATTTTGCCAACTCACATACTTTGAAATTTCTGAAATCCAAAACTTCTGAAATTTTGCTCACTATCCAATAGTTATATGTAAATTTACATATTAAATTTTCATAATTTTTGAAAATCTTAATAATATATTTCAAGTTTTGGTAATGTTTGCACGTTCTGTCTTTTTTTTTTTTTCCTGGAAGAATTTGCCGCCCTTTAGGAGCTTTATCCAGATATTCCCCTTGGGCTTATGCAATAATAGTATTGCGAAAAAGGTTTATTCGGAGTTATTTGACTTTGCTGCAAGGTAAATAATCTTAAGTAGAAGCTTTAATTAGTACGTCTCTTCTATTGTTGTATGGTATTATTTATGCAAGATTACAATTCTTCGAAATGCATGACACTTAAAATTGATGAGATAGCGTGTGGATGTTTTCTTTTTAAGGGCAATAAATAAACTAGGACCCATCTTGATGAGGTATAATTTTGGCCACATGATAGTTGGACTTTTATGTCACATGGTACAAACCACTTGCAATGACTTTGGACTCTTATGTATCCGATAGTGATACATAATAGTGACCTTTATGGTCTTGGATTTAGAACATATCCTGTCATCCATGAGAACAAGGGAGCTTGTTTATTAAAGATAGAAAATCTCCATGGGATGATCAACTTAACAAAATCAAATTCATAATTTGTCACTTTAACCCGAGAGAAAAACTTTATAAATAGCCACCTAATGGAAAAGCAAAATGTGCCAAGCCAGAGCTACCAAATACCTCTCCAATATTCATAATGAGGAAGGCCTTTCTTCTTGCTTGTGCTCTTTTGATCTCGTTCGCTCTTCTCCTCCTTCCTTCCACCGAAGCTCGAGCACTCCTTCCAGGTGAAGACCTTCCGGGTGATCTCTCTCTCTCTCTCTCTCTCTCTCTCTCTCTCTCTCTCTCTCTCTCTCTCTCTCTCTCATGTTTCGAATCGATGTGATTGGTCAAAGAAAATACAATTAATCTTCTATCTGATGATGTCAGCAAGAATGGCACCACCGGCGACAGAGTGCTCAAAATTTCCGCAAAAACCGTGTACACCGATACGACCTCCAAGATGTGGTTATCAGAGACGTTGCCCTCCGGGAGTTAGTCCTACAGAGCCATGAGACCATGCAGTTAGAGTAAGCCGCTCGTGACGGCCAAATTGCATCATAATAATATGAAGTACTTTCACGACACCGTCATCGTGAATGAATAAAGAAGCTGAGTGAAGTCAGTCACTTGATGGAGCCTTTTTTCAATACCTAAAAATGAATTAAGGATGAATACTATGTAGAGGATGCAATTTAATGTATGAAACGATGAAGCAATGAATGAATCGTCTAGTTTATGGTATGTATCTTTTGAAAGGAAAAGGGAACAGCGACAGAGCTTGTCACAGGCTTCATCTTCTCTTTCAAATTGCAATATGATGAATTATCTAGATGTAAGTGCAATGAAGTGCTTGTCTAATCTGTGAAAGTAGCTTCCAGGAGTTCCTGAATTTCTTGCCTGCCTGGGATTTTCTTCATCGAGGATGGAGAAGTATCTGTCTCATCTCTGTTTTCACCACGAATTTTTCATATCTTAGCTTATTTTGAAAACAAATAGGTGTGGCTGTTTGGAAGGGAATGATTAATAAGGCAATCTGTAGCATTCATCGCTAAAGAGTAAAGAGTATAAACTATGATGCAAAAATTTTCCAGTCCGAGAAATCCTCCAGTAAAATCGAAGCAACATATATATGATCCTTCCATTCACAGTCATATAGTATAAGGTGCAAGTTCAACATCTTTGTGTTCTAACCAAAATTGAGCTTGGTCAATTGAGGACTTTCCAGCTTGAAGAAGTTAATAACAGAAAAGAACTCTCGCAGAAATGGCAGCAGACTTTCTTCGAAACTGATAACAACTTGGCATATAATTGGCTTCACATCAACCAATACTAGTTAAACGAAGCAGATAAATTTGCATTGCATTTGAGAGAAATCAACCACAACAAAAAGAGGTTCTCAATGTTTCAGGGCAAGCTTTCTCATTCAGTTCTGATTTCATAGAACAAAACCAATGTCAAAAGAGCCAGACCATTCGTTGCCAGAAAATGGCCAATCTGAAGTCCGTCTGGATCTTAAACAGCATATACCCCAGCATAAACTTGCAAGAGAATGAAAGCTTCATCCAACTGACCATCCTTCATTTACTTCATTTTTTTCTTATGACTCATGTTGACACCTAAATTTTGACTAATCATTTAATAATTAATTGCATGAAAATTTAGGGATTAATCTTTAACCCCTAAGAAAAATAGTAAAATTGCATTTTTCATGCAGTCGCATTTGCATCAATACTAAAAGGCAACAAGACGCAGCGGCTCGCGGTCGATTACATCCACAAAAAGACGGTCTCTCTCCACTGGTCTGAGCATGCAAAAGAGCGAAAGTCAAAAAAAAAAAAAAAAAGAGGAAGGAAGTTCTTGCACGTCCGTTGTCTCTCCCTCATTAATGCATGCGCATGCACACACAAATTCGGCGGACGTGCGGACTCTAGAGGAACCCTTAGAGAAGCAAAATGAGCCCATGATATAATATTATATAATATGCTCTCTCTCAAGTGTGGGTTGTCAGGAGAAGTAACGAGAAATTTGCTGAAGGAGGAAGCACATAACAAACAAGAAAAGTCAAAAATTGTGGCTATCCTACAGAAGAGAGGGACAAGTAGCCGTATAAGAAGCCCCAAGCATGCAGAAGAAAGAAGAATCCATGAACGTGCATTTTCTCCCCCCTCATTAATGCATGCACATGCACGCATGGAATGGGGACGTGAAAATTCTACAAAGTTTGCAAGGAGATGGGCTCACAATTTTATAATATTTTAAAGAGAGTTGTTGCAAGGAATTCTTTCCTTCCTAGAGAGCAAATCGGCTGGAGAAGAAAGAGGCTCCTACACGTCCATTGTCTCACGCTCATTAATGCATGCACATGCATGCACACAATTCAGCAGAAGTAAGGAGCCTCAAAGAAGCAAAATGAACTCATAAAATATTATAAAATAGGTGGATTGTTAGGCGGTGGCCACCATATTTGAAAAAAAAAGGAACCAAACTTGAACAAGCAAGGAAAAGTTGCGGCTGCCTCCTGTTCACCTGTTGCCTATAAATAAGCGAGGAAAGGAGCAGAGGCAAGGGGAGGGAGAAAAAATTGACTGAAGAGGTTGTGTGAGAGCTATTAAAAAAGAGAGAGCCCGTAGAGAGATAGACCGAGTAGAGAGAAAGGAAGCATTCACTGGAGAGGTTTGGTGAGAGATTAAAAAAGGAAGAGATACTCGTTAGAGAGAACCAAAGAAAATGAAGTCAGGGGGGAAGTAAAAAGAGAAAAAAAAAATATGAAGTCAGGGGGAGGAGAAAAAGTAGAAAGAGAGACTGCAGAGAGTGAGACGTGAGAGAGAGACAGAAAAGAAGTGACCGAACAGCAAAAAAAAAAAAGAGAAAAAAGAGGAAAAGACCCCTACTGTTCATCTTCTTCAGGAGTTCCTCGCTGCTGCTGGTCGCCCGGTGCTGCAGCCGCCCACCCGCCTCTTTCCTCCTTCCGGCGAGCTCCGAGCCCGCCGCCGCGCCTCTGCCCTCGCGCGCCACCATCACCGCCCGCCACCGCTGCTTCTGCCAACAGCACCTCCATAGCAGCACCCGAGCCGACCGCCGTACTCCCCCCTGAAGTCTGTTGGCCGCTGCTGCAACCTGCCCCTCCGTCCGAGCGTCGACGAGACTGTCGTCGTGCCACTAGCCACCGTCTCCGCCCGCGAGCTTGTGTCACTGCTCCTGCCCCAGAAGCCGCGAAGCCGACACCACCCTGCAGCCGAGCCACCGCGCGTCCCTCTGCTCAGCCTCCACATTTTGTTTGCAGCCCCCCAACGACAGCTCTGCCCGTAACGCTCCTGCTCCGCCTTCGCTCCCAACCAACGCCTCCTCAACAGCTACCCTGCAGCAGATCCTGAATCCTTCCTGCCGTCGCTGCGCCTCCGCCACAATCGGACCCGAGCCGGACCGCTGCCCCTTTGGCCCGGACGCCCGTTGCTGCTGTCCCTCCATCGCGCCCGCCAGTCTCTGCCTGCAACTCGAGTCGACCCGCAATGACCCGACGCCCAGCAACCTGCACCGCGCCTGCACCTCCGTTCGATGCCGTGAGCACCCTCCTCAGAGCGTTGGCCTCCCCCTCGCGCTGTGACCGACCCCCCGCACAGCATCACCGTGCCTCGCCTGCTGTCCTCTGCGCCAGCCGCCCAGCTGCTGCTTCGTCATGCGAAGGCCCGCCTTGCTTTCCCTCACCCGTGACGCCACAGTTTGTGCCTCCGCCGGCTTCCGCTACTGCTCGCTGCCACTGCAACTCGCGAGACCCGACACCCCCTGCTCGCCTGGCCCCGCACGCGACTCCTGCTCCTCCCTCGCCGCTTGTTCGCTGCCCCTTTGCCGGAGCTCCTCCGACGATCGTGTCCACCGCCCACTGTTGCCCGTCGCAACAGTAGCCACCCCGGCCGTGAGCTGAGTCCCTGTCTTGGTCCATAAAGCACCACTTGTTGAGGCAAATTTGGAAAAAGTCCAAATTAGGTAAGTTTATTTTATTTTATTAGGTAGATCTGTTTTATTTTATGTTATTTTATCTTTAATATTTTGTTTTTTAGGGTATGTTATTTTATGCTTTCGTTTCTTTATTTGAATTAGATCTTGATGTATGTTTGAAAATCCCCGACGTATCACCTAATTCGCAACCGCACACTGATTTTTTTATTTAATCTATAAGGCTTTAGATGAAATAATTAATCACGCAGGAATAAAATTGATATTTTGGTCTTTAAGGCTTAAGATCAATTTATTGATTTTATTAGCGAAACAACCATGGAGGATTTGGTACCCTTTTATTGTTTTGTTTATCTCAAAAATACAAAAAAATTGCATTTGCATTTCATGTAGGTTAGAATTAGGTTTATTTCCTGTTTTATGGTTCACATATTTAGAATAGGAATTTTATTTCGAATAAAAAAATAAGAAAATCAAATCGATCAATTTAGGTTGCTAGTTTTAACTTAGGTTTCATGTTTAATTACTTGGCAATTTTTAATTTCGAAATTAATACAAAAACATGAAGAAAAATGCAAGTTAGATTAGGGCTAGGGTTAGCATATTTAGCTATTTCGTTTTAAAAAAAATAAAATAAATAATAACAAAAATCCAAAAAAAAATGCATTTAGGATATTAGTTTTTTTTTAAGAATCACATGTGCCAATTTAGAATAGGATTTTCGATTTCAAATTAAAAAAAAAATCCCAAGAAAAATTAATTAATTTAGGATGCTAGTTTTTTTTGTAGGTTGCATAATAGGTTTTTTTTTTTTAAAAAAAAAAATGCATGTTTTAGAAGAGATAACATGTCCCTTTAATTTTCACTCTAGTAGTTTCTTTAGTGTTTTTTTTTTTTTAATTACGAATTTTCATAAAAAAATCATCATGCATTTTTTAATAGAATTGCATGTCTCATTTTAAGTTTAGATCAATTTGCATCTTAGGTTAGAAATTGCTAGATTAAAATAACGTCTTAGTTTAAATTAGGATTTAGCATGACTTAATCCTAAGTTTAAATTGGATGGAATTTTAATTTAGCTAGGTAATTTTTGCATTTTTCTAATTCCGAATTTCATGAAAAATGCACAAAAAGGATGTCTTAGAATAAATTAGTTTTATTTTCTAGGATAGATTGCATGCTTATTAAGAAAACACAAAAACATAGCATTTGCATCATATAGTTTAGGCCATATTATCATGTCATATTATTCCATGTTAGATTAATAGTATGCATTGCATATTGCATGATTTTCATTAAATAAGAAAAAAGGAGAAATTGCGTGTTCATTAGAAATCATATTTAGACTGTCGATGTGAATTCTGATCTAACCCTGCAGATGCTTTCGTTGCTATGAGATAAGTCCTGCAATTTATTTATCGCTTTCTTGGGTGTTAAATTGGTGGTTTACGCACCTGCATGATCACCTCACATGTTAGGAAGATAAATTAAAATCAATTCAAGCTGCCTGCAAAAACATTTTTGAAAATAAAAAAGAATGGTACCGAAAGGGCATTAGAGAAATCTAGTGTAACCAAGTTCCCGAACTCACAATCTCTGGTTCGTAGGAGTGAAGTAATTCTCCCATTACTTTACTTGGGTTTCTAATCTACCCACCCAAAATAGATTAGTGGCGACTCCTAATTGAAAATTAATTGCATGTTAAGAACTTGAACCTACGTCGCAAATTGGTATGGGCTTGGGAGAGCCCGAGTTAAGTCTAGGCTTAACAATCCATTAGCCGAACCCTTAAGTGGTCCAACCCGCTTCGGGGAGGTCGCGACAACTCAACAGTAGACTCATCTTGATGTTCCTCTGTACGAGCAAGTCTTGGATTAACGCGGTGAACCTGAGCCCAGCTGACATGCATCTATCGTTGGATGAAGCGCGCCGAGTGGAACCCACATAATCCTACGATGCATGTAAGTCGGGCTATATTATTTACATACTTGATGGTTGGACGCTTACGTTACACCCAATTTTGCCACTGCACTTACGGAGAAAATTGAGTGGGCATTGCAAGATGATGTACCTATCAGATTCTAATAGGGCCTATAGTGGGTGAATTAAAACCTCTCTTTCGTCAACTCACTAGGATTAACTCAATTGAGATAAAGTCTCTACGCACCCTCAATTACGTTGATATAGTGCCAAGTGAATTGACGACACTGCACAAGATATTATGTTCATATCGAGCATCGTTACACCCAATTTTGCGACCGCACTTACGGAGAAAATTGAGTGGGCATTGCAAGATGATGTACTTATCACATTTTTGCCAATTGAATCCTAAATATTCTCATTTTTGCGAATCGAGTCTATCCAGAAAGTATTGAAGTGGACCGGCCAACATGGCACGGCCGGTGTTGACGTAGATGATTGTTGGGAAAATATTTTTCTTTCATTCATTTTTATAGCAATACAAGCGATCATTTTTTTTAAAAAAAAAAATTCAAATTATCCATTTTTCGTAAAATAAACGGAGCCTAACACAAAGAAAATGAGGAATAAATCCACGTGATAGAGAATATCCTAAAAAAGGGGAATAAATAAAATTAAAATCTTTATGCTTGTCACGCGCGAATTTAGAATAAGGTAGAGTGACAACGTGGGTAATCTTTGCGAGATATATAATTGCGTAATCAGAAAAAGCAAAACAAGCTTTATTCCTAATCCGTTCATAAGCATGGGTAAACGGAAGCTACTGATACCTGGTGGAGCGACAAAGAGGACATGACTCCCTCCTCTCCGGCCACTTGCCGATGCACTCTGCATGGAAGACATGCTCCCAATGCGTCCGACCGGCCATAGACTCGGCTCAGAGCTCCTCACGACAGATCAAAGGAGCCCTTTCAATGCCAATCTTGCGCTGTAATTCCCCACCCAGCAAGTTCGAAGGCCATCATGTCGTCCAACGGCATCACTGCCGCAACGAGGACTCAGAGACCCGTGGTGACGACGGATATATATATTGATCTTAATTTGTCAAATGTGATATTGATTTTGTAAAATCATTATCTGTCATGTATGTCATAATAGACATTAAACAAAACATGTGGAAGAAGAAGAGAAGCTAAATTAGAGAGTACTAGGATTAGAGATTTGCTAAAATGACTATGAAAAATAATTTGCAGAGTAAAGCTCGCGTGGGAACAGGGAACATGGCTCGGTGTGACAAGAAATTTACCCACATTAATATGCTTTGAAGTGCTTTGCTGCAATCGAATAATGTCCAATGAAGTCACCCATGTTTATCCCAATATTCAATTTATGTTCCCCGAAGAAGATTATGCTCTACCTCTTCAGGAAAAAATTATTAAAAACAGTATAGTTTAAAGAGAACACTTAGAAAACTTCGTAATGATGCATACATACGCATCTCGTTTTCCTAGGTAAGATCATTCTACTGCAAAGAGAGATGCATTTCAGCGTGTGCAATTGTAATACAGGGTGATATTTCTTAATCATCTCGAAATTTGAAATAAATTATTTTTCTTTTGTTATATGGATGGAAAAGCAAAAAGAGGACAATAAAGAAGACAATAACTTGAGCGAGGGAGAGTCGCGAGGGATCATGGAGGTGATGTTCCTTTAATTAGCGAGCCGCAAAATAACGTTCATAGCTCGGCACCTAAACTAATAATGGATTACCTTGTTAATTGTCTTAGTCCAATTGTGATTGACTTGCCTTTGAGCAGATCGATAAGGTAACTAAACCTGACCTAAATCACCATCACTACATTGCAACACAAGAAAGCGTGAAAAGTATCAAGTCGGATGGTGAGAGTGGTGGCGGGTGCCCTTTTCAAATGACCTTGTCTTTTAACTTGTGGGAACTTTCTTATGAATCATGTATAGATTCGGCGTCCCTCGCAAGACCAACATTATAGTTGAACAGATAAAATTTCATGCTTAAGGCACGAGCTAGATGAGTCAATATCTCAAGTTCAAAACCCAATTCAGCATAATATTGTATTCCTTACTAGGTTGGGAAAATTTCATGCTCTCGGTTGAGAATAATTTATTCCTTACTAGTAAGTCTAGATGGCTTTTTTTTACTAGATCCAAGTGAACAGCTCTAAAATATCATCTCACTGCATCATGACCCACGTTCCGATAGCTTCGTGGCTTTAAATTTGTATTTCTAACATTTAGCTGGTAAAGTTTTTTAATAAATGCATCTAATAGTGGAAATCCCAACACAATAAAATATCTTATTAACATGAAAACTGATCCTACAAAATCATTCAAATCACATGTCAAGGATTCAACCTATACCCTCACTAACAAGTGTCCAATTTTGTGATCTGGGTTGGCTCTATCATGCTTAAGTCAGTAAAATATGAGAGAGAGAGAGAGAGGGGGGGGGGCATTTGAAAGGGCAAGAGAGAGAAGTTGGAAAGGGATTCGGGTCAAAACTGAAGGCTTTGTGATGACAAAGTGTGGAAAAATTCAAGGGAAAATGACAAATGGACCCCTTCTCTTTCTATCATGTTTTCAACATGTGTCGCAATACCATTTGGATTTATGAGGATTAATTGAGGTTGGCACTTGAAAGGGCAAGAGAGAGAAGTTGGAAAGGAATTCGGGTCAAAACTGAAGGCTTTGTGATGACAAAGTGTGGAAAATTTCAAGGGAAAATGACAAATGGACTACTTCTCTTTCTATCATGATTTCAACATGTACAGTTCAAAAAGAAGTAAGAAGAATCAACTCCACGTGACTTTCATCTTTTAATTCATACTTTAATCTAAATTTTTGCGATTCAGATCTTCTTAAAAAATTAATTCTTAAAACTTTCACAATACTCAAATGTTGATGTGTAAAAAGCATTTTTTTTTTTTTTTGTAACTATGTGAAATATGAATAATAATTCTAAAGTTGGCAATATATGTTCTTTTCTATAGGAAGTTGCGGGGTTAGCGATGATATCACCTTCTCGGCCTCATTAAAAATCTCTTACTCCTTGGCGTTATCCAATAAGAATATTTGGAGTTGCTTTTAAGACCATGACCGATCTTGGCAAGGTACCATTATGGTCACTTGATGCTTGGATTTTTGCGTCACACGATACTCGACAACTCGCAACGACTTTGGAGTCAATTGAATTTGGCATTTGTAGACGATGTATCGATCCGATTGAGACACGTGTGGCTTAGAACATTTTGGATTTAGAACATTTTTCATTCTTTATTGACTCGTAAGGACTCATGATGAGTGAAAGGAAGCCGAAAAAAAGCCAATCAGCCGACAACACCAAAACAAGACAACACGCCAAAGGAAGAACACAAAGCAGCACCAAGTGTCTACCTAGGCAAGGCCAACTCAGACGTCCAGGAACGTTGCACTCTTCTGTTTCTTGGGGAATCCTTCACATTCTTGAAGGTGCAAGCCCTATCTTTAAAAACCTTTAGAAGGTGCTTCTTCATAACCGAAGTAGAAATCTGCACACCCCTGAAGAGAATATCGTTTCTATTCTTCCAAATGATGTGGCAGAGTGCTCCAAAAGAGAACCGGCCGATGCATTTATAGAACTCCTTGCCCGAGAGCAAGGCCAAAGTCCAACTAAGCATATCCTCCCAAGGTTTATTACTCCAAGGAAGACCACATCTAGTCTCCCAAAAGAAGGCAACAGTTGAGGTAATGCGACAACCAAAACAGTTGAGGTAATGCGAATCCCACATACCAATTGCATCATACACAACGTCAAATTTCTCTGGGAGGTCTTCGAAGTTCTCTTTGGTGTAATCAATGGCCAAATCTGCTCCCAAATTCCTCAGCAAGTCCAGCTTTCCGGTGCTTGATGTAGCTGCCACTCTTGATGCACCAAAGACTTGCTTGGCGAGCTGTGTTTTTGGACAGAGAGAATCTTATATTTATATGTAAAAATATCACCCAAAACTGGATCCTAAGAACCGAAACTTCCACATATATAGATGAAACAATAAAATGATTACATCCTACGTGTGGTAATCTCAAGGTCTAAATTGAAGTAATAGTTGAGCAGATTCCAACCCAATAACTGTTGGGAAAATAAATTTCGAATTGGGTAGAACAATGAAGTCGGATCGAGTAATCAAGTCGGACTTTGAGGCATGGTATCACTTTCTTTAAGGATTTATTTGCCCCACAAAGTTGCTAATGGTCACCGACAAATTTCCTCCAGGATACAACAAAGTCTCAAAAATGAGAATACTAGATAGCAATTCTAGTATTTCTCTAAGGTCTCTCATGGGAAACAATTAGAAACAGTGGCTGTAGTTTCTCTCGAAAGAAAAATGAAAAAATGGAAGAAGATATGTGTTTGATCTCAAAACAAACATATTTTTCTTTTTCTTTCAAATAAAGGCAACTCTTCAAAAGGTTGCAAAAAAGAACAAAGACAATATTTTGTGAAAAAGTACGTCTCAAAGGTTACGTTTGAAATGATATAAAAATTCGGAATTAAATAAATAAAAAAAAATAATTTTAACTTTTCATAAACAGTCGCACTGTTTCAACAAGATTTTATAGTTAATATTTTATATAAATAAATCCGAATTTTCTCAATAAATAAAATAATGATTGTTGGTTAATGCCAAATCTCGTTCACGTGCGCACTCACATCTTTTCGATGTGGGACAAGGCATCTCTACATTTGTTTTATAAACAAATTACCAACAATCCCCCACTTTTGTTTATAAAACAAAAACAAAAATAAAATGTTAGAAATATACAGCCAAAATTTCCGTGAGATTAATATACATACATAAAGGTCTCTTTCGAGTTAAACATTTACTTAGTGCAAGCATCTTAAAGCTCTATCAAAGTGACAAGTAGCTCGGCTTTAAACTTGTACTTTTATATAATAGAATCGGACATACCGCACATACACTAACCTCTTATTTCAGCGAGAAGTTCTATATTACTCCGCACTATTATGGCCTTGTGCTTGATCCTGTTTCATGAGCTCTCTAGAAAGCAACCCTAACTTTCGTAAGAAGCGGCACCACTTCTAAGCTCATATAAGTGAAGTATCTATCATGTGTTTCTGTTACTATCAATACATTACAAATTTGTATCATACTTTATTAAGAATTCAATTCAACCTACAAAACGTAACAGACAATATTGACTTCTCATATCAGGGCTACGTCAATATCAAACAATCACATTCAATAACTTGTTTTTATCCATTAAACCTTGTAACTAGTGATATTCTAGAAAAAGGTCGGGTTACCATTATTGGTGATTTTAATTAAAAGGTTTCAGCCCCGTTTCTTATGAGGTCATTATTACCATGTGTCTTTGTAAAACCTTTGTCAAATGATCGGCAAGATTATTACTTGACCTCACGTAAACAATTGTTATGGTACCATCTTTAATCAATTGTCTCATATACTCATGTCTTAGATTAATATGTCTAAGATTTACCATTATAGGTGCTATTATAGGCTCTTGCCAAAGTAGCCTAACTATCACAGTGGATAGAAATAGGAGGGATTAGGCCATAATTTGATATCCAACAACAAATTCCTAATCCATTCGGCTTCTTTCCCAGTTGCTACCAAGCAATGATTCAAATTTCATAGTTGAGTGAATTATGCACACTTGTTTCTTGCTCCCCCAACAAACAACACATTCATGTAATATGAAAATCCATATAGAAGTTTCATCTCCCATACTTGTAATCCAACTAGTATCGGTGTATCTTTGTAATACAACCGAATAATTATCATAGAACAATCACAAATTTTAAGTTCTCTTAAAATAACCAAAGAATTCTAATAATAGCCTTTCAATGTTCTATATTTGGATTACTAGTATATTTACTCAACTTGCATATATAAAAGTAATATCAGGTCTAGTATAATGCATCGCATACATTAAACACATTAAAAACTCTCCACCAAGAATCAAATGGAGTATTTATATATTTGAAAACAAGATGTTTAAATATATAAAACATCTTCTCCATATAATCACTTTAGCTCAAAGAATAACCCCCACTATTTTTTTTTAATTTTTAATACTTAAGATAGTATCTGTTTCACCCAAATCTTTCATTTTGAAAATGAAAGTCATATACTTCTTATTCTCAATGATTCCAATCATATTAGTTCCAAAGTCCCTTCAGACATAACCCCACTTCAAGAATATTCCAAGAGGTAATTAATCGAAATTATGCATCATCAAATTTTCATCCTCGATGAAATACATACATCAAAATAGAAAACCAATGCAATTCTACTCTCTTGGCTCATTTATGCTATTCCATAGAATCAAATCTATGAGGGGCAAGGACAACAAATAGAACACATTAGAGCCAAACAAGGGACACTTGAAAAACCCATTCGGTATCTCCAAATTGCCTCCATAAATAAAGCACTACATATTAGCTCATGCAAATAATGACATTCTCTAACAATCCAATTAATGAGAGCAAATCGAGTATGGAGGTATCAAAAGCACATGAACTTGAATTAAAAGAGGTAAAAAGAAGATACCGGCCATTCTATGAATGGAATCAACAACATCATATAATCCGAAACCTTCTAAAAGAAATAATTAGAGCCATACCTCATTTCTTCATGATATTGAATTTCTAGAAGCTCTCATATCATCCTTCTCAAGACCCCACTGACAGTACCGTTGTGTTACAAATGCAAATGGAACAACTCTGAGTTGAGCACCGTCAAATGGCTAACTTTGGCTAATACCCCTAGGACTGACCGATAACATTATCTTTCTCTTCTAGATTTCTTGAAATATTCCCAAAGCATCGTCCAGGAATCCCAGTTTTGGAGTGCGGGACACCTGGAGTGCCATAACTTGGCACGCCGGGACACTTAAGTGCCATAACTTTAAAATGGTACACTTAAGTGCCATCATCGGAGTAAAATGGGACACTTAAGTGCCACTCCGGCGAAAATCCGGCCAAATAGCTGACGTGGCGACTTTCCGGCGAGCTCGGTCCCAAACGGCGTCGTTTTGCACGCTGACGTGGCGGAGAAAATGCAAAAACGACGCCGTTTCACGTCTACGTGTAAATAATAATATATAAATTAATTAAATTAGATTTAAAATATTCAAAAAATTTAAAAAAAATAAGAAAAATTTAAAATTTTTTTAAAAATTAAGAAAAATTTTAAAAATTAAGAAAAATTTTAAAAATTAAGAAAATTTTAAAAATTTTAAAAATTAAGAAAAATTTTAAAAATGTTAAAATTTTAAAAATTTTAAAAAATAAGAAAAATTAAAAAATTTTAAAAAATTAAGAAAATTTTAAAAATTTTAAAAAATTTTAAAAAATTAAGAAAATTTTAAAAAATTAAGAAAATTTTAAAAAAATTTAAAAAAAATTAAGAAAATTTATTTTTTTTTAAATTAAGAAAATTTTAATTTTTTTAATTTAAGAAAATTTTAATTTTTTTAATTTAAGAAAATTTTAAAATTTTTTAAAAATTAAGAAATTTTTTTTAAAAAAATTAAAATTATAAAAAATTATAAAAAAGTGGGGAGTGGGAGGCCGAACGGGGCGGCTCCCTTGCCGCCACCGCCGGCTCCCTCACCACCGCCACCTCCGCCGCCGCCGCCTCCCCCCCCCCCCCCCTTTTTTAATTTTTAAATTTTTTTAAATTTTCTTATTATTATTTTTTAAATTTTTAAAATTTTTTAAAATTAAAATTTTTTAAATTTTATTATTTTCTTAAATTTTTTTAATTTTTTTTAAAAAATTTTAATTTTTTAAAAAATATTTAATTTTTTTAAAATTTTTAAAATTTTTAAAATTAAAATTTTTAAAATTTTCTTTTTTTTTAAAATTTTTTAATTTTTTAAAATTAAAATTTTTAAAATTTTCTTTTTTTAAAATTTTTTAATTTTTTAAAATTAAAATTTTTAAAATTAAAATTTTTAAAATTTTTTAATTTTTTAAAATTAAAATTTTTAAAATTTTCTTTTTTAAAAAATTTTTTTAAAATTTTTTAAAATTAAAATTTTTAAAATTTTCTTATTTTTTAAAATTTTTTAATTTTTTAAAATTAAAAATTTTAAAATTTTCTTTTTTAAAAAAAGTTTTAAAATTTTTTAAAATTAAAAATTTTAATTTTTTTAAATTTTTTTTTAATTTTTATGCTGATTTGGAGCTCCGGCGAGCCACGTAGGCAAAAAAAAATAATAAAATATTGCCACGTAGGATTTCCGGCAAGGGTCGCCGGAGGTGGCACTTAAGTGTCCCACTCGAAAAAAAAAGTGGCACTTAAGTGTACCGTTTTGAAGTTATGGCACTTAAGTGTCCCGATGTGCCAAGTTATGGCACTTGTAGTGTACTTCTGCCCCCAGTTTTGTGTAAGAGTCAACCACAGCTCCTCCTACAATAACATCATTTTCTAAACCAACCTTAACAATTTGGCCATGAAACAATTTTGCCAAGCCAACATCCTTGACAGGTGACTAAAAAAAAAAAACTCTGTGGAAAATTTTCAGCTGAAATTCGTAAAGCCTGTGGTGTTTGGCAGGTTATATTTGACAAAACAACACCACTTGTACGAGACAACCCTTTTTTTTTATTTTTTAATCTTAAAAGTGACTGCATCCAGATCATGCAAATGTTCAACAGGTCGCACGACAGTGCCATTTGAAAAGGGGCACTCATATCCCACATCACTAGATCTGGAAAGTTTCAAAACACCATCCACAACACGATATTCAGAACTCGCCGACTTATCACTGCAATAAGTCTTGTCCACGCTTTGCATCCCATCCAATGGCACTGTAGCAAGAGGATCATCCCAAGCCGCTATGCCATTGTGCTTAAATTTAGAAGACAGTTTAGGTAACTCCAACAGCGTACAGGTTTCTTCCATTGAGTTTCTCCATCTTGGAAAGTTCCTTTGAAAGGCTTCTTTCCCCCGCAAATCATACCATATCTGCTTCAAGGAAACAGGAATAGGCCATTCCTGCTCATACACATGAATTAAGTCAAGGAACAACAAGTCCCTCGACTTTGCCATTTCTCTGTAATCTCGTCACAATCTTGAGTAACTTAGTGAGTTGAGTCAACATTTGATCACCTAAATCCGGAAAGAAAACATTTCTCTTCTCCGCGCCAACATTATGATAAAAAACACTCCTTCCCACCAAGCGTCCATGTGAAACGCATCCACACTCATTACATATGAGAAGTCACATGGACCAGTTACGTAAATAGGCGGCACTGGCCTAATAGAAGCACGGTAATCGTGTTGGTCAGCTGTGCAAGAGACTAATCCATCCACGGGAGGTGGTACACGTACAAAGTCCATGAGTTTGCCAGAGCCATCGTCCTCTTTGCGCGTCTCTTCGCAACAAAGAAGGCACCACAACATTTCAATTTACGCTACCCTCAAAGAAGGACATTATCAATCATTAACTGAAATCCTCCATCCACTTATTGATAGATTGGCAACTGGATTGATGACTAAAACTTCTGTTATCGTCGTCGTTTGCTTCAGGCTCTCAGCCATGAAGCAGAGCAGAACAGAGCACGTAGCCCGACAACTTGGGCCTCTGCAGGATGGCACTCCTGTAGTTGCCCCCTTCAGCCCGAAAACTGAGGCGGAAACGGAAGCGTCCCCGACCAGAGTCGCCACCCTCTCTCTAAATCTCAGTCGAAGTTTCAGTCTCTCTCTGTTTTTTACGTAAGAACAACCGGTCACCATAGCTTCACGAAACGAACCGACGCCGCTTCCGCCACCCTGCGAGACCGACAAACTGCCACCCGAATCGGCACCTGCGCCGGTCAAACCGTCGTCCACAAAACCCGCGTCCGCGTCCTTCCCCGCAACGACGCAAATGACCGAATCCTACAATCGCCTCTCGCCTCATCCCCCATGCCGCCACCGGGACCGCCCACGTATACCTCGCCCAGCGTCATACGCGGAGGCCTCGCCATGTCACCAATACCGCACCGCCCCCGCCCTCGCGCCGCGCCACCGGACACCGAACGTTCCAGATCGCGGGTCGCCGGTGATCTGGAACGCGAGCTTAAGCGTCTAGACCGACCGGCGTAAACGGAGAGCAAAAAGGAAGGAAAACCGGCGGTCAATAGCGGCACGGCTATACTCGTCGCGAACACCAAAATGCGCCCGGAATCTTCAATGGCCATCAAACGAGAGGGAGAAGAAAGTTGTGCGTGCGCGTCTGCAAATCCTAGACCGCGAGGGTAAATTTTTTTTTTTTTAATTTTTTTTTTTAATTTTTTTTTCTTTTCCGTCCTTCCTTCCCTCCTTGCTTCCTTCCTTTCCTTCCTCCCTCTTTTCTCTCTCTTACTTTGTGTCAGACTCTCCTTCCAGCGATTTTTTTTTTCTCTCTGCCCTTCTTCCACGCACAAACCCACAATCTCAGCCAACTAGACCAAAGCAGGCTCGAAGTAAACCAAATTATCGTCCAATGCTCACACCAGCAACAGATTGTCCGCCAAGCATGCTCGTGAGAGGCCGAGACATACAACTGGGCGACATATGCCAAGACCTTAAGCCTCACCAGCACCTTTTGCTTCCGACGATAAACTCTGATTTCATTGTTGCAAAAATTAAATCCTTAAAATTGTTGGGAAAATAAATTTCGAATTGGGTAGAACAATGAAGTCGGATCGAGCAATCAAGTCGGACTTTGAGGCGTGGTATCACTTTCTTTAAGGATTTATTTGCTCTACAAAATTGCTAATGGTCACCGACAAATTTCCTCCAGGATACAACAAAGTCTCAAAAATGAGAATACTAGATAGCAATTCTAGTATTTCTCCAAGGTCTCTCATGGGAAATAATTAAAAACAGTAGCTGTAGTTTCTCTTGAAAGAAAAATGAAAAAAATGGAAGAAGATATGTGTTTGATCTCAAAACAAACATATTTTTCTTTTTCTTTCGAATAAAGGCAACTCTTTGCAAAAAAGAACAAAGACAACATTTTGTGAAAAAGTACGTCTCAAAGGTTACGTTTGAAACGATATAAAAATTCGGAATTAAATAATAAAAAATAAAAAATAATTTTAACTTTTCATAAACAGTCGCACTGTTTCAACAAGATTTTGTAGTTAATATTTCATATAAATAAATCCGAATTTTCTCAATAAATAAAATAATGATTGTTGGTTAATGCCAAATCTCGTCCACGTGTGCACTCACATCTTTTCGATGTGGGACAAGGCATCTCTACATTTGTTTTATAAACAAATTACCAACAATAATCATTGACATCATTGTTTCTGTTATTAGCTTTTCATTTTTCTTCTCCAGGCATTGACAGAGCTTAGCAATTTGCAATGATATACCTGAATCACAAGGCTACCGATACCACCAGCACCACCCAAAACCAGGATGGATTTGCCAGGCGAGAAGTGAGTCCTCTCGAGGCCTTCGTAAGCGGTTTCAATGACCAAGGGAAGTGAAGCCGCTTCAGCAAAGCTCAAGTTCTTGGGCTTGAGAGCCAGCAGCCTCTCTTCCACAGCAGTGTACTCAGCCAAAGTGCCATGTTGCTTCGGGCGGACCAAAGATATCTCATTGAAATCCCCATACACTTCGTTCCCAACTTTGAACTTCTTCACTTGATCCCCGACTTTCACCACCACACCAGCCACGCCGTAGCCCAGCACAATCTTAATGGACATCAAAGAAGAAAGAAAGCCATAAAAAAACCATCCAAAAAAGTAATTAGAAGCTAATAACCAATTTGTAATGATAATTCTCGAGAAAGTCTTCTGATAATCAAGTTCTTATGCTGGCCAAAAATCGCTTTTTACAAGTCATGCTATCGCAATTGATGATATGCAAATCGATAAGTTCAAGATCATAAAAGATTCTCATTCAGCAGAAATCTGTAGTCACGGCCGTTGGACAAAAAGAAAAAAGATATTACATAGTATGATGTCTTACGGGAGGTGGGGAGTCGTCGTCCTTTAAGAAGCCGCGAGCTCTCTTGGCATCAATGATATTTAGGGCAGCAGCAACATCCTTAACAGGGACCTGGTCTTCCTTAATCTCAGGAACCCTGACATCCGAAACTAGCTTGAGGACATCGTTGGGGTTCCCAAGTTCGGCATATACCCAAGCCTTGATCTTGGAGGGGATGGTGAAATCTGAACTGGAAGCCATTGAATGAGCGAAAGCCGAGCTAACTAAGCTTGTCAATCTGTATAAAGAGTAAGTAACTTCGTAGGGATTGGTGAGAGTATAGAAAAGAACAAAGCTTTTCCTTTTTGGTTTTTGGGTAGTTGAAGGGAACCCACCTTGTCAATCTATATATAGTTTAAGGTAGAGGGTGGATGAGGTTTATCATCATGGATTAGCAAGGCTTGACTTTGGTTTAAGCATTTTGGATTTGGCAAAGTACAGAGACATGGATGGGGTCCAAGTACCTTTTTGTCTAAATGCAATCTAGGGGTCAATTTCATCACGTCACGATAATAGTTTAGACGTTCTTGGTAGAATAGTCATCATATCTATACATGATATG
Source organism: Eucalyptus camaldulensis (assembly GCA_019915185.1). Lineage (NCBI taxonomy): Eukaryota > Viridiplantae > Streptophyta > Magnoliopsida > Myrtales > Myrtaceae > Eucalyptus > Eucalyptus camaldulensis. The sequence continues at coordinate 11,065,640 of JAHSVA010000001.1, forward strand.
CTCTTTAATCTATCGCCAACGTAACATTTCTAATCTATTTCGTAAATTCAAGTGGGAGCAGCTAGCATAACAGCTGGTTGAAGAAGGACGGTCAAAAGGTCCAACGCTAACCACAAGTCTTTTTTGAGGAAATAGGAAGAATTCTCTCTGTTTGTTTGGCAGAAAATGAAATGATTTAAAATACATTTTCTCAATAACAATCATTTGTGTCACTTACAAAAATGAAATAATGAAAAATATTTTCATTATTCATGAACATATTTAGATATAAATTTTTATCAACCATGAAAACATTTTCTATTAAATAATTATTTCAAGGATACACGCGATCATTTTTAAGAAAATATCTTATAAATAATTTATTTTCTACAAAACAAATAAAGCTTTGATATGTATTTTCTTTTCTTTTTGCTTCAATGTTTCCTTTGGCAAGCTCAAATTTAGAGACAAAAATCAGAGGTAGGAATCAAATTCAATCTTGGATTGATATAATTAATCGATCATAATTCTAGATAATTTTGGATTGATTGATCGTGATCGACTATTGATTCTTGCATATCTCCAACATTTCTCCTCAAGCTAGTGGCTTATATATATCCAAGACGCTTAGCTTGCTTAGTAAATATGCATGTTATCTTTGAGATAATGGCTTGGTAAAGATATCGGGAGTTGTTATGTGGTTCCAATTCCATTTGTCTTGATAATCCCTTCTTGAATTTTACTTTGAGTGTAATGGCAATCTACTTCAATATGTTTCGTTCCAATTCCATTTGTCTTGATAATCCCTTCTTGAATTTTTTTATTAATTTTTTACCACGTCAACACTAAAACGACGTCATTTTTGCATTGTCTAGCCACGTTAGCATGTATAACGACACCGTTTTGCACTTATTTCACCGGAAATTGCGCACGTCAGCATTTTGGCTGGATGAGCACTTAAGTGATCCATTTTGCTTCGATTTTGGCACTTAAGTATCACTTTCGTAACTTTTGGGACTTAAGTGTCTATTTATGCCAACTTTTGGCACTTGAAGCAATCTTTTGCTGTTTCTTAGTTGGTAAATCGTACTCTCCACTAACTAATTTTATAATTTTTTCACTAATAAAGTTTAGATTGCGATAAAAAAAAAAAAAAAAGAACCAACGAGCAATAATGATGCTCTTTTGTTGGTAATTATACTCTCCACCAACTAATTTAATATTTTTCTGCTAATAAAATTTAGATTGTGATAGCGCCTAGTCTCTTTTCAAAAGATGGATGCGCAGCTTCAATGTCTTATTTAATTTGAAGGCCCTTACTCAAGTATTTTTATTGTCCAATGACGATGGTACATGGAGAAATTGTCAATCGATTCTAAATATTTTGTATGAATGACAATAACATTTTAACCTTTTCAATTTTCTCAATTTAGTCCTAAACTTTTGTACGAAATTACAATATAGTCATTTTGGCTAATTTTTATCAAAACCGCATAGGATGATCAATAATAACTGAATTGTACATCAGTAATTTCTGATAAAAATTGATGAGATGGACAACATTGAACTTTGTGCAAACGTTTAAGACTAAATTATCAAATTGAAAAGTTCTTGAGTGAATTGATATCGCTACAATGTATCTAAGACTTGTTGGATAATTTTTTTCCTATAGTTGTGGAGAAGAAACTTATTTCATTAGAAAATTAGAAGACAACTACTAGATTTGTGCATAGTCACCGTGTCACAACTGTAAGGTTGATTGAAGATTATATTCAACTGCTTAAGTAAATAATATCTCGAGTGAGTCAATTTAAGAATATGATCCTCGAGTTGGGCCAAATAGATGAACCATTGATAAAACAACAACTTATAGTGGCAGCATACAAATCTGAAGCTTTCATGGCACAATAATGAAGAAAGAAAGGCTAGTCTGCAACTTGAAGGAGAGAGGGAGAGATAAGGGGACAAAGGGGGCCACCAAGGCTTCAATCTTCATCCAATTGATCCCCTTGACCAATTCCCTCCACCAGCTGCCTTCCTTGGCCTCAAATCAGCCACCAATGCCTCAAATACAACCTTTGAAATGGTCCAAAAGCCATAGACAAGGGGGAGCTACGAATTTCTCAAGAATTTGGCTTCAATTGGACATTTAATCATTCTTAATTCAACACAAACCGACCTTTATAAAATCAACCAACACCTCATTGATCTAATTGGTATTTTTCGTCATCAATTGATCCCCTTGCTTCCCAATTGCGCGATAAAAAATGGTCCCTGACTTTTTCTGGACAAAAATGGCCCTAGGACGACTTTTTTCCAAAAAGTCTCAGTTTGCAGAAAAATCTTCGGAGGTGGAGTCGACGTTCCTAAAATGGCCTGTGACAAGGAAAAACTTTCAATTTCTGAAATCGGATTCAAATTTGCGGTTAATTTCAATCCAGCGCGATTTTAGCGTGACTTAAGCTATCAGGTAACTTTTAGAAATTTTTAGTGTAAATGACTCGTGGTCGATTTTCTTTGAACCACAATGAACCTCTTCGACACATTGGTGACTTTCGGTGGTTGTGAAAATCTCGATATTTCAAATACGAACGCAAGATACCAAAACGATAGAAAAATCAAATTAGAGCCGATCAATGAGATTTTTGCAATTTAGTGGGATCACTCACGTTTAACCACGCATCTCGGTCGAACCGACCTATCTCTGATCTCTAATCAATTTTTAACTGTGCCGTAATGATCTTGGCAGATGAGCACGGTCAAGCGGCTGATTCTTGGTCGAATCCTCAAGTCTATTTGCCATAAAATCCTTAATAGCTTCCATATATAGTCTAGTTATTTCACGAGTAATCAGCTCTAAGAACAGCACTATATGTGCATCGATTAAATGCTTGATTTATTCAACTAAAAGCATAATTGAAAATCTATGATGTCACAACTCTTCCTCTCTTATAAAAATTTCGTTCTCGAAATTTAAACATTTACAATACTTAAGCAAAAAGGTGGGGGTACAAACGTCTCATCGACTCTTTAGTCCCCCGGGTTGCTCCTTCGGTACCGTGGTATTACCAGACCACTTTGACCATCGAGATGGTCTTTGTATACAGAACTTGCTCTTTTCTATCCACAATCTGAGTCGGGCTTTCAACATATGATGCACGGTCATCCACGTCCAATTCCTTGAATTGAGCACGTGAGCCGGGTCAGGCTCATACTTCCTTAACATTGACACGTGAAAGACGTCGTACACTTGCGCCAATCTTGGCGGCAACGTAAGACGATACACCAAAGTTGCGATTCTCTCAAGAATCTCAAACGGACCTACGTACCTTGGACTCAATTTTCCATTCGTGCCAAAGCGCGAAGTTGCCCTCATTGGTGACACATTCAAAAAAACCTAATCACCAACTTGGAAATCCAAAAGCCTTCGACGCTTATCTGTGTAGCTTTTCTGACAACTCTGAGTGGTCTTTAATCTACTTTTGATCACTACCACGGCATCCACTGATTGTTGAACCAACTTTGGGCTTGTGATCTTTCTTTCCCCAACTTCATTCCAACACACCGATGTTCTGCACGCTCAGCCATACAACGCTTCAAATGGAGCCATTTGGATACTTTGCTGATAAATGTTGTTGTAGGTGAATTCTACGAGATGAAGTTGTTTTTCCCAACTTTCCTTAAAGTCTAGCACACAAGCTCGCAACATATCTTCAAGGGTCTGAATTGTCCTCTCAGACTGGCCATCCGTTTGAGGATGATATGATGTACTATTCTGAAGCTTTGTACCTATAGCACCCTGTAAGCTCTTCCAAAAAGCGGCGGTGAACCTCGGGTCTCGATCTGAAGTGATCATAACCGGCACTCCATGTAATCGAACTATCTAATGCACGTACAACTCAGTGTGCTTATCCAAGTTAAGATCCTTTCGCACTACAATAAAATGAGCCGACTTTGTCAACCTATCAACTATTACCCAAATCGAATCATTACCTCTTTGACTCCTTGGTAACCCGGTCACGAAGTCCATCGTGATATGTTCCTATTTCCACTTTGGGATTTCAAGAGGTTACAAGAGTCCTCCCGACTTGCAATGCTGAGCTTTAACCTGTTAACACGTCAAACACTTTGCGACATGTTTGGTGATGTCCACCTTCATACCAGACCACCAATAGTGTTGACATAGATTCTAATACATCTTGGTACTTCTGGGATGAATGTTGTAACTACTACGATGAGCTTCAGATAAAATATCCTCTTTAAGCTTCGCATCGTTAGGTACAACTAATCGTCCTCGAAACTTTAGTGTTCCATCTTCAGAAACCTGAAAGTCAACTTTCTTCTCTTCAATATCATCTTGTAAAATTTTCTGAACATCTGGGTCTGTCGGTTGAAGTAGCTTGATCCTGATCTACACATTTGGCTCAATTTTGAGGGTAGTCATAAGATGAGAAAGGTGGCCTACCTCAAATTTGAATACCAAATCTCGAGCTCACTCGATTAGGTTCCACTACTTAACCAATAGGTAAGCAATTGACGACTTTCGACTCAAGGCATCAACGACCTTGTTCGCCTTTCTTAGGTGATATAAAATATCACAATCATAATCTTTAAGCAATTCCATCCATCGACGCTGTCTCATATTCAATTCTTTCTGAGAGAATAGGTACTTGAGACTCTAATGGTCCATGAAGATCTGAAATTTCTCCTCACACAAGTAATGTCTCCAAATCTTCAATGCAAATATGATAGCTGCGAGTTCTATGTCATGCATCGGGTAGTTTAGTTCATGAGGTTTCAACTGGCAGGAAGCGTATGCAATAACCTTACCATATTGCATCAATACACAACCCAGTCCTCTAAACGATGCATCACTATAGATCTCGTACCCTCCAGGACCAGATGGAATTGTCAGCACAGGTGCGGTAGTTAGCTTGTGCTTCAACTCTTGGAAACTATATTCACACTTGTCTATCCATACGAATCTCTCGTCTTTCTTCAGGAGTCTTGTCAAAGGCGACGCCAAAGCTAAAAATCCTTCCACAAACCGTCTGTAGTAACCTGCCAAACCTAGAAAACTTCGGATTTCTGTCACTGTTGTTGGTTTCGACTAGTTGATCGCAGCTTCAATCTTGCTCGAGTCCATAGAGATTCCTTCGCTTGAAATCATGTGTCCTAAGAACGCAATACGAGTCAGCCAAAACTCACATTTGCTAAACTCAGTGTACAACTAATGAATCCTCAAGGTTTGGAGCACTAATCTCAAATGATCCCCGTGCTCCTCAGCACTCCTTGAATATACCAGGATATCATCGATGAACACGATCAAAGACTGATCTAGATATTCCTTAAATACTCCGTTCATCAAATCCATGAAAGCAGCTGGAGTATTCGTTAACCCAAATGGCATCACAGTGAACTCGTATTGACCATATCAAGTACGAAATACTGACTTTGAAATGTCTTTTTTCCTGATCCTCAGCTTATGATATCATGTCCTCAAGTCGATTTTCAAAAATATTAACGCTCCTCGTAACTGATCAAACAAGTCATCAATCATCGGCAATGGATACTTGTTCTTGATCGTCACTTGATTGAGTTGGCGATAGTCGATGCACAAGCACAACATACCATCCTTCTTTTTCATGAATAGAACTGGTGGTCCCCAAGGTGATGCACTGGGACGTATGAATCCCTTATCTAATAATTCTTGCATCTTCACCTTTAGTTCCTTCAACTCTGATAAAGCCATTTGGTAAGGAGCCTTAGAGATTGGCTCTGTCCTGGGGGCTAACTCAATCACGAACTTAATTTCTCTCTCTGACAGTAATCCTGGCAATTCCTTTGGGAATACATTTGGGAATTTTTGCACAACTGAAATATCTTCAATTTTCAACTCGTCAACTCTCGTATCCACGACAGTTGCCAGGTAACCATGGCAACCCCCATCTAATAAACAGGTTGCCTCATGCGACGAGATTAGGGAAATTGAGAGTCCTCATCGGTTCTCTACAAAATCGAAGCTCTCACCCTTTAATGGGTTAAACCGAATCGACTTGCGATAACAGTCCATTTTAGCTCGTTGCTTGGTGAGCCAGTCCATGCCAATTATCAAATCAAAGTCATACATGGCTAGGACTAATAAGTCTATTTTCCTCTCTCGCTCACCAATCTCTAACTTGCAACCAGAACAACCCAAAGCAGACAACACTTTATCATTCAGAGGTGTAGATATGCTAACAACATATTCCAACAACTCAGGATTTATTCCAATCAACTTAACATACTGCTCGGCAATAAAGGAATGGGTTGCTTCCGGATCGAATAAAGCATAAACAGGATGGTTGTTCAACGAAACCATACCAGTGATCATGTCAAGCGCGGCCTCTACCTGGCCTTAAGTAATGGCATACATCGTGCCTTGAATTGGGGGTCGGAGTTGTCCTCCTTGATGTGCGTTCTGAGACGCATACCCTCTGATTTGTCCTAACAGTGGCAGCAGCAGCAACTGCGGTTGTCCTCTTATTCTTCTCGGACAATTCCTGGCTATATGACCCAGCTAGCCACACTCAAAACAAGTGCCTAGCCTAGATTAGCATGGGGTAGATTCGTGTCGCCTTCCACACAAGCAACATACACCATTCTAGTTAGGCCTAGACTTGCCAACTCCACCTTTTCTGCTAGGCGGGATATGAAATCTTCCTCCAACCATGGGCCTCTTCCCATGTCGGATTGCATCTTTGTTTGCATTAAATCTTGACCCAGATGTGGCGGCTCTCTCATTCTGATCTCTCTCGATCATTTGGGCCCTCTCATATAGGTCATTGTAACTCCTCAAATTCAGCGAAATCAATGTACTCCTCAAGTCTGGCCTGAATCTATCTCTAAACCTTCTCACTCGATTCACTAGATTCTCAATTAGTTCAGGAGCATATTGCGATAGTTTAGCAAACTTCACCTCATATTGATCGACAGCTAGGGAACCTTGGCGAAGATGCTGAAACTCTGCCATCTTCATATCTCTTGCAGTCTCTGAAAAGTACTTACCATTAAAAGCCTCAAGGAAGGCGTTCCACTCCGGGACAACACCTTCTGAAAATACTACTCCTTGGGTGATTCTCCATCAAGTATTTGCAACTCCTTCCAATTGGTAAGTTGCAAGAACTACCTTTTCAGTTTCATTGCACATTAATAGTGCAAAAGCTTTCTCAAGTCTTTGGATCCACAAAGCAGCAGCTTCAGGATCTCCTGCCCCAGTGAACTGAGGCGGATTCAACTTCAAGAATTGTTCCACCAACTTGTGAATCGGTCTCCCAGCGACTATGATTCCTAGCTAACCTTCGACGGGTGCGGCGGCAGGTGCGGCAGCGGAGGCGGCTTTAGCGACAGCAGGAACAGCAGCAGTAACGGTGGCTTGAGCGACAGCTTGATTATGGGCCTACTGCCCAATCAAGTCCCTCATGGTCTCCAACGACTGCAAGATCACGTCTACTTGGGGATCACTAGGGTTTGCTACCCTAGTACCAACAGTAGGTGGTGCTATTCCACTAGTGCTAGCCTATGTTGGTGCCCTACCCCTACCTCCTCGGGTACTGATCCTGGTCGGTGTCCTACCTTGAATTACAAGCCTGACAGATCTCTTACTCGAAGTTCTCTGCTCCTGCTCACTCATGGTTTAGTCTTTTTACTGAAACATGTCTTCCAAATCCACATCGGATTAGAAGATGAGCTATCCACACTCAACAAACAATTCTACCACACAATTATCACCGACATGCACTAGTCATGAAGTTAAAGGCCTTTCCTACTTACTATCCCATATTCATTGCACCTTATCACTCCAATTTCTAACGACCACGCTCTGATACCACTAATCTGGGACTTCACATCCCGATCCTCCGAGCCCGTGCCCATCCCTTTTTAGTTGATATAATAGGGATGTCTCAAGATGCATCGCCGATCCATTCATTTTATATACGCATGCGGAAGCAGATACAAATCCCTAGACGATAAAATAATGGGATAGGAAAACAGTGCCATAAAATTTCGTACCACACTAACTACACTTATATATACACAACACAACCAGTTATATATAATACAAGCCAAACCAAACTTTGTGTATCCAAACACATAAGGTTTAACAAATAGGGGGTGGGGTTTTATTAACACTCTGGCTACTCATCCTCGTCCTCTTCGATCTCTCATTCTTTTAGACTCCAGCTGGAGCCTACTGCTGAGTACGCCGAGGAATCTGGATCACCAAGCTTGGGGTCCTTCGCATCCACCACCAATCCGTCCTTAAGGTTTGCCGTACCCTTTCCAAAAGCAACCTCCATCACGTACAAAGGTATATCAGATTCTGGTACATGGCCCACCCTTTGGCCATTATGATAATGGCGATACCATGACTGGTATTAATGAGGTACCTTTTTGGTTAACCCTGTATCAACCCAGACAATGGATTTCACCAGTACATATTCAAGACCCTTGGGGTACCCATGTATCGGGATGTGATAGCTCTGTTCGGTGAACTTCTTAGGTTGGCCAAAATGATCGGGTGAGGCTGTCATCTATGGGCCTGAAATGTTTATCTCATAATGAGGTGAGATGATGTTTCAATGAGTTCTACCCCCTTTAGACCCGATTAGGAAGAAAATATGCTCTAAGGGCTGCCTAAGCACAATTAAGCGTTAGAGGACTTACCTTGGCCTCAGTTCTTTTCTATAAGTCAGTTAAATTAATAAATACTGAGAATTATATCTTCCAATCAATCAAGTCGAACCATTGATCAATCGACTTAGTCGATTACATGTCATCGAGACCATCATACAATCATTTAGATTATCCATTCTCAACTCTTAGTTACGGTCCAACAAGCACGACCTAGATTTAGTGGTAATCATGGCCCCACCGGCAATTTTCTAGATTTGGTGGTAATCACAGCCCTACCTGGCAATTTTCTAGATTTTGTGGTAATCACGGCCCCACTTGGCAATTTTCTAAACTTGGTGGTAATCGCGGCCCCACCAACAATTTTCTAGATAAATACCCACATTATCCAATTTTTGGGATAAATCCCCATAATCACTAATTTCACTCAATTTTCACAACTCGGTACTCAAATAAATAAACAAATAGCACGATAGCAATCAATATGAAATTCTGGTCACCGGCCATCCCGGTTGAATTTTCGGAAAATAAATAAATAATTAATTAATTACGGAAATTATTAAATAAATGCAATAAATAGCATAAATGCAAACTTAGGCCCAATAAAGCCTAATTGGAAGCCGAGATGGGCCCGGAAAATTTTCGAACCACTCTAGTTAAATACTAGAGCTTGTCTAGGCTCTAATTGCACTAACTATCCACCTTAGGGGTGAGCAGCGGTTTAGGGTTGACCCTGGACCGACCCTGGACCGGCCCAACCCTGCTGGTCCTGGTCCGGTTCCCAAGGGGACTGGGTCGGTCCTTGGTCTTGAAATTCCAAGACCAACACTGTGCGGGTTGGTCCTCGGTCCTGAGAATTTTGGGTCGGTCCAACCCTGGACCAACCCTGTATATTATATTATATTATATTATTTATAATTCTTTTATATATTCAAACCTAAGTAAAATTTATGTTATATTATATTATATATAATTCTTTTATATATTCAAACCTAAGTAAAATGATGTTAAAGTTGTTGACTCCTCATGCTCACAGTCATGGACAGACGGCATCCAATTCCAAAAGACGTGAAGTTTACGCCGTAAAGGTCTTCACGGCCTCCTCCTCCACAGTCTAGACTCCAGAGTACATTCTTCACCATGAGGACCAAGGACTCCTCATAGTCATGGACTCGCAACGTCCAAAATGGCGCGAAGTTTATGCTGTAAATCTCCTCACGGCTTTCTTCCCTAAAGTACATTCTCTTCCATTTTGTCTTCTTTGTTCTTCAATTTGCCAAAATCAAAAGTAGCAACATCCCACTCGCCTCTGGTTGCCCGCGCCGCTCACCTTTGACCGTGCGCGCTGCTTGCGCCGCTCGCCACTCACTACTCGCCCTTTACTGTCGTCGCTGGCCTCGCTAAACACTCGCCACTCACCACTTGCCGCTAGTCTCGCTCAATGCTCGCCACTTGCCGCTGGCCTCACTAAATGCTTGCCGTTTGCCAGTTGACGCTCACCCCACTCGACACTCGACGCTTGGGCTTGCCACTCGCGCTGGTCACCTCACTTATCGCCGAGTAAATCAAAAGGAAAAAAGAAGAAGCCCTAATTAGAAACCTTAATGCTCAGCTTGCCCTTGCTTTCCAAACACAACTTGACTAGTGAAATCTACTTTGTGCTTTATTTGAGATATTATATTGGTATTTATAGTTTAGTTGCACAACGCCGCATTATCGATGGATGTGTAATTTGAATTTGTAGGTTTACTTTTTTATGGAGTATAAAAAACAAGACGAAATAAATTATCAATCGGTCCCGGGTTGACCCTAGAACCGGACCGAACCCATTGGGTCGGTCTGGTCTTTGGTCCCAGGCTCAGTAGGGTCGGTCCTCGGTCCTAAAAATTGAGGACCGACACTGTACGGGTTGGTCCTAGGGTTAGAGGGTGGCCCGGACCAACCCGGACCATGCTCACCCCTAATCCTCCTAACATGCATCAGTAATTAATTAAATTCACTAATCTAATCTAATTTAACCATATAATCCATCTTAGCTTAAACTAATCAACCCCTAAGCATAATTAAACTACTAAGAGATTATTTTTTACCAAAATAAAAAAGCTACTAAGAGAAGATTAGTGAGTTAAACTCACTTGTTAAGCGATCCGGTCGATTCAAATCGACGGGGACGCAACGGGGCTAAACTTTCTCCAAAACGGGCCTAGCTTTCGAGGCTGGGAACGTCCTCAAAACGGGCCACGAACATTAATGGAAACCCACTTTATTTGCTTCTGTTCTTGGCTGGTTGGTGGTTGAAAAGGCGGGGTGGTGGCTTGATTGAGGCGGAAATGGATCAAGGGAGCAAAACTGGACCTAGGTGAGACTCGGTGGAGCTTGAACGGCAGCTAGTAGTAGCTCACGATGATCCAAGTGTCCACGGCAGCTCGCTGGGCTCAAGCAAGAGGTGGTGAGGCAACGCGGTTGGGCAGAGGGCACGCGTGCGTGTAGTGGTGGCGCACGAGGACGGCAACGGTGACGGCGGTGCGTGCGGCAGGGATGACTGGCTCAAACAACCTCCTTGCTGGTTTTCCTCTAGAAATCTGAAGCTTTCAAGGCACAACAATAAAGAAAGAAAGGCTGGTCTACAACTTGAAGGAGAGAGGGAGAGATAAGGAGACAATGGGGCCACCAAGGCTTCAATCTTCATCCAATTGGTCCCCTTGACCAATTCCCTCTACCAGCTACCTTCCTTGGCCTCAAATCACCCACTAAGGCCTAAAATACAACCTTTGAAATGGTCCAAAAGCCATAGACAAGGGGGAGCTACGAATTTCTCAAGAATTTGGTTTCAATTGGACATTTAATCCTTCTTAATTCAACACAAACTGGCCTTTATAAAATTAACCAACACCTCATTGATCTTATTGATATTTTTCGTCACCAATTGATCCCACTTACTTCCCAATTGTACGATCAAAAACGGTCCCTGACTTTTTCTGGACAAAAACGGCCCTAGGACGACTTTTTCCCAAAAAGTCTTGATTTGCAGAAAAATCTTCGGAGGCCGAATCGACGTTCCTAAAATGTCCTGTGACATGACAAAACTTTCAATTTCTGAAATTGGATTCAAATTCGCAGTTAATTCAATCCGACGCGATTTTAGCGTGACCTAAATTACTAAGTAGCGTTTAGAAATTTTTAGTGCAAATGACTTGTGGTCGATTTTCTTCGAACCACAATGAATCTCTTCAACACATTGGCGACTCTCGGTGGTCGTAAAAATCTCGAGATTTCAAATACAGACATAGAGTACCAAAACGATAGAAAAATCAAACTAGTGCCGATCGGTGAGATTTTGCAATTTAGTGGGATCACCCACGTTTAACCATGCATCTTGGTCAAACCGACCTATCTCTGATCTCTAATCAATTTTTAACTGTGTCGTAATGATCTCAGCAGATGTGCACGGTCGAGCAACCGATTCTTGGTCGAATCCCCAAGTCGATTTGCCTTAAAATTCTTAATGGCTTCCATAGATAGTCTAGTTATCTCACGAGTGATCAGCTCTGAGAACAGCACTATAGGCGCGTCGATGAAATGCCCGATTTATTCAACTGAAAGCATAATTGAAAATCTAAGATGTCACAAGGGCAATAATTGTAAGCGTAATTTCCGCAGCTTCACATGAAAGCGCTTCTTGACTTCACTTGCCTTTTCTATTAGTCAAAACAAAGAATTAGAAAAAAGAACCGGTAAGCAGTAATGATGTTTCCTAGATGGTAATCATACTCTCCACTAACTAATTCTATAATTTTTTTTTTACTAAAAATTTTAGATTGCGATCAAAAAAGAACCAGCAAGCAATAACGATGCTCCTTAGTTGGTAATCATACTCTCCACTAACTATATTATATATTTTGATCACTCTTATGATTGAAAAAAAGTATAGATACCCATCATAGCAAAATATTTTGAAGGTTATATGATTTCAGATATTTTGACGATATATTTATTTATATGTAGATCATATTGAGGATTATGACGAGGCTTGAAAGAGCTTAGCAAGTTAGTGATTCCTGTGAAAATATAGTATGTCATATATTACGACTTCTATTCGGCCAATAATAATATCAAATAGTGTTCATCACTGTAGCAATCTCCACAGATTACATTCCAAATACTTCGACTTTTTATTACCAACACCCCCTAGATTCTTCATGCTAATTAGACTGCTGCGAGGCATGATGCGTGGAAAAGGGCAATCATTGTAGGCATAATTTCCACGGCTTCATGCGAAAGTGCTTCTTGACTTGACTTGCTTTTTCTATTAATCAAAATAAAGAATTAGAAAAGCAATAATGATGTTTCCTAGTTGGTAATCATACTCTCCACTAACCAATTTTATAATTTTTTTTCGCTAACAGGGTTTAGATTGCAATGAAAAAAGAACCAGCGAGCAATGTTGGTGATCATACTCTCCACTAACTAATTTAATAATTTTTCTGCTAATTAAATTTAGATTGTGATAGCGCTTAGTCTCTTTTTAAAAGATGGATGTGCAAGTTCAATGTCTAATCCGATTTATAGCATTATGGAGGCCTTTACTCGCGCATTTCATGGAGAAATTATCCAATAAATTCTAAATTTATTGTACGAAGACAATAAATTTTTAAACTTTTCAATTTTCTTAACTCAATCCTAAATCTTTGTGTGAAATTACAATATAGTTATTTTGGCCAATTTTGATCGAAAATCGCTGACATTGCAAGTCCCAAAGGACAATCGGCAATAATTGGATCACTACATCACTAATTTCCAGTGAAAATGGGCAAGATTGACAACATTGAACTTTGTGTAAAGATTTGAGACTAAATTATCAAAAGTGAAAAGTTTGTGACTCAATGGACATTAACACAATATATTTAGGACTTGTTGGGTAATTTTTACCTATCATGTGTATTAGCATGTAGTTGTGGAGAAGAAACTTATTTCATCAGAAAATTAGAAGACAACTACTAAATTCGTGCATAGAGTCACCTTGTTATAACTTTTTAAGGTTGATCGAAGATAACATTCATTAAGTGAGTCAATTTATGGATATAATCCTTGAGTTGCACCTAATAGATGAACCATTGATTAAACAACAACTTACAGTGGAAGCATACAAATCTTTTATTTAATTACGAGTAATGATGATGGAATATTAAACGAACAAAACGATATTAAAAAGGAACAAAGAAAGATGAGATACAGAAGATAGGATTAAGACACAACAAAGAGTCCAAGAAAAAGTAGTAAGAACAAAAGAGGGAGAATATTATTGGTTTTTCTCGAGCCAAAAAGTGAAACCATAATATATTTTTGTTTCATGTGATAAAGGTATCATATATGTCAAAGAATCAGAGAAAATTCCTCGAGTACATTAGGGAGAAGATAAATCGATATGTCATCATGCTCGTTAAGGGAAAAAAGTGTTAAAAAAGTCATAAACCTTTTGTATTTGTGCCAATTTAGTTCTAAACCTTTTTTTGGTGCCAATTTAGTCCTAAACATTTTTACTTAGTGCCAATTCAGTCCTTTTGGCTAATTTTGGCCAGATTTTGCTAACTAGGCGGCGGCCAGCTGACGTGGCACGATCGACACTAACGTGAATAACTTTTAATAATATTTTAATATTTTTAATCCTTTTTTCTTTTTCTTTTTTTCTTTTTTCCTTCTTCTCCTCCATCCTCCAATTGGTCATCAAACCTTGGTCACCAGCTAGAGGTGATGGCCGGCGAGGTCAACCAATGGCCACAATGGTGGCTTTGCACTGGGCGGCAAGGCCTCCTAGGCCACAAGGGCAAACTCGCGCTGGGTTGGCAAGACTCACCCTCGTCGGATCTAGCAAGGTTCGAGCCTCGTCGGCCATGGGCGAGGCTTGACCTCGCCGCCTCAAGGGCGGCCTCACGCTAGGCCGATGAGGATGGCAAGGCTCAACCTCACTACCTTGAGGGTGACCCTCGTCGGATCTAGCTAGGGCGAGCCTCGCCACCCAGCACGAGGCTGCCATGACGGCCACTAGCAAGGTCGACCTCAACCTCACCGACCGTCGCCTTTGGTTGATCGCCAAGGTCCGACGACCGGCTAAAGGAAGGAGGAGGAGAAGGAAAAAATAAAAATAAAAATAAAAATAAAAATTATTTAATTATTAAATTATTATTAAAAATTGTTCACGTGAGTGCCGATTATGCCATGTTAACCAACTGACGCTCAGTTAGCAAAATCCCATTGAAATTAGTCAGAAATAACTAAATTGGCACTAAATAAAAAGGTTTAGGATTAAAATGGCACCAAAAAAATGTCTAGGATTAAATTGGCACTAAAAAAAAGGTTTAGGACTAAATTGACACAAATTCAAAAGGTTTAGGACTTTTTTAACACTTTTCCCCTCATTAAGGTGAAGACCAAACTTGTGTCCATTAAAGTGAATTGGTTAAGTAGAGATATAAGATAATCTTGATAGAAGGCCCCGTAGAATTTATAATTCTAGAAAATAAAATTCACATCATATGTTCACTCAATTTTTTCCACAATATTTAAATGGTAAAAATCTCCAATCAAATTCCTTGATTGTGTAAACCAAAGCAAGTCGAGTTTGGAATCTATTCTTAACTACTCAACTCGACTCAATCTCCATTAATGAGGGAGGCATTCTTTTTTATATAGAATTGCAATTCTTGATCCTGAAGATTTTGAGTTATACCTCACTTCAGCAACCCAAACTTAAATTTATGAAAAGCC
The DNA here is from genome assembly GCA_019915185.1 of Eucalyptus camaldulensis. Taxonomy (NCBI): domain Eukaryota; kingdom Viridiplantae; phylum Streptophyta; class Magnoliopsida; order Myrtales; family Myrtaceae; genus Eucalyptus; species Eucalyptus camaldulensis. Next base: position 11,081,057 of record JAHSVA010000001.1, read on the forward strand.
ACACAAATTACTGACGCATGAGAGGAACAATCAAAATTGGGTTTTGGAGGCAAAATAAAAGCACCAAAAACAAAGTTTTTCTTTTTCCCCCAACAATGGATGGTGCACTCTTCACTTTGAGAAAATACGTTCATGGTGTTGTCTATGTGCTTATCGCCATTTCCTAATAGACTGGCTTTTCCACATGACTCGCGGTCAAACAATATGGCCAAATTCCAAAGATGCTTTTACAAGGAAAATAATATGAACTTTGGATGAGAAAAGTATTTTGGCCAAACTAGTGGTGGCATATCGCACAACAGGAGAAAACATTATTGCACTAAGCATACTCTTATCATTGTCCAACTTTATTAAAGCCGATGCTTAAGGAACTCGTGAAGTCACTAGGATTGGAGTGCCTTTATCTGCTTCGGAATCTGGACTCCGGCCGCTGCTGACTGCTGGAGCCAGGCGCAGCTCTCGTAATTTTTAGCTGGCGGGGCCTGAAGTCAATTTCTGTACAAAAGAAATGGTGGACCGGGCCCTTTTGTTTTTAATCAATCGAGGCATTTGCTCTTTTGGAGATTCCGTAGATGTTGCGTAAAGATGATCAAATGAAGCCTTACAATATACATGTAAGCACGGGCACCTTGCATGCATTGACAAAAGTACGAAATGGAGCGAAGGTTTTGCAGAGTCCAAGCCAAAAAATAGAGGAAAGTTAAGAGTTACCAAGCTTTTGATGGAAAAATAACACCATATTGCTAAAAGATCACGGGATCCTCAATCCAAGTACCAGGATTTTCTCAAGTGTGAGAGGGAAGTTGGAAGTTTTATATATGATGATTGTCGGCTGGCCTTCATTTTAGTTTACGAAAATGGTTATCTCTTCATGCTTTCATCTAATAACTTAAGCTTTTAAAACTGTTGCGGTAATTTCACAAAATCTTCCAAATCTCCTAGCTCCGATACCATATAAGATTTTGGTAGAATCACCACCAACTGTTTTGAAAGCTTAAACTGTTATACAAATACGTTGTTTATTATTTTAACAAACGGTATGCTTAAGACAACATAATGAGATTTTCTACTGTGGCAAAATTCTTGACAACATACACCTCTTCAGATACAGTAAATCCTCCACCCTCTCATCATCGTCAATCCTTCCAACCACATCTCCTCTTCTCCTCTTCACTCATATCTCTCGAAGATCCCCTCTACATCGATCTGGTGGGCCAACACAATTTGAGACAATGAGATTATTAGTCCTCCTTAATTCTGGTTTTTGCGCAATATCGTTTTAGACATTTTTGACATTTAAGAGATTTTTAGTTCGTGAGAAAAATATTTTAGAGGACTCTAGGTACAATAACAAGTCCATGACTAAATAACTTATTACACATTTCTATCCAGCCTTCTATGGTTACTCGAGGAACCGGTCTCATGTCGTACCATGTCGAGCCCAAATGCCGAGCTGTAATTTTTGCACAAAGTGTCTTACCATATAAACACTTAAAATTTTCAGTAATAATCATTTGTATGGTATGACAATTTATGTAGGAGCAATGGCAAATTTGTGTTCTAAAACAGAAAAAACTTATAAAGAAAACTTTTACACGACGAAGAAAATCAGATTCTCCTAAGGATGGGTAGAGCTTAATATACCCAACCCCAATCCTTGAAGCATCGTGGAAAATTGCACTGCACTGCGTGTACAGAAGAAATTGTTGCACTTTGACTTTCTACAATTCAAGTCAAGTTCAAATACTATATTTTCTTGAAAGTCGTATTAAAATGTTTTTTTTTTTTTTTTGGTTCTCCAGTGGACTTGTTTTGACAATTCTTCTCGATGGACAGGGGAACTCATCAATTTGATAATTCAAGAGCTTTAGGTTAAGCTGTAGGATCAAACGTAGGTTCATTACCGAGCATGGGGGTCATATTGAATGATCAAGAAGAAGGCATAGTGAAAACTATTAGATGCTGAATCTGAAGGAGCACGTTTTGTTGTAATTTACAGGTTTGGTGGTGGTGGTAAGATGTCTTTGCCGGCGTTATTTTTAGCCAGTTCTCTGAGCTTCAACTCTTATGTAACTTGAGGAGTGTAGTTGGCCACTGAAGAGTGCATATCTTGATTCAAACACTTTCCAATTCTTCTGCAACTTTTAACAGAAGTTAGCTGAGATGAGAATATGACAAGTGATGTAATTTTTGTACAGCAATTATTTGAGTGTCATGATTTTTTTATTAATTGAGTGTCATGACTTTCAAAAAAAAATGCTCAGTTGAGTGACTTAATTTTTAAAAAAATTTCACTTAAGTATCATAACTTTCAATTAATGATTTAAATTCTACAATTGCCATCACAAGTGCCATGATATGTAGCACTTGTGGGGAAAAATCGGACAGAACTCATATTTTGCATTTGAATTGAAAAGAAGGAACTCATTTTGAATTTCCCTCCATTTCCTCCTCCTTTTTGGAGGAAAATATCTTTGCAACGTGACTCATGATGCATCAAAAGTCGTATTCCTATCGGCAGCATGAATGAGATTAACATAACACGAAGCTCTAATAATTGTCAAGTGACCGACGATGGCCAAAAAGCAAAACTTAACTCCACGTAGGTTAACTCTTGACCTCATTTTGTTCTGTCTTCATCCTCCTCCTCTGCATTTTAGAGAGAGAGAGAGAGAGCAGCATCAAAGCAACGACGGTGGACGTGTCAGGGAGGGGAAGACACGTAAGGACTTGGAGTTTGGCAATGGGAGGCGTCGGCCTTGTGAATTGGTAAATTGCTTATTTTTGCAGAGAATCTGATAGTGTCATTACGTGGAGAGTACTAACAAAGAGAGGTTAGAAGTCGGTGGAATTGGGTCCCGAGGTGGTTGATTGAGTAGCTGACGTAGAGAAAATTATGTTTGGAAAGGATTCCAAAATATAGTGTTTATTTTGAATAAAGAAGTGCATATTACAATATCTTATGCGCCTATTTGTAAGGTGGTCGCCATCTAGAAAATAACCAAATAACTGAAAACAAAATTAAGAAAAATATATTGATAAAAGGGAAAGTTATCAAAACACAACTAGAAAATCTACAAAACGCATCTGAAATCTGTGACATCTCGGAAATCAAGGGAAATGCGTGAATCAAATATTGTAACCGATTTGTAATCTCGAAGATCACGCAATCCTCTTTGATTTATGGGATCGCCTGTTCTTATGACGCTCCAATATTTCCATAAAGGCATTTGCATATTGTTCTTGTTGGAGAAAACTTCATTGAGTGTTTCGAAGCTGACAAAACGTTTCCATCAGTCTAGTTTGAAGACTTGCAGACTCTTCCATCAAAGTCTAAAGACCTCTGGACTGCTAGACTCAAGACTCAAAGTCCATCCTCATTGACAGTTTCTAGACCGTCGAAGAAGGCTTATCCAAAACTGGATGTTTCGTTAAGGATTTGACTTTATCGACTGGAGAAGATCTCTTAGCTAGATATAGCATGTCGGAATCCATTATTCAAATCAAGATTGATTCAGGGATTTTGGATCCATTGATTGGCGAAGTATACTTGGAAGGTTCTACTTATGGAAACCGAGATCCTGATTGTATGGGCGAGCAGGATTGATGGGCTATCGTCATGTTCCTTAAATAGCTCGAAGATCTTCCTAATTGATTCTGTCCAACGGGTAGATTTGAAGAATTCCTTTGGTAAGTGCCAACGGGTGTGATGGCATAAATGAGTATATAAGGAAGACATTCCAGTTGTTCGAGTGCGTGCGCGATAGAAGAATTCCAAAGTCTGAAGCTCCTTGTTCTTAGTCAATTAAACTGTTGAGCGAAATTTTGTACGCAAAATGCAAAAGAGAGTCTATATCTTTGAGAGACCTTGAGGAAGTGTAGTAGAGTCTCTACACTGTGGAATCAAGGAAGAGCTTTACTGTAACAACTCTTTTGTTCATAGTAAAATCCAGCCGGTGGGCTGTCAGTGCAGAAGAGTAGACTTAAGCTTGGATTAAGCCAAATCACTATAAACTCTATGTTCATATTTGCTCCCCTACGCTCTTTTACTTTGATCGTAACTCGTTTTTTTTACCAAGGACGAATTTCCTTTTCATAATCTATTGTTGAAAAGTGCTTCACACTTATTTCGTAAAATTGTTTTTGCACCTATTCACCCCCTCTAGGTACTCGTACTAGCTTTCACAATTGGTATCAGAGCTTGTGTACTTACTTAAGTTGAAGTGTTTTACCTCAGAGTTAAAGATCCATGGCTAGTATGTTGGCTCCAGGACTGGTTGAAGGGCAAAGCAATACCAGACCGCCTTATTTTGATGAAAATGAATACAATATATAGAAAAACAAGATGAAGGCATTTCTAAGATCAAAGGATCCTATGGAATGAGATGTGGTAGACAAAGGAATCATTCCTAAAGCTGCACCTGTCTTAGAAAGAGGAAAAGAAGGCGTTGAGTCTAGCGAAATGACTCAAGAAGAGATAACCAAGAGACAAGCTCTTGATGTAAAAGCAATTTATTATTTATAGTGTGCATTATCACCTACTGAATATAACAGAATATCTTCTTGTGCTACAGCTAAAAAAGTCTGGAATAGATTATACATCACCTATAAAGGAACTAATCGAGTGAAAAAAACCAGAATCAACATTCTGCTCGGTCAATATGAAGCATTCAAAATGAAATCAGGAGAATCTATCACTGATATGTTTAGTCGTTTTACAGAAATCGTGAATGGTCTTGAAAATCAAGGTCAACCAATTTCTGATACCATGAAAGTAAACAAGCTACTGCGTGGACTCTCCAAGGATTGAAATCACATAAAGACGTCAATAAGGGAGACACAAAGAATTATGCCAATTTCTGTCGATGAATTGGTTGGGACTCTTCAGTTTTATGAAGTGGAGCGAATCAACGAAGATGAAGATCTTAAAGGTAAGAAATCCATTGCATTAAAATCTAATGATGATTCTGATGTCACAGATTCTAAAGACGATATGGATGATGAAGAGCTTGCTTTCATGGTAAGAAGATTCAGAAAGCTAAACAGAAAGGGGAGAAGATTCAATCCAAAGAAACAAAATTTTCAAAAGCAACAGATTAAGTCTGTTGAGGATGATGAAACCAGTAGAGATGTAGTCTATTTTGAATGTAAGAAAAAGGGACACATCAGACCCAACTGTCCCCTTTTGAGGAAAAGGAAAGGAAAAACTGAGAAATATCGAAAGGCATTCAAAGCAGAAACTTGGAGTGATACAGAATGTGAAGAAAGTGATGATGATTATGCCAATATTTGTCTCATGGCACAATCAGACTCAGATTCAGACTCCGAGACAGACTCAAATTCAGACAGTAAAATCGAGGTAAGTAACTTGAAAATCCCTACTAAAGTCTCTAGATACATTGATGAATTGTGTCTTAGTCTCAAAACTTCTCTTAAAAGGATTTCCGAACTCAAAAGAGAAAATACTGCACTAAAGCAACAGGTTAATGTTTGGAAATAAAAGGTCAAAAGTCTAGACAAAAGTGTTACTACTTTAAAAGAAAATGCAGACAATCTTTCAAAAGAAAATACATTCTTGAAAAATGACATCTCAAATATTTCTAAAAGATTTTCTATAGGATCTGAGAAACTTGAAAAATTCTTTCAGCACAAAGACCTTACTTCAACAAATCAGGTTTAGGCATGACTGCTGAAACCATTCCTCTAATTGATTTTCCTAAAATAAAGGAAAGAATTAAGCAAAGACCTACAAGAGATGCTTACAAAAATCATTTCCAAAAAGTTTTTGTAAAACCAATAGGTCGCAGTGCTCTTAGATGTTCTAAGTGCAATAGCTCAAACCATTTTGAGAAAGAATGTCCTATGGTTTGAAAACATGTTAAGAAGGTATGGGCAAAGACCGTATATTACACTAACACCAATGGACCCAAGAAAATATGGGTACCAAAGAAAGCTTGAGTCTATTTTCTAAATGCAGGTCACTATCAAGAAAAAGATTAAATGGTACCTGGATAGTGGATGCTCAAGGCATATGACAGGAGATTCAAATTGCTTCATAAAACTTGTTCAAGTTAATGGTGGAAAAGTTTCATTTGGAGGAAACAGCAAAGGAAGAATTGTGGAATTCGAAACTGTAAAGATTGGAAGCCTCACGATCAGTAATGTTTCTTTAGTGGAAGGACTCAACTACAATTTGCTTAGTATCAGTTAGCTGTGCGACACCGGTTTCATAATCAATTTTCAAGAGGGAATATGTTTAGGAACCAGTAAAGATTCCTCTCAGTCTTTCACGGGTCGAAGACATAGAAATATCTACCTCTTGGATGTCAAACCAGATGAAACCCAATGTCTAATCTCAATTCAAGAAGAAGCAAACTTATGGCACAGAAAACTTGGGCACGTCAACATAAAGCAAATAGCCAAAATTTCAGCAAAGAAGCTTGTTCGTGGTTTACCCAATCTGTCATACCAAAAGTCTGATCTATGCACACCATGCGTGTTGGGAAAAAAGGTAAGAAACTCATTCAAACCAATAAATCAAGTTTCCACTAATCGTGTACTGCAGCTTTTGCATATGGATCTCTTTGGACCAACCAGAACTCAGAGCATTGGAGGTAAGAAATATTGCCTAGTAATTGTGGATGACTACTCATGATTCACTTGGGTATATTTCTTGGTAAGTAAGTCTGAAACATTTTCTTACTTTAAAAAGTTTGCTGAAAATGTCCAAAATGAGAAAGGGTGTGTTATTTCAAGTATACGGACAGACCATGGAGGTGAATTTGAAAATCAAGACTTTCCAAAATTCTGTGATGAATCTGGTTTTCAGCATGTGTTCTCTTCTCCATATACTCCAGAGCAAAATGGAGTCGTGGAAAGAAAGAATAGATCGCTTCAGGAAATGGCTAGATCTCTTTTAATTGAAAGCAACATCTCTTCATGTTTTTGGGCTGAAGCAGTTTCTACAGCATATTATATTATCAATAGAATCTTTCAAATGCCTATTCTAGAGAAAACTCCCTACGAGTTATTCAAAGGAAAGAAGCCCATTGTTTCATATTTTCATGTGTTTGGATGTAAATGTTTTATATTGAAAAATGCAAATGATCGAGTTGGCAAGTTTGAAGAAAAATCATACGAAGGCATCTTCCTTGGATATTCAACCACCAGCAAAGCTTACAGAGTATACAACAAAAAGACTCAATCTGTGGAGGAATCAATGAATGTCAAATTTCAAGACTCTATGCAAAATGAATCGATTCAAACTCAACTTGAAGAATCTGAACTTACTCTAAACTCTACAAAGTCTAAATCTCCATAAGCAGCTCAAACTTCAGAAGATCAGCAACAAATGATCGTCGAAGATTCAAATGAGGAAAAAGATCAACAATCTGACAAATCAACTAGCAACTGAAAGCATAAGTCTAGTCATCCCAAAGATCTCATTATTGGTGATATTAATGAAGGAATTTGCACAAGATCCAAAAGGCGCGAAGAGTCTAGTGTTGTGGCTCTTATTTCTGAGATAAAACCCAAGAGCATAGAAGAAACTTTAATTGATGAAAGCTGGATTGAAGCTATGCAAGAAGAACTCAAGCAATTCAGCATTAATGATGTCTGGGAATTAACTCCTAAACTGAAAAGTAAGTCTATCATTGGAGCTAAATGGGTTTTCAGGAACAAAATGAACGAGAAAGGAAAGGTCGTAAGAAACAAAGCAAGACTCGTGGCCAAGGGATATATGCAAGAAGAAGGGATAGACTATGATGAGACTTACGAGCTAGTAGCAAGGTTAGAAGCAATTAGATTATTACTTGCTTTTGCTTGTCATAAGAATTTCAAGTTATTCCAAATGGACGTCAAAAGTGCTTTCCTAAATGGATTTATCCAAGAGGAAGTCTATGTAGAACAACCACCCGGTTTTGAAGACCCAAGGAAACCAGACTCTGTATTCAAACTGAAAAAGGCTTTATATGGTTTAAAGCAAACACCTCGAGCTTGGTACAACAGATTAAGTAAGTTTTTAATTCAAAATAACTTTGTCAAAGGTAAAGTAGATACTACATTGTTTATCAAAAGAGAAAGCAAAAGTTTTCTACTTGTTCAAATTTTTGTTGATGATATTATTTTTTGATCTTCTAATGAAAGTTTGTGCAAGAAATTCTCTAAGTCTATGCAGGATGAATTTGAAATGAACATGATGGGTGAACTAACCTTCTTTCCTGGGCTTCAAGTGAAACAACTAAAGGAATGAACTTTTATTCATCAAGAAAAATATGCCAATGATCTTGTCAAAAAGTTTGGGCTGGAGAATTGCAAAAGGACTGATATACCAATGTCAAGTTCCTTGAAGTTGGACAAAGATGAAGGAGTAAAGAAAGTTGACCAGAAGCTATATAGGAGTATCATTGGTTCACTTCTTTATCTTACTGCTTCTAGACCTGACATTTTGTTTAGTGTTTGTATTTGTGTCAGATTTCAATCAGACCCTAAAGAATCTCATCTGAGTGCTGCAAAGCATATTATCAAATACATTGCCTCAACTTCAAACTTTGGTCTCTAGTATCCTAAAGAATGAGATTTTACTCTTCTTGGATACTCAAACGCAGACCTAGCCAGATGCAGAATTGATAGAAAGAGCACCTCAGGCACTTGTCAACTACTTAGAAGCAGAACAGTATCTTGGTTTTCAATGAAGCAAAGTACAGTAGCTCTTTCTATAGCAGAAGTAGAGTATGTAACTCTTGGAAGTTGTTGTTCACAAATTCTGTGGATAAAACAATAGTTAAGAGACTTTGGAGTTGAAGATTCATGCATTGAAATCAAATGTGATAACACCAGCGGAATCAATCTCACCAAGAATCTGATTCTTCACTCAAGAGCAAAACATATAGAGATTCGACATCACTTCATTAGAGATCATGTTCAAAATGGAGAAGTTTCGATCCAGTTTATTAACTCAAAGAATCAACTCGCGGATATATTTACAAAGCCTTTGGAGAAAAATCAATTTGAAGTTATTCGTTCCAAACTCAATATCTTAAAGTCTGAGGAAGTTCAGACTCAAGACTGAAAGTCTAAAGACACTCAGACTCAGACGATCATGATTCTTAACTGTAAGTTATTTTTATTTTTATCTCTTAGATCAAATCTCGAAAAGGTACAATCATCTATCCGTAATTGATTGTTGCTACTTCCATGATTATTGCAATCTTTCCTTTTCGAAGTTATTTAAAATGACAGTTATCTACTTTTTGAAAAGGCAGTTATTTTTCAAAAAGGCATATCTATATTTCTTTTTTACAACGTTCCGTATGCCTCACTTCGACTGCCTTATATACTGTCGGTTCTTCTTTGTTTTACTCACAAAAACCCTAAGAGAGCACAGATCTTCCATTCCTGTCTTCTTCACTTGTTTAATCCTTGAAAATTTTCATCTTTCTTGGGAAACAAGCTTGGAATCTCATCAAAGACTGTGAAAGATGTCATCCCAAAGAAAGTCTTCGAGGATCGCGAACAGGGGACCACAGCAAATGCATGAGGGGCCTATGCACTTTGATCTCACCAAGGAAGAATAATCTCCTGGACAGCGGCAGAGCCCACAATATTCTCAGCAGCGTCCATCTCCTCCATCTAGACCTCAAGATGTTGCACATCGAGAAGAGGAAGAAATCATCGAAGACACAGAACCCGTAAGAACTCTTAAGCCCAGTTTTACCTACAAGCTTTATCGTGCTTTGAAGAGGGGTGGTACTCCATTGAACTACATTAATGGGTGTTGCAGCAAAAATTCGAAGCAAAAGAACAGATTTATTTCGATCGGAGGAACACAAGCAACTGTACTCTAAGTTGCTGAAGCGTGGGGTGATAAACCCTAGAAGTGTGGACTTTGATTTTCTTGACTCTGTGAATGTCAATCTGCGGGAAAAATTCAGTCTTCTTCAACTCGAACAGTTTTGTTCTGAATCTACATAAGCCTATGCTGAACTTACTGCTTATTTCTATTCGAATCTCAATTTCTTGGATGCAAATAGGTTCTCTTTTAGTGTTCGAGATCAGGAATATGTGGTTGACATGAATACATTAGCTGATGTGATTGGGGTTGAAAGAGGGAGATATTAACCTATCAGTGTGTCTATTGCTCGTGCAACATTAGAGCTTGTTAAGGACAGAAGGACGGAAGGAAAGATTTCTTATTTGAGGATGAATGCATCCAATATTTTGCTTTACAAGATTGTGATTAACTGCCTCAGACCAAAATCTACTTCGAAGACCGACGTTTCAAACTCGGAGGCAAAGCTGATGTATGCTATCAATACTGGGAAAAAGTTCTCTCTTCCACATACTATTATATTCCACATGTACAAAGCAATGGTGAAGGACAAGGGTCAACTTCCTTATCTAGCTCTTGTGACTAAGTTATTCAAACATTTGAATGTTCAGCCTCCCCGAATTCTCTGTGTTCGATCATGCGATCAAATGGTGGTGGGACTGAAAATGGTCTCTAAAATGCGTCTGAAGAAACTCAACAAGGCGTTGGAGCAATTCAAGGAGAAAACCCCTGTTAAGACTCATCAAATCTCTTCGGCTGCAAAGAGAAAAGGGAAGGAGCCCATGGTTGCTCCATCCAAGAAAAGAAGAGCTCTCATCATTGAGGATGAAGAGGATCAGGATGATATCACCATTTCTGCAATGGCATTAAAGAACTTGAATCGTTCTGTTCCAGAATCGACGGAGAGATAAGAAAAAGACACGAATAAGACAGAATAGAGGACTAGAGAGAGAGAAGTAGAGGAGAGAGAAGAGAGAGAAGTAGAGGGGGAAAGAATTGAGGAAGAAGAAGAATAGGAGAGATGAGATCAAGCGGAAGAAGAGCATGAGGAACACTTTTCTCCACCTGAAGGCATGAAATCAGGGGGAGATCCTGAGAATAGAAGAACATCCTCATTCCCTGCTACCAGTGAAGGAATAAGTCGTTCTCCAGCAGATCCAAATGACATCTATGCCTCTCAATTCCCTAAGGAGGGACATGATGTTTCATCACCCAATCTGCGTGACCATGCTGATTTACCATCATCTACCTATACACCGTCTGATCGTGCAGAAGTCAGTACTCAGACTGATAATTTAGCAGATTCTCGCAGAATTCTTGATGTTCTCTTGGAGATGCGGGGTCAAATATATGCTCTGGGATGCGAAGTACAGAACTTGCAGAATGCAGGTCAAGCTTCTTCAGTTTCACTGAATGATCAAATCCATGCCCTTGCTCTTCAAGTTCAAGCAAATGCCAAGAGTGAAAATGTGGCGCAACTGAATGAGGATTTGAAAAAGCTGGAAGGGATTGTCAAGTCAATGGGAGATTTCCAGCTTGTTCGTGTTCCCAAGCAATCTTAATTCCATTTTCTTTTCATCTCTACCTTTTTAATGACGACAAAAAGGGGGAGAGATGTGGTGTAGATTTGATTTTGAACTTTGAAACTTTTTGAACTTTTGTGTCGATTATGTTTGATTGACTTGACTTTTGTGTTTGGCTGTTTAGATTTGAACTGGATTTGGATTTGACTGTTTGAACATTTGTTTATCTTAAGTACTATTGACATCTCATGGCTTTGTTCATTTACAAGACTAACCTACTTTCTGTGGATGCAGATTCTAGTGTTATTTTTACTAAGCCATTTATCTTTGTGAGATATCCATACTTGCTTGAGTAATGTTTTGCAGGTCAAAGTTATCCAAATCTGTAGGAAAGTTTTTTCACCATCAAAAATGGGGAGATTGTTGGAGAAAACTTCCTTGAGTGTTTTGAAGCTGACAAAACGTTTCCATCAGTCTAGTCTGAAGACTTGCAGACTCTTCCATCAAAGTCTGAAGACCTCCGGACTGCCAGACTCAAGACTCAAAGTCTATTCTCATTGACAGTTTCTAGACCGTCGAAGAAGGCTTATTCAGAACTGGATGTTTCATTAAGAATTTGACTTTATCGACTGGAGAAGATCTCTTGGCTAGATATAGCATGTCGGAATCCATTATTCAAATCAAGATTGATTCAGGGATTTTGGATTTGTTGATTGGCGAAGTATACTTGGAAGGTTCTACTTATGGAAACCGAGATCCTGATTGTATGGGCGAGCAGGATTGATGGGCTATCGTCATGTTCCTTAAATAGCTCGAAGATCTTCCTAATTGATTCTGTCCAATGGGTAGATTGGAAAAATTCCTTTGATAAGTGCCAATGGGTGTGATGGCATAAATGAGTATATAAAGAAGACATTACAGTTGTTCGAGTGCGTGCACGATAGAAGAATTTCAAAGTCTGAAGCTCCTTGTTCTTAGTCAATTAAACTGTTGAGTGAAATTTTGTATGCAAAAGAGAGTCTATATCTTTGAGAGACCTTGAGGAAGTGTAGTAGAGTCTCTACATTGTGGAATCAAGGAAGAGCTTTACTATAACAACTCTTTTGTTCATAGTGAAATCCAGCCGGTGGGCTGTTAGTGCGGAAGAGTGGACGTAGGCTTGGATTAAGCTGAACCACTATAAACTCTGTGTTCATATTCTCTTCCCTATGCTCTTTTACTTTGATCGTAACTCGTTTTGTTTACCAGGGACGAATTTCCTTTTCATAATCTATTGTTGAGAAGTGCTTCACACTTATTTCATAAAATTATTTTTGCATCTATTCACCCCCTCTAGGTGCTCGTACTAGCTTTCACAGTTCTACAACAGTAGCCTTCACGAGCATGAAGTCGTATTGCCCACTGCAGAAAAGGTTCACGTAACCTGAAGCTTTAATAATTACCAAGTGACCGAGCAGCAACTTCCAACATTACTTCTCTCTATCTTCCTCCTCCTATGCGTCTTAGAGAGAGAGACAGAAAGCAACATCAGAGCAACGATGGTGGATGTGTAGTTGGCACGTGTTAGGGAGGGAGATGCACATAAGGATTTAGAGTTTGCTAGTGGCACATGTGAGGGACGCCGTGCCTATTCAGTGATATATTATTGGCATGCTGATAGGACTATATTTCTTATTTTAACGTATTGGTACTTGCACGATTTAGCTCCCAATTTTCTCTTGAATCTTTTTCTTCTTCAGGAGAAGGGAATATTCTCTTGATGTTTTACATCCAAGGGATGCCAAGATTCGCACGAGATCAAACAAAGCAATTTAAGGTGTTACTTAGGACCTAGATTTGTTATTTTTGCAAAGAATCGGAAAGATAGTCATCACGTGGAGATTATCAGCAAAGAGAGGTCATAGAGGGAGGTGGTCAAGCTTGACCATGGAATAGCATGAGATCCATATAATCCTTGAAATAAGCTCACATTATCAAGTCCATGCTAGGCTAACATGGAGTCAATGATCCCCTTAACATGCATATTTACATACAAATACGCTTTATATTCACTAGTACAGCTAATGAGGTGTAATTAATCAATGAAATTGTTTTTTTTTATAACTGTTAAAAGTCAGGTTCTCATAAATAACTGATGATTATGCTTATTAATATTTATAATATTAAGGTTTTGTTAAAAAATGCTTCCAGATTTTCAAGCGTTTGTTTCATTAGAAAATAAATCAATTGAGAAAAACATTTTCTATAAAGTGAAAAATATTCTAAAATAGGAGAAAATATTTTTTATATTTTAAATAAAGAAAAATATTTTCCTCATTCACTCTCTATTATTTCACATATTTATTAGCCCTCACTTCTCTTTTTCAATTTAAAAATTATTTTTATTTTTATACTTTTTTTTCCTTTTTGCTTTTTTCCTTTCTCGTCAGTCGTCGGCTACAGTGATGACATCAAGCTCGCCGGCCTCTGATGAGCTCAGACTTGTCCATTAGGCGTCGGGCCCACTTGCTTTAAATCAGGGTCCTTAAGGTCAAGCACAATCAAATGCATATATAATATGTTTAGAAGACACCCCTGCTAGCCCGGGCGTACCGGCGGACGCGAGGGGCATCTTTAGCGAGCATCGATATAGTAACGCGCCACATGTATCTATTAAAGCTTCGTGCCCCTCCCTCCCTGACCGCCATTGTATCTTCTAAATGATTTCTTCCGCGCTCTAGGAGCCCTTTCTGTCGCCTGATCTTCTGCGGCTGTTCTTCTTGTTGGAACTGCCGTGCGTGCGTCATTTTGAATCCTCCCTCTTCTTCGGTCATTGTGGTTTCCGGGTTCCATCAGATTCGCCTTCCTTGGAGTATATAAATTCTTAACTCTCGTTTCTCCACAAAGAAGGAAAGAAAGCCAGAAAGGTAGAAGAAGTCGAAACGGGGGGAAATGGAGGATAGTGCTCTGTGTAGACCCTCCAAAGCGGTAAAGTGCGTGGTGGCTCCGGAAATAAAGTCCCTGGTGGCTCGGGTCCGTCGGCACTGCGGCTACATAATATTCTCCGACTGCCACGTTGGCGAACTTAATGTTGAAGTTAAGAAGCTGGATGACACAAAGGATGAGGTGCAGCGTTCCATCGATGATGCTCAAAACAACATGAAGCCGATCAAAGGCGAGGTGGCGAGATGGGTGAACGAAGCGGGGAGCGTCGCTGACGAGGGGCGTGACGTGCTGGATTATGACAGAGAAGCTAAGAAAACTTGCTTCTATGGGTGGCTTCCCAACCCAAAGGCGCGATATCATCTCGGCAAAAAGGCGAGCAGGAAGGTCAAGGACATCCGGGAGCTCATTGCACGGGGTCAATTCAAGGAGGTTTACTCCGAGAATCCTCCGCCAGGGCTTGTTGGCGGTGCTCTCTACGTGAATTCGTTGGCCGGTGATGAGGGCGACTTTATCACCGATTCGTGAGCTTCCATCTTTCAGGGCATAATGAAAGCTCTGAATGATGAGAAGGTGAAAGTGGTTGGGGTCTACGGGCCTGGCGGCGTGGGGAAGACTACGCTGTTGGAGATAGTCGAGAATAAACTTAGGCAAGAGAGGGGACCGTTCCGCATGATCGTTAAAGCGGAAGTCTCGCGAACTCTGGATTTAAATAATATCCAAGGCCAGATTGCTGACGCCTTGAGTCTGAATCTGAAGGACAAGGAAAGCCAACAGGGAAGAAGAGATCTTCTGTTTCAGAGATTGCAGAGGGATCCAAATGAGAAGGTTCTCATAATATTGGACGATCTGTGGGGAGCACTTGATTTGAAGGCGGTTGGAATTCCTTTGGGAGATGAGAGCAGGAACTGCAAATTGTTGCTCACTTCGAGAGATAAAAGTGTGCTGGAGCAAAAGCTGCATGCCGAACAAACATTTCATCTGACAAGTTTAGAGGAAGACGAAGCTTTCAAGCTATTTGAAAAGATAGTCGGCGACAAGCTTAGAGACGATGAGGAATTGAAAGTAAAGGCGGCTCAAGTGGCAACCAAGCTTGCAGGTTTGCCTCTTTTGATTAACTCCGTTGCAAGCACCTTAAAATGTAGTGATGTGTCCACGTGGGAAGACATGTTAATAAAAATAGAATACCCACATAATGAGAGAATAGTGAAGTGGAGTTACGATCATTTGGAGAGTGAGGAAGCCAAGTGCTTATTCTTGCTTTGTGGTCTTATTGGTGGGACCATTGAAGTCGAACTTCTGCTAGGACTAGGCATGGGTTTGGGCTTGTTTGGGGGATTCGATAACAAGATGCAAAGTTCGAGGAATAGATTGAATACGATGCTCAATAGCCTCCATTCCTTTTGTTTGTTACAGGATGGTGGCGATGGTAAGGAAAATGTGACCATACATGATCTTTACAGCGAGGTGGTTGTCTCGAATGTATTTAGTGGTGGGAATTCCTTAATGATTAACAACAATTATGGCTCATGGCCAAAGGAAAAGCGTGAGAAATGCTGGGCATGCTTAGTTAATGTTGGCAGTGGTAGGCTTGATGAGCTAATGCTGCGTCGGTTTCCCCACGTGAAGATACTTATGTTGTCGGAACAATACGATAGGGGAGATTGCAGTAAAATAGATTTCACATACATGGAGGAGCCCCGAGCCCTCTATCTTTGCTCCATGCGTATCACCAGTTTACCTTCCTCGATGGAAATCCTCGGGAATCTCCAGTCATTAAGTATAAATTGCTATGTGGGGGATGTGGCAAATATTGGCAAGCTCAAAGCACTGAGGATTCTCAGCTTTGCAAAGTCTCGAATTTCTAGGTTGCCTAAAGAAATTGGGGAACTAACGAATTTGAGATCGTTGAATCTAAACCATTGCTACTTGCTTAAGATAATTGAGCCTGGAGCCCTAAAAGGCTTAATAAACTTGGAAGAGTTACATATGAGGGGAAGCTTTGATCAATGGATGGGCAAGCATGAAATGACGTCAAAATCGTGCGGTGTTGGGCTTGCTAAGTTGAAGAGCTTGACAAAGCTAGCATCTCTAGAAATATTGATTCGTCAGCCCATCATACTCTTGGAGGATGGTGACCTGCCATTTGGGAACCTGGTCAGATTTTGGATCAACATAGGAAATCTTGAGGGGTGGGGATATGAATGTTTGGCAGTCATGAAGCTCAATTTGGAAGGGTGCAATAGTATTCTTTCGAGAAACTAGGTTAAAAAATCTCTGCAAAAGACTCAATACTTTTATTTATGTGAGTTGAGTGAGTCCAAAGAGAGTGCTCACAAGTTGTGCACCGAAGGATTCCAAGATCTGAAGGCTCTCAACATTAAAGACAGCTGCTCAATCAAGTACATTGCCAATTCATCCTATGGCCTCCCTCCTTTTTTTGAAGTTAAAGTCTTTGTTCCTTGAAAATCTTATTAATTTGGAGAAGACATGACATGGCCTTATCGCACCAGGGTGCTTCAGCCATTTAAAAACTGTGAGTGTCGGATAGTGCCGCCAATTGAAATACTTGTGGTGTATTTTAGATATGCAAAGACTTATCCAGTTGGAAGAGATTAAAGTGTGGGAATGTTACTAAATGCAATCCATTGTCACACATGATGCGGGAGAAGATATAGTTTATGTTGATAATAGAGTTGAGTTGCCTAATGTATGCCGTTTGGCATTGTGTGAGTCACCAAATATGACGAGCTTTTGCAGTAGAGCCGACATCACATCAGAGGATACTCCTCCTCCCATCCAAGGTAATTTGTTTTTTTTTCTTTTCATTTTTTCCCTTGGTCAATTTGTCCTATTAGGATGAGATGATATTGGTTTTCACTCAACGTTAGTACATATTGCATTTTTTTATTATTTGTACAATTTTATTCACAATTTGATTTACAAATAAAAAAAATCCTCTCAAATAGAACATAGACCATATTATAGTTAGAGGGAAGCCTCTTTCCATGACTTTTTTTTTTTTAATAAATTTTCAACATTAGATAATTGCATTGATAACTTGGGTTTCTACTGTGACTAATTTGTTACTTGTATAACATTCTTAATGAGATGAAAAAATAGTGTGCTGAACGAAAGAAAGCGAGAATGAATCTTGAATGATTTAAGAAAATTCAATAATTTCAAAATGGAGAAAGCGACATTTGAGATTCGATAAATGGATGGTAAGCAAGGAGCCACGTAACAAAGACAATCCCCATAATTCATGTCTTGTCCAACATGCAATTTGTAACTGATTCCAACATGTCATGCCAAGTTGCCAACGTCAATGTCAGCATCACTGTGCAATTGAGCTGCATTGACAGCATGATAGGGGTGAGGATATCCTCATGAAAATGATTTCGCTTTTCATGGAAGAGAAATTCATTCTTTTTTGTACTTTAGCCCGAGTATTTCACTTATTTTCTCATGAAAATAGCTTTACTTGCAACATAACTCACCTTTGATGAGTTTCATTGTGGCGCTTGGTCAGGTTCTATTGCCTCACTTGAAATCCTTAGTAATGGATGGACTCCTTGGTCTGGAAGAGATACTCTATAGTGAACCTTCATTAAAATATAGCGATTTGACATTGCTAAAGATCAGACAATCTAAATCCACGTCAAAGAGTATTATGAAATCAAATTGGATATTATAGCTGCCGAATTTGGAGTCAATGGAAATTGAGAGCTCTCCAACAGAAGTAGTTTTTGACTTGGAGGAGCTAGAAGTCACCAGAGATGCCGAGATTCTCTCTCGGCTAACGGAATTGAGTTTATCTTGGTTGGCGAACCTGCGGTGCATATGGAAACAAGATGTACAATTACAAGGAATATCAATATTTCGGAACCTGAAGAAGCTCTCCATCAACAGTACGAGGCTGTCATTTCTCTTTCCGGTGTCTGTGGCTAAATGTCTTAGAGAAATTAGAGCCATTACAGTGAGGGATTTTCCAAATATGAAGGCGGTGATTGTGGATGAAGAAGGAAGAGATGAAGAGATAGATGATATTATAGAGTTCCCATTATTAGAGCAACTATCTATAAGTCGGTGTTCCACGGAGAAATTCTTCTCATATCCTTATGGAAAAAAAGAGCCAATGGCCACTACTTCAGATTCACAAGATGCTTACTCCGATTCTTTCTTTGATCAAAAGGTACAAATCCATTCTCTTGAGATTGTATCCATACTAGCCATAGGCACTTTAAATTCATTCTTCCATTTATTAGTTAAAGTGTGTTCATAATTTATAAATACACTAGTAAAGATTCATTCTTCCATTTCATCAAATAGATTGGTAGGATTAGGCCAAATTGTCAAATTTTTCATAACTGCGATCTGACACATAAATCTTATGAGCAGGTGAGTTTACCAAGCTTGAAGGCGTTATACTTTCACGAAGTAGGATCCTTGAAAAGGATATGGCATGGCGAACTTCCGAGAGGTTCCTTATGCAAATTAGTCACCCTCTCCCTAGGTTGTTGCTCCAACCTACTCAATATCTTCCCCTCCACAATCATAGGGAGATTGCTCAACTTGAAAAGTATCAATGTTGAAAATTGTCCCTCCCTGGAATCATTATTTGATTGTGGGTCCTTTGATGCAAATACTAAGCACACAACGATTTTGCTCCCTGAATTGGAACTTTTGACGGTGATGGAAGTAGGAAAGCTAAGATGCATGTTGAAAGGTGACTCCCAAATGATTTTGGGTTTTCCTAGTCTAAAAGCTGTCGATGTTGAAAATTGCTCCAACATGAGATATCTCTTCCCCAATTTCATAGCCACAACGCTAGGGAAACTCAAGAAAATAAACATTCGGCAATAAAAACAAATGAAGGAAGTGGTTCTCGAGGAAGAAGGTTGTCGATCAAAGGCAGTTGTGACAAGTTTCCCTTCCTTAACACAACTAAGGATTTTGCAGTGCCCTAACTTTAGAACGTTCATCCAAAGTCCTAGAAGTGTCAAGAGGCTGCCTGTGATGAGTTTCCCTTCCTTAACACAACTAAGTATTTTGCAGTGCCCTAATTTTGGAGCGTTCATCCAAAGTCCTATAAGCGTCAAGAGGCAGTTAGGCGAGAGGGTTGAAGAAAATGATGAATCACTGCAACTGTTCAATGAGATGGTCTGCTCTATCCCTTACTATGATCATTTGTATTCTTGTGTTATCATGTTTTAGAACAAACAATGTAATAAATTTGTCCTACTTATCCTCCTTTCTCACATCATCCTCGTGCAGATCACATTTTCCAATATAACGAGTCTAAAAATTGAAGGCCTTCAGTGCAAAGAGCTATGGAATAATAAAATTCCCATCGATTCCTTTCAAAAATTGGAATCTCTTAGATTGAAGGATTGTGACAACCTCCAACATGTTGCCCCATGTTGTATGTGGAAGAGGCTGCAGCACTGTCTCATAAACCTAGAAGTAATTTCATGTTGTTCAATCGAGATCATATATGAAAGTGATGAGACAGATACAGAGGGTATTAAATTGAGGTCGTTGGTTTTGCATGATCTTGAAAACTTGGGGTGCATTTGGCAATCTGATGGTCTCCTAAATGTCTTGCTCCAAAACTTGAGAAATGTAGAGGCTGTGAGGTGCTCCCGTTTGAAAATGCTTTTCACTACCTTTACGGCGAAATTTCTCGGGCAAATCGAAGAGCTGGTGGTGGAGTCATGTGAAAATATGGAGCTAATTGCTGGCAAAGAACAAATGGAAGAAGCAACCGGCACGACAATCGCCTTCTCCAAGTTAACTGCTCTTAGACTTTTCGAGTTACCGAAATTTAGGAGCTTCTTACCTGAGAAATACTCTCTGAAATTCCCATGGTAAGAGGACTTCCCATCCTTGCAATTCTTGAGTATAGTAAGTTGTGGAACAGTGGGGGATCGAGGCACTTTTGACTGGTTAGATCGTGAGGACCGAGTAATCATGGATGCCATCCTAATCAGTTGTCGCAGCTAATGCACAATTCTCAGAGGGACCCACATGAATGCTACATCACGTGGCCCTCAACATACTACTCTCTTCCATAGTCTCCACATCTGGCGATTCCTTGGATCTTCATCGTCCTCTCCGTTGCCCTCCATCCACCAACAGGCGCCGCCGAACCCTGACCACTTCCCGACTGCCAACATTTCCGCCAAGCCGCGAAGAGGTTTGTAATGCCGGAGTGCTCGAACTTTGGTCATGACTATCTGCTTCAACGACTTCATTCCTCGATGTTGCTTTTGTTATCTCCTTACTCCTGTCCGATGTCAATCGATGTAGCTAATCATTCTCCATTCAAGTAAACCACATATGCTCTATTTCCGTTTCTATTGCTACTGTCTCCGGGCAAATCGATTGTAATTAAGGCTGTATTTATGATTTGAACTAGTGCTTCTTGGCCAAGATGTGTACCACATGTTTAATGAAATTCCTAAACTAAGTCGGTGGGTATTTTTTATTCAGTTCTTGACCGAGAATTCCCTTCATTACTAGATTGTTGATTTATTCTGGTCATATAAGCGTGTTTGAGTTTCGTTTCTTCATTAAAAAAAAAAAACCGTAGGTATTCAATTCGAACTTATTTTGAATCTGCCGGAACCTTGTCAATGTATGCCGAGTCGCCACTGTTGTTGTGGTCCTGAGCTAATGTTGATTGGTCCTTGATTTTATGCTATTCCACTCGAGTAAGCATGTGTAGTGATATAAGAATGTGTTGTGGTGAATTTCATGTTTGCTTGGGAAAGAAATTATGTCATGGATGAATGAAATTCTACTAGAAATTGATTCGTGATGCTGACCCTATCTTGATATGTTTGATTTGGTGTGTTTTTGATTCCAACCTGAGGCTAGTTTGGTTATGGGGATCATATATGTACATGCTAGGAAAGTAATATGGAGAATCTCATAGCATTTAGCACGAATTCGGGTCATCATCTCCGAACTTGAATATGCTAGAATGAAGTACTGCATGCTGACCATGATTGTTTTGTTTAAATTTGGCACTAGTTTGGTCTTGAATTGATGCCATTTTGATCAAGTAGACTCATATGCGCTTAGAGGAAGATATGGCTTCAATTCATGTCAATTGGTCATCAAAGGATCACAATTTGTCTTGTATGCTCTGTTACAATTTTGAACGTGTGCTGGAATTTATGGAATACGCATGACTTAGATGGATTTTGACTTAGTTTGGTTGCATTTTTTGTTGCCTGTGGATAAGTGATATGTGTGTGCATGATTAAATTGATGAGATGTGTGCTTGATATTGCCATCGGAGCCTTGGCCTGATAAATAATTTGGAGGACTGATGTTAATTGAAGCTTAATTCCTTAATTCTTGCAATTCCAACACAAACCCTCTACTAGTACACATATTTTGAAGATGATATGGTAGACTATCCAGATACGAGGAAATCTCTCAACAAAGCTGGTCAATGAGGCCCTTGAAATATCGCATGTACAACACTTGCCAACAAAGTACATGTGTTCTCTTCCTTTCCTCCGATGCTCACCATTCAAGGCTTATTTATGAGAGCTATTGCCTAAATCTAATTGATCCTTCAAGTGTACATTTGTGCCAACATACCGTCCACAACACCAATTGCGACCTACTCATTCATGATGTCATCTCCTTCCTCGGAGTGTTCACCTACCACTACTATTCAGAATGATGTTTGAAAGATATGACTTTTGTTTTCCTCCCTCCCTCATGGAATTCGCAAAAGCATGGGGAAGATTAGTCACCAGCACTACCAGTAACCTGCCCTTGAAATCCATTAGGAATCCATATGTTCCATCAGGACTAGGTGCATAGTTCCGATTGTCTCTCCTATAAACCATTCTGCAATGGAGGTGCAAAGCTCCATCTATCTCCTTGCACCAGGTCTCTCTGTTGCTAATAGTAATTGTTTTTATGACACTGCTGCTTGTAGCAAGTCTCCCGATTTGAAAAAGTTCAATATTTTCCCTCTAAGAAGTTTATGCTATAAATCTCAATATGGAAAACACTTAGCCAAGAAGAACTTGATGAACCATTTGAATTTATCTTAATGTCCACACAATAACATCAACTCGTCCGAAGCATTTTACACAAGAATAGCATTGCGTGACCTTTCCACAACTTGCTTTAATTAGTAGAGAGTATCCATCTAAATCACAACTTACTTTGTCCTGCTCATGAATGCGCATTCTACTCATTATTTTCAATTTCAGCTACTCAAAACACTGCGATTTAACCCAAAATCACTTGAAAATTTTGTTATATATCATTGCATTTGCACACTCTCATAATTGAATGCTACTAATTTTACATATTTTATCATGCCATGAGAGCATCGGCATTGGGAAGAGTGGTGGGTGATCCGAGGATTTTGCCGCCCACATCGGGAAACATTTCAAAGCCAGTCAAAAAACCGACTTTACGGTCTCTGCTCACATGGATGGGATACCGCATCAGGTGCCCTCTCATTTCCTTGGGATCATGTTGGTCCTCATCCACATAAGCTTTCCAATTCCGTTTGGCTATTTTGTTCACCCTCTTTACACATTCAGTGCTTTGAGATTCCCTGAAGCTGTCCTCTAAATCTCCCAAGTGCTCCGCCCAAAGCGACGTCCTATAACCGTAAACCTGCATAGCATAAGTCAACATAATTATACATAAGCTTAAGTTTGTGAATGAATGTCGTTGCACTCGCTCGAGCGTACACTTTGTATATGCTATTCAGATGAGCCTAACCCGATGTAACTAACCTGGCCACGGGGATGCCTCTTTTTCCTGGCCCAAGTGTGATGCGGCTGATAAGCCCCCATCGCGATTTATGTCTCTTGAGCCATCCAGAGATCTTTGGTTGATATTTGCTGATCCCACGATCACATACTCATCATCTACTATCATCCCTTTGGCACACACATATATCATGAATCTGCGATACTTCTGAACCAACGCCTGCATAAATAGAAACAACAACATGTTTCAAACCAAAGTCTTTTTACCACTCATCAAGCCATAGCTCTTAATGACTTCATTTGTTTTGCTTTTTGAACATGTTTGTCAAAGGAAGAATCCATGAGAAGCGTATAGACATATAGCACGGCATTATTTTCGGATTGTTGATTCATTGCTTGGGATGAAGGTTGCGAAGAGGACAAGGCTCCCGCTTGCCAAGGCAATAGAAGTTCAAGTAATCTAGTGGATGGTACTTGTGTGACAACCCGGCTTTTTCGAGAGCCTGTGGGATGATTTTGTACATCATCATCATGGTTTGTCCCTGTTCACATTATCAATACATGGATATGAGGATAGTGATTGTTAATCTTTTTATATCATCATATCTCTTGGAGAAATATACTAAAATGACTGAAACAAGGTCAGATCTCAAATTTTCCCCCTCAAGTAGCTAGGCTTGGTCTGCTTGGATCACTTCGTTTTCTGCTTAACTATGTTCATCATGTTATTAAGTTTCAATTTGATAGGACGTTATATTTATTGATATCCTGTTATCGATATGCATGTGTCATTGCTATTTCTTTGCAAGATGAAAGAGTTTATCCTTGATCTGACTTGCTAAAAGAGAATTTCTTGCACTGCAGCACTAGTAGGGACACCCTTCGCCCACATCAGTATCACTCTACCGACACCGAACCGCTCGTTTGCACTGATCTTGCTTGCAATCTTCAATGCCAGCTCCATCGGCACTAAATTGTTTGCCCCCGCTTGTCAAAACCATATGAAGCATCGGTTGCCATCAAAACTCTAACTCAAGATATTATATGAGCTGAAACAAAACTAGAAAATGGAGGAAAATACCTAAATTTAAAAAGTTTAGAGAGTTGGTCTTGGAAATATTACATATCAAATCAGAATTCAGTTTCAATGTCTTACAGTGAGTTTTCGCTATTATTAGCTAATACACAAACCCAGAGGGAGCAGAGTTTGTATACTGTTTACTAGAGGGATTGTTGCTCGCTCAACTCATTCAGTCAAAATGAATGGAAATGTGCATCTTATACCTGCATTTTAGTATGATGGCCAATGATAGGAAGAGCAAAGAAAATACTGGTTTTCAATGTACATGAAGTGTTGTGCCGATCTAATCGCATTCACGTACGCCGTGTGAATGCTCGTCTACTTTCAAGTTCTTTCCACAGATAAAATTCCACAACCATGAAAAGATTGAAAGAAGCAACATTATCAATGTGGACTTCAATCTCTATTCAAAAATACTAAAGATTGTGCAAAAAAAAAAAAAGGAGAGTGACTTTCTAACCTAAGGAAAACTTTTCGAGTCATACATATATAATGGCCACTTACAAATCTACAGGCATGATATTAGCAGCTAAAACCTACTTGCTTTGTGGCTTCTTCGACACTCTTCAGAAATCCCTTTACAGATCCCGAATAAATTGATCTAAAGACCTATGCCAACATAAAATAGAAGTGAAAGACGATCGTTACACTTCATTTTCCTTACGATTGAAGTCCCTTGAAAATGCCAATAAATTTTATGTAAATTCTCCTGACCTGCACATGCTAGTTTTCCAGGTCATGTTCGTCCCCTGACTCGTACTTTTTTTGTAGCCATCGAGGCTTGTCAAGGGACAAAGTATCCATGAAATCCTGTCGAGCCTTAAGAGAGCATTCTCATGCCACGCTTGACGTTTTTCAACTTAAACTTGTGCCACTTCGCCGCTTTTCTCCATCTCTATTTGAAATTCTTCAATATGTCATACACAACTTGTCCCCCAACTTTGTAGTGTAGATCATACCACGGTCGCCTTGGGACATTGATAGTGGTCCACAGTCGTCACAGAAAAAAGCGATGATCACATGATCATAAAATAACATGTACATGTAATTACAATGCTAAAGGAACATTAATTTAATTACCATGTATGTGGGGTTGTGAATGTCATTCTTAAAGACAACGTCATGATCGCTATAGAGTCTATGCTCAGGAGTGTCGTATCGGCCATCACATAGATCCAGCCCACCAATGAAAGCGGTTATTTTGCAGTTGCTTCCTGAGGCTTGAGTGTTGAGAACCATGCTCTTTTGGTGGTGCGTGTATAGGGTCCCTACCACCCGGACTACAAACGATCCATACACCAACAAATTAAACCAAACATTTTCATAGGTTTATGCCAGATTTCAATCGAATGGGCAGCTGCTGCAATACTTTAAAATTTTGTATTAGTACTGTCCTAATGCATGTCACTAGGTTAGAAAACACATGATATGACCTAGGACAACATGAGACAGATCAATAAACTTCCATAGATTGTCTTATGAAAGGAAAATCTTTCCTATGAAATTAAATCCAATTGACATAATCAGGTAATATACAGCAAAAGTAGTGCTTTTGGTGCAATCTGATGATGAGATTTTGATTAAGAATTGACCTAAACATTTGGATACATACATGCTGCTTGAAGATGCTAAGTTTGGTGCTTGCATAACAAGGAGCAAGCATACAACGGATGCCAGAAGGTCAGAAAAACTTCTTCGTCTCTTCATCATGAGTTTGCATCACGCTATCCTCTATGGCACATGCTGAGTCTCAATTATGAGAGATCTTAATAAAAAACTATCTTTTCCTAAGTCAATAAACGTAAAGATTTTCTGTCATAAAGGGCATTGATTTGAAATTTGGCCAAATGGTGGGTTGCACCATAAATGAGGATACTTATTCAAGAAAGAGGCATTATATAACATATTCTCCAATTGCATTTTGTAAAGGCAAGCTGAAAGAAAGAACCATTAGAGGTCAAGATTTTGAGTTGAAAAACATAAAACTTCTTATTTTGTAAACATTCATTGAGTCGACAGTAAAAGTAAGAAAATCCTTCACTAACTGTGCACCATTGATAAAAGGGTGCTCCTTAGATGCGATGCTGATGGAATAAAAAATGTGTTCGCATGCGGCTCTTATTACCATTGATGCTTTGGTTATAACTTCGAACCACTCTACTGCACCGGCCCAACAAATCAATAGTGATGGAAGCTGTAGGCAGACAAATTTTTCTTGACCCGGCAGTATTCTACTCATCCCAAAAACCATAAAGACATTTCCATGTTTCAGCAATGCTTAATTATATGTAACCATGGTTTAGTATTACCGTCTTCAAGAGGAACATGTCGTGTGAAGTCTTGTCGTCCGAAACAAGCATGACCACTCGCACAACTTCATCGGGCTTGTGCTTCAGGAGCTCCCCTAAAGAGAGCTCTCCTCCATTCGGCAATTCCCTCGTGGGCTCTCTCACAAGCCTCACAGGATGATAAATGGACCAACCAATAATGTAGATCAAGTAGTAGGCCTCCAAAATGGCATGGCATATATCCTCCCAGCACCTGCCTTGCTCATAAATCGTCCCATCATCAAGCAAAATCTGAGGCAGCTTGCACTCTGGGACATGAGCATCTTGCTAAAATGTCACATCCCCACATTTCCTTAAGTGGAAAATATGTGTTCGGTACACCCACATAGTTTGGCCCAACCCCAAAACCATTCTTGCATAATAAATTGTCACCGATAAGCTTGAATTGGATCGAGATGTGAAGTTTTGGATAGGACTTGAGGGGGGCTTCCAAAGTTGCCAATTATTGGGAACTAGTCATTGATTGTGTTGCCGGACACAATCTTGGCCATTGGTATATTCATGACCCCAATGAGCTCGGCCCCTAGCGCATCATTGTTCTTCACACAAGAATCCACCTTCATTATTGGCCGCGCTAAGGAGATATAGAACTGCTTGTCCCACGGGAGTTCTCGCAATTCGAAATTATTTATACCTAAATTTTGCCAACAATGCACGAACAAAATTACGAACGACAATAACAGGAAAAAAATTGTCACACGCCATTGCTGGAACGAGAGAATTTTTTATTCCGTGGGGCCCACCACCGATTTTCCCCCCTCTCTTGAATTCGGTTAGGATAGCAATAACCAGAAGGACGTTTTCGTCATTTTGAAGCAGGGCACTTTCGTCATTTGCTCAGAGAAGTATATAAGGGAATTTTTGGCCTTCGTCATTTGACGAGGAAGTTCTCGAAGCTGCTTCGCGTCCGTAGCCTATCCCGTCCTCTCTAGCTTCACCGCCGGCCGCCAGCTCCACCGAAAGCCACCGCCGGTCTTGCATCTCCGACACGGAAGACGCACGAAGGAAGGCACACAACACGCGCAGAAGAAACAAAGCTCGATCCTGGAATCCGAACTTCATCGTGGTTGATTCGAGGTTCGCCGGAGGTGAATCAACGTCGATTCCAGTGTTCATGACTTCGATGGCGGGTTCCAGTGTCGTCTGGCTGCAGTTCCGATCGCGTGCTGTTCTGACCGCGAGGCGCTCCTTCGGTTCGTTCTTTCACTTCAGTGATCGGCGGAAGGTTGCCGTAAGTTCGAACCGCATGGAAAAGGACGCCCCGGCTCAGTTGACTCCAACCATCACTTTCGAATCTTCTCTCCACTGATCGAGCTCTTCCACTTCTTACTCTAAATCAAGCCCGAGTGTCATCCTCGCGTCAAGCTCTGGGAATCAGAATCAAAGTTGCTCTCGCGTCGAATGAATGTTTGGATGCTGCTCAGGAGGTGTTCGATGAAATGATATTTGGTCCTAAAGTGGTGGTGTGATTAATTGTCTTCACATTGCAAGTGGGATCGTAAAATTCCATGAATTGGACCTTTGATTGTATGCGACGACACGATATTCTCCCGCAGCTATGTTCGAGAAAGCTGCGAATTTAATTTATGAGAGACAAAGGGCGTAGCGTTCCGTCGATGAAGCTCAAAACAACACGAAGCCGATCAAAGCGGGCGTCCAGAAATGGGTAGACAGGCGCGGAGGTCCTTGCCGATGAGGCGTGCGGCGTGCTGGAAAACGACAGAAGAGCCAAGAAAACTTGCTTCCGCAGGTAGTTTCCCAACCTGAAGAGGTACTATCGTCTTGGCAGGGTGGCGAGGAGGACAGCCGAGGCCATCCGGGCACTTGAATCGCAGGGTCTACTACGAGAATCCTCAGCCATAAATCAATATATAAGGACTTAAAAGATAGTTTTGATCATTTTAATGTAATTAGGAATTTTTAATTGACCATATTAAAATAATAATCTGTTTCTTTTAAAGATAGTCTTCTAGTTCACTGCCACCACCTAAGAGTTGATATTTTTAAGCTTTGACTATCAAGCGCGTTTGATTTGTTAGACCTCAATGATTTTCTCAGGCAAATCTATTGTTATTGGTAATTTTTTTTTCATGTACTTAGTAAAAACTTAAATAGAACGGTAACTTCAAATAAATGAATCAAGTAATTTTTACTCGGTATCTATAAATTTCATTGTTCACTTTTAGCTTTCTTTTAATACGCTGTCGATTTCAAGACAAGTCTAGATTCCTTATTCAATTTTTCACTAGTATTTTCAACTTGCTTGCGATTTCAGTTTCCCACATTTCGATTCGAGTCGTTAATTGTTTTGGAAAAGATATCATGTATATTTAACAAAAAAGAGAAATCAGAGTACAGAAAATCTCAATGATCGAGCCTGACTTTCTCTCAATAAAGATCAAACTCAAACTGCTGACTTTAAATTTTCAAGTCCGAATCCAAGGGAAGAAGGAACTCAGGAGCCAATTCTGCTTGCATGGTTCATCGCCTCAAAGGGATCAAGTCAACTAAAACCTTCCACTAAGAACAAGAAGACACAATCAGAACAATAATCATCAATGCACCGCAAGTAACGATAATTGTCGACGCGTCATTCTGATATTTGCTAGATCATCTAGAAGCGGTTTTGCCAGGATAGCAAAACGACCGAACAAGAAGGAAGCAACGGCAGGACATCATCACTCGGAGCTTGAATTTTTGGAAACGGGCGGCGATGGCAATGATCTGCATCTGGCGTGCCTGAAAGTCTTTCTGGTTGGGACATCGCTAGCCGGAGACAACGAACGTGAATTTGGAATCTCTGTCTACTCCGAGATCAGCGTCGACGCAGAGCGAGCGCTCCTTTCTTTGGTCGGATCAGCAGCAACATCCTCGCAGGGCGGAGGAGGAGGGGAGAGAAAAGGCCAGGCTAGGGAAAAATGCTGAAATGTTGTGGTGATGGGCTGATGGGTCTGGGCGGCGGATAAAACCAATGGGTTGCTCTTGTGGGCCGCATTAGTTGGACCAAATTGTACTTTTCTATTTGTTATTTATTTATATTTTTATTATTCTTTTTCTTTTGTTCTTTTAACTACCATTCATCGTTTTGATGTTCTTTTTTTTTTTTTAATTACAATAATGCATGCTTAATTTGTTGACTAAATTTCAGGTGTTGATAGTTACGAACATATTTACCTTAATATATGAAAAAAAAAAATATCATGCTATCCAAACAAACCATAAGACGTTGTATTTACTGTTGCGTCAAATCTTTGATTGCCAAAGGCCATAGAACATGTATGCGTTGATGAAATATCGGCCCATTTAAAATAACTTGATTTATGACCCATATTCATATGAAGCCCAGATCCTATCTCGCCCATTTGTTGGGTCAAAGTCCCAAAAATCGCTGTGAAGGCTTAAAGAAAGAGCGTACAAGCGAAGAAAGAGATTGAGAGAAAAAGAGAGATGGCAAAGTTTCTTTAGTGAAAGATGATTCCTTCGTCTTTTTGCTTTCCCTCTTTAGAGGATTCTTTTTTACTTTACTTAAAAGGTTCCAAATTAAAGAAATGATGAAAGGGTTGAGAATTCGAATTCTGTTTAAAAAATATATGACCACTGACTTACTTATGAGGTTACCCTTAAGTAAGTTGTCATTATTATTAGGATTTTGTCAATGTCTAAACAAATTAGTAAATTATCACCTCTTCTGAAATTTCACAAGCGTCTTTTTTATATATCAGCAATATAATAAATTTATATATATATATATATATATATATATATATATTTCACTAATATGGTGATTGACCAATTTCTTTGAAATTTTACAACTTTTTTTGGTAAAATACCAACTCAATAAGGAATCTACCAACCTCTCAAAAAATCAGTGAATTATCAAGTTTTTTCAAGTTGCTAATTATTAAACTAACAAGATGAGATAAAAAAAAAAAAAAGGAACAAATAAAGATGAGCTAACATAGGATATACACACGAAAAAGAGTCCAGGAAAAAGCAAATATGTGGTGGGCCCACACAGTGGTGTAAGGGAAGAAGGAACACTTTTACGAGGAATAATTTTTCTAGCCCCACAGGAACAGTTTTCTCTACCACTCTTTCCACTTCCCTCACTATTATTGTAGCTGGAGTTGTGTATAATCCGGGTGAAAATTAGAATTGGAAATCGCAAGTTAGTTGCATGGATCTATCCAGAAATGGGATCATTGGTCTAGTCTGATTCTCAAGTGAGTCCATAGAACTAATCTCACTAAAAGCTATTTAATTGTTATACAAAGTGTTTACTAGAAACATGAAATTGTTTTATATAATAACCAACTAAAAGCCTAAAAACAATTGCTTGAGCTCCAAAAAATTGTCTCAATATTTGAATAGTGATTACTTTGCCGATAATTGCTACATGCCATTACCGATTCATGTTCTTATTTCCTCTCTTTTTTTCTTTGAACCTACTTATGTCGATTGACATTAGCACATTTCGCATTTGCTAATTTGTCTCAGTCCTCTCTCTTAAGCATGGCTTGTCTTTGCATGGTTTTTACCATCTCCTTCATTGTCCTCTCCTCAACCTCAAGCTGCATTTTCATGATTGCCTCAACCTACTTGTCAATTGGCTTGAAGTACTCTTCAATGATAGATTCCTGCATAGGTCAAGTGAGAGTTCAAACTAAAAGACGAGATGGAGATTGGAGCCATAAATTTCTAGATTTGCTAATTTCGAATTTTTTTAATATTAAAAAGTAATATATTATTATAATATAATTGGTCCGGTCTGGGTGAACGGGTAGGCGGATCTGCCCATGGAACCGGAAACTGGACCAAATCTGGGCGGTTCTGATCCAATTCCAAGTGGTCCAAGTGGGTTTTGGTTCCTTTACACACCCCTAATTCTAGCCATAAGGCAAGCATTATTTCCTTGTTTCTTTATTTCCTCTCCTTTTAATCCAAGTCCTAAAACCCGCTTTACTCTATGAAATGACTCGATTCAATTCCATGGGTCATGCCATTAGAAAAAGGGGGACAATCACCTGTTGAATAGAACCGGATATGTGTCGATACAATATCAGCCCTTTAAAAATGATTTGATTTATGACCTGGATTCATATCAAACCCAGATTTAATCTTAACCATTTGGTGAGTCGAAGTTCCAAATATCACAATGGAAGATTAGACATAGAGTAGTACAAGATGGGGGAGAGAGAGATGGAAGGTGAAGGATGATTCTTTAGTATTTTTCTTTTCTAATCTGGGGATTCTTTTTCACTTTTTCAAAGTTTTCCAAAGTGAAGAAATGATGAGATGCTTGAGGATTACAATCCTATATCTAAAAGGATTGAGAAAATTGCCCAAAAAGTCCTAAACTTATTGTACTTTTGCGAAGTTGATTCTAAGCCTTTTTAATTTTATCAATAAAGTTCTAAACTTTTGACAATTTGCCAATTGAGTCTATCCGAGTGGTCGGAAATTGCTAACATAAACATCAAGCATCCTACTTGACACGTTGTCATTGAAGTGCACATTTTTAATAACATTTTTGAACTTTTCTGGTTTTTTTTTTCATTTCTTTACTTTCTTTTTCGCCTATCCCAGATCTGACAAAGGTGTCACGACCCTCACTAGATCTGGGCAAGGGCTCATGCGCTCTTGCTTAGTGTTGCAACCCTAGCCCAAGCCCTCAACAACCATGACAAGGGCCACTATGGCCATTGAGGATTGCAATGCCCTCACCCCAAAATAGCAAGGATCGCCATCCGTCACTCGAAAAACCAAGAAAAGAGTAAAAGTACAAAAAAGTACAAAAAAAAAATTAGAAAAAAAAAACTATTTGTCATCGTCAACAGCAATGTGCATCGACTTGACTATAGATGCTATGCTAAAGAATGAATAAATAGAGATGAGCTGTAGATGGTATGCGTAAAGAAACAAGGTGGATGCACGCAGCGACGTCTTCATCCTCTGCAGTGGTGCTAAAGATATTTTCTATGGGACCAAGAGGTTCTTTGGATTTCTTTCGTTGATCAATATCTTGTAATTTTGTATCTTATATTACCTCCTTTTCAGTATAGAACTTGAATATCACAGCTACATATGGAACATAAACCTTTTAAACTAGAATTTTTTTTATTAGGTTCACGGTGAGTAGAAAAACATCTTCTAATGCAGCAATAGAATAATTATATGTGCATGATGACCATTTGATTATATTGGGTGATGTAAATGCATGGATTATATATTAGTATGTTTTCTCATCGATTAAAACTGTTTTTGTTTGGGCAATTGACCGAATAAGTGGTTGCGTTTTTTTAAAATTTACTGCTGGTATTCGTAAAACTTGTACAAATTTGGGACTAAATATGTCATTAGATATGGTTGTGCACACATTAATGTGATGCTTTCAAGCTTTTTTCAGCAATTCCTTTTGAATTTCTCTTTTACTAGGTGTACAGGTAGATACATGTACTTTTTTTTTTTTTAATAAATGTGCTAGGATGAAAGATAATCTTTACTCTTATTTTCCGATGACTGAGTTTTGACTTCTTTCAGTGCAATTGATTATACATTTCGAGATGTAGGGACTAAATAATTTCATATACTTTTCATATGTCATTATCATAAATTTGCATCTAAGTAAAAGAAAGAACGATATTCACATATCAACCATTCAATTTAATTAAAGAAAATGCACAAATTATACAAAGTCCTTAGTAATTGCCATCTACAGCGTGAGGTTTACATAAGACCAAGCTCCACCATGTGCGACCATTAACATCACTCTGTTCTTTTCTTCTGTTTGGTCTAGAGCCGCGTTTGTCTCCCTCCTCCTCCTCTGCGTTTGAGAGAAAGCGAAGAAGGGGAGAGAGAGAGGGAGAGAGAGGGAGAGAGAGCAGCAGCAGCAGCAAAAGAACAACGATGGTGAACCATATAATTAAATTGGGTTCTTTTTTGGAAAGAGGGGTGGTCCGGCTCAACCATTGAATAACGTGACATCCATAAAATCCATGGAGTTAATGAACCTGTTAACATACATATAATTCCCTACAGATACACTTTATTTTCACTGGTCCCGTTAATGAAATGTAGTTAATCAATTAGATTGGGTTCTTTTTGGAAAAGTGATGTTCTCAGAAATAATATATGATTTTGCTTAGTACTTAAAAAAAAAAAAATGTAAAAGCATCTCCCATGAACCTTCAGTTTCTTCCAATGGAATTACTTACGTTGTTCAAAACGCATACATTATCACAAGATTAATAAACATAGGCATCTCGTAGATCTCATTGGAGAGTACCTCGGGCTTTTTGAACATCCAACTAATGTCCATCAAGTGCAGCTGTCCCTCTGTCTCACACACATTAGGTAATTCTCGGAAACACATAAGTCCCTGCTCCTGTGGGCGACTCCAAGAGACTACACAAATACAGTGATTTAGTCATGTGCCTTGAGCGAGGAGGATAGACACACTCATTACTTGAGCAATTACTTGGGATTAAAAGATAGGTGTCGCTAAGTTTTCTTAAAAGATAACCGATCCAATTTAAAGTGAAAACTCTTAATTTTTCCTTAGAGAACAATTCTTAATTTCCCAAATGAATTGTCTCCTTGTGATCATGGTTTTATATCACGTTTTTTTAGAAAATCCTATAGTTGCCACAATTGATTTTTTCATCAAAATAATATTCGAAGTTGATTTTGGCAACTTAGTGTTTTAAACTTGGGAGCTAAGCCCTCTTTCCTTTTCTTTTAACTCCCGGGAAGGGTTGGAGAATATTTCTTCCAT
This sequence comes from Eucalyptus camaldulensis, assembly GCA_019915185.1. Lineage (NCBI taxonomy): Eukaryota > Viridiplantae > Streptophyta > Magnoliopsida > Myrtales > Myrtaceae > Eucalyptus > Eucalyptus camaldulensis. Next base: position 11,115,293 of record JAHSVA010000001.1, read on the forward strand.
ACAAGAAATTATTACTTATTTAAATTCTAACCTTAATCTCACAATATCTATGTTTTTCCATGTGAGAAAAGAATTGAGATGCAAATTGCACATAGTTACAGATTGAAAAACTACTTTTATTGAAGTTTAAATTTGAATGATGTGGCATGATTAATCAAAATCTAACAGTAGAAATTCTGGGTCTCGGGATTGGAAGAACTTTTGGTTGATGGTCATGGCATATTTGGCATGAATTTTTAGATAAATAGGGAAATTGAGCGCAACTCTCATGGATTTTATCTTTATTACATTTTGTCATTGCTTCCGTGCTCAACCGGAGAATTATTTGCTTAGTTATATTTTATCGTGCTCGTGAGTACTCAACCTAACTATTCAATCGGAAATTTGAGGAAATTCAGAGTAATTAAGATGGAATATACTATGATAAAAATGTTGCCTGAGCCGATGCAGCACTGCCACGTTTTTCAAACTTGAAAAACCAGTGGACTCTCATTATTGATGGATACTGGGCGGCATACTTTCCTGTCTCGAAAGGCTTGGTGAAGTTGAGGAAATCACGAATTATTCAGTGCGAACGCCTCACGAGGATGTTGAGGAAATTTTCCTAAATGATTTTGAAGATCGACAAAACATTTCCATAAGTATTTAATGATTCTAATAGTAAGTTTTTTCAAGTAGAAACTCTACTATGCATTGGGAAAAGTGCCAAAAAAGTCCTAAACCTTTTGGCTTTGTGCCAATTTAGTCATAAACCTTTTTTTGGTGCCAATTCAGTCCTAAACCTTTTTAAGTTGTGCCAATTTAGTCATTTCCGGCCAATTTTAGAGATTTTGCTAACTGGATGCCGGCTGGTTGACGTGGCATGATCAACGCTGACGTGGACAACTTTTAATAATATATTTTTTATTTTTTTAAATACTTTTAATATTTTTTTTCTTTTTTTCTTTTTCCTCCAGTCGGTCGCCGAGGTCCGACGACCGGCCAGAAGCGATCGCCGGTGAGGGCGAGGGCCGGCGAGGCTCGCCCTCGCCGGATCTGGCGAGGTTGAGCCTCGCCGGCCCTTGCCGGCCATGGGCGAGGCTCGCCTCACCAAATCCGGCGAGGCTGGCGAGGGTGAGCCTCGCCCATGGCCTGATCTGGCGAGGCGGCCATGGGCGAGGCTCGCCCTCGCTGGATCTGGCAAGGTCGAGCCTTGCCGGCTCGACCTTGCCGGCCCTTGCCGGCCATGGGCGAGGCTCGCCTTGCTAGATCCGATGAGGCTGGCGAGGCTCGCCCTCACCGGATCTGGCGAGGTCGAGCCTCGCCGGCCCTCGCCCATGGCCTGATCTGGCGAGGTCGGCCTCGCCCTCGCCAGCAGTCGCCAGACCTCGGCGACTGGTTGGAGGAAAAAGAAAAAAATAAAATATAAAATATATTTAAAAATATTAAAATATTATTAAAAGTTGTCCACGTCAGCGCCGATCATGCCACGTCAGCTAACCAGCGTCTAGTAAGCAAAATCCGCCTAAAATTGGCCAGAAAGGACTAAATTGGTACAACTTAAAAAGGTTTAGGATTGAATCGGTATCAAAAAAAGATTTAGGACTAAATTGGTACAAAGGCAAAAGGTTTAGGACTTTTTTGGCACTTTTCCCATTATGCATCATTAGATGTTATTCATTAGACTCAAATAATCAGACTTAGAGACTTATCAATGCATTTTGGTTGTATATGATGAAGATTATGTTATGTTATGTTATGATAATCAAGAACAATGGTATAATTTGTACGAGGATTGTCAAGACAATACACATCATCAAACGTTACGAGAAGATCTCAAATTTTCACACTCAAAGTATATAGAGCCCATTGGCTAGGAATTTGGCCTGGATTTCTTGCTATAAGTATTGATTTTCTAGGAGGGATGGACATTCACATAATCTTTCCTTGATTGGATATTTGATATCCATGCGACAATCATCTAGAGACAAGACGCACTTTCCAAACAGAGTAATCAACTTATGGAAACCTTATCTATGTTGTATGAGCAGCACAATCAAGGGAGACTCTTATCCTGGCAATCCAAAAGGAATCAAATTTTCCTATCCAACGGTGGATAGGATGATTGATCCTCAAAGGTTTTGTCCAACAATCGTTTTGGACAATAAGGAATATAAAAGGAGATCTTGATGCTGAATGAATTAGCTATGTGCTAATGAAATATCCACCCATTTAAAATAATTTGATTTATGACCCAAATTCATATTAAGCCCAGATCCTATCTCGCTCATTTGGTGAGTTAAAGTCCCAGAAATCGTTGTGAAAGGTTAAACAAAGAGCATTATAAGTGACGAGAGAGTGAAAGAAAAAGAGGGATGTTAGAGATTCTTTAGTGAAAGATGATTCTTTCATCTTTTTTCTTTCCCTCTTTTGACGATTCTTTTTCACTTTATTTAAAAGGTTCCAAATTGAAGAGATAATGAAAAGGTTGAGAACTTGAATCTCATTTGGAAAAATATATGACTGCTAACTTACTTATGAGATCATCCTTTAGTAAGTTGTCGATATTATCAGGATTTTGTCAAGTCTAAACAATTAATAAATTATCACCTCTTCTAAAGTTTCACAAGCTTTTATATATATATATATATATATATATATATATATATAATATAATATAATAGAGTAACCTATATTTCACTAATACGATGATTGATCAATTTCTTTGAAATCCCGCAACTTTTTTCTGTAAAATACCAACTCAATAAGGAATCTACCAACCTCTCAATAAATCAGTGAATTATCAAGTTTTTTCAAGTTATTTATTATTGAACTAAAAAGATGAAAGAAAGGGGGAAAAAAGGAACAAAAAATGATGAGATAACAGAGGATAAAGACATGAAAAAGAGTCCAGGGAAAAGCAAATATGTGGTGGGCCCAAAGAGTCGTGTAAGGGAAGAAGGAACTCATTTTGCATTTCCCGCTCTTTCTTCCCACTTTTACGAGGAATATATTTCGTGGGCCTCACAGGAACATTTTTGTCCTCCACTCCTTCCACTTTCTTCGCACTTACTCTAGCCCTACAAAGCAAGCACTATTTCCTTGTTTCTTTATTTCGTCTCCTTTTAACCCGGGTCCTAGAACCCGCTTTATCTATGAAATGACCCGATTTGATTTTATATCGGTCATTGCCATAAAAAAAAAGGGGGACAATCACCTGTTGAATAGAATCGAATATGTGTCAACAATACATTGACCCTTTTAAAATGACCTTATTTATAACTTGGATTTATATTGAACTCAGATTTGATCCGATCTATTTGGTAGGTCGAAGTTCTAGATATCACAATAAAAGATTAGACATAGAGCTGTACAAGGAAGGGGGGATGGCAAGTGAAAGAAGATTCTTTTGTATATTTCTTTTCCAATTTGAGGATTCTTTTCACATTTTCAAAGTTTTCCAAAGTGAAGGAATGATGAGATGCTTGAGGATTACAACCTTGTTCATAAAAGGATCAGGAAAACTATCTAAAAAATTCTAAACTTATTGTATTTTTGCCAATTTGGTTTTAAGCCTTTTTAATTTTGCTAATAAAGTCCTAAACCTTTTGATATTTTGCAAATTGAGTCTATCCGACAGCTGGAAATTACTGACATAAACACTAGGCATCCTACTTGGCACGTTGTCATTGGAGTAGACATTTATAATAACATTTTTGAACATTTTTGTTTTTTTTTCTCCATTTCTTTTCTTTCTTTTTGGTTTTTGGAGTGATGGCTGGCCAGAGCAAGGGCGTGCAAGCCATTGCCTATGCAAGGACTGCCAAATTCTTGCCTAGCCTAGATCTAACGAGGGTGTCACAGTCTTCACTAGATCTAGGTGAGGACTTGTGCGCTCTCGCTTGGTGTCGAGGGCCTAGCCCAGGCTCTCAACAACCACAACAAGGGCCGCTATGGCTGTCAAGGGTTGCAATGCCCTCACCCAAAACTAGCGAAGATTGCCAGCCATCACTCCAAAAACCAAAAAAAAAAAAAATGAATGAAAAAGTTCAATAAAAACTATTTGTCATCGTCAATAGCAATGTGTGTTGACTATAGATGCTATGATAAGAACGAAGAAATAGATATGAGCTGTAGATGGTATGCGTAAAGAAACAAGGTGGATGAACGCCATGACTTCTTCATCCTTTGCAATCGTGCTGGAGATATTTTATATAGGAACGAGAGGTTCTTTTGATTTCTTTCGTTGATCACTATCTTGTAATTGTTTATCTTACATTACCTGTTTTTCAGTATAGAGCTTGAATATCACGGCTACATATGGAACATTTATTATATTGGGTGATGTAAATTTATGAATTATATGTAAGTATGTTTTCCCATCAATTAAAACTATTTTTGTTTTAGATAATTGACCGAATTAAGTAGTTCTGCACGCATTAACATGACGCTTTCAAGCTTTTTCCAGCAATTCCTCTTGAATTTCTATTTTACTAGGTGTACAGGTAGATTACATGTACCTTCTTTCTTTTTTTCTTTTTTCTTTTTTATGTACTTGGATGAAAGATAATCTTTATTTTCCAATGACTAAGTTTTGTCTTCTTTCATGTAATTGATTATATGCTTAGAGATGTAGGGGGCTGAATAATTTCATATACTTTTCATATGTCATTATCTTAAATTTCCATTTAAGTAAAAGAAAGAACGATAGTTACATATCAGCCATTCAATTTAATAAAAGAAACCGAAAGAAGATGCGCAAATTATACAAAGTCCTTAGTAATTGCCATCTGTAGTGTAAGGTTGACATAAGACCAAGCTCCACTGTGCTCAACTATTAACATCACTCTGTTCTTTTCTTCTGTTTGGTTCGGCGCCGCGTTTGTCTTCCTCCTCCTCCTCCTCTGCGTTTTAGAGAGAGAGAGAGAGAGAGAGAGAGAGAGAGAGCATCAGAGCAACGATGGTGGACACGGGTTGGTACGTGTTAGGGAGGGAGAGACGCGTAAGGATTTGGGAGTTATTTGTGAATCGTTACGTTATTTTTGCAGAGAATCGGGAAGATGGTCATTAAGAAAAGTTTTACAGCAAAGAGAGGTGGTCCGGCTGAACCAATTAATAGCGTGACATCCATATAATCCATGGGGTTAATAATCCCGTTAACATACACATAATTACATACAAATACACTTGGTCCCGTCAATGAAGTGTAATTAATCAATTAAAATTGGGTTCTTTTTGGAGAAGTGATGTTCTCAGGAATAAAATATGATTATGCTTAGTACTTTTAAATAAAAAAGAAATGTTTAAGCATCTCTCATGAACCTTCAGTTTCTTCCAGTGGAATTACATACGTAGTTCAAAACAAATACATATTCATTATTCACGAGATTAATAGATATAGGTGTTTCTTAGATCTCATCAGAGAGTGTTTGGGACTTTTTGAAAACCCGACTAATGCCCATTGAGTGCGGCTATCCCTCTGCCTCACATACATCGTTTAATCCTCGAAAACACATAAATCTTTGCTCCTATGGGTGACTCCAAGAGACTACGCAAATATGGTGATTCACTCACAAGCCTTGAGTGAGAAGGATAGACACACTTATCACTTTAGTAATCTCTTGGGATTAAAAGATAGGTGCCGCTTAGTTTTTCTTTAGAGAACAATTCTTAATTTTCCAAATGACTTCTCTCCGTGTGATCATGGTTTTATAACACATTCTTTTGAAAATCCTATAGTTGCCGCAGTTGAATTTTTCATCTCCATATATATTCGAAGTTGATTTTGGCAACTTAATGTTTAAACTTGGGAGCTGAGCCCCCTCTTGTTCTTTTAACTCCTGGGAAGGGTTGTAGAATATTTCTTCTATACAAGAAATTATTACTTATTTAAATTCTAACCTTAATCTCACATTATATATGTTTTTCCATGTGAGAAAAGAATTAAGATGCAATCCGTGCATAGTTAAGACCAAAAACTAGTTTTATTAAAGTGTATATTTGAATGATGTAGCATGATTCATCAAAAGCTAACAATAGAAGTTTTGGGTCACAGGATTGGAAGAACTTTTGGTTGATGGTCACGGCATAATAGGCATCAAGTTTTTGATAAATAGGGAAATTTGGCACAACTCTTGTGGATATTATCTTTACTACATTTTGTCATTGCTTTCACGCTTAATCGGAGAATTATAATTGTTGCTTGAGTTATATTTTATTGTGTTCACCAGTAGTCAACCTATCTATTCAATCGGAAATGTGAGGAAATTTAGAGTAATTAAGATGGAGTATGCTATGATAAAAATGTAGCCTAGGCCGATGCGGCACTGCCACACTTGAAAAACCAGTGGTCTCTCATTATTGATCAATGCTCGGCGGCACACCTTCCTGTCTTGAAAGGCTTGCTGAAGTCGAGGGATTGTGAATTACTAGGTGCGAATAACTCATAAGGATAGTTATCTATTGTGCTTGAGGAATCTACAGTCCTTGGAGCTGTCTCGATTAGAAAGAGTAGTTGAGGTCCAAGGTTTGGGGGAATCAGGATCTTTGTTGCATGTGATTCAATTGAAGGATTACCTAATTTATGCAATTTACGTTTAAGTGAAAAATTGTCCTAAGCTAAGAGCCATGGAAGGCCTCGATAGCTTAAATTCTTTGAAGTACCTAGAGGTGAAAGGTTGCATATCTCTGGAATTGGTGATCAAGTATCGAGATCAACCACAATACAGATGGATTGGATGTCTCCTAGAGCTACCAATTAGATGATGCAACTTATGAAAATTGATTCCTGACAAGTTATCTCATTAGTTTGATGGCCGATTGTAAATTGGACATCTTGTAAACATGAAGTCTGAATTGTATTTATGGTATGAATAGAAAGCATCAAAGGCACAAGTATCATATGGTTAATGCGTATGCAGCTTAGTGGAAGAGATTCATCTATCAACATATCTCTATGTCCTCAAGATTAATATTTCTTGTCCTTGAATCAAAATTAGTGATTGATAGTAAGAAAATTAGGTGGTGGTTCTTTGTTCTTTGCTGTTGTTGTTAATAATATGATGTTGGATGCATATGAATACATTTCATTAAAAGATGAAAAAGATGTGAGCACCTTCAGAAATCAATGATTTCACTGGATCTGATAGATAAAACATTGTTCTACTGTAGTGATCACTAAGAAATCTTATAGGATGCCAAGGACCATATTATACTAAAGCCTTTTTGCGAAATTCCAGTAGAATTCTTATCAAAAGGCTTCATTTCATCCCTCACTTGAAGTACGGTCTTTCAAAAGTTTTAGGGTCATGTAATATCCCTTACAGCTTTGGAACTTCTACAATTAGCTATGAAAACACCACGGTATGCAATACCTTCGTAGTAGACTTGCAACGTGCTAATTGTATTGCTTCTAACAAGCTATATAATTAACTACTGATTCTCCCATCGAGCAATATTTTTTACTAAGCAAAAATAAATTTCAACCTATAGGAAATTAGTGACTCCTCAAAGCGGTTAGTTGATTTGATATGGAAAATTATATATCAATATATCACGATGTTATACTAAGTAATTTTTTCACAATGATGAGCAAGTTTTCACATTGGAAAAAAGCAAATATGTATCCATTTGCAACTAATACTATTCCAAAGCAACGGAAAAAGGTCGTTGAGCATAAGTAACTTTCAACATACATGTAGCTAGTAAGTTTGTAATTATTCGATTAATTACTTTTATTAAGCACTTTCTCCCCTCACTCCATCCTCTATCCTAAAGCGCCCAATATCTCCTTTATCCACTCGCCGTATGCCCCCTAAATTGACCTCCATCGAACTTTTAGAGAATATTTTGACCTCAGCAAATCCCACTATCTCCTTCCAAAAATGGCCGAGAATCATGTGCCAAATAGGTGGCCAAATATCATTCCCTTTTGTGCTGATTCCTCTTGTTGGCCGATGAATCGATCGCAGCAGCTTAAGAATTATTCACATTCTTTCCTTGTGGATCTTATTCTCTAATTGGAAACATCACGTGACATGCATATATTCCATTAAAAAATGAAAAAGATGTGAGCACCTTAGAAATCATTGTCTTCTCCAGATCTAGCGGAGAAAACATAGTTCTGCTGTCGTGATCAAGAATAGATCCTATGGGATGCCAAGGGCCAAACAAAAATAAAGCCTTTTCCTAAATTCCAATAATAATCTCATCGAAAGGCTTCATTTCATCCCCCAGTTCAAATACTTTCTTGAGGAGTTTGTGGGTCATGTAATAATCCTTACGGCCTTGTAACAACTGTAGTAGTAATGGCGGTAAGAAAACACGGTGATATGTAATAGACTTGTGGTACACTTGCAATATACTAACTATATAGTTTCCAAAAGGCCATATAATTAACTACTAATTCTTTGATTGGGTAATACGCTTTGTTAAGGAACTTAAATTTCAACCTATGGGATATTAGCAACTCTCAAAGTGGTGAGTGAATTTGATATGAAGACTTGTTGGGTAATTTTTTCCAATTATGTGTATTAGCATGTAGTTGTGGAGAAGAAACTTATTTCATCATAAAATTAGAAGACAACTACTGAATTCATGCATAGAGTCACCTTGTTACAACTTTAAGGTTGATCGAAGATTACATTCAATTGCTTGAGTAAACAATATCTCGAGTGAGTCAATTTAGGGATATGATCATCAAAATGGGCCTAATAGATGAACCATTGATAAAACAACAACTTATAGTGGCAGCATACAAATCTTTTATTTTATTTCGAGTAATGATGATGGAATATTAAACGAACAAATATGATATTAAAAAGGAACAAAGAAAAATGAGATACAGAACATAGGATTAAGACACGACAAAGGGTCCAGGAAAAAGTAATAAGAACAAAAGCAGGAGGATATGATTGGTTTTTCTCGAGCCAAAAAGGGAAAAAGCCACGAAAAACCCTTAACTTTACCTAAAGTGACACATTTACCCCAAACTTTTTTTTTGTGACGTGAAAAACTCCAAACTTTTCAAACCGTGACACATTTACCCCATCAAGGGCATTTTTATCTTTTTATTCTGTTTTCTTTTTTTTTCTTTTTTTCTTCTTCTTCCTTCCGCCGGCTCCGCCATGGCCGGCGGAGGGAAGCCGGTGTCCGGCGAGGGCACCCCTCCCCAGATCTGGCGAGGGTCATCCTCGCCAGACGCAGGTGAGGACAGCCCTCGCCCGACACAAGCGAGGGTGGCCCTTGCCAGCATCGGGCGAGGGCCGTCCTTGCTCGATGCTGGCGAGGGCTGCCCTAGCTCAATGCCGGCGAGGGTGACCCTCACCCGACGCCGGCAAGGGCAACCCTCGCCGAGCGTTGGCGAAGGGAAGAGAGAAGAAAAAAAGAAGATGAAAAGACCAAAATGCCCTATAATTTTGGGGTAAATGTGTCACATAACAAAAATTCAGGGTTTTTTGTGTCACAAAAAAAGTTTGGGATAAATGTGTCACGGTTGGTAAAGTTCAGAGTTTTTTATGTCACAAAAAAATGTTTGGGGTAAATGTGTCACTTTGGGCAAAGTTCAGGATTTTTCGTGGCTTTTTCCCGAGCCAAAAAGTGAAACCATAATATTTTTTGTTTCGTGTGATAAAGGTCTCGTACATGTCAAAGAATCAGAGAAAATTCCTCGAGTACATTAAGAGAAGATGCATTCATATGTCATCATGCTCATCAAGGTGAAGACGGAACTTGCGTCCATTAAAGTGAATAGGTGAAATGGAGATGTAAGATAATCTTAACAGAAGGTCCTGTAAAATTTACAATTCTAGAAAATAAAATTCACATTGTTTTCTAATAGGTCATACATATGCACTCAATTTTTTCCACAATATTTGAATGGTAAAAATCTCCAATCGAATTCCTTGATTATATAAACCAAAGCGAGTCAAGTTCATAATCTATTTTTAACTATTTGACTCAACTCGATCTCCATTATTAAGGGAGACATTCTCTTTTATATAATATCGCAATTCTTGATCCTAAATATTTTGAGTTATACCTTATTTCGGCGGCCCAAATATAAATCTAAGAAAAGCCCCAAAAAACAGAGTTTTCTTTTTTCCGACGATGAATGGTGCGTTCACTTCAAGAAAAAACGTCCAGGGTGTTGTCTACGTGCTTATTGCTATTTCCTAATAGACTAGCTTTTCCACATGACTTGCGGTCAAATAATATGACAAAATTCCAAAGATGCTTTTACAAGGAAAATAATACAAGATTAGAAAAACATTTTGGCCAAAGCCGGTGGTGGCACGTTGTACAACAGGAGAAAGCATTAATTATTGCACTGAGTGGACTCTATTATTGTCCAACTTTAGTAAAGCTAATGTTTAAAGAGCTCGTGAAGCCGCTGGGATTGGAGTGCCTTTATCCGCATCAGAATCTGGACTCCGGCGGCTGCTGATTGCCGGATCCAAGCTCAGCTCTCGTAATTTTTAGCTGGTAGGGCCCGAAGTTAATTTCAGTGCAAAAGAAATGACGGAGTGGGTCCTTTTGTTTTCAATCAAGCGTAATTAGACAGAGGCATTTGCTTTGTTGGAGATTCCGTAGATGTTGTGTAAAGATGATCAAATGAAGCCGTACAACACACATGTAAGCGCCGGAACCTTGCATGCATCGACAAAAGTACGAAATGGAGCCAAGGTTTGCAGGGTCCACGCGAAAAAAATACATGTTAGTTAAGAGTTACCAAGGCTTTGATGAAAAAATAACATCATATTGATAAAAAATCATGGGATCCTCAGTCCAAGTACCGGGATTTTTCAAATATGAGAGGGAAGTTGAAAGTTTTCTATATGATGATAGCCGGCTAGCCTTCATTTTAGTTTGCGAAAATAGTGGTCTCTTTAGTCCACAACCTCCATCTAAAAGTTTAAAATTTCAGAACTATTGTAGTGTTTCCACAAAATCTTCCAGACGTCCCAAGTCCGATATCATGTGAGATTTTGGTAAGATTACCGCCAAGCGCTCTAAAAATTTAAGCTGTTATGTGAATGTGTAGTTTATTATTTAAATATTTTAACATACAATATAATTAAGACAACAAAATACAAAACATTTCATGACATTGTGGATGGTGGCAAAATTCTTGACAACGTATACCTCTTCAGATATAGTAAATCCTCCACCCCTTAGCATCGTCAACCCTTCCCTCCACATCTTCCTCTCCACTCATATCTCTCAAAGATCCCCTCTACATCGATCCGGCGGGCCAACACAATTTGAGACGGTGAGATTATTAGTCCTCCCTTAATTCTGGCTTTTGAGCGATAACATTAAGACATTTTTGACATTTAAGACATTTTTAGTTCGTGAAAAAGGTTTTTTAGAGAACTCCGGGTACAATAATAAGTCCATGACCAAACGACTTATTACTAGTTTCTATCCAGCCTTCTATGGCTACTTGAAGAACTGATCTTATGTCGTACCATGTCGAGCCTAAATGCCGTGCTGTAATTTTTGCACAAGGTGTCATACCATATAAGCGCTTAGAAATTTTCAGTAATAATCATTTCTATGGTATGACAATTGTGTAGTAGCTACACAAAATTGTTTTCTATAACGGGAAAAAAAAACTTCTAAAGAAAATTTTTAAACAATGAAGAAAATCAGATTCTCCTAAGGATGGGTAGAGCTTCATGTACCCGATCCCAATACTCGAAGAATCGTGGAAAATTGCACTACACTGCTTGTACAGAAGATATCATTGCACTTTGACTTTCCACAATTCAAGTCAAGTTCAAAGACAACATTTTCTTGAAAGTCGTATTAAAATGTTATTTTTTTAATGCTCCATTGGACTTGTTTTGGGAATTCTTCTCCCCGGACGCGGGGAACTCATCAAATTGATCGTTCAAGAGCTCCAAATTAAGCTGAAGGGTCAAACATAGGTTCATTACCGAATATGGAGGCCGTATTGAATGATCAAGAAGAAGGCATAGTGAAAAATATCAGATGCCGAATCTGCAGGAGCACGTTTTGTTGTGATATACAGGTTTGGTGGCGGTGGGAAGATGACTTTGCCGGTGTAATCATTAGCCAGTTATTAGCTAGCTTCAACTCTTCAACTTGGAGAGTGTAGTTGGCCACCGAAGAGTGCATATTTTGATTCAAACACTTTCCAATTCTTATGCAAGTTATGATAGAAGCTAGCCAAAATAAGGACACAACAAATAATGTAACTTTCAAATGACGGTTATTTGAGTGTTATGATTTTTTTTTCAATTAATTGAGTGACGTGGCTTATAACAAATTGTTCACTTGAGTGCATTGACTTCTAAACTTTCAATGGATCATTTAAATGTTATGACCTTTCCAAAACAAAAAAGTTCACTATGAGAGTTATGATACGTTGAATTTCTAGCACTTGTAGTGAACGTCTTTGAAAAAACTATGGCACTCTATTGAACATTTATTAGAAGTCATGGCATTCAAGTAACCGAAAAAAAAAATAACTATAGCACTTAAGTAATTGAAAAAAAAAAACTTGGGTTCTCAAGTTAATGCCATACGAAAATCATAATATTTGTAATGTCATTTCTCCAATCTAAGAGCATTGTGGACTTATTAAATGCAAGATGCTTTTACAGGAAAATAACACATTTCGACAGAAAAACATTTCGTCCAAAATCAGTTGTCTCCACGTGGTATCACAAGAGAAAGCATTATTGCACTTAGGGGACTCTATTTTTGTGCAACTTTATTAAAGCTGATACGTAAAGAGTTCGTGAAGTGACGGGAATCAGAGTGCATTATCTGAATCGGAATTTAGACTTGATTTGCAAGTCTAAGGTTGCAAAATGGATTTTGCAGTTTATTCTCAGCTTTGGGATAACTAAATTAGTATGCGAATAACTTTAGCAAAATGGATTCAGACATCGGACAATATTTGGTGGCAAATGCGTTCACTTGTTTGTTGTTAAAAATTGTAGTGTCTTGGAGAAACTCCAAACAAAATCGTCCGGCAAAAAAAAATTATGTTCATTGTTGATGCCGGTCAATGCCAGATTATGACTCTACTTTGATGAGTTTTCACTTGACTTTCACAAAGGCTTTGTTAAATTACTATATCGAATTTGAGCCGTTTACGAAACTCGACTCGATTTTGATGAGTCTTTAATTTTCATACTGAAGAGCAATCTCACTAAAAGACAAAACAGAGGCACAAAGTCCATTGTGAGAGAAAGAAACAAAAAGCCTTACCATGACATTCCTAAGCAAGGAGGGAAAATAAGCTGTCGAACTCACGAGAAATACTTAATTCAGACCCTAAACATGTTTTGGCTCGTCTCGGTGCCAATTTTCAGTCTGCTTGATTGGCTCTAACAGATGAAGTTCGTCAGATGTTTAATTTTACTTCTCACTTTTAACGTCAATATTTCAGCGTCAATATTTTAGGGTTATTTATTAATAGTGAATTCACATCGTGCATTCGATCACGATGCATTACGGAGGCAGAGAGAATTCAAATTTTCAGTGAACGTTTCCAATTGAAGAAAATATTTTAATTTCAATCCATTTTGACGAAAACTGTTAAAATCAAAGAGTGAGAAAAAAAATTATGCATGTGTCTATCTGCCGACTACATGGACATACATAGCTTCACATAAAAAAAAAAAAAAAATGATGCATGCGTCTATCTGCCGACTATCTGGACATACATAGCTTCGCATTCAAAATTTCACACTAACCTTCAGCGTTTCTTTGTCCACTTTTTGGGGACTCTATTTTCAACAGTTCACACGAACTTTCAAAAGCTTTAGATTTCTCCCTCAACAAATATATAATAAAGTACAAATCTCAAGAAAAGAAGCCCAGCTTTTATGTTGACGAAGACTATTTGGGCATTGAGGGCGTGTTTATACTCTTTCTGTGGAGTAGGGGAAATGTACACTCATCAAGCCCTCCAGCGCTTTTCGACAGGCTCGTGTTTACAATAGACTCCCCTCCGAATGATCGTTACAGGCTCTCAGAACGTGCAGAACATGTCATTTCAACTTTAAAAAAGTTTCTTTTGACTCTTGAGGTGATTGATTCCTTCCTTTATTGTGAAGATAAATCAGTGTGGTAGATAATGGGAAAATATTAAAAAGTCATGGGTGATTCCCCTAAGGAAGTCTAGGAAATGTTGTTGCTAAGTTCCGATAAGTTAGGAAATGGGAAAAAGCAAGCATTGCTCAACAATATCGTTTGTCTTTCGCTGGGTGGATAATGATATTGCATCTAATTATAGAAAACAAATCCTTTTCGTGCCTTGCATAAATACAAACAGTGTCTGGTAACAAAATACCACGATAAGAAATCGAAAGACTTCATTTGATGCCTCACATGAAGTGCTTTCTTCCAAAAGTTTTAGGAGTGAGGTAAAACATGTTACAAATTTCAAACAAATATATTAGCTACTATGGTACCTAAATACCGTAAAAAGTAATGTGTTTGTGGTGGAGTAGACTTGCGATGTTAATCTTTAGTTGTTCTCGTGTACAACATATATATGTATTTGAAATTCAATTGACTCTTCAATAACTCTACCAATTTGGATTTGCGACAAATACTTCTCAAGTATGGAAATGATTTGGGAAATTGTGATATCAAGAATAGGCTAATCTTAGGAAAATGGTTATATTGTTTCATCATAGTTCAGCTATTCAGAATAGAATGAAATCGTGGACTACCAGAATCAAAACAGCTGCATATTTACCAAGGCTCTCAATCACTAGAGGTCTATGCTTTGTCCCGTAAAATTTTACACATTTTTTTCTTTTCTTTCTTTTTCTTTTTTTGGCACAAATCAATTTCAATACTTGAAAAGAATTTTTTGCAGTGTAGGGCTGCGTATGAACTCACTCCCCTCTAAGGATAAAGCAATGGTGACAGCTGGACAGCCCGCCGCATTGGAGGACGAGATGGCATCTTCGAGAAGTTAAAAATTGTTGTCACTATAAACGGGCCCAGAGGTGGGTTTATGAGTGTGTAACAAATAACAGGTAACGCTGCCTCTATTAAAGCCAGGTGCTGCTCTTTCCGATCGCTGCAACTCTAAATGATCAATTCCTCCCTCTAGATTTCCATCTCCATTTACGCCTATTGCTAGAAGTTGTCTCTTCACCCAATCTTGGGAAAATGTCACAAATAGTCCCTATATTTTCACTCAATGTCCAATTTCGTCCCTGAACTTTCGATTGGCTCAATTTGGTCCCTGAACTATTGATAAAATGTCCGATCTAGTCCTTAAACTTTCGAATGGCTCAATTTGGTCCATAAACTATTAATAAAATATCCGATCTAGTCCCTGAACTTTCGATCGGCTCAAGTTGGTCCCTGAACTATGATGAAATGTCCGATCTAGTCCTTCATTACTATTTTTCTTTTTTTTTCCTTTTTTTTCCTTTTTTTTTTCCTTTTTTTTCCTTTTTTTTTTCGCTTTCCCTCTGCCGGAGCCGGCGGAGGGCCGGCGTCCGGCGAGGGAGCCCCTCGCCCTCGCCGGCGTCAGGCGAGGAGCCCTCACCAATCTAGTGAGGGAGCCCCTCGCCCGACGCCGGCGAGGGGCTCGCCCGACGCCGGCGAGGGGCTCTCCCTCGCAGACGCCGGCGAGGATGGCCCCTCGCTAGATCTGCGAGGGAGAGCCCCTCGCCGATCTTGCGAGGGAGCCCCTCGCCCGACGCCGGCAAGGGGCTCTCCCTCGCAGACGCCACGGCGAGGGACTCACCTACTTGCGAGGGACACCGGCGAGGGGTCCTCGCCGATCTGGCGAGGGGCTCCCTCGCTGGACGCCGGCCCTCCGCCGGCTCCGGCAAAGGGAAAGCGAAAAAAAAAAAAAAAAAAGGGAAAAAAAGGGAAAAAAAAGGAGAAAAAAAAAAGAAAAATAGTAACGAAGGACTAGATCGGACATTTCATCATAGTTCAGGGATCAACTTGAGCCGATCGAAAGTTCAGGGACTAGATCGGACATTTTATTAATAGTTTAGGGACTAAATTGAGCCATTCGAAAGTTCAGGGACTAGATCGGACATTTTATCAATAGTTCAGGGACCAAATTGTGCCAATCGAAAGTTTAGGGACGAAATTGGACATTGAGTGAAAATATATGGACTATTTGTGACATTTCCCCCCAATCTTTCGTGGCTGCGGATTCATCCTACTGAATCTTTCCAGTCCGGTCATTTCCGTTTCATTACTGGGTTCCATCAGTTCCGCCTTTCTCAGCATATATAATTTCTCAACTTCCATTTCTCCTACAAGAGAACCACAAAAGTCGAAACCGAAAGGGGGGAAATGGCTGAAATTGCTACGGCTGTGGCTTCCAAAGCGGCTGCCGAAGTGGCTGCCGAAGCGGCAAAGCCCCTGCTGGCTCGGGCCCGTCGTCAATGCGAATATGTGATATTCTCCGACCGCTACGTCGGCCAACTTGTCAAAGAACTTCAGAAGCTGAAGAACGCGATGGACAGGGTGCGACATTCTGTTGATTATGCAGAGCATAACATGAAGCTGATCGAAGCCGACGTCGAGAATTGGGTGAAAGAAGCGGAGACAGTCGCCCAGAAGGCAGGCGACGTGCTTGCCCATAAGGCAGGCGACGTGCTCGATGACGAGGGAAGAGCTAAGAAAACTTGCTTCTGCGGGTGGCTTCCCAATCCGAAGGGGCGTTATTGTCTCGGCAGGGACGCGAGGAAGACAGCCGAGGCCATCCAGGAACTCATTCCACAGGGTAGATTCGAGAAGGTCTACTACGAGAATGCTCCTCCGGCTCTTGTTGAACGTGCCGAAGTGAATTCGTCAGCCTGTGTCGGGGGCGACACTATCCAGGAACTCAATGCGCGGGGTCAATTCGAGAAGGTTGACTTCGAGAATCCTCCACCGGTGCGTGTTGGCGTTGCTTCTGGCGTGAATTCGTCGGCCAGTGATACGGGCGACTTTATCACCGGTTCGCGAGCTTCCATCTTTCAGGACATAATGAAAGCTCTGGATGATGAGAATCTAAAGGTGATTGGAGTCTACGGGCCTGGCGGCGTGGGGAAGACTACGCTGTTAAAGGAAGTTGAGAAGAAACTCGGAGAACCGGGGAGACCGTTCCGCATGATCGTCAAAGTGAGAGTTTCGCAGACTCCAGACTCGAATAATATCGTTGACCAGATCGCTGACGCCTTTGGTCTGGAACTGAAGGACAAGCGAAGCCTACAGGGAAAAGCAGATGTTCTGTCTAAGAGGTTGAAGAGTAATCCGGATGAGAAGGTTCTCATAATATTTGACAACCTGTGGGAAAAACTTGATTTGGAGGCGATTGGAATTCCTTGGAGAGACGTGAGCAACAAATGCAAGTTGTTGCTCACGTCAAGATTTGAAGATGTGGTGGAGCAAGAGATGGGTGCCGATCGAACATTTCTTCTTCAAGGTTTAACGGACGGCGAAGCTTTCAAGCTATTTGAAAACAAGGTCGGTGACAAGCTCAAAGACAATGAGGAATTGAAATCAATAGCAGATCAAGTGGTCAAGAAGCTCGCAGGTTTGCCTCTTTTGATTAACTCTGTTGCAAATACTTTGAAATCTAGCGATGTGTCGGCATGGAGAAACGCGCTGATAGAACTAGATGATTCAAATAAAATAAAAAAAGAAACGATAGTGAAGTTGAGTTATGACCATTTGAAGAGCAAGGACGCGAAGTACTTATTCTTGCTTTGTGGTTTTATTGGCGGCACCATTCCAGTCGAACTTCTGTTGGCACTAGCCATGGGGCTGGGCTTGTTTCAAAGATTTAATAAGACGATGCCAGATTTAAGGGATAGATTGAATAATATGCTCAATGAACTCCGTTCCGCTTGTTTGTTGCTGGAGGGTGGCGATGACAAGGACAGTGTGACCATACATGATCTCTACAGCGAGGTGATCGTCTCAACTCCACTTCAAGATCAGAATTCCTTAATGATGAACAACAATTATGGCGCATCGTCAGAGGAAGAACTTGGGAAATGTTGGGCAATATGCCTAGATGATGATGGTACAAACCTTGCTAAACTAAGGCCGGGTCAGTTTCCGAGCTTGAAGATACTAATGCTGTCTATGCCAAATGCCTGGCAATTTCTGGAAGACTATCGAGAATTTGTAGAATGGACACTTGAAGTGGATGTTTGCTCGGAACTACCAGATTTCAAGGACGCGAAGGAGCTTCAAGTCCTATGTCTTCGCTTCATGCACATCACCAAATTACCTCCCTCAATCGAAATCCTCGAGAACCTCCGGTCATTATATTTATACAATTGCAATGTGGAGAATGTGGCAATTATTGGCAAACTCAAAGCATTGCAGAGTCTCAGCTTCACAAGTTCCACAATTTCTAGACTACCTAAAGAAATGGGGGAACTAACAAATTTGAGATTGTTGAATCTAAATGACTGCACAAGGCTTCAGAGAATTGAGCCTGCTATCCTAGAACGCTTAATCAATTTAGAAGAGTTACATATGAAGGGAAGCTTTGATCAATGGATGGGCAAAAATGAAAAACCATCAGAATCGTGTAATGTTGGGCTTGCCGAGTTGAGGAGCATGACAAAACTAAATTCTCTGGAAATATCAATTTATGATCCCATCATACTATTGGAGGTTGATGACCTACCATTTGAGAACTTGACTAGATTTTGGATCAACATAGGAAATGTTTATGAAAGGGAATTTAAATGTTTGAGGACCATGAAGATCAAATTGGAAGGGCATGATAGTATTTTTTCAAAAACATGGGTCCAAAAAACTCTCCAAAAAACTCAATACTTATGTTTGGACGGATTGGGAGAGTTCGAGAATGCTTATGAGTTGTGCATTCGAGGATTTTCGCAATTGAAGCATCTCGACATTAAGAACAGCCCATCAATAAAGTATATTGCCAGTTCATCCAATAGTGCCTTTGCGATTTTAGAGTCTTTGTTCCTCAATAATCTTATCAATCTGGAGAAGATAAGCCATGGCCACATCGCGGCAAAGTGCTTCAGCAAACTAAAAGCCGTGAGAGTCAAAGAGTGCAACCGATTGGAATACTTGTGGAGTCTTTCACGTATGCAAAATCTTGTACAGTTAGAAAAGATTAAAGTATGGAATTGTAACTCAGTGCAAGCCATTGCAAGAAAAGATACAGTTCCTGCCGATTGCAGAGTTGAGTTGCCTTACCTACGTCATCTGTATTTAGCTAACTTACCAAATATGAGGAGTTTTTGCCCAAGAGCTGAGATGACTTCAGAAGGAGCTCCAATTCAGGTAACTTCTTCACTTTCTTCCCATGTCAATTTGTCTTATCGAGAGGGTATAAGTTTATTCAACAATAGGTAGAGGGAAGCTTCTTTCTACAACTACTTTTTATTTTATTTTATTTTTTCCCAATTTTAGATAATTGCACTAATTATTTGTGCTCAAGGGTTCTACTATGACTAATTTATTACTCATGTCACGTTTTTAATGAGTAGAAGAAACAGTGTATTGAACGAATGAACCTTCAATGAATGAACGAAATTGAATATTTTGAAAATGAATAAAGCAATCTCTGGAGATTAAACAAACCAAAGGCGAACGAAGAGTCACATAGCAAAGAAAGTCCACAAAGTCCACAGAATTCATGTTCCAACTTCATGCAAGTTGGAACTGATTCCAACATATATCGTGCCATCATAACTGTGTCAACGTCAACTAGTTTGGGGATTTTTCCTTCTCCATTTTTGCTCAGGCTTGACGGAAGATCTTAAGCTTTCTCTCTCTATTCAATTGAGTTTTAAATATTTTATATTGACCAATTAAGCTTTAGACATTTTTAAAAGCAATGAGCCCATTTGTAAACTTTGGGTCCATTCATATTCTTTCAGGCAGGGGTTGTGGATGAGGGAGGAGGAGATGAAGGGACAGAGTTAGTAACCACTACTTCAGATTTACAGAATACTTATTCAGATTCCTTCTTCAACAGAAAGGTAAACATCCCCTCTCTTAAGATTTTACCGACAATAGCCATTGATACTTGGCTTGCTAGGGTAGGTAATAATATATCTTTGAAGATTCTTATTTCATTTTATTTGTTAAAATGTGTTCACGGTTTATAACTACATTTGCCATTGAGTATTCAGTCTTCCACCGCATTAGATTGGCGGTTAGGATTAAGCCAAATTGTCAAATTTTTCACAACCGTAATCCGACGCATAACCCTTATGAGCAGGCTAGTTTACCAAACTTGGAGAAGTTAAAGCTTTACTCACTGGGATCCTTCAAAAGGATATGGCACGATGAACTTTCCAGAAGTTCCTTTTGCAAATTAGCCATCATCACTGTTGAGAATTGCTCCGACCTACTCCACATCTTCCCTTCGACAATTATAGGGAGATTGCACAACTTGAAAAGTGTCAAGGTTAAAAAATGTCCATCCTTGAAATCGTTGTTTGATTTTGGGTCCCTAAATTCAAATACGAACCAAAATGCGGAATTGCTCCCTAAATTGGAAAGTATCCACGTCGAAAGCTGTCCCTTCCTGGAATCGTTGTTTAATTGTGGGACCCTACATTCAAATGTGAAGCACAAAATTATATTGCTCCCCAAATTGGACAAAGTGAGTGTGAGTGGAGCAAAAAAGTTGAGACACGTGGTCATGAGCCACTTTCAAATAGTTTTGGGTTTTCCTAGTCTTCAAACCGTTATTGTTAAGAATTGCTCTGACCTAAGATATCTCTTCCCCAAATATACGGCCACAACTTTGGAGAAACTTTGTCAGCTAGAAATTATTAAATGCAAACAGATGAAGGAAGTGATTCTCGAGAAAGAAGTTGCTCGATCAGAGGTAGAAGTGATGAGTTTCCCTTGCTTAAGTGACTTAACACTTAAAGAGCTCGATAACCTGATTAGTTTCAGTTCAAGAAGTGTCAAGAGGCAGTTAGGTGAGACAGTCGAAGAAAATGATGAATCGCCACAACCGCTATTCAATGAGATGGTTTGTTCTATTCTTTACTGTGATCTTTCCTATTCTTGCATTCCCATGTTTTATAATGAAAAATGTAATAAATTTGTCCAACTTATCCTCATTTCTCACATTTTCCTTGTGCAGGTCACATTTCCCACTATGAGAAATCTAAAAATTAAAGGCGTTCCATGCAAAGAGCTGTGGAACAATCATGTTCTCGCCGATTCGAGTGATTGTTCACACCAATTCCTTTTAAACAATGTCAAGGTTAAAAATTGTCCATCCTTGAAATCGTTGTTTAGTTTTAGGTCCCTAGATTCAAATACGGAACAAAACACGGTATTGCTCCCTGAATTGGAAAGGATCGACGTTGAAAGCTGTCCCTCCCTGGAATCGTTGTTTGATTGTGGGTCCCTTGATTCAAATGCGGAGCACAAAATTATATTGCTCCCCAAATTAGAGACAATGAGTGTGAGTGGAGCAAAAAAGATGAGACACATAGTCATGAGCCACTCCCAAATAGTTTTGGGTTTTCCTAGTCTTCAAACCGTTACTTTTGAGAATTGCTCTGACCTGAGATATCTCTTCCCCAAATATACGGCCACAACTTTGGAGAAACTTTACCGGCTAGAAATTACTAAATGCGAACAAATGAAGGAAGTGATTATCGAGAAAGAAGCTGCTCAATCAGAGGCAGAAGTGATGAGTTTCCCTTGCTTAAGTGACTTAACACTTATGGAGCTCGATAACTTGATTAGTTTCAGTTCAAGAAGTGTCAAGAGGCAGTTAGGTGAGACAACCGAAGAAAATGATGAATCGCCACAACCACTGTTCAATGAGATGGTTCGTTCTATTCTTTACTGTGATCTTTCCTATTATCGCATTATCATGTTTTATAATGAAGAATGTAATAAATTTGCCCAACTTATCCTCATTTCTCACATTATCCTTGTGCAGGTCACATTTCCTACTATGAGAAATCTAAAAATTGAAGGCGTTCCATGCAAAGAGCTGTGGAACAATCATGTTCTCGCCGATTCGAGTGATTGTTCGCACCGATTCCTTTTAAACAATGTCGAGGTTAAAAACTGTCCATCCTTGAAATCGTTGTTTGGTTTTAGGTCCCTAAATTCAAATATGGAACAAAACGCGGTATTGCTCCCTCAATTGGAAATGATTGACGTTGAAAGCTGTCACTCCCTGGAATCGTTGTTTGATTGTGGGTCCCTTCATTCAAATGCCGAGCACAAAATTATATTACTCCCCAAATTAGAGATATTGAGTGTGAGTGGAGCAAAAAAGTTGAGACACGTGGTCATGAGCCACTCTCAAATAGTTTTGGGTTTTCCTAGTCTTGAAACTGTTAGTTTTAATAATTGCTCTGACTTGAGATATCTCTTCCCCAAATATATGGCCACAACTTTGGAAAAACTTTGTCAGCTAGAAATTACTAAATGCGAACAGATGAAGGAAGTGATTATCGAGAAAGAAGCTGCTCGATCAGAGGCAGAAGTGATGAGTTTCCCTTACTTAAGTGACTTAACACTTAAGGAGCTCGATAACCTGATTAGTTTCAGTTCAAGAAGTGTCAAGAGGCAGTTAGGTGAGACAGCCGAAGAAAATGATGAATCGCCACAACCGCTATTCAATGAGATGGTTCGTTCTATTCTTTACTGTGATCTTTCCTATTCTCGCATTATCATGTTTTATAATGAAGAATGTAATAAATTTGTCCAACTTACCCTCATTTCTCACATTATCCTTGTGCAGGTCACATTTCCTACTATGAGAAATCTAAAAATTGAAGGCGTTCCATGCAAAGAGCTGTGGAACAATCATGTTCTCGCCGATTCGAGTGATTGTTCGCACCGATTCCTTTTAAACAATGTCGAGGTTAAAAACTGTCCATCCTTGAAATCGTTGTTTGGTTTTAGGTCCCTAGATTCAAATACAGAACAAAACGCGGTATTGCTCCCTGAATTAGAAAGGATCAACGTTGAAAGATGTCCCTCCCTGGAATCGTTGTTTGATTGTGGGTCCCTTGATTCAAATGTAGAGCACAAAATTATATTACTCCCCACATTAGTGAAATTGAGTGTGAGTGGAGCAAAAAAGTTGAGACACGTGGTCATGAGCCACTCTCAAATAGTTTTGGGTTTTCCTAGTCTTGAAACTGTTAGTTTTAATAATTGCTCTGACTTGAGATATCTCTTCCCCAAATATATGGCCACAACTTTGGAAAAACTTTGTCAGCTAGAAATTACTAAATGCGAACAGATGAAGGAAGTGATTCTCGAGAAAGAAGCTGCTCAATCAGAGGCGGAAGTGATGAGTTTCCCTTGCTTAAGTGACTTAACACTTAAGGAGCTCGATAACCTGATTAGTTTCTGTTCAAGAAATGTCAAGAGGCAGCTAGGTGAGACAGCCGAAGAAAATGATGAATCGCCACAACCGCTGTTCAATGAGATGGTTCGTTCTATTCTTAACTGTGATCTTTCCTATTCTCGCATTATCATGTTTTATAATGAAGAATGTAATAAATTTGCCCAACTTATCCTCATTTCTCACATTATCCTTGTGCAGGTCACATTTCCTACTATGAGAAATCTAAAAATTGAAGGCGTTCCATGCAAAGAGGTGTGGAACAATCATGTTCTCGCCGATTCGAGTGTTTGTTCCCACCAATTCCTTTCAAACAATATCGAGGTTAAAAACTGTCCATCCTTGAAATGGCTGTTTGGTTTTAGGTCCCTAGATTCAAATACAGAACAAAACGCGGTATTGCTCCCTGAATTAGAAAGGATCGACGTTGAAAGCTGTCCCTCCCTGGAATCGTTGTTTGATTGTGGGTCCCTTGATTCAAATGTAGAGCACAAAATTATATTACTCCCCACATTAGTGAAATTGAGTGTGAGTGGAGCAAAAAAGTTGAGACACATGGTCATGAGCCACTCTCAAATAGTTTTGGGTTTTCCTAGTCTTGAAACTGTTAGTTTTAATAATTGCTCTGACTTGAGATATCTCTTCCCCAAATATACGGCCACAACTTTGGAGAAACTTTGTCGGCTAGAAATTACTAAATGCGAACAGATGAAGGAAGTGATTCTCGAGAAAGAAGCTGCTCAATTAGAGGCGGAAGTGATGAGTTTCCCTTGCTTAAGTGACTTAACACTTAGGGAGCTCGATAACCTGATTAGTTTCTGTTCAAGAAATGTCAAGAGGCAGCTAGGTGAGACAGCCGAAGAAAATGATGAATCGCCACAACCGTTGTTCAATGAGATGGTTCGTTCTATTCTTTACCGTGATACTTCGTATTCTCGCATTATCATGTTTTATAATGAAGAATGTAATGAATTTGTTTTACTTATCCTCCTTTCGCACGTTATCCTCATGCAGGTTACATTTCCTAATATAACAAGTTTGTATATTAAGGGTTTTCGGTGCAAAGAGCTATGGAACAATCAAATTCCTACCGATTCCTTTCAAAAGTTGGAATATCTTAAATTGAAGAACTGTGACAATGTCCAACATATTGCCACTTCGTATATGTGGAAGAAGCTACAGTGCTATCTCAAGAGACTAATAGTGATTTCATGCCGTTCAATCGAGATCATATACGAAGGTGATGGGACAAATACAGAGAGTTATAAATTGACGAGGCTGGTTTTGCGTGATCTCGAAAACTTGAGGTGCATTTGGCAATCCGACAGTCTCCCGAACATCCCGTTCCCAAATTTGAGAAACGTAACAGCCATGAGGTGCCCTCGTTTGGAAATGCTTTTCCCTACCTTCACTGCGAAATTTCTCGGGCAAATCAAAGAGCTGGTGGTGGAGTCATGTGAAGATATGGAACAAATTGCTGGCCATGAAAAATGGGAAGAAGTGACCGGCACCGCAATCACCTTTTCCAAGTTAACTGATCTTAAACTTTTTAAGTTGCCAAAATTCAAAAGCTTCTTACTTGAGGAATACTCTCTTAAATTCTCATGCTCCGAGGACTTCCCATCCTTGCAAGTCTTGAGTATAGTAAGCTGTGGAGCGGAGCCGGACCAAAGCTATGGAGTAGAGTTTTACCAACTCCTTGATTACTTGGAAGACTCGGACCAAAGCTATGGAGCAGACTCGGACCAAGTCCTTGATTACTCGGAAGACTCCCAAATCGAATGAAGACTTCGCGAGCATTCATAAGACATCAGGTATTCCTTCAATATTTCATTGCTTTGGTTTGGCTCTTTGTTCCTTCGAATCGAAAATCGATTTGTATTAGCTAAGACACAATTCTCAGTGGGACTTAGACTCACTCTACGTCACGTGGCCCTCTCTCTTCCTTTCTCTTTTTCTCTCTCTCTAGCTCTCTTCCTTACTCTCTTCAACTAACCATCTGTCGATTCCCTTTTATGCTCAGGAACCGTGCCTTCTGGAGTTCCCTTGATCTTCGTTCCTTGTTCATTCTCCCTCTCCGTCGCCCCTCCATCCACGAACAGCCGTCGCCGAGAGTCCATTGCTGGCCACCACACGACATGGCACGCTGAGAAGGGAGAAAGCACAGAGAGCATTGATCGAAGGCTCTCGGTGATTTCGATTGAATCCTTTCCTCTCACTTCGCTGCTGGTCGTCACCGCTTCCCGATCACCACCTGTTCCGCTGCCGCGAAGAAGTTCTGTAATGTTGGAGTGCTCGAACTTCAGTTACGACTGCCTACTTCGACGATTCCATCCCTTGATGTTGCTTCTGTTATTTCTTTGCTCATATCCGATCTCAATCACTATAACTAATCGTTCTCTATTCAACTAAACCATGTATCCTCTGTTTTCCGTTGCTATTGTTACTGTCTATGTGCAAATCGACTGTGATTGAAGGGTTGTATTAATGATTTGAAGCAGTGCTCCTCGGCCGAAATTAATGTATGCAACCTGTTTGATGAAATTCCTGAACTATGTCGGTGTGTATTTTTTTATTCAGTTCTTCATTGAGAATTCCCTTGATTACTAGATTGTTGATCTATTCTGGTCGTATAAGCATATTTGAGTTATGTTTCTTCATTAAAAAATAGAAAAACCACAGGTATTCAATTTCCAACTTGTTTGGAATCCGCTGGAACCTTGTTGATACTTGCTGATTCGCCACTGTTGCGGCCCTGAGCTGATGTTGATTGGTACTTGATTTCCACTCAAGTAAGCATGTGCAGTGATATAAGATTTGTGTTATGGTGAATTTCATGTTCACTTGGAAAAGAAATTATGTCATGAATGAATGAAATTCTACTAGAAATTGATCCGTGTATGCTGACCCTGTATTGATATCCCTGATTGGGTGTGTTTTTTTATACCAGCTTGAGGCTAGTTTAGTTATGGGACCATATATGTTCATGCTAGGAAAGTAAAAGGGTGAATCTCAAACCATTTAGCGAGCATTGGGTTCATCTCTGAACTTGAATATGCTAGAGTGAAGTATTGCATGCTGATCATGATTGTTTTGTTTAAATTTGGCACTAATTTGGTCTTGGATTGATTTCATTTTGATCAGGCAGACTCATATGCGCTTATAGGAAGATATGACTTCAATTCATGTCAATTAGTCATCAAAAGATCACGATTTGTGGTTTTTATGCTCTGTTACAATTTTGAACATGTGCCGGAATTTGTGGAATACGCATGAATTAGATAGATTTTGTCTTAGTTTGGTTGCCTTCTTTATTTCCCGTGGATGAGTGATATGCATGTGCATGATTAAATTGATGAGATGTGTGCTTGATATTTCCATGAGAGTCTTGGCCTGATAAATAACTTAGAGGACTAATGTTAATTGAAGCATAATTCCATAATTCTTGCGATTCCAAGGCAAACCCTCTACTAGTACACATTGCAACCTACTCATTCATGATGTCCTTTTTCTCGAAGTGTTCACTGGTCACTACTGTACATACTGATGTTTCAAAGATACGGTTTTTGTTTTCCTCCCTCCCCCATAGAATTCACAAAAGCATGTCAACAGCACTACCAGTAACCTGCCCTTGAAATCCATAGGACCCTGCCCATATGTTCCACCAGGAGTAGGTCCCTAGTTCTGATTGTCTCTCCTATAAACTATTCTGCAATGGAGATGCAGGGCTCCATCTATCTCCTTGCAGCAGCTCTCTCTGTTGATGATAGTAATTATTTTTTATGACCCTGCTTATTGGAGGTCCCCTAATCTGAAAAAGTTGAATCTTTTCCCTCTAAGAAGTTTATGCTATAAATCTCAAATGGAAAACACTTAGCCAAGAAGAACTTGATGAACCATATGAATTTATCTTAATGTCCGCACGATAACATCAACTCATCCAAAGCATTTTATACGACAATGGCATCATGTGTCCTTTCCACAAGTTGCTTTAATTAGTAGAGAGTATCCATCTAAATCACAACTTTGTCCTGCTCATGAATGCTCATTCTACTCATATTTCTCAATTTCAGCTACTCAAAACACTGCGATTTAACCCAAAATCACTTGAAAATTTTGTTATATATCATTGCATTTGCACACTCTCATAATCGAATGCCACTAATTTTACATAGTCAATCATGTCGTGAGAGCATCGGGAAGAGTGGTGGGTGAACCAAGGATTTTGCCACCCACATCGGGAAACGTTTCAAAATCGGCCAAAGGACCAACTTTACCGTCTCTGCTCACAAGGATGGGATACTGCATCAGGTGGCCTCTCATTTCCTTGGGATTATGTTGGTCCTCATCCACATACGCTTTCCAATTCTGTTCGGCTATTTTGTTCACCCTCTTCACGCATTCAGTGCTTTGAGGTTCCCTAAAGCTGTCCTCTAAATCTCCCAAGTGCTCCGCCCAAAGCGACATCCTATAACCATAAACCTGCGCAGCATAAGTTAACATTATTAGTCACAAGCTTAAGGTTTTGATATATGTTGCTACCCTCGCAAGGGTGTCTACCTAGTACCTCCATTTAGATAAGAGGCTAATCCGATGTACTAACCTGGCCATGCGGATGCCTCTTTTTCCCAGCCCAAGTGTGATACGGCTGATAGGCCCCCATCGCGATTTCGGTGTCTCTTGAGCCATCTAGAGATCTTTGGTTGATATTTGCCGATCCCATGATCACATACTCATCATCTACTATCATCCCTTTGGCATGCACATATATCATGAACCTGCGAAACTTTTGAACCGAAGCCTGCATGGATAAAAACGACAACATGTTTCAAAGCAGAAGTCTTTCTACCACTCGTTCAAAAACCATAGCTCTTAATGACTATTTTTGTTTTGCTTTTTTAACAGATAAGTCCAAGGAAGAATCCATGAAAAGAGTACAGACATATACCAAGGCATTATTTTCGGATTGTTGATTCATTGCTTGGGATGAAGACTGTGTAGAGGACAAGGGCTCCCGCTTGCCAAGGCAATAGAAGTTCAAGTAATCTGACGGATGGTACTTGTGTGACAACCCAGCTTTTTCAAGAGCCTGGGCTATAATTTTGTACATCATCGTCATGGTTTGTCCCTGTCCACATTATCAATACACTAATATGAGAGTAGTGAATGTTTATCGCTTGGAGAAAAATACTAAGATGACCTAAACAAGGTCGGGTCTCAAATTTTCCCCTTTAAGTAGCTAGGTTTGTTCTGCTCGGATCACTTCCTTTTCTACTTAACTCTGTTCATTGTGTCATTTAGTTTCAATTTGCTAGGACATTATATTTATTGATATACCGTTATCGAGAGGCATGTGTCATCGCTATTTCTTTGCAAGATGAAAGAGTTTATCCTTGATCTGACCTGCCAGAAGAGAATTTCCTGCACTGCAGCACTAGTAGGGACACCCTCCGGCCACATCGGTATCACTATATACACACAGAAGCGCTCGTTTTCACTTATCTTACTTGCGATCTTCAATGCCAGCTCCATCGGCACTAGATTGTTTGCACCTGCTTGTCAAAACCAAATCAAGCGTTGGTTGCCATCAAAACTTGAACTCAAGAAATTAGAAAGGCCGAAACAAAACTAGAAATGGGGGAAAAAATCTAAATTTAAAAAGTTTTGATCTCGGAAATATAACATATTGAAACAGAAGTCAATTTTAATGCCTTACACAGTGAGTTCTAGCTATTATGAGCTGATACACAATCCCCAGAGGAAGCAAAGTCTGAATACTCTTTACTAGAGGTGCTATTGCTCACTCAACTCAAGTCAGTCAGAATGAATAGAAATGTGAAACTTATACCTGCATTTTTGTATGATGGCCAATGGTAGGAAGAGCCAAGAAAATACTGGTTTTCAATGTAGATGAAGTGTTGCGCCGATCTAATTGCTTTCACGTAAGCCGTGTGAATGCTCTTGTCAACTTTCAAGTTCTTTCCGCATATAAGATTCTGCAACCATGAAGAGATTGAAAGAAGCAACATTATCATTGTGGACTTCAATCTATGTTCAAAAACACTAAGGATTGTGCATAAGAAAGAAAAGTGACTTTCTAATGTAAGGAAAACTTTTCGAGTTACGTATATATCGGCCACTTGCCTATCTACTAGCATGGTATTAGCAACTAAAACTTACTTGCTTTGCAGCCTCTTCAACGCTCTTTGGGAATCCCTTTACAGATCCCGAATCAATCGATCTGAAGATCTATACCAACGTAAAATAGAAATGAAAGACGATCATTACACTTTGTTTTGTTTACGAATGAAGTCCTCAAAAATGGTCATTAATTTTACATAAAGTTTCCCAACCTGCACGTGCCAATTTTCCGGGTCATCTTCGTCCCTAACTTGTACTTTTTTGTCACCATCGGGACTTGTCGAGGGACAAAGTATCCATGAAATCCTGTCAAGCCTTAAGAGAGCATTCTCATGCCAATGCCTGACGTTTTTCAGCTTGAACTCGCGCCACTTCGCCACCTTTTTCCATCTCTGTTCGAAATTCTTCAATATGTCATACGCAGCTTGTCCCTCAACTTTGCAATGTAGATCATGCCACGGTTCCCTTGGGACATTGATAGTGGACTACAGTTGTCACATAAAAAAAAGAAAAAGCAATGATCAAATGATCGGAAAATAACATTTACATGTCTTTACAGTGCTGAAGGTAAACATTAGCTTAATTACCATGAATGTTGGGTTGTGAATGTCATTCTTAAAGACAGTGTCAAGATCGCCATAGAGTCTATGCTCAGGAGTGTCGTATCGGCCATCACATAGGTCCAACCCACCAATGAAAGCTGTTATTTTGCGGTTGTTTCCTGAGGCTTGAGTGTCGAGAACCACACACTTTTGGTGGTGCGTGTACAAGGTCCCCACCACCTGGACTACAAAAGATCCATACACCAACAAATTAAACCAAACATTTTCGTAGATTTATGCTGGATTTCAATCGAATGGGCAGCCTCTGCAACACTGTAAAATTCCCTATTAGAACTATCCTAAATGCATGTCATTAGGTTAGAGAACACATAATATGATCTAGGACAGCATGAGACAGATCAATAACTTCCGTGGATTGTCTAATGAAAAGAAAACCTTTCCTATGAAATTATACCCGAATGGAATAATCAGGTAATATACAGCAAAAGCAATGCTTTTGATGCAATCAAACAATGAGATTTTGATTAAGGATCGACCTAAACATCTAAGGATACATACCTGTTGCTTGAAAATGCTGAGTTTGGTGCTTGCATAACGAGGAGCAAGCACACAGCGGACGCCAGAGTGTCGGAAAAACTTCTTCGTCTCTTCATCATGAGTTTGCATCACGCCATCCTGCACTAACAACATGGCACATGCCGAGTCTCAATGATGAGAGATCTCAATAAAGAACTATCTTTTCCTAAGTTGATAAACGTACAGATTTTCTGTCACAAGGAGCATGGATTTGAAATTTGGCCAAATGGTGGGTTGCACCATAAATAAGGATACTTGGATAAGAGCCATGATATAACATATTCTCCATTTGCATTTTGTAAAGGCTAACTGAAAGAAAGAACTATTAAAGGTCAAGATTTTGATTATTCCAGCCTTTGTGTTAAAAAACAGAAAACTTCTTATCTGTAAATATTCATTAAGCCAACACTAAAAGTAAGAAAATCCTTTACAACTATGCACCATTGATAAAAGGGTGATCCTTAAATGCGATGCTGGTAGAATAAAAAATGTGTTCGCATACGGCTCTCATCACCATTGATGCATTAGTCATAACTTGAACCACTCTACTGCACCGGCCCAACAAATCAATAGGGTTGGAAGCCGTGGGCGGACAAATTTTTCTCGACCCAGCAGTATTCCGATCATTTCGCAAACCATAAAGACATTTCCATGTTTCAGCGATGTATTACATGTAAGCATGGTTTAGTATTACCGTCTTCAAGAGGAACTTGTCGTGTGAAGTCTTGTCGTCCCAAACAAGCACGACCACTCGGACACCTTCCTCGGACTTGTACTTTAGGAGCTCCCCTAAAGAGAGCTCTCCTCCATTCGGCAATTCCCTTGTGGGCTCTCTCACAAGCCTCACAGGATGATAAATGGACCAACCAATGATGTAGATCAAGTGGTGGGCCTCCAAAATGGCATGGCATATGTCCTCCCAGCACCTGCCTTGCTCATAAATCTTCCCATCATCAAGCAAAATCTGAGGCAGCTTGCCCTTGGGGACATGAGCATCTTGGTACAGTGTCACATCCCCACCTTTCCTAAGTGGAAAATATGTGTTTGGGACACCAACATAGTTTGGCCCAACCCCAACACCATCCTTGTATAAGGGGTTGTCACTGACTGGCCTGAATTGGATTGAGATGTGAAGTTCCGGGTAAGGCTTGAGAGGGCTCCCAAAGTTGCCGATTATCGGGAACCAGTCATTAATCATGTCGCTGGATACGATCTTGGCCACTGGTATCTCCACAACCCCGATGAGCTCAGCCCCAAACACATCATTGTCCTTCACATGGAACTCCACTTTCACAACCGGATGCGCCACGGGAACACAAAACCGCTCGTCCCACAGGGGGTTCTCGCAGTTCTGGATCACCCGGGTCTGGGCAACCGTGGCTCCCGCCAGGCAGACGGATACGTAGGGGTCACTCGTGATCATTGAGTTCTTCCCTGAGGAGCGGGCAGGGACGGGCCGCTGCCCGTGTAACGCAGGCACGCAGGGTGACCCGATCATGGAGCAGCACTGCCTTATTCTCTCCGAGGCCAGGTCCATGTTTGGGAGGGATTTGGCCTCCACTATGTACATGTCCAATTCGCCGTGCAAGAAGATTGGCCCTGTTGTGACGTTAAGCCCATTGAGTTTTCCCGGTTCAGTGTCTGCGTTCCCTGGGATTTCATCCTCGTTCCCCACGCTTCTTTGCGCCGGGTGCGAATCTTCCATCTTCTCAAGCACTTCTTGATCACCTCAATTTAACCCAAATTTGGGCAGACTTTCGCACCTAATAAAAGCTGATGCGGTCTGCTAAATTGAAACTCATTTGCTCTAAAGGAATGTACCGATTTGTTCGCTTAATTTCTGAAACCCTCAACGAATTCGGTCTCTGCAGAATTAGGATCCGCAGGTGCTCCTTGCTGAAAATCACACGGAATTAGGGTACATTATTTTTCTTGCACATGAGAGGAAATGATCCCATTCGTAAGTTCATTAAAAGAGGTACAAGAAAATCTTTAATAACTTTTCTAAAAAGAACAAAGATTAACAGATCTTGTAATTCAAGGAAATGACAATCCTCATATCACAATTGATCGATAGGTAAAAACAGTATGCCCGGAAATCTGAAGCCTTGGGGAAATAGCTTGACGAGGAGGAAAAAGAGTGAAAAGGAGAGTTACCTGGTGTTGGAAAAAGCGAGGACCCAGAATTGGGAAGACGAAAAGACACCAGACAATGGAAAAAGAGCTTTGCAAGGTTTTCGCTCGTTGGAGAGAGAAAACAGAGGGAAATGGTCAAAAGACAACACCACAGAGAGAAAATACAGGAAAAATCGAAAGCGAAGATGGTGGGAAGCCTCAGATGATGATGTGTAAACCATCTTTATCTCGAGGACTCGTCTTGTTGACTCCCTTTCTCATGTGACCCGAGGAGGTACACCTTTCGATTTTAGATGGTTGATGGGAAAGTAATTGCGGGGAATTAGGGGGTCGATCGAATGTCATTCGATTCATCCTCTCTAGTCATTAGCAAAACTTAATTAATTGACTTTGCCATAGTCCACTGAAAAGGAGAAAAAATCACACGGGTATGTGTGAGATCTAGAGGAAAAAGGCAACAAGTTTCGTTGAACCATATCCAGGCATTTAGTAAAGCAGCTTATCCAGCGGTGCAAGAGAGTGACGATCCAACGAGGTATATTTTGAATAAGTACACAGACTCGGCGACGAAAGTTAAGTCTGACGCAAGAAATCCAAATTTTCTGGAAGAAAACAAATGCATAATCCAGCTCACAATCGCATTAATTTTGGTGAGGGAGATGGATAGGCATTTTGTAGTGATTATTATTGTTTCCATGCATGTTTGCTGAACTTGGACTTGCATGCATGCACACACCCACACACAGAGGAATTCATCTCATACCTCACAACTATTTATAGAGAGAACCGCCAGCCTATATGAAAAATGACATGATCTAAAATGAGGACTTAGTTCTCAACCTACTATCCTGACCATGTGTAACATCGTGACTCCTGCAGGAACCACATCAAATCCTCTCGAGAGAAGTCGTGCAAATCACCATCTTTGCAAGCCTTGCCATCCCAAGGACCCCATCTGAGCTCTCTAATATCTCCTCTGCAGAAGACAGCGGTGTTGGGGTATGTCAGAGGCAGCAAGACGAGAAAAGCTCACACTTAACAGCTACAATGTAACAAGTTAAGATATCCCCATGCGAAGCAATGAGATGGTCATGGTCATGGCAAAATTGATGAGAAGAAAAGCAAATACAATACTGGACAACACTAAAATAATCTCTCTTTTCTATCATATCTCCGGGGCAGAGCAAGAGGTAAAGAATGCCTGTGAGCCTACCTTGCCGATAAACTTGGAAAAGCTATACCCATGGAAAACAAAATAACACATCAGATAGCAAAATTCTCATGTTAAAGACTGCAATGCAGAAGTATGCTTCTGCCCGAGAGGAAAAGAAGTACACAAAGATAATGAGATTTGGATGAGTATGCACAAAAAATCATGCGACAGGACAAGTTCATCTGTATTTTAATCACAGAAAAAATGGCTAATTTCAAGGTCAAGCCCGCAACCAACATTAAAGCCAATGTCATGACAGATGCAGCGCAAGCATGTATCTCCATCTTAAAACAAGAAAATGTGCATTACTTCGGAATAGCAGCAAGACTAACTTCGCAGCCCTTGTTCACAAAAGCAACCGCCCACTGTAAACTACTTAAGTTTACACACGACATAGATCAATCGCCCCCTTATCCAAGTTCAGTGAAGAAATCTCGCTAAGCATCCCACTTAACACCTCTCAAGAGTACAATAGCAACAATCAAAACCAATTCTTCGTAATCTTCTGGCAGATGCATAGCAAAGTACTCATTTGCCTCAACGCATCACCCAAACTTGGCATAGTTGAAATCTCATACAATGATAATCATTTTACACATGACTAACAAGTAATGAGTACCATACTCTTTATTTATTACTCCACTCAAGGATCTATTTCAATAGACTATAAAAACTTACTTGCTCAATTCCCCCTTGTCCTTCTGGTCTGTAGCTCCTCTGATCTTGCTGCGTGCTCCACTGGTCTTCCTGCACATTCTTTTGCCCTGGTGGTGTGAACCTTTGTCCTTCGCCATATCCCATATAATTCTGTCCATAACTGGGATTCATTCCTTGGCCATGTGCACTACCAGTACCCTGCCCATGAAATCCATCAGAACCCTGCCCATATGTTCCACCAGGAGCAGGTCCATAGTTCCGATTGTCGCTCCTATAATCATTCTGCACTGGAGGTGCAGAGCTCCATCTATCTCCTTGTGGCAGGTCTCTCTGCTGCTGATTGTAACTGTTGTTATGACCCTGTTGATTATAGTTTCCCTGGTATGAAGGCACTGGATCTCTCCTCTGCCCTTGATACGGATCCCTTCCACCAGGGGCATAATTCATATTGCCCATTGGCATGGGATTTCTTCTTTCACCTTGCCCCGGGGGACCATAACTTTGCTGAGGAGGATAATTTCGTGGAGCATCCCGATGCATAGGTCCTTGATAACCATATTGGGGGCTCCCTTGTCTGTTTGGCATTTGACCTCCTTGCTGGTCATATCTAGGTTGGTCATAATTTCTATTGCGCTCACGCCCTCTACCTCCCGGCCTCCCATACTGAACTGGTGGTGGCCTATGCGTGATTACTCCATTTTCATATTTGTCACCTAATAATTAGAAAGTTCGACAAAATAACAAGCGTTCCAGGGTTACCATAAACATGTCACAGAGTTGGGATTAAGGAATTAGAGGCTGAAGGGATTAATTGAATGCAAAAGTTGGGGCAGAGATGTCTAGTAGATTAAATTCCCTGTGTAGTCAAATCATACCTCCATACTCCTTGTTTTGGGGATCAATGTAGGAATCAGGTAATATAAAGACAACTCCAGGTAGATCTGTTTATAGCTCAATAAGTCAGTGCAGATCAATGATGAGATACTATCATTCATTGATTCCAATGAGAAACTGATTAAAGACACTTGCCTCTAAATTGCTCTGACTCTGCTTCAGTCATCACGGCCTGAAACCCCTGATAAGTGGTGGTGCTACAGGCATAAATTCTCTTTTTTGCTTCTTCCAAACTGAAACACAAAAAATGTCATCTCATTCAACACGCAACTAAGAAATATCAGCAATGATTCAACAGAAACTGGCATATCTAGTGTAAATGCAGAGAACAAATTAAATTACCTAGCTTTCAACTATGAGAATCATTCACTTGACATTTACTTAAGAAAATTACAAGATGAGAAAAAGCCTTACCATGACATTCCTAAGTACAGCGAGAAGAAATGCTGTCAGAAGGATAAAAAGGGACAATAGTGTCATTGTCCCTAAACTTCAGCCCAATGTACGATGTCATCCTTACTTTTAATTCATTCAATGTGGTTCTTGATTTACTTGTGAATGTATAATGTGGTCCATTTGTTTGATCACCCATGGGAAAATATCGCCACAAGTCCCAAATTATTGGGTAATGTGCAACCGAGTCCCTCAAATTACAATTCATTCAATCTAATTCCTCAAATTTTCCTTACAAATTCAAAGAAGTCTTTTGTGCAATTCACAAGGATCATTGACTATAAAAAAAATATTTTTGATTTAGAAAATAAATTGAAATGAAAAGATAATCTTCAATTTAGACAATACAATTATGAAAACTTGAGAATGATACCACATGACCAATCTGATTTTTTGTTGTGGAAAGGTGAGTGACTAGATTGACAAATTGAAAGTTTAGGGACTAGATTGCACATAATGCGATAGTTAAGGGACATGTGTTTTCTTTCTCCCTCATTCAATGAAACAAAAAGACTACATTGTAGCAGAAATTTCAGAGGAGACACAGAATGAATTAAAAGTCAAGAATGAAAATGCACATTAGACCAAATTTTAGGGGCTATCCATAAGAAATACTCAATTCAGACCCTGAACATTTTTTGGCTCATCCCGGTGCCAATTTCCAGTCTGATTAATTTGTTCATTCCAATTTGGTTCATCTGCACAGCCCCTATTGGGTGGAAAGGCGCAGACACTTGAGTAGCTTCAATGAGTTATGAGAACAAGTCAAACCTTTAGCCCAGGGGCTGACCTCCCCAAGTTGCAACCAGTTAAAAAAGAGAGAAACTTCAGCCTCTTCCAAAATCACTAGCCAATTCTACAAGATATGTCACCTTACACCACTGACATTCTGCCTTAACTACCATATCACCTCTTCCCTGCATTGGAAGAGCATCCCAATTTCCCAGAAATCCCTTTTTTTTTCTTTTACTGTTGAGGAGGGCTTCAATCCCTCCCATAAATTAGAGTTCATTAGACTTCCAACCTGTATTGGCAATGCTTTTCGGCAACACCTGACTTATCCCTAAGCATTGCCAGTACTGAGACACCCATAAATCTCCAAGCAACACTCATTTTCAAATTTTAAATCTTATAAATTAAACATGAGGCTCCAAAGCCTCTTGATGACCCACTCCACCTCTGTCTTCAATTGGCAATACTCAAGCTACCACTAATGGGCAACAATATAATGGAGTCTTTGTCACAAAATTGATAAGGCACTAAGCTAAACACTTTGGACTAGATCTAGCACTGTAAACTCCATAGTCCGGCCACAGAAACAATAAGATAAACATGTCAACTAATCATTCTAAGGGAGATGTCTTTCTCTCGGGTTCAAAACCTGATGTTGAGTCCTCTGGCGCAAGTCTCCTCGTAGGTGCGAACCATCTCCTCGGGCGTGGGCTTGGGGTCCTTGGGGAAGTCCACGGTGATGAGCCAGTGGTTGAAGTCGCACCCCTCGAAGAGCACCGTGTCCGGATCGATCTTGTCGCCGTCGTTGTAGCCGCCGGCGTTGTAGGCCAGCGACCGCGAGAAGAACAGCGACGCCGCCGCCGCCGCCGACGAGGAGCGAGGCCGCAGAGCGGTTGCCGCGGGAGCCGGCGTCGCATGCCGCGACGGGGACGGCGACGGCGCGGGGGCGGCGGGGGCCAGGGGGAGCGCGGCGAGGGGGCGGCGGAGGGCGGCCTGCGGCGGCGCGGCGAGGGCTCGCCGGAAGCGGACCAAGCGCATCGCCATGGCTGCTGGTGAAGATAGAGAGAGAGAGAGAGAGAGAGAGAGAGGGCTTTAGGGGTTTTTGGGAGGAGCTTCTCTCTGGCGAGTGCGACTTCCGATTTGCAGGAGCGAAATTTGATTTTTTTGTGAATTCGACCGGGGAAATTACGATTCGGCCCCAGATTTTTGGGGTGGTTATGATTTTGCCCCCAACCAGTCTCGAGATTTTGGCATAAATCCCTCGATATTTTTTCCGAATTGGTTTTTCAACGTACGCCCGCCCGCCCCGACTCCGACCCGCAAGTTCGCCTCTAAGGTCGGTCACGTGACCGAGGGCGGTGAGGACTTCGACGGCGAAATCGTCTTTTCGTGGCGAGAATTATATTTTCGCCCTTGGATTTGTTGCGTGGTTGGAAATTGCCCCCCGACGTTTCGAATTCTTTTGCAACGTGCCCCTTCGTAAAAGACGTTTACTGTATTATGTCCAAAGCCCATCTCGCCTCTTCGTAAAAGAAATCTTCCATAACTGAAGAAAGAGCAAATATTCTTGGATAAAAAAGAAAAAACAATTGGATGCTCTTTCCCCTCCTCCCCGCTCGTTTGTTCATTTCTTTTTTTTTCTACTTCCTTTCATTTTTTAAATTCTAATTAAAATGCACGAGTTGATATTAGTTGAAAATCGATTCGAGACCTAAACAAGGGATCAAGGACCTGCCCCTCCTCCCCATCCCCAACCTCTTTCTCTTCATCTCTCTTTTAGTCTTCTTTCATTATTTAATTCTAATTAAAAATCTTGTAATTTACCGTCACTGTAAGGAGAAGACTGTCAAGATTTTTTGAAAAATCAAGAGGCATATTGCGAAACTTTGATACATCAAAAGGTCATTTTTAATTACTTGACAATTTTCGAGGCAAAATTAATTTATTAGACGATTTGTCTTCAAGTTTTTTATTCTAAAAATTTGGAAACCGGTCGGTCTCGAATTCCTCGTGCTGAATCGGTAGAACCAGCAATGACCCTACTTCCTCTTTTGCTCTTATTTTGGTCATTTTTCTGGATTTTTTTTTTTTAGCCTTTCTCGTATTTGTTTGTATTGGAGAAATCTTGTGCTGCGGATGGTGAAGGATTGTGAGGGACCCATCTTCTGAATTTTACTTATTTGAGACCAAAAGAAAATAATTTTTAGCATATTTGCACAAAGAAAATGAAGAAAACTTAAGGTGCGAATGATAACGTTTCCGTTTTTTTTTTTGTTTCAGGGAACAGAAACAAAAAAAAAATATTTCTGTTCCGGAGAACAATTTTTGAACAAAAGAACGCATTTGGTAACGTTTGTTCCGAGAATAAAAAATGAATGGAAACACGTTTGGTAAATTTTATTCTTTTTTTATTTCTTTTAATTTTTTAAACATTTTTATTTTATTTTTTATTTTTTCCTTTCTTTTTTATTTTTTCTTCTTTCGGTCGGTCACCCGCCTCCGGCGACCGGCCGACAGGGCCAGCAGCCTCGCCCAGCCACGACGAGGTTCGGCCTCGCCCGCACCGGCGACATCGAGCCTCGCCTTGGCTGGGCGAGCTCGAGCTCGCCCAGATTCGGCGAGGCCGAGCCTCACCATGGTTGGGCGAGCTCGAGCTCGCCCAGATCCGGCGAGCCCGAGCCTCGCCGGGGGCTCGGCCTCGCC
Source organism: Eucalyptus camaldulensis (assembly GCA_019915185.1). Taxonomy (NCBI): domain Eukaryota; kingdom Viridiplantae; phylum Streptophyta; class Magnoliopsida; order Myrtales; family Myrtaceae; genus Eucalyptus; species Eucalyptus camaldulensis. Next base: position 11,154,681 of record JAHSVA010000001.1, read on the forward strand.
CGCGCCAGCGACGCTCCGGCGAGGTCGTCGACCCTCGAGGGCGTCACCGGCCCTCGACGGCCGGTCGTCGGCCATGACCGAGGCCGGCGACCGGCGAAAGAAAAAAGAATAAAAAAAGAAGAAGAGAAGAAGAAGAGAGAGAAGAGAAAAATGTTTTTTCATTTTTGTTTTTGGAACAAGAAACAACAATTTGTTGTTTCTTTTTTTTGTTCTTATTTTGTTCCGAAAACCAAAAAACAAAAAAAGAACAGAAACGCAACAAAACGCGTTTCTGTTCTTTTTTTGTTCCCGGGAACAAAATCCATATAGAAATGTTCCATAAACGTTTCTTTGGAACGTTTCCATGCACGCCCTTAATTGACTTCATATATATTGGTTTATGTTTCTCTTCCTTCTTAAAAGTTAAAACTCCCCATCCTGAAAAAGGGCAAAAAATGAAGGAGTGGCACAAGAATTAAACTTCACTGTAATTTAAATAATAATAATTAAAAACACCTAGCTTATTCCCGAATTGGCCCCAAGCCATTTCAAGGCCAATAGGATTGCTATCCAATTTCATGAATTTTTAACCGATTCTGACTTGATAAATTCCATCGACCAATCTTAAAACTGATCACCCATACTTTTGATATGACTTACTTAAAAAATAATGTCTTCACAGTTTAACATTTTATTGAGCAGATTCCTCCTTTTGCTTCTTAGCCTACGGAATCTAACAATACAATAAAATAAGCGGTCTTTCAATTTGCAAGAGCATATTACACCTCAAATGAGCGGAATTTGATTTTTCGTGATTTCTGACCAGAGAAATTACGATTTGGCCCCGGATTTTAGGGTGGTTATTGATTTCGCCCCACCCTGTATCTCTAGATTTTGGCATAAAACCCTCGATATTTTTTTCCGAATTGGTTTTCAATGTACGCCCGCGCCGACTCCGACCGCAAGTTCGCCTTAACGTCGGTCACGTGACATCACGTGACCGATCATGTGACTGAGGGCGGTGAGGACTTCGATGGGGAAATCGTCTTTTCCATGCGAGAATTATATTTTCGCCCTTGGATTTGTTGCATGGTTGGAAATTGCCTCCGGACGTTTCGAATTCTTTGGCAACGTGCCCCCCGCCCAATACCCTGAGATTAGTTGCGATCTTTCCCTCGAAATAATTATGGAAAATGAGAGAACTAATTTTAATTAAGGAAAATCGATGGGAAGTGAAATGGATATTTCTAGTGAGGAGAGATTATAGAAATCATTTTCGAAAGGATGCTTATTCTATTATGTCCAAAAGCCATCTCCCCTCTTCGTTAGAGAAATCTTCCACAACTCAAGAAAGATCAAATATTCTTGGACCAAAAAAAAAAAAAAATCAATTTGATACTCTTTCCCCTCCTCTCCACTTTGTTAACCCAAACATCAAATAAGATATAAGTTATCTGATCTATAGTTATATGTGGTCCACTTGCTTCTAGTTACAGTACATGTTGTCCGTTTCGATCTAAGGTGTAAAGTCATCATACCACATTCCTCCGGTGGTAATGTTTATATGAAGTGGAGATTATACTATTTGGAATATAATATGAATATGTATTTATCATCATTTTTTTTAAAATAGTATGTAAGAAATTTCATAATTAGTATGATATAATCTAAAATGATGATACCATGAGTCTACACTGAACTATGGATGAGAAAACTTACATATTCATTCATGATACAAGATTTTGTTAAAAAATATCTAGTCTAAAATTATTTTTTTAGTATTTCCAGATATCATAAATCCCGTGTGGTATGATATCATATAACCAATATAAATGATAATTGACAAGTCACATCATTAGTTAACCGTTAAAAATCAGAAATTAGTTAAAAGTTGAATTCTCTTTATTTGAATGTATTATAATATGTGCTTCATATACGTATTTTTTTAAAGTTCAACAAATACAAGGGAAATGAAAGTTCAGTCGATAATCATATATACATCTTTTTTTTTTTTCAATCTACTTTTTAAACATAACTATAAGGGAAATAATGGGGAGTTCAATGTTCGTGGAATACTCAATAATTTTTTTAGTCCAAATTAAGATGGGTAAACTTCATAGATAACTTGTCAATTATGTTGAACATTGTTAATTATGATTGCTATATAAAGTAAAGTGTAATTGTAGGGCACGACAAATAACTTCTCTTATACTCTTCGTATCCATTGATTTCAACTCTACGATGAAGCTATTGTGTACCTACGATACAAATAAATAAAATTAAAGGTTCAACCTTAAATTTTGATAACTTATTTCACACATCATTGTATTATAGCATTTGCCTTCATGCTTTGCTAATCATCAGGTCATACTCAACCTTCCTCAGCAAAGCGTGATATAGAGGATCAACAATAGTGGTCATCATCGTTGTGGCGATACAGGTCACAGTTGTGTAACACACACAGGTATGAGAGAGAATTAAACTTCACGATTAATGAGGTCTTAACTCTTGCACACTATAGTGATGCTAGATTACTTCATGTTTGCTTTTCATGAAAAAATACCAATTGAAATGGCTGTACTACCAGTTATGGCATAATAATCATTATGGCTTCAACACAATTCAGAATTGCATATAACAACAAGAAATAACTGGTCCTTGACAAGCTGCTTCATGAGAAGTGTAAGTTAAGGATAAGCTGTCATGTTCCTCCCTTCTAGATCGAGCAAGAAAAGATGTATCCATGTTGACAAAGATGCGATGGGAGAAATGCAAATGTTGTGGGCAATGCCAAAAAAGTCTCTTCAAGAACTTAATTTACCTCCAAGCAAAGGAAAAAGAAGAGCCTACGAGTCCATAGTTAAAAAAAATCTATTGCTATTTAAATTGAACTTCTTATGCCCTAAATTGTCAAAAGATGCGAGGACTTGAAACTAAGCACTGATTGAAGGCGGCAGAAGTACAGCGCAAGTGCCATAACTTGGCACCGAGGGACACTTAAGTGCCATAACTTTAAAGTGGTACACTTGAGTGCCAGTTTTGAAGTTAAATGGGACACTTAAGTGCCACTCCGGCAAAGATCCGGCCAAATGGCTTACGTGGCGACTTTCCGGCAAGCTTGGTCCAAAACGGCATCGTTTTGCACACTGACGTGGCGGAGAAAATGCAAAAACGACGTCGTTTCATGTTTATGTGTAAATAATAATATAAAAATTAATTAAATTAAATTTAAAATATTCAAAAAATTTTAAAAAAAGGAAAAAAATTAAATTTTTAAAAAATTAAGAAAATTTAAAAAATTAGAAAAAGGGGGGGGGGGGGAGGTTGAACGGGGCGGCTCCCTCGCTGCCGCCGCCTCCCCGCCGTCGCCAGGAAGGGCCGGCAACGGAGGGGGGAGGGTCGGCCAGGGTCTCTGGCCCCCGGCTGGGCGAGGGCTCGCGGGCCCTCGCCGGCCCCTGGCCAGGGCCCGGCAACCCCTGGCCAGGGGCCGGCGAGGCTGGCCGACCGGCGGCGAGGGCCCACGAGCCCTCGCCTAGATCTAGGGCGAGGGTCTCGGCCCTCGCCGTCGATCGGCCGGGGGTCGGCGACCCCGGCCGACCCTCCCCCCTCCGTCCCCGACCCTTCCCGGCGACGGCGGGGAGGCGGCGGCGGCGAGGGAGCCGCCCCGTTCGACCTCCCCCCTTTTTTTCTAATTTTTTTTAAAATTTTTTAATTTTTAATTTTTTAATTTTTTAAAATTTTTAAAATTTTCTTATTTTTAAAAATTTTTCTTAATTTTTTTAAAATTTTAAAATTTTCTTATAAATTTTTTTTGAATATTTTAAATTTAATTTAATTAATTTATATATTATTATTTACACGTAGACACGAAACGGCATCGTTTTTGCGTTTTCTCCGCCACGTCAGCATGCAAAATGACGCCGTTCTGGACCAAACTCGCCGGAAAATTGCCACGTTAGTCATTTGGCCGGATTTTCGCCGGAGTGGTACTTAAGTGTCCCATTTTATTCCGATATTGGCACTTAAGTGTACCATTTTAAAGTTATGGCACTTAAGTGTCCCTCCGTGCCAAGTTATAACACTTCAGGTATCCCAACCTCGATTGAAGGCTCTTGCTATCGAGAAATCCTTCGTTCCTCTCAGTTATCTAATTGAACTCACCACCATTCTACCATTGCTACCCTTCATTGCTCGTATGGAAGGGAAAAAAAAACTCTTTTTCTCTAGAAACCCCCGAAAACTTCTGTAGGAACCATTTCCTTAACCTTTTCCTGATGTCGAAAATTTTGAGCAAACCTTCTTATTTTTCCTTTTATTGATCCATCATCAATAAGCAAAAGAATAAAAACTGAATGTAAGGGCCATTGGAAAATGTCCTAGTTCGGTGGACCTAGCACCAGGAAAAGGTCGTCATCTTAGTTTGTGCATGTATTCTTTCATTCTGAGTAATATTTGTAACTTGAAACGTTGAAAAAAGACTCATGACTTGCCTGCCTCATTCTTCTTTCATCTTCGCATGCCTCCACTAAAAAATGGTCCTTTTCATTTGCCCTAATTTGTATTTAAGAATGCAACCGTACGGCTGTTTGACCTAGTTGACCAAGATCCAAGGGGTCTTCTATTTGCTTACTATTTTGCTGCTTCCCCGCCCATCCTTCAAATCAAAAGAGAAGGTGTTTCCAGTAGAGTTACGATGCGTTGGTTAAACATCCGCTTAAAGAAGTTGAGTAACGTACTATTCCTGAATTCATGTGATTTTGGCTAATATGTATCTGGCGATGGTGACGCACATATCAATGTTTTGAGCACCTAACCGAACTGGATGGTTCAACTAGATATGGGAAGCTGGTCCAGTTCAGTCTTATTATGTAAAATGTCTAGGTCAAGAACTGGAGTCGACCTGGTTCGACCAGGTTAAGCTGGTTCTACTCAGTAAACCAGCAAATAGGTCAACGTAGGCCTTTGAAAATGGGTTATTTGCATTTTATTCCCTCCAGAACTCCAGAGCTAGCAGCACATCCACAAAGTACTAAAATTCACTTCCAAGATCAAGATATACATTGTCTGCACTTTATTTTAATGATCTATGTTCTGGGGGAAAAAAAAAAAGACAAACCCATCTGAGAAGAATAATTTAAAAAGATGTGTCAGCGGCTTCATCACCAAAAAAAAGTAGAAGAGTAAGATTGCCCCAGTCCCATTAAGCCATCACCCTAGATTAAGTTCTACCAGATACCTCCATCTCTATAGCACTATAATGTAAAGTGCAAAACTGAAGCTTTCTAAGATAATCCTTCATTATCTGCCAAGTTTACCATGGCATTAAAACACCACATATCGAAAATACCCAACTAGAAAACTTGAATTCTCACTGGAAATGACAAACCTTAAATAACACAGTTTAAAATCAAATCTACAAGGCATGACAAGCAATTCAGTTGAACCTCCAATCTAGAGATGACTGCAGCAAAGAGTCTAAGCCAAGGCTACGGTACAGTTCAACAATGTTCACGCCATCATCCTAGTAATAGAGACAGAAAAATGTGGAGGCACGAACAATTAATATTGCAGTATTCTTGATCAACCTGACAAATATTCCCAAAAGATATCCAGTTACATCAAAACACTAAATCAGATGATGCACATGATAAATCATCATGTTCTTATGCAAGCTGGCAGACAATAAGCTTCACAGTTCAACTGCACATGAATGATGAAGAAATTACCATCACTGTCGATCAAAATCATGTGTTTGGTTCCAATAGATGACTAGATTCTATTTCTTCTCTAGACTGCCTGTGTTTTTAAATCTATTTTGACTCAGTACATAAATGAACAATACTAATAGGAGAATGACATCCATGCTTTAGATGACAGGAAAAATCAAATCATTGAGATAGTTGACTAAACCAATGAAGCAAGAAAACAGGCAAAAGGATTTCATACAAGCAAGAGACATAAAGTTTACACCAAGGAAGCATGTTTCAGCTACGAATACAGCATAAGCTGTTGAGAAGGCATGTTTATGACTACGACCAAGACAGACGTGACATGGAATCTGCTTTTCCTTTTCATAGTTGAAATGAAGGAATTTAATTAAGAAAAAAAGGTCACTAAGAGTGCCTCAGCAGTATGATCTTTCAATGTATCCCGACAGTTAAAGCTCCCACGTTCAGAACCTTGCCACACCCGCATAGTATGCAGATCATTGCAAGCCCTTAGACTCAAGCATGTCTTCGTTTATTTTGTCAATGCAAATTCCCAAACTAACCCAAATCAAGCATTATTCACCAGTCCTTCCATCATAACATGCTCAACATGACTAGCCTAATTTTGGTTCTACAAGAAGACAGATGAAAGGTCAAAATCCTAATATATGTTTGACGACCATGCGTTAAATTATCAGCACATGAAGCACACAAACAATGGAAGCATTTTCAGCCAAAACATCAGCTACATATAACAAATTCTGGATGAAAGAGGAATATTTAGAATCCCACCCTGGAATGACAAATGTCAAGAGTTGTGATGCCCGGTTTGCCAGTTTCATGCAGCGGATAACTAGAAAGTTGGCTGTACCTCTCCACATCCTCAACAGGTGCCAGTGTAGAGGGAATCTGACAACACTTAAGGTCAGTTATAGATTAGAACATATAACCATGAATGAGAAGCGAAAATGAAAATAAAAAGCCGCTGCCAAAAGGACAAGGGAAAAATTATGGCATAAAAAGTAAAACCAGAAGGCCTAAAAACTGATCCTAATGTACCTGTCACTTTTTATGCTGTTGAGAAAGTGCTAAGTTACAATCTATTATCACAGCAATGATGCTTGCAGAATTGCAATTTCTTCCCAGCATAGCCTGACTCTTCATCTAGAGAAGCTATGACATACAAAGAAAGCTGAAGTAACTACTTGATCACTGATCAAATGCCAAAAAGCTACGCAAGACATAAAAAGGAAGAACCTTTTCTCCCATTGCTCAAGGCAGGAGCATTCACTGCAATATCAGAAGATACTGTCATGGATTTCTGTCTTTCAACCCGTGCAAGTAATGAGCGGGCTTCATCCCTTTCCTTTTTTAAGCCTTGCAATAACATGGCAAGCAGCATCATGGATATCTGTCTTTCCACCGATGAATCTTGCTCCTATTCTCTTTAGCGGAGGCAGCTACATGGATACAACAGAGTACAACATCATTATAATAGTGATGCGCTCATCGGATTAGCAAAGAAATGCTCACGGCAGATGAACTTCGACTTTCTGAAAAGGTTACCAAGAAGAGACCTCATAACTCGAGGAGGCTCGGAGCCCAGAGTTTGATTCATTTTCCCGACATTGAGGTGTTCATCCAGAACCATCAGCTCCAAGAATTTTCTACAGCTCTGCATACAGGCTTCAAAGAATTACGTCTGAACAAACAAGAATAATAATTGCTATAAGAACAAAGTCGGGTGCAAATCTTGACATGGCAATAGGTGCACCCGATGTTTCTTAAATCAGGCAGATGCCTTTCAAAGGACACGAGCTACAGAGAACATCTCTCCAATTAAGAAATGAAACATGCATTTAATCACCCACCTTCTACTCACATCGCATCAACAGTTTTGACACTAGTCAACCCAGCTACAGTCCACAAAATAGTCGGCTAAGGAGACGCACTTAATTCTATCCAGATGATAATATTAGCATAGAATAATAGCCACACCTTCATTTACAAGTACATCAAAGAAAATAAGCAAATAAGAGTTATTCTACCTATGGCAACGAAAACAGAAATTCAGCGTCTAGTTTCTTTGTCACGGCCATCATGTGAACAGAAACTTATCTTCAGCTCAATGAAATTGTGAATAGCGACCCTTTTGGACCAAAAGGAAAAATAACCTGCAGCAGGGGAAATAATTAGAAACCATGAATACTGCACTTAGTAAGAGATAGGGAAGGATGATTGAAGTACCTGCAAACAAGATGACTTAGACCAAATCACTCGTATAAAGGAACATAACTATGGACCTATGGTATTCCAGGAAGTTGAGAAACCAACTTATAGAATTCCTAAGTTTTCTGGGGTGCTCAGTCCAGTGCAAAAACAGCAACTCCAACTTCTTTTCTTATGCCTTGGCAGCAATTTGTGCCCTAAGAGTCTGGTGCAAATTGCGGTTGTAAATAAAAGAGTAAATGTCAACTGCTTCATTAACTAATAAGACAATAACCAATTACTTTGATTCTCGTTCTTTCTGAATGGATATAATTATAACTGGAAGAAAAGACAAACCAAATCTTGCTTCTCTTTTTCCGCAATTTGCCCACACTCTAGCCGCCTCTGCTTTTCACTTTCTTCACGCGCTCTTTGCTCAGCCTACAAGAAATGTGACGTTTAGGACTAGATGATGAGAAATAGCCAACTTGCTTGCACCGAGTTGGTTCTCTGATAAGTCACAAAAGATGAATCAAGCAAATTCTGTAGTTTTGTGTTAGATTGGCAGTGCAATGTTCCATACAGAGGAGGCATCATCTGCTCAGATGTCTAAAATATGGACAACTTACAGTAGCGAAAAAGCACCTCTTAAGGCTATTATGATCCGGGTCAAGAGCATAGCCAGCATGATAAAGCACTTTCACCAAAGAAACACCAGCAATCATGTTTTTTTATTTTATATCCAAACTAGTATGGGGATTGTTTTGAGCCAAAGATTATTGCATAATGCAGACATACTAGTCTAGCAATAGAAGAAAAGGAAATAACAGCCATTTACTTCATAGTAGCACACTGTACAATCAATCACATTCCTGTGATCGACTCTTCTCACCTGAATTTCATCAAGAATATCAGCCACTATAATCAGCCAGACATGTAAAGAATTTGACCTCCGCATAAATGCATCCGATCCCGACAGTCAAATGTCCTCCTTTCTGAATCTCTGGAAGAAATTCAACACAGCAGAGAATAATGAAGGGATTAATCACTTTCGGAATTCCTTACGGTACATAAAGATCGAAAAAAAATCACTGTGACAGAATGAAGATGCAAAATGTACATTGCCAAGCGGTTCAGATGAACAAATGGGATTTTCTTTCAGAATGTAGGATTCAAGTGACATATAAAATTTCTTGAACTATCATGTTTTGTTCAAATCAGAGGGAGAAGTTGTCAGCGACGATGACGCCGGTATGAAAGATCATCAGAGCTGCTATGAACACAAAAACAGAGAGAGAATCAGAAATACAGAGGGCGGTGAGAACTTCGAGGGAGAAATCGTCTTTTCGTGGCGAGAATTATATTTTCGCCCTCGGATTTATTGCATGGTTGGAAACTGCCTCCCGACGTTGCGAATTCTTCTTCTAAACATTAAAAGTTACGTAGAATTCTCCCGACTTTTTGGTTTTTTTTTTGTTGCGTAAACTGTTTTGAACAGTTTTTTTCCTAAATGGTTTAGGTAACAAACAGTTGTTGAACTGAAAACAGTTTTACGTAACATAATGTAAGCCTCATAAATTCTCCCGTTCCCCTCGCTGAATTCACCCACAGATATCTGCTCAAAATGGCAGACCGCGACGAGTTCTGTGTATTTTTTGCCGTTTTTGCAACATTTGTTCCCGCCGCGCTCATATTTTTTATAATTCCTTTGTCCATCCTTCCGGATATAGAGCTGAGTCCCGCTTCGTCTCTCTCCTCCGTCGACGTCTCCAGCTCCTCTGTGACCGGTCAGTGGAACCTGGCTCTTTTCATGAAGAACCCGAGCAAGAGCATCGCAGTCGAATACTCTGGGATGACGGTCCTGTTGAAATACGATCATGAGCTCCCCCTCTCAAGTCCCATGCTCGTCCCTGCGTTCATCCAGGATCCTGACAACGTCACCATCGTCCACGCCGAGTCGCGGTCGAAGATCCCCATATTCAACGACTTGTACGTGAGGGGCCTGGTGCGTGCGTTGAAGGGGAAGGAGATGAAGATCCAAGTGTTCGTGGAAGCCAAGCGGAGGCTGCACTGGGGTCTGTTCTCTGTGTCTGTGTTCGACCTGAGCGTCTGGTGCCCATACGTTACCTTCACCGCTCCAACAGACGGCGAGGACAGCAGAGATTGGATGAGCCTCGGAGGCACCCTGTATTGCTATTAACTCAACCTCCCTATATACTGGTAAGTATAAGTTCCTGCTCTCGTTGCACACAACGTGTCGTTTGGCTCTGTCCACCTTCAGGGTCAAGAGCTCTGTCGGTGTTGATTTCCATTTTTCAGAGAGAGGACATCGTTTTTCTTTTTTTTCGATATGGACTTTCCTGTTCGAAGAAGATATATCTTATAAACAAGGTTTGATTCTGTTCTGATCTTTTCTTTTTTCTTTTTTGGTTTTTTAAGATTTTAGAGACTCTGGTGGCTTCTCCAAATCTGGGCATCGGTTAGGCATCGGTTGGAGTTGTCATTCAAATGCTGTTACTGGTTTATATGCTGTACTTCTTTCGACAATGTGTATTTCTCCTGGTCTCAAATGGAGTCTGTCATTTTAACATAAAATTTCGGATCATGCATCGGCATACAATCTCAAAGCTCGTACAATGAGAGTCAGTAGTTAAGTGACTTCATCTGATGATAATTTGCCATTGCTTTCGCCTCCATTTCCCGCTTTCCTCCACTCGGTCTTCTTTCCGACCACCGCGCGGCAAGAGAGAGCACGAAAGTGAGAGTCCGACTTTCTCTCCCAGCCTCTCAATCACTTCTCCAAGCTTCCGTCTGTAAATCTCTCAGATCTGATTCTTCCGCATCGTTATTGCTGTTGCCCGCTCTTGCTCGTTAGATCGATCAGCTCCTTTTACATTTCGTCTGACTTTCTTCTTGTTCTCTGCACTTTCCAATCCTTGACAGATTAGCCTATTACCATTTCTAAGTTTACAGGAGTTTCAGATCTTGGTTTTGTCCGCTTTCTTCCTCATCGTTTAGTTCCTTAATTGCTTAAAGGTTCATAGTGCTGGTGTTTGTCTACTGTTATTTCGAACAAGATATCTTTCTCAAATTCTCCGAGCGTTTTGCTGACGATGTATTATTATATGCATTCCTAACCACACCAGTCCTACTTAAAACAGAAAACACTCATTTTGCAATTCCTGCTTCATGACTGTCACAAAAAAAATACGGACTCGATGACGAACGAACTGCTGTACGGGTCTATGCCTAACCAAATCATTAATGAAAAAGGGAGGGACGCGAACTCAACAGTATTGGCTTGCAGGGGAAGAGGCAGCAGCTCCTTGGATTTTCTCAGTTGGAACACCGAGTAAGAAGAGACAGAAGGTGAACAGAAAACAGTGAAATAGACCCACCAAAGAATTAGCACAAGAGGCCAGTTGCTTCTGCCTCCTTCGACAATTGTGTTCCTAGCGTAATATGAAATGAAAGACGCGAGGATCCAAGTGACGGCCCAAGAAACAGTGTCTCCATCCACAATTCTGTGAACCCAATAATAATTAAAACAAAAGCTAACGTATACCATGGAGATTATGACACTGCAAAGCAGAATCGCCATTGAAGGGACTCGAAGTTTGCTCATTACTCTGTCACTGTGGATTATCTCTGCATCACCACCATCACCACCATATCTTCTCTGTTTCCGAATGTCAATCAGAACCCACGTCACCAAAACGAATCCAAACACTACATTCACTAGCTCAAGTGCTATATACAAGTTGACAGCTCCCAAAACTCCAGGCGAGATGCTTCCCATTGAAATGGCCAGGGACACTGGAAGAACTCTGCAACTACGAGAACCTGCAACCCAAATGAAAAAAGAAAGAAAAAAAAGGAAACTTGGTTCAAGCTTTTCGCACTAGAATATCAAGAAACTAGAATTGAACGGTTTCATTCTCGCTACCCGTGGATAAACTTCAAGAACATGTACAGGTAATGGGGAGGGGGGGAGAGCTTTCTGTTTTCCTTTCCAGGTTCAAACCTGGGGAGAGAGATGATGAAGAGAGAGCACGTGGTTCTTCGTCGTGCGTGGGTTGGTGGGCGATAAAGCGTGCTTTTTTCAGTGGGAATGAGCGGTCACTGAGCCTGGTTTCTGAGAATGGTTTAAATAGACGCCAGAGCAGCTAGAAACAAAAGTCGAAACGAAAGAAAAAGAAAACAATCGCCATCGCCGTAATCTTTTAGTCAGCAGCCTACTGCTTCCATCGCTATCCCCCTGAGACGGAACGTCATCTATTTTTGTAGTATTAACATCATTATGTTACCAAAGCTATACAGTAAAACAGGCCAGAATCTCGACCGCCGCTCCCCCTCAAAACCACCGAGCACTATTCACGCCGGAAGAGCGAGCCTGTCGCCATTTCTTTTGGTAAAGCTTCTTTATCTTCGCTGTTTTCCTGTTCTTCTTTCTGTTTCCTTACATATCCCTTCGGCAGGGAGGCGTTCCCGGGCATGCACCGTTTGCTTCGCTAGTTGTCAATTCCGAGGGCAGAGGATGTCTTCGTTCGTGTCTTCATCTAACGACACAGAATCTGCCTCTCGGCTTTTTCTTGTTCGTATTCTTGCACCGAGACTATCACCTCCTGAAAATGCGGCCAAGAGAATATCCCCGCTGTTGCAGTCCTATAAAAAGAAATACGGAGTCGATGAGAAAAAGCTGGCGAACGAACTGCCGTACGGGTCTATGCCATCGAATAGTAATAATGAGTTTCCAAGACTTTCCATTTGAGGTCGTTTCCACATGTTCATCAACCATCGAGTGTTTCCACTCTGATTCTCTATCGCTGCACCCTCCTGGCTATTTCAAAGTATAATCTGCACTCGAGACTCTTGTACGACACTTTAGACTTGTCCGGCTTCTTCATCGGGCTTGGATCTATAAAAATTGGTCAAGTTTTAAGGGTTGGGTTCGGTTTTATCCGGGTCACACCCCTTTTGTCCGGTAGGATTCCATTTCTGAAACTCCATCTTCATCACCGTTCCACATCATGCTAGCTTATCAGAAACGAACTGAAATTACGAATTAGAATAATACTGTTAGCTGTTAAAAGAACATGTAGGAAGCTTTCCCTTTGATTGCGAAGGAGCGACCATTGGTTTTGCTCTCCGTAAGAACAGCAAATTTGGACTGAAGACACATTTCTAACCTTGCCATCACAACTCAATGGTTAGGAAACAGTGCATCCCTATCATTACTCACTACATACCCATTGAGAGCTTATGCAAGGCTCGCAAAGTAAAGGAAGCTTTGAATTTGCTTGATAAGATGGAAGTAAAGGGGAATTACACCAGATATTACGAGTTGTCACACTGGTTAATGGGCTTTGTGATCATGGGGAGCTGCAGTAAGGTTTCTCATCCGAAAGCAACATACAATACCTTTCTGGGGAAACTATATATTAATCTGGCAGCATCTCTTTTTAAGTGAGGGTCAAAGGTCACCTGCCCAACAGTCACACGTTCTGTGATGATTGATGGATTCTCTAAAGCAGGGGATGTTGACTTTGGATGTAACCTGCTACTCGGAAAAATAGAGAACGGTTTCTTCCAACGTTTGCTTCATTTGGACGAGTAAGAAATTGCCTTTGTGTGAAACGTAGGGTTCATGAGGCTTTGTGGTCATTCACCTTATGGGTCACAAGGTATTGTTCCAAAGGTAGTGAAGACTGTTTTCTGGCTGACAAAAATGGAGTAACGGCACCTAAGATCGTTCAGGAAGACTTGTTGAAGAGAAGTGGTAAAACTTGTTATGTTTATGACCTTCTCCATGAGAGTGTTCAGGACAAAAAAAAAATGCTAAAGAAGATGCTCACGTGATCAGAAGATGTCCTTGTCTGTTCATATATCAATATCTTAAAAGAATGTAACAGTTGTACATTTTTGCATGATTTTAAATTCCAAACCTCGTGAAGCTTCAATTGCTATTGCCATGTAAGAAAAGCTCTACTGGCATATTGACAAAGAAGACATTTAACAGGATTGTATGATGATGTGGTGACAACGTAGTATTACGTTGAACTACATGTGCACTCATGCAGAGAACCATCGCTCTGTCATAGGCTGCTCTTTTCTTTGAAGACAGAACTCCCGACATGTCGGCAAGCACCTCCATTGAGAGTCCTGCGTATATTGCTTCCTTAAGGCCCAGTTATCTTTACTAGACTATTGAGGATCAACTCTTCGTGTCATGGAAGCTAGGGTAAGGCATTTAACTACCTCTTGGTAATTTACGTTCTCATTTCTAGTGGAAAAAAGGACATTTTGTTTTAGGTATCTTAGTTCTCCATATAATGCTCTATATGTTTATTGTGTTACTCTAAGAGTGCGTTTCGTTCAGCATTTTAAAAGCTCATTAGGAAAATGCAAAGTAATTTAGCCTAAAAGACTTTAGGTAAATATAAATGTCGTTTGGTAAACTATGGTTTGAAAAGTAACTTTGAGAGAAATGTTGTTTGGTAGAAAATTCATTTGAAAAGCCCTTTTGGTGATTAATATTAGTTTTTTTTTAATTTCATTTGTTTAAAATTGAAAAAAAAAAGTAATGTATGCAACTTTTTAAATATAAATTTTGACAATAATACTAAAAAAATCAAATGCATATATAATATATTTTTTAAAAAAAGACCAAACCCTCCATTGGAATTTTTTAATTTTTATTTTCTTAAAATTGAAAAAAAAAATAATGTATGTAACTTTTTAAATATAAATTTTGACAATAATGCTAAAAAAATCAAATACATATATATACTTAAAAAAAAAGATTAAATCCTTCATTGAAATTTTTTTAAATTTTATTTGTTTAAAATTGAAAAAGTAATGTATGGATCAAGCTCATTCTTGATGACTTGAAGGTTGAGTGGCGGAGTCCTATGAAGCTATTTTGTGACAATAAGTCTATGCAGCACGACAAGACGAAACATATTGAGATTGATAGGCACTTCATTAAGGAGAAACTTGAAGAATGATTGATTTATTTGTCTTATGTTCCTTCAAAATAGCAAATGGCAAATGTCTTGACCAAAGGGCTTAATGGTGGAAGTTTCCATGAGCTAATTTCCAAGCTGGGAATGGAAGATATCTATTCACCAGCTTGAGGGGCAGTGTTGAGCTGTAAATAGATAGATTATATGGCTATAAATACATAGAATTTTTTAGGAGGTTTTTTATTCTAATTTGATTTTGATTAAATCCCACAAATCATGGGATTATAGCTGTAAACCCACAAATCGTGGGATTTTAGCTTTTCTCCTTTTTTTAGGCTTTCTTTCCTTTATTTTTGTTTGCTATGATTTATCTGTGTATTAGCCTTTAAATACAACATTGTAAAGATATGAATGAGAATAACAATTTCTCTCCATCTAAAATTTCACAAAGAGGCAATTGACCTTCTTTCATATTTTAATTCTAATTAAAATCTTGTAATTTACCGTCACTATAAGGAGAAGATTGTCAATAATTTTAAAAAATCAAGAGGCATATTGCAAAACTTTGATACATCAAAAGGTCGTTTGTAATCACTTGACAAATTTTGAAGGCAAAATGAATTTATTGCATTAAAAAGACGATTTGCCTTCAAGTTTTTGATTCCAAAAATTTGGAAACCGGTCGGTTTCGAATTCCTTGTGCTGAATCGGTAGAACCAGCAATGACCCTAATTCCTCTTTTGCTCTTATTTTGGCCATTTTTCTGGATTATTTTTTTTAGCCTTTCTTGTATTTGTTTGTATTGGAGAAATCTTGTGCTGCAGATGGTGAAGGATTGTGAAGGACCCATCTTCTGAATTTTACTTTTTTGAGACCAGAAGAAAATAATTTTTAGCATATTTGCACAAAGAAAAATGAAGAAAAGTTAATTGATTTCATATATCTTGGTTTTTGTTTCTCTTCCTTCTTAAAACTCCCCAACCTGAAAAAGGGCAATAATGAAGGTGTGGCATAGGAATTAAACTTCACTGAAATTTAAATAATAATAATTAAAAACACCTAGCTTATTCCCGAATTGGCCCCAATCCATTTCGGGGCCGATAGGATTGCTATCCAATTCCATAAATTTTGAACTGATTCTAATTGGGTAAATTCCACCAATCCTGAAACTGATCACCCATACTTTTGATATGACTTACTTAAAAAATAATGTCTTCATAGTTTAATATTCTATTGAGCAAATTCCTCCTTTTGCTTCTTAGCCTACGGAATCTAACAATACAATAAAATAAGCAGTCTTTCAAATTAATTAAATTTAAGCTAAATAAATGGACGAGAGAGAAACCTTTTAGTTTTGACTAATATTTTCATCAAAGAGATGATTTACCTTTGAAAAATAAGTGAAGAAAACCATTTACAAATTTAATCTATCATATATTATCAATAACTATTTTTTACAAATATTAAATCCAGTGAAAAAAACGGAAGTTAATAAATATAATCTGCCATGTGTCTTAATATTATAGTTCTACAAATCATTTACATATTGTTAAACATTTCCTTTGTAAATTTTATATAGTTATCAGTATTTCCTTTCCATAATTTAATACTTCAAATATTTATCAATGAAATAATTTTGATTGATCTTTAGACTGTCAACTTTTCGCATACACACAACCCGTGTGCACATTTTTTAAAAATAATTCTAAATATGTGTGACATTTATTTTTACTTTATCAACAAATATTTTGCATTAGCTAATAATTCATATGTTTCTTAAGATGCGTGACGAGTTTATGAAAATTTGCTAGACCTGTTTGATGGGACAAATGAAAGAGCTTGGATTTTGCTAGGAAAAATAACTTCGAAATTGAAGACTTCACCATCAGGACATGAAAGAATGCTCCGCCAATCAAAGATAATTAATTTTGACGTTCAACACCAAAGAACTAGAATAAAATGAATTTCTCGCTTGAGAAGAATTCTCATGTATTATCAACTAAATTTTGAACTTTTACAATTAAGAATGCACCTCCTATTTACGAACAGGCTACGACATAAGAATTTAAAAACATTGAATTAGGAAACATTCAACTTTTAAAAACTCTATCTTATACCTTCTCCTCATTGGTCCCATCAAATCATGTTGTGGTCCAAATTTCCGTTTGTCTATGCAAATATCAAATGGACCTACTTGATTGTGGAGGTTGGAGGTAGGCTTGTGAGTAGGAGTGCACAAAAGAATTGAAACCACTTGAAATTGGATTGGATTGTTGTAAAATCGGTTCTTCCTATGGGACTAGTCTGATTCCCTGTTCTAGTTGTGAAACTGCTCATATATATATGTATACATATATATATATATATATATATATATATATGTATACATATATATATATATATATGATTTTTTTAAAAAAAAATTTATGCAAGGCATCTATATGCTCTTGAGTTTGATGTATTTGGGCTTGAAGATGACCGAAATGAGTTCAATTCTAGCTTTGGGGGCTCTTTTAGTGAGTTCGATTATATGGGCTAGATGGAAAATGGAGGAACCTCTAGTGGGTGTTTTCTATAAGTGGGCAAAATAACTTGAGCGCTAGAGGCATCTTTGGTCCAACATTCCTCAAATCTAAAAGGAGATAATGTGGCAAGGGATTATTCACCATAGGTACTGAGGAGGATTGATTTGTGGTCCGAAGCAATTGCAGTGAGGTGAGTGACGATGGCTTTCTAAAGCTAATGACACCAGTCTGGGT
The DNA here is from genome assembly GCA_019915185.1 of Eucalyptus camaldulensis. Taxonomy (NCBI): domain Eukaryota; kingdom Viridiplantae; phylum Streptophyta; class Magnoliopsida; order Myrtales; family Myrtaceae; genus Eucalyptus; species Eucalyptus camaldulensis. The sequence goes on from JAHSVA010000001.1 coordinate 11,172,300, forward strand.
TGGAGCTACACTTGTCAACTATTCAGATTACCTAGGATCGAATTTGTTAGGGACATTTCAACTGGTCCCATGGACCATTACACCTGTTAACTGTTCAGAACACTCCAAAATGAATTTGTTTAGGACATTTCGACTAATTCCATGGACCCACTTGGAAACTGTGGTTCTCAGTTTCAATTTTTCAAAATCATTTCTTAGTGAGCAATTCTCAATTCCATGCTGGAAAGTCCACCTTGGAACCAATCATCCATACTTACGAGTTAAGTGTCATCGAGAAACTTGATGCTTCCGCATCACTTTAATAATTCAATTTTACAGAATCTTTTAAGTAGATTATTTTCATTTGCAAATTGTGTTTGTAGGATGGTCACACGGGGAACTTCACATCTAGGAAACAAAAAAGAATGTAATGATAAAGCAAAATATTATCGTTTTCAAAATATTGACTATCATAAAATTGGAGTTGAATTGATATTTAAATTGAGTGTTTCTAAATTACGAGGGCCAATAATTTATATCGTAAAATCTATGTAACAATCAAAGTATATAGGACCAGCACTTGCATTACTTTTTCATATTATGAAAAAAAAAATTATCAAGCTTAACTAACTTAAGCATTTGACTCTCTTAGAGAAAACTGGATGGCTCTAAATATCATTTGAGTACAACATTTCTGTTAAAGTCTTGTATTAGTAAAGTTCAAAGGCTCTAATGCTGGACGCCAAAATGCAATGCCAACCAATTGAAAAGAACATTCAAGAAATCACAAAAATATTACAACAGCAACAAAAGTAATAATGGTGCATTTGTTTCGACAAAAATGAATTATTTGGAAAATATTGTTTTGAAAATAATTATTTATATCACTTACAAAAATAAATGAATTTAAAAAATTCACCATTCATGAAATTGTTTACACATAAATTGCTATTGATAATAATAAATTTTATTCATTGATAAATTATTTCAAACGATACATGCGATTATTTTTTAGGGAAATATTTTCTAAATCATTTTTTTTTCTAAACAGAGGCAATCTCGGTAATGTTATAAATGCTAGATATCACCAACTTGACTAACTTACTATCTTCAATTTGTTAATTAATTACCCCCATTTAACGTGAAATCTAGTGTTATTTACTCAAATTCAGTGGCCAAATTTACTTTCTACAATAGGCATTCATGAGTCACTCAGCATATGAAGTCCAAATAGGATTCAAAGTACATGCTAGATGTCATCCAACCAATGCGGTCTCAGTTTAAATTTATTTGGGAGCATTTTGAAGGCAAAATCTTAAATGTGGGTTTCGATTGCAAGATGCATTACGCCTCAAATGAGTGAAATTTAAATTTTTTAATTTTTGACTAGGAAAATTACAATTGGCAAGATGGTTATTGATCCCCCCCACCCCAAAAAAAAAAAAATCCAGTATCTTGATGTTAGCATAAATCCCTCGATATTTTTAAAATTGATTTCCAGTGTCCCCACCACCGACTCCGACCACAAGTTATAAGGTCGATCACGTGACATCACATGACCATGGGCGTGAGGAGTTCAAGGGCAATATCGTTTTTCGCGGCGAGAGTTATATTTTCGCCCATAGATTTGTTGCGTAGTTGTAAATTTCCTCCTGATGTTTCAAATCTTTCTGCACTGTGCTCCCCATCTCTTGAATTAGTTGCAATCATTCCCTGAAAATAATTGTGGAAAATGAGAGAATTAATTTTAATTAAGGAAAAATGATAGGGAGAGAATTAATTTTAATTAAGGAAAAATGATAGGGAGTGAAATCAATAAATAGTTTTAGGGATGAGAGATTATAGAGCTCATTTTCAAAGGGAAATTTACTTCAATTAAAATGCTCAAGTCAATCTTAGGTGAAAATTGATTTGAGACCTAAGCAAGGGATCAAGGACCTTCCCCCCCTCCCCCCCCCCCCCCCCCCCCCCAATTTCTTTTTTAGTTTGTTTCATTTTTTAAATACTAATTAAAATTGTAATTTACCATTAGTACAAGAAGAAGACTGTAAATAATTTTAAAAGATCATGAGGCATATTGCAAAATTTTGATACATTAAAACGTCATTGGTAATTACATAGCAAATTTCGAGGCAAAATGAAATTCTTGTCTTAAAAAGATGATGTTGCCTTCAAGTTCTCTTGAAGATGGATAATGTGACATCCAACCATCGACTTTTAAGTGAGAATGTCATTAGAGTCAATGCTGAAGACATTGAAATCAATTTGAAAACAACAATGATTGAAGCCAAAGTTGAGAATTATGAGGCAAGTTGTGATGACATTCACGATTTGGAGGGCAAATAATAATATTCCATTAGTAACTCCATTTTAAAATAGTCTGACAAAAAGCAACCACGTGAACATATAAGTGGGAATAAAGGGTAAGAGTTTTAGTTCTTGGAAAAATAAACATAACATAAATATTGATTACATTTGGGAAAAAAACAACTATTGGGGGTTGAAATCATAGTGTCCTTTCAATCACGGGGAGCATTAATCGGGCCTAGGAGGTTTTTGATTTAAAAGATTTGTAATTGGTTATAAATGGACAGTTTGCAATTCCTTATGTTGAACCAGTACCCTTATTATTGACTAGAATTTGGACTCTTACAGTTGAGAATGCGCCTCCTATTTACAAAGAGTATAAGACATAAAAATCTTAAAACATAGAATTATGAAACATTCAACTTTCATAAACTCTATCTTGGACCCCTTCTCCTCATTTGTCCCATTAAATCATGTTTTGGCCCAAAAATCCGTTTGTTTGCACAAATATCAAATGGATTTAATTGATTGAGGAGGTTTAAGGGGGCTAACAAGTCAAAGTGTGCAAAAGAATCGAAACTGCTTGAAACTGAATTGTATTGTTCCATTTGATTACTAATTCTAGGTATGGACTTGCCCATCTAGATCGAACCGGTACACACACACACAGAGATATATATATATATATATATATGTAGAGCTTTCATGTTCTCTTGAGTTTGATGTATCTAAGCCTAGAGATGACCAAAGTGAGTTCAATTCTAGCTTTGGGGGCTCTTCTTCTTCTTTTCCTTCTTTTTTTCGATTAGTGGGGACTCTCTTAGTGAGTTCGATTCTATGGGCCAACAGGGAAACCTTTTATGGGTGTTTGCGCAAGAAGAAGGGGTTGACCCATATCTTCGTGACTCATGACTGACAAAGAACTTGAATGCTAGAGGTGTTTTTGGTTCAGCATTCTTTAAACCTGAAAGGAGATGATAGGCCAAGGGATTATTCTCCATAGGTGTTGAAGAGAATTGATTCATCTTCTGAAGAAATTGTAATGAGATGAATGATAGTGGCTTTTGAAAGCTAATGACGCTTGTCTGGGTTGGAGCTATGCCTGTCAACTATTGAAATTACCCAAGAATGAATTTGTTGGAGACATTTTGAATGGTTCAATGGATCATTGGGAAGCTACAATTGTCAACTGTACAGAATACCTTAGAATGAATTTATAAGGGACATTTCGACTGGTTCATGGCCCACCTAGGAACAATGGTTCCTGGTTCTACTTTTTTGAAAAGATTATTTTTGGATGGTTCTTGGTTGCAAGTTGGAAACTACATATCCTATAACTGATTACCCCTACTCACATGTTAATTGTCAACAAGAAACTCGATGTTATCCATCACTTTAATAATTCAATTTTAGAGAATCTTTACAGTAAATTATTTGACAAAACTATTTTCATTTGAAAAAAAGTGTTTGTTGGATGGTCATAAGGGAAACCATGCATCTAGAAAACAAAAAATTTAAAGATAAAGCAAAATTGTTCGTGCTTTTAAAATAGTGATTGTTAAAAAGTTGGAGTTGAATCGATATTTAAAGTGAGTGTTTCTAAAATACGAAGGCCAACTAATTTATATTGAAAAATATGTGTAACAATCAAAGTATAAAGGACCGATGTTTGCATTAATTTTTCATATTATGAAAAAAAAATCTTTATTAAACTTAATTAACTTAAGCATTTAGCTCTCTCAAAGAGAATTGGTTGGCTCTGCTACCATTTGAGCAGAGCGCCTTTTTCAAAGTCTTATATTAGTAAAGTTAAGAGGCTCTAGTTGTTGGTACCAAGGAATCACAAAAATATTGCAACAACAATCTAATAATGGTGAATTTGTTTCAGCAAAAATGAATGATTCGGAAATTTTTTTTTCTAAAAATGATTGTTTATATCGCTTAAAAAATGAACAAATGGAAAAGAATTTCACCATTCACAAAAATATTTAGACATAAATTATTGTTGATAATAAAATAGTTTTCACTAATTAATTATTTTAGATGATAGATACGATCATTTTGAGGAAAATATTTTTCAAGTCCTGTATTTTTTTTCTAAACAAATGAAGTCTTGGTAATATTTTAAATGCTAGATATCATCAACTCGACTCACTTACTATCTTCAATTTGTAATTTAGTCACCTCTATTGAATGCAAATCTGGCGTTATTTACTCAAATTCAATGGGTGGATTTACCTTCCACAATAGGCATTAATGGGTCACTCGGCTGCGTATGGAGCCCAAAAAGGTTTCAAAGTACATGCTAGATGTCATCCAACCAATAAGATATTGGCTTAAATGGTAATGGAATTTGTTTCTCTTCTTGTGGTCTTGGGGTAATTCTTTTTGGAGCATTACAAAAGTAAAATCTTAAATTTACCGAATTAATCTAGGGGAAGCGTGCCTTTAAGATTATCCCGGAAAGTGGACCGAGATGCGCGAAAGCGGTCTGAACACCACTCTCGGCCACAGAAAACAAAACTAAACCAGCCAAATATCATCCAAATATCATCCTAACGATATTTTAAATGATTGACGGGCGGGATGTTACAAAACTCACAATAGTAATATCCGAAAAGATAGAAGTAGGGTCGATATTTTTCCGCCATTGATTCAGTAAATTTTCTTCTGCTCATCACATTATTTTCTAGCTTCATAATCCATAAATCCACCCTTTATCTGTATGAATCCTTAGCAAAATCATGTCATTTTCCCTCTCCCACATTTTTTATTCCTTTTAATCCGCAAAATAATTTACTTTTCCCCAATTTTCCAACATATTTTAACAGGTAAAGCAAGGTAACTCAATTCTCCCAAGCAAGAAAGTGACTAGATTGGAAGAACCTCTTGGAGGACGAGGACGAAATTGAACAAAAAAGGTAAAAATCCTGCGCCTTTTTCCTTTTGCGCGACTGATTTATAATCTTCTGCAGCGGCCCCTCCATTTCTTCATCTTTCAACTTTTCAACCCTAAAATTCTCTCTCTCTACCGGCCAGCGGCTCTGCTACAGTGCACGGCATCTCCGGCGGCGGGTGGCGGCGGCGGCGGCGGAGCGGAGCCACGACCTCTGAGGAGCGGCGGCGGCTCCTGGACGGCAGCGTCCACCAGCTCGATCCTCTCTTCGGGCGGCGGATCCCTGGCCCGAGGTTCGTTCCTCCGCTTCATTTTTCCCGGGCAAAAGCCCCTGCCTGCGATTTACTTCGGTGCCTGCGCGTGTGGAAATGATCGGGGCTATCGATCTCGGTCGCGGAATCGCGTGTAGTTCTGAGCGGCAGGCTGTTTGATTCCGGTCGTCTTCAGTCGGTTTGGTCGGATTTTTCGACCGTTACTCAGTGGCGATTGGTTTTTGTCACTGGTGTTCGATGTGTTTGATTCGTTGAGGTCGGCAGGAGTTCGGAATTCGTCTTCCCGCGTTCTTCATTTCGTCGATAGCTGTCCCGTTTTCTCTCATTTCATACTCCGGGTTCACCGTTCTTTTCTTAGGAAATAAGTAATTCAAAGGTTTGGTTAGGGATCTTACGTCGAAGGTTATGCGGGGCACCCTTTTAGGTTTGCTGAGATGTGTCATACTTTCTCATGGATGTCTGCTGCGGGTTCAATGAGTTTGAAATGTGCAATTCAAGGACCCTGCCTCTCGAGGGACTCCTTTACATTCGAGGTACATGAAGAACTATTTGTAGATGTGGATTCGCGAAGGAAGAGAATCCGAATCTGATAGCCTTAATTTGATTCTTTTGTACATTCCTCAGTTGAGTGAAGTGTTTGGAATTAAGATGACTGAGAGTTTAGTGGACGAAAGGATCCGCAAACAACAATGCTTCCTTTTATTCTTGGCCAAATACAAGCAGCAATACACCAGTCACATGCTTTGAAATTGAACCGATTGAATTTACAAAATTCATCATGGACTCCAGTCCACAGTTGCAATATATATATATATATATATATATATATATATAAAATAATAATAATAAATTGAAGAATTAGATGGAGGCAAAGTTCTTGGTTGACTTTGTTTTTGGCGAAGATAAGGAAATATTTTGGCAAAAGCTTGAGAATATTAAAGGCAAAGGCATAGTAGAAGATGAGGTGGAGCTTCGTTATGGAAAAGGGATACAGAAAAGTAGTTATGGAACGTGTAATGTCAGCATGGGAGGTTTGATGCTAATGGTTAATTAAAGAGGTACCTAAGTGGAAGTAAAGAGTTCAAATTCTTTCCCCATCTGTTGGCTGAAGAGCTAATGGCTGCATTGGGTTGGAGTATCATGTACCCCATGGAAGTTTTTTGGTTATATTTTCACAAGCATTAAATTTCTTGCATTCATGTTTGGTTGTCATCTTTTCAATCCTTTTGTCTTGTATATAACTCTGTTATATGAGGAAACAAAGAGAATGGGAACTGATGGAATGTGTAAAGGCAGAATTAGAACAAGAAGAAGTGGCAGCTTAATGCAATGATGAAGTTTCAAATACAACATTGTCCTTGGGAACAAGGATTCTTGAAGGGGAAAGAAGTTCGTGAATGACAAATAATCAGGCTTATCAATCTTAGTTACTGCAGCTGGTGCAATTTGCGCTAGAGAAATGTTCTAGCTGTCACCTTTTCTAGTTGGCTTTTAAATAGTTATTTAGATGCAATCAGTTCTTCTTCTACTTCTTCTTCTACTTCTATGTCTCTTTCTCTGTCTCAACTCTGGTTCTCTTTTCTTTCTTGAAATTTTTCCCTAAGTTTTTCTGCTAACATCAGCTTCTAGGTGTTTCAGAAAATTTTTGTGGCTGTTGATTTATTTTGGTTAGATGTCAGATGAAGTTAAAAGTTTACATACTATATTGTAGATCCAAGAACTGTAATAACCAGGTTTTGAATAATGGCCAAGTCTGAACAAGCAAAAAAAAAATTAGTTTCTTGCACTGGTGAACATTCCTTTGTTAATTTAGGTGGTTAAAGTTGTGTTTTTAAGGTGGCGTATTATCAATTGGGAGGTTCAAAAAATTTCGAAAGTCCAGGTCTTCTAGGAGTAATGGCATAAGACTTGTGGCTTGTAATTAGATAATTTTCAGGAAGATAATTGTCGTGAATTTTTAACGATTCTTTCTTACAAGCATCCTTGCCAATGGCAATCGCGAACATTAGTAACTTCGTGGATGTGATAATGTTGATAAGAAGGAGCATCCCAAACTACTTGAGTCCTTGATCCTGTGGATTTGTTCATATCTTTGTGGTTTTAGCAATAGATTTTATGCTTATGTTTGCATACATCCATGTTGACAGAGAAGGAGATTTTCCAACTTTTACTTTATACGTCACAAAGATTGATCTTCAGGATCCTTTGGTATCCCTCTTGATCTTTTATGTAAAGGTTTTAAAAGTTCCATTAAGATCTATAATAGTAATTGGTTTGGTTTAGTGGATATGACAACCTTTATTGTGACTAGTCTATTCAAGAAATCTCGTTTCATTTAATATGATAGCAATATGTGTGGGTATGATTTCTTGTATCTTTTCTTTTTATGTGCCAAAGTTTATAGAGTGGTGGATCATCGTTTATTTTTGTTGCCTCTTAAATGCTACTACGATTTTATTCTGCAGTAGTGCAGACATCAAGTTTAAGTTTTACGTATTGCTTCTTGATTTGCTTTTTTGTTTTACTTTATGTGATGAGTTCATTAAACGAGCAATTATCTTCGCCTTGCAGAATATGAGCAGCTTGGTCGAACGGCTACGTACTAGATCAGAACGAAGGCCAATTTACAGTATAGATGAATCGGATGACGATGATTTTGTTCTCCGAAAACCTGGGGTGACTCAGGACAAGCTAGAAAAGATAGTCAGGGATGACGCGGTCTGTATTAGCATCCTTTTTTTCCATTTTTCCTTTTTTCCATGAGTGTAGCATGTTTAAATCGATGCTTCTCCTTTACACTTGAGAGTATGCATTTAAGATGGAAACAGTGGAGTGGGCTGGAAAAGATGGACAGTAAGGACTGCATACTATCATATAATCAGCTTTGTGACGGAAAGTGGCTTCCAATTGTGCCCTAATTTGGATTTGGGTGTTCACTGTACTTTTGTGCAGTGCTTGAGATTTGTTTTATTTTCTTTTTCTTATATCTTTTAGTACTGTGATTCAAAACACGTATTCTTGGTTTTGCCATTTTTATTGTTATTATAATAATACTACTATGTTAACCTAGTTATCTAGTTTAGTTTTCTAAATGAAAGTTAGATCACAGTTGCTTCCTTAATGATGCAGTTTTCATTTCTGAACTGGTTATCCGCTTTCTTTGATTAACAGAAGGAAGATTCATGTCAAGCCTGTGGTGAAAGTGAAAATCTTTTGTGCTGTGAGACGTGTAATTATTCTTACCATGCCAAGTGTTTGATTCCGCCACTCAAAGCTCCTTATCCCAGCAATTGGAAATGTCCTGAATGTGTATGGCTCCATTATATGTATTCTCTTTTCATTCTTTTGGCAACTTTTCAATTGTTCGGCTTATGTGAGAACTGGTATTTTGTGATTTCAGGTTAGCCCCTTAAATGATATTGAGAAGATTTTAGACTGTGAAATGCGCCCCACTGCAGCTGATGATAGTGATGCTTCTACACTGGGTACAAAGCAAATTTTTGTGAAACAATATCTTGTGAAGTGGAAGGGATTGTCCTTTCTGCATTGCACCTGGTAATTTTAGGCTGCATCATTTTCTCAGTAATGAGAATTGCCATATGAGATTGATTACTTCTATGATTTTACTTTTTGTGTCTCTTTCGCTATTGCTGGGGAAATCCAACTTTTCGTTGGGTGTTCAGCTTTGCTTGTTATGCAACTTCCATCGTATATTCTGTTCAGGATCCCTGAGAAGGAGTTTTTTAAAGCTTTCAAGTCAACTCCACGGTTAAAGACAAAGGTGAACAACTTCCACAAGCAAATGGCATCAAACAATAATGCCGACGATGAATTTGTTGCCATAAGACCAGAATGGACTACAGTTGATCGGATTATTGCATGCAGGTTTGATTATCTTGACCTCTAGTTCTTTGGGAGATCAATTTATTTTTGTTATCTAATCTACTCTTGAGGTGGGGTTTTGAGTACTAGTGCTCCTAGGTATAATGTTGTACATCCGTTGTGCTGCTAGTACTTTTCAATTTTTCCAACTTAGACTGTCATAAAGAAGAATTGGCTTCTTTATACTTGGTATGGAAGTCAAGAAAATATTTAATTTTTGATCTGGTTTTATTTATTCCTCAGTTTCCATGCTATGTTGATCTTTTCTACGTTCTCATCTGGCTATTTATTGGTATTTTGATTTTTGATTTTTATTACTAAGCGTGGTGTTGTGTACTGAATGCTGTAGGGGAAATGATGATGGAAAGGAATATCTAGTGAAGTGGAAAGAGCTTTCCTATGATGAATGTTACTGGGAATTCGAGACGGATATATCTGCGTTCCAGCCGGAAATTGAAAAATTTAATCAAATACAGACCAGGTCTCGCAGATCATCTTATACTAAACAAAAGAGTAGCCTTCGAGACTCTTCCGATCTGAGGAAGAAGCAGAAGGAGTTTCATCAGTATGAACAGAGTCCAGAATTTCTTACAGGCGGTATAATTCTCATTGTTTGTTGGTGTTGCATATTGCTGCTTCGATTTATCTTCTGTCTTTTTCCTTATCTTTGTACATCTGTTGCTTGTGATAATGAAGGTTCACTGCATCCATATCAGCTTGAAGGTCTTAATTTTCTACGCTTCTCTTGGTCTAAACAGACACATGTGATTCTTGCTGATGAGATGGGTCTCGGTAAGTCTTTGTCACGAGGAAAATTATGCACCAAATTTGCTTTTGTGTTTTCTGTGTTAAGCTATTCTTTGTTTTTTGCAGGCAAAACTATACAGAGTATTGCTTTTTTAGCATCTCTGTTTGTAGAAAATTTATATCCATTCTTAGTTGTAGCTCCACTTTCTACTTTGCGGAATTGGGAACGGGAATTTGCTACATGGGCACCTCAATTGAATGTCGTATGTATATTAAACTCTTATTGCATCATATTTAATCAGCAGTATTGGTGACCAATGTGATGTGAGGTTGTACTTTCATAGGTGATGTATGTTGGCTCTTCCCAAGCTCGTGCCATTATACGGGACTATGAATTTTACTTTCCTAAGAGCAAGAAGCTCAAGAAAAAAAAATCTGGCCAGCTTGTTAGTGAGACCAAGCAAGATAGGATAAAATTTGATGTCCTCTTAACATCGTATGAGATGATTAATCTGGACACAGCATCATTGAAGCCGATTCAGTGGGAATGCATGGTAAGATCTGTTGGTAATTGAACTCATAAAGATTACCCAACATGATGAAGGCTTGACACTAGGTTTTCCCTCAGATTGTTGATGAAGGTCATCGTTTGAAAAATAAGGATTCTAAATTGTTCCACTCATTGAAGCAGTATTCAAGCAGACATCGAGTCCTATTGACTGGAACCCCACTTCAGGTGAGTTGTTTATAATATTATCCTGTCCTAAGTGTGAAATGACAGTACTGCCAAGTATTAGGATTCACTTGAACAACTTTCGACTTATAGCTAGATCTGCATTCACTCAAATCTTGTAGTGTTTTTTATTATAACAGCTTCCTACTTGAATGCTTAGCTTATGTTTGATTCACAGACCATTGAAGCCTTTGATAGAGAAAATCACGTGTCCATTATTTTTTTAAAGATGATGGAGGGTGTAGTTTTCTTGAGGTGCAAGCCAAAATGTCATGGGTTCATTGCCCATATCTTTACTGCTTATGGCCTACTTAATTTCTTGACTTGATGTGGAAAGAAAAACCGTTATTGCCATACAGACTGATGGGATAAGCAAACCCAATTACATTTGCAGCTAGATTTAGCTTTTTTTAAATTCTGCGTATAATCTTGTTTCCATCCTCTTGTGGCGTGTGCTGAGAACAATTTGAGGATGGTGTTTACTAACTTAGTTGGGGCTGGGGTTTGAGCGACTGAGTTTGGAATGCTGACTGAATTTCTTGGTTAAATTGTCAATCTTTCCTTCTGAACACTGAACCACACGGTCTGTTTATTGGTTCTGTCATTAGTTAGTATCAACCTTATAGTATCTTTTCATTCAGAGAATGTCAGTGGAGCATTTTTGTTGATACAAGTCTGAGTTCCTTTACTTTTTCCTGGTGGAGTCAAGACTAGTGTTAATTTTGTGTGTAATTAATTTAGAAGAATTACCTTGGGTGGGTGGTTCGCAGCGAGTAAACTTTGGATGTTGGTTAAAGCATGGAATAGTTAAGCCAAGCACCAGTGTCTTAGTTGCGGTAACAGAACTAAGGATTAGATGTCTTGTGTATGGAATTTTTCCATTTTCCAGCTTTTCTTCTATTCATGTCTGTGTTTTGTATTACCATTGTTTTACTTAAGTTATTGGCAACAATTACTCACAACTGCTTGTTTGGTACATTTTCAGAATAATCTGGATGAGCTTTTTATGCTTATGCATTTTCTTGATGCTGGGAAGGTTTGTCTACATGGACATTTAGAATATATCAGAGTACTGTTTCTAGATCTATGATGGATTTGAATCTGGCTGATACCTCCCCGATCGATTTTGGTGCCTGCAGTTTGGAAGCTTGGAAGAATTCCAGGAAGAATTTAAGGACATCAATCAGGAGGAGCAGATTATAAGGCTGCATAAAATGCTGGCTCCACACCTTCTCCGAAGTATGACTCTTAAACTAGTGATTCAAACATTTCACAATTTATGAAGGAGAACAGACAATTTTTTGTTGACACTTTTGGCTGAAAGAGATATAAATATTCTTGGCCTTTTGTAGACTTCATAAAATGCTGGCTCCACACCTTTTTTGAAGCATGACTAACTAGTGATGCAAATGTTTCACATTTTACAAAGGAGAAGAAACGACTTTTTGTCAACACTTTTGGCTGAAAGTGTTATTTCATCTTCTTGGCCTTTTGTATCCCTTGTCAATTTTTCTTCACTGTAAGTGACAATAATTATCCCTAAGATGCAATTAAATTAGAGAATCAAATGTTTTCTCTCAGTGAAGTTAAATTCCAGTGACGTCCTGGATAGGATTTATACTGATTGGAGACAATAGCTCGTGAGTAGAATATTTGTATGGCTGTAGATGCATGGTATGGTAGACGTATGGTTACCATATGTAGTGGGAGTTTCATTTTCAATAGGTTTAGTCTTCTTATTGGATGTGAATCAAATTTGTGTGATACTGCAGGAGTAAAGAAAGATGTCATGAAGGAGCTGCCCCCAAAGAAGGAACTTATTTTACGTGTTGAGTTGAGTGCAAAACAGAAAGAATACTACAAGGCCATTCTAACCCGTAATTATCAGATACTAACACGGCGAGGTGGTCCCCAGGTAGAATGAGAGATTTACTGGAAGGAGCTATATTTTATATTTGACAACACCATTCTAATTAAATTTTGTTCTGAGTGGCAGATATCTTTGAATAATGTGATTATGGAACTGCGGAAACTGTGTTGCCATCCTTACATGCTAGAGGGAGTTGAACCAGACATAGAAGATAGTGGCGAAGCCTACAAGTATATCATGATCTCTTTGATTTTGTATCGTGTTACTGAAGATGGCTTTAATGTTTGCATTTCACAGAATTTTATGTGATTTGCTGCCTAGAACACTTGACATGGTTATGAGAGCAGCCACGTATTTGATCCGATGTTGTGATGGTCTGCTAGTTCGATGTTCAAATTAATGAGTCCCCTTTTGTCTTCTTCTACTTATCTTTTGACAGACAACTCCTGGAATCTTGTGGGAAATTGCAGCTGTTGGACAAAATGATGGTGAAGCTTAAAGAGCAAGGACATAGAGTGCTTATTTATTCACAATTCCAGCATTTGTTAGACTTACTTGAAGATTACTGCACTTACAAGGTATGCATCTGATGTCAATACTTTGAATGTTTATTCTTTTTGGCATGTAATTTGTGGTATTTAGTGTTCTAACGTCATTATTGGCCTATACGATGGGTGCATTCGCATCATATATTCCCATGCAGAAATGGCAATATGAAAGGATAGATGGCAAGGTAGGTGGAGCAGACAGACAAGTACGTATTGATCGCTTTAATCAGAAATCCTCCACCAGATTTTGTTTCCTTCTCTCTACAAGAGCTGGAGGCTTGGGAATAAACCTTGCTACTGCAGACACCGTAATTATATACGACAGGTAATATGGTTGATTTTATCCTAATTTCTAATAGTATCTCAGAGTTTGCCCTGAATAAATATTATTAAGTGGTTTGGCACCTAAATTAGTAAGCCGAGAGATGGTACATTGGTTATGTATGTGGCAATCTGTGATTTGTTGAACTAAAAACTTTTAAAAGAGGATTTGCTTTATTGTCATATCTATGTTAGATGGATAATGGTGTTGACATAGTTATCTTCCTTGGGAGGTGCCTTTCCTCTCCCACGGTAATTAATGTGAAATAGGAGGAAATGAGAATCTATTTTATTTGGCAAGAAAACTTATACCTGGGGCTAACTTTGGAGGATGTCGCTTGTGAGAACAAGGAATCCAATAGGGAGGGTTTGAGGACATGTAGTGTGTTGTTTGTGTAAGCATGTTATGGGGATAATCTTGTTTACGTGGTGTGTTTTGGAGGACTATGGAGTATTTGATACTCCATAGTGAATTGGAGCCTGGAAAGGTAAAGTTTCTTTATCTCCTTCTTTAAGCAGTACTCCTTTTTCCCCTTTCAACCAAAATTTTTATGGATCAGAGATCCTGTTTGTTGTTACTCTCTCAGTACAACAATTTCTCATTCAATTCTGAAATCTATTTTTTCTGATTGTTATTAATTTTGATTATCATTAGATCTGGAACCCGTTCTTTGGGCAAACATAAAGAGTATTTTCCATAAATGAATAAGAACAATGTAGGTGTTTATTTTTATGACATTGGATGTCTGGTTTTATTGGACACCCAATTAGTTTAATTGGGTCATGACATCTCCCATCATATTGCAATTAGATACTTTTTTGTGGATCAGAGATGTTGTGTTGTTACTCTCTCAGTTCAACAGTTTCTCATTCAATTCTGGAATCTATTTTTTCTTTTTGTTATTAATGTTGGTTATCACTAGATCTGGAACCTGTTCTTTGGGCAAACATAAAGTGTATTTTCCATAAATGAAGAAGAACAATGTAGGTGTTTATTTTTATGACGTTGGATGTCTGGTTTTATTGGACACCCAATTAGTTTAATTGGGTCATGACATCTCCCATCATATTGCAATTAGATATTTTTGTTGTAAGAGTAAGGGCTTGTTTCGTATTTGGAAACAACTTGTGGATGGTTAAAGATATAATTTGTAAATGATAATTATCATTTTCCATAAACGTATATCTAATACTATGTATCTCTAATTATATCAAATAATGAGAGATACCAAATTAATCTGTTGTGGATCCTTCTGCAGACATTACTTGTATTTGAGCGTGTTTTTTTGGGGAACTTCTATTTAAGCAATTAGTTCCTTTAAACTTTGTAACAAACACTTGATTGATCAAGGATTCCTTGATTTTAATCAGTATGCGTTTTCTTTAATAAAATTGAGAAATTTGTCTTGAATGATTTATGCAAAATGTAAATTGTGCAAAGTTTCTTTAAAAACTGTCATATCATTTAATGCATGACTTGTTATATATTGGTGTTCGTCTAGTGCACTTTTATTTATACATCTTTCCTATCTTTGCCCATTTTTAACAGTAGGAAATATGATTAGTATCTATGTTCAGTTTTTATATAATTATTGGTCACCTACACGTTATTGTGGTGAAGTTCTTTTAATTTTTCTTTCTCCTCCCTCCCCCTGTGTCTCACACTTGACATCTCTCTCTCCCTAAGGTCTCTCTTCCTGCTCGGGCCTCACCCACCCACCCACCCACCCACCCACCCTCCCTCCCTCCCTCCCTCCCTCCCTCCCTCTCTCTCTCTCTCTCTCTCTCTAGGTCAATTTATATTCAGGTACAAGAACATTAGATCTGTTGAAAGCTAATTGCTAGAAATTTTATGGGCGGAGTATCTCTTAGTTTTGAACAGATACTGAGGATATATCTCATGAGTAGGAGTTGAAGGATCTTTCAAAAGCAGAAATCATTACTTCTCCTATTATTTGTTTTTAATGTCCGAATGGGATAATAAAAAGCTAGAAAAGACGCGAATAAGGCGTTTTTCAGCTTGTCTATTCCAGCCATTTTGTTGGGGACTTTATGGAATGTATTTCTGTTTAGAGTGGGGGATTGCCTCAATTTTTTTATTCTTTCTTTGGTTCTGGAGTTAGTTGACAGTGTTTATATAAGTATTCCTTTATGATGTGATTAAGGCATTCTAGTTAGTCTAGTTTATGTCAACATTTTAGATATTGCTAATGATGGGTAGCTTTCCTTATGTGGCCTGCATTTATTTTTCTCTTTCTAATGGAAATTTCGTCCACTTTTTTTTTTTTTTTTTGCAGTGATTGGAATCCACATGCTGATCTACAAGCAATGGCCAGGGCTCATCGACTTGGACAAACCAACACAGTTTAGTTTTGTTATTTAGATATACCGCAGGACGTTTTTTTTTTTTTTTTGTCTTGACGAAAGAGGTTCCTTTCCTGTGCTCAGGTAATGATATACAGATTGATTACGCGAGGTACCATTGAAGAAAGGATGATGCAAATGACTAAGAAAAAGATGGTTTTGGAGCATCTGGTGGTTGGAAGGCTAAAGGCTCAAAACATTAACCAGGTGGACAGCACCCATCCTCACAGATAACTCCCTCTCTCAGAAGTGAAAATATAGATAACTTCCTTCGAGCAGTTTAGACCTGTTTAAACACTTAAATGTGTTTGCGGAATTTCTTTTGTGTAATACATAGACTATATCTCTGATCATCATGAAAGAACTCCAGTTTTACACCTACTTCTAACCCCCATCACCACACCTCAGTACATCCCCCCTCCCTCCTAGTGGTGAGAGTTCTGATCTGTTATTGTCTGGTCACAGGAAGAGTTAGATGACATAATAAGATATGGCTCAAAGGAGCTATTTGCTGATGAAAATGATGAAGCTGGAAAGTCCCGCCAAATTCACTATGACGATGCTGCCATAGATAGGTGAGCTTCCATCTTTGTTATCTCCATTATGAAAAAATTATAAATAATCAACATGAGATTGTCATGCTTTATAACAGACTACTTGATAGAGAACAAGTTGGAGGTGAAGAGACGACAGTGGAAGATGATGAAGATGATGGATTTCTGAAGGCCTTCAAGGTTTTTAACTTAGCGTCAACCTTGAAAATTATAGAACTTTTGTCTTTTGTGTGATGTGATGGGAGATTTGTCTTTGTCTAGTGAGCTTAAACTACACAGTGCATTTAGTTTTAGATTTCTAATATCCAAGAAAGAAGTGGCTTAGGAGTTATGAGACTCTCCAAATGGCAGTTCTTTACTCCTGGATGAGGGATCATTGGTAGGCAGGATAACTGACAGTCTGTCTGGTTAACAGGACTGAGAAAGTGGGAATAAAATAAAAGGAATTGGTGGAAAAAAATTGAGAACGAGAATAATAATCACTCACTGAGTTACCTTGTTTGATGACGCTTTAGAAATGAATGTATGGTTTAGATTTTGTAGGTGTGAATTACTATGATACTAAATAATACATGGATTTCTAAGATGTACTTACCACATTAAGTTTTCTTCCACAAAAAGATGCCAAGTAAAAGCCTTAGGTATTGGTCCATTTATGAAGTTACAATATTTGTTGACTTTGATTCATTACCACCTCTCCCTATTCCCATTCCGTCAGCTCTGTACCTGGTAGGGCTTTAGTATATGACAGCCAAGCAGGCACCTTTTGTTCACATCCTTCATCAAGAAAATCCATCCTGCTTCACGGTGCAATGTTTTGAGGCAAAGAGGTAGCGAATACAACCAGAGGAGATCGATAATTTCTTTTGATTTGATATTCTTTTCCTTTTCAAGGGGGGAAGAGGAGGCTAGGGGTTGTGGTTGTTGTTGTTTTACTTCGTTGGGGCTGCTGAATCGCACATTTCCTTGCTAGGACTAATCTTTCGATAGGCATGAGGTTTAGGGCTATGGTCTGACATACTGCTATCTGACAGTTATTTGACCTTTCACTGTACATTTTTCCCCACGAGGAACTGTATAACCTGTTCACGTTTTAATTTCACACTTTCTCAATTCTAAATCATTGCATTTGGCCTTGTTGCACATCTTTTAATCAAGAAAGCGAGACACTGGCTGGGATGTGACCTAGATCAAAGTCCTTCTAGGATGTTCCTTCTGTATTCCATATCACCACAGGCCTTCCTTTTTCTTTTTATTATCATAGTCACTGGCAATTTGGCTTCTGTGTTCTCTGGTGGGGTAAATCTTTTTTGTGAGATCCACTTAGATGTGGAAGGTTTTCTAATAACTGTAAAGAAATTGCGAGCTTTATGGGCTTAGTTCCACACTGTGTCATTTTTTGTGACCTGGCAATGAAGGCTGGGTTGAGCAGCTAAGCTGATACTCTGGGAATGAAACTAAACTTCACAAGGAGACAAAGATTACACACATGGGAGTCCCTGCATGTCTTGAGTTGGCTTATTCTAGAAATGATCAGACTGCCAACACTTTATTCAGATGTATGCTATTAGAACTTTAGTTTCTCCATTTGAATTCATAAAATTTATGTGACCTTCTTCCATTGCTTGAGCCTCTATCTACTTATTGGTGATATCTATGATCTAAACAATTTGACTTACTGCTGAGCACTCCATGGAGTAGAGTCCAAGTGTCGGTTCTTCATTTTTAGGGCATCATGCTATGAATCACTATAAATGCCTTTTTTCTAGGTGGCGAATTTCGAATATATTGATGAAGTAGAGGCTGTGGCTGAAGAAGAAGCGCAGAAGGCTGCTGAAGAGAGTAAATCTAACATGAGCAATTCAGAAAGAACAAATTTCTGGGAAGAGCTGTTAAGAGATAGATATGAAGTGCACAAAGTCGAGGAGTTTAATGCCTTGGGGAAGGGGAAGAGAAGTCGAAAACAGGTTTGTACTGCATGTTTTTGCCATGCTATAAGAAAGTGGCTCGGGTGTGCTGTTGATGATGATTATTGAATGAATCAAGCTCTAGGGAACTTTTTCTGTTAGGCTGTCAAAGAATTTCTCATTTTTATAGAATTCACTTATTTCCTGTTATATGTTTGGAGGTCTAGAGCGATCATTAACACACAATCAATCTGAACATTCAAACTTTGTTCTATTCAAATTGGGTTATTGTGAATTTTATAGATGGTATCTGTTGAGGATGACGATCTTGCCGGACTGGAAGATGTGAGTTCCGAAGATGAGGATGATAACTATGAAGCTGAATCCACTGATGGTGAAGCTGCTATTCCTGGAATTCAAACTGGAAGAAGGCCTTATAGAAAGAGATCTAGGGGTATGTCAATTTCTTTTTCCATTTTAGCCGGTGCAATTTGTGCTTGATTACCATATTGTGCTTTTTCACTGAAGTGCTCATCTTTGATCATGTTTCTGCAGTTGACAGTACGGAGCCGCTTCCTCTTATGGAAGGTGAAGGACGATCATTTAGGGTACTGGGATTCAATCAAAATCAGCGGGCAGCCTTTGTGCAGATTTTGATGAGGTTTACTTCTGTATATGCAAAATTCAGTATCCATTTGTTGGGTTCAGATTAAATCCTGCAAGCTTGTGCAGTGATGAACAGACAATTTCTTTCTTTTCTCTCTCTCTCTTCTTCTTCTTCTTCTTCTTCTTCTACTTCTTCTACTTCGCATTTTTTTTTTCGGGTATCTTAATTGCTGATTTTTTTTTTCATACGTTATCATGGATTCTGCATTTTAGAAAGTGAAGCTTATTATTGAAAATGTATTATTATGAGTTAAGAATAAACTTTTATAATGAGACTTACTTGGAGCTCTGATGCAGATTTGGAGTTGGTGACTTTGACTGGAAGGAATTTACTCCCCGTTTAAAGCAGAAGACTTATGAGGAAATTAAAGAGTAATGTGTTACCATCTTACTTTATAGTTTTGGGAAACTAGGGATTGGAACATGATTCTAATATTTTGCTCTTTTGTTTGATATTTTCTGTATAAGATATATTCTGTTGGATGAACTTTTGCAGGTGCTGTTATGTGTTACTTAGGCAACTCATACACTTGAACAGAAATGTTTGAGTTACATTTTTCAATTTTCCTCAAGAATGAGTTTTGGTTTTATCAATTCCCTTTTTCTTAGGATCACTAGATAGCACAGGTCTAAATAGGCGATTATGATCTTTCTTTCTTCTCATATAGTATGCTTTAGGCATCTTAATACTGTCAATTAAGACGGATTGGAGGATTGACTTATTGAAGCTTATTCCAGGTTTATATATAAGACTACTGGGAGTACTTGGTACGCTTATGGTGGGATATTGCAATTTGACGTTTAGTTTGGGCCTTCCCCCCTTTTTTTAGAGAAAGGGGGAGAGGAGGAGGAGAGAGAGGAGAAGGGGGGGGGGGGGGTTCAGGTTCAATGGAATATGCTGAGGTTCTCTGTAAAAGGAAGTTCCGAATACATTGCAATCACTGAAACTGGAGCAATGTTGCAAGTTCAGCCGTTCAGCTCATATCACTGCTTTGTCCTTATATGGTGCATGTTTATATCTACTTCATTGAGTGTAGATTGTCACATGGTTGCACTTGTAGTATTCCAGTTATTTTGTCAATTTAGTTCAGCTTACTATATGCATAGTGTGCTGTGTATGATTGTACAGCTGTCGATCATACTACACATTGGTAAAATATCCATTGCAGCAAGATATTAGTTTTTGGTATATAATTGGCTGAAGTCATCACTTTTGGATTTTGGATTGATATTTGGCATGATAAATGTGTATGCCATGCACGTTTGAGTAGCATCAAGCCATAATTGTATTCCTCCTAAAGCTGTACTTGTTCTAGTTATAATTGGTGTTACTAAGGAGTGGATCTGTTCTTACAGATATGGAAGACTATTCTTGAGTCATATCGCTGAAGAAATTACAGATTTGCCAACCTTTGCAGGTAATTAGTGCTTGTGTCCTCTGTTTACTTAAATCTAGGGATTTTGTATGTCACATTTTGTTAATTATCTTGCTGCTTCTTGTGCCTTGTTTCTCATGATGGTTTTTTACAGATGGTGTACCAAAGGAAGGACTTAGAATACAAGATGTCCTTGTCCGAATTGCTCAATTGATGCTGGTAAAGGAAAAGGTAATTTTGTCAGTAGTGCTTTAATCTTTCTGTCAGTGTATCAGACAAACATATATTGAAGTCATTCGTTGACAGGTGGGCTGGGTTTTTGTGCTTGTCTTTTGCATTTGTCTTGTTTAGTAACACTGGAATCAATTATAGCATATGCAGAGATGGGCCATTTGGCGTTCATTAGGTCTGAGGCAATTTTCTTGATGCTTGGGCTATGATCAATGCGATTATCTAAGTGAAAAAATAAGCTGATCTGGATCAATTCTCACGATTTTGACAGACATCAAGTTGATCTTTGATAAGCGTATGATATCATAGTGCACTGATTATCTGAGTGAAAAGATAAGCTGATCTGGAGCAATTCTTACGATTTTGACAGACATCAAGTTGACCTTTGACAAGTGTATGATATTAAACTGCACCAATGTGGTTCCTCCTATTTGCAACCTAGTATTTGAAAAAGATCTAAATAATGCAACATCCCTCATTTTGAAGGACTGCCTATCTTTCTCCTCCAAATAGTCCAAAAAATGGAAGCAGGGATTAAAGACAAGACTTTCCATATTGTTACAACAGTTCAACCTTGACCAACCTAAGAGTTACCGGCTAACAGACTCTGCCTGTGGGCAAACTAATGTGCAGGAATGATAGAGACGCATTTCAAAGTCTCTGAATCTTGGGGCAATGGAGCATAGGAGAAAAAAATATGTATAATGCTTACCAATAGAGCACCTGCTGGCTAGCAGCCAAGCGTTTCTCTCCAAATTTTGTATGGTTAAATTTCAACCCCCAGCACTCCCATTAAAAAAAAAAAATCTGTAGGTTATTTAGTTTTCAAACAAATCTTGCAAGGAAAAGGTTGCCAGCTTCTGCTGTGTACAAGTAATAGCTCCTGTAGGCTCATTTGCCAGGGAAGATCCCATGATAGCTATTTAATAGTCATCAGATAATCTCTCCATTAAATGATTATTTGTAAAAAGGTATTTTGGAGGTCAATGGCTTATGATACTGGCTGTATACTGTGGTACTTTATGACAGCTACTGGGTGGGAATCACTGCAGGCATTTGATTGCACCAAAGACGTATTTTGTTAGCCTATCTATCAAAGGAATTTCTCTGGTCTGGTCCTTATCAGGGATAAAAAGTACCCATGATCAGGATTTATGTATATTCTATTGCTTAAGCTTATCATTTTGTAAATTTTCATATTCATTTCATATGTAGGTTGTTTTTTTTTCCTAATGTTCACATGGAAAGATTTGGCCTGTCGGTTGTTTTATGTGTTACTGATTCTGCCTTGATAGCTTTCTTCCTTCCAATGGTGCACGATTTCACTTTCAGTCCCTGAATTAACTTTGCACTTATTAATGGTGCTTGCAGTTTAAAACTCAAAGTAAACTATTTTGATTGTGATAGTTCATATTGAAGGATCACTTGCTTTCTTTGGCCTGATCTTGAAGAGTTTGGTCATATGATGCACGTGTCTTTAATCATAACTTGAAGAAGTTGTAGGTGGTGGTGTCCACATACAGTCTCTAAGAATCTGTACCGAACAATGTTCTACACACTCATAAATTCAGTTTGGCATATGAAGATTTAGAAAATAAAATTGTTTTATTGTAGGATGTTTGCCTACTTATCAAAAATGATAACATGTAACTACAGGGGATTTTAATTTTTAAAATAATGTAAGTTACCTTTCAACAGAATTCAAGGAGATTTATGTTATTGTTGACTTCAGAAGATGAAGATGCCTGTCTGCTAAACATGCCTGTCTGCTAAACAAACTTGTGGAGGTTAGATAAATTTGGAATTTAAGTTGCATGTGTGCTGTTCACTAAAGATCCGTCACATGGTTTGGCACCTTCCTGGTCATTTTGCAATAAGAGATCTATGGCTAAAAAGAAGAAAAAAAAAAGAATTGCTTGTCTGCTAGAGCTGGGGCTTACGTAATCAAGAAGTATATGGAATTACAGCCTGCTTCCCTGTGCCCTACATAATGTTCTGACTCAATCAGTTGGGGATACAAACTTGATGTAGCTTTATGATTGGATCATTTTATGTAGGGTGGGTAGGGTATATTTCATAATGTATTGTTATTACATGAATTGGCCATCTTATTTGTTTTGTCTTTCTTGTGCATTTCTTGGCCTTTGACTTTTGGTTATGTGCAAGCTGAATAGTATCAGTTCAGCCATGAGTAATGGCGATAGCATTTTCTGAAAATGTAGGTGCTGTCAGCATCAGAAAATGTTGGGGCGCCACTTTTTCCAGAGGAAATATTATTGCGCTATTCTGGATTGAAGCCTGGAAAATTTTGGAACGAGGAACATGATTTATTGTTACTGCGAGCTGTGCTCAAGTATGCCTTCTAACCTGTTTATTTACTAAATTGGTGCTCTGACATTTGGTTTCATATGGTTAGTATCTAACAAGTGCTCCAAATTACTATGTTTTTAAGAGCGAATTTTCCAGATTTCACTTCAGTGTATGTCCCATCATTGCCTCCAGCATTTCCCCAGGAGACTTCATACTACTTTTAGTAATGAATGAATCCTTATTAGATTAGCGACTCAATAATTTACTAATCCTTTTTCTGATTTTTTTCCATGCTGATGTGACTGAGATTCCAATGGCACTCATCGGACCAGTCTGCATGATAGAAAATGATTCCAGTTGCCAGAAGCTAGGTGAACTTAAATAGCACTTTTTTTTCAACAACATCACCACAATCAACAAACCAATTCTTATCTTGTTAGGTGGTTGTGGACTATATGAAAGTGTTCTATTTTATTGCGGTCGGTTCTCTGTCAAGTCTTCTGAAAAAAATAAAAAGTCCATATCTTTTTAAATCTTCTTCTTCAAAATTGGTTTTCTATGCCCTATATAGCCTGGCTCTTCATTTCAGCAGCTCATCATTGGAGCATCCAGAGGCCTTTGTTTCACATGGCAAAACACTTTGAAAGAGTATCTGCTATCTTATCTTCAATAGGCCCTTCACCCATGTTTGCTCCAAATAATTTCATTCATTGTGTATCTTTCCTAGAGTGTCAGCACATCCATGAATCATTTTCATCTCCACTACACTCAATTTGTGTACTTGGTGGTGTTTGACTGCCCAGCATTATGGTGCCATAAAGCACTGCTGGTCATATTGTCACCCTATAGGTTTCCCTTCTGCTTTAGTGGCATTTGGCAATAGCCAAAACACCACGTGTAAATCTTGATGTAATCCATCTTTCTTTTGCTCTACTAGTAAGGTATTTGTCAATTTCCATCCTCTTGCAAAATGGATTCAAGTAGCGAACCCCTACTCTTACTGATTTTATGCTACTCCTTACATGAAAACCGGTAGACTCCAAACTTTTCCACCAGAGTTCAAGCTTCTCATTTACTCCTGCTTGGTTTATCATGTAGGAGCAATATATCGCTTTGTACCAAGAAAAGTGCCTTTTTCATATCTGCTTAGGCTGGCTTCTTTTGAAAAGTGTCGTTCCATTTAATTTCTTCTATTAGTAGGGATGTCATACTAGATTGCTGGTCTGGGGTATCATGTGTACCTGATGAATGAGAAGTAAACCTTCCTGTTTGTATTAATTTGATTCTCGTTGTATCATTTCTGTCCTTGAATTTGAAGGCATGGATATGGACGATGGCAAGCTATTGTGGATGACAAGGACTTGAGGGTTCAAGAGGTCATCTGTCAGGAATTAAATCTTCCCTTTATAAATGTACCTATCCCAGGACAGGTTCCTGTTCAACCTCAAAATGTTACTAATAGTACTGATGCAACTGCAAGCAACAACCAGCCCCAGGGAAATGGCAATGGAAATGATCCAGCCGTTAATGTATCACAGAGAGTGACTGAAACTGCCACCCAGGGACAGGTGTATCAAGATTCTAATCTTCTATATCATTATAGAGATATGCAGAGAAGACAAGTTGAGTTTATCAAGAAAAGGGTGCTTCTTTTGGAAAAAGGACTTAATGCAGAGTATCAGCAAGATTACTTTGTGAGTTTAAATCTCTCCAGTTTCTGAACACTTACCATGAAGAAATTATTTTACTGAAAGTTCTGCTTGAAGTAATTTCAAGGAATGTGGCTTTATAGTTTACTGTGTTGGGCTTCACTGTCTGCATAATGGAGACTGCATCAAATTTTGAAGATTCGGGGTATGATTGGGTTCAGAATGAACATAATAGGGAAATCAAATGTGGTAGACCAGTTCTGGAATAACTGGATTAAATTAGAAATGTGGAGTAAATTATTAGCTCGTAGATGCCAATACTAATTTAAATGGTGTCTACCCCCTTTTTTTCTATTCTACCCGTAGTATGCAGAGTAGGGTGTGGTCCCTTGGGATTTCCACTACAAGTTTTTCAGGGTATTGGGTAAACTTTTGATATTGCAAACACTCATTTAATCCATCTGGTTTCTCATCAGGCTAAAATAAATGATTCATTGATCTGAACGGGGCAAAACTTTGTTATTAACGTTGAGCATTTTATGTTACTCCATCATATCACATTGAGGTTTTGGTTGATTCATGCCTGGCTGATACTTTTTTCCACTGATTAATTGATTTCAGGGAGAGTTAGGAGCAAATGGGAATGCTTCTGAGGCGCCTGAATCTGAACCTCGAGCACCAGAGGCACCCCCTCCAAGCTCTGATAATGTTGATATGAAGATAATTGAGCAGCTGCCTCAGATTAAAGTCATTGGTAAGGAACCTTCCCCTAGTCTTCAATTTTGGGTGATTGTTTCAAGCTTATTAATGATGTGGACCTCATAATGACATCTTTCATTATTTTTTTATAGAAAGAAATTCTTCTTTTCTTATTTTTTCTTTTTTTGCTTATATGTGCTGATGCATTTATTTCTTTATTACATGCACACTTCTTTGATGAATATTGTCTTTTATAAGTATATGAAAGGGAACCAAGGGGGTGTGAATTCCATTCTAATGGCATTTAGTGTATGGGTGGGAGGAAATCAGTTCGTATCTTTAAATCCTTTACATATAAATTTTTCTCACAAGTTAATTATGTGACCATTTTGAGTAGGAGAACGCAGGATTATTCCAAATGGCGGTCGCTGATTTCGTGTGCGACCATTTTTTTCAAATATTTTTCCCTCTACTGCAACCTGATTTATAGTTCGGATATGCAAGTCCTTAAATTTTTTGTAAAATGGTATATGTTGAATTAAAAGAACCTTGCCTAACATAGTTAGGCATATTATGATATATTATGTGATCAAGGACAATTAAGCGTTTGAAGAAGAATCTGAGCTTGAACACTAACTTCAGCTCTTAATATAGTATGTTGGTCAAGAAAAACTCATAATAATTATAGATTATGGGGGTTGAAATATTCTAAGCAAACTGGACTTATGCTGATAAGTAGAGATCAAGGGTAGAAAGTATACGACCATTCTTCATTTTTTCACTTGATGTGCGCACGATAGGGATTATACAACAGAGAGGAATGCTGCATTTTGGGCAATAGATGCAGGACATATTTGCATTTAGAACTTAGAACTATCTATTTATGTCCACAAAGAAGTATATTGATTGGATGACTCTTTTGTGTCAACTCTTTCCCCGTGGTTCATTGTATGTTTGTCAACAGCTGCAGAGGAAATCTCCACTGTTGCTTGTGATGATGATTCAGACCGAATGGAGCTTGCGCGGGTGTATAACAAGGTGCCTCTTATCACATTTGTCTATGATAACTTTATTTCGAAACGTTAGCACATTGGCTTTGGTGCTGTGAAGATGAATTCTGTCCATGAAACTTTTTTTTCTTCTGAGGAGCTCCACGGTTGATCTTTAATTTTTCCATCTTGATTGCAGATGTGCAAGGTTGTTGAGGATAATGTTCATGAATCAGTGCAGACGTTCTATTCTGACAGCCCGGCCAGTCATAAGTTGCGGAAGAACCTTATTCCGCTTGAAAACGCCTTCGAAAGCATAACTCGAATCCTAACACCTGAGTCAGGTGACCCTCCTAAGTCAGAAGATCCAGTGGTTGGTCCAGGTCAACAATCAAAGGCTGAATCGTCCAAAACCACTTCTGCATCCTTCACTCAAGAAAATGGCAGCGCGAGTGCTGCCGTGGCAGACACTGAAATGCAGGAGTTAAATGAAGATACGTCGACGAGAGAAAGCAGGTTAGCCTTAGCGCATGAGAATTATGCGCGGGAAGAGTGTGTGCCTCCAGATGATGCCGCCGCTGGGGAAGATTCTAACTTACCTGGGATTGAACCTTCGAGCTCGGCTGTCACTAAGGACGACGATGTGGAAATGAAAGAACAGAATGTCCCTGACGAGGCAGAAAACCCCGAACCCAATGGAGATGGTGGTACTTCTGAGCCTGTGATCGTATCGGACGACTAAAAGATACAGCGGCGACATTGCTGACCCAGCAGCAGGGTCACCTCTTTAATAATAAAGTTCTTACAGACTATCATTCCGAACCATCTGAATTTTACATTATTGATGCATGAGACTTTTATTGCTAGACTCTTTGCTCGGGAGGTCCCGACGGAAACGATGCGCCCGTCTCATTGGGATTTTCGAGGTCGTTTGTTTCTCTGCCGTCTCGGCGTCTCCTAATCATTTGGAGTCGGTTTACAGTTAATTGTTTAAGACTGGTATGGTGCAGTTTAATTGCCGAGAGATTTGATCTTTGCTGCAGTTTGAGACTTTGAACAGAATAATGGCTTGTACCAATGTTTGACCGGCAGGGCGTATGGAGGGGCACTCCATGTACATATTTTCATAGCAGCTTTTCAAATTTACTTTTCAAATTTACCTTCTGCAATATTTGCTATATGTCGAAGGAAATGCCTCCTTGGATTTATCCATTTCGGTTTTTATCTTCTTTTTCCCCCTCAAGATGAGTTTTTTCAAAGGCTAGGATTCTAAAGCGGTCGAAAGATAGAAAATCATCGCGCCGCTTTCTAAATTCAAAATCTGCATATTACTCACGAAAACAAAATAAGATAAATGTTCATTCCCTAATTTACGAAATAATTGCATGTGGTGCGCGTGAGTTGAGGAGTGAATCTTTTTTTATTTGCGGATCAGACAATAATTTAGTATGTTCATATTATTCAATCTGCCATGATAATGAAAAAAACGTGAGCACAGTGAAATCGTCAGCCTTTTCTTTCCTCAGGCAAGAGGGAAAGGTTATAATAACGTTAGAGTTAATTTTTTTATTAAAAAAAACATTATATGATTTCGTACCGTTTCATTCAATCACAGATGGCTGAATGATGTTGTACAAAGCACAGGCTGATCCACTAAGAACTCGAAAGAGATACATATTTACTAGTGACAATCACTTTCGAAGAAGAGTCTAATCTACCCCTCAATGGTCGCTTTAATTGTCCTTGTATTTTTGTCTACTCCAAGAGGAGAAAATATCCTGTGTGTTTAATATCCGAAAGATGTCGGGACGAAATGGTTTAAGGTCATGTCTACCGTTAAATTTTTTTTTTTTTTAAAAGCAAAATTATATAATTTTGTATTTGGATGAAAATTTCAAAGGCGCGTTTTCTTCCTTGTGGATTTTCCACGGAAAAGGCCAAAAGAAGAAAAGCACATATGCATGTTCAACACGCGTTCAAAGCGCCACCTGCGGTACTACTCCCCTCGCTTTACGGTCTCCTCGTAATCATGAGTCGAACCTCATCCCGAATGTTAAAAAAAACAAAGGAAGAAGGAAGAAGAGATCCCCAGTTGCTCACGCGCCTCCTCTCGGTTTGCAGTGCACGCTCTTGTCAATCATCTGGAAAAGAGATCGAGACGAAGGGGATAGAAAAAGGGGGGGGGGGGGGGCACGTAATCATGAAGATTGCGACTTATGAACGTGCACAAACTTCAGATTTAAGCATGATTGTTGGGCTTCCTATATCTTCTTCGATTTGATAGAGCTAAGTACTATGAATCTCGTGATATAATCTTATAACAACCCACTAATATTCAATGACCAATTAAAAATTGCAAGTTGGAGACCTAGGACGACATCTAATTTAAGCCGGTGGAGGTAAGTGAGATAGGTATGATTTGGGGTTCTTATTTTCATAAAATGTGATTGAGTATCGTGTTAAACTCATTCGGAAAAATTTGTCCATTGTAGGATGAGAGAAGGAAAGAAAAAAATGACCCTAGATCATCGGTGGTTTTCTATCGACACGTCAGCTCTACTTATTCTTTTACGTGATTTATGGGGTGATTGGTTTCTAGTTCGATCTAATAAAACGGTCACTATTTTTTGTTTATGTCTTCATTTAGAGTAACATCTAATCATTCAAAGCATGATTAATAATAAATTTGAAACTCAAGATGAATTTTATACTTCCAAAGTTTTCATTTTCTTGGGAACAATGAACTATAACCACTATTTTTTTTAAGAAATAAAAATAATAAAAAGTACATGCAGCAAGTCCATTTATTCCTTATAATTAGAAATTAGACTCTTCGACACCTATTCAAGTTTTAGGAATCTAAAATTAGAATGATACTTCTCAAAACTAGATCGAATTGACATAAATTCTCGAATATGACAGTTTGTTGTGCACACCAGCAATGACTTATCCCTTTGGCACAGTGAACACGTCATCAATTGGGGGGAGATACTAGAAGAGTAGATTTGAATGCAAGGCAGATCCAAATTCAATGCATTTCCAGTTTAAAAGCATTATTAAAGTGAACCCCATCCATTAAGGCCCTCCTCTCCACACCTCACGCGCGCACGCGCCCTCTTCCCACCGTCCACGGCGCGTAGAATACTTCACACACACTCTGTCTCTCTCTCTCTCTCTCTGCGAAACGCCGCCGTTTCGACCCGCCGAGATTTTCGCACACTTTCTTGACCTTCAAAAATCTTCACTTTGTCCGAACAGTCTGCCACTTCCCCTATCTCTTCTTCTTCCTCCTTTTCCTTCTCTTAGTCTTCCTTCGAGTCCAAGCTGAAAGATCCGAACGCCCATCTTCGTCCCCCTTCGATCCGCCCCTCTCCGAGCTTCTTCGGGTCGCTGGAGTCTCTCCTGGGATCTGGGTCCTTGGACCGCGCGCCCGGAGCGAGCTCCCCTGTTTCTTGATCGGCGGATAAGGTAGGAAGGCGCGGCGGCGGCGGCGGCGGCGGTGGCGGGGGGTGAAAGCATGGAGAAGTACGAGCTGGTGAAGGACATAGGATCTGGCAACTTCGGGGTGGCCAGGCTCATGAGGAACAAGGAGACGAAGGAGCTCGTCGCCATGAAGTACATCGAGCGTGGTCACAAGGTGTCTGTTGTAAATTTTTCAGCTTTGGGGCTTTTCTTTGGTACCCAGTTGGGAAAGATCGAATCTTGGGTGTTGTTGGAGCTTGCTGATGGGATTTTGGTTGATTGGTCTTGTTGGTTTTGGGTTGTAGATTGATGAGAATGTGGCTAGAGAGATTATGAATCACAAGTCGCTTATCCACCCGAACATCATCCGCTTCAAGGAGGCAAGTTTTGTGATTTGATGCTCTTGTGTCCTGTTTTATTTTTATTTTTCCTCGGCTTATTTCGTGGGCATTCTGTGGAGCGATTTCTTGTGAATGTTTAGTGGACGACTTGAATGCGTGAGCTTGAAACGATGATTGATACGATGCAGGTTGTTCTGACTCCTACTCATCTCGCCATCGTGATGGAATATGCAGCTGGTGGGGAGTTGTTTGAGAGGATTTGCAATGCTGGGAGATTTAGTGAAGATGAGGTCTGCTAAGTATTTTCCTGATTTGAGTGTTTTATCTATGACTATGTTGCGAAATTGGGTTACGGGGCCAAACGAAATCACCTTCAAACATAGACTTTATGTTGCTAATTGCTTTAGTTACTGAAAGATTAAACAAAAGGGGAAAACTTTCCATTTCAGGTAAGGCCAAACTTTAAAAAAAAAAATCTGTCCGGTTTGTCCTTCTGTTTGGAGATTACACTGAGCTCGGTACGTTTGATTTTGAGCTCAAGATTTGCTTTGTTGTAATTCACGCAGGCTAGGTATTTCTTCCAGCAACTCATCTCAGGAGTCAGCTATTGCCATGCCATGGTGAGCATAATGTCAAGTTGCCATCGTTGACACTGTCTTTTCTGCTGTAGCTTCGAACTAATTTTTAATCCTGTATATCTATTACAGCAAATATGTCATAGAGATTTGAAGTTGGAAAATACTCTACTGGATGGTAGCCCTGCACCTCGTCTGAAGATATGTGATTTTGGTTATTCAAAGGTAACCTGTAGATGAAGTTGGATGAAAAGTGTCCATGTGCTTATTCTAATCCTATCGTAACTTTTCCTCTTCTTTGTCCATGCATCTCTAGTCATCCATTCTGCATTCAAGACCCAAATCAACAGTTGGAACTCCAGCATACATTGCACCAGAGGTTCTCTCTAGAAGGGAATACGATGGCAAGGTATGCCAATTTGATGCTTTTAGATAGGAAGTAGTTCCACAGTGATTTACAGCTCAAATCTTCGATGCAAGATTTCATTTTGTCTTGTGCTGAAGGTGTGTATGGATGTGTGGCTCTTTTCAATTGCCAGTCGTGTTATAGTTTATAGCGAATTACAAGATTACACTGCAGCTTCAAGAGTTCTGCAATCCTTTCATGTTTTGGATGAGCAAGCACTCTTCTCTGCAGTCCCCCTTTTTTTTTTGGGGGTCATGTTTTGGATGAGCAAGCAATCTTTTCTAGATTCTTTCACCTCATGCTTCTTGCTATTAACTTATATTGGCATACAACCAGGACTGTTGTGGATCGAGGTGATCCATCACATAATTTTTGGTTTCATATGACCTTTTGCAGTCTCCTTTCATATATGATTTACCGGAATGCTAATTCTTGCCAAAGTGCGAGTACCTGGCTATGATGTCTTTGAACTCTTCTGTGGGGCTAAAAAATTTTCGATCTTGTCTTCATTAAATCTCTTCAATAGATCTGCACATTGAACATTAAGTAGGTTGATGTGTCCTGCCTATCGTAATACAGATGACCTTACATTTTGTGTCTCCAATTGCCTCTGAATCCACCACATGCCAAATTTACTGTTTATCAAGGACCTACTTTATTTTGCATCAACTATTGCTCCTGAATACATAATATGCCAAAGGTACTGTCTATGGCTCACTTGATTAGAGATCTGCTTGCCAGAGATGAGAACCAGTCTACTTTCTAGCATTTCTTTTGTTCTCCTTTTTTCTCCTCACAATCATCAGATTTGATTTCATGATAAGCACTCTTAGCTTTCCCCCCAGTTGCAATCCATTTTAAGGTTAGGATTAGGATTTGATGTCTCGTATTTTTTGGTATAAAAACTGCATCTGAACTGAAATTAAGAGTAGAAAGAGAATGAACTGAAGGACTGGAAATTGGAGGAAGAGGAAGTTCCTCAGCTGTTTGGAGCAACTTAAACTGTTTTGAATCGAGTAAAATGTAGAATTCTGATATCTTGAATTAACCTCTGTGTCCTCCAAGATGTCCTATTAAAGACAAATACGTTTGAGTCAATTTGGTGATCAAATGGGAACTCTTACACAGAAATTCTGTCCATTTACTGCTCCAAGATAGAGCGATGAGAACTCGTGCTTTGGAAAGTAAATTTTTGAGTCCACGTTTTCCAGTTGTGTGATAATTTTTCTGCAATGAGGCAAAAGTTAAGAAGTGTGTCCTCTTGAGTCTTATTGGTTCCTTGAATATACAGATGGCAGATGTGTGGTCTTGTGGAGTAACTCTTTATGTGATGTTGGTTGGAGCGTATCCATTCGAAGACCCTCAAGACCCAAAGAATTTTAGGAAAACTATGAATGTGAGTGTACTTTCTTTTAGGCAGATAATTGATGTAATCCATTTCCCTTTCTCACGCCACTTAAACTGACACACTTGTTTTCTTTTTGCAGCGTATAATGGCTGTTCAGTATAATATCCCCGACTATGTTCATATATCTCAAGACTGTAAACACCTCCTTTCTCGCATTTTTGTCGCAAGTCCATCCAGGGTATGTAGATTAAGGAGATGTGCTTTTATCTGAGGATGCGATCAAGTGAACCGTTGAATGTCAATGATTGTTTGTAACATCTCCCTTTCCTTTTGAACATGCGCCAGGCCATGCATACGTTCTTCCTGCTATTTCGACTGTCATGTTCTTCTATTTTGGCCACAAGGTGCTTTGCTTCATCGTTTGACTAGTGAGGCTGGGATTAGTCTATAACAAAAAAATAAAGAACGGAAAACCCAAGCTTGGTGGTGGGAGAAGCGATTGGGTCATTACTTTTCTGTGAAAATAAGAATTGTATTAACAGTCCTTGCATCCACACTAGTAACTGTTACTGTGATATTCTTTCCAGAGAACCACCATCAAAGAAATCAAGAGTCACCCATGGTTCCTCAAGAATTTACCGAGGGAATTAACAGAAGCAGCTCAAGCCATAGAATACAGAAAAGGAAACCCGGGTGTCTGCCTTCAAAGTGATGAAGAAATCATGAAAATTGTGGAAGAGGCTAGAGTTCCCCCTCCTGCTTCCAGAACAGTTTCAGGCTTTGGTTGGGCAGGAGAAGACGACGACGAGGACGACAATGGAGAGTTGAAAGAAGGAGACTTGAAAGAAGAAGACGTGGAGGAAGATGACGAAGACGAGTATGAGAAGAGAGTGAAGGAGGCACAAGCAAGTGGAGAATTTCAGGTTACCTAGATCTATTCCTTGTCGGGGCCTCATTGTTTTCTGTTAATCCGGATCTTTGTCGCCTGTTGGCTCAATAAGTTTACTCTGTAAATTTTGGTGTCAGAAGTGTCTGTAGGTTTTCAGGCTTGTTTATGGTCTTGGCCCGACTACATAGGGTTTATAGATTGTCCGAGTTTGGAGATGTAGGCACAAAGCATAGATTTGACAGTCACTTTCATTTTTATTTTTTTGTTTCGGATGTTTGAGTCTAAAATAGTACAATGTGGAGGTATAGGTATAAGAATATGCAGTCCTTTCATGGATACATATCCTAGCCTGCGTACGGTCATCGACCATTGTCGCAGGAGCGATACCAGATGTTCTGAGAGTCAGCTTAACCATGTTTCTGTACCGTCTGTTGGTTTTTAGCGCAGTGACATGTATGATCAGACATTCTTTACTGGGGTTCTGTCCTACTTCAATTGAACTTGTAAAACTTCTGTGATATTTCGTTTCCTTTTAATGGATGAGTGTCCAAATTGCCTCCATCGAGTTAAATATGCCGGGGAGTGTTTAGATTAGATAATGTCCAAAGGTACGGTGAGTTTTGCTTGGTCACCAAAAGATGCATTTTGACCCATGTGTTAATTCACTATAAGCTTGTATCATGGGTTGGCAATTTCTTGGCCGTAGAATATCGGGGCAGCTTTTTTTTTTTTTTTAATAATTATTTCATAGAACAATAATGCGAATAGCTTTTTTGTGTTGGATCGTATTACGCGCAGCTTATTTCAGCTATTTATCACGCGCAGCTTATAGCTTGCAATAGCATTATTTCAGCTATCTAGCTCATAGAGTAAGACAATATATCACTTTACTTATCAGTGCCCAACTGAGTTTTCATATCCCTGTACATCATTCCCCAAAGGAATGATAATTTATACTATTACATGGGTTGTCTGATTTATGAGTTCATTTTTCCCTTGGAACCCATTCTTATGGATTTTCATGTATTCGATTATCATAACTTAGTGATATCCCTAAACATTCCTTTCCGCTCCTTTCCTCACCAACTACCTATCAAGATTAGAAAGCAACTAGATATCGATCCTTCTTCCTAGGCCTAGGATATTTATCCTTATATCATTTGGTGCACTCCTAACCCTCAGAAAGCAAGCTTCACTTTAGCAAGCTTCACTTTCTCCTTTCACAAGTTCAAATTTATGCCTATCACCGATATAGTACGATTGGTTGACATATATCACATACGCACAAAAACAACGAATGTATAATATCTTTGCACATGCGGAATATTGTCTTACAATATTCCTCTCCTAGACACATTACAAGTATAATCATACATCACTGTGCCCTGTATGCTATAGTAGCAAGCCTCGACCAATGTGCTCAACTTCCATTTGTCGACTTTAGCACACAAAAGCCCATTTGTAAGCACTTCTAGGGCATTCTTTTCTGCTTTGAAAAAGAGGTCGCGACATTTACAGAATGACTTAACAAAAATCTTATAACATAAGCTAAAGCAGTTAAAATCTACTACTCTAGGTTAT
Source organism: Eucalyptus camaldulensis (assembly GCA_019915185.1). Lineage (NCBI taxonomy): Eukaryota > Viridiplantae > Streptophyta > Magnoliopsida > Myrtales > Myrtaceae > Eucalyptus > Eucalyptus camaldulensis. The sequence goes on from JAHSVA010000001.1 coordinate 11,207,202, forward strand.
CTTGTAATTTACATTTTCAAGTTGATTGTTTTACAGATAATTTTATGATGTTAGCTATTGAACCTAGTAATGATGGAGCAAGGGAAAAAGCTGTGGCTGCTACTAACCTCCAAAACTGTTAAATGGGCTTGTAGCCTTCAACTAGTTGATGAGGCTTTCAGCAACCCAGAGGTATAAATCAGTAAAAATTATTTGACAAAAACAGCATGCAAGTATGTACGGCGGTCTCCTAGAGATACTGGTTTCCTAAAAGTGGCATTCAATCCATGAGTTCGTAACAGAATGGAAGCAAAGTTGGAGATTCAGTAAGAATTTCTCAAGCATATGCAATACCTGAACAGCAGGAATCGAAGCATAGAAGAACCTTTTGCCAGCTCAGCTGCTATACACGATGCCAACGTACATCCTGTACCATGAGTATTACGAGTTTTAACACGGGGTGCACACAGGTCATGTATCCTTTCACCTACAAAACATGTTCAATTTTAGTTCATAAAGTATATGAAAATATTTAATATTGTCCACGAGGTTGGATTAACAAACGGACAACATCGAACTTTTTAATATAGCTCAAGGAATAAGTTGAACGCGTACCAAAAGTTCATTAATTATATTGAACAAATTAAAAGTTCATGTACAACATTGCATATTTGATTGAAATTTAGAGATCATTTGTGTCATAATCTCTAAAGCGTACATCATCTCCAATACATCGCAAGATTCATCACGATAGGAATTCACTTCTGTACTATAACAGAAATTGGGAAGCCATTCACTATGCTATCACATTCAATTATGTCAAACCTTTGTGATATGGAAATGTATGAATCAAGTTTTATGTCCTTTACCTAAAAATACAATTGAATCAATCGAAAGATTTGAATTGCAATTCTATCGAGTCCTCGACTGCCCAAGATCCGCCTTCAAGTGTACGGTGCGGTCAATATCGGCGGTCAAAGTCAAGTCGAATTCAAGAAAGGATTCCCATTTCGTAAAAGCTGAATTTAGATATAACTTTCACGATTTAGGAAAACAAATAAAAGTATTTTTCCAGAGATCATTTTCTAGGAAACCAAACGGAAGTTGAGAAACGGTTTTCTAGCGTCAGGACATTAGCAGGAACAATCCACCCGGGCGAATCTGGATGATGGTGGCTCAAAACAAGAAATCTGGCGTTAATTAGGCTACCACATAACCTTGTGGAAACGTGCTTGTAAAGGCCCCAAAACGAATAGGAATCGTTTTCGAGCACAGTGATCAAAACGTGTTCCTGAAATCAGGTCCACGCCACTCCGAGAGAACAACTATTTAGAGAAGCTTCGTCGAAAACCAGAATCCATTGGCCCATTGGACACGGACAAGTTAGGCTTCATTCGTGAGAGACTGTCGGAGCTCGACCACCCTTTATTCGTTCTTCAGTGAGATTCAGTATAGAAAGGAAAAAGAAAAAAAAAACATTTGGTAATTGGAATCTCGTGTCGGGATAGTTTTTTTACCTTTCCTGCCCTTCCCGTCAATCGATCATGTAGCATATGACCAATTATCATCTTCATTGCCGACCATCACCACCACCACCTGTCGTCTTTGCAAGTTTGTCGACCATTAAATCCCACCATGGCCGGTCACCAAAACTAGTCAGTTACCTTGGTCACTATAGGACATCGACCACCCTTTCTTCGTTCTTCATGAGATTCAGTATATAAAAGGTTTGGCCTGTGGGCCGTTTAATATGTGTCACTAATTCTGCCTTTATAGCTTTCTTCCATCCAATGGTGCACGATTTCACTTTTAGTCCCTGTATTAACTTGTGCACTTATTAATGGCGCTCGCAGTTTAAAAATCAAAGTAAACTGTTTTGATCGTGATGGTTCATATTGAAGGATCACTTGCTCTCTTAGGCCTGATCTTGAAGAGTTTGATCATATGATGCACGTGTCTCTACCATAACTTGAAGAATTTGTAGGTAGTGTCTGCATAGTCTCTAAGAATCTGTACCGAACAATGTTCTACATACTCATACATTCAGTTTGGCATATGAAGATTTAGAAAATAAGACTGTTTTATCGTAGGATGTTCGCCTATTCATCAAAAAAAGATAACATGAAACTACAGGGGATTTTAATTTGTAAAATAATGTAAGTTGCCTTTCAACGGAATTCAAGGAGAGTTATGTTGTTGTTGACTTCAGAAGAGGAAGATGCCTGTCTGCTAAACAAACTTGTGGAGGTTAGATAAATTTAGAAGTTAAGTCTATCTGTCACATGGTTTGGCACCTTCCTGGTCATTTTGCAATAAGAGATCTATAGTTATAAAAGAAAAGAAAAAAGAATTGCATGTCTGCTAGAGCTGGGGCTTACGTATTCAAGAAGTATATGGAATTACAACCTGCTTCCTTGTGCCCTGCATAATATTCTGACTCGATCGGTTGGAGGTACGAACTTCATGTAGCTTTATGATTGGATCATTTTACGTAGTGCAGGTAGGGCATATTTCATATTATATTGTAATTACATGTATTGGTCATCTTTTTTTTTTTTGGTACCCAGAACCTCCGTGCACCGCTTCGTGGCGGTGTAAACTCTGGAAGAGTAGTAGAGTTACCACCATCCTTGTTGTTTTGGGTAAGTTGTGGATTCCTTTTTCGCAAGACAGACGACGCAGCGATTTGAACTCAGAGTCTCTCCCAAAAGGAACCTCCTCTCAACCACTACGCCACCACCACGGGTGATTGAATTGGTCATCTTATTTGTTTTGTCTATCTTGTGCATTTCTTGGCCTTTGGACTTTTGGTTGTGTGCAAGCTGAATAGTATCGGTTCAGCCGTGCGTAATGGCGATAGCATTTTCTGATAATGTAGGTGCACTCAGCATATTAGAAAATGATGGGGCACCACTTCTTCCAGAGGAATTATTATCGCGCTATTCTGGACTGAAGCCTGGAAAATTTTGGAACGAGGAACATGATTTATTGTTAGTGCGAGCTGTGCTCAAGTATTCATTCTAAGCTGTTTATTTACTAAATTGATGCTTTGACAGTTGGTTTCATATGGTTGGCATCGATTGAAGCAGTGTGCTCTCAACAAGTGCTCCGAATTAGTATGTTTTTAAGACCGCTTTTCCATATATCACTTCAGTGTATGTCCCATCATCGCCTCCAGTATATCTCCAGGAGACTTCATGCTACTTTTAGCAAGGAACGAAGCCTTATAAGATTAGCGACCCAATAATTTACTAATCCGTTTTCTGATTTGTTTTCCATGCTGATGTGACCGAGATTCCAATGGCACTCATCGGACCAGTCATTTGGGTATCAGTCGTCAATGTTGTATATATATGTTGAGAATAAAATTCCCCTTTACATCGGACATTCTTTGTTCAAGCGTAACACAGAACTTAATTCTCTTATAATAAAGCCAAAACGCATGATTTGGTGAAAGATTGTTCACGGGAATCAAAATCGGTGAAACAATGAAATATTCAAAGTTTCATATGGGGTTGACGTTGCCATAACTCTAGTGAAGCTAGAGATTGAGGAATCACGACTCATTTGTTCCATGAAAAATCAACATATTCAAAAATGTTTTACAAAAACCAATCAGCTGTATTGCTTGCAAAAACACGTTAATGAAAAAAAAAAATCGTCATCAAAGAAAACATTTAGGTATGGACTATTATTGATAAAGAAAGGAAATGTTTTTCGAATTATTTATATTGTGTGAAATAAAATGCACAAAACTCAATTAATTTCTTGACCCAACAAACATAGAGAGAGAAATAAAAAGCTCAACCTATTATTATTATTATTTTTTTAAATGGAATGAGGGCAACTGGAAAAGGTCCAAGCATGTGGCACTCACCGCCGGAGTCCGGACAAAAAGTGGCGAACGAAAGGAGCAGCTTCTTCGTCGTTTGACCTTGGATTGTCTTATGGGACAAGCAAAGCACATCTCAGAATCCCAACGAGTATAATCCCCTGGCATTTGCTCCGCCATCTCTCCATGGATTCTTCCGACTCGGAGCGAGGAAATATTCTCTTCCGACACATTCCTAACATCGCTGCTGCTCACGAGAAGAAAGTATAATATGTAGGGGTATCAACGGTTCGGCTCAATTCCGTTTTTAAAAAAAAAAACTGAACCGAACCGAAATGAACCGTTAGGAAAAACTTCTTAACCGAACCGAATGAGACCCGAACCAAACCTAAATTTCAGTACAATTCGGTTCAGTTTGATTCGGTTTTTCGGTTTTTGGTTTTTAACTTTTAGTTTTAATTTTTTTAATTTTTTTCTGTTGTATTTCCAAGAAATAAGCTTTTATCAGTTTGTTGGTTCAGTTCGGTTCAGGTAACTGATAAAAAAAAATTCGGTTTTAATGAGAACCAACTGAAAAAATCAAATTTTTTGGTTTGGTTCAATTCGATTTTCGGTTCGGTTTAATTTTCGGTTTAGTTTTTGACACCCCTAATTGTATGGACAGACGTGCGAAAGGGTGTGGTCGATAAAACCAATTGCAATATTCTACTGACTAGTTTGCTAATCTTGAAATTTATAAATGCTTATTCATTTCATTGCCTCCTAGAGAGTTTCTTCGTGTATTTATTAGGTCGTAAAATAGGGATATTAGATTTACGACGTTAAATTTTTGTATTCGACTTCAACCTTTAAAAAAAAAAAACTATATATGAACTCAATTATTTTTTAGTGAGAGTCGACGTGGATCCCACAAATTGTCGAGATATGATTGACTTGATTTAGTGGACTTATAGCTTATTTGGTAAAGGCAAAAGCTCAAGCACTATATATTGAATCGTTATAACAGTTGAAAATATAAATAAAAGACGGTTTGATAATAACCAAAAATTCGCAAGGAGCCGGCAATCAAATGATTCAGGAAAAAAAAAAGACTGGATAAAACCTCCCAAAACCAGGTGCGGGCTTAGCTTCTCTTAGGAAAATTTGCTAGCACACTTGAGTCTCCTTTTGGTCCGTGTTGTTGGTTTTATTGGCTTTTAACCTTTGTAGTATTTATTATTTATTTATTTATTTTGTAATTAGGTCTCTAAGTTTTTTTTATAACAGAATTAGGTCTCTGAGTTGACCGAGTTATGCAATTGGGTCCTTTCCGTCGCCCACCAAATAAGTCACGTCCTTGCACCAATAAAATATTTTAGGGATCATGATTCCTCCAAAAAGTTGGATCAATCCATAGCGTGTATGAAGGTAAGGAGACTAGAAAATAAAATATAAAAAAAGAAAATTCTTGGATTTTTTGCACGTGGTGCGCGTTAGTTGTGAATTGTTTTACTTGTGAATTAAATAATACTTTCGTTCGGTGTTCATATTATTCAGTGCTATAATAATGAAAAAACGTGGGCATAGTGAAATTATCAACCTTTTCTTTCCCCAGGCAAGAGGGAGAGATTATAATAACATTAGAGTTAATTTTTTTATAAAAAAAATAAAATTATATAATTTTGCACAATGTCATTAAATCATGAGTACTGAGTCGATAAGTCGGTCGAATGATATTGTACAAAGTACAGCCCAACCCAGTAAGAACTCTTTCAAGTTCCACCATCTTATCCTAGGCGTATACGTCTACTGACAAGAGTCACTTCCGAAGAAGTGATGAGGAGTCTATCTTCCCTCTAATGGTCCCTCTAATTGGTCTTGTATCTTTGTCTTTCTCGAGCGCATAAAATGCCCTTTAAGTGTTTAACATCTGAGGGATGTCGAGATGTGTACGAGGTCTCAAACAATATAGTTTAAAGTAATGTCTAGAATCGAGATTATAATAACACTAGAGTTAATTTAAAAAAAATTATATAATCTTTGTATTCAGATGAAAATTTCAAAGGCGTTTTTTTCCTTTTGAATTTTCCACGGAAAAGGCTCTTACTCCTTAAAAATAATAAATTATAACCACTAATTTTTTTTGAAGAAATAAAATATATATATATACTCGGTCTGGTTATTTTTTAGAACTGGAAATTGCACTATTCGGATAACAATTCCACTTTTAGAAATCAAGAGTCAGATTCTCCGACATGCGGTTCTCGAATCTGACGGTTTTACACACCCCCAGTGGCTTGTCCTTTTCAGTTGGTGGACAAGTCAGATTGCCACTTCCGTATAACCTCCCCCTCCTCCTCCTCCTCTTCCTCCTTCGAATCCAAGCTAAAGATCCCCACACCCATTGTCGTCCCCCTTCAATCCGCGCCTCTCCGAGCTTCTTCGGGTCGCGGGCTCGCCTCCTGAATGTCTCCTGGATTCTGGGTCCTTGGCCCGCGTGCTTGAAGCGAGCTCCCCTGTTTCTTGATCGGCGGATAAGGTAGGAAGGAGCGGCGGCGGCGACGGGTGAAAGCATGGAGAAGTACGAGCTGGTGAAGCGCTTAGGATCTGGGGGCTTCGGGGTGGCCAAGCTCATGAAAAACAAGGAGACGGAGGAGCTCGTCGCCGTGAAGTACATCGAGCGCGGTCATAAGGTGGGGGTGGGTGTGAGTGTCTGTTTCTTTTTCGGGTTCTCTGTTGTAAATTTTTCAGCTTTCGGGGTTTTCTTTCATACCCAGTTGGGAAAATCGAATCTTGGGTGTTGTTGGAGCTTGCTGATGGGATTTTGGTTGATTGGTCTTGTTGGTTTTGGGTTGTAGATTGATGAGAAAGTGGTTAGAGAGATTATGAATCACAAGTCGCTTCTCCACCCTAACATCATCCGCTTCAACAAGGTAAGTTTTGTGATTCGATGCTCTCGTGATGCCTGTCTTCTTTTTTTCTGGGCTTATTTCGTGGGCATTGTGTGGAGCGATTTCTTGTGAATGTTTAGTGGACGACTTGAATGCGTAAGCTTGAAGCGATGATCGGTTTGGTGCAGGTTGTTCTGACTCCTACTCATCTCGCCATCGTGATGGAATATGCAGCTGGTGGAGAGTTGTTTCGGAGTCGCCGCTGTGCTAGCAGATTTAGTGAAGATGAGGTCTGCTAAGTATTTGCCTGATTTGAGTGTTTTATCGATGATTATGATGCAAAGTTGGGTTGTCGGGCCAAACGAAATCACCTTGAAACATAGACTTTATGTTGCTAATTGCTTTAGTTACTGAAAGATTAAACAAAAGGTGAAAACTTTCCATTTCAGGTAAGGCCAAACTAAAAAGAAGTCTGTCAACTTTGTCCTTCTGCTTGGAGATTACACTGAGCTCGTTACATTTGATTTTGAACTCAAGATATGTTCTGTTTTTATTCACGCAGGCTCGGTCTTTCTTCCAGCAACTCATCTCAGGAGTCAGCTATTGCCATGCCATGGTGAGCATAATGTCAAGTTGCCATCGTTGACACTGTCTTTCTGCTGTAGCTTCGAACTAATTTTTAATCCTGCATATCTATTACAGGAAATATGTCATAGAGATTTGAAGCTGGAAAATACTCTACTGGATGGTAGCCCTGCACCTCGTCTGATGATATGTGATTTTGGTTATTCAAAGGTAACCTGTAGATGAAGTTGGATGAAAAGTATCCATGTGCTTATTCTAATCCTATCGGTAACTTTTCCTCTTCTTTGTCCGTGCATCTCTAGTCATCCCCTCCCAATTTAAGAACCAAATCGAAAGTTGGAACTCGATCATACATGGCACCAGAGGTTCGTTCTGGAATGGACTATGATGGCAAGGTATGCCAATTTGATGCTTTTAGATAGGAAGTAGTTCCACAGTGATTTATAGTTCACCTCTTCGATGCAAGATTTCATTTGGTCTTATGCTGAAGGTGTGTATGGATGTGTGGCTCTTTTCAATTGCCAGTCGTGCTGTAATTTATAGTGAATTACAAGATTGCGCTGCAGCTTCGAGAGTTCTGCAATCCTCATGTTTTGGATGAGCAAGCAATCTTACCTGCAGTCCTTTCTTTCTTTCTTTCTTTCTTTTTTTTTTTTTCTCTGGTCATGTTTTGGATGAGCAAGCAATCTTTTCTAGATTATTTCATCTCGTGCGAAAAGTAGAAAGAGAATGAACTGAAGGACTGGAAATTGGAGGAAGAGGAAGTTCCTCATCTGTTTGGAGTAACTTAGACTGTTTTCAATCGAGCGAAAAGTAGAATTCTGGTATCTTGAATTTACCTTTATGTCCTCGAAGATTTCCTATTAAAGACAAATATGTTTGAGTCAATTTGGTGATCAGATGGGAACTCTTAGACAGAAATTCTGTCCATATTCTGATAAATTAAAAATAGCAAATTCTGTCCATTTGCTGCTCCAAGATAGAGCAATGAGAACTCGTGCTTTGGAAAGTAAATTTTTGCGTCCAAGTTTTCCAGTTGTGCAATAATGTTTCTGCAATGAGGCAAAAGGGAAGAAGTGTATCCTCTGATAAGTCTTTTTGGTTCCTTGAATATAAAGATGGCAGATGTGTGGTCTTGTGGAGTAATTCTTTATGTGATGTTGGTTGGAAAGCATCCAGACCCAAAGAATTCGAAGAAAACTAGGAAGAATTTGAAGAAAACTAGGAAGGTGAGTGTACTTTCTTACAGTCACAAGATCGATGTAATCCATTTCCCTTTCTCACGCCAGTTAAACTGACAGATGTTTTTTTTTTTTTTTTGTTGGCAGCATATAAAGGCTGCTGAGTATGATATCCCCCAAGATGTTCATATATCTGAAGACTGTAGATGCCTCCTTTCTCGCATTTTTGTCGCAAGTCCATCCAGTGTATGTAGATTAAGGAGATGTGCTTTTATCTGAGGATGCGATCAAGTGAACCGTTGAATGTCAATGATTGTTCTTGACATCTCCCTTTCCTTTTGAACATGCGCCAGGCCATGCATACGTTCTTCCTGCTATTTCGACTGTCATATTCTTCTATTTTGGCCGCAACGTGTTTTTGCTTCATCGTTTAACTTTTGAGGCTGGGATTAGTCTATAACAAAAAATAAAGAACAGAAAACCCAAGCTTGGTGGTGGGAGAAGCGATTGGGTCATTACTTTTCTGTGAAAATATGAATTGTATTAACAGTCCTTGCATCCACACTAGTAACTGTTACTGTGATATTCTTTCCAGAGAGTCACTATCAAAGAAATCAAGAGTCACCCATGGTTCCTCAAGAATTTACCGAGCGAATTAACAGAAGCAGCTCAAGCCATAGAATACAGAAAAGGAAACCCGGGTGTCTGCCTTCAAAGTGATGAAGAAATCATGAAAATTGTGGAAGAGGCTAAAGTTCCCCCTTCTGCTTCCATTCTGCTTCCAGAACAGTTTCAGGCTTTGGTTGGGCAGGAGAAGAAGACAACGACGGAGACTTCAAAGAAGAAGACGTGGAGGAAGGTGACAAAGACGAGTATGAGAAGAGAGTGAAGGAGGCACAAGCAAGTGGAGAATTTCAGGTCACCTAAATCTATTCCTTGTCGGGGCCTCATTGTTTTCTGTTAATCGATCTTTGTCGCCTGTTGGCTCCAATAAGTCTACTCTGTAAATTTGGGTGTCAGAAATGTCTAGGTTTTCAGGCTTGTTTATGGTCTTGCCCGACTACATAGGGTTTATAGATTGTCTGAGTTTGGAGATGTAGGCACAAAGCATAGATTTGACAGTCACTTTCTTTTTTTCTATTTTTTTGTCCCGGACGTTCGAGTCTAAAATAGTACAATGTGGAGGTATAGGTATAAGAATATGCAGTCCTTGCATGGATACATATCCTAGCCTGTGTACCGTCATCGACCATTGTTGCAGGAGCGATACCAGATGTTATGAGAGTCAGCTTAACCATGTTTCTGTACCGTCTGTTGTTGGTTTTTAGCGCAGTGACATGTATGATCAGACATTCTTTACTGGGGTTCTGTCCTACTTCAATTGAACTTGTAAAACTTCTGTGATATTTCGTTTCCTTTTAATGGATGAGTGTCCAAATTGCCTCCATCGAGTTAAATATGCCGGGGAGTGTTTAGATTAGATAATGTCCAAAGGTAGGGTGAGTTTTGCTTGGTCACCAAAAGATGCATTTTGACCCATGTGTTAATTCACTATAAGCTTGTACTTCTTGGCCGTAGAATAGCCTGTGCAGCGCTTGCAGCGCTTGATAAGATGATAATATCGGGGCAGCTTTTTTTTTTTTAATAATTATTTCATAGAACAATAATGCGACTAGCTTTCTTGTGTTAACTCTTGTGTTGAATCGTCGTAGCTTATTTCAGCTATCTAGCTCATCGAGTGAGACAATATATAACTGTTGCAGCTTATTTAAGCTATCTAGCCCATCGAGTAAGACAATATATCACTTTAGACTCAACAAGTGGTTGTAGCTTGCACTAGCATCATTAGGAGAGCGTTATCTACTCCCGATCAGTTTGTGTATAAAAGGCCAACCTTGCTTTAAGAGCTTCATAGAGATATAATTGTTTTATTCTAAAACTTTTAGTACCAATCATCTTGACGCCACTACGATGGACTAGTTGTATTTATTACTCATTTTTTGCTCAATAACCTCAAGCTCTACTTATAAGGGTACGTAAGTATGAAAGAATCACAAACCGTTATATTCTTCTCCACTTAATTCCACAACACACTCACTGCATTGCTTCCCTCTGTTTCCTAACCATCGAAGCACCACTTTGGACCATACATCGAATGACAATGCTTGCCCAACAAAATATGCCACCTTATTGATAGCTTTTTTCCCCCTCTTGCACCTATTTGGTCCCCTTCAGTCACTTGTGTTTTCCCTTACAAGTGACATTTCTAGGCAAGTGCATCTTTTGGTAGCACCCTATTTTACTTACTAAGCTTTTCTTGATCTAAGTGGACTAATGAAGATATTTTAACCAATTGATCTAGGAGCATTTTCCTTATTTCGTGAGGAATCGGGTTCTTTCCTGTGTCTCAAGTGTCATCTTAAAAACTAGTTGGGAGCCATACTTTCTTTGAGTATATTTTTTTGTCAATGATTTACTCTCAACTATCGTAGGATTGGGTAGACCATAGGTTTTCTTTGACTCAAACTCACTAACTAAAGGGATCCTACTTTGATTCCATTTGTTATGAGCCGATAGTCCCATGCAGCACCTAGTGAGCGGATAATACTAGAACAACTTTCCTTCTATGGTTGTTCTAGAAAACGATACAACAAATAACTTCCTCATATCGGATTGTATCACATCTAATTTAGCTCAAACATTTAGTTTATCGAGTGAGATAACAAATTACATTAGACTTAACAACTGATTTTGGCTTATCATCACCACACAAAGAGAGTTGCATCATCTCCCGTGAAATGCCAATCCCATCTTCAGAGCTCCATAGAAATATAATCATTTTATCTTAAAACTCCTTATATCAACGCTACTCCGACGGATCAATTGCATTCATCCCCTCCGCAACACTCACTCTTCTCCATTCACAAGGGTTTGTACTATGTAAGTACAAAAGAATCGTGGACCGTGACCCTTGCATCTATTTATACCCAAAAGAGGCGGCAGTAGTAAACAGGGGTTAACGATGGATTGAGTTGGTTTAGTCGATTCTTTCTAGGCCGAAAACGTGGCTGCACGTTCGTGTTTTGAATGCAGCGCTAATTTACAATACGCCTTTCTTAAAATTATGCGTGCACTTGATATCGTTGCTCTTTTTGGATGAGCCATATCACGTCCGATTTCCTAGTGAAGAGACGTCGGGTGGAGAGACATGTATGTTTATATTTGAAAGAGGTAGGAAGTTGCGTCACTCGTGGATATAGACTAGTGACACGGCCCACGGACAAGCATGACCCAAGATCATCCGTGAGGGGCCGTGTCACGTACCAGGGACTGCCCGGAAGCAGCCCACGAACGACCCATGAGCAGAACGAGCGGAAGGCCCATGCGCAGCCCGTGAGCGACCCCTGAGCGATGTTCGAGCAGCCCGTGACGGATCAGCTGTTAGCGTGTCAGACGGACCTGCAACCCTGATCTTGCTTCTGACACACGCCCATGGTCTGCCCAAGGCCTGACGCGCGCGACCCATGGGCTTCCCAAGGGCCTGCCTGGTGCAGACCATCGAGTAGCCTTCGAGTAGCCTTCGAGTAGCCTGTTGTATAGCTTGTAATGATTATACGGATTCAAAACGAACCGTTGGATCGGAGGGACGATCCACGGCTGAGATGCGACCCACTCTTGTATAAATAGGGATCCCTCTCCCACTTTGTAATCAGTTCGTTCACAAGCAATATACACTCTCTTTGCCCATTCGATTCTTGTGTTCGAGCGAGTGTGTGTGCAAGGCTGACTTGGGATCACCGATCCTAAGGCCGCGCGGTGTTTGATCGACCGAAATTGATCGACCCGTGACAAGTGGTATCAGAGCCAACATTTCCAAACGAAATGGCTGATCATCGTGCTGATTCTCCGGTCATTCAAGGCGATGAGCGTGAAGATCGTGGGCGTTCAGCCAGGAGGGCTAACTGGTCGAGAAAGGCCCGGAATGCCTCGTGTGCGAGGGATCCGAAGAGGGATCTGGAAAATCGTCTGACGGCCATAGAGGAGACCGTCACGGACGTCCAGGCGTTTGTGGACGACCTGCACCAGACCGTCGAAGGAGCGGAAGCCGGTAGGGAGGAGATCTTGGCCGAAGTGCAAGAGCTCCAAGCCGGCATGGGAGAGCTCCATGTCGAGGTGCAAGGATCCTTCATGCACGAGCTGCAGCAACGGGATGAGACTTGGGAAGCCGCGATGGCGGCCATGCGGGCGGAAATGGCGGAGATGAAGGGCAAGCTCGTGGAGCTTGAAACAGCACGCGTGAACGGGGTGATCACCGTGCAGTCCCGTGCCGATGCACCCAAACCAAAGGAGTTCAAAGGCTCCCGGGTGGCAAAGGACGTGGACAACTTCCTGTGGTACATGGAGCGATACTTCCAGACCATGGGAACGACCGACGACGTGATCCGGGTGAACACCGCAGCCATGTATTTAGCTGATGATGCGCTGCTATGGTGGAGACGTCGGTCGGACGGTAGGAATGGCGATCCTATCGTGACCTGGGCGCGGTTCGTCGAGGAGTTTCGGCGGACCTACTATCCTGCCTATGCGGAGGAGGAAGCCCGAGGCGAACTCAAGCGCCTAGAGCAGAAGGGCGGAGTTCGTGACTATGTGAAGCGGTTCTCGGAGCTGTTGCTCCAAATCCCGTCCATGACCGAGACGGAGGCATTCCACCAGTTCATGGGCGGACTCAAACCTTGGGTCAAACAGGAGCTTAAACGGTGCAATGCAACGGACCTCACCACAGCCACTTCTGTGGCCGAGTCCCTTGTTGAATATAGGACGGCAACCACTGCCAAGCCCGACTTTCGACCGAAAGAAAAGGCCAATGGTGGGGGAGATCGAGGCCGGTTCCCTCGACCAAATGCTGGCAGGCCGCCTCCGACTCCTCACAGGAATCAACCCGAGTCGAGCAACGGGAGATATCAACACAAGGTACGCACATACAAGTGCTTCTTTTGTGATGGTCCCCATATGGCTCGGGATTGCCCGAAGAGAGGAAAGTTGGCGGCCCTGTGCAAGGAGGACAAGCCGCGAGAGGAGGCGCGGTTGGGATCGTTGCGGATCCTTGGAACGATCAAGGCTTCCAAGAAGGCCAAAGAACCGAAGGGAATGATGTTCGTAGACGTAAAGATCGGAGGTACCACGATGAGCGCACTCGTGGATACCGGGGCGTCCGATCTGTTCATATCCAAAGAGGCCGCGAAGAAGCTGCATCTTCCGGTCGAGGCAAATGAGTCCGGTTGGCTCAAGATGGTGAATTCCAGGGAAGTCCCGACCAGCGGTATGGCCAGGGGCGTGGAGTTCCACCTGGGTCCTTGGACCAGCAAGGAAGATATCGAGGTAATTCCCCTTGATGACTATGATTTCATACTCGGTTTGGGATTTCTCGACCGGATCAATGCGGGTGTCATGCCCTTCGCGGATTGCATATGCATTCTGGACAAACGGTGCCAATGCATGGTCCCGATCTACCGCGAGTCGGGACGCGATAGGAAGATGCTATCGGCCATGCAGCTATCAAAAGGGCTGAAGAAAGGCGAGGTGACCTTCTTGGCGGCATTGAAGGAGGAGGGCGCGGAGGAAAGCTCGGTACCGGAAGAAGCATCCCGAGTCCTCGATGCCTTCCAAGATGTGATGCCGCCCGAGCTGCCCAAGAAGCTGCCTCCTCGGAGAGAGGTCGACCATCGGATCGAGCTGGTACCCGATGCTCGACCACCAGCCATGGCTCCCTATCGCATGGCCCCGCCCGAGTTGGAGGAGTTGAGGAAACAGCTCAAAGAGCTGTTGGATGCTGGGTATGTTCGGCCATCCAAGGCCCCGTTCGGTGCCCCGGTGCTGTTCCAAAAGAAGCATGACGGATCCCTCCGTATGTGTATTGACTATCGGGCATTGAACAAGCTGACCGTCAAGAATAAGTACCCGATTCCCCTTATTGCTGACTTGTTCGATCAGCTCGGAGAAGCCCGGTGGTTCTCCAAGCTCGACCTTCGATCGGGATACTATCAAGTGCGGATTGCCGAGGGGGATGAGCCGAAGACAGCATGTGTGACCCGCTATGGATCATACGAGTTCCTTGTCATGCCATTCGGCTTGACCAATGCGCCGGCTATGTTCTGCACACTCATGAACAAGGTACTGTATCCGTTCCTTGATCGGTTCGTTGTAGTGTATCTTGATGATATAGTGATATATAGCCGGACGCTTGAGGAGCATGTTGAACATTTGAGCCGAGTTTTTCGGACCCTCCGAGAAAACGACTTGTATGTGAAACGTGAAAAGTGTGCCTTCGCACAAAAAGAAATTCCGTTCCTAGGGCACATCGTTGGGGGCGGACGTGTGCGGATGGATGTGGCCAAGATCCGTGCCATTGTGGAATGGGAGCCACCAACCAAGGTGACTGAACTGAGATCCTTTCTTGGTCTCACGAACTACTACCGGCGCTTCATCCGGGAGTATTCGCGCCTCACCATGCCACTCACGGACATGCTGAAGAAAGAAAGGCCGTGGGAGTGGACGGATCGGTGTCAAGAGGCGTTCGAGCGGTTGAAGCGGACCATGACCGAGGAGCCGGTTCTTATGCTGCCCGACTTCTCCAAACCATATGAGGTAGAGACCGATGCTTCTGATTTTGCCATCGGCGGTGTCTTAATGCAGGAGGGCCATCCGGTGGCCTTCGAATCTCGAAAGTTGAATGATGCCGAGCGACGATACACGGTCCAAGAGAAGGAGATGACCGCGGTGGTGCACTGCCTTCGCACATGGAGGCACTACATCTTGGGGTCCCGGTTCGTCGTGAGGACCGACAATGTGGCTACGAGCTACTTCCAAACCCAGAAGAAGCTCAGCCCGAAACAAGCTCGGTGGCAAGACTTCCTGGCCGAGTTTGATTATGTGCTAGAGTATAAGCCCGGAAAGTCCAATTCTGTGGCCGACGCCTTAAGCAGGAAGTTCGAATTGGCCAATGTGGTGAGCAGGCCTGATTGCCCGTGGGTTGATCGTATCAAGGAGGGGCTGAAGCATGATCAAAAAGCTCAAGCTCTCCTTGGATACGCCCAAAAGGGCTTGACGAGGAGATTTTGGCTTGAAGGTGACCTCCTCTACACCAAAGGACGGCGACTCTATGTGCCGCTCCATGGGAAACTTCGGAGGGAAATCCTAAAAGAGTGCCACGACTCCAAATGGGCGGGACATCCGGGAATCCACCGCACCATGGCGCTTGTTGAAGAACAATACTACTGGCCGCACATGAGGGATGACGTGGAGACATATGTGCGGACATGTCTTGTTTGCCAGCAAGACAAGATAGAGCAACGGCCTCCCGCGGGACTTCTTGAACCGTTGCCTATCCCGGAACGTCCATGGGAGAGTGTCTCCATGGACTTCATCGTGAATTTGCCCAAATCCGAAGGGTGTCGGCCCTCATGGTTGTGGTAGATCGCCTCTCCAAATATGCGACGTTCGTGCCAACCTCAATGGAATGCCCAGCCGAGGAAGCTGCCAAGCTGTTCCTCAAGCACGTCGTCAAATATTGGGGCGTTCCACGCACGATCGTAAGTGATCGCGACCCTCGGTTTACCGGACGGCTTTGGACCGAACTCTTCAAGTTGCTGGGGACAAGTCTCAATCTTTCCACCAGCATGCATCCGCAGACCGACGGACAAACCGAGCGAGTGAACGGATTGCTGGAGATCTATCTTCGGCACTATGTGAGCAACACGCAAGCGAATTGGGCACGGCTGATCGACGTGGCCCAATTTTCTTACAACTTGCAGCGGAGCGAGTCCACGAACCAAAGCCCGTTCGAAATCGTGACCGGGCAGCAGCCGCTCACGCCAAGTGCGATCGCTTCGGGGTATCAAGGAAGCAGCCCGGCCGCATACAAACTCGCTAAGGAATGGGGTGAGCACGTGGATTTGGCCCGGGCGTGTCTGGATAGGGCCGCGAAACGCACGAAGAAGTGGGCTGATAGAAAGCGACGGCATGTGGAGTTTCAGGTCGGGGACTTGGTGCTAGTCAAGTTGCACCTCGTCCTTCGGTACAGAAACGTGAACAAAGGGCTGATCCGTCGCTATGAAGGCCCATTTCGAGTGATACAACGGATCGGAGAGGTGGCGTACAAGCTGGACATACCGTCCAAGTTCAGGCTCCACCCCGTGTTCCATGTGAGCATGTTGAAACCGTTTCATGCGGATGAGGATGATCCGGATTGGGGCACATCACAGCGAGCGCCCCTTGGGGTGAAGACCTCCTATGATCGGGATATTGAGTGTATCTTGGCGGATCGGACCATACGGAAGAAATATCGGGCACCAAGGAAGGAATACCTCGTCCAGTGGAGAGGCCTTCCTGAGAGTGAAGCAAGCTGGGAACCCTCCGAGGCTCTGTGGGAATTCAAGGGGCACATCGAAGCCTTCCATGCCACGGACGCGACGAGGGCGTCGCCAGATTAGGTGGGGGAGAATGACACGGCCCACGGACAAGCATGACCCAAGATCATCCGTGAGGGGCCGTGTCACGTACCAAGGACTGCCCGGAAGCAGCCCACGAACGACCCATGAGCAGAACGAGCGGAAGGCCCATGCGCAGCCCGTGAGCGACCCCTGAGCGATGTTCGAGCAGCCCGTGACGGATCAGCTGTTCGCATGTCAGACGGACCTGCAACCCTGATCTTGCTTCTGACACACGCCCATGGTCTGCCCAAGGCCTGACACGCGCGACCCATGGGCTTCCCAAGGGCCTGCCTGGTGCAGACCATCGAGTAGCCTTCGAGTAGCCTGTTGTATAGCTTGTAATGATTATACGGATTCAAAACGAACCGTTGGATCGGAGGGACGATCCACGGCTGAGATGCGACCCGCTCTTGTATAAATAGGGATCCCTCTCCCACTTTGTAATCAATTCGTTCACAAGCAATATACACTCTTTGCCCATTCGATTCTTGTGTTCGAGCGAGTGTGTGTGCAAGGCTGACTTGGGATCACCGATCCTAAGGCCGCGCGGTGTTTGATCGACCGAAATTGATCGACCCGTGACACTAGGCTATAAGAAAACACTCCCTCCCTCCCTCCCTCCCTCTCTCTCTCTCTCTATCAAGAGATGATCATTCGTAGATTAGGTCGCAAATAATGCCTCTTTATCAACAATACCACTAAGATTGCGTACAGAATGACGGACTGATGAATCGATGTAGATAAACAAAACCGTATCGTTCTCATTTCATCCTCGTACAAGGACAGCACAGCCTAATCCGCAACAATTATTTGAATATGTACCAAAGTCAAAAGCCCTAGTCGATTAAATAGAGAAAAACTTTCATTATCAGGGGACACACTGCACCTGCATCTTTATTTCACCTCTGGTGCTGCCCCCGAGAGCACCTCGTAAAGCTTTCTAGCCTCAGTGGGGATGCATTCCCGATCGAACAGGGCCGACACGACCGCTACTCCCTTGAGATTTGGCAGCCCAAGTTCCATCACGGCGTGTGCGTTCGATATGCCAATTCCCCCGATTGCAACGACTGGCAGCTTAGAAGACAAACAAACAGCTTTCAACCCCTCCAAGCCAATAGTGAGATTGTTATCCTTTGTGTTCGTTGGATATACGCCTCCAGAACCGATATAATCGGCACCATCCATATATGCTTGTTGGGCTTGCTCCAGTGTCTTGCATGATACCCCGATGATCTTCTCTGGGCCAAGAAGGGCGCGTGCGGTGCGAACAGGCATATCGGTTTGACCAACATGGACCCCATCAGCGTCACAAGCCAGAGCAATGTCGATGCGATCATTTATTAGTAGAGGAACGCCCCTGGAACGGCATACTTCCATGCAGGATTTAGCTGCTTCAAGAAAGTTCCTCGTTTCCACATCCTTTTCCCTGGAAAAAGGTACAGAAAATCACACTTATCATAAGCAGTCCCATCTGAAGCGCTTTATGGCCAATCTCATCAATACGGGAAGATGACCGCCCGAGGAATACGATATTCCTTAAATGAGAATGAACTAGCTTGAACCAATCAACCAAACACCCGTAGAAGATTAACAACCCACTATATTTTGACTGTGTTCAGAAAAAAAAATAAAAAATAAAAAATAAGGAAGTAAAATTAATTTATTCATTCTCACTCTTGACTGGATATTTAGAAGGTGTAAGGACAATTGAACATTCCCTCAAGAGTCATTTCTTCTCTACTGCCTGCTTTTGAGCCCATATTTAGTATCCTGGAGAGCCATCGTTAGTTGTCTACCTTTTCTCCTTCTGAGACTTAGACACAGATGATTTTGATATCACATTTCCAAAGTGCCATTGTTCTCTCTGATCACCTCAGCCTCAGGTAAGCGTACTCTTAAGTGCCAAACAAGCTCAGTATTGATCACAGAGAAGTATAAAATTTTTTTGACCTTTTCAGAACATCAGAGCTTCTTAAATCGTAAACTTTTTATTAAGATTTGAAGATAAAGGCAAAATATGTGATTCACCACCCCCGAGTCAGAACAAAATGCTTAACGTAAATGCTAAATAGCAAATTTAGATGGAAAGGAAACCTTAGCAGGACAAGACCACTAAATATTTACAGAAATTTGTGCCTGTAGTTGCGAACTGTTCTCATAAGAGGTATCAATTTTGAAGCTTTATTATTATATGCTTAGCAATGATACCACTGAAGTTTGTTGTCCTTTGGTCAGAACCAATATCTCTTCACTAGAAATGTCGAAATAAGTACACTGTAAATAATTTATTCTATTCAACCAATGTAGACGAACGACTCATATCCACATGATGAACGACGCCTATTCACATCTCCAAACTGTACATAGGACTGGATAGTTTCTCATCATGGTGCACACACGGTACAAAAGAAACACACAAAATTCCAAAGTCTGGGATGGTCGGCAGACTTGCATGCTTCTTGGACCTTGACAGTCGTTTAAACTAGACAATGAAAGAAATGCTATAAATCATGCAAGGCAATGAGGCATGAAGTGTAAATGCACAAACCTCAGCTGAATAATGGTTGCACCTCCCTCAATTGCAGCTTTGACAGCATCTTCAATAGACCTGCCCCACTTTCTATTCATCCCCGAATCTGTAACAGCATATAAGAATAGATCACTTGGATCCAGGACCATCTTCTTCCTGAAATTATGAACCTTTCAGTTCAACATCAGAAAATGATCGAAAGGCCCTTGAGGTCCTTTTCCAATGCTTATTTCTTTGCTGTAGTCCAAGGCATTCTCAACAAAGCGTTTGGCAACCTGCCAAATTTTTTAAGAAATGAAAGCTCACAAATTGATGCCAAATTCTTGCATTTAATCTCCACAAATGGTCCCCTCAGATTTACTCTTTGAATTTTCAATCTTAAATTCTAATGTTCAAGCAAATTAAGCCCCTCATCACATTTCCCTCACAATCATCCAACCCCATCGTCTCCCATTAATGGGTCATCAGTCCCCAACTGAGTTCTCATATTCCTCTACATCATTCCCAAAAGGAATGATAATTTATACTATTACATAGGTCGTCTGAATTATGAGTACATTTTTCCCTTGGAACCCATTCTTATGGATTTCCATGTATTCAATTATCATAACTTATTGATATCTCTAAACATTCCTTTCTGCTCCTCTCATTACCAACTACCTATCAAGATAGAAAGCGACTAGATATTGATCTGTCTCCCTAGGCCTATATTTATTCTTACATCATTTGATGCACTCCTAACCCTGTGAAAGCAAGCTTCACTTTCTCCTTTCACAAGTTCACATTTATGCCTATCACTGATATAGTACAATTTGTTGACATATATCACATATGCACAAAAAGAGCGGATGTATAATATCTTCTTTTTGCAAATGCAGAATACACTCCTACAATATTCTTCTCCTCGATACATTACAAGTATAATCATAAATCACTGTGCCCTATATGCTATGGTAGCAAGCCTTGACCAATGTACTCAACTCCCATTTGTCGACTTTAGCACACAAAAGCCCATTTGGTAGCACTTCTAGGGCATTCTTTTCTGCTTCGAAAAAGAGGTTGCAACATTGACAGAATGACTCAGCAAAATCTCATAACATAAGCTAAAGCTGCTAAAATCTACTACTCTAGGTTATCTTGCAATTTACATTTTCAAGTTGGTTGTTTTATAGACAATTTTATGATGTTAGCTATTGAACCTAGTAATGATGGAGCAAGGGAAAAAGCTGTGCTGCTGCTGCCTTCCAAAACTGTTAATGGGCTTGTAGCCTTCTACTAGTTGATAAGGCTTCCAGCACCCCAGAGACATAAATCAGTCAAAATTATTTGACAAAAAAAACATGCAAGTACGAACAGTGGTCTCCTAGAAATACCAGTTTCCTAAAAAGTGGCATTCCGTCCATGAGTTCGTAATGAAATGGAAGCAAAGTTGGAGACTCAGTAAGCATTTCTCAAGCATATGCAATACCTGAACAGCAGGAAGCATAGAAGAAACTTTTGCCAGCTCAGCTGCTATGCATGATGCCAAAGTACATCCTGTACCATGAGTATTACGAGTTTTAACACGGGGTGCACGCAGCTCATGTATTCTTTCACCTACAAGACATACAAGAGAAAACTATTGGTTCACAGTGTAAAGAAATCACACGCTTGAAAGTATAGAGAATACCAATGCAAAAGATTCTAGAATCAGACCATCAAAGAAAACATCAACAGCATCACAAGATCCAGGAAGGTCGCCACCTTTGACAAGCACATGTCTGTAAAGGGTGTAGGTAAATGGTTAAAGCAGAAAAAAGTTCTCTTCCAGCTTAGGAAGTCCTAAATCTGAATTGTCTTTTCTGTATCCTGGCAATCACTGCACAGTGGTTGCAGTGAACAAGCTTTTCACTTTAAAGAAGTCCAACATATTGAAATACTGACTTTGTGCACAGCCAATTAGAAAGAAAAAGATCAATTCTATAAACGTGCTTGCAGAAGCATCCTTTTTTCATACATGAACACCACCAACTTGCTTAGGCAAAGTTGCTAAAGTGGCACCTAAAAGACCAAAACTCCAACAGTTAGGCAGGCAATATCCGAAAGTTCCAACTGTAAGAGGCATATTATCCTATTCGCAAGCACAGCAAATAGTCATGACCAAATTCTGATAACATAGCATTATTCAGGAGTTTCCTCAGGATTAATATTTGGAAACAATAAGTGTTTATCTGGTATGTATGAGATATAACAAATAATATTCGACAGTTATGAGTATGATCCGTCCTCAGTCTACAATGAGTCTAAAGAATATACCTATGGACAATTTATCCTCAGCAAAGCAGCTAATTGTTTTGCCAAACCCTTTCAGTCTACCTCAATTTAGTTATTCTTCCAGAAATTATAACAGGAATTGGAAACTAAATAGAGACATTTCAAGATATCAAATGCATCTTGAAGAAACTAACCTTGGCCCCATTTGATGCAATAACTTCGCAGCAGAATGCATGTCAGCAATTGTCTCCGGTTGCCTACCCCCAAGTAAAGTAGATGCCTCCTTCAAATTTGGGGTAACTATATCGGCAATAGGAAGAAGCTCTTCTCTGTATCAGAACCCAAATTAGTGACTCGCCAAGTTTCCTACCAGCAAAACTAGTGACTTTTTATTCTATTTACTGCATGCTTCTGGCTAGCTCTAATGGTAAAAAGAATGAACCCCTGCCTGAAACAGCTACCCTTACTTTTGCACAAGAACTAAACTCTGACTATTTCGACTACGTCTTGTTCATGAAATTATTATCTTTTGCCTTTCTGTCAATTGAGTTTTCTCTCGTTCAGTCAAAAAACTAATGATTCTTCTCTTCTTCCATGATCTCCTCATTTGTCTTTGAACCACATTCCATACCAGGGATTGCAAAAATGTTAAGCATAGTGAAGATTCCTGCTACTTAACGGAAAATAGATGAGTTAGGAAAGACATAAAATCTATCATCTCTCTTCCATACGACCCCCCCGAGATCATCCCAATCTCTTTCATGAACGGACAGGCCCAGACTCTTCTTAACTATGTGTTATATAGTACTCATGCAATGTTTGGTATTGAACATACCGAAACACAGCAAGAACAGAAGGACCGGCAAGAACATCTCCACTGGTGGACACCATTACAGGATCAACTACTAAAGCTGCCTTCAATCACACAAACTCAGTCAGCTACAATGCCAATAAACCAGTGATCGCATATATATGTTTAAGCAATTTTTATAACAGATTCATACTTTTAACTGGAAATTTGCTGAGACTGTTTCTAAGGATCCTAACTATGCCTGGTGAAGGAAGCATTCCAGTTTTGACCTATGAACATAAGTTAAACCTGGCGTTAATAACCTCATTGAACAGTAGTCTCACTTTTACGATAATATGATATAAACGAAAAAAATTCTTTCACGGTAATATGCATCATGATCAATATCAGCATTCTAGAATCCATAATGAAAGTGACATGGACCATTATTTGATAGATAGTTAAAAGTACTTTTCAATTGCAGATGTAAGTGAAAGATCCAACCAATAACTAAAGAAATTACCTTGCACATTCAGTCAATCCAAATATTGAGTCTAAGTCCAACATTAGATTTCGAAAACCAACTTGGAATTTGATAATTTATCATCTTCCCCACTGATAACTCGAGATTCTCTCTAAGGTAGTTTTATCTTCTCTTATTATCTTTGGCCTTTTTCTCCAGTGGCTTTTCACTTTTTTCTTTTGTACAAGTGCATTAAAAGAGATTCAAGCTTCTACAATTATGAATTTATGAAAGCACATTAGAAGTGGAAATATAGCAACTGTCTGTTCTCTTCAATTCCAACTGAAAGTGAAAATGAAAAGCTTCCTCCTCCAAGCTTTTAACAGAACATAAACAGATGCCATATGAAGAGCATGGCATACAATCCCAGTAAGCTTGAAAATTTATCTAGCAGCAGAAGCAAGTAAAATTGACCAACCTACATTTAATCCTTAAGTCATCGTTTCAACCAAACATCCCCCTACCATAGTCAAGAAAAACTTGGATTCTAAATTGACACTCCACACAAAGGCCCAGAATAGTCAAGTCCCTATGTCATAACAATAAAGTTACAAAAGCACTTATCACGGTAAAGGAACTTCAAAAGATTACCAGCCTACAAGGACTTCTCATCCTAGCCAAAGCAAATATGAGACCACCTCAAAGATAACTCTTGCACCCTCTAAAGCCACAGGTGTATGTATAACCTTATCTTTGTCCCATAAGCAATAGCACCATCACTTGCCCTTACTCTAGTTGATAGTATCTGAAGAAAACAGTTAAGTTTATCTGCCCTGGACCCAGACATCTTTCACTAGACCCAGAAACTAGAAAATTGTCAGCTTTACAGGATAATAAGCTCATCCACTCGTCAACTAGCCAGCTCCCTAGCCGCTTTGTTTCTCCTCCTATGCCTGCAACATGCAAGACCTAAATTCTGCAGAGCCTCATCGCCAGAGGAGATTAATGTTTCTGTCCAATTGTCCCATTCATCGAGTATCTGTTCCTCTGTCCCATTATGTGGAAGTGAAACTCAGCGACAGGTGAGAATGACGGACATTTGAAACACTAAAAGAGCTGCCCAAGAAAATTTTAGGGAGATGCCATTTCTTCAGTGATAGCCTCAATTTAAGTTCATTAGTCTTTATTTCCACACTCGCGTACTCTTCCCGGAATTCCAAGACTGCCACTTTGCGGACACAAAAAAAGAAAAAAGACCGCCTTTCCACAAATTCAAAAGCCGAAGGAGACGGGAAAGGGGAAAAGGAAGAACACCAATTCCGAAACTTCAACCAAACCGCGGGTATGCAGATGAGCACTTGATATTTTGCAGCAATTCACTTTCTACTTACCACGTCGACTTGCATGTCGGAGAGCACGGACTCCAGCTGCTCCGCCACGAATTCTTCCCGCACATTGTCGACGCCCTGCAATTTCGACCTTCATCATTCAACCCAAACATCCACCAGAGAACACCAAAAAAAAACACCACCACCGACCTCAACAAATAAACCATCACAACCACAAACCTGGACTCCGACGGTATTCTGCGCGGTGACCGCGGTGATCACGGTGGAGCAATACACCCCGCGCGCCGCGCAGGCCTTGAGATCGGCCTGGACCCCGCGCCGGCCCCGGAATCGGAGCCGGCCACCGTCAGGACGTGAGGCACCTTCGCCATCCCGGCCGCGCGCTCCCCCGCCGCCGACGCCTCCATTGCTCCTAAGCTCCGAATCCGACCGCTCCTCGAGCGCGACGAAGCCGAACCGCCGCGCGGCCGCCGGAGCTCCTGCCGCGAGATCGGCGACGGATGAGGAGGAGGAGGAGGACTCGAGCGCAAGCGGTTCTGAGAAGCAAAGCATCGAGCATCAACATTGCAGAATCGCAGACGAAGAATCTAGAGAGAGAGAGAGAGAGAGAGAGAGAGAGAGAGAGAGAATCACCTTGTGGAGGTTGAAGAAGACGGTGCCGGAGAGAGTTGCAGAGAAAGCCATGTAAGAGAGAGAGAAACCGATGGGGGAGTGATAAGCGAGATTTTATGTGACGAGCGGTCACCGGAGGCCCGTGACCGGCGCGCCTGATTGGTCAACGCTTTATTAAAATGGAGTCAATGTGCCACGCGAAAAGCACAAATAATTTAAGATAAAAGAATAAGGAAAAATTTGGGTCAATCTATCCATGGCTTATTTATTTATTTATTTATTTATTTTATAATTAGGTCTCTAAGTTGACTGAGTTATGCAATTGGGTCCTTTCCGCCGCCCACCAAACAAGTCACGTCCTTGCACTAATAAAATATTTTAGGGAACATGATTCCTCCAAAAAGTTGGATCAATCCATAGCGTGTATGAAGGTAAGGAGACTAGAAAATAAAATATAAAAAAAATTCTTGGATTTTTTGCACGTGGTGCACGTCAGTTATGAATCGTTATACTTGTGGATTAAATAATACTTTCGTTCGGTGTTCATATTATTCAATGTGCTCAGTTTTATGATAATGAAAAAAACGTGGGCACAATGAAATTATCAACCTTTTCTTTCCTTAGGCAAGAGGGAGAGATTAGAGTTAATTTTTTTTTATAAAAAATAAAATTATATAATTTTTGCACAATGTCATTAAATCACGAGTACTAAGTCGATAAGTCGGTCGGATGATACCGTACAAAGTACAGGCCGACCTAGTAGGAACTCTTTCGAGTTCCACCATCTTATCCTAGGCATATATGTCTACTGATGGTAGTCACTTTCAAAGAAGTGATGAGGAGTCTATCTTCCCTCTAATGGTTCCTTTAATCATTCTTGTATCCGTCTTCCTCAAGAGTATAAAATGCCCTTTTTAAGTGTTTAACTTCCGAGGGATGTTGAGATCCGTACGAGGTCCCAAACAAAATAGTTTAAGGTGATGTCTAAAATTGAGATTATAATAACACTAGAGTTAATTTTTTTAAAAAATAAAATAAAATTATATCATTTTTGTATTGCGTTTTTTTCCGTTTGAATTTTCCACGGAAAAGGCCAAAAAAAGAAAAGCACATGTGCATGTTCAGCACGCGTTCAAAGCGCCACCTACGGTACTTCTCCCGCACTTAATGGTCTTATCGTAATCATGAGTCGAACCTCATCCGAATGCTATTAAAAAAAAAATCAAAAGAGGAAGAAGAAAGAAGAGATCCACAATACCACCACCTATGGTGACCCAGTTGGATAAGGGCTCCCATGATCCTTTGCCAGAGGAAAGGAATTCGAATCCCACTGATCGCACAGGATCTTAAGTGCGACGTTGGCGTCGCCCTAGGTTTAGCCCCTGTTACCCCTCTGTCGAACTGTCCGTATTGGTACAATGCGCGGATTTCCTGGATCATCAAAAAAAAAAAAATCCACAAATGGGTTTGTAGCGCATGCTCTTATTTTCACATGATAATTCAGAGCTCGAAATAAATTTCATACTTCTATTCAAATATTTTATCGTTCAATAATAGGCTCTTATTCCTTAAAAATAATAAATTATAACAATCGACACGTGTCACGTGTGAATGGGGTCAGCGATTCTCCGCTGAGAATCTCCCGACATTCGGTTCTCGAATCTGACAATTTTACACACGCCCACCAGTGGCTGTCCTTTTCACTTAGGGACCAAGTCAGAATGCCACTTCCCTATCACCTACTCAGCTCCCCCTCTTCCTCCTCTTCCTACTTCGAATCCAAGCTTGAAGATCAGCACACCCATCTTCGTCGCCCTTCGATACGCCCCTCTCCGAGCTTCTTCGGGTCGCTGGCTCGCCTCCTGAATCTCTCCTGGGATCTGGGTCCTTGGACCGCGCGCTTGAAGCGAGCTCCCCTGTTTCTTGATCGGCGGATAAGGTAGGAAGGAGCGGCGGCGGCCGCGGGTGAAAGCATGGAGAAGTACGAGCTGGTGAAGGACATAGGATCTGGACGCTTCGGGGTGGCCAGGCTCATGAAAAACAAGGAGACGGAGGAGCTCGTCGCCGTGAAGTACATCAAGCGCGGTCATAAGGTGGGGGTGGGTGTGAGTGTCTGTTTCTTTTTCGGGTTCTCTGTTGTAAATTTTTCAGCTTTCGGGGTTCTCTTTCGTACCCAGTTGGGAAAATCGAATCTTGGGTGTTGTTGGAGCTTGCTGATGGGATTTTGGTTGATTGGTCTTGTTGGTTTTGGGTTGTAGATTGATGAGAAAGTGGTTAGAGAGATTATGAATCACAAGTCGCTTTTCCACCCTAACATCATCCGCTTCAAGGAGGTAAGTTTTGTCGTTTGATGCTCTCGTGATGCCTGTCTTTTTTTTTTTCTGGGCTTATTTCGTGGGCATTGTGTGGAGCGATTTCTTGTGAATGTTTAGTGGACGACTTGAATGCGTGCGCTTGAAGCGATGATTGATACGATGCAGGTTGTTCTGACTCCTACTCATCTCGCCATCGTGATGGAATATGCAGCTGGTGGAGAGTTGTTTGAGAGGATCTGCAATGCTAAGAGATTTAGTGAAGATGAGGTCTGCAAAGTATTTTCCTGATTTTAGTGTTTTATCGATGACTATGATGCGAAATTGGGTTGCGGGGCCAAACGAAATCACCTTGAAACATAGACTTTATGTTGCTAATTGCTTTAGTTACTGAAAGATTAAACGAAAGGGGAAAACTTTCCATTTCAGGTAAGGCCAAACTAAAAAAAAATCTGTCCGGTTTGTCCTTCTGTTTGGAGATTACACTGAGCTCGGTATGTTTGATTTTGAGCTCAAGATTTGCTTTGTTGTAATTCACGCAGGCTAGGTATTTCTTCCAGCAACTCATCTCAGGAGTCAGCTATTGCCATGCCATGGTGAGCATAATGTCAAGTTGCCATCGTTGACACTGTCTTTCTGCTGTTGCTTCGAACTAATTTTTAATCCTGTATATCTATTACAGAAAATATGTCATAGAGATTTGAAGCTGGAAAATACTCTACTGGATGGTAGCCCTGCACCTCGTCTGAAGATATGTGATTTTGGTTATTCAAAGGTAACCTGTAGATGAAGTTGGATGAAAAGTGTTCATGTGCTTATTCTAATCCTATCGGTAACTTTTCCTCTTCTTTGTCCATGCATCTCTAGTCATCCATTCTGCATTCAAGACCCAAATCGACGGTTGGAACTCCAGCATACATTGCACCAGAGGTTCTCTCTAGAAGGGAATATGATGGCAAGGTATGCCAATTTGATGCTTTTAGATAGGAAGTAGTTCCACAGTGATTTACAGCTCAAATCTTCGATGCAAGATTTCATTTTGTCTTGTGCTGAAGGTGTGTATGGATGTGTGGCTCTTTTCAATTGCCAGTCATGTTATAGTTTATAGTGAATTACAAGATTACACTGCAGCTTCAAGAGTTCTGCAATCCTTTCATGTTTTGGATGAGCAAGCAATCTTTTCTAGATTGTTTCACCTCATGCTTCTTGCTATTAACTTATATTGGCATACAACCAGGACTGTTGTGGATCGAGGTGATCCATCACATAATTTTCGGTTTCATATGACCTTTTGCAGTCTCCTTTCGTATATGATTTACCAGAATGCTAATTCTTGCCAAAGTGCGAGTACCTGGCTATGATGTCTTTGAACTCTTCTGTGGGGCTAAAAAATATTTCGATCTTGTCTTCTTTAAATCTCTTCAATAGATCTGCACATTGAACATTAAGGGCCCGTTTGGTTCGGCTTTTGGGGAATATATTTGCAGAAATGCAAATACCTTTGTGTGAATGGGGTTTTCCGAAATACAAATATCATTTGGTAAAATTTGCATTGAGAAATAACTTTGGCCAAAATACCTTTTGGTAAAATTTACATTTGTAATTAACTTTTATTAAATTAAAAAAGCAAAAATAAGTTTACATTTTTTTTGAAGTCCAGCCACCAAACCGCCGAATTCGGCGGCCGAATCACCTAAATAAAAAATATGTTTATATTTTTTTATATAAACATATTTTTATATAAAAAATATAAACATATAAACATAAAATATATATAAAATAGATATGTTTATATAAATATATATTTATATAAAAAAATCAGAGAAAAAATAGATATGTTTATATTTATAAATATATATTTATTAATTATAAATATATATTTATTAAACATAAAATATAAAAAATAGATATGTTTATTTTTTACATATCTATTTTTTATATAAAAATAAACATAAAATATATGTTTATATATTTATACTGGACCGCCGAATTTGGCGACCGAACCGCCTAAATAAAAAATATGTTTATATTTTTTATATAAATGTTTATATAAAAAATATAAAAATATATTTATTAAACATAAAAATATATATAAAAAATAGACATTTTTATATTTATAAATATATATTTATTAAACATAAAATATATTTATATAAAAAATGGATATGTTTATATCTATATAAAATTTATATAAACATAAAATATAAAAAAAATAGATATGTTTATATATTTATATAAAATATTTATATTTATATTTATATTTATTTTTATTCAGGCGGCCGATTAGCTTCTCAACCAAAGAGATGAACAATACCGGAAGTTGCATTCCGAAGATGCAACTTGCCAAAGGATCTCAAAAGCTGCATTGGGCTAAAGGCCCTTAGAATCACTTTGGAGTTGCAATTGCATCTCGCCAAAGTCGCGCAAAAAAATGAACCAAAGAATTTTGCATTTGGCCAAGGGACTTAAGAGCCCAAATGAGTATTCCAAATACTGAACCAAACAGGGCCTAAGTAGGTTAATATGTCCTGCCTATCGCAATACAGATGACCTTACATCTTGTGTCTCCAATTGCCTCTGAATCCACCATATGCCAAATTTACTGTTTATCGAGGACCTACTTTATTTTGCATCAACTATTGCTCCTGAGTACATAATATGCCAAAGGTACTTGTCTATGGCTCACTTGATGAGAGATCTGCTTGCCAGAGATGAGAACCAGTCTACTTTTTAGCATTTCTTTTGTTCTCCTTTTTTCTCCTCACAATCATTGGATTTGATTTCATCATAAGCACTCTTAGCTTTCCCCCCAGTTGCAATCCATTTTAAGGTTAGGATTAGGATTTGATGTCTCGTATTTTTTGGTATAAAAACTGCATCTGAACTGAAATTAAGAGTAGAAAGAGAATGAACTGAAGGACTGGAAATTGGAGGAAGAGGAAGTTCCTCAGCTGTTTGGAGTAACTTAAACTGTTTGAATCGAGTAAAATGTAGAATTCTGATATCTTGAATTAACCTTTGTGTCCTCCAAGATGTCCTATTAAAGACAAATACGTTTGAGTCAATTTGGTGATCAAATGGGAACTCTTACACAAAAATTCTGTCCATATTCTTATAAATTAAAAATAGCGAATTCTGTCCATTTACTGCTCCAAGATAGAGCGATGAGAACTCGTGCTTTGGAAAGTAAATTTTTGAGTCCACGTTTTCCAGTTGTGTGATAATTTTTCTGCAATGAGGCAAAAGTTAAGAAGTGTGTCCTCTTGAGTCTTATTGGTTCCTTGAATATACAGATGGCAGATGTGTGGTCTTGTGGAGTAACTCTTTATGTGATGTTGGTTGGAGCGTATCCATTCGAAGACCCTCAAGACCCAAAGAATTTTAGGAAAACTATGAATGTGAGTGTACTTTCTTTTAGGCAGATAATTGATGTAATCCATTTCCCTTTCTCACGCCACTTAAACTGACACACGTTTTCTTTTTGCAGCGTATAATGGCTGTTCAGTATAATATCCCCGACTATGTTCATATATCTCAAGACTGTAAACACCTCCTTTCTCGCATTTTTGTCGCAAGTCCATCCAGGGTATGTAGATTAAGGAGATGTGCTTTTATCTGAGGATGCAATCAAGTAAACTGTTGAATGTCAATGATTGTTTGTAACATCTCCCTTTCCTTTTGAACCATGCGCCAGGCCATGCATACGTTCTTCCTGCTATTTCGACTGTCATATTCTTCTATTTTGGCCACAAGGTGTTTTGCTTCATTGTTTGACTAGTGAGGCTGGGATTAGTATATAACAAAAAAATAAAGAACAGAAAACCCAAGCTTGGTGGTGGGAGAAGCGATTGGGTCATTACTTTTCTGTGAAAATATGAATTGTATTAACAGTCCTTGCATCCGCACTAGTAACTGTTACTGTGATATTCTTTCCAGAGAACCACTATCAAAGAAATCAAGAGTCATCCATGGTTCCTCAAGAATTTACCGAGGGAATTAACAGAAGCAGCTCAAGCCATAGAATACAGAAAAGGAAACCCGGGTGTCTGCCTTCAAAGTGATGAAGAAATCATGAAAATTGTGGAAGAGGCTAGAGTCCCCCCTCCTGCTTCCAGAACAGTTTCAGGCTTTGGTTGGGCAGGAGAAGACAACGACGACGACAACGATGGAGAGTTGAAAGAAGAAGACGTGGAGGAAGATGACGAAGACGAGTATGAGAAGAGTGTGAAGGAGGCACAAGCAAGTGGAGAATTTCAGGTCACCTAGATCTATTCCTTGTCGGGGCCTCATCGTTTTCTGTTATCTGATCTTTGTCACCTGTTGGCTCCAATAAGTTTACTCTGTAAATTTGGGTGTCAGAAATGTCTGTGGGTTTTCAGGCTTGTTTATGGTCTTGGCACGACTACATAGGGTTTATAGATTGTCTTGAGTTTGGAGATGTAGGCACAAAGCATAGATTTGACAGTCAATTTCATTTTATTTTATTTTTTGTCTCGGATGTTCGAGTCTAAAATAGTACAATGTGGAGGTATAGGTATAAGAATATGCAGTCCTTGCATGGATACATATCCTAGCCTGCGTACCGTCATCGACCATTGTCGCAGGAGCGATACCAGATGTTATGAGAGTCAGCTTAACCATGTTTCTGTACCGTCTGTCGGTTTTTAGCGCAGTGACATGTATGATCAGACATTCATACATTCTTTACTGGGGTTCTGTCCTACTTCAATTGAACTTGTAAAACTTCTGTGATATTTCGTTTCCTTTTAATGGATGAGTGTCCAAATTGCCTCCATCGAGTTAAATATGCCGGGGAGTGTTTAGATTTAGATAATGTCCAAAGGTGGGGTGGGTTTTGCTTGGTCACCAATAGACGCATTTTGACCCATGTGTTAATTCACAATAAGCTTGTAAAATGGGTTGGTAATTTCTTGGCCGTAGAATAGCCTGTTTAGCGCTTGATGAGATGATAATATCGGGGCAGCTTTTTTATTTTCAATGATTATTTCAGAGAACAATAACGAGGGCCAGCTTTTTTCTTTAATAATTATTTCATAGAATAATAATGCGAATAGCTTTCTTGTGTTGGATCGTCGCAGCTTATTTCAGCTATCTAGCCCATCGAGTAAGACAATATATCACTTTAGACTCAACAAGTGGTTATAGCTTGCGATAGCATCATTAGGAGAGCAGTATCTACTCCCGATCAGTTTGTATATAAAAGGATAACCTTGCTTTAAGAGCTTCATAGAGATATAATTGTTTTATTCTAAAACTTTTAATACTAACCATCTTGACCTTCATAGAGATATAATTATTTTATTCTAAAACTTTTAATACTAACCATCTTGACGCCACTTCGATGGACTAGTTGTATTTATCATTCATTCTTTGTTCAATAACCTCAAGCTCTACTTATAAGGGTTTAATTCCACAACACACTCATTGCATTGCTTCCCTCCACTTCCTAATCGTTGATGCACCACTTTGGACCATACATCAAATGACAACACTTGCCCAACAAAATATGCCACTCCATTGATAGCTTTTTCCCCCTGCTGCATCTATTTGGGCCCCTTCAGTCACAGGGAAAACTGACATTTCTAGGCAACTACACCTTTTGGTAGCACCCTATTTTAGTGTACCCTATTTTATTTACTAAGCTTTTTTTTTTTTTTTTCTTAGTGGACTAATGAAGATCTTTTTGCCAATTAATCCAAGAACGTTTTCCTTATTTGGTGAGGAATCAATTCTTTCCTATGTCTCAAGTGTCATCTTAAAAACTAGTCGGGAGCCATACTTTCTTTGAACATAATTTTTCTCGATGATTTACTCTCAACTCTTGTAGGATTGGGCAGACCATAGGTTTTCTTCGACTCAAACTCACTCACTAAAGGGATCCTACTTTGATACCATTTGTCATGAGTCGATAGTCCCATGTAGCGCCTAGTGAGCAGATAATACTAGACCAACCTTTCTTCTATAGTTGTTTTAGAGAATAATACGATGAATAACTTTCTCGTATCGGATTGTATCACGTCTAGTTTAGCTCAAACGTCTAGTTTATCAAGTGAGATAACAAATTACATTAGACTTAACAACTGATTTTGGCTTTATCATGACCACACAAAGAAAGTTGCATCATCTCCCGATTAGTTTGTGCACGAAATGCCACTCCCATCTTCAAAGCTCCATAGAGATATAATCATTTTATCTTAAAACTCCTAATATCCTACGGATCAATTCCGTTCATCCCCTCCACAACACTCACTCTTCACACCCATGTTCCCATTCACAAGGGTATGTAAATACAAAAGAATCATGGGCCGTGACCCTTGCATCTATTTATACCCAAAAGAGGCGGCAGAAGTAGTAAACAAGGGTTAGCGATGGATTTAGTTCGTTTAGTCGACTCTTTCTAAGCCGAAAACGTGGTTGCACGTTCGTGTTTTGAATGCAGCGACAATTTACAATACGCCTTTCTTGAAATTATGCGGGCACTTGATGTCGTTGCTCTTTTTGGATGAACCATATCACGTTCGATTTCTTAGTGAAGAGACGTCGGGTGTAGAGACAGAGGAGGAATGAGCCTTCTTTTAAACTGCGATGAAGGTTTTCCGATGAGCACCGATAAAAGGGGTTAGAAGTACGTACCCAGGGAGGCGGCTTTCAAAGGGTATATGTGACCTATAAAAAGGATCTCTCTCCCCCCCTCTTTCGGTCTTAAGTCGTGCTTGAGTAGCTAAGTTTCAGAAGGTGAACAGCACAATGAGTAAGGAAGGAGACATTCGAAAGGTCGACTCCTATATATAATTAGCCTTTCTGGTAAAATATTGAAGCCCAAGACTTCGCCCAGGCGGAGGGACGGACGAAAGCCCGATGAAGGCCTGGGAACTAAAAGTCACTCAGCCGTCTGCTCATGTATGTTTATATTTGAAAGAGGGAGGAAGTTGCGTCACTTGGGGATATAGACTAGGCTATAAGAAAACGGCCTCTCTCTCTCTCTCTCTCTCTCTCTCTCTACCCATCAAGAGATGTTCACTCATAGATTGGGTCGCAAACGATGCGCTTTATCAACAATAGCACTAAGATTGCGTCCAGAATGACCGACCGATTCATCAATGTAAAAACACAAAACCATTATCATTCTCATTTCATCCTCTTACAAGAACAGCAAGGCCTAATCCGCAACAATTCTTTGAATATGTATCGAGGCAAAAGCCCTAGTCAATTAAATAGAGAAAAACTTTCATTATCAGGGGATATATACTGCACCTGCATCTTTATTTCTCCTCTGGTGCTGCCCCTGAGAGCACCTCGTGAAGCTTTCTAGCCTCAGTGGAGATGCATTCCCGGTCAAACAGGGCCGACACGACCGCTACTCCCTTGACATTTGGCAGCCCAAGTTCCATCACGGCATGTGCATTCGATATGCCGATTCCCCCGATTGCAACGACTGGCAGCTTAGAAGACAAACAAACAGCTTTCAACCCCTCCAAGCCAATAGTGAGATTGTTATCCTTTGTGTTCGTCGGATATACGCCTCCAGAACCGAGATAATTGGCACCATCCATATATGCTTGTTGGGCTTGCTCCGGTGTCTTGCATGATACCCCGATGATCTTCTCTGGGCCAAGAAGGGTGCGTGCGGTGCGAACAGGCATATCGGATTGACCGACATGGACCCCATCAGCGTCACAAGCCAGAGCAATGTCGATGCGATCATTTATTAGTAGAGGAACGCCCCTGGAACGGCATACTTCCATGCAGGATTTAGCTGCTTCAAGAAAGTTCCTCGTTTCCGCATCCTTTTCCCTGGAAAAAGGTACAAAAAATCATGCTTATCATAAGCAGTCCCATCTGAAGCGCTTTATGGCCAATCTCATCAATATGGGAAGATGACTGCCCGAAGCATACGATATTCCTTAAATGAGAATGAACTAGCTTGAACCACTTAACCAAACACCCGTAGAAGATCAACAACTCACTATATTTTGACCGTGTGTTCAGAAAAAAAGAAAAAAAAAAAAAAAAAAAGGAAGGAAGTAAAATTAATTTATTCACTCTCACTCTTGACTGGATATTTAGAAGGTGTAAGGACAATGGAACATTCCCTCAAGAGTCATTTCTTCTCTACTGCCCGCTTTTGAGCCCATATTTAGTATCCTGGAGAGCCATCGTTAGTGGTCTACCTTTTCTCCTTCTGAGACTTATATACAGATGATTTTGATATCACATTTCCAAAATGCCATTGTTCTCTCTGATCACCTCAGCCTCAGTTAAGCATACTCTTTAAGTGCCAAACAAACTCAGTATTGATCACTGAGAAGTAAAATTTTTTTTTGATCTTTTCAGAACATCAGAGCTTCTTATATCGTAACCTTTTCATTAAGATTTGAAGATAAAGGCAAAATATGTGATTCGCCACCCGAGTCAGAACAAAATGCTTAACGTAAATGCTAAATAGCAAATTTAGATGGAAAGGAAACCTTGGAAACCACTAAAATATTACAGAAATTTGTGCCTTTAGTTGCAAACTGTTCTCATAAGAGTTATCACTTTTGAAGCTTTATTATTATGTGCTTAGCAATGATACCACTGAAGTTTGTTGTCCTTTGGTCAGAACCAATGTCTCTTCACTAGAAATGTTGAAATAAGTACTGTAAATAATTTATTCTCTTCAACAAACGTAGACAAATAACTCATATCCGGATGATGAACGATGCCTATTCACATCTCCAACCTGTACATAGGACTGGCTAGTTTCTCATCACGGTGCACACACAGTACAAAAGAAACACACAAAATTCCAAAGTCTGGATTGGTCGGCAGACTTGCATGCTTCTTGGACCTTGACAGTCGTCGTTTAAACTAGACAATGAAAGAAATGCTATAAATCACGCAAGGCAATGAGGCATGAAGTGTAAATGCACAAACCTCAGCTGAATAATGGTTGCACCTCCCTCAATTGCAGCTTTGACAGCTTCTTCAATAGACCTGCCCCACTTTCTATTCATCCCCGAATCTGTAACAGCATATAAGAACAGATCACTTGGATCTAGGACCATCTTCTTCCTGAAATTATGAACCTTTCGGTTCAACATCAGAAAATGATCGAAAGGCCCTTGAGGTCCTTTTCCAATGCTTATTTCTTTGCTGTAGTCCAAGGAGTTCTCAACAAAGCGTTTGGCAACCTGCCAAATTTTTTAAGAAATGAAAGCTCATAAATTGATGCCAAATTCTTGCATTTAATCTCCACAAATGGTCCCCTCAGATTTACTCTTCGAAGTTTCAATCTTAAATTCTAACACTCAAGCAAATTAAGCCCCGCATCACATTTCCCTCACAATCATCCAACCCCATCGTCTCCCGTTAATGGGTCATCAGTCCCCAACTGAGTTTTCATATTCCTCTACATCATTCCCAAAAGGAATGATAATTTATACTATTACATAGGTCGTCTGATTTATGAGTACATTTTTCCCTTGGAACCCATTCTTATGGATTTTCATGTATTCAATTATCATAACTTATTGATATCCCTAAACATTCCTTTCCACTCCTCTCATTACCAAGATAGAAAGCAACTAGATATTGATCCATCTCCCTGGGCCTATACTTATTCTTACATCATTTGATGCACTCCTAACCCTGTGAAAGCAAGTTTCACTTTCTCCTTTCACAAGTTCACATTTATGCCTATCACCAATATAGTACAATTTGTTGACATACATCACATATGCACAAAAAGAACGGATGTATAATATCTTTTTGCACATGCAGAATACACTACTACAATATTCTTCTGCTCGATACATTACAAGTATAATCATAAATCACAGTGCCCTATATGCTATAGTAGCAAGCCTTGACCAATGTACCCAACTCCCATTTGTCGACTTTAGCACCCAAAAGCCCATTCGACAGCACTTCTAAGGCATTCTTTTCTGCTTCGAAAAAGAGGTCGCGACATTGACAGAATGACTCAGCAAAAATCTCATAACATAAGCTAAAGCTGCTCAAATCTACTACTCTAGGTTATCTTGTAATTTACATTTTCAAGTTGACTGTTTCATAAACAATTTTATGATGTTAGCTATTAAACCTAGTAATGATAGAGCAAAGGAAAAAGCTGTGCTGCTGCTGCCCTCTATAAATGTTAATGGGCTTGTAGCCTTCTACTAGTTGATGAGGCTTCCAGCACCCCAGTGATATAAATCAGTCAAAATTATTTGACCAAAAAAACATGCAAGTACGAACAGTGGTCTCCTAGAAATACTGGTTTCCTAAGAAGTGGCATTCCGTCCATGAGTTCGTAACGAAATGGAAGCAAAGTCGGAGATTCAGTAAGCATTTCTCAAGCATATGCAATACCTGAACAGCAGGAAGCATAGAAGAACCTTTTGCCAGCTCAGCTGCTATGCATGATGCCAAAGTACATCCTGTACCATGAGTATTACGAGTTTTAACACGAGGTGCACGCAGCTCATGTATTCTTTCACCTACAAGACATACAAGAGAAAAGTATTGGTTCACAATGTAAAGGAATCACATGCTTGAAAGTATAGAGAATACCAACGCAAAAGATTCTAGAATCAGACCATCAAAGTAAACATCAACAGCATCAGAAGATCCAGGAAGGTCGCCACCTTTGACAAGCACGTGTCTGTAAAGGATGTAGGTAAATAGTTAGAGCAGAAAAAAGTTATCTTCCAGCTTAGGGAATATTCAATCTGAATTGCCTTTTCTGTATCCTGGCAATCACTGCACAGTGGTTGCAGTGAACATGCATTCACTTTAAAGAAGTCCAACATATTGAAATACTGAACTTGCGCACAGCCAATTAAAAAGAAAAAGATCAATTCTATAGTGATTGCAGGAGCATCCTTTTTTCATACATAAACACCACCAACTTGCTTAGGCAAAGTTGCTAAAGTTGCACCTAAAAGGCCAAAACTCTTAACAGTTAGTCAGGCAATATCTGAAAGTTCCAACCGTAAGAGGCATATCATCCTACTTGCAAGCACAGCAAACAGTCATAACCAAATTCTGATGATATAGCATTACTCAGGAGTTTCCTCAGGATTAATATTTGGGAGCAGTAAGTGTTTATCTAGTATGTATGAGATACAACAAATAATATTCGATAGTTATTAGTGCAATTTATCCTCAGTCAACAATGAGTCTAAAGAATATGCGTATGGACATATTATCCTCAGCAAAGCAGCTAATTGTTTTGCCAAACCCTTTCAGTTCACCTCAATTTTAGTTGTTCTTCTAGAAATTATAACAGAAATTGGAAACTAAACACAGACATTTCAAAATATCAAATATATCATGAAGAAACTAACCTTGGCCCCATTTGATGCAATAACTTCACAGCAGAATGCATGTCAGCAATTGTCTCCAGTTGCCTACCCCCAAGTAAAGCAGATGCCTCCTTCAAATTCGGGGTAACTATATCGGCAATAGGAAGAAGCTCTTCTCTGTATCAGAACCAAAATTAGTGACTTGCCAAGTTTCCTACCAGCAAAACTAGTAGCTTTGTATTCTATTTATTGCATTCTTCTGGCTAGCTATGACAGTGAAAAGAAAGAACCCCTGCCTAAAGCAGCTACCCTTACTTTTGCACAAGAACCAAACTCTTACTATATAGATTACGTCTTGTTCATGAAATTATTATCTTTTGCCTTTCTGTCAATTCATTTTTCTCTCATTCAGTCAAAAAACTAATGATCTTCTCTCCTTCCATAATCTCTGCATATTAAGACTCCTCCTCAATCTCCACCTCGACTACCTCCCTCATCTTGCTCAAATCCAGTATCACAGTCCATCATCCATAAATCACATTCATGTCTTCAATCTATTTCCTTCAGCGACCTTCTCTCTTCTTCCACGACCATGAAATGATGACTGTTCACAATTCTCAATCTTTGAAGCTCATTCTGGTTGCAAAAATGTTAAGCATAGTGAAGATTCCTGCCACTTGGACAGAATGGAAAATAGATGAATTACGAAAGACATGATGTCAATCATTTCTCTTCCATACAACCCCCGAGATCATCCCAATCTCTTTCATGAACGGACAGGGCCTGACTCTTCTTAATTATGTGTTATATAGTACTCATGCAACGTTTGGTATTGAACATACCGAAACACGGCAAGAACAGAAGGACCGGCAAGAACATCTCCACTGGTGGACACCATTACGGGATCAACTACTAAAGCTGCCTTCAATCACACAAATTCAGTCAGCTACAATGCCAATAAACCAGTGATTGCATATATATGTTTAAGCAATTTTTATAACAGATTCATACCTTTAACTGGAAACTTGTTGAGACTGTTTCTAAGGATCCTAACTATGCCTGGTGAAGGAAGCATTCCAGTTTTGACCTATGAACATAAGTTAAAACTGGCGTTAATATCCTCATTGAACAGTAGTCTCACTTTTACGATAATATGATATAAACGAAAAAAATTCTTTCACGGTAACATGCATCATGATCAATATTGGCATTCTAGAATCCATAATGAAAGTGACACAGACCATTATTTGATAGATAGTTAAAAGTACTTTTCAATTGCAAATGTAAGTGAAAGATGCAACCAATTACTAAAAAAATTACCTTGTGCATTCAGTCAATCCAAATATTGAGTCTAAGTCCAACATTAGATTTCGAAAACCAACTTGGAATTTGATAATTTATCATCTTCCCCACTGATAACTCGAGATTCTCTCTAAGGTAGGTTTATCTTCTCTTATTATCTTTGGCCTTTTCTCCAGTGGCTTTTCACTTTTTTCTTTTGTACAAGTGCATTAAAAGAGATTCAAGCTTCTAGGATTATGAATTTATGAAAACATAGAAGAAGTGGAAATATGGCAGGATAACAGTTTTATACTGATACTTTAATATACACACACAAAATATAGCAACTGTCTTTTCTCTTCAATTCCAACTGAAAGTGAAAGTGAAAAGCTTCCTCCTCCAAGCTTTTAACAGAAAATAAACAGATGCCATAGGAAGAGCAGGGCATACGATCCCAGTAAGCTTGAAAATTTATCAAGCAGCAGAAGCAAGTAAAATTGACCAACCTACATTTAATCCTTAGGTCATCATTTCAACCAAACATCCCCCTACCACAGTCAAGAAAAACTTGGATTCTAAATTGACACTCCACACAAAGGCCCAGAATAGTCAAGTCCCTATGTCATAACAATAAAGTTACAAAACACTTATCACGGTAAAGGAACTTCAAAAAATTACCAGCCTACAAGGACTTCTCATCCTAGCCAAAGCAAACATGAGACCACCTCAAGGATAACTCTTGCACCCCCTAAAGCCACAGGTGATTATCTTTGTCCCATAAGCAATAGCACCATCACTTGCCCTTACTCTAGTTGATAATATCTGAAGAAAACAGTTAAGTTTATCTGCCCTGGACCCAGACATCTTTCACTAGACCTAGAAACTAGAAAATTGTCAGCTTTACAGGATAATAAACTCATCCACTCGTCAACTAGCCAGCTCCCTAGCCGCTTTGTTTCTCCTCCTATGCCTGCAACACGCAAGACCTAAATTCTCCAGAGCCTCATCGCCAGAGGAGATTAATGTTTCTGTCCAATTGTCCCATTCATCGAGCATCTGTTCCTCTGTCCCATTATGCAGATGAGCACGAGGTTTTAGCAAAAGTGTCGATATTTTGCAGCAATTCACTTTCTACTTACCACGTCAACTTGCATGTCGGAAAGCACGGACTCCAGCTGCTCCGCCACGAATTCTTCCCGCACATTGTCGACGCCCTGCAATTTCGATCTTCATCATTCAACCCAAACATCCACCGGAGAACACCAAAAAAAAAACACGACCACCGACCTCAGCAAATTAACCATCGAAACCACAAACCTGAACTCCGACGGTATTCTGCGCGGTGACCGCAGTGATCACGGTGGAGCAATACACCCCGCGCGCCGCGCAGGCCTTGAGATCGGCCTGGATCCCCGCGCCAGCCCCGGAATCGGATCCGGCCACCGTCAGGACGTGAGGCACCTTCGCCATCCCGGCGCCGCGCTCGCCCGCTTGCGGCGCCTCCGCCGCCGCCTCCATTGCTCCGAGGCTCCGAATCCGGCCGCTCCTCGAGCGAGACGAAGCAGAACCGCCGCGCGGCCGCCGGAGCTTCTCCGGCGAGATAGGCGACGGATGAGGAGGAGGAGGACTCGAGCGCAAGCGGTTCTGAGAAGCAAAGCATCGAGCGTCGGCATTGCAGAATCGCAGACGAAGAATCTAGAGAGAGAGAGAGAGAATCACCTTGTGGAGGTTGAAGAAGACGGTGCCGGAGAGAGTTGCAGAGAAAGCCATGTAAGAGAGAGAGAGAGAGAGAGAGAGAGAACGATGGGGAGGGATAAGCGAGATATTTTGTGACGGGCGGTCACCGGAGGCCCGTGAACGGCGCGCCTCATTGGTCAACGCTTTATTAAAGTGGAGTCAACGTGCCAGACGAAAAGCACAAATAATTTAAGATAAAAGAATAAGGGAAAAATTAGGTCAGTCCATCCATGGCTTATATAATTTGAGAAAAAACTTTTTTCAAAAGCTGGTCCAGAATCACCCATTTCACAACTGGACTCTCCAATTCCAAACGATCCAAAGTCTACAAAAGCAAATTGGAGACATTGAAAACTCGGTATTGACATTTACGTTCATATTTCGTCATAGGTCTATGTGGACACTGATAGATCCACTACAAAAGAAAGAGCTAAAGAGAGTTGTTTACTATGAAAAGTAAGGTCATTTTGATTTACGCAATTGGCTTATCAAGGAATTAAAGAGTCCAATAAACCTACCAGCCTTGTTTTAAGCATCAATTGTCATGAGTCATTTTCTAATTTCAATTCGATCTTCTCAATCACTTAGGCTGAACTCGAGTCCTAATCCTAGAAGCCAAGACTCGATAGATGGACTTGAGTCCTTGGTAACAAGACTTGGGCCCACAGGATTCTCCTTTGTTGTCCTTCGTGCCTCATCCTAAGATCCCAATATTGAAAAATCAAAGTTACTCAGAAAAGAACAATCAAACCATTTTATGGGTTTACTTCTTTACTAGCCAATTGGAAGATTTGTTTCCTTTTGAGTTTCTGAAAAAAAAAATGTAATGCCCTTTAAGGAAAATGAATTGACTTGTTTCTTTTCTGGAATGGACTTTCAAATTCGAGCTAAAATTGATTTCTTTGTATTTGTTTGCAGAAAACTCGTGTTTTTATTAATGGGGGAACTTGTATCGGGCCTGAAGGTGGGATGCAGTGTTTGGTAAAAGATTATTGGACCACTTTATATCGACAAAGTCCAAAGCCCAAGGCCGGCATTGCCATTTGAACTTTTTCCAAGTATTAATGAACTTTTTCAATTCCCTTTCTTGCCATTTGAACTGAAACTTACTATAAAGTTCCTGCTTTAACCCTCCAAATGCCCCTTGGGCATTGCAAACTCAAGTCAGCTATGCACTATTTCAGATCATGGCCTCAGGTCTCATCGGCGACGTCCCGTCACTGCCTAAGTGGCCATTTAGTTGGTGATCGAAGTCGCCATCGAATGCCCATGATTAGACATATTAGACATGTTGCGATTGAGATAGAGAGAGATTGGTGTGGCAATGGTTGTTGCCATCATCAAGCACTAGCCTGCAAGCGTCACCTAGGGTCATGTGATCTTGACGAGACGATGCCGTGGTCGAGTGACCTTGGGCGACCCGATTGCTGATGTAAGACATTCCAAGCAAGGTAGGTATCTGTCTTGCATGGACTCAAGTGATATTGGAGTCATGTTGCCATGCAGTGCCCTTAGAGAG
Organism: Eucalyptus camaldulensis; assembly: GCA_019915185.1. Lineage (NCBI taxonomy): Eukaryota > Viridiplantae > Streptophyta > Magnoliopsida > Myrtales > Myrtaceae > Eucalyptus > Eucalyptus camaldulensis. The sequence continues at coordinate 11,250,293 of JAHSVA010000001.1, forward strand.
GTCACAAGGCCATGACATCCCCCATCGCCTCCGGCCGCTTTCTTGCCCTTTCGAGCCTTCTCGAGCTTGACCCTGTTGCTTCTGTTTTGTACTTTCGGCCTTGTGTTTTCCTAGTTCTCTTACTGTCTCTTGTTTGGCAAGTTCAGGAGGACCAGTCTATCGTTTTTCAAGGAATAAGGGGGCCTTTCTAGATATATTACTTATAAGGGCTTGTTTCGATCCCCTTATAAAACTTAAGAAAATCGATATAAATGATTCATGAACTTTGATATAATATATAATGTGGTCTTTGAATTTATAATTTGTTCAATGTAGTCTCTGACCTATAGCTCAATTTATAATGTGATCCCAAATTTTTAACTTACTTGATGGGGTGCCTAAACTTTTGGTATATGTTGAAGTAATTTTCAATATTGTCTCCAAACCTAAATTAATAAAAGGATAACATTGAACTTTGTCATATAATTTAACAACTAAGTTAAAGACGTGCCAAAAGTTCATGGATCACATTAAACAAATTAAAATCTCTAAGACAACATTGTATATTTTACAAAAGTTTAGAGATCAGTTGTCTCGTAATCTCTAAAAATTTCGTCATTGCCTATACATTGCAAGATTACAACAGGAATTCACTTCTATACTACAACGTAAATTGGGAAACCATACACTATGCTATCACGGTCAATTACATCAAATCATTCCGATATGGAAATGTATAAATCCAAGTTTTCTGTCCTTTACCTAAATCAACAAGTTAATCAATCGAAAGATTTGAATTGCAATTCTATCGTGTATCAATCATCTAAAAGTTGTCCCACAACGAGAATTTGAAGAAACTTTGAATGAACGTGCTTAGTCTACATCCGAATTCCCAAAGTCGATGGTTTTCAAAATGCATCCGAGTCCTTGGCCACCAAAAATCTACCTTCAAGTATACGACACGGTCGACATCGGCGGTCGAAGTCGAGTCAAATCCCAAAAAAAGGGATACCCACTTCGTAAAAGCTGAATTTAAATATAAATTTCCGAGAATTGGGAAAACAAATCAAAGTATTTTTTGAGAGATCATTTTCTAGGAAACCAAAAGGAATTTGAGAAACGGTTTTCTAGCGTCAATACATTGGCAGGAAGAATCCACCGGGACGAATCTGGCGTGATAGTGGCTCAAAACAAGAAATCTGGCGTTAAAACGTGCTCGAAAAGGCCCCAAAACGAATACGAATCGGTTTCGAACACAACGACGTGTTCCTGAAATCAGGTCCACGCCAGGCCGAAAGAACAGCTATCTAGAGAAGCTTTGTCCGAAACCAGAATCCATTGGTCCATTCGACATGGACAAGGTAGGCTCCATTCGTGAGAAACTCTGTTGGAGCTTGACCCTTTCTTCATTCTTTAGTGAGATTCAATTTAGAAAAGAAAAACATTTGGTAATTCCAAATCTTGTATCGGGATGGTTGTTTCGCCTCTCCTTCCCTTGCCGTCTCTTGTGAATATAGACAAACGAATTGGATAAAATAGTTAGAAGGAAGGAAATGATCAGTCACCGAATTTACATAATTTAGTTTGAGTATCAGAATTTACGTCCACGGGAAGAACAACATGGAATTCCACTATCGAAACAAATGATGCAACAAAAATTACAATCACTCATATACTCATAGACTCTCTCAATATTTTCCATCCCCCAATTAATACTTAAAAACTCATACAGGGTACCTCACTTGAAGAATTACACAAATTCTACTCATAATGATTTAATTGGCTAAAATACTTGAGTGTATCTACAATGAGAAAATCTCTCGTGAGAAGAACTCTCTTCTCTCGACCATCGAATGGAAACTTAGCACCCTCTTGGCCACCAGGGGAACTTGGCGCACTCCTTAATGTTGGACGTCTCTCTCCTTTATAATGCAGAAGAGAGTCTTCATCATTCAATGGCCATGACCATTGAATAATAGCCATTGAATAATCATTATTGCACTTCATGATGCTCACATGGGAAAGAGACATCTTGTACGTTGGCCTTGCTTCTCAAAGTTCAGAAAGTCCACCTTGCATTTATTGAGATACATACGGAAGCTTCAGTTGAAAGGTCCGACTATTTAATATGATTCACCTGTTTATATTCTTAACACCGTTGATCGATCATGTAGCATACAACCAATTGTCATCGTCATCGTCGACTATCATCAACACCATCTATCGTCTTTGCAAGTTTTTCTATCGTTAGAATCCCACCATTGCCGGTCACCAAAACTATTTAGGGGCTATTTGTTTAAATTTGTTTTTGTTCCTTGGAATACAAATTTTTGTTTTTTTGTTTCAAGGAATAAAAAAAGAACAGAAACTCGTTTATTTACACTTTTGTTTCCGGAAACAAAAAATCTATTTTTTTGTTCTCGGAAACAGATTTGGAATAGAAATAAGAAATAGAAAAAACTTGTTTCTTGTTCCTGGGAATAATTTCGAGAAACACTTCTCTTTTTTTTTTCTCATTTTTCTTCTTCTTTTTTCTTTGGTCGGTTGTTGGCCTTAGCCACGGCCGTCGATGGCCGGCAACCTCGCCGAAGTGTCACCGGTCTCTAGCGAGGCCACTGGCCAAAAGGAAGAAAGAGAAAATTTAAGAAAAATAAAATAAAATAAAATAAAATATTTAAAAAATTATACAAGTTTACCAAATGTGTTTAGGAATAGAAATTTTGTGCAATTATCAAACGCGTTATTCTGTTCAAAAATTGTTCCATGGAATAAAAATAGTTTTTTCTATTTCTATTTTTAGGAACAATTTTTTAACAGAAACATTATCAAACATACCCTTAGCTACTTTGGTCACTATAGGACATCAATAGTCGATTGATCCTTGTTGACGCCTAAAATTAGGCTTTATTTTTTTTATTTTTTTTCGAATAATAAACCGAAAAAGAAACGAAAAAGAAAAGCGAAAGCGGAAAGGCAGCCCCCCTCCCCGCGTGGGCCTTCGGCCCATCGTCGCCTCAAGCCCGACCCCCTCCGCGTCGTCTTCTTCCTCGCGCCACTGAGGAGCACACGCGGGTAGGCGCAACGCCGGAGAAGCTTGAGCGGACTGCGGTCGCGTGCAGAGCAGAGGAGCAGTTGGCGTCGACGGGACGTGACCGGAGGAGGTGATGATGGCGGATGGGACGGCGGTCCAACCGGTGGGCCGAAGCCTTGTCGACCGACCGCTCCTGCCCTTATAAATAGAGGGGGGTCACCGTCGATGAAGAGGGGGAGATAGAGGGAGACACACAGAGAGACAAAGACAGAGACAGAGACAGAGGCCATCGGAGCTCGAGGTCCCCTGAGAGACTTCGGGGAGCTCGAGTGCAGGCCGACCATGGTGTGGTGAGCTCGGAGGGGTCCCCGAGAGACTTCGGGGAGCTTGACGAGCGAACCCGAGGGAGAGAGAGAGTGTTCCGGCCAGATTTGACCAAGCTCAGGTCTCGCCGTTGCCGTCGTCGCTTGCCATTTCTCCACTGTTGCGAACCGCCCTCCTGCCGTCGCCATCCCTGTTCGAGAGAAGGTAAAAAAACGTCATCGTTCATCGTAGCCGTCATCGCCATCGCAGTTGCCACCTTCGTCGTCGCCGCCGTAGTCGCCGTCGCCACCGAACACCTCGGTTCCCCCCTCCCCTTCGGCGCCGCGAATTCGCAAACCCTAGGGTTTGCGATTTTCCAGGTCGTCGAATCGAATCCGGGTCTCGGAGCCGGGTAGGGTTTTGTGAAATTTCGGGGCGGCGGGACGCGAGTCGATGAGCCAGGTCGTAGAGCGGGTTGTCGGGCCGGGTCATCGGGTCGAGCCGGGCGTCTCCAAATGCCCGGCCACGGCGTCATTTTTTAAAAAAAAAAAAAGGGAAAAAAGATGAAAAAATCTGAGTCGAGCCCGTCCTCGTTCAGGTCGGTTTTGTTTTATTATTTTAATATAAAATAATATTCTAATAAATAATAAATAAATAATTTATTTTTAAAAAAATCAAAAATTTTTTAATTTCCACAAATATTTTGAAAAATATTAAAAATATATTTTATTTTTCGAAAAATAAAAAAAATAAAAAAAATTCATATTTTCCAAAAAAAGCCAAAAATTCTAAAAAAGCCAAAAAGACTTGTATTTTTCCAGAAATACCAAAAAAATCCAAAAATGAGAAAAAGACTCAAAAAAATGCTTTTCCTCCCAAAAATGCATGGAAAATCCCCCGAACATCCAAAAAGTCTTAGGGTTTAAACAAGATTAGATACCGAAAGGGCATTAGTGATTAACTAGTGTGTCTCCGATCCTAATTTCTCTGGTTGCGCAGGAGTGAGTATTTCTCCCGATACTTCACTTGGGTTTCTAATCAACCCACCCCAAATCGATTAGTGGCGACTCCAATTAAAAAATTGATTTACAGGTTAAAAACTTGAACCATTAAGTCGTGAATTTGTGGACTTAGGAGAGTCCGGGCATAACTAATTTCAGCCGAACCATTAGCCTCCTTAGGCGCTCGTACCCGATTACGGGCGCCAGAAAAAAAGAGGTCGCGACAGCTTAGCGACTCCGCTGGGGACTTTGAGGACTTAGGCTATTTTTGTCTTGTTTAAATTCTTTACTGACTTAGGTTTTTTTTTTCATGCAGGTCAAAAGCTTAGAAATTTATTTTAATTTTGCTTAAAATAGATTATCTTGTGATTATAAATTGTTGTGCATGCCTTACTGTTTTAGCACTACACATGGCACACACAACCCGACCGCCGGACCTGGGCCGCCATAGGATTTCTAGGATGGTGTTAAGAAGGATACGACCTCGAACGCGAGACTACGATGTAGAGGTTGCCTTTCTTTTCCTCGAATTTCTTAGCCAAGGTTAAAAGGGTATGCTGCTAACGCGAGATTGCGACGGGCGGATATCCTTTTAATTTCAACAAACCTTCTCAGTTAGAAATCGAGCCGCACATATCATGCGCATGTCTATGTGATTGCCATCCATTTTCTCGCGTGAAGTAAGTTTTTATTTCGTGTACTTTGCAATTTACTTACCTTCCTGTATATATTGAGTAGTCCATGATTAGTGTAGGATTTAATATCACGGTCATCTAAATTTGGGAGTAATTGTCATAAAGTTTTTTTTTTAAATTACAAAAGAAATTACTTTCAGTTGGTTTTTTTTTATTCTTAAGCATGTTAAAAAGTTCTTTTTCGCAAGATTTTTTTCATTTGCCTCAAAAAGGGATAGAAGTCTTTTTCAAAATTTGTTACAATTCATGCTTTCTTCGCCTTTCGAATTGAATAGCCTTTTAGCCCATGCTAGCATGTCACATGCCATTTTTCAATTTATGCTTAGGAAATCCTCTACCGTTTCATGAATAAACAAAAGAGTAGGATTAGGTCGTCGTCATGGACAAACTCCCTATCTATGCCTTGTCTTCACACATGCTTGTTTATTCATGGCCAGGTAATCACGTTCGCCGATCCAGACTCGCTCAAAAGCAAGAGCAACAATGGCCGAAGAGAATGTACCAAGCCGTGTTGCGGTCATGGAAAACGAAATGAAACAGGTCTTCAATGTGCTTCAACAACTCTCAAGGCAGATAGACTCCATCCAAGGCAAACTCACTCCCGCCTCGGCCTCAATCGAGATATTGTTGCCACAATCATCTACTAGGGGTGATCAAGGTGGAGATACCGACGATAACATGCCCAAATTGGAGGATGATCCGCACCCAACCATGATCGAGAAAGCTAGGCCAAACAGTTTGTCTAAAGCTGAGCATGACAAACGCCTCGAAAAGCTTGAGGAGAAGCTAAAACAACTGCAAGGCCTCCAAGATCCTACTTTGACGGACCTCTCCATTTATTCCAATGTCAAAATGTCGGAAAAATTCAAAATGCCTGAGTTTGAGGGCACGACTTGCCCTAGGGCTCATTTGGAAATGTACTTGGTTCGAATGACCCAATACATTAATAATGCGCCATTAATGATCCAGTTGTTCCAATCAAGTCTAATAGGCCTTGCCCTGAGGTGGTACATTACAAAGAACATGAATCTCCTCGAAACATAGAGTGAAGTGAGTGAGGCATTCCTCAAGCAGTATAAGTTCATAATGGACATTAGCCCTTCTCGTGAGGATCTTGAGCGTATCGAAAAGAAAAAGCACGAATTGTTCAAACAATATACTATCCGATGGAGGAATCTAGCCGCCCAAATCAGTCCTGAACCAACCGATTTCGAGCTAAGAAAGATGTTTATCAAAACCCTCCCTTACGAGTACTGCAATCAAATGGTAACCACAATCGCCGAATCATTTAATCAACTCATTCCAGTAAGGGAGCAAATCGAGATAGGGTTGAGGGATGGTTGGTTCACTGAACCTGCATCCACGGGTAGGTTCAGCATGAAGAAAGATAAAGAACCCCTGGTAGATGTCAATGCGACCTACAATCATTCTCCAACAATTCAAACAAGTGCAGGACAGCAACAGACCACCAGCCGTCAACCGCCCCAACACTACAACAACATGAGACAATTCACTTCACTTCCCGAATCTCCATCACAGGTTTTGGCAATCCTTTGGTGTCACGCCCCGATCCTCGGGCACGCACACACCCTTCTACCTTGGTCGATTTTAATATGCAATATCCCAGGACAATGTATCGCCGACCCTTCCAATTATTAAGCACATGCGGAAGCATTTAAAATCCCCAGACAATAAAACGATGGGATAGAAAAGTAGGGCCATATTTTTCATATTGAAATTTATAACCACACTTTTATACAAACCACAAACCCCTTCATAACTATTCACATAAAAAAAAGATCTCAAAAGAAGGTAGGATCTCAATCCATCCATGCCATACTCAAGGCCCATCTCGGTATTATCTTCTTCTTTCAAAATCCTTCCCTTCAAGTTTCACCTCCAAGATCTCCTTCCCAGACTTCTCCTCCTCAGCTCCTTATCGGGTCCTGAAATGTTTTTCCCCAAACTGGGATGAGACTATGTCTCAGCGAGTTCTACCCCACTAAGCCCGATTAGTAAACCATTATACTAAAGGCTGCCTAAACATGCATAGGTCAGAAGACGTACCTTAGCATCAGTTCCCACCTGCAAGTCAGTACAATTCATGATAGACACTCAAACAATCATATCACCGATCGAAGCATCGATCAAATCGATCTAGTCGATTACAAGCCAACAAGACCACTCACGGTCATTTCCATTCAGTCAATCAATTCACAACATCAAATCAAAGCAAGGATCAATCGACTTAGTCGATTACATGCCAGACGGACCATTCTAGGTCATTGATTCCACACCATATATTCTTTCATCGAGTACTCATCACAGAGCCACATCAATGCTCTCGGGCGTCAACTTCGCCAAGGTGACGTATCCACTAGACAACTGTGTGCGTTCTTTAAGGCGCCGTTTTCGCCAGTGATATCCCAAATCACCGAACCACACATGCCTACAATGATTTTATCAATAGACAATTGCGTGCGTTCTTTAAGGCGCCGTTTTCGCCAGTGATGTCCTTATCACCGAACCACGCATGCCTATAACCATGTACTCACTAGACAATTGTGTGCGTTCTTTAAGGCGCCGTTTTCGCCAGTGAGTTCCATAATCACCGAACCACACATGCCTATAACAATGTATTTAATAGACAAGTGTATGCGTTCTTTAAGGCGCCGTTTTCGCCAGTGACACCCTCAGTCACCGAACCATACATGCCTATAACAATGTATTTAATAGACAAGTGTATGCGTTCTTTAAGGCGCCGTTTTCGCCAGTGACACCCTCAGTCACCGAACCATACATGCCTATAACAATGTGAGTACTAGACCGATACGTGCGTTCTTTAAGGCGCCGTTTTCGCCAGTGATATCCCAATCACCGAACCACGTAGGTCCACAATAATGTATGTACTAGACCGATACGTGCGTTCTTTAAGGCGCCGTTTTCGCCAGTGAGTTCCATAATCACCGAACCACGTAGGTCCATACACCGTGTCTGATTGGTTCAATCCCAGAGTACTTCTGATTCACTCTCATCATTCTACTCCCTTTACAACTCAACAAAGCACTATAAATGTTGAATAAACATACTTGGCCATTCATCAATCAACAATTCAATCTCAATCAATTCCAATCAATTTAGGGTAAATCCCTAAAATATCACAATTTATTCAATTCCATACAACGTAGAGCTCAAATAAATAAACGGACTGCGCCACGATGATCAGCACGAGATTTCGGTCGTCGGCCATCAAAATCTTAATTTCCGAAAAATAATTAATTTATTTATTAATTTCGAAAATTAAATAATTATTATTAAAAATTAAATTTAGCTCAAAATAAAGCCCGATTACATAAACGGACTTCACCACAGTCATTAGCATAATTTTCCGGTTCCAGACCATCTCAGTTGAATTTTCGGAAAATAAATAATTATTTAATTTAATTTCAAATATTAAATAATTAATATTAAAAATCCCATTTAGCTCAAATTAAAGCCCGATTAAATAAACGGACTTCACCACAGTCATCAGCACAATTTTCTGGTCCTGGGCCATCTCCCTTGAATTTTCGGAAAATAAATAATTATTTAATTTAATTCCGAAAATTAATATTTAAATACGAAAAAATCCACTTAGGCCCGAAAAGCCTAATTGGAGCCCACTAAGGGTCGGGAAAATTCCCGAAACACTTCCAATAATTAGTAGACCACGTCTACTTGTTAATTACACAATCAATTTATCTAAATCGCATCATAATTGACTAATAATTGCTAATTACTTCTAATCTAACAACCTAAATATAATTAATTAAAAATAAACCAACCCAAAGCATAATTAGCAAACTAATCCAAGATTAGTGAGATTACTCACCAAATCGCGCGCAAATCGGATCAATCCGACGGGTGCGACGCGAGGAACAATTCTTCCCAAAGCACGGCTCGGGTTCGGGGCCCGGAAACGGCCCAAAACGGCCCACGAATAGCTGGATACCCACTCCGTGGGTTTGCTGGTTCGGCCACAAAATAGCAAGAAAGAGAGAGGGTTGGGGGCGGCAAGAGGTCGGGAGAGCGGGTGGTGGCTTGGCGAGGCCGAGCGGTGGCCCACGGTGGCCGGAGGTGGCCGGATCGTGGCTGGTGCTGGCCAAGACGGAGCTGAACAGAGGCGGTTGGGAGCTGGACGGCGCACGGCGGGGATGGCAAACACGAAGGGGCGGTGGCGGAGCACGCGGCGTGCGTGGGCGGCGCGGACGGCGGCTCGGCGGCGTGCGGCGGCGACGGCGAGCGGCTCTCCTTCTTCTTCCGCTTGCTGGTTCGCACAAAAGAAAGAAAGGAGAAGAAGGGTTGGTCACGAGAGAGTGGGGGCAAGAAGAGAGAGAAGAGATAAGGGAGGGAGTTTGACCGGTCAAAAGAGGAAAATAAGGAGGAGGAGAAGCCAATTTAAAATTGGCAAGGGGAGTGTTCGGTGGGGGTGTGTCCGCACGAAGAGAGAGGGGAGAGGAGAGAGAAGAGAGAGAAAAGAGAAAAGAAAAAGGGAAAGAAAATAATACTTTAATAAGAAAACCCAATTTTCTTATTTCTATTATTTTCCTTTCCTCATTCCCTTTTTATTTTCTTCCGATCTTCAATTTTTCCTCCGATAATTTCTTTCTTGAAATTTCGGACTCGGCAATAAATTGACGAGCGATGAGACAGGATCCTATTTATCCAGTCAAATTGAAACCCGAAAATCTGAATGTCACATAAACACGCACAGGGCAGAGGACTTACCTTGGCCTCTGATCCCACCTGCAAGTCAGTACAATTTAACATAGGCACCCAAACAGTCATAACATCGATGGAAGCATCGATCAAATCGACCTAGTCGATTATATGCCAACAAGACCACTCACAGTCATTTCCATTCAGCCAATCAGTTCACAACATCAAATCAAAGCAATAATCAATCGATCTAGTCGATTATATGTCAGGCGGACCATTCTAGGTCAATACTCTCGGGCGTCACGTTCACAAAGTGACTTATCCACTAGACAATTGCGTGCGTTCTTTAAGGCGCCGTTTTCGCCAGTGATGTCCTTATCACCGAACCACACATGCCTATAACCATGTACTCACTAGACAATTGTGTGCGTTCTTTAAGGCGCCGTTTTCGCCAGTGATATCCCAAATCACCGAACCACACATGCCTATAACAATGTATTTAATAGACAAGTGTATGCGTTCTTTAAGGCGCCGTTTTCGCCAGTGACACCCTTAGTCACCGAACCATACATGCCTATAACAATGTGAGTACTAGACCGATACGTGCGTTCTTTAAGGCGCCGTTTTCGCCAGTGATGTCCCAATCACCGAACCACGTAGGTCCATACACCGTGTCTGATTGGTTCAATCCCAGAGTACTTCTGATTCACTCTCATCATTCTACTCCCTTTACAACTCAACAAAGCACTATAAATGCTGAATAAACATACTCGGCCATTCATCAATCAACAATTCAATCTCAATCAATTCCAATCAATTTAGGGTAAATCCCTAAAATATCACAATTTATTCAATTCCATACAACGTGGAGCTCAAATAAATAAACGGACTGCGCCATGATGATCAGCACAAGATTTCGATCGTCAACCATCAACCTCTTAATTTCTGAAAAATAATTAATTAAATAATTAATTTTGAAAATTAAATAATTAATATTAAAAATTCAATTTAGCTTAAAATAAAGCCCAATTAAATAAACGGACTTCACCACGATCATTAGCATAATTTTCCGGTTCCAGACCATCTCAGTTGAATTTTCAAAAAATAAATAATTATTTAATTAATTTCGAATATTAAATAATTAATATTAAAAATCCCATTTAGCTCAAATTAAAGCCTGATTAAATAAACGGACTTCACCACAGTCATCATCACAATATTCCGGTTCCAGACCATCTCAGTTGAATTTTCGAAAAATAAATAATTATTTAATTAATTTCGAATATTAAATAATTAATATTAAAAATCCCATTTAGCTCAAATTAAAGCCCGATTAAATAAACGGACTTCACCACAGTCATCAGCACAATATTCCGGTCCCGGGCCATCTCCCTTGAATTTTCGGAAAATAAATAATTATTTAATTTAATTCCGAAAATTAATATTTAAATACAAAAAAATCCACTTAGGCCCGAAAAGCCTAATTGGAGCCCACTAAGGGTCGGGAAAAATCCCGAGACACCTCCAATAAATAGTAGACCATGTCTACTTGCTAATTACACAATCAATTTATCTAAATCACATCACAATTGACTAATAATTGCTAATTTATTCTAATCTAACAACCTAACCATAATTAATTAAAACTAAACCAACCTTAAGCATAATTAGCCAACTAATCCAAGATTAGTGAGGTTACTCACCAAATCGCACGCAAATCGGATCAATCCGACGGCGGCGACGCGAGGAACGATTGTTCCCAAAGCACGGCTCGGGTTCGGGGCCGGGAAACGGCCCAAAAGCGGGCCCGAAGTGGCTGAAACCCACTTCGTGGGTCTTGCTGGCCGCGGCTGAACGAAGCAGCTCCGGCGGCTAGGGCGGCGGGGGAAGGCTGGCGGAGGGCAAGGGGGTTGCGGGGGAGGTCTGGCGGGGTTGGCGGTGGCCGGAGGCGGCCGGAGATGGGCGGAACAGCGGCTGAAACAGAAGCGAACAGGGCTGGTTCGCTCGGCCTGGGCGCGCGGACGAGCGGCTGGGCGCGGGCGAAGCGCGCAGGTGCGGCACGGGCAGTGCGGCGGTGCGGCGGCGCGACGGCGGGACGAGCGGCTGAGGGGCGGCTGGTTCTGGTTCGGTCCGCACAAGGAAGAAAGAAGAAGAAGAAGAAAGCACGAGGGATGAGGGAGAAGAGAGAGGAGAGAGAAGAGAGAGAGGGAAGGGATAGACATTGACCGGTCAAGGAAAAAAAGAAAAAGAGAGAGAGGGAATGGACGGTGGGGGGTGTTCGCACGGATGGGAGGGGAGAGAAGAGAGGAGAGAGAAAGAAAAGAGAGAAAAAGAAAGAAAAGAAGGAAAAGAAAAGAGAGGGGGAGAGAGAGAGGAAAGAAAAATAAAATGCATACTTCCTTTATGCAAATTTTCCTTTTCTCTTTTCCTTTTCCTTTCTATTTTCTTTTGGTCTTCAAATTTCTTCCGATAATTTCTTTATTGAAATTTCGAACTCGTCAATAAATTGACGAGCGATGAGACAGGATCCTAAAAATAAGAATTATGACGAGCTTAAAATTCGATTCCCGAAATCGAGTTCAATTTCGTGGTTAAAAATCGATCAGACGTGATTTTAGCTCAATCCAACCAATTAGGTAGCTTTTAGGGATTTTACGGCCGATACATCCCTTGACGGCTTCACCCAATAGGTTAGTTAACTCATGAGTGATCAGCTCAGAGAAAAAGGCCATAGGCACGCCGACGAAATGCCCATTTCATTTTATCGAAACGGGGTCAAATTTCAGGATGTCACATTTGGAATAAGAACCTCCTCTCGACTGAACCAAAGCGACCAAATGCCGAAAGCTTCTCCAGCTATGACTCGTCCAAAAAATGCGACTATCACATGGAAGAAGTGGGGCACTCGACGGATGAGTGCTTTGCCCTCAAGAGTCGAATCCAGAACCTATTAGACACTAAAACTTTCTCATTCTAGAGCAATTCGCTCCCTGATCACATCGACAAAGTAAATGCGATATTCAGTTCTGAAGACAGTCAGAGCAGAAATATCGAAGCACATACCGTTGACATTCATCAAGGGCTGGTAAAGGCCGGGTATTATTCAGGCAATGAAGTGCCACCCTTAGCAACAGAGAAAGAAGGGCCATATGACATGACCACCATGTTTGGAAGCCTTTTCATGGACACCATCAATGAAGGACCGTAAGGGGAATTGGGTGTGGGCCCGCTCGAGTAGAACCCTTTTTAATTTCCTTTTGTATTCCCTTACGTAGGAACTTGTACATCTTTCTTAAATTCTGGCTTGTTTTTATTTTCAACATTAGTTTCGCTTGAGGAACTAACTTTTGAAAACACTTTTCCAAAATGTAAATCCACCTATTAAATAAAGTTGAAAATATTTTGAGAGCATGAGGCAGTATCCCAAACCAGCCCGGTGATGTTATCCAACCATGAAAAATTATCATCCAAGAAGAATACTGAGGGCTGGGCTTCCTCATGCTTTCTTCTCCCCAAAGATATATACTTTTGAAAACAAAAAAAAAAATGTTTTATTGCCAAAAGCTTTTGTCAAAACAAGATTATTAAATTATCTTTGTCTTTCTAACTCACTCACTTCATGTCTCAGAAGATCATTCCCGTCCCCTTTGACTTAGTGTGACAGGGGGCATTTGAAGCAAGCACATTAGGTGAACTCACCAATTCAAAGACACCCTGCCAAGAAGACAGTGGGGCAAATAAAATATCATCCCACTTCAAAGAAGGTAAGTTTTATTCTCCGAATATAATTTTGGAAATGATGACCTCTCTCTTCTATTTACAGGAAACGAAAGATAGGATGTAATAGGTACAAGCATACGGTTGAAATCAAACCATCCCCAAGAGCTCTGTACACTCCACCTCGCTCTTGCCCAACTCCTTCTCAAGCCGGAGAAACATCTTCTTCCCTCAATGTGCCTGAGCAACTAAATGCTACGGTTTCATCAATGGGATTTCCGGCTTTGACAAGCCAAGAAGCGTAGAAAAGGAATTTCTTCTCTTCCTTTGAATTGACCACTGTTAACGGGGAGGAAATCTAGACAGTTGAGACAGTCTCTAGCCCCTTATTTCAAATGATGACTAAGGGCTTAGAAATCTCACTTCGTGCTCTAGACGCATGCTCTCCCAAGAAATAATTTCCTCGAAGACAGAAGAAAAATTCCACGGAAGGAAGGCATTGAAGATGAATCAATGACCAACAATCATGCATACATGGTCACAAATGAGGAAGGCCAATTGAAGGAAACATTAAACTATGCCAAGATAAAGAGGCCATCATCGACATTCAAATATCTTTAGGAGTCAGCAAATACAAACTTTGGAGAAGAGTAATTTGGTATCGTTTCCAATACTCCCAACTCTTTGAAAAATTCGCTTTTGACGTATTTTCCCTATTGACAGGAAACATTGGGAATCAAAAACCAAACTTGATGGTCACTATTAGCCAAGTGAGGTCCATGGAAATGACCTATATCAAATTTACCTGGCTTCGTGTAAAAAGATATGTCATCCAGGAGCCAATTCAGAGAATAATTAACCTAAACAAAACAAGGGACATAGGACTTCGTGTCCCCCTTCTCACTTCAGGTTCACCCAATCATCTGCAAACCAGTGAAAGGTAAAGTTGTATCGATTCCAGTTATTCGACTCTTGAAAGAGTTCATGACTAACACATTCCCTCTTGATTGTTGCAGGAGCACCTAACTGTCAAAAGCAAGGATAACAAATCAATTAGAGGCATGACAAACTCTCCTAAACGAAATGACGTCCTGAGTAATCGCCAAAGCAAATGACAGAAAATCTTCAGGCCTCAACTCACATTTGATTTTGGCCAAACTAATTGATCTACTTGTACATCTCCTCCTCTACAAGGGCAAAAGCAGAGATGCCCAATCAAATTCCCAATCCTTGGCTGATCTTTCATGTGTCATATCCCTAATCAATAGGGATGACTATCGACACCCATTTACGAATAACCCTTTTGATGTTCAAAATTTAACATATTTGGAAACACCATCATGTTAACTCCTAAAGTTGTCAATAGGGTCTTTTTTGAGTCAAAACCATTCACTTGTTTTGAACAGTTCAAACTCCATCACATTCAAAATGTTGCATGTCATTTCCAGATGAATTCTGCATGATGATTTCGTCTGTCTAAGTCACTGATTCCACTGAGGATTATTAAAATAGACAGCTAAGTGAAGAATACAAGATTGATTGGGCATGCTGGATGAGACGCGTCAGAATAATGACAGGCAAGCTATATCCTACACACATTCCCCCATCTATACACTTGTGAGATAAGTGCAGAAGATTCCATGACTACAAGATAAAGAGTTCTCTCGCAAATAGTACGATAACCAAAACAGTGAGAGGCATTTCATTGCTCACCCCATTAAGCCCCATACACCGGTGAAGCTTCTCTCATATCCCCGTCAAAGAACCACCCCACACTAGGGCAAGTCGAAAACAAGTCAGCATCACAAGGTGAGAAAGGGGATAGAAATTTTCTTGCTTGCACTTGCATCAATCTTCGAGTGTCTTTATTGCATATTAACACTCGCGTTATTTTAAGTGCCCTAGAGTCATGAAGAGTAATTCTTTCTTTACGCACTTGTATTCATTGTACAACCCAAGTGAGTCTGTAATTTTACCCTCACATCAAGACAAAGCAGAAGTTATTATAGCATGAGCGCCAGTTGAAGATGAAGACTCAAGAGTCTAATAACGGTGCTTCGATTAAGCTTGCCAAGATCAGCTCTCAAGCAACAAGAATGAAAAAAGCAGGGGCATAAAAAAGCAGTGTACCTGGTAAAAGCAAGGTCAATGCCCATATTTGAAGAACTGGAATAAAAAATAAGGACATGAAAAAGCAGCGTGCCTGGTAAAAGCAAGGCCAATGCCCCCCAGTCAAAAATACAGCTAAGAAAAAGTTGTTGTTGTGGTCCACAGAACCTCCATATGACAAGAAAGACTAGTGACAAATGTCGAGACAGTCACCAACTCTCACCCTCTTACATGTGAATCAAGCCTACATTACATCCCATTGTAAAAGTCTCTTCAGACTAGGGACACTTCAATTAACGTAGGATTTCATATGTCTATAAGCATCGCTCGAAGAAGTACGAGCAAGACTATTATATCTCTTTTCGCAGGACTCTTGACTTACAAACCTGGATATGATCGTGCAGCACTTTGTTCATAAGCCTTGACCTTGATGGTCCCCTTCGATGAGCCGCTGACCAAGACTTCATCATAGTTTTAACAAAGACCTCTCACATTGGTAAAGTTGTACTATTTGCGAGAATACTCGGACCCCTGCTGACATGATGACAGTGAGATAGTGTGGTCCTTATAAATCCTGCATCAATGGTTAGGATAGCCTTTTCCATGAGAGTGAGCGGAAAGTCCTTTTAGACTGAAAGTCCCTCATCTGGCATGCTCAAGACATCTACATTTGGAATGAAGGTTGTCTTTCAAAATTTTCCCCGGTGGAACTCAGATGATGCAAAATTGACAAAATTATCATGCATTAATCCCATTTGAACTCATGAATTTTCAGCATGAACAATCATGTGTCCATATTGTACAAATAGCAGACATACTCTCAGAGATCAGAGATATTGCCAGGTAAGCATATCCCTGTCCCCGTTTGTCTTAAAAGTACCTATCACTGTCCAAGTACTCTCTTCTTGACACTCGACATATTCGAGTTGTCCCTAGAGTATTGATACTTGTGACTGATCAAGTATCCATTTATCGTTGAATGCCTACTGCTGTCTAGGTATTCCTATTGTCTTTGAGTACTAGCCACCGTTTGGATACTCTCCTTTCCTGACACTCGACCTGTTCGAGTTGTCTCCAGAGAATTGATACTTGTGACTGACCAAGTATCTCTTGGAATACCTACTACTGTCTAAGTATCCCCATATCGTTAAGTACCCATCATTGTCCAGGTACTTCCTTTTTATGACACCCAGCTTGCCCAAGTTATCCCCAAATAATAGTAGCTGTTCACGCATTCCACTGCTTTGTGTGCCTGCGCCTACCCAAGTATGCTTTCTTACACTTGGACTAACTGAGTGGTCCCAGGTTATATTATTAAATACTTGTGTCCATCCAAGTATTTCAGTACTTTGTACACCTGTGATTATCCAGGTGTTCTACCCCTTTTAAGTGCCTGCGGCCATCCAGGTAAGCCTCATGCTACATTCAAGTTTATGTTACCAAGAGGTGAGAAACCTTCATGAATATGCGGGGCACGTCCTCGATATTCCCATTACCAGGAGGTGAGAGATCTTCACGAATATCCCAGGTACACCCTCGATATTTCCCAATTGCTAGAAGGTGGGACACATTCACAAATATCCAAGGTATGTTCTCAATATTTCCAATTATCAAGTACCCATTCGATATTTGTGAATGACCAAGTATCCGCCAAGAATTCATACTTGTGATCATCCCAGTACCCCTTCAATGCCTATGGTCAGCCAAATACCCATTTTGACGCCTGCAAAGGTCCAAATACCCTTCAGGTTGGTACTTGTGAATACCCAAGTACTCTTTGATATGCTTGTGAATGTCCAGGTATCTTCCACAAATCGATGCCCTGATAAAGATCGACGCATCTCCCAAGAAAGGTCGGGTACCAACTGGTGTCCTCGATACAAATCAGGCACCCACAAATGAGATGCCCTGAGAAAGGTCGGTGCATCTCCCATCAAGGCGACCGAAGAAAGGTTCGGGTCCTAGACAAACCATTGATTGTTTTAACAAGCGACCGAAGAATGGTTCGGGTCCTGGAAAAGCAATTTCCCGTCACGGCGACCGAAGAATGGTTTGGGTCCGAGACAAACCATTGATTACTCCAATAGGCGACCGAAGAATGGTTCGGGTCCTGGAGGAGCAATCTCCCGTCAAGGCGACCGAAGAAAGGTTCGAGTCCTAGACAAACCACTGATTGTTTTAACAGGTGACCGAAGAATGGTTCGGGTCCTGGAGAAGCAATTTCCCATCACGGCGACCGAAGAATGGTTCGGGTCCGAGACAAACCACTGATTACTCCAATAGGCGATCGAAGAATGGTTCGGGTCCTAGACAAACCATTGATTATTTTAACAAGCGACTGAAGAATGGTTCGGGTCCTGGAGAAGCAATTTTCCGTCATGGCGACCGAAGAATGGTTCGGGTCCGAGACAAACCACTGATTACTCCAATAGGCGACCGAAGAATGGTTCGGATCCTGGAGGAGTAATCTCCCGTCAAGGCAATCGAAGAAAAGTTCGGGTCCTAGACAAACCATTGATTGTTTTAACAGGCGACCGAAGAATGGTTCGAGTCCTGGAGAAGCAATTTCCCGTCACGGCGACCGAAGAATGGTTCGGGTCTGAGACAAAGCACTGATTACTCCAATAGGCGACCGAAGAATGGTTCGGGTCCTAGAGGAGCAATCTCCCGTCAAGGCTACCGAAGAAAGGTTCGGGTCCTAGACAAACCACTGATTGTTTTAACAGGCGACCAAAGAATAGTTCGGGTCCTGGAGAAGCAATTTCCCGTCACGGCGACCGAAGAATGGTTTGGGTCCGAGACAAACCACTAATTACTCCAATAGGCGACCAAAGAATGGTTCGGGTCCTGGAGGAGCAATTTCTCGTCAAGGCGACCGAAGAAAGGTTCGGGTCCTAGACAAACCACTGATTGTTTTAACAGGCGACCGAAAAATGGTTCGGGTCCTAGAGAAGCAATTTCCCGTCACGGCGACCAAAGAATGGTTCGGGTCCGAGACAAACCACTGATTACTCTAATAGGCGACCGAAGAATGGTTTAGGTCCTGGAGGAGCAATTTCTCGTCAAGGCGATCAACGAAAGGTTCGGGTCCTAGACAAATCATTGATTGTTTTAACAGGCGACCGAAGAATGGTTCGAGCCCTAGAAAAGCAACCTCCTCATATCACCAGGTAAGATGACGCCTTGATACTTGCCAAACTCAGGGTTCACACCCTATCTCACTCACTCCTGGTAAGTAACTATAGGTATCTTCTTATCTGTCTTAATATGTAAAGTGATATTGCTCTTTTTGCATAGGATAATAGGTCTCAAATAAAATATAATCTACTATGCATGTACGGGTAAAATTTAGGCATCAGTTTGTCTTTGAATGCAACCTCTGCAAGCTCACCTTCAAAGAGGGGCAGCTGTTGACGCCTAAAATTAGGCTTTATTATTTTTATTTATTTAATTTTCGGATAATAAACCAAAAAAGAAACGAAAAAGAAAAGTGAAAGTGGAAAGGCAGCCCCCCTCCCCGCGTGGGCCTTCGGCCCATCGTCGCCTCAAGCCCGGCCCCCTCCACGTCGTCTTCTTCCTCGCGCCACTGAGGAGCACGCGCGGGTAGGCGCGACGCCGGAGAAGCTTGAGCGGACGGCGGTCGCGTGCAGAGCAGAGGAGCAGTTGGCGTCGACGGGACATGATCGGAGGAGGTGATGATGGCGGATGGGACGGCGGTCCAACCAGCGGGCTGAAGCCTTGTCGACCGACCGCTCCTGCGCCTATAAATAGAGGGGAGTCACCGTCGACGAAGAGGGGGAGATAGAGGGAGACATAGAGAGAGACAGAGACAGAGACAGAGAGAGAGAGAGAGGCCACCAGAGCTCGGGGTCCCCTGAGAGACTTTGGGGAGCTCGAGTGTAGGCCGACCGTGGTGTGGTGAGCTCGGAGGGGTCCCCGAGAGACTTTGGGGAGCTTGACGAGCGAATCCGAGGGAGAGAGAGAGTGTTCCGGCCAGATTTGACCAAGCTCAGGTCTCGCCGTCGCTGTCGTCGCTCGCCGTTTCTCCACTGTCGCGAATCGCCCTCCTGCCGTCGCCATCCCTGTTCGAGAGAAGGTAAAAAAGCGTCATCATTCATTGTAGCCGTCATCGCCATCACCATTGCCGGCTTCGTCGTCGCCGCTGTAGTCGCCGTCGTCGTCGAACACCTCGGTTCCCCCCTCCCCTTCAGCGCCGCCGATTCGTAAACCCTAGGGTTTGCGATTTTCCGTGTTGTCGAATCGGATCCAGGCCTCGGAGCCGGGTAGGGTTTCGCGAAATTTCGGGGCAACGGGAAGCTGGTCGACGAGCCGAGTCGTAGAGCGGGTTGTCGGGCCGAGTCATCGGGTTGGGCTGGGCGTCTCCAAACGCCCGGCCATGGCATCGTTTTAAAAAAAAAAAAAGGGAAAAAAGATGAAAAAATCCGAGTCGGGCCCGCAACGCGGGCCCGTCCTCGTTCAGGTTGGTTTTGTTTTATTATTTTAATATAAAATAATATTCTAATAAAAAATAAATAAATAATTTATTTAAAAAAATAAAAAATGTTTTTATTTACAGAAAATCAAAAAATATTTAAAAATGTTGAAAAATGTTTTATTTTCTAAAAAAATCGAGAAAAATCAAAAATAATTTATTTTCTAAAATATTTTTTTTCGAAAAATCAAAAAAATCAAAAAAATTTCATATTTTCCAAAAAAACCAAAAATTCAGAAAAAGCCAAAAAGACTTGTATTTTTCCAAAAATACCAAAAAATCCAAAAATGAGAAAAAGACTCAAAAAAATGCTTTTCCTCCCAAAAATGCATGGAAAATCCCCCGAACATCAAAAAAGCCTTAGGGTTTAAACAAGATTAGGTACCGAAAGGGCATTAGTGATTAACTAGTGTAATCAAGTCTCCGATCCTAATTTCTCTGGTTGCGCGGGAGTGAGTATTTCTTCTGATACTTCACTTGGGTTTCTAATCAACCCACCCCAAATCGATTAGTGGCGACTCCAATTAAAAAATTGATTTACAGGTTAAAAACTTGAACCATTAAGTCGTGAATTGGTGGGTATGGGAGAGTCTGGGCATAACTAATTTCAGCCGAGCCATTAGCCTCCTTAGGCACTCGTACCCGATTACAGGCACTAGAAAAAAAGAGATCGCGACAATCCTTTATCACACTCGTTTGGCCTCAAATGCCAATAACTGTTAATGACTTTCAAATGTTATTCGAGGAAAGATGCCTTCTCATGGGTATGAACACATAGACTTCACTTGGAGACCCATCAAATTCAAACCTCCTTCATATCTTACCATAAAAATTTTATAGGACCGTTATTAACTATCTTAAAAGGTTTTGTCTCTAGATAAAAGCATGATTCAATATTTAAATACTCTAACATCCATGGACCGGTTAAGTCCAAACATTTGATCCTGACCCCAAAACGGTTTGGGCGCACTTTGTAAGATGGTATTCTCCAATACCCCAATTAACCACACCAAGCCGGGGTTTCAATGAAAACTATCTTCTTAGGAGCATCCACATGTTGAGAAATGAGAAGTTATTTTGCATCTTTAAGTAAGTTGAGCGTATCAACTTATACTTCGACAATTAGCTATTATATGAATTCACAGTTCAAATGGGTGATCTTTTTGCTCAAATGTTCCTGTGAAAGGTTATAGCAGTTCTTCGGGTCTCTAACATTGCGAAATGCATGACTCATGAAGTACGACCTCATTCCCTTTCGTTATAATTCTATCTTAATATCACATACTAATTTTCTCATCAAGCACCCGATTTTATTTCGAATTACAAGTTCGACCAGATTATATATGTGTCGAAAATGCAAAAAGTAACTTATGAGAAATCATGGGGCATAGATATAATTCCCTAAAAGTTTAGGGGTGGTCCTCCTGACCCGCTGGAACTGTCCTTAAAGGATAGGATATGTCTGGTTGGAACAAGACCATCAAGATGAAATTTTCTCAAAAGCAAAGTACTAAAAAAAAAGGTGCTTGGTTGGGCTCTAAGCCAAAGAACTCCTTTGAATCATTTTTGTCAGATGGTTTACTTTAGAATTTGCAAATTCTATATAGGTTTTTAGATTCATTATATTTTATTTTCTTATCTTGACTTACTTCCTGTTTAACTTTCGGTCTCAAATTTTTATTGACACCATCTCTTTCTAACATTAGTAACTCAACAGCACCATGAATGCAAGATAGGGATAGTGTCAAGACAAGCCCTAAAACTTGTTAGCTCCTTGAAGTCTAGTCCGAATATTTTATTTCGTTTATTTCAGTTGTAAAATTGAAATTTCGATGCACTTTGAACCTTTCTTGCTATCGACCAAAAGACTCAAATTTTAGGATTAAAATTTTATTGAAGGTTTTAAGATTTAACTACACAAAATGGACAAGTTTTAGGGTTTACCCTGCAATTATCCCATGCCAAATATGTGACAAAATAAAGAATATATGAACATATAAATATGATTCTAACACTTGTTCTCGAAAAATTTATTTCTTCTAATATATGTCATTTTGTTAAAGTCGCTTTCATATGAACAACAAAGCCCATCTTTTTTGGAAGTCTCCAGTAATTCGGCGATTGAGCTCAATTTTTTTATTATACTCAAATCCCATTCTGGATAATCCCTTATATTCTTGCTAGCACTATCTGCCAGCAACTTGGGCAAAACTGTGGTACTAAAATTCCATTTTGACTAATGTTCTTTCTCCTCCAGACAAAAGAGCTGTACAAACGTGGTGACACTTTGATGTAACATTGTTGTAATGTTGTGTAGGATTCCTTCATGCGTCCCTCATAGAGAGAGAGAGAGAGAGAGAGGGAGAGATCATGGTCCTAGTTGCACACAAGGCCAAAACATTGCTGATTGCAGGCCAAATTCTAATTGCAAATCTTATCCACAGAGCACATCAAGTCATTCAGGCTTGCGGGTGCTTCCATATTGCATGCACCTTCCTGCAACTCCCCCCTTTTCTTTTGGCAGGGCCACAACAAAAGTTTGGAACAGAGGACCACCACCACCTCCTCTCTCTTCCACACACACACACAACAGAATCATGAATCACATTTGCAAAATCTTGCTCCTCTTTCATTCTTCATGCTCCACCACATTAAACATTATTGCAAAGCCACACCCACCTTCCCTCTTCTTCCCACAATCAAAACATTAGACCAAACAATCTCCTCCTCCTCCTCCTCCTCTTCCTGTTCTTCCTCTTGAGCACTTGTAAATGGAGCTGAAGTTTTCTTCAGGCAATGTTCAAACGAAGGAGGATTCCCACCAGAGCAAGAAACATCACTGGAGCAGACATGAGCACCATGAAGATGGGGAGGACTCAAGTTCAAGCAACTCCCTCAGCTTGAAGAACCTCTCCAAGCTCATCCTCCCGCCGCTCGGCTCTTCGACTGATAACCAGAACCAGATCGAGTCCCGAGGATGGGTCGCCTCTCCCATGGACTCAAGATACAGGTACTCCAGATTATCAGAATCTCTTCAATCATTGGAAAAGCAAAAACTGCAGCCGCATACATACTCATACGCATTTCCAAGACCGGCCATGAGGTCCATTGAGAAACGTACATCTCGATCAGATTTGTGTAGTTCTTGAACTGTGCAGGTGTTGGGAGACGTTCATGGTCGTGCTGGTTGTCTACTCAGCGTGGGTGTTTCCGTTCGAGGTCGCATTCCTCGACTCGTCGCCGAACAGAGGGCTGTACATCGCGGACAACGTGGTGGACGCCTTCTTCGCGGTCGACATCATCTTGACCTTCTTCGTCGCCTACATCGACCCGCGGACTCAGCTCCTCGTCCGCGACTCCAGAAGGATCGCCACCAGGTACCGTACCGTACCGCAAGGATTTTCATCTGTACATCAAGTTGAATTATCATTAGCTTAGTAGCTGAGAATCAAATCGTGACACGCATTTGATTCTCCACACGACTGCAATCGGGTGGGTCCAACCCGGAAATCGACCTGATCAGTTCAGTTCCAAGCCGATCTATCTCCAGGAAATCGATCTGCTAACTGGTTTCAGAATAACTAGAAACTAGCCTAGGAGTCTAGGACTATTTCGATTCCTGGTTGTAAGGTGAAGTCAGTTATGCTCTTTTAATCATCCCATTTGAAATACTCGATAATCAGCGAGGTCAGCTATTTAGGTGGGCTATTTCATAATTAAAAAGTACATATGTTTGATTCTCATTGTTGCATTATTAAATTGTTCATGGCACTTGCTCTAAGGGGCAAGATCAGGTGGCTTGAAATGATTTACCTGTCGCCCTTAGATACTGTAAGCATATTGGACACATGGACGAATTTAGGAACTCCAGTGGTTGGTATAAGTTCGAGTGCCAAAGTTCGGTATTAGTCTATACAAAGAAATACATATATGGTCAAGGATTTAAAGTTCCCAGATAACCCTAGTTGGTCCTACCCCGGCCGCACCTTTCGTCAAATAATTGAACTTCATAATTCAAATCCTCAGATTACGCTACAAAAGCAACATGCACAGGACGTGTCGCATGCACAATCCATAGCGTGGAAATTTATGCGGTTTGATCAATATGAAATTACTTTTTCTCTGGTCGTTCTTATGAAATGTCTAATCTCACGTAAAGCAACTTTAAATGTCGGTTTTAACTTTAGGATAGAATAAAGCCTAATGAGATTTTGATGATCTTTGGACTAAATGGCCAACCCAACAGGTGTACGGACGGAAATGGTCGGGCCCGCTTCATTGTGGGATCTTCCACTCCACCACGACATCCCTAAAAAGTGGGTGAGTATATTAGACCAACTTAATCGGAATCGCTTAAACCAAATTGGACCGGTTGATTTGATTTGGCTCCCAAGAGCATTGATCTGATTCCGGTTCCATAAAAATGGGATTGGTGATTTCTAATTTGATTCCCGATTCTAAAAAGAACCGTACTGAACCAGGCCAACTCTTTTTTTAATACCAATAAACTGTAAAATAGTAACAACTCTTGTATTTTAAAAAAAAAATTAAATTAATTTTTTTTGCCAAGTGATTGGTTCCATTAGACCAGACTAGATTGGTCAGTCCGGTTCGATTCCTAGTTCTAGAATTGTCTAACTTGATCCCTAGTCCCAAAATCTGAGAACTGGACCTCCCGATCCAATTCTTGATTCCTAGACGGGATTGGACTGGACTGGGAATTGATCTTTGATCCAAAACTTGATTTTAGACGTCAAATTATCAACATGATATTACCACCTATTGAATAGACAACAACAATAATGATAGTGCAAGAAATTAAGATAGTATTGATCTCATTGTTCCTCAGGATAATGTAATCATCGAGCTAAATATTCCAGTGACAAGAAAGAAAATCTCACCAGAAAATGAAGTTCGATGAATGAATATCAACCCGGAATTTGCTCGAATCAACAGAAGATATGGTGTGGTGATGATTCTGATTCTGGGTGAGGTATGGCTTGTGTCACAGGTATCTGTCAACGTGGTTCTTGATGGACGTGGCCTCGACGTTGCCGTTTGAGGGGTTGGGCTACTTGTTCTCCGGCAAGCCCAAGGTGGTCCTCTCTTGCTCCCTTCTCGGCATCCTCCGGTTCTGGCGTCTCCGCCGTGTCAAGCAGCTCTTCACCAGGTTCTTGCTCATCCAACCTCGTTCACCACAGAAAGCTCTCTTCAAGGAATTCACTGTAACTTCTGTTGCTGTCATGTGTTTTCTGCAGGCTGGAGAAGGACATCAGGTTCAACTATTTCTGGGTCCGTTGCACTCGGCTTCTTTTGGTACGTCGATGTATAATAAGGCTGCTATGAACTCATTTATAGGCGATGTGGCGTGAGAGTCATGTTCTGGTAAAACGTCATCCGTGGTCCCTAAAGTTCGGCAAATTCTAGCAATTCGATCCATGTTATTTGAAAGACTTCTTCATGTTTGATCGATTTTCGGGTTAGTAGCTTTCATTTGCCTCGAATGGGATCCACAGTTTAGATATCTGAAGAGGATTGGTTTGATCTAGTCGCATGAGTCGGATTGATACTAAACTTTTGCCATGCGCGTGTGCGGTCTTAGGTGACGCTGTTTCTGGCGCACTGCGCCAGCTGCCTTTGCTACTTGCTGGCCGATAGATACCCGCACCAAGGCAAGACGTGGCTCGGGGCCGTGAATCCGAACTTCCGGGAGACCAGCCTCTGGATCCGTTACATCTCGGCCCTCTACTGGTCCGTCACCACCATGACCACCGTTGGCTACGGCGACCTCCACGCTGTCAACACTGTCGAGATGATCTTCATCATCTTCTACATGCTCTTCAACCTCGGCCTGACCGCTTATTTGATTGGCAACATGACCAACCTTGTCGTCGAAGGAACCCGTCGCACCATGGAATTTGTAAGCACAACCACATTGATCAGTATATGCATGACACCATGTTTATATAGTTGTCTACATTAGTCCTGTTTGATTAAAATGATTGCAGATTTAAGCAAGTTAAAGGATCCATTTTGGGGTGTCGAGGAGATTGATGTTTGCGTGATTTGGTTTTGGTATGCGATGCAGCGAAACAGCATCGAGGCAGCAAACAATTTCGTGTGCCGAAATCAGTTGCCGCCAAGGCTGAAGGAGCAGATTTTGGCTTACATGTGCTTGAGGTTCAAAGCGGAGAGCTTAAACCAGCATCAATTGATAGAGCAGTTGCCAAAATCGATCTGCAAGAGCATTTGCCAGCATCTGTTCTTGCCGACCGTGAAGACGGTCTATCTGTTCAAGGGCGTTTCTCACGAAACCCTCCTGCTCCTGGTACGTCGCTTCACATTTACATGAGAGTCAAAAATCACAAAATATAATCTCGTAAGGCATGTGAAGTCTATGGTCGATGTAAAAATCGAGTTACTAGACACGCAGAAATTTAGTCCTAGCCATCCATGAACTTCAGTTACTCAGGACGCGAAATCAGTGAAATTTTTCTGTTCTTTTGCTGCATGCCAATTGCCCTGAAAATCTAATGTCATCGGGGTAGGTGGCCAAGATGAAGGCCGAATATCTGCCGCCAAGAGAGGACGTCATTATGCAGAACGAAGCGCCTGATGATGTCTATATCATCGTATCCGGCGAGGTTGAAATATTCAACTGTGAAACGGAGAGAGAGCAGGTTGCCGGGGCTTTGCAGTCTGGGGACATATTTGGAGAAGTCGGCGCGCTCTGTCGCCGGCCTCAGGACTATACTTACCGGACCAAGTCCCTCTCCCAACTGCTGAGGCTGAAAAGGAATGATCTCATAGAAGCTATGCACAGCCAGCACAACGACAACATAACCGTGATCAAGAACTTTCTACAGGTTCGCCGCTAGCATAAGACCCGGTTCACGTTTCATCTGTTAAATCATCCGAGGCTTATGTTTTAACACTATGCGACGCAGCATCACAAGGAGCTTAAGGATCTATGCATAGAAGACTTCTTCACGGACGCAGGACACGAGCATGACGACCTCCACTTGTTGACCGTGGCGAGTACCGGTAATGCTGCTATCCTCGAGAAGCTTCTCAAGGCGAAGTTGGACCCCGACGTCGGGAATTTAGAAGGGAAGACCTCGCTGGTACGTCTTCCTTAATCTCCGACCGATTCTTGTTTTCATTTGTACAACATATGCTCCGGTTTGGATTGAATAATGATTGCGTCACGGTTGATTCCCGAACTGGAATGCCGCTTCAGCATAGACATTATCTGTTACGGTTTGTCTGTAAATGGAAGTAAACTTGGAATGTTCAAACGTGTCAATTTACAAGTTCACTGCTCATTTGATTCTTTAGAAATGTGAATGTACTGAAAGTTGTTTGTTGCTCTTATGACTTTGCATCAGCACATTGCAGCATCACTGGGCCATGAAGACTGTGTCTGGCTACTGCTAAAAAATGGATGCAACATGCATTTACGAGGTAACGCGTTATCGCCTCACAACCTCGCTGACTATCATAGATATATGTGCTCTTTATATCCTTAATGTCCTGCATGACAGACCGGAACGGCAACAATGCGCTGTGGCACGCGATATCGTCGAAGCAGCACTCAATCTTCCGAGTCCTGTACAGCTGTGCCGCTTCTTCTGACCCTTGCACAGCCGGCGACCTCCTATGCACTGCAGCAAAAAGGAACGATCTCGAGGTGATGAAGGAGCTCTTGAACCACGGATTGAACATCGACTCCATGAATCACCAAGGCTTCACAGCTCTCCAGATCGCCATGGCTGAGAACCATGAAGACATAGTGAATCTACTCGTGATGAACGGCGCGAATGTTGCCGATTCAAACTTGCCTGATTTTCCTTCAGAAGCATTGAACGAAATGCTGAGCAGGAGAGAGACGGGGCACCGTATTGCGGTGCCCGACGGTACCACATTGCAGGATATGCCAATGAGAATGCACAAAGTTGAGCGAGAACTGACTCAGGAGAAATCGGACATGGCGATTTGTGCGAGGGTGAGCATTTACAGAGGCCATCCAGTGGCAAGAAGAGAGAACCGTTGCACCGAGGCGGGGAGGCTCATCCGATTGCCGGCTTCCATTGAGGATCTCAAGAGCATTGCAGGTGCATATTCGTTCTTTCCTTCCACTCCCCTCTGAGTACGGATCATCTACTCGGTTTGTTCAAGAAAATGTCCAAAATGTCCAAAAGTCTTGAGTCTCCATTAGTCTACTAGGAGTATCATCAAGAACTCTTTTGTTTTCGCAGGTAAGAAGTTCGATTTCGATGCAACAAACACCATTATAGTGGATGAAGAAGGTGCAGAGATCGACTGCATCGAAGTTATTCGAGACAACGACAAGCTTTTCATGGTCGAAAATTCGAATTATTAGTCTCATTCCATGCTTCGGTCTGCTCTTCGCTTTATTAGGACGTTCAAGTATCATCAAGTAATTCCCATCAATCCTCTTCCCGGAAGAGTTTTCTCTTCTGCTTCATCATGTTGTGGTGAGGGATCTGATTCTTGAACTTGCCAATAATGTTATGTATTAATTCAAAGAGGGAGATGCTGGGGGAAAATGTGTACTGAATCTCACACATTAGCCAGAGAAAACATCTCTCTCTCTCTCCCCTATAACAGCACGGGAAATGACAAGAACTATAAAGAAATGAAGAAAGAAATTATAAAGTTATAGTTGTAAAATATTATAGATGATGGTGTTTTTCAGGAATGTAAGAGAACATGAACGTTAATAAAGTATATTCAAGAAATGGTAGAAAAGATTATTGTGAAGAATAATTGAGACTCATCTGGAGAAGAAGAAAAAAAAATGATGAAAGATATGAAATAGATGTAGAATGGCCAAGTCTTCTCAATTGGAGGGGCACTAAGAATTGAGGGGGAATAATTTCCTTCCTATCGGAATAGAAAGTTACTTTCCTTGATCAAAACTTATTGTAATTGGTTCATCAAAAATGTTTACTCCATTAGTTTCCTCCACCCAGACACAGGAAAGTCCAAAAATAATTTTCTAGAATTAGTCTTTATCAAACAAACTAACTCTGAAAAAGAGCTATATTCATATGAACATTCTAATAACATGAATAGGGAAACCGGTTTTACCACTTATATATAATAAGAGAAACTTAAAATCGCACACATATATGCAATTATGATATTTCTTCGTAGTAAAAGCGCAAGAAGAAAAAGATAAATGAAAGTCATAAATCTTAAAAACCCACCTCTTCTATAAATACTCAACATGATTGACACTTCTCAATGGAGATGGCTCTCCCAATTGCCGGTGAAAATTCCTTTCTTAGTAAAGTTTCATTAGAAAATCAAGTATATTGAATCTGTCGCACATCCTATAGTTCCTCTAAAGTATTTGTTAACATAAATCATCCAATTTATGATGAAGACACTATAAGTGACATAACTTTTGTACAATACTTACTTAAATATCAAAACTTTCGAATGTTATTCACTTGAGCGATATAACTTTTTCTCAAGAAATTTATCCAAAAATTTATGTAAATATTTACTTTTACCAATTCAGTCATAAACTTTTTAATTTTATCAATTAATTCTTTAACATTTTCAAGTTTTGTCAATTGAGTTCATGTGATCAATTTTAATTAGAAATTACTGACATAAAGATTGGTTGTCCTATGTAATAGTTAACAACCTACGCAGGTCATCACGGAGGCTAAATAAAGAAAAGAAAAGAAAAGAAAAATAGAAAATAAGAAAAAAAAATTAAAATGTCAACTTCGGTAATTTCCGACTTAAATTGACCGGATGGAGTCAATCGATAATAATGTAAGAATATTTAAACTAAAAATACCTAGTGAAAAAGTTTAAGATTAAATTAATATTATTGTGAGAGGTTCAAGGTATCTTTTATATTTTTTTTTTCTTATGTTAAAGTCAACATCGTGTGTTGCATCATGTGTTGGAAAGCAGGGACATGTGAATGAGTTGATTGATGGTGCCAAAGGACAAGAGGCACTACTAGCCCATTTCCTTTGTAGGGATTCACCAAGGGGAATGAATAGCCCCCGGGATTGGATACTATGAAATGATTGCACCATGCCTATTGCCTCACGAACCAGAATATGCAAAAAGGAATTTCGCCCTATTCGCTCCGCTCAAATTTCACACTCAAAAGCACTTGGACAGCTTTGATCTGATTGAGCGTGACTCAGTGGGGTTCTCCCACGGTTGGCACACTTTTTTCTTCTTATGCCATCAAAATAGATTCTGTTGAAAAAGAGAAAAATAAAAAATAAAAATAAATTTTTATATGCGTCGCAAAAATTTTGGTTATTTCGAATTAAAAAGATTCGAGATGCATGTTCCACAAGATTTAGATTAACTATTAAAAATAATAAAATTTACTTCCTATGGTGGGCACGCTTTATGTTGCTCCCAAACAAGCCCACTTCAAGCTTCCTGAAAAGGTGCATACTTTCCAATCCTTTCCTAGGAATTGAGGCCGGATGGACGCGGAAAAGTGAGATGGTTAGATCAAATATGAGCCTGATTTCGCGGTATAATAGGTCTGATACCTTTTGAAATCAGCGTGCCTTAGGCCTCTATGTTTCAATTTGGCAACTCCTTTCTTGATTGGTATTTCCTTCTATAAGCTTTTGTTACCCTCTATCCATCGTTTAGGTTGATTTAATTATTTCTATCAAGATACAAGCGTGAGGTTGTTGAGTAAGAAAGGTTTGCATTATAGTTATGACGTAATATGGATGAGTTATTATATCATAATTAACTCATAAGCCATTAATTTAAGCATTTAAAAGAAGATGAGTCTAATTGAACGTATTGATAGACTTGAGTTTGAATTGTCTTAAGGCGATCTCCCAAGCAAGTTGTGGTGGCTCCCAACAACTGCTATCAAGGCTAGTGGTTTTGGATGAGTAGGTGCAATATGTGTGGATCGACATCCTCGGGGAAATGGACATTGAATGTGAGTCCCGATTGAGGTTGTAGATATTGTGCTCCTGCTAAGCTTAGCCAAGCCCAGCGATTAAAGAGAAAGAGAAGTGAATTAGATGCCGTTTTCATGCCAAACATGGCTAAGCCATGGTGAAGATTCAATTTAAGATAATGTTGGCATAGAAGTAAGCCTAGATAAAATGAAGGCAGGTATAACATAGAAAGTTCACATTTGAAGGAGAAATTTGTTAGTATACATGTAGGATGCTAAGGGAAAGAAGACCCGCATCGAGGAAAGTATATTTCAGTGGGCTCATAATTCATTAATTTAAGTTTTTAGAGAATGTTGCTTGAATATGGTCTCTCTCATCATGGTCTCTCTCGATGACAGCATCGAACTTCGGCTTCCGACAGCATATCACTTGTAAAATAATAAAAAGAAAGGTGGACGGACGAAGTGGGATATCTTTGGGGGTACGGTTCATATCTGCCATGAGGTTTTCCTTCTCTTCTCTTTTTTGTGGATTCAATTGACTTGCCTGTGACGCAAGCAATTTCCATCGGAAAATCTCTAGGCTGTAATTATGTTGTTTCCCAACAAAGTCTCCCTTTGCTTCATGAACAATGGAATGGGTCCCTTCATAGCCAACCTCTTTTCTCGGCCTTTTTGGAAAAGTTGTCCTCCTAGGGACTACATTTCAACAACTCGACTTTTCAGCCATCGAAACCCTTGATATCCTCCCGTCACTGGCTCCATCGGGGACAGGTTTTGCCATAGCCATCGATGTCTATGGATTCGTATCCCGACCGAGTGTTTCTATTCGTGAATCGGGATCCTAATGATTTTAGATATGGACGGTCCAATGAGGGCCGGACTTTTGATGTGCATTCATAGCATATTTCGTTTCGATGGAACAAATAATATGAACCCCGGAAGGATGAGAGGACCACCCCCTGTTGGAGAGTTTGAAGATTTCCTACACCGTCCATCCTCATTTCTAAATTTCGTTTTGGTCTAGAGATTTATTTATAGGTAATGACTAATGTGTTCATAAAAATTCGAAAAACAATTGAACTCAGCTGAGCCAGACAGATCAAATTCGGTTTGTCTGTTTATTGATCTGGTCTTGGTTTGGGATATTTTTGTAATTGTCTTAATGATTTGGTGATGGTTTATAACTTCGAAAATCGATAAAGTCGAACCATACTGATAAGCTAAGTAAATAAATTTACTTACCTTTTAACTTATGAAATTTGCAGCTTAATTTAACCAACTACGTTATCCTTAATTTGACCAAGAGCTGGCTATGATTGCTATTGTTCTTACATTTAGTTTAGTATTAGCGTGAAATATTCCTTTCGTTCACTGGTACTTTTTATGTTAAATTCCGCTCATCGTTGAAGTTGGGTAGTTTAAGTACGTATTAAACTTATTATTGGTATATTCAGTTTCATGGTAACGATTTGAAACCGAACCTAAGTTACTAGACTAGTTTTAGTTGTAATTTCGTTGGTTTTGTTTGGATTTGACTCGAGATATTTTCAAACTAATGAGCAGAAACTATCTTAGACCAACCCAAACTGAACCATGAACACCCGTACTATTTATAGTATAAAACAAAATACATAAGTTAGTTTCTCTTTTGTTGGCCATGTAGATACATGTTAATAAACAGACATTAACCAAATAATGGCCGATTTGGATACACATTCTAGATGATCTAGTAATCTCTTACATTGCATTTGAATCTTAGTCTTAAGAATAATAAAAAGCAAATTATCAAGAAAGTCTTAAACATATTGCATTTGTATCAATTCTATCACACACCTTTTTACGTGTTGCCAATATAGTCCATTTGGCCAATTTTGGACAAAAATTGTTAATGTGGATGCTAATGGTTCTACATGACATAATCAATGTTAATGTAGACAATTTTTAAATAATTTTTTTGAATTTTTGAATTCTTTTTTGGAAAGTCCAACTTGTATACATGTGATAAATCTACCATAAATTATTTTTTTTACCATCAAAAACCCTAAACCGATAGACCTCTAACAAATTTACCTTTCATCAGTTTTTGTTAAATTTTACTATCAAACTGTTGAGTTGAATAACACGAAGGTGTAAATGTGATTGATCCAATTTAACAAAATTAATGGAAATTAAATTTGTTACAAATATATCAGTTTAAAGTTTGTTGTGATAAAAAAATTAGTTTGAGATAAATTTATCACTAATACACTAATTTAGGATTTTTGGTATTCAAAAAATTAGTTTGTAATAAATTTATCATAAATATACAAGTTTGAGATTTTTCATGGTATTTGTCCTTTTCCTTTCTTTGTTTTTCCCATTTCTTTTCGCTAATAGCTGGTCACCAATGAGGGCTGGCCTCACCTGGGAGAGGGTCTCCCTCGCCTATGGTAGCGAGCAACCTCATCAATCCTCACCTAGGCTAAGGTGAACACTAGCAAAGGCCCCTCTTGCTAGATCTAGCAAGTTGACCATCAGTCAAGCCAAGGTAGCCTCACCACGCTTTAGCTATGCGAGGGTCGACCTCACTAAGGCTCACCCTTGTCCTTGCTCATGTGAGGCCAACCCTCATCACCCATCATCTGTGGCAACACAACCAACCACTAGCAAAAAGAAAAAGGGAAAGAAAAAGAAAAAATTCAGAAAAATTATTAAAAATTTTCCAAAAATTGCTAATATCAACATTCACCAATCGACTATGCTACGTAAAATAACATATGGCCATTTTTAACCAAAATTGATCGGGTAAATCATATTAGCAAATTATCAAAATATTTAAAACTGAAATGATTAGATCAAAAAATTTTAATATTAAATTTATATAAATATAATAGATTTAGAAATTGTTTGGTAATTATTCTGAATGAATAAAAGGCACCTAATGAATAACATACTTCTTCTATGACGTTTAAAAAAAAAAAAATCATTGCCCATTAATTTTCTTTCGTTATAAATATTTCAAAACTTTTTTTTGTTTTGGCTGAGTACGAGAAAGAAGAGATACGAATCGAATCCAAGATCTCTCTTTGAACTTCTTTAAGGCTTGATCATCATGGAGTCAAATTCCCTTTTTCCTAATCACATAATTAATCAAGATAATCGATAGTACTGATTCCAGTTTTCGGATGGTGGGCTCAATATTTTACTTTTGTGTGCTAGACGTATCCAATGTCTAGATACGTGTAATCGTCCGGGAAGCACACGTATGTTTTTTTTCTTTTTTTTCTTTTTCCAGTTTAACTTTAACTAATTAAAGAAATGCCTCGAATGAAATGTTGGGTACGAAAAGAAGACGATTCCACATTGTAGAAATCAATCAATCTTCGATGCACGGAGTCCAATCATTCGTACAATAGGAATTTGATGATCTCTCTCTCTTTCTCATCATGAAAGGATGCTAGAGTGTTCATTTTGCCTTTCTCCAACTCCTAAGCATATGCCCTTCACTAGTTACTAGGTTGTTGGCACACATGACATATTTTTTAATGAAAAATTGAACCGATAAATACTAACCTTATTGCATAAATATCAACTCAATTCTAAATTTTCAATTTTACTAATTCGATCCTTAACTTTTATGCAAAATTTCAATGTAATCGTTTCATCTAATTTTTGTTAGAAATCGTTCATGTGGTGGTTTGGTCATCATTAGCAGTGATTCTTAACAAAAATTGATTAAAATGATCATATTGAGATTTCGCACAAAAATGTAGAACTAAATTAACAAGATTCAAAAGTTTAAGATCAAAGTGGCATCCATATAATATATTCAAGACTAATTGGGCATTATTCTCCATTTGAACTCAAGTAATTAGCAATAATTTCTTTTGATAGGCCATGTAGTTTTTGGCATGTAAAATCGAAGAAAAAAATTGTAGCTTGAGTTACATAATAGCTGGAATCTTTTCCATTGTCAAGCATGTTAAGTAAATATTACCCAAGAAAATAAAGAGAAAAGGTTCACTAAAAATCCTCAAACTTAGTTGCGGAATTCAATTAGATCTTCTTACTTCGATGTAGATTATGATTCTTCAAGGCATGACGGAAATCTTATCACCAAAGGGAAACAGGATAATTCCTTAATTTGGTGATACACTTCAAATTCGTCGCCAAATTAAGAAATTGACAAGTCAAGATTCATTATCGTTTTCTACAGGCAACTAAAGGGGACTAAACTTTGTCGAAAAAAATCTTTATTAAATGATGTTGTGCATATCACAAATGACATGTTTAGATTAATCACTTACTGAGCATGGAGCTATGACTTAATTTTACTTACTAGACACATCATTTACTAGACGAAATTGGGTCCACTTGTCAATGCATCAAAAACACATCCCTCCATTCGAAAATGTCCACGAGAGCTGCTCAACCCAAGAAGCATAAAGTGGAATGATTTTACTCTTGTACCAATCCAATGACACTCACTAAAGAGATGGTCTCAAGAGATTCCCAAATTATCATTCCCTCCACTTCTTGGGAAACACCCATTATTGCACCCAGCAATTTAAACCCCCTTTTAACATAGAAACATGTGAATAAACCTCTTTTCTTTCAATACTAACCCACTTTATAAATCCCCTCTCTCCCTTTCTCTCTCCCCCCCTCTCCCAATTACAAATAACCCACTAAATACATATCAATATCAATATACTCAATTATATAAATATCTATCATTGCGAGTGCTGAAATAGCTCGAACCTTTGAACACCCGTTCAGATTGCACCAGATAACTCAATATCGTAATCTCTAATTTACTATTGATTTACGCGTAATCTCAACAATTCGACGATACAGATTGATTTGAATATATCAATAATTTAATATTGTGATTTCGATGTCTTTTTTTTACACATAGTCCTATCAACTGGAGGATGATACATAAGCATTCAAAGAAACATCTGTGCATATGAGTGTTTCCTTATAAATATTGCGATTTCAATATGTCTTTTTTTACACATAATCCTATCAACTTAAGGATGATACATAAGCATTCAAAAAAACATCTGTGCATATGAGTGTTTCCTTATAAATATTGCGATTTCAATATGTCTTTTTTAACACATAATCCTATCATCTAGAGGATGATACATAAGCATTCAAAAAAACATCTGTCCATATGAGTGTTTCCTTATAAATATTGCGATTTCGATAATATAATATTGCGATTTCAATAATTTGCGTCGAATATATCGATAATATAATATTGTGACTTCGATATATCTTTTCTTACACATAATCCCATCAATCGGAGGATGATACATAAGCACTCAAAAAAATACATCCGTGCATATGAGTGTTTCCTTATAAATACGCCTGTCCATCTCCATCACCTTTTTTAATATCTTTTCACCATAGCTCTCTTTCTCTATCTCCCCCTCTCTCTTTCTCTCTTTGTACCCTCAAAGATGAATCCGCACTCACTATCATCATCATGCAAGAACGCCACCACTTCATCGGTGAGTGGCTTCTACAACTTCCTCACACAAGCGCTCGACGACTTGAATTCTTCCTTCCCGTCATCGTCGTCGTCGTCGTCGTCGTCTTCGACCTATGGCAACAGCTTCATGTCGATTCAGTACCTGCAGCAAGTCCTCCATTCGCTCCGGTCCGTACACTCTCGGCTGACCTCCCTCGTCCACGAGCTCCGCCTCCCCGTCGGCGAGAAGTGGCTCGACGAGTACATGGACGAGAGCGCCAGGATCTGGGAAGCTTGTAACGTCATCAAGTTCGGCCTCTCTCGGATGGAGAGGTATTGTACGACCGCGTCGAATGTCGTCTCGTCCATCCTCGGCTTGCATGATCATCACTTAGATCGTCGCCAGGTAACTTCTCTATATGTCCATGAGCATGTTGAAGGAAATCAACCCTCTTTCTCTTTTTAATTGTTCGCAAGGTTTTCATTGAAACTTGGATGTTTCCTGATTTTGCTATGATTGTACCACACCAAGACAACCCTATTGATTTCGTTCTTTATCTCGTTTGAGCTTGGAAAAGGCGCTTCGGGCTATAGACGAATGTAGAAGAGAGGCGTTGGTGTTGGAGGAAGAGAACAAGCACTTGATGGAAGCAAGAGTTCAACCACTCTCTCTATGCTTCAACGAGAACGTTTCATTAGAATCCAACTTCAATGGTTTCAGTGGCTTTAGGGGCGCTCTCTTTGCGATGAGGAATGTGAGCTCATTGCTCCTGATGGTTCTCCTCGCCGGCCTCGTCTACACTTGGCCGGAGTCGATCTTCCATCAAGGGGGGAATGAGGGGCACGCCGTGTTCGGGTCGAATTTCATGATCTCGTCGTCGAGGATCCAACAGAGGATGGCCAGCGAGATCCACCGGATGAGCCGGCGGTCACCGCCGCCGCCGATCCTTCTCTACGAGTTCAGGAGGGCGAGGCACGGCATGGAGGAGCTCAGGGGGGTGTTGGAGAGGGGAGAAGAGGGGGAGCATCATCAGCTGGGGCAGGAACATGTGCAAGACAGGGCTGAGAATTTGAAGGGCTTGATTGGGTGTTTGAGGAGTGGGGTTGAGAGTGTGATGGTACAACTTGATGATTTGTTTGATGAAATAGTTGAGGCAAGAAAGAATCTTTTGGACTTGTGTAGCCGTAGATAGAGAGAGAGAGAGAGAGAGAGAGAGAGAGAGAGAGAGAGAGAGTATGTGTTTGCTTTCAAAATTTCAAACATGTGAGGCAATCAATTGATTGATATAGAGGAAAAGGTGCAAGAGGGTAAGATCATTAGATTCCCCACCCAAAAAGAGAGGGAGAGAGAGAGAAGAGGGTAGAATGAAAGTTGTCAAATTGGTTTGGTTCCATTGTTTTCTGGAGGATTTTTCTTTCTTATTAGTACTATTTATGAAATGTAAAGACAGTTCTAGGAGTCTCACATTTGCCTTGTAAAAGATGCAGGTGAATCAAATTCGGTTGTTATTGAATTCTCTTTGTTGCATGCAAGTGTTATTTAAGCTGACCAAATGCAGATTATGATTGCCCAGGGTGACGCCCATAGAAGATATTCGATAATTATAACTAACTTATTTATGTATGAGCAAGAAAGTTTGAGCGATGCAATTTTTCATGAATATATGACTAGGATTTTTAATCTCAAAAGTGCAATTCATGTAAACATAAGTGAAAATCACAAAAAAAGAAATCATTGTCTTATACTATCTCTATCTTTTCTCCTTTGATTTGCTTCTCTTTTGCTTCTCTTTTTGGTTGATATTATGTTGGTTTTACTTTGCCTTTTCTGTTTCAACGCTCTTCTGGTCGAACAAATTATGGGATGCTTTCGAAGTATTGGCAGACTTTTAAAGTTTAGGCTATCGTTGGAGAGTGCCCCTAAAGCATTCGCTAAGTAGCTAATAAAGGAAACCGTGCAATTTGTAACACATCATCTTTCTTGACTTATACGTAATAAGAGCAATTTTGGCACTTGTCAATTCAACATTATAAAGATCTACAAACCATATTGAGCCCGTTCAAGAACACAAGTTCTCGTGCAAGTTTTTGTATTCTCTATGTTTTCGAGCAAATCTCTCGTATTCTTTGGAAACAATAACAGGGTTCTCGAGCCTGAAAGAGTTGAAACAACTGGCCTTAAAAGTTCCACAAAAGTAATTTTCTTTTTTCCCTTCTTCCCTCTCACTTTATTGATCTGCAACTTAGGATCCACGGTATTTGAAGCTACTAGAGAAATTTTTTTTTTTTAATCTTTTTTTCCCTTCTTTCAAAAGGGGAAAATATATTCAATGCGGAAAATTCCCTGCAAGTTCTTGGCTTTGAAGAGAAGCAAGGTAACTATTCCCAGTAAAGAAACAAAGGGGCGAATATCTGATCTGCGCTGCATTTGCTTTAATGTAAAGCAAAATTATCCCCAACAGAAGGACAGATTCCCCTTCCTCTCCTTTTTTAACAAGAGGAAGGTGATAATGATTCTTCTTGTTTGCTCAGAAGAACACATCTTTTATATTCTCCTTTTGATTAAGATGGTATGCTTTTTTTATTCTAAATTGTTTTAACTAATTTAGATATTCTTTCTTCCTTTCGAGAACAGTTGTGTGGTTTGACTATAGCTTTGCTTTTAATGGCCAACAGCCTCGCTGGCTGTCATTCACCAACCTTGTACGTCAAAGTCTTTCCTTATTTCTCTCTCCCTCTGGGGCCTGTAGGAAGATCATCAGATTGCTACATCTGTCGAGACAATAGGGTTGGTTCAGCCTGCTACCGACGTCTTTTCCAGTTGTTATTGTTAGGTTTCGCTCGTTTTGAACCCTCGGTCAACCTGGTCTTCATTGACAGTCGACTGGTGCTGGTAGGCTCGTAACTAGAAAAACCAAGAGAGAGAAAGAATGCAGAGAGAGAGAGAGAGAGAGAGAGAGAGTTGTCATTATGGCTCTTGTTGCTTCAAAAGCTCAAAAGTCACAAACACTACCCCTTTTCACATTAGCGAGTTCCATTTTCCCCTGCCAACATCTTACAGGAGCTAAATAAACAATGGTTAAACATTAGAAAGTACTGGAGAAGTAGGCAAAAGTAACTCTTAAAGGTCCTATCAATTCTTGTTTTCAGTGAGCTCGCCAATGAAAGCGAGTTCTTGACTAGACCTCAGTCCATCTAAGTCCACGATAGTTAGGTTAGTTTATTATGACATGGCCTGTCCACAGGACACCGTAAATTAATAGGTAGAATGATGATTCCCATGACATCAGTAGTTTTAACTATTCCAGTGATCCAGCCATTTACAACTACGCTCAAAATCACCAAGGAATATCCATGGGTCACCTAGCATGTTCGAATTTGACATTACATAGAAGTTCAACACCCACAGTATTACAAAAACCGATCAAATATACATACATACAATCGACTAAGAAGTTCAATATGCTTTGTCAATCGGTCAACACAAACAGAAGGATTGTCTAAACCTTCTGAACTCCCATGCTGTACATTCTCCATCTTCAAACGGTTCCGCTTTTCACTGGAAGAAATCTGTCAAGTTAGCACACAGAAAGACCAGTCTTCACTACCACCACTTAACTGAACCTGATCTGTCCATGCACTGAAACAGAAGTTAATAAATGCACATGTTGAAAAACTACACCTTCGTTGGCATCGTTCAGTATTTCACCTCCATAAAGAGCAACTTCATTTCCTCCAAATGAGAAACATGACAATCATGAGATTTCTCTGAGATTGCCACAAACTTAGATTGAAGTAGAATAGCCAAGATAAGGCACTAATACTTGCTTCCACTAGCAAATCGAATTTACTGTTGCTCTTATATTAGCACAGAAACTATTGATCTGAACAGCCCAAATCTCAAATCTGCACTAGATATCTGGATTTTCCTCTTTCAACTCATAATCTTAATAGCTTTTGTCCTTGTCGAAACTCTCAGGACTTTGACCATGAAGGCAGCACTCTTCCTCCACTGTTAACATTTGATGCATCAACATCGACATCAAAGTCATAATCCTCAAAATCCAAATCATCTATACATGTAATGTCATCGCCTGGCTCATTGACGGCTTGATTATTGTAATTTTGGGCCTCGATTACTGTGGCTCTTTTCTTCGAGCGACCAGTGCTTCTCATGAAATCATCATCCTCTTCATAGTTGGGTTTTGTGCCTCCATTTGCCTCTCTTCTCCTTTTCATGGAATCCATACTATCATTGCTACTGCTGCTGTTTCGATTATCTGTTCCCTGGTATTCCCTAATGGTAGTTTCTATGGTTTCTAGCAACCGATCTCCATACTTGCTTACCTTTGCCCTACACAGAAACATAAAAATAATTAGCTGCTATTAGCAGAGCATGTGAGATAAAGTCTCCTCGTAACTTACTTCCCAATGCCATTGATTTCGAGCAGTTCTTCCTTTGTTCTGGGAATTCTTTTGCTGATATGCTGAAGTGTAGCATTGCTGTCAAGGACCCAAAAACAAAAAAGCAAGGGGGCTCGATTAATATTCACTCAATAGCACCACAAAACAAACAATTAGACTAAACTCATGAAGGAGATGAGCTCACCCAAATATGTGATATGCCATGACCCCATCCCCAGCTTCCTTCACAAGAATAGTCCGTAGCATACGCAATGAAGTGTATAATTTGGCTGACAGGATCTGAAATACAAGGAGTTCCACAAGCGGTAAAGAGAGATGAGCAACTTCATCCTTGTTCTTAGGAGAATGGACAACCTAATAGATGCATGCTCATGCATATATTTCCATACCAGATCGCCTTGAGCTTCAGGTTGAGCAGAACCATCTATCTGAGCCATCAATTTCCCAGAAGGCAACAATCCTTTGGCAGGAGTTACATCAGATTTACTAGACTTAGATATCTTTGCCACGGAAGGAAATCTGCAAAATATGGTGGCACTACAGTCAAGCAAAATTGCTTCATTTAGATTATCCTAGTATGTTAGACATTTTGATACAAATATTAAGCTTTCAAAGCAGATCAAACAAATAATATGGAAAACTGGTGGCCGTACTGTGGCTAAATCACCTAAAATATATGGCTACTCAAAAGGATCAAGTGCAAATCTCCTAGTAGTCGTGGAGATTTCATAGTTTTGTCACAGGACAAGTATGAGCAATACGTTCACAACACCGTGATTGAACTGTTAGAATATTTAAATGTTAAATCACGCATTTATCTAACAGCTTAAGCTTTTAGAGCACTCGGCTATGGTCTCACCAAATTTTACATGGTATTAGAGCTGGAAATCATAAGTTCGAATCTTTCCAAGCCTTATTTGTGTCCTCAATTAAATTTCCATACTTAGTACTAAGCAAAAGAGACCAGACTATGCATAAAAAGGAATATTATAATACTAAAATGTCAAATCACACCTCCATATAACAGTTTAAGCTTTTAAAGCAATCGGCTGTCGTCTCACCAAATTTCACAAACCTTTCCTAGGGGATCCTAAAGTTTCAAGTTTTTCTTTTTTTCTTTTGAAAAGGTACTGAGGGGGTACCACCCCATATACTAAACGGCTCCCGCTAGAAGCCACTTATATCAAAATTATGCACAAAAGCTGCTTCTAACATTTTCAACAAATTTGATGTATGAAACTGAACTCTCCTGCTATACCAAAAGTGAAGAGCACACAACCAATTATCCTAAAAAGAATCCCAGGAGGATATAACTCTTTCAAATGCCCTTGTGTTTCTCTCTCCTATTAAGCCAAAAGCCAAGAAGAGAAATCATCTAGTAATCAGTTCTTTTCGAGATGCAAACCCACAATTCACGTTATACCATAACTGAGGGCAGCAAAATTACTCCTAAAATAGCAAAAATTGTAGTCCAAATCTTTCTGATCCTAAAACTTCAAGTTGTGTCGCACAATAAATCATATCATCCGTATGTATCTACTGATCAATCAAACTGGTTGAATAAATCTTTCAACCGTGCGTCAATGACAAAGATGTCAAATTCTGCTAAATTTGACCTCAAAAACTGGTACCATCTGCAAGAAGGGCTTACAATCTAATAGCATGAAAGTTGTTAGTTTCCCACCCAGAGGAAGAACTATAATTGAAGGGAGTTCAGGATGAAAGAGCAGCAGTAATGACTGCAGGCCAAGCACGACAAATTGCTCTCACAAAGGGGAATCAACTACATCAATACTCCATGCCACTGCTCCTATTACGCACCATTTTCTCTCTGAGATTATAAACTCAACATTTTTAGACCTCATATAACCTTTTTACCACTCTTCTAGCATAAGATCACATTTTAAACTTGGAACATTACTTCAAATGATAAACCACTATAAGTAGCTATCTCTGATCTAACTTATAATGAAAGGGAACATTTCTCCCAGTCTTCCTTCAAATTCCCAGCTATCCCCCAAAGCTCCTAATCTTGAATGCATTTGGATTATTTTTCCCGTATGAGTCAAAGCATAAAGAAGTAGATTTGAGTCGCAGATATGTTGCAATCATGACTTTACTGGAATTGAGATCCAATTCTATGATGAATGCCACCTGACAAAACAGGTATGACGGGTATGAAATTAAGAATAAATTCATTGCAACCAGCGACTAGAGAGAGAGAGAGAGAGAGAGAGCATTGATGTGAGGGGCATTTGTGGAAAGGAAAGGCCTTGGACAAGATGCAAAAGTGAAACACTAATGGTCGGATGAGACAAAGATCCAGCATCTACCACAAAAATTTACAGTAGATCCTGTTGGCCCTAGTGGTTAGAATAGTCGGTTCATTACAATAGATAGCAGCAAATAAACACCCTCAGAAGTGCTTAGTCATATTAATCTTTTTTTTTTTTTTTTGCCAAACACCCTTGAAAGTCCATGACCAAAACAAAATATCTATAATAAATTGTTGTTTCAATAATTAAGTCCCTAGTAGACCCACAAGATGCTTGCAACCAATAAATGTTGATTGTCATTGAAGGCAAGAAAAGGTTACTTTGAAATCTCTTTGTTAAATAAAAAATATGAAATGTCAAAGCTCCACAAAATTTGAGTAAAAAGCATGCAAAAGTCATGTTAATTTGGACAGGGATTAGAAGATTCAGATGAAATGCATCCTATGTGTCTCTAAGACATAAGTGCAATTCAAGCTAAGATTATGGAACAAAAAAAGTTTCCAAAAAGGCAATGCAACGCCCTATCAGGGCAGAATAGCAAATGCATAAGTAGGCACATGGTTAATAAGCACCGTGATATGCTGATGATAAATTTCCAACAATGAAAACAGAAAAATTTCTTGGTTCAGTGAAGGGATGCCCCTCTCATCACCAGTTAAAGAACAGCAAAATTAATGACAAACCTCAGTATGACAGATTGCCTTCCAGAGCAAAGATTGTAAGCCTTGGATTCATTTACCTGAACAGAAACAAACAACGGAACATAGTCTCCTGTCTGAAAGCAAAAAGCAAGCATCCAAAAGGAGGGAGGAAAATTTTCTTCTCAATTAAATGATTAACCATGAATTTCATGGCCTCACCGAATCATAGCAGTGATATTTACCTTCAGTATTGATGACAAAGATCCATAAAGGTCAC
Source organism: Eucalyptus camaldulensis (assembly GCA_019915185.1). Taxonomy (NCBI): domain Eukaryota; kingdom Viridiplantae; phylum Streptophyta; class Magnoliopsida; order Myrtales; family Myrtaceae; genus Eucalyptus; species Eucalyptus camaldulensis. Next base: position 11,294,331 of record JAHSVA010000001.1, read on the forward strand.
TTTTCCTAACATCCTCCACCAGGAAATCTTCAGTAACAAGATGCCGTAGCACACGGGAAGCTTCTCCCTTTGCTAGATGTTTCCCAGCTCCATGCAAATTCAACTTTTCATGTCGATGCTTTTTGACCTGATTTAACACTCCAATTTGAGAATCAAGCAAACAAAGACCAGGAAGATCAATGGAGAATATCTAAGTTACTGTCTCAACATACAAATTGATTCAAAGAACCCCTGTAAACTTCTAATATGTGAGCTGAAGAAAACTGCTGCCCTGCTAACTTCACCAACTCAACCTACGCCAAAGTAATTCCACATTCAAGTATGAGCAAAAGTCTTAGCTCGCAAGAGATTGGAGCAAACCACCACAGTAACCGAAAAAAGACAAATAGTAAGCATTCAAACCAATTGCTTTGCAATCTCAGTCACATCCTTCTCAACAAAACTTTTGATCTTGAGGCAATTGTCACATGTTTTTCCGCAATTATTGGAATCAAATTTTTCTCCAAAATGAACAAGCTGCAGGAGACGTCGACAGTCAACATCATTTTCACAATAACTGACCTGAAACAGTTGAAATGACTTTCAGACCATCTATAATAATTGGAACTTTAGAAAGCATCATTTGAATCAGTACAATACCATGCGCAGGAGATTGTCAGTATTTGTTTCGAGTACCCTTCCTGAATTCGCCATATTGATACGGTTATAACCATTTGAGAATGGACTTTGCTCTACTGCTCCTTGGCTAATCATATGTTTTACACGTATCTGTCAAAGAAAATATAGAATACATAAAGTTCTATTATTTTTCCCTGATGTGCCATAATGTACTGAAGAGGTTACACAAAAGGAATTGTCAAAGAAATTTTTATTTTAAGTACTTTAGAAAAAGAACTTGACAAAATTAACCAACTTTCAAATTGCAAAGTCGAGCATGAACAAGAAAAGTCAGTACGATAAAGTCTTTGGAGTCATAATGTTCATAAACATACTAAAAGATGTAGGAGAAGGATAAGAAATATGAGTGCATAAATTTGGAGAAGAATCGCTGTATCAGCATTACATAATCACTGTAACTGTAGTACAACACACAAGACGAATGCTGACCATCTCGTCCAGCACGACCGCATTCCTGTGATATAACCAAAATCCAGAATTATCACCATGTCATGAGCTAAACCCAAAACATTGAATTACACACTGATTTTATCAATGTTCAGCAATTGAAACTTCCAGCACTCAAATGCTCGATAGAAGCATCATCACGTTTCAAAATGTACCTGGTGATAACCCTCAATTGATTTAGGAAGGGAATGATGAATTACAAAGCGGACATCTGGCTTGTTGATACCTAAAAGACACATTGTCCATGGTCAAAATGCTATCGCATCTGATTACTACAATCAGAAATTGGTGAGAAAAGAGAAATACCCATTCCAAATGCCACTGTGGCACAGATTATATTGATCTCATCTTTGCTCCACTGCTTTTGGACAAATGCTCGTTGAGCAGGGTCCATGCTCCCATGGTAAAATGCTGCTTTATGTCCATATTCCTGACAAATACAATCATTATTTTTTAACAAATTGTGAACAAGTAAAGGATCCCTTGAATCTTAGCTTTTATTGAAGCAACTTATCTAAAAAATAAAAGGAATAAAAAAGAAATCCACTTTGCCTATTGCAATATAAGGCACACAACCCTGTGAAAATATAGGAAATCAAGAAATATTGATTGAAGAATATGAAATATACATTGTATACTCAAAAACGAGAGAGAAATATTCAAAAAGACTCAAATTTGTCTTCCCCCTTGATACTCTTGCACCACATAGCATGTTTAATATCCAAAACAACAAGATGATACTCATACTAATCTTCCATGAATTCATGGTACAATAATGGAAAAGTCAAAAAGGACATAAAAACCTAGCATCAAGAATGGAGTAAAATTAGCAAACATTTGGCTGCAGCATGGAGCTAACATATGTACACCTGACAAACATATTCAGAAATCGGTAAGAAAATAAGTGCCAATGCATGTGCAAATGTACACAAGCATGCAAGCATATATACACAAGTAAACAACTGAACATGAAGGCAATGCATGTGGTGGAGACACACAGATAAGGAGAAAAAATCTATATGCAATGTATGCGAAGCCACTGCAGTGCATACAGAGCTTCATGAGTCCTACATTCGCCAAAAAAGAGAAAATTTTCATGGGCTTGGTTGAGCTAAAAAAAGGATAGTCAAATCAGACTTGCAAGGAAATTCAACGTTTCTGGATTGGGTTGGGAGGGGGGGAGGAGAAGGATACGGTTTCTTTAACAATTCAGAAATAGTCCTCTCTATGAAATAAAAAAATTTAAAAAAATGGAAGTTAAATGGCATATACTATATAGTAAATCAATTTTGTAAGCACTACTCAACAACCAAAACTAGCAATCAAATCCAAGGTGTCATCTTTTTTAGGCTAGAAATAATTTTTACAAAATTGAATATATCTGATCATAGCAAGCAATCATGGCACGTGATCATATGTAGCTGAAGTCAGGCCAAATTTCAATTAAGGGAGCTACCATCTAGATGAGTCTGAATTCCATCAATTTAGGTCAATATAAAAAATCATAACATCAATTCATATCAATCTCAAGCATGAAATTTTAACCCTCATTTCTAATATTTGATTCAAAAGGATGTGATAAATTGTGTTATTACCATGCGAAACATAATGCTGTCAAAGGTTTCGGCAAGTAGTTTCACGTAAGGTGTACTACTGAACTCTCATACTAGATTATTCCAACCAGTTGGAGGTTATGTTCTAGCCTCACCAAAAAGTCTTTAGTTCAACAAATTGAGGGACTTGATTTAAAAAAATAAAAATAAAAATCAAGCTGTCTCCACGTGAATATTATCCTATATGATCAAACAACTCTTAAATACGGTTGCCAACAGCAACTCTTAAATATGGTTGCCAACAGCATCAAACAGGACCAACCTGTAACTTTTCGGCAACCTTCTCACAGTCCATTCTTGAGAGACAATAAATTATCCCGCATTCATCAAAATGATTTTCTTTAATGAATTTGTCTATGTCCTCCAGACACTTTTTCGTCTTTGGAATGACAGAATACCTGCAAATTTCCACAATCAGCTACAATTTCCACAGCTGAAAGATAAATGTCTCACTTAGATGCAAACCGTAAATTTGGACGATTAAAACTCTGCCGGAAAATAATGCAGTTGACAAGAGCAAGAGCTCGGACAACATCTTCTTTGACACTGGCTGTTGCAGTAGCAGTTAAAGCTAACACTGGAGTGCTAGGGAACTTCTGTTTCAGAATACCAAGACCCTGCATAACGTACAAGATGATTGACATGAAAGATGGAGCAGTACCAGTAGCATAAAACTCAAGAAACTTTTACCTCCATACCTGATAGTCAGGTCTAAAATCATGACCCCATTGACTCACACAATGAGCTTCGTCAATGACAATCCTAGCAAGAAGTTCACGAGCATGTAAACTTTCCAACTGCCGCAACAAAACATCGCTTCTGCATTCAAAAAAGAGGCAAAAAAAAGCTTTCTGAAATATTCAGAAGAATGTAAAAGAATATGTTATTAACTACTTAGAGAAGAAAATGCTATAAATTCTTTTGAAAATTAATAATAGTAGATATTCAAAAATTAGATACTTCATTCAGATATTTCAAGAAAAACTGGGGTCAAACAACAAGCACCAAAGTATTATCTAGATGGTCAAGCTACTAGATGAGATGTCCTTCAGAGTTAAATGCATTAGCACTCCCGCGCCAAGGCTGGACTTTTGCCTAAGATTTAGGGTCGCAATTGATTATGAGTGGGGAGGTGAAAAAAAGGGCCAGAAATATTCGAGCTCTGAATCCTGCTCTAGTGCCACGTACAAATTCTTAGAGCACTTCCAACTTATCTTAAATATTTCTCCGCTCAATGATTTGTCTATCTATAGATATGTGTTCAGCCTTCATCACTTATGTTGAATTATGAGCCTTACCGTACAAAAGCGCAGCAGTGCCATTAACTGATCTAATTCATCCACTGAGTGGTATGATTTTATGATGTTTTTATATGTCTTGAGCTATAGATATGCCAGAAGCTGCCTCTTAGCTATGCTCCAGGAGTTTAAAAACCAATTTTGCTTGCATCATTTGTGAGGAGAATAACACTCACTTGGCAACCTTCTCAGGTGTGACATATAGGAGCTTGAATTTGCAATAATCAGAATTGAGTTCTCTAAGGATCTCCTGCTGTTCACTCCAGTCCATGTTAGCACTTAAGTAAGTCGCAGGAATATTAGCCTACAAGAAAAGAGTGCAGGAGAGCATTAGAGAAACAGTCCCGAAAAACCAGGATAACTGAAGATATATGATGTAGACATGAACATGTTAATCCGGCAAGTTACCTGCAACAAATGCATTATTTGATCTTGAATAAGTGAAACGAGGGGTGAGATAACTAATGTCACCCCTGGACATATTAGAGCTGGAAGCTGTCAGGAAAAAAAATAAAAGAGGAGTAACGCACAAGCTTTGAAAAACCTGACATATTGGATTCACAAGCCATCACACATTCCAAACCATGCACATCAAAACAGGAAGGTTTGGTAGCAAAGTTACATGGATAATGGGACAAACAGCATGTTGAGAGAATGTTGAGTACCTCCATTTTTCTATGGAACTCCAGGGCAAATGAAGCAAAAGAAGCACTTACTGCACTAAAGTAATATTGCATGAACACAAACAAATATCAACCCTTGAACTTAATTTACCTGGTATGTCAAGCTTTTTCCACCTCCAGTTGGCATTAAAACAAAAACATCATATCTACTCATTGTGGCATTTATAATTTCTCGTTGGTTTGGGCGGAAAGAATGGTTCCCAAATACTTTTTTGTTATGATCCTGGCAGCAAAAGTTAGTAAGCAACAAGAGGTACAAGATATGCAAATAAAAGCTAAGTATTAAGTGGGCAACACCTCCAAGCTTTTTGTCCACGGGAAGCTCCAGCTGCTCCACTTTTTATCAATTGAACCTTCAGTATAATTAACTTCCACAGGCTTTTGAATGTATGAGTCTCTATCCACAGGACCTGATGAAACAGGAAACCTATCTGAAGTGAAAGAAACTGATGGCGAGTTCCATCTGTCATAACCACCAGGCTCATTTTGTGGACGAACATGGGCTTCTAGTCTAAAAGGTTCTACCCTAGATCCAAATGCTCGAGGTGTTTCATACAGGGAAAACGTCGGGGGCGCTGCAGATGCAGAAAAATGAGACTTTCTCCTTTCCTCATCAACCGTAAGAGAGCGAAGATGATTCTCAAGCTGCTGAATTTGCCTATTGAGGTGTGACCTAAAAAGTGTGCATACATACAGCATTTAAAAGTTATTGCATCCCCTATTAGAGCTTCTTTCTATAACATCTATACAAAAGCTGGAAATTATAACTAAAAGATTTTCATTCCTCCATTTTGCATGAATTAGATTCCAAGCAGAAAGGACTTTACAAAGGGAAGAAGCTGGGTAGGAGCAAACCTATCATGACGAAGCTTCTCCACCGCTTCTGGAGTTAGTTCGGTCACATTGTCAAGGAGCTCGTTGGATATTGCAATTAAATTGTCCTTCATTTCCTGCAAATGACATGCAGCATCGGGGCAAAGGCCTAGCTGTATCCATTACAATATTGAGCATATCAAGTGTGGAAGAGAACAATGTACGGCATCTTAATGGGACAAATGAAACTGGCCAACTCACTTTTAACCCATGACTGCAATTTGAACGCAGCTCCTCAGGTAAACAACTTTCATCTTGTTGTAAACTATTCCTTTCCACATCTGGAGTTATGGGTGGAAGCTTCTGGATTGATGGTTGAGGTGTTGAAGTGGATTGATAGTGCTCCATTACTATCTGGTCGACATCAATACTCTGAAACCCACCTCAAATTGATGAAGTACCATACATGGCAAAGGAAATAAGATAAAATGCTGATCACAGAGACATCAAATAAATTGAACTAAGGTATGAAGTGTCTGATGGCAATTGAACTAAGGCAAAAGATGTTTTATCAACTGACTGAACCAGATAGAAAGCTTTTAAGAAACAATATCAATGATCCAATCATGAACTGTTAATCTATCATTCCTTAAGGATCATATAGCAGATTTTTACTCTTTCTAATAAGTATAGAGTCTGGACACACCAATAAATGAGACCTAAACCTACTTAGAGTCAAAATTAGACCGACCTACCGCCATTAGTCAATTCAAGTAACAAAACTGAAAAGCAATTTCTATTAGAAGAAAAGACTACTCCTTTTTCACAATGTTACAGTTTGATCAGCAGCTATCCAATTAAGGAAAAAAATTACCTCTAGAATGTCATCGTCATCTAGCTCATCAGCCAAAACTCCCCCTGATGATTTCGTTTGTGCATTAGGCATGCTGTCTCTGTTCATTGCTGCTGAAAAGCCTTCACAGTGTGCTTTATTCTCCCCTAAAATGCCATTTCCACTTTGCCTAGATGGACGTCCCCCTTCTGCGGCCTCATAATGGGCCAAAACAACTGGATTAGAAACATAATTATTTGACACATCAATCCTGGCAGTCGATCCATTTAACTTTCTATTGCTTTCCCAAGAATGACCACGTTCTTTGCCACTGCTTGAGACGGTTCTGCTAACTTTATCAGAATGGCCAGCATTGTCACCCTTGACCGGCAAAGTCTTCCCAGGTGTTATGTATGTTCTAGAAGATATCCAAAGACTGGAAAGAGCATGCCAAGCCTGCAAATTTAACATGCCACAGTTCCATGCCAATCAAAACTTCAAAATACCACGGATTAATGCTTCCTCAGGAGAGCTAGAGTTACATTTACAATTTAGAACAATCAGCACAGCCATTGAAAACAGTAGAACGCATATAAGTGTCCTCATGCACAAATTCTACAGTGGGCAACCGATGTTAAGAAAAGGGGCGAAACTCAAAGAAAATAAAATTACCAATACTGGAAGTATGATCAGCATCTCACATTATGTTACACATAAATCTGCTTAACAAGTTTACCTTGTCTGTTTGGTTACTGGGTAATCGTTGGGGATTCACCATGGAGAAGACCATAGACCTAATGAACAACGCAAATAGTCAATAGGAGACCAATATAGCTCAAACAGAGTGCACAAGCATACAGCAAAGGCACAGGGCCCTTACTAAGGCTAAGGCAATTGTACAGGGTCATCATATAAATCAGCCAAACAACAATGTCCATGACAACCTGAGACGTGGATTCCAGTATCCATCTTTCACATAAAGAAACACTATGCTAATATATGAAGTTGATAATGCTAGACTATAGAAACTGCCTCCAGAAAAATTCCGTGCAGAGCATAGCGAATCAATACACTGCGAACAGTTCTAAGCAGCAGCTGGGATTTTGACCCATTACTTTTCCAGCTCAAGATACCATGGCCACCAAAAGACCCACAAGCGTGTAAATTCTGTCGCTTGGACCAGCAAAACAACTACATTAGGTTGAATCCGCAATCCCGACCGTCAACATTCCGCTCTCAATAAAGAGCATGGGAAAAGAATTATCATACTTCATCCTCATACACTGTCTAAAAGAACAGTAATTTCGTCGACCGGGACATCAACAGCAAAAAAGCCTTCTTTTTTACCAACTCACCACAACCACGAAAGGACTAACTCCGTGTCTACTAGCAAACAAGGACACGACAACATCAGCAAAAGTTTCGGCCGACTCAACGTCGCAATGCGACGGCTAACCGAACCGTAATGACGAACTACCTCGATCCCATCGATTCTTGGACGGGAGGCCTCTGGTTCGGCAGCGAGTAGAGGAAATTCGAGCTCAGGAACTTGGACTGGTTCGAAAAGTCGTCGTGAGCGCTCGCGTGGTCCGACCAATTCACCCTCGGAAGCCGATCATCGCCCCCCTCTCTCCGACTGAAAAATCAAACAACACCCAACCTCCAAAACATTATCTTAAAAAAAATTCAAAAAAATAAAATAAAATAGAAAACCTCAGGGAAACAGTGAAAACAGGGACAGCAGCTCTCACCGCGTTTGCATCTCATCGGTCGTCAAACCCACGCATGCATCGCAAAATCAAAGCCGTCCGCGAATCCCTAACCGGAAACCGGATAGCGATCGAAAGCGGCGGCTCGCGAAGGCGCGGGAGTTAGAGAGAGAGACTGATACCGAGAGAGAGGAAGAGGAGGAGAGAGAGAGAGAGAGGAGTCGGGATGATGATGATGATGGCGATGGATTGGGGTGGTGCTTCTTCTTCTTCTGGAATGTCTTCTGCTTCTGCTGCTGCTGCTAGAGAGGAAGGGGAAGAGGAAGATGGCGGGATAACTCCATTTGGTTCGGATAGCAGCGGCAAATTCCAAAATTTTCAGCTGCGGGAAATTGAGAAAATGGAATGGAGTAATTAAAAAAAAGATGAAAACATTTTCGGTGTTTTCTTTGGATTAGAAAGGAATACAGCTAATATTCCCTGACCTTTTGGTTTTTATAATTTTTGTTTTTCCTCGAAAGCAGTCCCTGGATAGTTGATATTTAAGAGGGCATTTATTTTGCTGAAAATTTCAAAATAAGAGAGAATGTTTTTATGAGGATTAGTTTCGAGGAAAATTGTTGGTTTTCATTTATTTGGTAATTTGAGAAAAATGGTTTCCTTTTTGCCAAGATAAGAAGTCGTTTTCGTTTTTGCTCAATCCAAGCTTTTGGGCATAATAGCACAAATGATGCATGACGATATTGTGTACGAACTTCTAATTTGTTCAATAAGATTCTTGGATTTTGGTCGAATGTGTAATGATATTCCTCAACTTTTATTTTATTCAATATGATCATTGAACATTTTTATATAGTGTAAGGACCACATTAAATATTTGATAATAATTTGGAGAAAACATAAAATAAATTAAAGTTTAAGGATGATATGACACAATAATCAAAGCTCTAATGAATAAATTAAAAGTTTAGGGAAAGTATTACATATGAACTAAAATTCATGAGCTATATCAAACAAATTAAACTTTTAAAAATGACATTACACATTTAACCAAAGTTCAAATACCATGTATGTCATTTTCCCTTGTTTTTAGTCAATTAGAACATTTTTTGTAAATCAATTAATTTTCCATCATTCAAACAACGAAAAGTTAAAAAAAAAAAAACAATTTTCGAAATATAGTTTTCCTTAAGCAAACGAACTCTGACTTAATCTAATTCTTTCCCTTGATAAACTAATGGCGTTAGTAGGGAAAAAAACTCCTTTTTATGCTAAGTTGATAAAAATGCGTGCTATTCAAAATCCGTTAATTTTAGTTTCATTTATTTCTAGAAAATGGTTTATTTTGAAAAATGATTCACTTGTACCGCTTGAAATGATTAACCAATTACAACAATTCATATTTTAATTCCTCAAAAATGATGAAAATAATTTTCGTTCATTTATTTTTGTAAATGATACAAACGATCACTTTTAGCAATTTTAAATTATCCATTTTTTATGATACAAATTGAGTCTCAATTCTAAACTTTTTTCATGATTTATCGATTAAATTCTTTCGGGCAATATGGTTGGAAATTGTTGACTTGGGCGTTACTCATCCTACATGACATAGGCTATGTTAATGTGGACAATTCTCATAATTTTTACAATTTTAAATTTTTTTTCCTCTGTAGTTAATGAGGGCCACTAGCAATCCTCATTGGTGCAAAGTCCCTTGCTAGACTTAGGCGAGGCTTCTGTGGTTAATGGAGGTTGTTGGTGAACCTTATTATCACAATGAAAAGATAGAGAGAATAAATAAATAAATAAATAAAATTGAAACGCAAATTATTTAGTATCAATTGTGTCAGCTAAAACGATTTGTGTCATCCTTAGCAATTTTTGGCAAAAATTACCTAAAAGGACTCTTTTGGTAGATTATCAAAAATTTTATGATTATATTTACAAAATTAAAATGTTTAAAACTAAATCGACACAAATATAATAAATTTAAGGCGTTTTTGGTAATTTCTTAAGTAAAGAATTTTAATGAGCATGTGCACTTATCGAAGGATAAAAAGATTAAGCCAACACTAGCATTCAACATAACCTCCAAAATAAATTTTGTGTATACTATTATCATAGGAAAAGTTGGCATTCCCATGGTGCAAGGAATAGGTGAGAGCAGTTTCGAATTCCACTTGAAACTTCAAACTTATATATTGAAACAATATTCCTTATTTTCTAGAACCTAAATACCTATCATGTCACAAGTTTCACATTTCAAGATTCGCCTAACTTTCACCTATATTATTAATTAAATATTTTTAGTGGACATCGTTTTTAATTATCATCAGTTATTGCTACAAATCCATTAACTATAGTCCTTATTTAAACACACAAAAAATATGAAATATAAAAAAAATAGGTCATAAAATGAAAGTTTAGACTAGTGGTTATAAATCATTTACTTATGATCGAATGCCGCAGAATAGTGTAAGATCACAAAAAGATATGCATCGAGAAAAATACAAAAACTTATTCCAAATTATAGGTTTCAAGTTCCACCTATTAATATGTCTGTTGAAATAAATTCCCAAATTTTTGGAATCTGAAACCTATCATATATATCTTAGGGCACACCATCTTACTACGGGTTTTGACCGTTGTCCAAAAGAGGTAGTAACAATTACGATATAATATAAAAAAGAAAAAAATCAAATTTGTCTTTGGTGAAATCACTGCTACGGAGCGAAGGCATCGTATTTCATTTGCCTCAGAATATGACATGCTAGGGAACTATCATTGACATAAATTTGTTCCCTGAGGATTTAGTAAAATTGCATCTGCTCTATATATTTCACAGAAAATAAATGATTTGAAAGCATTTTCTAAAAGACAATTCTTTTTACCATTTAAAATATCTAGTCAGCGAAAAATATTTTTATTATTGGTAATAATTCAGGTCTAAATAATTTTGATAGACGATGAAATTATTTTTCGTTTATTCATTTTTATAAGCAATACAAGTAATATTTTCAAAAAAGTATATGACAAATTATTAATTTTTGACAAAACAACGCAAGTGAAAAAGGGGCGAAAGAAAATTATGTAGTTTTTCTGCTTAGGCCTATCTCCACAAGATGAATAAAATAAATTATTTCATATCAATTAGCGGCTATGAAAATCCAATAGCCGATCTTTTCGTTGCATAAAACTTGCTGAAAATTGTCCCTCGTCTGTCTAAATGCATCCAAATTCAAGGAAGCGAATCTTAAATTTTAAGATTTTTGTAAGAAGAAGTAAAAGTTTAGATGAAATGATAATAAGTTGTAAAATTGACCTTATTAGAATGAGACAATATCTTTACTTTTTTTGAGATTATTAACATAGTTATGGATACTAGATAAATTCAGTAGTAATATATAATAAAATTCATCTACTAGAATAAGAAAATAATTATATATATAATCTCATATGAAATTGATCCCATCATGTGTGCCAATAATATGGTATATATATATAAAGAACAATCTACCAATGTATTTATAGAATAATATAGAGAGCAAATTTTGATTTTGTTGACGATATATATTTATTTGTTTATTTTTGGGTGTATACGGATACAAGTCTATTTTAAGTAACCTAAAAAGATGGATAAAACGTTCGGCTCTAAATCACTGTCTTTATAGAAGGAACTTAACCGTCCATTTTTATCTTTTTTCCACAGTTCTTTCTAGGGTTTTTGCAGCAATCTCTCTCTCTCTCTCTCTCTCTTCTCTCTCTCTCTCTGCATGTTCATCAACATCATCATCATCATCATCTTCCTCATCTCTACTCCCATGGGGGATCCTCGTTCACCGACGACCGATCTCTCGACTCTGCTCGGAGTCAATCACAAGAGCTCGACGGGCCTTTTCGACATCTCCAAGGCCTACAAGTTCCTCCACCTGAAATGGCACACCGACAAGAGCCCGTCGAACAAGACCGAGCCCGAATCCGACAAGGTAACGAAACTGGGTCCATCATGTGCCGACATTGTACATTGCTAGAGCAAGATTTTCTTCGGTGATTGATGTTTTCGCGTTTGTCTCAGAGTTTCGATGGGAAAAGGAGCGACGAAAGAGTCACAAGCAGCGACGATGCGACGACATCGGACGGCTCGTCGCATCACAACCGCAGCGTCGACGACAGCTTCTTCTTTCGCCGCTCGTTCCTGTCGAAGAGCACGAGTCGGAGGAGCCACACGCCAAACCCGTCGTTGTCGAGGACGAGCAGCCGGATCAACCCGTCCTCGTCCTCGTCAGATTTCAGTACTTTCTTGCGGAGCACGAGCAGAAAGGTGGGATCCGAGACCGAGGCTCCGGCCACCTTGTCGAGGAACATGAGCCGGAAAGGGAGCACCCCAATCTTGTTCTCGCATACGGCGGCCCGGCGGAAGCCCGCCCCGATCGAGAAGAAGCTGGAGTGCACGTTGGAAGAGCTGTGTCATGGATCTGTCAAGAAAGTGAAAATCAAACGAGATGTGATCAGTGACACGGGGTAATTATCTATCCTCTCTAATCAACATGGAATTGTAATATAATTATCGAAACCGATATCGGAATTTTGCTTGAGGAATAGAATGGTTCAGACATGATCATCATGCATATATCTACAGCATTGAAGTTTAGCAAATGCTGATTTTTTCCATCGCACAGGATCATCCAAGAAGAGGAGACGTTGAAGATCAACGTGAAACCGGGATGGAAGAAAGGGACGAAGATATCGTTCGAAGGCAAAGGCGACCAGAAGCCGGGGTATCTGCCGGCCGACATCGTCTTCTCCATCGAAGAGAAGAGGCACCGGCTGTTCAAGCGGCGGGGGGACAACCTGGAGATCGCGGTCGAGATCCCGCTGGTGCAAGCCCTGGCCGGGTGCACGCTCTCCGTCCCGCTATTAGGGGGCGAGGAGATGAAGGTCCTGTTCGACGAGGTCATATTCCCGGGGTACGAGAAGGCCATCCCGGGCCAGGGCATGCCGAACCCGAAGGAGGACGGCAAGCGGGGCGATCTCCGGCTCAAGTTCTACGTCGAGTTCCCGGATGAATTGGATGATGAACAAAGGTCTGAAATCAGTGGCATTCTCGAGGGTTGCTGTTATACATGATCCTTAAAATCTAGGGTTGCTTCTTTTTCCAATTTCATGGCAGGTTGATATACAATCAAATGGGAATTGGTGATGCACTTGCTTAATATATTCGTGTCATTTATTTTTGCCAGAAATGTATATGGTTAGGTTAAACAGTAGATAACCAATATTTTATACAAGTAACTTGTTCCAATCACGGTGAATTTAAAAGATGAACATTTAGTGATTATGTGCATCGAGATTATTAGGTCTTTCTATTCATAAGAAGTGAATTAAACAGGTGAAATTGCTGAACTTGGTAACACGAGCTTGTAACTAGTTGGGGCCATTAATGTTGTGACATGAAATGCTCTAATTACATTGGCCCGACCGATGAGTTAAGACTCATTGATCCGCGTTGATATCCATGCTACCTTCGAGAGAAGTGACATATTTTAACGATCAATAAGCCGCAGAGGTGGCCAAAATGACCGAGAATTTGTTGAAACTTCAGGGGATATAGAATTTCATGAGAGCTCCAGAAAAGTTCTCGAGTTTATTATCGAGAATAAACATTTCTGTTCTAGAGGGTTCTATAGTTAATGGGGTAATTCGTAAACAAGGAGATTGAATTTACATTGCAACTAAGGAGAGATCCATGATTGTAATTAGAGAGGCTCATATATAAATACGGGTCTCCTTTCATTTATTTGTATCAGCTGCAAGCATAACACAGAAAGAGTAGTAGAATATTTCCTATTAAATCACTCGTCTCTCTATAGTTTTTTTTTTTTTTGATACCGATGAACCGTCGGAGCCACTTTTCGCTTACGCTATTTGGGATTACACGACCCGCCGGTGCCCGGTGACATTGTCGGGCCTCACTGCAAAGCCGCTATTTAGACGTAGATCTCAAGAAAAGCTAGCACAAGACCCCACCATCATGGTTTCCTGCTTAAGATGTGTTGACAACGCAGAGATTCAAACTTGTTCCCTCGGCGATGAGGTAGTAAAGCCCAAACCAACTGCGCTGCCCACCAATGGGTACTCTTCTCTCTATATTTCTCTCGACCATCCCGAGCATGTCGTGTGAGCGCTAAATCAAGGGGAAGGTGAAGCTTAAGCAACTCCACTCAAGCATCGGCCCGTGACGCCATGGCCTTTTGAGTTTTTGAACCAACCTCTCCACCACAACACAAGAGTATATGCTTAACATATACTACTAGCTAGCAGATATGGAACGCATTAGTGACGTGTGTGCAAAATATTGTGAAAAGGACGTGCGATGGGGGAAAGGAAAACGCGTGATTTGAGTTATTTTTGGAGTCAAATTTAAATTATTGTGGTATGAAGATGATGACTTGCATTTGTAATCTAATTGGGGATATTTATTTTATAAAATGATAATTATGTTCACATTTTAAATTACTTTAATGCCGGCTTGTGTGTGACCACTAATTATTATATTGGAGGGGTTTTTTTTTTATTGTTGATTAAAAAATTAATCAAGGAAGGAAATCACAAACCTTGTAAAGTGTGCGAATATCAATGCACAAAGAGAGATGAAATCTTTGCGAGAGAGTAGAATTGCCGTGGCTCCTCGCCGGAGATGGTGCTTGAATTCGTCGGATTAGAGCTACTGAGAAAAATATGTGTTTTTTTTTTTGTGAGAGGAGTTGTGCCTGTGAGAGAAGGAAAAGGAAAAGGAGAGCCTAGGGTTTTTTTAATAATAGATTGATAGAAGAAATCCTATTTGGGTCTATCCCACCACTTCCCCTCAGATTTTTTTTTTTTTTATCTTTTATTTTATCTAGGTTATATCCCTTCTATATATGACCTTATCCTATCCTAGCCGGCTACCAAAAACGAGATAGGATAAAACATATTCTATCCACACTCTTATCTAGTTGACCAAACACAATCATACTTGATTCTTCCTCATTAACAAGGTCAATGAATAATGACATCTAAAATCTATTATTTTCTTATTTATTTTTGTTATGCAAAATTTCACTCTCCTCATTAATAACATCAGCTAGTTTAATTTCCATATCTATATATGTGTAAACTTGGCTCCTCCTCGCACGAGCTCAATTAAAACCTCCATGCCATAAATGCTTTTTTGGAAAATGGCACAGAAAGGGAAAATAATAAAAAAAATTGATAAGAACTTAAAAGTTATCGCTTATATCATTTGAAATGATTAGTTAATAAAAAATATTTTAATTATCGACAACTATTGTCTACATATTTTCATGGACACTAGAAATATTTTACATTTATTTATTTTTCAAACGATCATTTTTAGGAAAATACTTTTCAAATTATTTATTTTCTGCAAAATAAACGAGAGAGAAGAAACGGAAACTCTCTCCTTAGAAATAGGAGAAAATTATTCATGACGCTTTAAAGATTATGGCATTAAATGTTTAACATTCACTGCTTAATAGATAAAAGAAATTTTGATGATGGTTTTTATGGGAGAGAAGAAGGGAAATATATTTTAAATATGGGAATTCCTCTTCCATGATGTAATTGATAGGTATACTGTATCATTCTTATTTTTGCCAAATGTATCTTCACCTCATACTAATGCTAACTCAATGGAAATAATAAATCCGTGTATATCAATATTAAGTAAAAAGAGTGAATTGAACACATCAGCTATTGCAATAAAGAGTGTCCAGCCAACTAATGCATCGGATCCCAACAATCTCCAATTCCTAACCATTTGAGAGGATCAAATTTCATCAGTGGTCCCTAAATTTTAAAATAATTTCCCAATCTAGTCACAAAAATTCCAATTTTAGCCATCGATGTATGAATTTCCAATCTCATAATCAATACCTTTTTGTGGGAATAGGCCGGCTCCGGGCAAACCGCCCATGTGGTGATGATCCCCGAGTGGCAATGGGTGCGGGATCTAGGAAACCCTCTCGTGCGTCTTCCTCGCCATCGGTTTGCCAGAAGTCCGTCGACGGCGAAAGATCGAAAGTTGAGAACATATTCGGGTTATCAAAAACCACAACTCAACGAGCTAATTACAAAAGGGTAATGAGTTCTCAAGAAAGTCACCTCTCTCTTTAGCAGTTAGCATGGTAGGTTTGGTCAAACACGTCCGGTTCGATGATATTAAGGGACTATATAAGTCTATATATACACGACAAAATTCAAAACTTGGGAAATGCCAAAGCTCTTGCATTAATTTCGTTCGTGGCGATCTTTTCCGCTCCGCTATACAAGAGAGAGAGAGAGAGAGAGAGAGAGAGAGCACGCGGAGTAGAAGTTGGCTGGCAGGAAGGGAGGGAGGGAGGAGGGCGAAGGAACCCAAGAACCCAAGAACCCAAGAAAGATGGCGGCAAGAGGAGAGACGAGCTCGGCAGGAGGGAACGATGCAGCGCAGGATCCGTTCACGTCTGCCCAGAAGATCTCCAAGAGACCTAAATGTACGTGCTCCTTTTCTCCTTCTCAAGGTTTTGGTCGTGTATCCCTCGTTTCATCTTGGCTTTTCTTGATCTCTCGTGATGGGAAAACTCTCTCGGTCCTTGACTTTCTTTGTCGCTGGGTACGAACCCCTGAGACGATCCTCATTGTTAAAGGTGATCGTTCTTGATTGCCGACGATCGTATGTCCTGAGTTGGGTTGTTCATATATAACCAAAAAAAGTATGACCTTCGTGTCCTTGGCCCAATGATCATATATACGTGGGAGATGATTGCACGGAAAGTTTGAGAACGAGGGTTTATATCTTCTTGAATAGTTTCAAGTTTCATCCAAACGCGAACATCTGCTTCAGCTTTTGAAGGAATGCGTTCTTGGATAAATTGGCCAGTAGGTTGACGTTCCTTTGTTTTGTTTCATTAGAGGTTTTGGGAGGGGCAAGTATGGATAGATGTTTAAATTGTGCGTTTGGTTCAGTATTTTCAAAGGGCTTTCAATCTCCAAAGCCCCTTGGGAAAATGTTGGACCGTTTGGCAACCATTTTGAAGTAGCTTTCAAGTGAAAGTCAGGATTGGGAAGGCTGAAAGCCCAATGCTAGTAAGGACTAGCTTCGAGCTTTCAGCATTTGGCTAAATGCTGAAACTTTTTTTTTTCCAAACTATCATCACTCATTCTTCAAATTTCTTATTTTGCCCTCATTATTATTTTTTTAAATGCCAAAATAATGCTAAAAAAATCAAATTTATATGAATGCTAAAAAAATTAAAAATATTTTGGTCTTTTAAAAAAAATATTTATATATTTGATTTTTTTAGAATATATATTTAATTTTTTTTAGCATTATTGTCAAAATTTATATTTAAAAAGTTGCATACAATATTTTTATTTCAATTTTAAACAAATAAAAATTAAAAAATCCCAACGAAGGGTTTGGTCTTTTAAAAAAAAATGATATATATGCATTTGATTTTTTAGCATTATTCTCAAATTTATATTTAAAAAGTTACACACATTATTTTTTCAATTTTAAACAAATATAAATTAAAAATTTTCGACAAAGGATTTGGTCTTTTTTTTTTTAAATTATACATATATATATATATATATATATATGTATGTATTTGATTTTTTTAGCATTATTGTAAAAATTTATATTTAGAAAGTTGCATACATTATTTTTTTTAATTTTAAACAAATAAAAATTAAAAAATTCCAATGAAGGTTTGGTCTTTTTTTTTTAATAAAAAAATTATATATATGTATTTGATTTTTTAGCATTACTTTCAAATTTATATTTATAAAGTTGCATACATTATTTTTTCAAATTTAAACAATAAAAATTAAAAATTTAGACGAAGGATTCGGTCTTTTCTTTATAAAAAAATTATATATATGTATTTGACTTTTTTAGCATTATTGTCAAAATTTATATTTAAAAAGCTATATACGTTATTTTTTTTTATTTTAAACAAATGAAATTAAAAAAAAAACTAATATTAATTACCCAAAAAGCTTTTTAAATGTGTTTTCTACTAAACGACATTTCTCTCAAAGTTATTTCTCAAAACATAGTTTAGCAAATGGCCTTTGCATTTGCCTAAAGTCCTTTAGGCTAAACTATTTTGCATTTTCCCAATAGACTTTCAAAATGCTGAATCAAATGCATCCGAAGTGCTAATTCAGCCTACAAGAAAAAGATGGTGAAGTGCTTTTGATCTCAACAATGTATCTAATATGCAGAAATGCATTGCTATCAAATATAGTAAGACATTTTCGCGGTGCTCCTCCACTCAAAACTAAGTGATGTTGTACTTGGAATCGTCATCTTGCGATTGTCTATGTGCTCGGATCAATCTTATCTAAGGAATTGGTTTCCTTTTTCTCTTCTGATAATTTTTTTGGTGATGAAGCATTTGAGATGTTTTCAGGCATCCGAATCAAGTGAATGTTGATAGGGGCAAGTACTTTTTAGTTTTCTGACAATTAGAAGTTTTTTCAGTCATATTCCATTGTCTGTCGTTGTGTGTAATTGATAGCCAAACAACTTGGGTAAGAACTATTGATTTAGCTTGATACAACATTTGCAAAGGGTTTATACTTGTTGGGGGTTTGTATTATTAGCTTTGATGCATTTGTCTTGTTTTCGTTTTTCCAGATTCCAAGTTCACCCAACAGGAACTTCCTTCTTGCAAACCAATTTTGACTCCCGGTTGGGTACAATCTACAATTAGCAATATTGGTTCCTTCAAATTGTGAAATCACAATTTATTGGTGTGGCAAAATCGTCTGTGGCTTCTTAAAAACACTTCATCATTTTCAGGTTATTACAGCTTTTATACTCGTCGGTGTGGTCTTCATCCCAATTGGCCTTGCCTCTTTGTTAGCCTCTAAAAGAGTAATGTTTCAATTTTCTCATTTCATGATATTTTGTTCTAGAGTTGATTTTCTTGTTTTTGTATTGTCAAACACTTGATATTCCTCTGGATGTAGGTTGTAGAAATTGTGGATCGATACGACGAAGATTGCATTCCTCAAAGTTTCAAGAACAAAGCTCTCGGCTACATTCAGGACGATAAAACTAATAAGACTTGCACGAGGAGTCTAGTCGTGAGTTCATTTTCTGCTTACTGGGGAAGTTTTCTTTGGTTCATGCTTTTCTCCATCTTTATGTGTGTTCTAAAAGAAGCGATCGCTCCATTGTTGCAGGTCCCCAAGCTGATGAAAAGTCCCATCTACGTCTACTATCAGCTGTCTAACTTCTATCAGAATCATCGCCGGTACTCCTATTCATGTCCAGTTTATCCATCTTTCCTATGATTATACGCACAAACATTGATCAAAATTTTTCCGCATGACGTCTTGTCTAGGTATGTCAAAAGTAGGAGCGATGAGCAATTGCGAAGCAAGGACGGTGAGCGGAAAACAAACACTTGTGAGCCCGAAGCTTTCGCGGGAGACAAAGGTCCAATCGTTCCTTGTGGCCTCATTGCGTGGAGCTTGTTCAACGACACTTACAAGTTTTCAGTGAACGATACGGTGCTGGATGTCAACAAGAACAACATAGCGTGGGATAGCGACCGAAAGCATAAGTTCGGATCTGATGTGTACCCGAAGAATTTCCAAAGCGGACATCTAATCGGCGGTGCAACACTTAATTCAAGCATTCCTGTAAGAGTTGCATCGCTTCCGTCTGATCCATTCATTGGTTCGAAAAGTCACTCTCTCTCTCCCTTTCTCTCTCTTTTTACTATTAACTGATTGCATTATGCTTTCAACAGTTAAGTGAACAGGAGGACCTGATCGTGTGGATGCGCACGGCAGCGTTGCCGACTTTCAGAAAACTATATGGAAAGATAGAGGTTGACCTCGAAGTAAATAAGACGATCACTGTCACAATACAGAATAATTACAATACCTACGATTTCGGGGGCAAGAAGCACTTGGTGCTATCGACCACCAGTTGGATAGGTGGGAAGAATGACTTCCTGGGGGTGGCATATTTGGCTGTTGGAGGGATTTGCTTGTTCTTGGCAATAGCCTTCATCCTTGTCTACGTGCTCGTGCCAAGGTGAGTCTCAATCGGTTCAAAACATGACTGTTGCAATAGGTGTTTGAGAAAGATTAGCTTTGGGAAATTTGACCGTTTGATTTTGATATCATTTATCCTGTTGTCTTCTTTCTTTTTGTTTCATGATTTGGGCAGGCCTCTTGGAGATCCATCTTACTTATCTTGGAATAGGAATCCAGCTGGACGCTAGAAGTAATGCCCAAGTTTCAATTCTGGAATCCCATGTCTTGAAGGATTCTTGTCATGTATGGTACTTTGGTTTTCTGACATTTAATACTCTACTATTCAGTCGAGTCATTGTAAAGGAGACTTCATCTTTTGTAGCTTCCTAAAGCTCGGGATGAATTCATATGTGCTTCTAGTATGAGTTTCCATCCATGATATGCACTCCTGAAAATAGGTATAAAATGCATGTTTTCACGCATGACCCACCAAACAGGCAGGTAAATTTACCAGCTGTGACGAAATTGCGGTACACACACAAGTAAGCAATGACTTAGCAGGTGGTGGAGTTTCTCCACTGATGAAACCAAACAGCTCTTGGCTTCGCAAGAACCTGTGAAATTGTGCTTGCCAAAAAAGAAAATTATTTTCAGCTAGTTTGATGGTAACAAAGTTGGAGATGTTAACATGAATTGGAAATTGGTATTTCTGTATTCTTGTTGCCATTTCACACTTTCAGACCCAAGATGATGCTCAATTACAGACACAATCACCTACTAGTTTTACAGTATGGAGTCGTGAATATATCACTGATGATGACTAGATCTTGATGAAGAAGAACAACTCACGGATCTATTTAGAGAAACAGATGATTCACAGGTCCACAATCAAAGGAGAATACCACCATTAGCAGCGGAGGAAAGTGATCAATAAAAATTGAATGCAGCTTCAACCTGCAGTTTCAGCATCTTTGCATAGTAAACAGAGATGATTTGTGCTCTCAGGTATGGCTCTGATACCATGAAGAAATTTATGAACAGAGAGAGAGGAGAAACAAAGATGATGAACTTTTATTCAATGAGAAGTATTTTTACATCTAAGAGCTCGATTACTTGTTTGCTCTCTTCAGATCAGTTTATATATCAGCTGAAATTATCAACTGACTAGAAAAACTAACAGAAAGCAAAACAGAATGTTTCAGCTTTACACACTTAAAACCGAATATTGATTCCGCAATGTAAACATGCTACACGTGCTACAATCTTCGTTGTTGACTTCTTCATATTCAGACATTCTCATTTTCCTTCTTCTATTCTCAGCAACACCAGATTCTTCAATAGCTTTTCTTCCTCTGTTCTTGACAGCACTAGTAGCAACTCTATCGACATGCTTTCGCATTATACTTCCTCTGTTTTTGGCGGCACCAGATTTACTTATCATATGATTCTAATATCGCGGACAGCATGCTATCACCAACCACCGCATGCCACCTCGTGCCGCCGCATGACCATTGATCGCTGTTGGACTGCCGCCCTTAGCTCACCAGCCACTGCCCCTTCTTGCGGCCGCTGGGTTGTGGGTGGCAATCTTGCGGTGGCAATTGGCAACGACGGTCAGCGATTGTGCGGTGGTCATGCGGCGATCGTGCGGCCGACATAGCGGCCGTCGTGCGGCGGCAGGTGACGGTCGGCGATCCGTGAGTGAAATGAAAAAACAAATAAATACAAAAATTTATAAATTTTTACCAAACACATTTCTATTGTTTTTCTATTTCAAGAATAGAAATTTTGTATAATTATCAAATATTTTATTTTACTCAGAAATTGTTCGCGAAGTAAAAATAGAAAAAAACTCTTTCTGAAAAGAAATAATTTTCCAGAATAAAAACGTTGTCATGCGCCCTAATTTGTTAACTCGGTTTTGATAACTTGAGGGAAATTCACTTTCATGGATGAGGAAGATGGAGTGACATACCAAACTTTCTGTCACAATAGTTATGCTTGGGTTTAGAGTTTGACTTTTTTGTGTCTTAGTTGAAGTGTACGGACATTGTGCCTCACCTCGATTCCACACTTTAGGTTTCTCGCTCAACATGGATGAATTTTGCAAAATTTTGCAAATGCACGTGATACAGTCTCCGTTACTCGTGTAGCCTGTGACTATATGGTTGATATATTGATGCTATCTTTTCTAAGAATAACTTTCAAGATATTATTACAGATTTATGTGAGCCCTTTTTGTCGAAGTTCTGCATCTGTATCGAATTCTTTATCTCTGTCTGCTTTTGATTTTCTGTCAACTTCGAAACATAATCTGCATTTGCATCTGTGCTTTTCATTTGTTCATCTTATTTTTATCAAACCCTATCAAGTACGTGTGAATACATCTGGTTTCCCCATCTGCCCTGGATAATTCATATACAGAAAGACAATTATACGTGTAAATCATTGCCTCTTCATTGCTTCTCACAGCTGGCATGTTTACCTGTCTATTTGGTGGGTCATGCGTGAAAACATACGTATATACCGACGTTCGCGTATGCGTATGATGGACACAAACTCATACTAGAAGCACGTATGAATTCATCCCGAGCTTTAGGAAGCTACAAAAGATGAAGTCTCCCTTTACAATGACTCAACTAAATAGTAGGGTGTTGAAATAATTGATAGGTATACTGTATCATTCTTATTTTTGCCAAATGTATCTTCACCTCATAATAAATCCGTGTATATCAATATTAAGCAAAAAGAGTGAATTGAACACATCAGCTATTGCAATAAAGAGTGTCCAGCCAACTAATGCATCGGATCCCAACAATCTCCAATTTCTAACCATTTGAGAGGATCAAATTTAAGTGGTCCCTAAATTTGAAAATAATTTCCCAATCTAGTCACAGAAATTCCAATTTTAGCCATCGATGAATGAATTTCCAATCTCATAATCAATACCTTTTGTGGGAATAGGCCGATTCCGGGCAAACCGCCCATGTGGTGATGATCCCCGAGTGGCAATGGGTGCGGGATCTAGGAAACCCTCTCGTGCGCCTTCCCCGCCATCGGTTCGCCGGAAGTCCGTCGACAACGGCGAAAGATCGGCGAAAGATCGAAAGTTGAGAGCATATTTGGGTTATCAAAACCACAACTCAACGAGCTAATTACAAAAGGGTAATGAGTTCTCAAGAAAGTCACCTCTCTCTTTAGCAGTTAGCATGGTAGGTTTGGTCAAACACGTCCGGTTCGATGATATTAAGGGACTATATATACACGACAAAATTCAAAACTCGGGAAATGCCAAAGCTCTTGCATTAATTTCGTTCGTGGTGATCTTTTCCGCTCCGCTATACAAGGGAGAGAGAGAGAGAGAGAGAGAGAGAGAACGCGGAAGGAGAAGTTGGCTGGCAGGAAAGGAGGGAGGAAGGGAAGAGGGAGAGAGGAGGAGGAGAGAACGACGAGCGGAGGAGGGCGATGGAACCCAAGAACCCAAGAAAGATGGCGGAAAGAGCAGAGACGAGCTCGGCAGTAGGGAACGATGCAGCGCAGGAACCGTTCACGTCTGCCCAGAAGATCTCCAAGAGACCTAAATGTACGTGCTCCTTTCCTCCTTCTCCTCCTCCTTTTCTCCTTCTCAAGGTTTTGGTCGTGTAATCCTCGTTTCATCTTGGCTTTTCTTGATCTCTCGTGATGGGAAAACTCTCTCGGTCCTCGACTTTTTTTTGTCGCTGGGTACGAACCCCTGAGTCGATCCTCATTGTTACGATGTGATCGTTCTTGATTCTAGGAATCTTCTCGTTCATCAACTCACGTCCTTTAGCCCGACGATCGTATGTCCTGAGTTGGGTTGTTGTTCATATATAACCAAAAAAAGTATGACCTTCGTGTCCTTGGCCCAATGATCATATATACGTGGAAGATGATTGCACGGAAGGTTTGAGAACGAGGGTTTATATCTTCTTGAATAGTTTCAAGTTTCATCCAAACGCGAACGTTTGCTTCAGCTTTTGAAGGAATGCGTTCTTGGATAAATTGGCCGGTAGGTTGACGTTCCTTCGTTCTGTTTCATTAGAGGTTTTGGGAGGGGCGAGTATGGATAGATGTTGGAAGTGCTAATTCAGCCTACAAGAAAAAGATGGCGAAGTGCTTTTGATCTCAACAATGTATCTCAATATGCAGAAATACATTGCTATCATATATAATAAGACATTTTCCCGGTGCTCCTCAACTCAAGACTGAGTGATGTTATACTCAAAATCGTCATCTCGCGATTGTCTATGTGCTCCGATCAATCTTATCTGAGGAATTGGTTTCCTTTTTCTCTTTTGATAATTTATTGGTGATGAAGCATTTGAGATGTTTTCAGGCGTCCGAATCAAGTGAATGTTGATAGGGGCAAGTCCTTTTTTGGTTTTCTGACAATTAGAAGTTTTTCAGCCATATTCCACTATCTGTTGTTGTGTGTGTTTGATAGCCAAACAACTTGGGTAAGAACTATTGATTTAGTTTGATACAACTCTTGCAAAGGGTTTATACTTGTTGGGGTTTGTATTATTAGCTTTGATGCATTTGTCCTTGTTTTCGTTTTTCCAGATTCCAGGTTCACCCAACAGGAACTTCCTGCTTGCAAACCAATTTTGACTCCCGGTTGGGTACAATCTACAATTAGCAATATTGGTTCCTTCAAATTGTGAAATCACAATATATTGTTGTGGCAAAATCATCTGTGGCTTCTTAAAAACACTTCATCATTTTCAGGTTATTACAGCTTTTATACTCGTCGGTGTGGTCTTCATCCCAATTGGCCTTGCCTCTTTGTTTGCCTCTAAAAGAGTAATGTTTCAATTTTCTCATTTCGTGACATTTTGTTCTAGAGTTGTTTTTCTTGTTTTTCGATTGTCAAGCACCTGATATTCCTCTGGATGTAGGTTGTAGAAATTGTGGATCGATACGACGAAGATTGCATTCCTCAAAGTTTCAAGAACAAAACTCTCGGCTACATTCAGGACGATAAAACTAATAAGACTTGCACGAGGAGTCTAGTCGTGAGTTCATTTTCTGCTTACTGGGGAAGTTTTCTTTGGTTCATGCTTTTCTCCATCTTTATGTGTGTTCTAAAAGAATCGATCGCTCCATTGTTGCAGGTCCCCAAGCTGATGAAAAGTCCCATCTACGTCTACTATCAGCTGTCTAACTTCTATCAGAATCATCGCCGGTACTCATATTCATGTCCAGTTTATATTCCATCTTTCCTATGATTATACGCACAAACATTGGTCAAAATTTTTCCGCATGACGTCTTTTCTAGGTATGTCAAGAGTAGGAGCGATCAACAATTGCGAAGCAAGGACGGTGAGTGGAAAACAACCAATTGTGAGCCCGAATCTCTCATGGGAGACAAAGGTCCAATCGTTCCTTGTGGCCTCATTGCGTGGAGCTTGTTCAACGACACTTACAAGTTTTCAGTGAACGATACGAGGCTGGATGTCAACAAGAACAACATAGCATGGGATAGCGACCGAAAGCATAAGTTCGGATCTGATGTGTACCCGAAGAATTTCCAAAGCGGAGGTCTAATCGGCGGTGCAAAACTTAATTCAAGCATTCCTGTAAGAGTTGGATCGCTTCCATCTGATCCTTTCATTGGTTCAAAAAGTCACTCTCTCTCTCCCTTTCTCTCTCTTTTTAGTATTAACTGATTGCATTATGCTTTCAACAGTTAAATGAACAGGAGGACCTGATCGTGTGGATGCGCACGGCAGCGTTGCCGACTTTCAGAAAACTGTATGGAAAGATAGAGCATGACCTCGAAGCAAATAAGACGATCACGGTCACAATACAGAATAATTACAATACCTACGATTTCGGGGGCAAGAAGCACTTGGTGCTATCGACCGCCAGTTGGATAGGTGGGAAGAATGACTTCCTGGGGGTGGCATATTTGGCTGTTGGAGGGATTTGCTTGTTCTCGGCAATAGCCTTCATCCTTGTCTACGTGCTCGTGCCAAGGTGAGTCTCAATTGGTTTAAAACATGACTGTTGCAATAGGTGATTGAGAAAGATTAGCTTTGGGAAATTTGACCGTTTGATTTTGATATCATTTTTCCTGTTGTCTTCTTTCTTTTTGTTTGATGATTTGGGCAGGCCTCTTGGAGATCCATCTTACCTATCTTGGAATAGGAATCCAGCTGGACGCTGGAAGTAATGCCCAAGTTTCAATTCTGGAATCCCATGTCTTGAAGGATTCTTCTCATGTATGGTACTTCGGTTTTGACTTTTAATACTCTACTATTCAGTTGAGTCATTGTAAAGGAGACTTCATCTTTTGTAGCTTCCTAAAGCTCGGGATGAATTCATAAGTGCTTCTAATATGAGTTTCTATCCATGATATGCATTCGCGAACGTAGGTATAAAATGCATGTTTTCACCCATGACCCACCAAACAGACAGGCAAATTTACCAGCTGTGATTAAACTGTGGTACACACAAGTAAGCAATGAAGAGAGGTAGTGATTTAGATGTATGATTGCCTTTCCATATACGAATTATCCTGGGTTGACGATGATAGGGTATGATAAAAATAAGATGAACAGATGAAAAATGTGCAGATGTGAATGCGAGTTATGTTTCAAAGTTGACAGAAAATCAAAAGCATAGACTCAAATGCATCTGTGATTATATCTCGAAAGTTTTTCTCAGAAAAAAAAGAATTAATATATCAACCATATAGTCACATGATACACGAGTAACAGAGACTGTGTTACACGCACGGGCAAAATTTTGCAAAGATTCATCCATTTTGAGTGAGAAACCTAAAATGCGGACTCAAGGTGAGGCACAATGTCTGTACACTTTAACTAAGACGCAACAAAGTCAGTCCCTAAACCTAAGCATAACCATTGAGACAGAAGATTTGGGATGTCACTCCATCTTCCTTGTCCATGAAAGTGAATTTTCCCCAAGTGAGCAGAACCCACTTGAAAATTGTACTCTGGAAAGCACCGAGAGAAACTCAAAGTTCGTCGTGCATTGGTCTATCCAAAGGCAGATCCAAATTGGCAATTACATTATCGACGACATGGGGAATATTGATCCCCTCTTGGTTGCCTCTAACTCCAATCTCTGCCTGTCCTGCCATACCAGCCTTCAGGGCAGCTGTGACCTTCCTCTGCAATTTCAGTAGCCCGATGCGTTTCGAAAAGACATATAGAACAGCACATGAGAACAAGATAAATCCAACAGCAATTATTATCCTGTCAATCAGAACCAGGTATTAGCTCAAGGCAAGTCCGGGTAAAATATGACATATGAATTGAGGAAAAAAAAAAGTGTGCCCAAATCCAGACCTGTCAATCACATCTTGACGTCGCATTGTAGAAAGTAGGCTTCGGGTGCGCATCAACAACGAACGGTGGCCCTTGTACTCACTTTCAGCCTTCCTTAAGACTCCAGTCGATTCCTCTGCAAGATCCGCCATGAAAATGATACATTCGAGTTTCTTCGAAAGTCATATTTATCTATTTGTAGAGACAGAATACGGAAAAAACAAGTTTCCCAAGATGCAGGCACTATTAGCAAATGCATGTCACTATAGATAGATTTTGCACATATGACGGATAAAGATTACCAAGTACTCTAGCTGATAAAGTTGTTAGTCTTTAAACTTCACCTCCCCATGAGCTTCCAACCCCAGGAGTGCAGTTTCTTGTTTCCTCAAGTTAAATTGGTCTATAGTCCGGTTAATGTACAATACGTTGCTTTGGATGCTTTAATCATCACTTTCTCATATTCTTACTGACAATACAGGAATAAAACTTACCCACTTTCTGTCGCTCACGGTTCTGTCGCAACAGACTGTATGTGAGTGAAATTTCACTTTGATGTATGAAGTACAAAAGCAGACTTAATTCTCAAAATAAAAATAACTCAATACTTTTTCTTTTTCAATATTCGACACAAAAAGGCTTACTAGACAATCTCAGGTATCTCTAACCCCAAGGGCTAATGGTTATACGCCTAACGGAGGTTTTACATTATGTTGACAGAGTAAATTTGAACTTTGAAACATTCAACTCCACAAAAGACAGCTAATGTAGTTTGATTGGACTTCCAGTTAATTTTGTCATGATCGCCATTTTACCTTCTTTCCTGTCATGACATACTTATACACGAGTACTGACTACCAAACAAGTATCGCGTACCTATCTAATGGCAAGGGCCTTAAAAGTATGGAAAGAGTAATAAACATGTTCAACGTAGGACACATCTCATAATTATCTTAATTTGATGATTGATAATACATGATTATGATAAGGGAACACAAACTGCTAGTCTTACATATCGCTTAACTAGCCCTTGTCTCATAATGTCCCTCTTTCTATTTGCAGAAAAGATAAAAGGTTTAATAGCCTAGAAGGAAAATACATCAAAATCCAAAATCTTAGCCAAGTGCTTCCTATGATAGAAAAGTGGTGGGTTGCTTTGGGACTATACCCCTCTTTCCATTACAATCTTAGCTAGGGGAGCCCATTTCCATTGTGAAAGAAAAACTGAGGTCACAGCTCATGCATTTAATAGAGAGAGAAAGGCCAACCCAGAAGGATTTGTGACGAAAAAGTAATGATGAGAAAAAATCTGGAGCTTAGCAGTGCAAGCATCACAATATGTATTTGCTTCAAAGCCTCTTCATAGGAGCAGAAAATACTTACCAACAGTCATGAGCGTATTTGCACTCCGTTCCACCTCCTGCAAAGTGGCCTTAGTGTTACAATTATTTTCTTCATTCGTATAATTCAGCGTTGGGAATTCGGAACAACATTAAATATCCATGATACAGACACCCTAAAAAGTGCAGGAAAAAAAGATGCAAAGCGAGCTAACTCTTCACCTGGACCATCAGCTGACGAGTGCGGCGAAGGCTCTCTGTGATACTTTCTGCAGCAGATGTCATTCCAGCCTTTGTCCTAACAATTAGTGGCAGGCAGTAGAGATTAACCACATGGATGTCTGGAATTCCAGATATTAAAAGCCATGCCATCTCGGAATACTAAAATATTTTAGAGTTAAATAAAAAAGTAAAAGAAGTGATACATACTGTAAATTGCGTCTCCGAATTGTTGATTCTTCTCCACCACCAAGAAGCAGTTCTCTCTAAAATGCAAGAAATCAAACAAGTTCATCTTCCTGAGCCCACATTTGGAACTCACCACATAGAAAAGTCATTGATTGAGCAAAGCAAAAACGAAGCATCATATAGAGGAGACTGTACATACCTCTTCTTGCGCAGCCTTCTTCAGATTAGCCCTTGCTTGCAAATTAGCATTCCTCAACCT
Organism: Eucalyptus camaldulensis; assembly: GCA_019915185.1. Lineage (NCBI taxonomy): Eukaryota > Viridiplantae > Streptophyta > Magnoliopsida > Myrtales > Myrtaceae > Eucalyptus > Eucalyptus camaldulensis. Next base: position 11,323,769 of record JAHSVA010000001.1, read on the forward strand.
CATTCGCAAGCTGATTACAGAGATGATCTTTGAAAATCTTCTACATATCGGTGTATGCACAACTATTTTGGTCATGTAGAAATATTTACATTCAGATTATTCAGGAATGCTCAAGCATTGGTTGTCAAGCATAGATATGAACTTTTAAGAGAGTTAACAAGCAAACTATATCAGGATTGGACCAATAAGACCACAAATCTTTTCTCAACTCACAGGGAAGCAACTGGGGCTTATTCGGATTACTCTTTAACAAAATCCTTACAATTTAAGTTAAACAAGGCCAAACATACCTGGACCAACCATTTCTTTCAAACAAAAAGAAAAGAAAGAAAGACCCTCAATAGCAGAAATTTCCAGAAACAAAAACTGTCATTAGCTTTTCTTAAAACAAGAATCTTTCGTCATCATCCACACTTCCCAACACCATTTTCTAAAACAAATGATTTGGCCCACAATTGTAAGTTTTACTCCAGCTGATAACGACGACATGCACACAAGAAGCAGTCATCTTCCAGAGTTCACAAAATTACGCACATTGAGTTTCAGGTTAACCAATTAAGAACCAAGAACGTACTTTTGGCTCTGGGTCTTCCACGACTCGAGCAACGACTTGGCAGATTCAACTGAGTCAATGGCAGGCAGCTGTGGGGCAAGAAGATCAAGTTTAAACTGCAGTGAATTCAACAGAGCCAAGCCATCCTGCGCCAGACCATTCAACCTTGGAAGCGAATTCTTCTCCTCTCTTGACTTCCCATACTCCTCAATTGCCTTTATATGCTCTTGGGTTCTGACATACGCCTCACCCCATTCCTTCTTCACTTCCTCAACAGCTTCCACTACCTTGTCCATTCTATAAAACAGATTTTCCCCCAGATAATCAGCTCAAAATCAAAAAAGGAGACATCAAATGAAATAATGAGATCCCATTTGAAGAAACGCTAAATTCACAAGCTTTTCCACAACCCATGATTGCAATTCAACTCCTCAAACGGCTGCACGTCACCATTCTCGGGGTCTAGCAGCTCAAACGATGGGAAAAATGGAGGCATCAAATGAATTAACACAATCCCATTTGAACCAGATTGAAAAGAAACGCTAAAATCACAAGTTTTTCCACAACCCATGACTGCAATTCAACTCCTCAAACAGACCCGCTTCACCATTCTCGGGCTCCAGCAGCTCGAACGAAACGAAGAAAAGGAGATGTCGAACGAATTAACACGATCCCATTTGACCCAGATCGAAAAAAAAGGCTAAAACCACAAGCTTTTCACAACCCATGACTGCAATTCAACTCCTCAAACAGACCCACTTCACCATTCTCGGGCTCCAGCAACTCGACTCAAACGAAATCAATCCGAAGGAACATCTCAAAGCCTTCGAACCAAGAAAGCCGTTAGCCAACTCACCTTCGATCATGGACGAACGTCGACGATCTGGTCTGACCGTTTGCGGCGAAAGAGATCGCCGGAGAGAGACAAAATCGCCGGGAGCTTTCCGATGGTGATCGAGGGGGGGAGAGAGAGAAACGCCTCCGGGTCAAATCCGACCCGTTTAAACGACCCGCGAACAGGAAATAAGGAATTTCCCGGATTTCTGGCTTTCTTTTCCTCGAGAAGATTTGAACTTTTATGTTTTGGAAATTTTAAAAGAAGATATGGTGAGATTTGATTTGTTTCGAAGAAAAAAGAATTGATGCGAAATATTAGCTTTCTGCTCAGTATAGACAGAGTATTACATGTTCTCGTGGTTCCAAGCAAAAATCAGAGATCAATTATCTAGATTTTTCTATTATAGACTTAAAAACAATCCTCTCAATCTCAATTTTTCTTTATTGAAATACTCCGATAAAACTCATTCGTATCATAAGATAAATAATAATTCTCATTTAATAAACATTTAACAAAACGAATGGTAAGATGTTGCAACGCCACATCCAGATGGAAAATGGAATCTTAGGCCAGATTTTACGAAAGGATATTCCGTACAAGGATATGCTATGTGCTGATTTTATTACTTGGCAATGATTTGTGATATAACAAGCTAATAAAGAGAGTGATTCCAAAATTTAGATGTTGTATAAGAGGACAAGTATATCATGTTGTTAAAACGATTGCTCAGTTACACCATGTTATTTGTATGGTTGGAATATACTTTTGCCAACCTTTATCGTGGTTTTTTCTTTAGTGATTGTATTAAGTAGGAACCCAATTGAGATCTTAGACTTCTTGAGGTGCAACATCTCGATCACATACCACTCTATCAATCTTTTGGGGATGATAGATAGATAGGAAATTTGACATAACCGAAAAATTAGCACTAAAATTTCTACTCATAGATCTTTCGGACTAAACATTTTAATTCAGCTTTTAGTTTAAATTTTGTTCATGAAACTCATATTTCTATCTAAATCCTGACAATCATTGTCTGCAACTACTATGCTTAATTGCATAAAACTGCTAACATGGCATAGCAAAGGTGGCTATCTTTGATAGCCAATGCTCATGTGAGGATGCTGGAGCAGCATCGTAGGCTAGAGGCGACTGTAAGCCGAGCAACTGCCATGACTCAAGTCAATCTGTCCAATGGTGTGTCGAATCATGTTGAACATTAATTGATTAAAATTGACACATTTAGCCTATTTTGAATAATTTCCATGCAATACAAAATTAGTGACCGATAATCAACCCAACTCTTATTACTAAAACACTTCTATATTTAACATAATTTAGGAAAACTCGTACCCAAACCGATGCGAGAGCACATAATAAGCAAGCGCAAGATTGAGTGAAGCCAAGAGAGAGGAAAGGGCGCAAGGGCGGACATTGTTTGAATTATAAACCCATTTAACACTAATTATTTTTAGTTTTATCATCCGAAACCCATTCACCGAAAATAACAACCCAACCTATCAAACCAAGGGGTTAAAAACTGCGCTTATAACGCGTTTTAATAGGTTCACTTTCAAGACACCATGAGCAAATGGCAGCCCTCGGCAAAACCTTTCCATCGACTCGATCTCGGCCGATCCGCAAACTTCTTCATCGTGAGAGGGTTTGAGTAACAAAGTTAGGCCATTGATCACATCAGTCATGGCCCGTCCAGTGATCATATCTATTGCAAACTCCGGCTCGAAGCACAAGCAAGCTTTGTTGCACGAGAGGTCTACAAGGTAACGGTTAAGTTAAGACCATCCAAAATTGCAAACTCTTCAACATACTACTAAGCAATGTTCTGGTATTTCTATTGTCCAACCCAGCAAAAACTTTAGGAATCGTTTGCTCACTTGAAGTATCTGTACATGCTTCGATTCACACGCCGATCAATCGCTACAAATCAAGAACAGTGCCGCAATATGATGCTCAAGAACACCATCATAACCTTTACAGTCTCAGCCCTTTTGATAATGCTTCGTCACATCAAAAGCTTTGTGAGTTCGTAACCAAAAATGGTGCAGGCTTTAAAAACCAGCAACTGAGAAAGCAACTCAACTAGTAGAATAAAACTCATGAAAACGATCCAGCAACCATAAGTTGACAGTTTTGATTCGACGTTCACATGAGTTTGTCAATGTACACTTGTACAGCGTATCTCTTGCCCAATATCATCTCACCATTTGCCACTCAAAAATGCATTTGAAGTAGATATGAAGAAGCTACATTGGTATCACATCCGCATCAGTCAAACCTGCACAATAGCCCCGCCTACATTCTACATATACATTTCCTTCCCTCCTTCACAAATGAGTACAACAAAGTGGCTAGATCTTCTTAACTCGACAATTAAAGGCGTTGATGGTTACATGCCACCACAATGTAATCTGCTCACAAATCGACAAGTACATTTTCAGAAAATGTCTAGTAGACATGAGCACCTAGTTACCTTAGAGCCCCAAAAAAAAAGAGCTAATTGGACCGTAAAACATGTGTCAGCAGAATTATATTAATGCAGTTCTTCAGACTCTGTGCTGCCAAAAATCATAGAAGATGTGTTGCTATCTGTTTGCAGACAAACAACAATATTGACAACTTATATTCAACCCTCATATTATATTGTAGTGATCAGGCATACATAACATGAATTGTATTTGGAGAATTTTTTTTTTTTTAAAACTGAACAATGAAAAAAAAAAGGCTTAGGGTCTCTAACCTTAAATGGGAAACATGATCCTTCAAGAGCACGGTATGTTCTAATATTTTAATTGATGCAGAGTCTCTGGGAATTTATCATTTTTCAAAGGACCAGCTCAAGGATATCCATTAGGCTGTAAGCTGCTTAACAGTGATTCAGAAAAGAAAATCTTATTCTGTGAACAAACAGACAATTTTACAGTTCCTCAATTCACTCACGACCACATTTTGAAAAATCAGCCGCCTCTTCCCGGTGACTATGTATAGAAAACCACCACAGGTCATCCTCACTTGAAATGATCTACACATAGGTCCATAGAGATTAACAAAACCGAATTACCTCAGGAACCTCATTTCTTCCCCAGCGGACGTTGCTTAGCAAGATAGGGAAGATTCACTACTCTCCCGACAATGTCATCTCCAACAAGAACAGTGCTACCTTCTGAACCAGCTTGCCTTTTAATGTAACCCAAGCCAAAATACCCTGGTTCCCTTGTCGATGTGCAACTTGTCAGCTTTCCAACCTACAGGGTCCACCAGTACCAAAATTTTCTGATTCTCAAAGTTGAACAGACTATAAAAGTTATCTATGTCAATTAGGAGGCAAGATGGAAATTAGTCCAGATGACAAAAAAAAAAAAAAAAAAATCAACAATTTATGCCAGGCTACAGTCTAAGCTTGTCAGTGGAAAATTCAGAGGCAAGTCATTGCAAAGCACCGGAAAATCCACTAGAGAGGAATTTCTTTGGCTGCAAAAGTAAATTTCTGTTCAACTTGAAAGATAGTTTCGAGAAAGATATGAGATAGTTGGCTTAGGCATAGATCACAGAAATTTTCCTGCCTTTTCGAAAAACTTAAGCATATCTTTGGTTATAAATCAAGCTTATTTTGTTAATATTTTTTTAGTACTACATCACTATAAAGCCACAGACTGTACCTTTTTCCCATCAACAAGGATGGGGCTTTCAGGTTTTGCTGGTGCATCTAGATGAACACCCCATAGGCTCTGTTTGACTCCATCATAAGTTATCAGTCTAGATATCGTCTCTTGCCCCTTATAACAGCCTGAGAAGTCAAGATAATGTAAATCATCTAGATTTCTATGAAAAAAAAGGTTTTATTGTAAGGAGATACCCTTATCCAGTGATATTGAGTTCCAGAGACCAGCTTCTAAAACATTGTACTCTTTGGTAAGCTCCTTCCCAGGTGCTGGTCTTCCTGCAAAAAACCACATTTGACTAATGGGATCGAAATCTGAAGTCCGTGATTAGAAGAGACGGACAGTTTCGTACTCAACAGTGACGTCTCAAAAACGTTGTTAGTGACAACCACACCAAGCACATCAGATCATGCATGAATATGGTAACCACGACAAGTCTGTGCAACAGCCAAAATACTCTCAACAAGATTAACTTTCCGTTTTTAGGATGTCATCACATCAAATGCCGGTGTACTTTAATGAGCAAAGACCTTATTGAAAAGTAAAATGATAAATCTTGCTAACTAAGGTTCTATCATTGAACAACAGGTGATCCTGCCAAAACATACAATTTGCAAAGAAGAGAGTTGAAATCAGATGACATGTCCCAGTGAAACATAAAACATAGCCAACCATAGCACCAAGGTTGATTTCATGGTCTTAAAAGTTAAGCATGCATCAGCTCATGATCAGCAATACAAGAAGAAAAAAGCTCTAATGACTAAAAAAACCACAAGTAGGTAATGGAAGCTTATAAGTAACACCTCAAAGCAAACTCCACCGTTTAGAAAAGTGCATCAACAAATGCATTCCCTTGTCTGGATCCTGATCCCTATATATATGACCATAGCAGGGGGTCAAAAGCAGGCTGCTCGGTGGATGCCATCCTAGAAAACATCCCAACAAAAACCCAAACATATATGTCCACTGCTAGAAATAGCGCCTTGAAACCATAGTTCACATTCACTCATGCTAAATCTCTAACTACTACATAAATTCATCCCCAGTATTATTGAGCAATTAGGGAAAAAGGTCCAAACAAACATTGGTATGCATATGCTCAAATCATTTAAGTGATACTTAACATGAAATGTAATACATTTAAGCCAAGAGAAATTGACCTCGCAGAATCCTTAGCCTTTCCCATGCATTAGCTCCCATTGGGATGGCACCATGAGATAAGAGGATATCCCAGACAGTTGTGGCAGCAGCAGGTGACGTCAAAATAGAATAACCCTCTTCAGAAACAAGATTTCCAACTCCTGCCGTTACTGGCATTCCATTTATCTGAAAATTCAGAACAATCTTTCAATTGCACGTCCAGGTTATATAACCTCGACTCTCCTCACACTTTTTGAACATCACAGACAGAGATCAAGAACTTGTAGGATATGATGATAAAAAAGTTATAATGCCTAAACCATAGATACCACGCCAACAAAATTACGTCAATCTCTTTATTGCCAATAACTGCTGGACATGGAATATACAGATACTGTGTTCCTGCTAGCAGCCATGATAAACGATATCCTTAAGAGCACATTGCATACCATACTCAACAAATGACTATAGGCGAGAATACTCATGCACTTCTTTGCCGCACCACTATACTCCTTTTCACAAAACAGCTAGGGAAGGAAGATGCTACAAATTTAATATGCCCGGATTCACAGGAACACCAGTTGAATTATATGCAATGAAATGCTATGCCCTCTAAATCAGCAACCGGAAGGATTTAATATCACTAGATCAAACAAACATTACACTATAATGTTTATGTGAGCCATATGGTTGTCCATCCAGATCCTTCAAATTTAGATGCTCCATAACCTGTTAAAATGTCAAAACAAAACCAACAGAATCATAAATATGAACAAGGTGAAAGTTTGAACATTATGTCTGAGCTCATTGTATAGCACAATTACTTGATTGCTCTTAGGTCCCAAAAGGACAAAGAAGCTTGTCTGCTTGGTGATATCTGTGATCTCTACCTTATCAGCGAAAAATATGTACCTAAACAAAATTCAAAAGGTTAGATAATACTCGCTTAACAAAACATATACGGTAAAATGCATCAAAGTTCTTAGTTAAAGACAAATTTCATTTGTCAATTCCATGATTGTGCCAGAAGCTTGAGTTTGTATGGGAGCAAACAACAAAAAGCAAGCAGTATTTGAATCTTTGAACCATTATACCAGTCCAAAGTGAGTCCATGACAAAAGAACGTACTTTGTGAGCATTTCTGTTATGCTTTGACAGGTGACTGGAGAGACCACCAAAGTGATAGCATTTTTCTGTTACATTCGACGGAGCAGTCATGACTACTTGAAAAGAATTATCTTAACCGCAGAAGAAGGAAAAGAATACATTAAGGAACAAGAAGCAAGCAAAGCACTGATTTTTACCATGATCCATGCATAGCCAATATCAATTGTCCGTGCTGTTGGTGTCACAAAAACTGTGTCACAACCCTAGAGATTTGCAGTAGGCATTCCATTAGCAAAGTGAGTACTTTATGAGACTGGGAAACATGAGAGTACAGAGAGCTTGGTGGAAAAGATGAGCATATGATTTGTGAATCTCCTACCTCTCCTTCATTAAGGCATTCAAAATTTGCTGTGGTCTGATTTTGAAGAAACGAGACACGGTCTTCTCCACTGACTTCGTGTGAAATGCATTGATAAAAACAAGGATGAAAGCACAGAGAAACAAATTAGATGAAAGTTCAACAACCATGAAATGCGATGTATTAGACAACTTAGATGCCCTAGAAGATTGGGGCAATGCCCCAGCACCACATCCTTATTCAGTGAACCACAAATTTAAACCAATGAAGGGAGCATGAAGGAGATAAGTGATTTTCTATGACAAGAAATGCAGAGGCATCACAACCCAATTTTCAACAGGCACATCATTTTGGAGGAAATTATTTCTATAAGAAGAACGGCATGACTGATTTGTTCAGTCAGAGTATACCTATCACTTATTATAAATAGGAGTTTACAAAGATAACCTTGACAAGACATCTAAAGTGTTTGACAGATAGCACAGGCACCCTTGTTACTGAAATTCCCATCAGAATATATTATCGGGCAATCAGTCAAATGATCTCCCATAAGAAGAGACCCATACCTCTTATTCGTCCAAAATGCGACAAATCCACAACCTAGAGCATCATGTGTATGTATCAATGAATCAAATCTAACAGAGAAAAAAATGCCAATTACACAAAATGAAGAGGAAATAAGTGGCTGCTCATATGTTCAGCTTAACAATAAATTAAAGACCCAACCAAGCAAAATCTCCAGCTTGCAGTTTAGAAACAGGTCTTGTCTCAAACCATCATAGATTAAATGACCAAAGAGTCACTGCAAAATTGAAGTCCTCACTAGAGCAATCAATCTCGAAGTCAATGTCTAAGTATAACATGTTCAGCCAATGTTAAAACAAATATATCTTATCTATTCTCAATGAGGAGATACCACCCCTCCAAGTTTCTTATTCTACTCCTCCCCACTCCCCACAGGGTCCCTCACCCCTCCTTTTTCCTGAAGACCTGCATATCCACCGCTGCATCCTCACCTCGGCTTCTTCGCTTAATCCAAAGCTCATGAAAACCAGAAACAAAAAGCAAGTACAAGTCGGACGGTCGAGATGATCACATTTGCCGGACACAAGCTCGAACTTGCTGGTTTAATATAGTAGGACGAACTAGCTAGAAGTAACGCTCTCTTTCATCCCGCCCCACCACAGTCGGTATAGCCTTATACAAGTCCAGCCCACCAGAGGCGCAACCAAAGGGTCCAACTCACCGGCACGGGCGGACAAAACGTGAGGCACACTAGAATTTCCGTCCAAAATCTAACCACACTCGTATACAAGAAGCACGAGGACAAGCGAAAGCGAAAAAGACTAGCCCACATACCGCGAGACCGTTATCAGCCGCATCCAATGCTTCGTCATCGTTGTCGTAACTCTCCACAACCCCATCGTCCGAGACCTTCGCTCCAGCCCCCACCATGGACTCCTGCAAGAGCGCCCCAACCCAGCAACCCAGCACAGGACAGATGAAATAAACCGTCAACAACGAAAACCCATCAATGAATGACCAGAATTCAACTCCTCCAATATGCAATGAGGGACTTACGGCGAGGTCGTGATCGATGGGCGGAGGAGACAGGTCAAACGGGGTCGCCGCGACCGGAGAGAGGCGTCTTTCCATCTGGGTCCCGCTCCGACGCCATGGACGGAGGACGGGGACGAGGGTCGTGGCGCTCCCGACGGAGGAAGGACGTGGAATCGCGCATGGAGGAAAGCGAAACGCAATCGACGACGACGACGACATCGTTCTGAGTTCGAGCGAAGTGAACTCGCTCAGACAAGAAGAAGAAGAAGAAGAAGAAGAAAGTCGCAGGAAAGAAGGTAGGTGAAAGTGCAAATTCGAGCTTTTGTCTTATTATGTGACGTGGCAAAAGAAATTCAATGAATTATGTGGTAGTAATAAATAAAATTATATCAGACGGAATTCAAAAACCCAAATGTAAAATAGATTATGCCGAAAAATAAAATAAATTCCAAAGTATTGTATATTACAAGCCAAATATAATTGTTCGATTATTCTATATCCATCTGTCAATTTATAATCCCCATGCCTATCTAATTTTGCAATTAAGGGCATTGGTCTTTGATTTTATCAAGGCATGAAGTAACATGACTACTGTTTTTTTTTAGGTCATGCATTTTTATCTTTCTTGAATTTGTAACTCGAATGGTTGAGTCTTTTCAATTTGTACAAAAGTATAGTAAACCTTTAATAAATTGCAGCCAACTTATTTTCTACACAAAAAATATCATTTATGAGGTTGTACACACATCATAACCAAAACAAAACAAAAATAGAGTATTGTCGCCCGAGCATCAAAGAATGAAAAGTACGAGTACAAGTATCATGTTTGGCTTCAATTGTACATGCTGATATGTGTAAGATTATAATTTCTTCAATATTCAAATAATCATAGGTAAAGTTGATCTATTATTCTCTACAAATTGTTTAATATGCATAATTTTGTCTTCAATATTTAAAATTAAAAAAAATAAAAAAATTATTTGCCCAAAAAAAAAAAAAATCTCCCCTCCCTTCCCCTCCTCTCATGCAAGATAAAACTCAGCGTCTGGTCCACAGAGAAAAGAGCCTGTGAACCTCGCTTTCTTCTCTTCATCTTCTCTCCGGTCTCCCTTCGCGGTTTCCGGGGCTAACACCAGCATGATCTCGATCTCGCCCGGCCTACTCTGCAACACCCATCACCATCGCCCCTCGCCGCTCCTCTCCGGCGCCGCCGCGAACCGCCGCCGGCCCTCCGGGACGACGACGACTGCCCGTCTCGGCCCGCGCCGGTCGGTCGGCCGAGCGAGGAGGCTCGTGGTGAGAGGCTCCGCCGGGGGCGATGACGCGGGAGAGAGCGCGGCCGATGCCGAGAGCAGGCGGCGGAGCTTCTTGACGCTGGAGGAGGCCGGCCTCATCGAGGTCTCCGGGCTGAGCACCCACGAGCGCTTCCTCTGCCGCCTGACGGTACGTAAAAACATCCCGCCACATCCCCGTCTCCCCTTCGAAAGCTCCGTTTTTTCCTTCGTGGGTCGGTCGAGAAATCGATTTCTGAGCGGCTGGCGATGTTGGGAAAATTTGCAGATATCGTCGCTGAATCTGCTGAGGGTGGTGGCGGAGCAGGAGGGTTGCGCCATCGAGGAGCTGAACGCCGGCAGGGTGTGCGACTGGTTCTTGAAGGACAAGCTGAAGCGGGAGCAGAGTCCCGAGTCGGCCGTCCTCCAGTGGGACGATTCCGACTTCCAGCTTTGACCTTTTTCGCTGCTGATTCCTTCCTTATTTCCCTTCCTTCCTTCCTTTTTCCGATGCAGAGTCTGTCGTTTTAGCTGCGTTCGCAGGTAGGATTTAACCGTTGCAGAGGATGACAGAGCTCGTCTCTGTCTTTTCGAGCATGGACGTTTGTCCCTAACATGGCAGTTCTTGTGTATGGGAGAGAAGGGGAATGGTGTGCCGAGTTCATAGGCGATGTGCCGGGCCATGACCATTAATCGGACTTGACCCCAGAAGGTCTTGGATTGTTGATACTAGATCTGTTGTCGAACGGGTGGATCGAGTTAGGATTTGGATGGATTGAAAATGGATAACCCAAATTAATCTTTTTCTTTTTATCAAGGGTATTTGGTCGGTTCAATGGTAGGTCAGTTTTTACTCCGGAACTTATCTCGTGAGGTCAATTACCAGTTTTTGGAATTGGGAACCGACCCATCTAGCCTTGGAACTGGCCTTATTTTGCTCTTTTCTAGCAAGAAGATAACTATTTATACAAAGAAGTCTAAATATGATTCCATGGCAGAATAAAATAACTATCTCTATGACGTATTTCATTGAGGGTTCGCTGACTAAAATATGAAGAAAAATGAAATACTCAGGGCTGGTTCGGTTGGTTTGGTCCCAACCTTGGAACCAAAATTGAACTGGTTATTGTCTTGGAACTAGATCAATTCTTGTGGGAACCACTCAATAGCTAGTTCAGTTTGGTTTCTAGTTCAATCTAAGTTCTCACCCTATTTTTCATGTCATACAATTGTAGAGACCTATGATCTAATCCAAATGAATCAAACCCATACAAATGCTTGACCCAATCTAGGTTTCAATCATACGAACAATTTCTTTATAAAAAGACATGAAAATCGTGAAATAGACATGGACAAACACCAAGATGCAACCCATCCCTGTCTTAATTCTTAGGGTATTTTTTTCATTTATTTTTCGGTCTTTTAATCGAGAGTTAGAATTTTTGACGTGCTGGATTCCAACGTATTATTTCCAAGAAATTTGGCAATTTGCTGAATAGTTGCTGCCTTTTATGATAATTCTACGTCAATTCGGTACTCCTCTAGTCCACATGCCTCGTACCACAGACCCGAATTTCAATGAATCATTTGATTGTTGATGATGAAATTCGAGAAGGGAGTGAATCCGCACTATGTCTCTGCTTCGGATAATGAACAGCGAGGGCAGCGATGGTAGATAGGAATGACGGTCGCTCGAACTAGATCAAGAGAGATTGGAAAAATGAGTACAATAGCATTCGAGGCCATGCCCGCTTGTTATAAGGCGTCTTAAGATCAAAGCCAACACTGAAGAAGCACAGATAGAAAGTGCATGTGCACCTTCTCTCGGACATTGGCACGCATGATGACCACTCTATTTTTGTTTCGGAATTGGTTTTCTATTTCAGATGTTTTTTGAAGAGAAATAAAATGATTATCATGTGCACTATTTTTCTATTTCAATTTGGAAGAGAAATAAAATAGTTATCATGCGCACTGCTTTTTTATTTCAGTTGTTTCGAGAATAGAAATCCATTATGTGAATGAGAAAATGATCTCTCAATAAGGTCGCTTCTTACAACAAAATTGAGGCAACGATACATGCCCTATAGTCTTTATTATGGGTGTTGATACCTAAATTTTGACGATTTGTTTAAGTGTTTATTAATTGCATTGAAAAATTAGGGATTAATTTCTAACCCATTAACAAAAAGTTTTCATTAAAATTGCATCACATATAGACATTATGAGCATTTGCGTCACTAGTTTTAAAATTTATCAAAAAAAATCTACAAAAAAATTTAAATAAAAAATTCAAAAAATTTAAAAAGAAAAAGAAAAAGGAAAAAAAGAAAAAAAGAAAGAAGAAAGAAAAGTAATATATATATATATATATATATATATATATTAAAAGGCATCGTGTTTTCGTTATTGCACAGCGTATTGAACGGTCTTTATTTTTCCAAAATTGTCATAAAAAAAGGTAAAAAAGAAATCATTAAAAGGTATAAGAAAATCAAATGAGGCCGAGTATAGGGCTTTTCTTCGTCCGTGGGCTCATCGACCTATCTCTTTTCCTTTTCTTTCTTTTGCACTTGGACCGGCCCATCTACTTTTATTTCAGTCCAGCCCATGCGTGACTCTTCTTCCACCCCTCACGCCAACCACGCTCCTCCTGCAAAAGAAGAAGAAAAGAGAAACGTACAAACGAGGCTGCCTCGAGGACGGCGTGATCCCAGGTCGGAGATCAAGCGGCCGCGACAGCTGGCGGTGGCAGAAGCCATGTCGTTGGCCGAGCTTAAAAGGAAGAGAGCAAAGAGAAGATGCGGGGTCTTCTTGGGTTCAAGCGAAGAACAGAGAGCACCGGAGAGCGAGCTCGATAGAGAGAGGGCGAAGGACAGAGAGCTGGAGGGAGCTTGAGCGAGACCAGAGAGCTCGAGAGAACGGAGGGCAAGGCGGAGGGAGAGGTCTTCGGCTAGGAGAGAGGGAGAGACCGAGAAGGAGGGTGAGCGAGAGAGCGGACCTAAAGAGAGAGTGGATGGTCGTTGCCGGAGGTCCGTTCGTCAGCTGCCTGCCATTCGCCGCAGCCCTCCTCTCGAACCAGGTAGGCTTTTGTTTCGACCGTGTGTCTCTTGTTTCTCGGGAGGCGTCGGGCCGGAGCTTGTGCCGACTAGTTCACGCAAGTTTCGGTCCGAGCCGGTCCTCCTGAAAGCTGCTAGCTGTTCTAGTATGCGTCGTAGGGGCTTAGATTAGTCTCACGTTTCTATCAAAGGGAAAATTCCCGTGTCAGTAGCGCACACCTTGAGGAAATGCCTAAACAATATCTAAGTTCTGCAAGTTTGTTGAAGCCCAGAGATAGATGTTCTTCGTTCATATCTGTTCCGACTATGATTAACCTGTCCATGAGCGGATCTTGCATTGCTTGTGCATGTCGGTTGATGTTTGCCCAAATTTATGTCCTGAGCCTAGGTCCTCTCTCTAGCCGATGCACCTCATCTGTTTGACAAAATGTCCCAAAGAGAATCGAGAAACAACCCAGGTTTAAACTCAGTCTGATTCGCGCCTGCTCATATATATGTTGGACCGTGTCTGTCTTTTATGTTTTCATTGCGATTCCATGCAATTTTCGTGGAGTAATCATGTGTGTCTGAGCCAGGAGAGGTTTGCATCCGAAAATGGTTTAGCAGCCGCCGCCGGAGTTAGGTGGCCGGCGGCGGTCTGCGCCAGTCGGGGTGGTTTGGTGTTGGGAGGGACATCGGGTGCTTCGGCTGGTGTTGTTGTTCGGATGAGTCTCGGTGAGGAAGCAGTTTCGGAAGGGAGTGTCGCGAGGAAGGAGAAGACACGCTTGGGGAAGAGAAAGAGGGAGAAGGGAGGAGAGAACACAAAATAAAAGGAAAAGAAAAGAAAAAAGAAATAAAAAGGGGGTAATGAAAAGAATTAAAAAAGAAAAAACAAAACGGAGGAAAAGACGTTGGAGTCGTCGAAGGGGAAGGAGACCAAAGAGGGGAAGAGGCAAATAAAAAACAAAAGAAAAAGCAAGAGTAAAAGTACGGCCAAAAGTAAAAAAAAAAAAAAAAAAAGAAGAAGCAAAAGTTGCTTCGGGAAGAAGGAGTGGCAGAAAAGAAAGTGCAGTAGAAGAAGACGAAATAGGGAAAAAGACAAATGGTGCAAAAAAAAAGTAATAAATTTAAAAGATTAATATATATATCTTTTTGTCCGATTGGGTGGGATCGGGATTTAGGCCGGGTCTGCAGGTCGGATCGGGCTCATCCGGTCCGAACCCGCTCCCTCGAATATTATGATATTAAAAATTTTTTTCAAAAAATTTAAAAATTTAAAATTAAAAAAGAATAAAAATTCAAAACTCCTTTGAAAATTAAAAAATTCAGAAAACATAAAAAAATCGATTTTTTTTAAAAAAAGAAAAATTTCAAAAATTTGTAAAATCTAGTTTTTTTGGGGAAATTTGAAAATTCTTTTTTTAATAAAAAATCGAAAAATCCGAAAAAAAAATTCTAAAAAAATTTTTAAAAAATCTTCAAAAAGGTTAAAATCAATCTCTTGGGTTATTTTCTCCTAAAAAAAATGGAAGTATTCCAATTTAGAATTATACTTAAATCTGATTAAGCCTTTAAGGCTTTACCTTAGGGGTTTTAGTTGTCCTTAAAGACGAATACCTATTATTGGGCAATTTTGATATATTAACTTTGGCTTCCCTTTAATCTAGTTAGGATTAGTATTTATCTTTTCTTTGATGTAAAATCTTTGCTCTCCAATGTAATTTATTTAAACGCTTTTCTTAGTTAATTGTTATTTTAATGATTGCGTACCCGCATGATCATTTCACATGTTAGTGGATAAGTATAAAATCAATCCAAACTGCTTGTCAAAAATATTTTATTTTAAAATAAACAAGATTAGGTACCGAAATAGCACTAATTGGTCAATTAGTGTAATCAAATCCCCAACCCTAGATTTTCTGGTTGCGTAGGAAGTGAGGTACACTTTCATGCCTCACTTGATTTCTAGCCGATTCCAATATGTTAGTGGCGACTCATTTTTGTAAATTTTTTAAAAATATCCCAACGTCATGCAGCGTATGGGCTTGGGAGAATCCGTGTCTAATCATGGGCCTTAGGCCATTCCTTTAGGCAATACCCCTAAACCTGTTCCCTTCCTCGACGGTAGGTCGCGACAACGAGGTTGTAGTATTTCACCAAGATTAGTCATAAGAGAATGGACATCATTAGAAGATTGATTGACGGCTATTAATCGAATATCCACTCTATTCCAAAAGTTTCATATGCAAAAGTAACATTGATTTTTGAAAGAAGTGTCTTCTATTTTGAGGAATTTGAACACCAAATGTGATTTGCATTTTAGTCCTAAAATGTGAGAATGAGAGAATTTGATTAAAAATGTAATTTCAATTTTTGTGCCTCAAAATATAATCTTGACTTGAAAGAATTTTCTAAACAAAAAGCAATTTTGAGCCCCTAATTAAAAATTTAAACAAAGTCATGTTTAGCAGGGCCTAATCAAAGTATTTAGAACTTGCATTTAATGTTCACTTCTCAAGAGTGATTGTCAATTTTTCAATCATAAGCCTACATTACCGGGGCATTCGATTGATTTCTGCGAATTTCAAGATGAAAATTCAATTAATTAAAAAAAAGCAAATAAAAAGAAGAATGATACTTATAGTGGGGGACGGCTTTTTTCTCTCTCTCTCTCTCTCTCTCTCTCTCTCTCTCTCTCTCTCTCTCTCTCTCTCTCTCTCTCTCTCTCTCTCTCTCTCTCTAATTACATAGACATGCACATGGGATGTGGTTCGATTTATACTATATACGGCTCAAGATGGAGCCATAGGATCATCGGACCGAACCAACAAGATCGCGGCTAGGTCGTGTTACCCATGACTCTGGCTTCGTCAAAAAACCAACCCGTGTCATATGGTTGTAGACTAGGGTGGAGACCTTTGACATCAGGAAGGAAATTTTGGGGTTGAGATAGGCGACTCTTACTACATGGTTGTAGTCAGAGTGGTATTTACCTCTACACCATCCTAGGTGATCCTATGCGGTCTAGATTCGGTGGCAGGTAGCATGTGTCATAGCGTAGTATAATGCAGGAAACGAAGGCATGACAATTTATAGACAAGCAACACTTCATAAATTCAAAACATGAACATTCATTCAGCACTCCATACTTGCAAGATAAGGGTTAATAATCACTCATCCCCTTATAACTCCTGACTACAATAACATTTAACACTCACGTTAGGGACGTACTTGGTATTCTCGTTGCCAAACAAAAATTATTTTTAAACAAAATAGATTTAGGCCTAAGTCCTCTAAGGTTCAAACCAACTCTCCACTGGAGTCACTAAGCTATCGTGACCTACCCTCAAGGAGATGAAACGGGTTTAGGGGTATTGCCTAAAGGACGACTTAAAGCCCATGATTATGCACAGGCTCTTCCAAGCCCATATCTCGCGTGACATTGAGGTATTCTAAAGAATTTCACAAAAAGGAGTCGCCACTAACCTATTGGAATTGGGCAGAGACCAAGTGAGGTATGAAAGTATACCTCACTTCCCACGCAACAAGAGAATCTAGGGTTGGGGACTTGATTATACTAATTAACCAATTAGTGCCATTTCGGTACCTAATCTTGTTTATTTTAAAGGAAATGATTTTTGTCAGGTAGTTTAAATTGATTTTATATCCTATCCACTAACATCTAAAGTGATCATGTGAGTGCGCAATCATTAAAGTAATAATCACAGTTACCAATATCCTAATTGCAGTAAAATTGAGCAAGTGCAATCAAACATAATTAAATATGCAAATTAAACATGTGATATAATCAATGTGCAAGAAAATAAATGCCTAATTATACTAAGAAGACAAAACATGGCAATTTCCAACAAAACCTTACATTTTTTAATTTTCGATTTTTTTAATTTTTTTAATATATATATTTTAAAATATTATTTTAATAATATAATATTATAATATATTTAAAACGAATTGGGTTGGATCCCTAGGTTGGGACCGACCTGGTTCGTTGAAAAGGGCCCAAGCCTGGACTGGATCAGGCTAAACGGCTCGAACCCGAATTGAACTCAGCCGCGCAACCTAGGCCGACGAATCCTAGCCGGGCTGGGCTTGGTGTGCAAGCCTAGTCCGGTCTAAATTTTTTTTTTTTTTTTTTTAAAGGAAGCCCACAATCCCACGTACGAAAATAGCCCAAACCCAGCCTGGCTCGGATTGTTCAAAACCCTACTTGGTTTGTGACCTTTACTCGACCCGGTTTTTGGCTGAAACACTACTCAGTCGTGACTCGATGGATGTCCCTCTCTTTGCTCGTGGTTGAAGTGTCGCTGGGTGGACGGATGGTAGCTGTTGAAATGACAGTGGTGGGTGATGGCGAAGTAGCATCTGGCGACAGGCAATGGTGACGGGCAATAGGCGATAGCAAAGTGGAGGATAATGGCGTCAGAGGCTAAATGACAGTGCTGAGCTGGTGTTGCCAAGGGGCTGGATCCCGCGATGGCTCGAGACGGCAAGGATAGGATCAGCAGCAGTCGTTGAGATGGGCGGCTACTAGGCTGGTGCTACGACGGGGTCGTTGGTGACTGAACGGCAGTGGCGACCATCCCGGTAGCAATCTAATGCGGTGACAACGTTGAGGACGTTGCTCGACAGGGATCTAGTGCGGTGATGGCGTCGGGAATGGTGGCGGGCAGCTCGAGAGATGCTGTTTGGCCAGGGGGTTGGGTCATGGACAGTAGCGACACGGCGAGGACCTAGACATGGTAACAATCGTCGGGATGGTGGAATGGTAGTGACAGACGATGGCAAAGCAACGTTGTCTCCTAGATCTGATCAGAAACGATCAGATTTGGGTTCGCTCAACGTTTCTCCTTCTCTGGCTTGCTCACTGGCGAAGGTCGTGTGAACTCCCCTCTTTCTTGTTCGTCTTTGTTCTCTCCTGGCGGTGCTCTTTGCCCTCTCAGTTTCCCCTCATCCCTCCAGCTCTCTCTCTCGAGCTCCACTTTGCTCCTCTTTCCTCTCTGTTTTTTGGGTTCTGTTTTTTTCTTCTTTTTTTTTAGTCTCCCCGTCCTCGTGTTTTTTGCTATTAATGTGGTCCAAGAGCCTTTGTTGAGCCATTTCCCTCATCTTTTCTTTCCTCACGCAACACAGAGAGAATTAGAGGGAGATAGAGCATGAAAAGAAAATTAGGAAGTAAAAAGGTGGGTTGGCAAGAGAATCGAAGATGGGGTTTATTTAGGGAAGCTTGACATTACAAGGCTTCTGGTTTTGCTTTCGGAGTGAAGAAGCAAGGTGAGTCAAATGTGCTACGAAAACCGAGAAAGTACTTCAATGAGGGTGACATGAGGGGTTGTGCCGATTCCTCTTGACAACGTTTCATCTTTTCTTGGGCTGACGCTTCTCAGCCGAATTTGGTGGGACGTGTCTGCGTCTCGAGCAAAGCGATGCGTTATGGCTTTGGTTGGGCAGAGGGAGGGGGAGGCTATGGCAGAGATGCGCATGCGCTCCACGCACCGTCGGACCTAGACTTGGAAGCACACTTCCCCTCCCAACGGCCCCTTATGTTTTTGTCTCATTTTCGACAGTAAGAACTTAATAACTCCCCTCATGTTAGCACACTTCCTCTCCCAACAACTCCTTCTGTTTTTGTCTCATTTTCGGTAATAGGAACTTAGTGACTCCCCTCATACTCCAAGTCTAGGTCCAATGGCGTGTGGGGCGCATGCGCGTCTCTGCTATATCATCCCCCTCCATTTGCCCAACCAAAGCCATAACGCATCGCTTCGCTCGAGACGTAAGCACGTCCCGCCAAATTCAGTTGAGAAGCGTCGGCCCAAGAAAAAAAGAAACGTTGTTGAGAGGAATCGGCACAACCCCTCACGTCACCCTCATTGAAGTACTTTCTCGGTTTTCGTAACACATTTGACTCGCCTTACTTTTTCGCTCCGAAGGCAAAACCGGAAGCGTTGTAATGTCAAGCTTTCCTATATAAACTCCACCTTCGAATCTCTGGC
Organism: Eucalyptus camaldulensis; assembly: GCA_019915185.1. Taxonomy (NCBI): domain Eukaryota; kingdom Viridiplantae; phylum Streptophyta; class Magnoliopsida; order Myrtales; family Myrtaceae; genus Eucalyptus; species Eucalyptus camaldulensis. The sequence continues at coordinate 11,343,325 of JAHSVA010000001.1, forward strand.
CAACCCATCTTTTTACTTCCTAATTTTCTTGAACTGCTCTATCTCCCTCTATTTCTCTCTGCGTTGCGGGAGGAAAGAAAAGAGGAGGGGAATGGCTCAACGAAGGCAACTACATTGACAGCATGAGGATAGGGAGACTAATAAAGAAAAAGAAAAAAGCAGAACCTAAAAATAGAGAAGAATAAGGAGCAGAGTGGAGCGAGAGAGAGAGAGAGAGAGAGCTGGAGGGATGAGGGGAAACTGAGAGAGCAGAGAGCACCGCCAGGAGAGAACAAAGATAGACGAGAAAGAGGGGAGTTCACACGACCTCTGCCGAAGAGATCTCCAGCGGTGAGCAAGCCAGAGAAGGAGAGACGCCGAGTGAGCCCAAATTTGATCGTTTCTGATCAGATCTGGGAGACAACACTGCTTTATAGTTGCTTGCCGCTGCCATTCCACCATCCTTGATGATTGTCATTGTGTCTGAGTCCTCGCCATGTCGCTGCTGTCCACGACCCAACCCCTTGGCCAGACGCCGTCCCTCGAGCCGCGCGGCCGCCATCCCCGATGCCGTCACTGAGGGAGGATGGTCGGGACGGCTTGGTGACGCGGCGGGTGGCAGCGATGACGTCAAGATCTGCAAGGATGGGTAGCAATGGCGCGGTGCTGGTGTGATTGGTGGCGGCACATGACAGCAAGGAGTGACGACGACGTCAGGGTCGGTGGTGTCATCGGTGGTGTCATCGGTGGCAGCAGCAGGAACGGTGACGGCGAACCTCCTCCCTCCAAATCTAGCTTGCTTAGGCAGCAACGGCTTCACGGGGGCGACAACGATGGAGCTTTTGGCGAGCAGAGGTGTTAGGTTGTCGCGGCCATAGTAGGGGTGACAACGCAGTAAGGCAAGCGCGTGGAGGCGGTGATTAGCAGAGGCACAAAGCAGGTTGCTGGCATTGGGCTGCAGCGACGTCGCTCTGAGGGGGAGTGACTTGGATCGACGTGTGGGGGGGGGGGGTCGATGCTCAGTTGACGGGGTGTTAGGTCGTCGCGGCCACAATAAGGGTGACAACGCAATAGGGCAAGCGCACAGAGGCGGTGATCAACAGAGGCGTAGAGTATGTTGATGGCGTCGGGCTGTAGCGATGTCGCTCTGAGGGGGAGTGACTCAAACCGGCGTGCAGGGGGGTCGATGCTCAGTCAACGGGCGGAGATGGTGGGCTGTGATGAGGGAGACGGAGTCGCGAGCAGGTGGGTCGCGGGCTGGCACGGGTTCCAAGTGAAGCGGAGTGCGACGGTGGCTGGCGACCGGACGCGGGTGGCGTAGACGAACGGGATGAAGGACAAAGAGAGAGAGCCCCCCGAGAAGGCCAGGCTCATCTTGGGCCAAAATAAAAGAAAAGTGGGCTGGCCCAAGCGAGGAAAAAGAAAAAGGGAAAGAGAGAGGTCGGGTTGACCTGCCCCGGCTCATCTTATTTTTCCATTTTCCTTTATTTTTCTTTTCTCTTTTTTTTGTAATTAATTTCCTTTGATAATTTTTTAATTTTTTTCTTTTTGATGATTTTTTTTTTGAAAAAATTAAGAAAAGACCATTCAATATGCAATGCAATAATGAAAACACAATACCTTTTAATGAAATTTTTTACTTTTCTTTCTTCTTCTTTTTTTTTTGAAAACTTTTTTTTAGCGACTAATTCCTAACTTTTAATGCTATTAAGTCTTAAGTAAAATAGTAAAATTTAGGTGTCAACAAGGCCAAGTAAAAAAGGGATACATCACAGATGAAAATATTGCATTTGAGGGTGGAATAAAGATAAATAAGATTTCTTATTTTATGATATAAAAGCTATTTCTCAAAAACCTTACCCTCACTTTCTCCTTTATGCCTCTAGTCCCCCCCTCCCCCCAAGCGAGTTCATAATAAAGGTTCACCAAAGGGGTGAGACATTCAAACCGCGGAGATGAACAATCATGCTTTTTCTATCTTATTAGATTTGATATATTTGGCCGATCAATCTTTCGATGTCGTAGTAGCCCATTTACCTTTCTTGTTGTAGTCGATTTTGTGGTTCTTGGAATATTGCAATGAACTCTTTTGCCTTTTAAGGTTTAGATTGTACAATGTAGTTGGTATTGAGAATTTGTTTCTTTGGGTTGAGAGAGGTAGGAAAGAGTCGGCAATAATTATGGATTGATTACTAGAAGTTACTTGTGCATCTTCGGATTCTTAGGCAGTGTAATGACGAAAGATTTTTACCATTCTTGTTCTGCAACTTCGAGATCTTTAGTAGCAAACCGTGAAAAGGGGTTGGTGATACTTTCCGTTTGTGCATTTTCGGCTAGAAAAATGAATTAATTAGCATGAATTTGTGAGATTCTTCCCATGTCAATTCGAAGCTCGCATTATTATCATTTCAAGTAGCCCTATCGGTTTGAGAAGGATATGGAGTGGGGCATTGAATGATTTTGTCATTATCTAAACCTAGCACTTTGTACTTGTCTAATGTCCTTTTTTTTTTGTCTCATAAATATGGATCATGATAATAACAAAGAAATTTGTAGCATTTTGATGTTAGGGGAGATGAAACTACATGAGATATATGATTATGGTGTACCCTAGCACTAAAAGGTACTACCATTAGATTGCACATTTGTTATAAACCAAACTTGTTTAGATGATCTTAATAGCCCCAATGACTTGAATTGTTTGAAACAACTTGGGGTGGACGGAAGCACATTTGCTCAATTATGTGAGTTGAAAGGCAAAATGGTTTCTTGGCTTGGTTAACGGTGCCCGTAAATGTAAGGTTTGTTGTGTAGTCCATTTGTTGTTTTATGACATTGAATGACATCGAACCATGTTTTTTTTTTTGAAGTTGTGAACTACATAGATTTGGCCTTTTTTAAAGAATAAGTACATTGAATATCTTACAATTTGTCACGACATTGCAATTGAACCATGAAATTCATAAAATATAATTAAGTCATAAAACTCATCATATTGGTTTAATCAAGTCCTTCAATTATTTGTATTTTTTAAATATTTTAGAACTCGATTACATGGGATAAGTACACTAATGGTGCCATAAGTTGTGTACGGCGCTCACTTTGGTGCCAAAAGTTTCTGTCGGATCACTTAAGTGCCAAATTGGAGGAAAAACGATCACTTTGGTGCCACCGACGACAGATTCCGGCCAAAATGATTACGTGACTTTTATATTTTTTTTTAAAAAATCGTGGAGCCTTTTAAACGGCGTCGTTTTCTGTCTTTTTTAAGAAAATGACGTCATTTTGCCGTCTACGTGGATAGCCTCACAAAGACGCTGTTTTGTTAATTTTATTTGGAGATTGAAATTAGGGTTTTTTTGTTCGCCATTGCTCGTCCACCGTCCCTCGGCCACCGTGGCTCAGCTGCCATCCCTCAACTTCCATTGTAGTTGCTTGCCACAGCAAGACAAAAGAAAGAAAGAAAAGAAAAATGAACTGAAAATCCCGAGAAAGAGGGAGGTGTCAACGATGAGGGCGGAGGAGGGGATGGCGGAGCCACAGCCGTCGCCTTCGTAGTAGCTGGCTTTGTTGACAACCTTCGTAGAGTTCCAGATCTTCGCGGCTACCATTGGTCGGATCGCTTGTGCTTCTGGGGATTCTTTGAGCTCGCGTTTCCTCTGCACCCAACGATATTTCTTGGGAAAAGGCAGTGATGAGGCTGAGATTTAGGGATTTGAAAGGTTGATAAGGTGATTGAAAATAGGGGAAAACTACTGGGGGAGGGCGGAGGCGAATGCGTGATTTCTTTTCTGGAAAATTATTGGTGTTGCTGGTTCTTTGCTGCTGGTGTTGTTGGTTTGGTCTGTTGGTGTTGCTGGATCTGTTCGGGGAAGAAGACGAATTTGCTCGGGGAAGAAGACGACACAAAACGACGTCGTTTGGGGATTTAGGGTTTTGAATTTGGGGGAAAGACACAAAACGGCGTCGTTTTGGTGTTAGGATGCTAAAACGACGTCGTTTGAAGGTCTAAGTGATCTAATGGAAACTCCGGTGAGCCACATCAGCATAAGAAATTAATAAAAAAAGGCCACGTCAATTTCCGGCCGATTAGATCGGCGTTGGCATCAAAGTGAACGTTTTTCAAATTTTTTTGCACTTAAATGATCCGACGGAAATTTTTGGCACCAAAGTGAACGCCGTATACAACTTATGGCACGATTAGTGTACTTATCCCCGATTACATTTTCGTGACAATTTTTAGAATTTGATTGCACTCTTTGAAAATTTTAGACTTAGTTACACTTTTATAACAAGTCCTATGAAATCTAGTACATTTATCCATGTTATCAATTGAAGAGTTGTGTGCGTAAACATCATGATCGAGTAAATTGTGGTTTTGTGAAAGATTTTATCTCAAGAAAGAGGGACCATGCCTAGTGGACCTGCAAACTCTCAGTCACTCACAACATGTGTTGTGCCTCCATCTTGATTGCTTTAATGCTGGCTTTGATGTCTTCTAGAGGATGAAAGGACGATGGGAGCTAAAGAGATGTTGTTCCTCCATGCTTACAACTCCTGTTAAAAGGTCTAGATTGCACTTCTTTTGTTCTTTTAGGGCGTGCATGGTAACACTCCAAAAAAGTGTTTCTGGAACACTTCTGTACGGATTTTGTTCCCGAGAACAAAAAAAGAACAGAAATGCGTTTGGTTGCGTTTCACAGCATGTGCTCGGCCATGGCGAGGCTTGGCCTTGGCTGGGCGAGGCTGCCGGCTCCATCGGCCGGTCGCCGGAGGCCGGTGACCAGCCGAAATAAGAAAAATAAAAAATAAAGGAAAAAATGAAAAATAAAATAAAAATGTTTAAAAAATTAAAAGAAACAAAAAAAGAATAAAAATTTACCAAACGTGTTTCTATTCATTTTTTATTCCTGGAACAAACATTACCAAACGCGTTCTTTTGTTCAAAAATTGTTCCTCGAAACAGAAACACTTTTTTTTTGTTTCTGTTCCCCGGAACAAAAAAAGAACAGAAACGTTACCATTCGCACCCTTAACTATTTTGTGTGTTCTGAATTATACACATATATATATGTATGTATAAACTATCTTGTGTGCTTTTGACATGGTCCAACAATCTTGGGGGCGAGATTGTCTTTCGATAACTTATTTTATAATTAAAAAAATTAAAAAAAATTAGTCGAATTTTTAAGTTTTTTATTCTGTTTATCTCTATTAGAGTTGGGGGATAATAGGAGTGTATAAAGGAATCGAAAACTACCTAGAACACTTGGATCTGGAACGGCCCAGAACAAGTGGTTCTTAAGGAAACCGATATGGTTTTTGATTCTATGGGCGGATCCGCCCACTCGGATCGGACTGGTATTATAATAATATCGATTACAATAATATATTAGTTTTTAATATTAAAAAATGAAAATGCGAAATTACTAAATCTGAAATGTGGGGCCCGTTATTCTCCCTCGCATTGCGTGTCTCTCTCGGTTCTCCACTTCTCCGTCTCCATCTCACGACCGCGCGCGTGTCTCAACTAACGGCGGTGCCTCCCAACTCCGATCGACTCACGGTGGGGGCAGCGCCACCTTAGGCCATTCAGCACCGCCCTCTCTCTCATTCTCAGCCGCTCACATTCATTTGCTGCAAGTTCGAATCTCTAATCTTCAATCGACTCGCTAAATCCCATAAGTTTGGTCGAAGCTAAATCCCGTAAGTTATTCGTTTGTTTTGGGTGATCAACGCATTGTCTACAAGTTGGTGACAATTATGAGGTTATTTCTGGGGATTCTTTAATTGATATCCAAAGCATTATATGCTTGATATGCATTGTGGACAATGTAATATGAATTTTTTGGATAAATGGTTTACAAGGCAATATATGCCCGACATGGTCGATATGCTCGACACTCTCTCTTGAGCGATTATTTCTATAACTCCTGTTTGTTCCTTGATTAATGATTGATGTATATGCATCCAAGTTACCTGTTTTCACGTACAAGTGTCGATGTACGATGTTAAGATATATGGTATATACATTGTGATACATTTTCTGACAGCTTAAGCCAGTGAGGAAAAATGGTCAGTTCACACGTATTGCTTATGCCACTGATGCTTGCTTTAGTGAAGCTCTTAGTTGTGGGGCTCATATTCTTAGGGTATATGGGAGATTTCAAAGGGCATTAACATCAATTGTGATCTGGAAATAGAAAACGATTTTTCGTTTTGGGCTAATTGTCTTGGGGGAAAAATTGTTTATAGAATGGACAAGGTAGTGGAGGCTGTTGAAGAAGTGAAGAAGGAATGGGGTGAGGCGTATGTCAAAACCCAAGAGCATATAAAGGCAATTGAGAAGTATGGGAATTCGAGAGAGGAGAAGAATTCGCTCCCGAGGTTGAACGGTCTGGCGTAGGATGGCTTGGCTCTGTTGAATTCGCTGCAGCTTAAACTTGATCTTCTCGCCCCGCAGCTGCCCGCCATTGATTCTATCGAATCTGCCAAGTCGTTGCTCGAGTCATGGAAGACCCAGAGCCAAAAGTAAGTTCTCGGTTCTTAATTTGTTGACCTGAGACTCAATGTGCGTAATTTTGTGAACTCTGGAAGATGATCGCTTCTTGTGTTCATGTTGTCATTAGCAGCTGGAGAAGAACTTACGATTGGCAGCCAAATCATTTGTTTGAGAAAAGGGTGTTGGGAAGTGTAGACAAGGAGGAAGAATTTTTGTTTTGAGAAATGCTAATGACAGCTTTTGCTTTTGGAATTCCAGTTGCTGAGGGTCTTTTTTTTTATCCAAATAATTAGTTCTCCTGCAAAAGCTGCAGGATGAAGGTACAACTGTAAGTGTTTTTAAGTAAAAACTGAACATACCATCTAAAGTTAGTGAAAGGAGCTCGCGGAAATATAGAAGATGAGGAACATCTTCAAAGAGAAAATATCCCCCTTGCAGCTTTTGCAAGAGAACTAATTATTTGGATAAATATTGTTGGTTTCAAGATAAACCGCACCGCCACTCTTGTAAAAGATATGGCAACATGGAACTAAAGCATTAGATGCTTCAACATCGTCCACTTTGGTGTAATCATTTGACATCAAATTCCACAAATTTTCAAATTGAAAGAACATTCATCTAGATGGACTAGCTATTGAAATTCTTTTCGTCCAACTTTGGAAGTTACGCTTGGACATAATCGGTGGATGACATTGCTAACTATAATACCAAATGTTGAAACCAAAAGAATAATGGTATTGTGAACTTTGGAAAATTAAAATGAGAGCACCAAAAAATGGAGAGAGAACTTTCTCATCAAGAATGCTTTCTCTTTGACTTCGTACTACAACTTTTGATCTCATGGCCTTTTATAAAAGTTGAACGTGCACAGTAAAGCACAAATGTTGACAACATTTAATGAAGAAAGATAAAATAGTTTAGGGTGCACTTGGCAACTAATCAAATAACAAGTGATTTATTCCTTTATTCTCAGAAATAAATTTGGAATAGAAACCCATTTGATAATTTTTTTTTGTTTTCAGGAACAAAAATCCATTTTTTTTGTTCTCGAGAATAGATTTATAATAGAATCAATAAGTAAAAAAAAAATTGTTTCTTTGTTTCTGGAAACAATTCCAAAATCAAGCACATATCTTTTTTTTTTTCCTTTTTTTATTTTTTTCTCCTTATCTCTTCTTCTCTCTTGTTCTTCCTCCAATTGGTCACTAGCCATTGCTGGCTAGGCGAGGTTCGAGTGAGGCCGAGCCTCCCAACAGCGAGGCTCGACCTTGCCCAAATTTGCGAGGTTGAGGCTCATGGTGGCCAAGAAAGCCTTTGGCAAGCTCACGGATCTTGCCTAGCTAGTCCTCAGCCGCCACCATCGTAGGTTGCCAACGACTGGCCACAAATAAGGAGAAAGAGAAAATGAAAAAGAAAAAAAAGAGAAAATTAAGAAAAATATAATAAAGTATTAAAAAATGAAAAGAAACAAAAAAAAAAATTAAGAATCCTACTAAACGCATTTCTATTTTGGGAGTAAAAATTTTCGACGGTTACCAAATGCCTTCAAATATTTAAAAATTGTATCAAGAAATAGAATAAAAAATAATCATTTCTAAATGGAGATTGTTCTCAAGAATGGAAATGTTACCAAACGCATTATAATTTTTTCAAAAAATATTAACCAACTCTAACTTTAGCATAGAAGTTTTCATTGTTGAATTCTAAGGAGAATATGCAGTCCACCATAAATCAGGCCCGTCGATATCTTTTCCATCTTCATGGAGGTTTTGTCAACATAATAATCAATTTTCTTGGTCAAATTCAGACAACTTTTGGTAAGTCAAGTTGTAGTTTCAAAAAAGAAATTACATCAACGGTCAAATTCGACAGAATCGATAGATAAGTAATTTTTATGCATGCATTTTCCGCCGTAAAATTTCTTCTATCTTTCGTGGCCCACTTTGCATGTGCTCATTTTTCAAGTGAAGGACAATGGGGGTGGAAAGTCAATTCACCGAAAAGACAATTATGCCCTTTTGAAATCAAAATGAAATTACTATTTATCTTGACGCGCGCCAACAGGCGACGATCGCACCAGCGGATGGAGCAAGTTAGCTGGGAAAAAGCACGCCTCCACTGTGAAAGTGTAGAATGCACAGTTTTCCTCTAATAGCCACGGAAGCGTTGTGATGGTAACACGAGAAAATCATAATAGACAATTAAGAAACACACTTATTATACTAAATTACGGTACAAGTACAACACTTAAAATAAACACTCACACCACATATCAAATTTCACACTCAAACTAGCCAATGCATGCATACACTCAACTATTCTATTTTCCTTTTTTGAATCACACAGAGCTACCGAGGCTGCGGTGCTTCTCTCTTAGAAGTTCGCCTTTGTGGTTGGTGCTCTCACTATTGGAGGCTTCCTTAAAGCTCACATATGTGTGGTTTTCCTAAAGCTCACCTTTATACCCGGTGGCTTCCTCTCTAGCCTGAGGCTCTTTGCCTTTGTGTGGCGCGAGGCCCTCTCCTTAGCTTGAGGGTCTCTACTTCACCTCCGGTGGCTTGAGGCTGTTAAGCCTCTCTTTCACCTTTGAGGCATTTTGGCCTATCTTCAAATGCTTCATGTGAAGCCTCATATTAGCAAGTACCGACATCCTTCAAGAGTTTCAAGAGTTTTCATGTCGTGTCAAACAACCTGACACATGTCCAACACCCTCCCACACTTTCGGACAATTTTTGACACTTGGTCAACACGTATCGAAAAATCTGACACTTAGCCAACTTTCCAAACACTCTCCTGCAGGAATTTCGATATGCAAGTTTCTAACATGTGGTTCCGATACGTGAGATAAATTTTAAATTTTTCAATAAATGATGGTTTGAAATATATATGTGAAAAAATAAAAAATAAAAAAATAATAACAAATGGGGAAAAAAGAAAAATTTGGTATTTTTTTCTCTTCTTACTCTCACTTTTCATGATACACAATTCATCCCTTAAGTTTTTTTTTTCTCCTCTTTCGACACGTCTGATATGCAAGTACAAAATGTGAACTGCTTGTTTTTTTTCTCTAAATTTTATGAATTATTGGAATGAACTTAAATTTGTTAAATTAAAACAACGATTAATATTAATAAATTGTCGATTAATATTTCTAGTGTAAATTCATTATAGACATTATTTATTTATTTATTTGTGAATATCATTACATTTAATATAGGGATATGTTCAGCAGAAGTCCTAAAACTTGTGCATAAAGTGCAATTGAGTCCTAAAACTTACAAAAAGTTCAATTAAGTCCTAAAACTTGTCCAGAAAGTGCAATTGAGTCCTAAAACTTACAAAGAGTTCAATCAAGTCCTAAAACTTGTCCAGAAAATGCAATTGAGTCCTAAAGTTAACACCGTTAAGAAAATTAACGGAAATTGCTGACGTGGCGCTGACGTAATATTTTAAATGATTTTTTTATTTTTCAAATGGCTTTTTAAAATTATTTTTTATTCAAAATCTTTAAAAATTAGATTAAAAAATAAAAAGGAAAATCTAAATTTATTTAAAAAAGAAAAATCTAAATTTATTTAGAAAAAAAAATTATTCAAAAAAAAAAAGGGCGGTGGACTTCCGCCGCCGCCCATCGCCGGAGGGGTCGGCGACCGTCGCCGGCCCTGGGCGGGGTGGCCGGCCCTCACCAGGGGCCGGCGACCGTCGCCCGCCCTGGGCGAGGCCTCGTCGGCCCTCGCTCGGGGCCGGCGAGGCTCGCCCAGATCTGGCGAGCCTCGCCGGCCCCGAGCGAGGGCCGACGAGGCCGCGCCCAGGGCGGGCGACGGTCGCCGTCCCTCGCCTGGGACCGAGCGACCGTCGCCCGCCCTGGGCGAGGCCTCGTCGACCCTCGCTTGGGGCCGGCGAGGCTCGCCAGATCTGGGCGAGGCTCCCCCAGATCTGGCGAGCCTCGCCGGCCCCGAGCGAGGGCCGACGAGGCCGCGCCCAGGGCGGGCGACGGTCGCCGTCCCTCGCCTGGGGCCGAGCGACCGTCGCCCGCCCTGGGCGAGGCCTGGTCGGCCCTCGCTCGGGGCCGGCGAGGCTCGCCAGATCTGGGCGAGGCTCCCCTAGATCTGGCGAGCCTCGCCGGCCCCGAGCGAGGGCCGACGAGGCCTCGCCTAGGGCGGGCGACGGTCGCCGGCCACCCCGCCCAGGGCCGGCGACGGTCGCCGGCGGAAGTCCACCACCCTTTTTTTTTTGAAATTTTTTTTTCTAAATAAATTTAGATTTTTCTTTTTTAAATAAATTTAGATTTTCCTTTTTATTTTTTAATCTAATTTTTAAATATTTTGAATAAAAAAATAATTTTAAAAAGCCATTTGAAAAATAAAAAAAATCATTTAAAATATTACGCCAGCGCCACGTCAGCAATTTCCGTTAACTTTTTTAACGGTGTTAACTTTAGGACTCAATTGCACTTTTTGGACAAATTTTAGGACTTAATTGAACTCTTTATAAGTTTTAGGACTCAATTGCACTTTCTGGACAAGTTTTAGGACTTAATTGAACTCTTTGTAAGTTTTAGGACTCAATTGCACTTTCTGCACAAGTTTTAGGACTTCTACTACACATATCCCTTTAATATATAATGTATCCTAACATATAGAAATTTTCTATTTTAGAAAAAATGATGTATCGACATATTATGCTGTGCCGTGTTATGTGTCAGTATCGCTTTTACTTAGGCCTTATATATAGGTGAAGTTTCACCGCCTTCATTCCCTACTTTAATGTGAAAGGATCTGCGGCCAACTTTTTCTTCAAGCCCAAGTTAGCACGTTGAACCCTGCTTCCCTTCTTCCTTTTGACCGACGTGTTCACCGCTTCTTGAAGGCTCCACTCGTAGCTTGTGACAGGATATAATATTATTATAATGTGCGCCCCTGGTTTTTTGACCGAAACTTCTTTCTCCTGTTGTTTTATTTAAGGAAGGTTCAATAGGCAAATTCCAATTGGGACTCGTTTGTCTTCAACAGCTTCTCGTTGCTTCTTCATACTTGCGGCTTCTTGTTCTCATTTTAGGCGTTGACTTAAACAGAAAGAGCCCTCCGAGATGGCCGAGAAGAGCAAAGTCCTGGTGATAGGAGGCACTGGATACCTCGGAAAGTCCATCGTGGAAGCGAGTGCTAAGTCCGGCCACCCTACCTTCGCTCTCGTGAGGGAGTCCGCTCTCTCCAACCCCGCGAAGGCCAACATCGTCGAAGGCTTCAGGAGCTTAGGCGTCAATTTATTCCATGTGAGTAGTTATTTCCGTGTGATTGTGTTTGTTGCCACACCTGGTTCTGCTTCGACGGATTGAAGCTTCACCTGCCATTAATCTCGTTCGCTGTTCTGAGAAATGTTTTTAGCGGTAGAATCGGAGTTGATGCTTATCTCACGCTCGTACAGGTTGATGGAGTCACCTTACGCTGTGGTTGCTCTTCCTATTCTCTAATATATTGTCTTTGTATACGGTAGAAATGAGAATTCACGTTCATCTCCTTTTTCAAATGCCTGACGAAATCTCAGCTTTGCATGATGATACAAGCGTGCACATTTTCAGACAAAATCTTGTGGAAACTTCCGTATGCTTTAGCTGTTTATGAGACAGCTATAGCTACGGAGGTGCACTTTGCTGAGTAGACAAATCTTGTTGATGATTGTTGACTTTATCGATTGCTTATTGAGGTTCCTGGTTATTTGATTCTCAGGGAGACATACACGATCAAGAGAGTCTACTGAACGCAATTAAGCAGGTTGATGTGATAATTTCTGCAGTTGGGACAGAACAAGTAGAGGACCAAGAGAAGATTGTTGCTGCCATTAAGGCAGCTGGGAATGTCAAGGTGGTGCTGTTTCTAATAATTTCATTTTTGTTACTATAAAGGTTGCTGTGTTTGGATGTGAAGCTTCTTAGGAGCAATTTGAACTGGTGAAAATCTTAGAAGGGGGTAAGGTGTATTTTAATTGGTGTTCTATGGGTGAGCACAAAGGTGAAAGTTCTAACCACTTGTTGCTACAGTCTAGGGTGACCAGAGAGCTTTGAGAGCTGCTACTATGTGTGGTGTTCAATAGGTCATGCTGTACTTGGTGAAAGAAGTTTTGCTAAGCTGGTTTCTTTATAAGAAAAGGAGGAGTACCGACAGGATATGGAATACAACACCCGTTTGCTTGTTTTGGTGCGTCTGGCTGGAGAGAAATAGGAGTTCCATAAAAGGAAAAAGAGAATAAATAAAGTGGATCCAAACTTAAATATATGTGTGAGCTTATTCTCTCTTCTGATAAAAGTGCACCTCGTTCTCCTTGTGAGATCCGCCTTGAAGACTTGGGATGGATGGTCTTATTTATCTGCAGACTTTAACTTGTTTTTCTTAAATGGTCAAGTATTTGTGTAGAAGTGATCTGTAGGTTCAAGGATAACTATTTCAAACCCAAGTATAGGACAGTGCGGGAAACAAACTAGTTACTCCTGGAAATGGTCCTTTTCAGTAGTACTTACCTGATATCTTATTACTTGTGAAAGTGCCCAAGCAAGCAGAATGTTTGCCAATTTTATACTTGACAGTTTCTTCTATTTTTCTAATAGTAGTTGGGGTCGAATTTGCTTAATTGGTGAATTTATTGATTCACTTATAATCACTTTTTCCTCTGTTATAGTAACATATTGAAACAACATGAATTTCAGTCTCACATAAGTTTTGTCTTTTTGTCTTCTTTTTTGCCAAAATTCATATAAGTTTGTTGGTTAAAGGGAATATGCTCTAAATTTTTGTTGCTTTCTTATAAAGACGTTTCTCATGATTTGATTATGTTTCCTTTTAGAGATTCTTGCCTTCAGAGTTTGGACGTGATGTGGATCGTGTCCGTGCTGTGGAGCCAATGAAAGCTTTACTTGCCACTAAGGCTAAGATCCGCCGCCTTGTTGAGGCTGAGGGAATTCCTTATACCTATGTATGTTGTAACTGTTTTGCGGGTTACTTCCTTCCGACATTGTCACAACCGGGGGCTACAGCTTGCCCTAGAGATAAAGTTGTCATCTTAGGAGATGGAAATGCAAAAGGTAAGAAGCAATTCATTGAATTGCGCATTTTAAGTCATTGAGATTTTTCTGTCATCTTTCGTGATTTAATTACAGTAGTGATCAGAGTGAGGAGTAGTTCTTGAAGCTTGAGAATTACAAGCAATTTCCTTATCTAGAGATGTTGGGCCTTTTGCATCCATTAGTCTTCAATTTTAGGGACTAATAGATGATATGGATGTCATGAGGGTTATCTTATCATGTGGGTTATCTTGACACAGTTTCATCTTTTTAGCATATAAAGATGGTTATCTTGATGTATTTGGTTGAGAAAGAACATTTGGCGGACGCCAAGTTTTTGGTAAATCTATTTACCAAGAGATTATTATTATTATTATTATTATTATTATTATTATTATTATTATTATTATTATTAGTAAATACTAGCTGAAAGTAACTTTAGGGACATTGATGGATCTATGATTTATTTATCGGCCAAATTCTAAAAATCTCCCGGTCAATATACAGCGGTGTTTAACAAGGAGGATGACATTGGCATCTACACCATCAAATCTGTGGATGATCCAAGGACCTTGAACAAAATTCTATACATCAGACCTCCTGCCAACACCTACTCATTTAATGATCTTGTGTCTTTGTGGGAGAGAAAGATTGGCAAGAACCTAGAGAGGGTGTATGTTCCGGAGGAGCAGGTTCTGAAGAACATTCAAGGTTAGGGATGCTTTTCTATCAGATTTAAGTACGTGATATTATCTCCATTCTCAAGCTTCGATTGGTCTACTTTTCTGGTCATATTGTAGAGGCGGCGGTTCCACTCAAAGTCACGTTGGCCATATTACATTCTTGTTTCGTGAACGGGGACCAAACCAACTTCGAGATTGAGCCATCGTTCGAAGTGGAAGCTTCAGAACTCTATCCTGATATCGAGTACACAACTGTGGATCAGTACCTTGATCAGTTTGTTTGATTATTGAAACTGACTGTGCTCGGTAATTTCTCACATCAACTGGACTCGTAAATAATACATGATCATGAATCAGTACTTTCATCAGTTTGTTTGATAGCAGAAACTGACTATGTTTGGTAGATTTCTCACATTGGTTTGAATCATGAATAATATGGGATTCTGCTAGTTAGGATCCTTGTGTGAAATGTCGTTCCTGCTGATTGTCTTATGGCGTGTACAACCTCCAAAGACAAGGACATACTATGAACATTTGATGTGTGTGCATCTATGCAGCGCTTAGAGAAGTTACTCCTGTTTTGGAGTTTGATATGGCTTTATGGCCCAAGCTATGGGAAGCTAAAAAGTAGACACGGGTTTATCTAATTTTGTATATTACGTGTGGTACGTCCTCGGTGTGGGTAATGAATTGGAGCCGCCAATGATGAGGTCGAGCCTTGCCCCCGTCATGTGAGGTCGACCCTTGGTGAGGGCATCAAGGTTTTTGCCGAGGCCGAGCGATTGATGGAGGAAGAAGAGGAAAAAAGTACGTAAGAAATGAAAAGAAAAGGAAGGGTAAAAAAGAGAGCGAAAAAAAATATATATTTATTTAAAAATTTCAAAAAAATTTCATGTGAGCATTTGCCATGTTACATTAGAAGGTAGACGTTGATTGTATCTGGGAAGCATCGACACTCCGACACATGCTTGATTTGCTTTGACACATTTCGACACGCGGTCAACAGGTGTTGAAAAATTGGACATGTGATCAACTCTCCCAGCACGTAAGTTAGGAATTACACTTTGACATGTTTCGACATGCAGTTTATGGGTGTTAAAAACTTTGATATGTGGTCAATTCTCTTGACACGGTAGAATTTCGACATGCAATTCCAACATAGTCAATTTTTTTTTAAAAATAAATAAGGGGTCAAAATGTAAATATGTAAAAAAATTAATAGTAATAAAAATAATAAAAGGGAGAAATGAGGAAAATTTAGTCTTCTCTTCTCTTTTAACTTTTACTTTCTTGATTTACGATTTTTAGTATAAATTCATTCTAATCAATTTCATTTTTATCTATTTATTTATTTGTGAATTTGAATCAAAGTAATTGATTGAAATAAAAATATACATTTAATATATGTATCCTAATGTGTTGAATTTTTTTTTTTTAAATGACATGTTGACTTATCATATCATATCGTATCGTATTACGTGTCACGTATTAGTATAAGTACAACTTAGCATTGTATCGCAAGGTAAATCATTAAAAAAATTAGAACTACATTGACCAAATCAAAATAACTAAAATTGAATTGGTGTACATATCAAAGGTTTAACAACTTTTTACTAGTCATTCCATATTTCAACACTTGTAATGTTGCTTTTTTCTCCCATAGAGGTTACAAATTACGAATATATTAGTCTTGTGTCGGCCAATTAGTTAAAGAACGGTAATCTTGTGATGAACCGTCCTCGTAAAAAGAATTTATTGAATCTCGAAACAATAGCATTGCGGCTATGAATGTAGAGTTCACACCATTTTCTTATCTTTTTCACATGATAAAAGTCAACGTAAAAAAGCGGTTTCGACTACTTCCTCATCATTTATGATTACTTAAATATATAGCACCATCAATTTTTTTTTTTCGCTAAGTTAAAATCTGTCCTACTTCACAATAATTTAGTTGATCACTGAAATCAGACAAAAATCATTTTCTTCAGTCTATCTTCCCATTTTCCATGTACCCCTTTTCCAGTGAAGGATTCATCTCAACAAGAAAAATTGTTACAAGGAAAAGATGATTATGCCCATCCAAATTCATCCAATGACGCTCCATCCCGTCACGAAGACAAGAACCCCTCCTCTTAGCACGAGCTCTCTCTCTCTCTCCAGTTACGGTAGAGTCACTTCCGAGACCGATCAAGTTCGTCGGGAAGAATGGCATCTCCGCCGTGAAAACACCCTCCAAGATGGCCAAGAAGAGCAGAGTCCTGGTGATCGGAGGCACCGGATGCATCGGAAAGTTCATCGTCGAAGCGAGTGCTAAGCACGGTCACCTTACCTTCGCTCTCGTGAGGGAGTCCGGTCTCTCCGACCTCGCCAAGGCCAACATCGCTGAAGGTTTCAAGAGCTTAGGCGTCAATTTAGTTCATGTGAGTAGTTCTTCCCGTGCAATCTTGTTTGTTTCCCGCATTCGGTGCTCCTTTGAGGAATTGAAGCGTCGCTTGCCGTTAATCTCGTTCGTCATTTTCGAGAAATGTCTTTAGCAGTAGAATCGGAGCGCCTTTCAACTCCATCTTTCACAAGATCGAGTTGATATTTGGTGGTTCTCATTCCAGTCTCTCTCTCTCCCTCTCTCTCTCTCTCTCTCTCTCTCTCTCTCTCTCTCTCTCTCGTAGATATGGATCAAGATAATAACAAAGAAATCTGTAGCATTTTTATGTTAGGGGAGATGAAACTACATAACATATATGATTATGGCATACCCTAGCACTAAAAGTTACTACCATAAGATCTCACATTTGTTATAAATCGAGCTTTGTTTAGATTATCTTAACAGCCTCAATGACTTAACTTGTTTGAAACAGCTTAGGATGGACAGAAGCACATTTGCTCAATAATGTGAGTTGAAATGCAAAATGGTTATTAGTTTGGTTAATGGTGCTCGTAAATGTTAGGTTTGTTGTGTAGTCCCTTTGTTGTTTTATGACCTTGAACGACATTGAACAATATTCTATTTTTCGAAGTTGTGAGCTACATAGATTTGGCAAGGGATAAGTGTATTGGAAGTTATATAACTCCTGATGAAAGTGCAATTGAGTAATGAAATCTATAAAATGCAATCAAATTTTAAAACTCATCAAATTGATTTAATCAAGTGCTTCAATTGTTTGCACTTTTTAGAAATTTTAGAAATCGATTACACTTTCGTAATGACTTTTAGGACTTGATTGCACTTTTGAAAATTTTAAGACTCCATTGTGCTTTTGTGATAAGTCTTATGACTTCTAGTGGACTTATCCATCTTATTAGTTGAAGGTTTGTGTGCTTAAATATTGTGACTGAGTAAATGGTGGTTTTGCGAAAGATTTTGTCACAAGAAACTGGGACCATGTCTAGTGCACATGCAAACTCTATGTCACAGAAATCAATTTATGACCAAAATTGATTTTTCTATTTTTATTACTCGGGCAAGTTTCTCAAATAAAATAGATGCTTGATAACAATGTAAAATTTATATTCCAAGAATAGAAATTCGTTTGATAACAATATAAAACTTCTCTTTCTTAAGTGCGACTGGGGGTCGACGAATGGCGGTAGGCGATGAGGGGCAGGCGACTGGCGACGCGGGCTAACGACTAGCGATCAGGGAGCAAGCGGGTGGGCAATGACGAAAATAAACAATGAAAAGAGTTTCTATTTCTCACTTTTGTTTTAGAAATGGAAAAGTAAAAATTTCTAATTTCTAATTTCTATTTGAAATTTATTTTTAGAGTAAGAATTTGTTCTAGAAATAGAAAAATGAAATTATGATGCAAAACGGATTTCTATTCCAGATCTATTCTCAAAAATTAAAAAAAAAAAGAACAAGAGAAAAATAGAGCAATATAAATTGTACCATGTGTGCCCTAAGTGTCCATCACATCCAAAAAATTAGGTTAGTGAGGAAAAAAAGAAAACACGCATGCACTCACACAAAGATGGCCTAGGGTTGCATTCCTTGGTCGTACCTAGGTAAGGTTGCGACCCTCGCCGGTCGCCACTGCATGCAAGGCACTTTCTCTTAGCCTTGATATAGTGGCAAAAGCAGAGACCTAGCTCATGTGGGGCTTTGTAATCAAGTTTGCATTACCTAACTTTAGGTGGAAATTTAGCAAAGTGCAGAATGTCTGAGAGAATTTGAGTATGGATTCAATGGAAGCCACACTGAACATCAAGCAGCCATCGAAGAAAACATACAGTTCAAGAATCTGATCGAGAAAAGTTTAGAGATGGCATGGAATAATTTGTCGAAGTTCACAAAAGGACTTCAAAAAACATGTTGTTCAAGGATCCAAATGTGAAAAGTTTAAGGATGATATCAAGCAATTTGCAAAAGTTCATATTGTAGAAGTTTTTTATGAACAAGTTCTAGAGAGTAACCCAACATGCGAAGTATGATCGTAAACAAGGTCTATCACGTTCGATGTTGCATCAACCCCAACGAACCAAGGTATATAAGAGCTGCATGCTACCCTCCGGAGAGATCATTTTGGGATGGACCGAACGGTATGAATTAGCCTCTCACCATGACCTTTACCAAAATACCAACTAGTTACGAGTAATTTAGGTCAGCTCAAAGTTCAAAGTTCAATTTCCAATTAAGCGGAATTTGAAAGGAAATAATTTGAGTGTAAGCTCAGTTTTGGACTTTTGTTATGCCTCTTTGCAAAGTGCGGGAGTCAAACCTTGTATCTATTATACTAGCATCCCCACGCCCCCAATTTCCTCACTACTGGCCGCATTTCTAGTGGCGATTATAAAGGCATAAGAGATAATCATTCTATTTATCTGTTTTTATATTTTTCGGTTCCCAAAAATATGTTTGGATAAAAAATTTGTTAAGTAACACAATTTTTTTTTTCTATTTCTAGAACAAAATTTTACTCCATAAATAGATTTGGAATAGAAATTAAAAGAAATAAAATTTCACTTTTCTACTGTCAGAAAAAAATGAGACATAAAAACTATTTTCACCGCTTATCCTCCCTACTAGTTGGCAGTTGACCCATCGTTTGCTTGCTTGCCGCTTGGCTGTCCACTCGCCACTCGTTGCCCGCCCGCCTATTGCTTGTTCGCTTGCCGCCCATTGTTAGCCGATCACTAGAGAGAGAGAAATTTTGTATTGTTATCAAACGAATTTCTATTCAGGAAATAAAAATTTTGTGTTGCTATCAAACATATACTCTTGTTCAAAAACTTGTCATGGGAATAAAAATAGAAAAATCAATTTTTGATCAGGAATGGTTATCATTCATGTCCTATAATTTCAATGGGTTGCTTCTTATGTAAAACACCTCCTTTTTTAAAATTATTTTTAGGTTATTGAGTGAGGATAGTTGTGAACGGGATAATGACAATAATAGTTCGAAATTTGTGTCAAACCAACATTTAAATTCTAAACTTGTTCGGGTTTGATGTTTGAATCCTTCCACTAGCCATATTATTTCCAAGTGAACGAGAAATCTACGTGGCATTTTTTTTTATCAATTTTTTTTTTGTAAACATTTAGAAAAACATAGAAAGATGAAAGAGAGAGGAATCTTTGAGGGAGGGATTGTGCTCAAAGAACAGCACCACGGCCGACCCCTTTGCGAGGCCAGGGCGAGAATGGCTGGCCCTTGCCATGCCACCGGTGACCATAACCCTTGGTAGGTCTATGTGAGGGCAAGTGCCCGTGCTCAAGTGGTGGTGATGCCACCCCTCGCTACCACCGAGAGAGGATCCACAAGCCCACACAAGGGGTTGCCAACCCTTGCTCAGTGGTGGCAAGGGGTGGTGCCACCACAATTGGAGCGATGGCGCTTCTTGTCGTGATCTTGGCGAGAGGTTGCTAGCCTTTCTGGCATGAAGGGCCTATGTACAATGTCCCCCCTTTTCCCTCTAACATTTGTGATTTTTCTAGGGTTAATATTCTGAAAAACTCCAAACTGATACACTATGACCATATTAGCACAAATTAATTTTTTTATTATGAAAAACCCAAAACTGATACACCAATGATAAGTTTATCCCGACTGATCATAAAAAATCATAAACTAGTACACTTATAATAAATTTACTCCAGATTAATTTATTCGATTGCCGAAAATCCAAAACTACCATGAGAAATCACTAAAATTGCATAACTATAACAAACAAAAAATAAAATTTCAAATTGGTACACCAATCAACTGCCGTGTGTTATTTAACTCAGTAAACATAAATTTGTCACAATTATATCAATTTATGGTAAATTTGTTAAAAGTATACCAGTTTGAGATTTTTTATAGTTAACAAATTAGTTTATGATAAAATTATTACAAATGTATCAGTTTGAAATTTTTCAAGGTATTAACCATTTTCTTTATTTTGTAAATCTTTTTTGTCTTTTTTTTTTAATTTTCATTTTTTTGAATTTTAATCTTTTCTAAATTTGCAATTTTTTTTTGACGTGACACTATACAAACAATGTCATTTCATGTTCAAACAGCCGCCATAATCGTGTTTACAACCATGAGAGATAAAAACAAAAAGCCGCATGTGATCTTCCATTTCCAAATAAAATTGTGGAACTTAAAAGAAATCCTAAAATAAATAAATGTGAAAATTTTAAACCTTAAATATATTAAAAAAATTAAAAACTAAAGGTTGGGTTTGGTGACTAGGATTAAGGCAAGATTGTGTGTCTGGTTGTAGTATATGATAGGATAAGGCCAAGTTAAAAAGGATACATCACAGATGAAAATATTGCACATGAGAGTGGAATAAAGTTAGATAAGATTTCTTATTTCATGATATAAAAGCTATTTTCTCAAAAACCTTACCCTCTCTTTCTCCTCTGTACCTCTAGTTCGCCACCCAAGTGAGTTCATGTTGAAGGTTCACAAAAGGAGTGAGAGATTCAAATTGCAGAGGTGAACGATCATGCTTTTTCTATCTTATTAGATTTGATATTATTTGGCCGATCTATCTTTCGATGTTGCTGTGGCGTGTTTATCTTTCTTGTTGTAGTCAATCATGCGATTCTTGGAATAATACTGCAATAAGCCCTTTTGCCTTTTAAGGTTTAGATCGTAAAATGTAGTTGGTATTAAGAATTTGTTTCTTTGGGTCGAGAGTTGAGAAAGAGTCGGCAATAATTATGGATTGATGACTAGAAGTTACTTGTGCATCTTTGGATTCTTAAGCAGTGAATCATGAAATACTTTTACCATTCTTGTTGTGCAACTTTGAGATCGTTAGTATTGAACTATGAAAAAGGGTTGGCACTACTTTTTGTTTGTGCATTTCCGGCTACAAAAATGAATTAATTAGCGTGAATTTGTGAGATTCTTCCCATTTCAATTCTAGGCTTGCATTATTATCATTTCAAATAGTCCTATTGGTTTGAGAAGGATCTGCAGTGGGGCTTTGAATGATTTTACCAATATCTAAACCTAGCAGTTTGTACTTGCCTAATCTCTCTCTCTTTCTCTCTCTTGTAGATATGGATCATGATAATAACAAAGAAATTTGTACCATTTTGATATTATGGGAGATGAAACTACATGACATATATGATTATGGTATACCCTAGCACTAAAAGGTACTACCATAGGATTGCACATTTGTTATAAACCAAGCTTGTTTATATTATCTTAATAGCTTCAATGACTTAACTTGTTTGAAACAACTTAGGATGGATAGAAGCAAATTTGCTCAATAATGTGAGTTGAACCGCAAAATGGTTTCCTAGCTTGGTTAATGGTTCGCGTAAATGTTAGGTTTGTTGAGTTAGTCCCTTTGTTTTTTTTTTTTGTTTTTTTTTATGACATTGAATAACCTCGAATGATGTTCTTTTTTTTTTTTTTTTTGAAGTTGTGAGCTACATAGATTTGGCCTATTTTATTAAGAGATAAGTGCATTGAAAATCCCACAACTCGTCATGAAAGTGCAATTAAGTAATGAAATCTATAAAATGTAATTAAGTTTTTGTAAAACTCATCAAATTGGTTTAATCAAGTCTTTCAATTATTTGCAGTTTTTAAAAATTATAGATATCAATTACACTTTCATGACAACTTTTGAAATTTGATTACACTTTTTGAAAGTTTTAGGATACAGTGACCCTTTTGTAACAAGCTTTACGACTTTCAGTGTACTTATCCATCTTATCAATTGAAGGGTTGTGTCTTTAAACATTGTGACCAAGTAAATGTGGGAATTGTGAAAGATTTTGTCTCAAGAAAGAGGGACCATGCCTAGTGCACATGCAAACTTTATGTCACAGCTTGTGCTATGTCTTCAGCTTAATTGCTTTAATGCTCGTTTTGATGTCTTTTAAAGAATGAAAGGATGATGGGAACTAAAGAGATGTTGCTCCTCTGCTCACAGCTTCAGTTAAAAGATTTAGATTGCACTTCTTTTGTTCTTTTAACGATCTCGTGTGTTCTGAATTAAAAAAAAAAAAAAAAAAAACTATCTCGTGTGCTTTTGACATGGTCCAACAAGCTGGGGGTGAGATTGTCTTTCCACAACCTCTTTTTAATAATTAATAAGCAAATTGAGAAATCAGTTGGATTTCTAAGTTTTCTATTATGTTTAACTCCATTGGAGTGGGGATAACAATAAGGAGTGCATAAAAGAATCGAAAATCATCTGGTAGGACCTCACCAGCCCATAAACCAAAGATTTTTAAGGGAATCGGTTTAGTTCTCGATTCTATGGGCGGTCATTTTAAGCGAATCAATTCAGTTCCCAAGTCTACGGGCGAATTTATATACCCAGATTGGACCAGTATTATTTTTTAATATTAAAAAATGAAAATTCGAAATTACTAAATCTGAAATGTGGGGGCCGTTATTCTCCCTTGCATTGCGTCTCTCTCTCGGTTCTCCACTTCCCCTTCTCCATCTTCTCTCGAAATCACTCCAACTCCGTCCCGTCTCCATCTCACGACCGTGCGCGCGCGTCTCGACTCACGGCGGCGCCACCGCCGCCTTCGGCCGTTCAGCGCTGCCCTCTCTCTCGCGCTCTCGGTCGCTCGCCTCCATTTGCTGTGAGTTCGAATCTTAAATAGCCGTATTCTCTAATTGGATTTGGACGACAGAAGAGATGGTCTCTGCAAACAAGGTGACACAAAGAAGGCACCAGATATTGTGCAGTCGATGACTTGTAATGGCTGTGAACCAGACATTGAGCATTATGAGGACATGTAGAGAATGACAAGGCCGTCATCTAGGCCCCTCGAGCTCTGCAAAGCTCGCGGGAGGCCCACAACGAGGCTGGGCAACCTCGATCTGGTCCGAGCCAAAGGCGACGACCGTGGCCAACCTTTGATCTGTACCAGGGACGTCACAGCCAGAGGCTCAAATGAACTACCGATATGAGCAGCTTTCTAGCCAGAATCACACCTCCTGGGTTCCAAGATAACTTATCGGAACCTCGTAGATTTCGACGTTCGCGAACCTGGAGGAATTGAAAGAAGAGTAATGGGAATGTTCATGTTTCTTCCTCTCGTTTGGCTGTTCTTCCCGCTGTAGGTCGAGCGGAAAAAGTTCTTAGACATGGCTTCTTTCCCTCCCTATTGGGAACAAATAAGCGCGGGGAAGAGGGAGAGGGGGCTATCGATTTTTGATATAATCGGATGGAGCTTTCTCGGAGGAACCACATCGGAGCTCTAAAATCACAATCATGTGCGTTCTCTACCATCTTTGACTGAAATTATCATGCCCCAAAATTTTCAACCTTTCAAGCTTCTAGAGACATTAGGCCTTGATGCCTGTGTTATCAATGAGTGGGGTTGAATCGGGTTTCTGTGATTCCCGACCCGACCTGAAATGTGCGCTTGACTCAACCCAAATCGATACCCGAAATATCCTATAATGGGTCAGGACGTGTTGAGCTGGGCCAGGCTGGCCAGCATTGATTTTTCCTTTCACTTTTCGTGCGTGTGCAATGAGGATGAAGCAGTTAGCCAATTGATTAGACTAATTAGCTAGGTGTTTCATTTTCATTGCATATGCATGGAGAGATAAAAAAAACCCGTGCCGGCCTGGTCTGACCTAGCCCCACCCGACTCGAATTTAACACAAACAATAGCAACACCTAAAAGACCTGATTCCAAAATACCCTAAATTGAGTGTCGGGCTGTGCGGGGCCGAGTCAGGTCGGCTTGGCCGGGATGGGATTTTTGACATCCCTACTTGATGTTACGAGATGTTAAAGTTGATGTTTGTGAGTATTGTTTTATTATTAGATGTAAGCTGAGGCATTGCGCAATGATAGGTTTGATGCGAATTTTCGAGCGACAGCCGTTACATGATTTGATGTTCTAGTGAAAGAGATGAAAAAGGTTTGATATGAAGATGCAGTTCTTAGAAATTTTTAGCATGTAACTTACTGCATGAGTGAGTTTATGCCACTGGATTTGTGCAATTTGGTGGCATTTTTTTTTTAGGAAGATGCAACCTTGATATTCAAGTTTTGCTTGATTATTAGATTTTGGCTGTTGGGGTTTAAGTTGCGACTTCTCTCTTGTATGGGCTTCGAAACTCTACCTGGTCTGCACCTACTTCCCGATGATCAAGCCGAGGCTTTAAAGAGTACAAAAGAATTTGGTTAATATTCATGATCTGGCTGGTGGGTATTTGGTTTTGGGAGCTTCTACACTGAAAATTGACAGGAAGCTTGGATAGACATCAGGCTTTCAGTGGACAGTGTAATGAAAACAAGATGAGGCATAGCATTCCTCATGATATTAAGGAAGTTCAATTTGTTGCTGGTCGGCAGGTTATGAATGCTGGTCAGTGTGCTTTTGTTGCTCGATTTTGACTTTAACTTCATGTGATAAAAGGTGGAGCTTCTTAACAGTACCTGAGGTAACTGTAAATGTTTCCTGCCTTTTATCTCTTGGTGCTGACTTGATATGCATGAGAATATGTAATGTGTAATCTCGTATTACCTGCTGAATAGTTTCTATTGCAATATACAGAAGGAAAAGTCGTTCTATATCTCCGTGGCGATGCAAGAGTCCTTCTCCAATAGTGAGGCGTCACAGAAGTCGCTCCCCTACCTCCAAAGTGCTATAGAAGGCAAAAGAGTAGAAGTTCCTCTTTGGCTCCTACTCATAGCTCTTCTAATCCAAGCCTTGGGTCTGTGGAGTGCAAAAGTGCCAGTGAGAAATTGAGAAAGGAGTTGAAAGCGTGAGTTTGGAGTAATTCCATTTAAGGGTTTGTTTTTCAGAAAATGCTCTTTCTTGGGTTAGCTTTATGCATCATTTCCTAATCATACAGTAAGGGAAGAATGACTTGGACTTGTTATTTTTTATTTCATAGTATATGAGCTGTGTTTAGAATGAGTGCTTTTCGATTTTATTGGGAATTTGTTATGGTTATTTCTTATCGATGGATCTGTTTTTCTTTATCCTTATTAATGAAATTGTTTGAGGATTTAATTTTATAGAAGATTTGTCTGTGAAGAACTAGAAGCACAACAACTAGATGTATTCGCATTTCTACATTGTGTTGACACCTCAATTTTTAGTATGTTTATTTTATTAATTAAGTTTTTATTTATTTTGTCTTTTTAGAAATAATAAGCAAATAACAAAAAAAGAAAACAACAAATAAAAGCAAGAAAAGCAAAAAGCAAAAAAAGCAGCCCCCACCCTTTTTCTTTCTTTCTTTTTCCTTCGCACGACTTGCCCCCCCCCCCCCCCCCCCCCCTTTCTCCTCTTCTTCTTCCTTCTTCTCCTCTTCTTCTCCCTTCTTCCCCCTACGCCTCTGCAACTCACGCGCTCGAAGACAACCTATGGCCGAGGAGGGTAGGCCGACGTCGGCCGGAGATGACAGATCTCAGGCGCCATTAATGGCCGCCTTCAATGCCGAGCACGCTTTGTTGGAGGAGCGAGGATGGGACGCCGGTTCGGCCGCGGGCGTCCGTTCGGCGTGCGAAGACCGGCGGCCGAATCCCCGTCGACCGGCCACCCCCTCGCCTATAAATAGCGAGGCACCACCTCCGTCGAAGGGCACGGCGAACTCCGAGATCTTCCCTTTGAGAGACTTCAAGGGGGAAATTGAAGAGCAAGCCAAGAGGGCGGAGGATCGGGTCGCAAGCTAAACGACCTCCCACCGAGAGACATCGGGGGAGGCCGGCGGCAAGCGAACCCAGATCCGCGAGCAGGTGAGCTTGAGAGGGAGAAATCTGAGCGTGAAGGGTCAGATCTGAGGATAGAGGCCGAGCGAGGTTAGCCGGAGAAGTGAGGTTCTGCTGCTGCTCCCCGCCCCGACGCTGTGCCGAGACTGACCCGCCAACGCCACACCAGATCTGGGAAGCCGAGGCCTCGCCATCGCGACCGTCGCTGCCCCGTCGCTCTAGGCAGCCGCCTCCACCACCAACGACACCGTCTCGCAAACCAGCAACGCTGCTGCGCCATACCCTCTCCACAGACAGGTATCAACCCCGCTTGGTGTCCCCATTTCTGCTCGAAACCCTCCTCGCCGCCCCGAGCCACCGCGGGATCCGGTCCTCGGCCACGCTCTGTCCGCCGCTCCCTCTGCATCTCCACCCCCCGCCGCCGTTGTGCCGCCACGCCGCACCGCTGCTGTTCTCTGTATCGCCGCCGCCGCCGTCGACGCCGATCCGCTGTTCCAGCCTCTCCGTCAGCAGCCGCGTCCAAGCGAAAAAAAGGAGCAGGCGTCGCGTCGGGTCACGACTTGGATCGGACCCGGGTCAGTCCAGGCCGTGACCGGGTAGGGTTTCCACTTAAGGCTGATTTCAATTCGCGTGGGCCGGGTGGTTGTTGGGCTGAAATTCTTTTAACGAAAATGGGCCAAAATCGGTTTGGGCCTTGTTTAAAAAAAAAGGGCAAAAAATCCGAGTCGGGCCCGCGTTGCGGGCCCGTGTGCGTTTTGGGTCGTCGACCCGGGTCGGACCCAACCCGCGGATCCGACCCGGGTCAATTTTTATTATTTTATGTAATATTTTAATAAAAAAGAAAAATCAAAAATATTTTATTTATAACAAAATTATTAAAAATATTTTAATTTCCAGAAAACCGAAAAATGTTTTAAAATATTAAAAAATGTTTTAATTTCCAAAAAAATCGAAAAAAATATTAAATTTTTTTTATTTTTTTAAAAAAAAATCAAAAAATATTCCATATTTTCCAAAAAATGCCAAAAATCCAAAAAAATCAAAATTTCATGAAAAAGCCAAAAAAAATTCAGAAAAAGCCAAAAAGACTTGTATTTTTCCAAAAATACCAAAAAAATCCTAAAAAATCCCTTTTGTGTCAAAAAAAATTAGAAAAAGACTAAAAAATGTTTTTTTCCTCCCAAAAATGCATGGAAAATCCCTCAAACATCCAAAAAAACCTCAAGGTTTAAACAAGATTAGGTACCGAAAGGGTATTAGTGATTAACTAGTGTAATCAAGTCCCCGATCCTAATTTCTCTGGTTGCGCAGGAGTGAGTATTTCTCCCGATACTTCACTTGGGTTTCTAATCAACCCACTCCAAATCGATTAGTGGCGACTCCATTTTAAAAATTAATTTACAGGTTAAAAAACTTGAACCATTAAGTCGTGAATTGGTGGACTTGGGAGAGTCCGGGCCTTAATTAAAATTAGCCGAGCCATTAGCTTCTTTAGGCGCTCGTACCCGATTGCGGGCGCCGAGAAAAAAAGAGGTCGCGACACATTGCTAAGAAAGTTTCTTGAGTTTAAATTCCATTGAATGCTGTTGAGTGCCAGCTCATCCAATTTTGAGTAATTTTACATAATTTAAGAGTTGATAATATATTCTTGAGTTGGCGTTGATCATGCCTTGGTTCATTGTCATTTTTCATTGTTTAAATTCGAGAGACATCAAGAAAGTGCACTCTAATGTATTATTATTGTGAGAAGACATTCTTTATGGGGACAAAACATCATGTACGTTAAAGAATAGCCAAAATTTTCTCTCACCTGAATTAGTTATGTAGCGGTACTACAACCAGGCCTTAGGGCATGACTATTCCATAAGGAAGGAGTTGAAAGCGTGATCAACGCATTGTCTACAAGTTGGTGACAATTATGAGGTTATTTATGGGGATTCTATAATTGATATCCAAAGCATTATATTCTTGATATGCATTGTGGACAGTGTAATACGAATTTTTTGGATAAATGCCCGATATGCTCGACACTCTCTCTTGAGCGATTATTTCTATAACTCATGTTTGTTCCTTGATTAATGATTGATGTATATGCATCCAAGTTACCTGTTTTCACGTACAAGTGTCGATGTGCAATGTTAAGATATATGGTATATACATTGTGACACATTTTCTGACAGCTTAAGCTAGTGAGGAAAAATGGTCAGTTCACACGTATTGCATATGCCACTGATGCTTGCTTTAGTGAAACTCTTAGTTGTGGAGCTCATATTCTTAGGGTATATGGGAGTTTTCAAAGGGCATTAACATCAATTGTGATCTGGAAATAGAAAAAGATTTTTCGTTTTGAGCTAATTGTCTTGGGGGAAAAATTGTTTATAGAATGGACAAGGTAGTGGAGGCTGTTGAAGAAGTGAAGAAGGAATGGGGTGAGGCGTTTGTCAAAACCCAAGAGCATATAAAGGCAATTGAGGAGTATGGGAAGTCGAGAGAGGAGAAGAATTCGCTCCCGAGGTTGAACGGTCTGGCGCAGGATGGCTTGGCTCTGTTGAATTCGGTGCAGTTTAAACTTGATCTTCTCGCCCTAGAGCTGCCCGCCATTGATTCCGTCGAATCTGCCAAGTCATTGCTCGAGTCATGGAAGACCCAGAGCCAAAAGTAAGTTCTCGGTTCTTAATTTGTTGACTTGAGACTCAATGTGCGTAATTTTGTGAACTCTGGAAGATGATCGCTTCTTGTGTTCATGTTGTCATTAGCAGCTGGAGTTGAACTTACTATTGGGAGCCAAATCATTTGTTTGAGAAAAGGGTGTTGAAGAGTGGAGACAAGGAGGAAGAATTTTTGTTTTGAGAAAAGCTAATGACAGCTTTTGCTTTTGGAATTCCTCTTGCTAAGGGTCTTTGTTTTATCCAAATAATTAGTTCTCCTGCAAAAGCTGCAGGATGAAGGTACAACTGTAAGTGTTTTTATGTAAAAACTGAACATACCAGCGAAAGGAGCTCGCGGAAAAATAGAAGATGAGGAGAAACATCTTCGAAGAGAAAATATCCCCCTTGCAGCTTTTGCAAGAGAACTAATTATTTGGATAAATATTGTTGGTTTCAAGATAAACTGCACCGCCACTCTTGTAACAGATATGGCAACATGGAACTAAAGCATTAAATGCTTCAACATCGGCCACTTTGGTGTAATCATCAACATCAAATTCCACAAATTTTCAAATTGAAAGAACATTCATGTAGATGGACTAGTTGTTGAAATTCTTTTTATTCAACTTTGGAAGTTACGCTTGGATAGAATCGGTGGATGACAATGCTAACTATAATACCAAATGCTGAAACCAAAAGAATAATGGTATTATGAACTTTGGAAATTTAAAATGAGAACACCAAAAAATGGAGAGAGAACTTTCTCATCGAGAATGCCTTCTCTTTGACTTCGTACTACAACTTTCAATCTCATGGCCTTTTATGAAAGTTGAACGTGCACAATAAAGCACAAATGTTGACAATATTGAATGAAGAAATATAAAATAGTTTAGGGTGCACTTGGCAACTAATCAAATAATAAGTGATTTTATTTTTGTGTTCTTAAGAATAAATTTGGAATAGAAATTCATTTGATAATTTCTTTTTTGTTTATGGGAACAAAAAACTATTTTTTTTGTTCTCGAGAATAGATTTAGAATAGAATCAATAAGTAAAAAAAAAAAAATTGTTTCTTTGTTTCTAGGAACAATTATGACATCAAGCACAAATCATTTTTTTTTTTTGTTCTTTTCTCCTTTTCTCTTCTTCTCTCTTCTTCACCCAATCAGTCACTAGCCATTGCTTGCTAGGTGAGGTTCGGTGAGTGAGGCTGAGCCTCGCCATGAGGGTTGTATGGCCAACAGCGTAGCTCGACCTCACCCAAATTTGCTAGGTTGAGGCTCGTGGTGGCCAAGGAAGCCTCTGGCAAGCTCACCGGATCTCGCCCAGCTTGTCCTCAGCCACTGCCATTGTTGGTCGCTTGCGACTGGCCACAAATAAGGATAAAGAAGAAGAGAAAATGAAAAAGAAAATAAAGAAAAATATAATAAAAGTATTAAAAAATGAAAAGAAACAAAAAAAAAATTAAGAATCCTACTAAACATATTTCTATTTCAGGAGTAAAAATTTTGGGCGGTTACCAAACGCCTTCAAATACTTATAAATTATTTTTGGAAGTATAATAAAAAGTAATCATTTCTAAGTGGAGATTGTTCTCAGGAACATAATTATTACTAGACGCACTATTATTTTGTCAAAAAATATTAACCAACTCTGACTTCAGCATAGAAGTTTTCATTCTTGAATTCTAAGGAGAATATGTAGTCCACCATAAATCAGGCTCGTCGATATCATTTCCATCTTCATGGAGGTTTTGTCAACATAATAATCAATTTTCTTGGTCAAATTCATACAACTTTTGGTAAGTCAAGTTGTTCCAAAAAAGACATTACATCAACGGCCAAATTCGACCGAATCGATAGATAAGTAATTTTTATGCACGCATTTTCTGCCGTAAAATTTCTTCTATCTTTCATGGCCCACTTTGCATGTGCTCATTTTCCAAGCGAAGGATAATGGGGGTGGAAAGTCAATTCACCGAAAAGACAATTATGCCCTTTTGAAATCCAAATGAAATTACTATTTATCTTGACGTGCGCCAACAGGCAGCAATCGCAGCACAAGATGGAGCAAGTTAGCTGGGAAAAAGCACGCCTCCACCGTGAAAGTGTAGAATGCACAGTTTTCCTCTAATACCCACGGAAGCCTTGTGATGGTAACATGAGAAAATCATAAGAGACAATTATAAAACACACTTATTATACCAAACTACGGTACAAGTACAACACTTAAAATAAACACTCTCACACCACATATCAAATTTCACACTCAAACTAGCCGATGCATACATACACTCAACTATTCTATTTTCCTTTTTCAAATCACACAGAGCCACTGAGGTTGCGGTGCTTCTCTCCTAGAAGTTTGCCTTTGGGCTTGGTGACTTCCTATTTTGAAGCTCTCACTACTGGAGGCTTCCTTGAAGCTCACATATGTGTGGCTTCGCTAAAGCTCACCTTTGTACCTGGCGGCTTCCTCTCTAGCCTGAGGCTCTCTGCCTTTGTGTGGTGCGAGGCCCTCTCCTTAGCTTGAGGCTCTCTACTCCACCTTCGGTGGCTTGAGGCTGTTAAGCCTCTCTTTAACCTTTGAGGCATTTTGGCCTATCTTCAAATGCTTCATGTGAAGCCTCATATTAGGAAGTACCGACATTTTTCAAGAGTTTTCATGTCATGCCGAACAACCTGACACGTGTCCAACACCCTCCCACACTTTCGCACAATTTTTGACATTTGGTTAACACGTATCAGAAAATCCGACACCTAGCCAACTTTCTAAACACTCTCCTACAAGAATTTCGATATGCGAGTTTCTAACACGTGGTTCCGATATGTGAGATCAATTTTAAATTTTTCAATAAATGATGGGTTGAAATATATATGTGAAAAAATAAAAAAATAAAAAAATAATAAATGAGAAAAAAAGAAAAATCTGGTATTTTTTTCTCTTCTAACTCTCACTTTTCATGATACGCAATTCACTTATTAAGTTTTTTTTTTCTCTTCTCTTTCGACACGTCTGATACGTGAGTACAAAATGTGAATTGCTTGTTTTTTTCTCTAAATTTTATGGATTATTGGAATGAACTTAAATTTGTTAAATTAAAACAACGAATAATATTAATAAATTGTCGATTAATATTTCTAGTGTAAATTCATTATAGACTTTATTATTTATTTATTTAAATCATTACATTTAATATATAATGTATCCTAACATATAAAAATTTTCTATTTAAAAAAAACCGATGTATCGATGTGTCGTGCCGTGCCATTTTGTGTTTCAGTATCGCTGTTACTTAGGCCTTATATATAGGTGAAGTTTCACAGCCTTCATTCCCTACTTTAATGTGAAAGGATCTGCGGCTAACTTTTTCTTCCAGCCCAAGTTAGCACGTTGAACCCTGCTTCCCTTCTTCCTTTTGACCGACGTGTTCACCGCTTCTTGAAGGCTCCACTCGCAGCTTGTGACAGGATATAATATTATTATAATGTGCGCCCCTGCTTTTTGACCGAAACTTCTTTCTTCTGTTGTTTTATTTAAGGAAGGTTCAGTAGGCAAATTCCAATTGGGACACTTTTGTCTTCAACAGCTTCTCGTTGCTTCTTCATACTTGCGGCTTCTTGTTCTCATTTTAGGCGTTGACTTTAACAGAAAGAGCCCTCCGATATGGCCGAGAAGAGCAAAGTCCTGGTGATAGGAGGCACTGGATACCTCGGAAAGTCCATCGTGGAAGCGAGTGCTAAGTCCGGCCACCCTACCTTCGCTCTCGTGAGGGAGTCCGCTCTCTCCAGCCCCACCAAGGCCAACATCGTCGAAGGCTTCAGGAGCTTAGGCGTCAATTTATTTCATGTGAGTAGTTATTTCCGTGTGATTGTGCTTGTTGCCGCACCTGGTTCTGCTTCGACGGATTGAAGCTTCACCTGCCGTTAATCTGGTTTGCCGTTCTGAGAAATGTTTTTAGCGGTAGAATCGGAGTTGATTTTTATCTCACGCTTGTACGGGTTGATGGAGTCACCTTAGTTCTTCCCGTGCAATCCTGTTTGTTTCCCGCATTCGGTGCTCCTTTGAGGAATTGAAGCGTCCCTTGCCGTTAATCTCGTTTGTCCTTTCGAGAAATGTCTTTAGCAGTATAATCAGAGGCCTTTCATCTCATCTTTCACAAGATCGAGTTGATATTTGGTGTTTCTCATTCCAATCTCTCTCTCTCTCTCTCTCTCTCTCTCTCTCTCTCTCTCTCTCTCTCTCTCTCTCTCTCTCGTAGATATGGATCAAGATAATAACAAAGAAATCTGTAGCATTTTTATGTTAGGGGAGATGAAACTACATTAAATATATGATTATGGCATACCCTAGCACTAAAAGTTACTACCATAAGATCACACATTTGTTATAAATCGAGCATTGTTTAGATTATCTTAACAGCCTCAATGACTTAACTTGTTTGAAACAGCTTAGGATGGACAGAAGCACATTTGCTCAATAATGTGAGTTGAAATGCAAAATGGTTTATTAGTTTGGTTAATAAAGGTCGTAAATGTTAGGTTTGTTGTGTAGTCCCTTTGTTGTTTTATGACCTTGAACGACATTGAACAATATTCTATTTTTCGAAGTTGTGAGCTACATAGATTTGGCAAGGGATAAGTGTATTGAAAGTTATATAACTCGTCATGAAAGTGCAATTGAGTAATGAAATCTATAAAATGCAATCAAATCTTAAAACTCATCAAATTGATTTAATCAAGTGCTTCAATTGTTTGCACTTTTTAAAAATTTTAGAACTTGATTACACTTTCGTAACGACTTTTAGGACTTAATTGCACTTTTGAAAATTTTAACCCTCCATTGTGCTTTCGTGATAAGTATTATGACTTCTAGTGGACTTATCCATCTTATCAGTTGAAGGTTTGTGTGCTTAAATATTGTGAGCGAGTAAATGGTGGTTTTGTGAAAGATTTTGTCTCAAGAAACAGGGACCATGTCTAGTGCACATGCAAACTCTATGTCACAGAAATCAATTTATGACCAAAATTGAATTTTCTATTTTTATTACTTGGACAAGTTTCCCAAATAAAATAGGTGTTTTATAACAATGTAAAATTTATATTCCACGAATAGAAATTCGTTTGATAACAATATAAAATTTCTCTTTCTTGAGTGCGACTGGGGGTCGACGAATGGTGGCAGGCGATGAGGGGCGGGCGATCAGCGATGCGGCTGATGACTAGCGACTAGGGAGCAAGCGGGTGGGCAATGACGAAAATAAACAATGAAAAGAGCTTCTACTTCTCACTTTTGTTCTAGAAATGGAAAAGTAAAATTTTCTAATTTATGATTTCTATTTGAAGTTTATTTTTAGAGTAGGAATTTGTTCTAGAAATAGAAAAATGAAATTATGATATAAAATGGATTTCTATTCCAAACCTATTCTCAAAAATTTTAAAAAAAGAAGAAGAGAAAAATAGGGCAATATAAATTGTACCATGTGTGCCCTAAGTGTCCATCACATCCAAAAAATTAGGTTAGTGAGGAAAAAAAGAAGACACGCGTGCACTCACACAAAGATGGCCTAGGGTTACATTCCTTGGTCGTGCCTAGGTAAGGTTGCGACCCTCGCCGGTCGCCATTGCATGCAAGGCACTTTCTCTTAGACTTGATATAGTGACAAAAGCAGAGACCTCGCTCATGTGGGGCTTGTAATCAAGTTTGCATTACCTAACTTTAGGTGGAAATTTAGCAAAGTGCAGAATGTCTGAGAGAATTTGAGTATGGATTCAGTGGAAGCCACACTGAACATCAAGCAGCCATCGAAGAAAACATACAGTTCAAGAATCCGATTGAGAAAAGCTTAGAGATGGCATGGAATAATTTGTCGAAGTTCACAAAATGACTTCAAAAAACATGTTGTTCAAGGATCCAAACGAGAAAAGTTTAAGGATGATATCAAGCAATTTGCAAAAGTTCATATTATAGAAGTTTTTTATGAACAAGTTCTAGAGAGTAACCCGACATGAGAAGTATGATTGTAAACAAGGTCTATCACGTTTGATGTTGTATCAACCCCAACAAACCAAGGTATATTAGAGCTGCATGCTACCCTCAGGAGAGATAATTTTGGGATGGACCGAATGGTATGAATTAGCCTCTCACCATGACCTTCACCAAAATACCAACTAGATACGAGTAATTTAGGTCGGCTCAAAGTTCAATTTCCAATTAAGCGGAATTTGAAAGGAAATAATTTGAGGGTAAGCTCAGTTTTAGACTTTTGTTATGCCTCTTTACAAAGTGCAGGAGTCGAACCCCATATCTATTAGACTAGCATCCCCATGCCCCCAATTTCCACACTACTGGCCACATTCCTAGTGGCGATTATAAAGGCATAAGAGATAATCATTCTATTTATCTATTTTTCTATTTTTCGGTTTACAAAAATATGTTTGGATAAAAAATTTGTTAAGTAATGCAATTTTATTTTTCTATTTGTAGAACAAAATTTTACTCCATAAATAGATTTGGAATATAAATCAGGAGTAAAAACTTTTCACTTTTCTATTGTTGGAAAAAAAAATGAGACATAAAAGCTATTTTCATCGCTTTATCCTCCCTACTAGTTGGCCGTTGACCCATCATTTGCCTTCTCGCCACTCAGCTGTCCAATTGCCATCCGTTGCTTGTCTGTTTATTGCCCGTCCACTTGTTGCCCGTTGTTCGCCGATCACTGGAGAGAAGGAAATTTTGTGTCATTATCAAACGAATTTATATTCTGGAAATAAAAATTTTGTGTAGCTATCAATGTATATTCAATGGAATAAAAATAGAAAAATCAATTTTTGATTAGGAATGGTTATCATTCACAACCTATAATTTCAATGAATTGCTTCTTATGTAAAACGCCTCCTTTCTTAAAATTATTTTTAGGTTATTGGGTGAGGATAGTTGTGAACGGGATAATGACAATAATAGTTCGAAATTTGTGTCGAACCAACATTTAAATTCTAAACTTGTTAGAGTTTGATGTTTGAATCCTTCCACTAGCCATATTATTTCCAAGTGGACGAAAAATCTATGTGGCATTTTTTTATTATCAATTTTTCTTTGTTTTTTTGTGAACATGTAGAAAAACATAGAAAGACGAAAGAGAGAGGAGTCTTGAGGGAGGGATTGTGCTCAAAGAACGCCGCCACGGCCGACCTCTTTGCATCAAGGAGGGCCAACAACCTCTCATCTGGGCTAGGGCAAGAATGGCTGGCCCTTGCCATGCCACCGGCGACCATAACCCTTGGTAGGTCTATGTGAGGGCAAGTGCCCGTGCTCAAGTGGTGGTGATGCCACCCCCCGCTACCACCGAGAGAGAATCGACAATCCCACACAAGGGGTTGCCAACCCTTGGTCAGTAGTGGTGCCACCACAATTGGAGCGATGGTGCTTCTTGTCGCGATCTCGGCGAGAGGTTGCTAGCCTTTCTAGCATGAAGGGCCTATGTACAATGTCCCTTTCCCTCTAACACTTGTGATTTTTTTAGGGTTAATATCCTGAAAAACTCCAAATTGGTATACTGTGACAAATTTACCACAAATTTTTTTTTTATTATGAAAAACCCAAAATTGATATACCAATGATAAATTTATCCTGACTAATGATAAAAAAAAATCCTAAACTAGTACATTTGTGATAAATTTACTCCAAACTAATTTATTCAATTGCCAAAAATTTGAAAAAGGTATATTTGTAACAAATATATCTTCTGTTAAATTTGATTATTACCATGAGAAATCACTAAAATTGCATAACTATAACAAACAAAAAAATAAAATCTCAAATTGGTACACCAATCAACTATCGTGTGTTATTTAACTTAGTAAACAAAAATTTGTCACAATTATATCAATTTATGGTAAATTTGTTAAAGATATACCAGTTTTGGATTTTTTGTTGTTAAAAATTAGTTTATGGTAAAATTGTCACAAATGTATTAGTTTGAGATTTTTCAAGGTATTAACCATTTTCTTTATTTTGTAAATATTTTTTTCTTTTTTTTTGAATTTTAATCTTTTATAAATTTGCAAATATATATCTGACATGACACTATACAAACAATGTCATTTCATGTTCAAACAGCCGCCATAATCGTGTTTACTGCCATGGGAGATAAAAACAAAAAGCCCGCATGTGATCTTCCATTTCCAAATAAAATTGTTTTAGGACTTAAATACATTAAAAAAAAGTTTAAACTAAAGGTTGGGTTTGGTGACTAGGATTAAGGCAATATTGTATGTTTGGTTGTAGTATACGATAGGATAAGGCCAAAATAAAAAGGATACATCACAGATGAAAATATTGCACGTGAGAGTGGAATAAAGTTAGATAAGATTTCTTATTTCATGATATAAAAGCTATTTTCTCAAAAATCTAACCCTCTCTTTCTCCTCTGTACCTCTAGTTTGCCACCCAAGCGAGTTCATGTTGAAGGTTCACAAAAGGAGTGAGAGATTCAAATTGCAGAGGTGAACGACCATGCTTTTTCTATCTTATTAGATTTGATATTATTTGGCCGATCTATCTTTCGATGTTGTTGTGGCGTGTTTATCTTTCTTGTTGTAGTCAATCATGTGATTCTTGGAATACTGCAATGAGCCCTTTTGCCTTTTAAGGTCTAGATCGTAAAATGTAGTTGGTATTAAGAGTTTGTTTCTTTGGGGCGAGAGAGTTGAGAAAGAGTCGGCAATAATTATGGATTGATGACTAGAAGTTACTTGTGCATCTTCGGATTCTTAAGCAGTAAAACATAAAATACTTTTACCATTCTTGTTGTGCAACTTTGAGATCGTTAGTATTGAATTGTGAAAAAGGGTTGGCACTACTTTTCGTTTGTGCATTTCCGGCTACAAAAATGAATTAATTAGCGTGAATTTGTGAGATTCTTCCCATTTCAATTCTAGGCTTGCATTATTATCATTTCAAATAGCCCTATTGGTTTGAGAAGGATCTGCAGTGGGGCATTGAATGATTTTGCCAATATCTAAACTGCTTATGATTTTGCCAATATTTAAACCTAGCAGTTTGTGCCTGCCTACTCTCTCTCTCTCTCTCTCTCTCTCTCTCTCTCTCTCTCTCTCTCTCTCTCTCTTGTAGATATGGATCATGATAATAACAAAGAAATTTGTACCATTTTGATATTATGGGAGATGAAACTACATTGACATATATGATTATGGTATACCCTAGCCCTAAAAGGTACTACCATAAGATTGCACATTTGTTATAAACCAAGCTTGTTTATATTATCTTAATAGCTTCAATGACTTAACTTGTTTAAAACAACTTAGGATGGATAGAAGCAAATTTGCTCAATAATGTGAATTGAAACGCAAAACCGTTTCTTAGCTTGGTTAATGGTTCATGTAAATGTTAGGTTTGTTGAGTTAGTCCCTTTGGTTTTTTATGACATTGAACAACCTCGAACAATGTTCTTTTTTTTCGAAGTTGTGAGCTACATAGATTTTGCCTTTTTTTTTTTTTTTTTATTATTATTAAGGGATAAGTGCATTGAAAATCCCACAACTCGTCACAAAAGTGTAATTAAGTCATGAAATCTATAAAATGTAATTAAGTTGTAAAACTCATCAAATTGGTTTAATCAAGTCTTTCAATTATTTGCAGTTTTTTAAAATTTTAGATACCAATTACACTTTCATGACAACTTTTGAAACTTGATTATATTTTTTGAAAGTTTTAGAATACAATTGCCCTTTCGTGACAAGCTTTACGACTTTCAGTGCACTTATCCTCTTATCAATTGAAGGGTTGTGTCTTTAAACATCGTGACCAAGTAAAAGTTGGTTTTGTGAAAGATTTTGTCTCAAGAAAGTGGGACCATGCCTAGTGCACATGCAAACTCTATGTCACAGCTTGTGTTATGTCTTCAGCTTAATTGCTTTAATGCTGGTTTTATGTCTTTTAAAGAATGAAAGGATGATGGGAGCTAAAGAGATGTTGCTCCCTCTGCTCACACCTTCTGTTAAAAGATCTAGATTTCACTTCTTTTGTTCTTTTAACTATCTCGTGTGTTCTGAATTAAAAAAAGAGAAAAAACTATCTTGTGTGCTTTTGACATGGTCCAACAAGCTGGGGGCGAGATTGTCTTTCCACAACCTCTTTTTAATAATTAATAAGCAAATTGAGAAATCAGTTGGATTTCTAAGTTTTTTATTCTGTTTACCTCCACGGGGGATAACAATAAGGAGTGCATAAAAGAATCGAAAACCATCCGGTAGCACTTGACCAGCCCAGAACCAATGATTTTTAAGAGAATCAGTTGGGTTCCCGATTTTATGGGCAGTGGTTTTTAAGGGAATCAATTCGGTTTCCTATTCTATGGCTGGATTTATATACCCCTATTGGATCGGTATTATTTTTTTTATTAAAAAATGAAAATTCGAAATTACTAAATCTGAAATGTGGGGCCCGTTATTCTCCCTCGCATTGCGTCTCTCTCGGTTCTCCACTTCCCTTCTCCATCTTCTCTCGAAATCACTCCAACTCCGTCCCCTTCTCGCATTGCGCCTCATCTTCTCAAGCCTGATATTGTGCAGTCGATGACTTGTAATGGCTGTGAACCAGACATTGAGCATTATGAGGACATGTAGAGAATGACAAGGCCGTCATCTAGGCCCCTCGAGCTCTGCAAAGCTCGCGGGAGGTCCACATCGAGACTGCGCAACCATGATCTGGTCCGAGCCAAAGGCGACAACCATGGCCAACCTTTGATCTGTGCCATGGACGTCACAGCCAGAGGCTCAAATGAACTACCGATATGAGCAGCTTTCTAGCCAGAATCACAACTCCTGGATTCCAAGATAACTTATCAGAACCTCGTAGATTTCGACGTTCGCGAACCTGGAGGAATTGAAAGAAGAGTAATGGGAATGTTCATGTTTCTTCCTCTCGCTTGGCTGTTCTTCCCGCTGTAGGTCGAGCGGAAAAAGTTCTTAGACATGGCTTCTTTCCCTCCCTATTGGGAACAAATAAGCGCGGGGAAGAGGGAAGAGGGAGAGGGGGGCCATCGATTTTTGATATAATCGGACGGAGCTTTCTCGGAGGAACCAGATCGCAGCTCTAAAATCACAATCGTGTGCGTTCTCTACAATCTTTGACTGAGATTATCATGCCCCAAAATTTTCAACCTTTCAAGCTTCTAGAGACATTTGGCCTTGATGCCTGTGTTATCAATGGGTGGGTCGGACCAGGTTTGTGTGATTTCCGACCCGACCTGAAACGTGCGCTTGACCCAACCCAAATCGATACCCGAAATATCATATAATGGGTCGGGACGAGTTGGGCTGGGCCAGGCCGGGCCAGCATTGGTTTTTCCTTTCACTCTTGGTGCGTGTGCAACGAGGACAAGGCAGTTAGTTAATTGGTAGATTGATTAGCTAGGTGTTTTGTCGTCACTGCGCACGCATAAAGAGAGAGAAAACCCGTGCCGGCCTGCTTTGACCTAGCTCCACCTGACTCGAATTTAACACAAACAATAGCAACACCTAAAAGGCCTGATTCCAAAATACCCTAATTTTCGTGTCGGGCTGTGTGAGGCCGGGCCAGGTTGGCTTGGCCGGGATGGGTTTTTTGACATCCCTACTTGATGTTACGAGATGTTAAAGTAGATGTTTGTGAGTATTGTTTTATTATCAGATGTAAGCTGAGGCATTGCGCAATGATAAGTTTGATGCGAATTTTCAGGCGACAACCGTTACATGACTTAATGTTCTAGTGAAAAGATGAAAAATGTTTGATATGAAAATGCAGTTCTTATAAATTTTTGGCATGTAACTTACTGCATGAGTGAGTTTATGCCACTGGATTGTGCAATTTGGTGGCATTTTTTTTTTTGGAAGATGCAACCTTGATATTCAAGTTTTGCTTGATTATTAGATTTTGGCTGTTGGGGTTTAAGTTGCGACTTATCTCTTGTATGGGCTTCTAAGCTCTACCTGGTCTGCACCTACTTTCCGATGACCAAGCCGAGCCTTTAAAGAGTAAAAAAGAATTCGGTTAATAACATGATCTGGCTGGTGGGTATTTGGTTTTGGGAGCTTCTACACTGAAAATTGACAGGAAGCTTGGATAGACATCAGGCTTTCAGTGGAAAGTGTAATGAAAACAAGATGAGGCATAGCATTCCTCATGATATTAAGGAAATTCAATTAGTTCCTATCTTGTGGGAGGTCGGCAGGTTATGAATGCTGGTCAGTGTGCTTTTGTTGCTCGATTTTGACTTTAACTTCATGTGATAAAAGATGGAGCTTCTTAACAGTATCTGAGGTAACTGTAAACGTTTCCTGCCTTTTATCTCTTGGTGCTGACTTGATATGCATGAGAATATGTAATGTGTAATATCGTATTACCTGCTGAATAGTTTCTATTGCAATAGACAGAAGGAAAAGTCGTTCTATATCTCCGTGGCGATGCAAGAGTCGTTCTCCAATAGTGAGGCGTCACAGAAGTCGCTCCCCTACCCCCAAAGTGCTATAGAAGGCAAAAGAGTAGAAGTTTCTCATTGGCTCCTACTCATAGCTCTTCTAATCCAAGCCTTGAGTCTGTGGAGTGCAAAAGTGCCAATGAGAAATTGAGAAAGGAAGAAGAAGAGAGGAAAAGGTAGATCTGAGTCAAGTTATGTTCTCTGCCTTGTTCTAATTCTGATTTTTCCCCTCCGTTTTGTATCTTTTCATTTTACTGAGTTTTTTCCATTTTGATCTTTTCATCCAACTGGATAAGGTTTTTTTTTTTTTTGGGGGGGGGGGGGGGGGTGATGGGGTTTGGAGTAGTTCCATTGAAGGGTTTGTTTTTCAGAAAAATGCTCTTTCTTGGGTTTGTTTTATGCATCATTTCCTAATCATACAGTAAGGGAAGAATGGCTTGGACTTGTTATTTTTTATTTCATAGTATATGAGCTGTGTTTGGAATGAGTGCTTTTCGATTTTATTGGGAATTTGTTATGGTTATTTCTTATCGATGGATCTGTTTTTCTTTATCCTTATTAATGAAATTGTTTGAGGATTTCAATTTTATAGAAGATTTGTCTGTGAAGAACTAACAACAACTAGATGTATTTGCATTTCTACATTGCTAAGAAAGTTTCTTGAGTTTAAATTCCATTGAATGCTGTTGAGTGCCAGCTCATCCAATTTTGAGTAATTTTACATAATTTAAGAGTTGATAATATATTCTTGAGTTGGCGTTGATCATGCCTTGGTTCATTGTCACTTTTCATCGTTTAAATTCGAGAGACATCAAGAAAGTGCACTCTAATGTATTATTATTGCGAGAAGACATTATTTATGGGGACAAAACATCATGTACATTAAAGAATAGCCAAAATTTTCTCTCACCTGAATTAGTTATGTAGTGG
The DNA here is from genome assembly GCA_019915185.1 of Eucalyptus camaldulensis. Lineage (NCBI taxonomy): Eukaryota > Viridiplantae > Streptophyta > Magnoliopsida > Myrtales > Myrtaceae > Eucalyptus > Eucalyptus camaldulensis. Next base: position 11,385,743 of record JAHSVA010000001.1, read on the forward strand.
TACTACAACCAGGCCTTAGGGCATGACTATTCCATAGGGAAGGAGTTGAAAGTGTGATCAACGCATTGTCTACAAGTTGGTGACAATTATGAGGTTATTTCTGGGGATTCTATAATTGATATCCAAAGCATTATATGCTTGATATGCATCGTGGACAATGTAATATGAATTTTTTGGATAAATGGTTTACAAGGCAATATATGCCCGATATGCTCGATATGTTCAACACTCTCTCTTGAGCGATTATTTCTATAACTCCTGTTTGTTCCTTGATTAATGATTGATGTATATGCATCCAAGTTACCTGTTTTCACGTACAAGTGTCGATGTACAATGTTAAGATATATGGTATATACATTGTGACACATTTTCTGACAGCTTAAGCTAATGAGGAAAAACGGTCAGTTCACACGTATTGCATATGCCACTGATGCTTGCTTTAGTGAAGCTCTTAGTTGTGGGGCTCATATTCTTAGGGTATATGGGAGATTTCAAAGGGCATTAACATCAATTGTGATCTGGAAATAGAAAACGATCTTTCGTTTTGAGCTAATTTTGTTGGGGGAAAAAGTGTCTATAGAATGGACAAGGTAGTGGAGGCTGTTGAAGAAGTGAAGAAGGAATGGGGTGAGGCGTATGTCAAAACCCAAGAGCATATAAAGGCAATTGAGGAGTACGGGAAGTCGAGAGAGGAGAAGAATTCGCTCCCGAGGTTGAACAGTCTGGCACAGGATGGCTTGGCTCTATTGAATTCGCTGCAGTTTAAACTTGATCTTCTCGCCCCGCAGCTGCCCGCCATTGATTCCGTCGAATCTGCCAAGTCGTTGCTTGAGTCTTGGAAGACCTAGAGCCAAAAGTAAGTTCTTGGTTCTTAATTTGTTGACTTGAGACTCAATGTGCGTAATTTTGTGAACCCTGGAAGACGATCGCTTCTTGTGTTCATGTTGTCATTAGCAGCTGGAGTAGAACTTACGATTGGGAGCCAAATCATTTGTTTGAGAAAAGGGTGTTGGGAAGTGTAGACGAGGAGGAAGAATTTTTGTTTTGAGAAAAGCTAATGACAGCTTTTGCTTTTGGAATTCCTGTTGCTGAGGGTCTTTTTTTATCCAAATAATTAGTTCTCCTGCGAAAGCTGCGGGATGAAGGTACAATTGTAAGTGTTTTAAAGTAAAAACTGAACATGCCATCTAAAGTTAGTAAAAACTGAACATGCCATCATGTAAGTGTTTTCAAAGAGAAAATATCCCCCTTGCAGCTTTTGCAAGAGAACTAATTATTTGGATAAATATTGTTGGTTTCAAGATAAACTGCACCCCACTCTTGTAAAAGATATGGCAACATGGAACTAAAGCATTAAATGCTTCAACATCAGCCACTTTGGTTTAATCATTCAACATAAAATTCCACCAATTTTCAAATTGAAAGAACATTCATGTAGATGGACTAGCTGTTGAAATTCTTTTCGTTCAACTTTGTAAGTTACGCTTGGATAGAATCGATGGATGACATTGCTAACTATATTACCAAATGCTGAAACCAAAAGAGTAATAGTATTATGAACTTTGGAAATTTAAAATGAGAGCACCAACAAATGGAGAGAGAACTTTCTCATCGAAAATGCTTTCTCTTTGACTTCGATCTCATGGCCTTTTATGAAAGTTGAATGTGCACAGTAAAGCACAAATGTTGACAATATTTAATGAAGAAAGTTAAAATAGTTTAGGATGCACTTGACAACTAATTAAATAATAAGTAATTTTATTCATTTGTTTTCGGGAATACATTTGAAATAGAAATTCATTGATAACTTTTTCTTCAAGCCCAAGTTAGCACGTTGACTTGATCTGCCGCTAACTTTTTCTTCAAGCCCAAGTTAGCACGTTGACTTTAATGTGAAAGGATCTGCCACTAACTTTTTCTTCAAGTCCAAGTTAGCACGTTCCGTTGAACCCTGCTTCCCTTCTTCCTTTTGACCGACGTGTTCACTGCTTCTTGTAGGCTCCACTCGCAGCTTCTGGCAGGATATAATATTATTATAATGTGCGCCTTTTTTGACCGAAACTTCTTTCTCCTGTTGTTTTATTTAAGGAAGGTTCAATAGGCAAATTCCAATCAACAGCTTCTCGTTGCTTCTTCATACTTGCGGCTTCTTGTTCTCATTTTAGGCGTTGACTTAAACAGAAAGAGCCCTCCGAGATGGCCGAGAAGAGCAAAGTCCTGGTGATTGGAGGCACTGGATACCTCGGAAAGTCCATCGTGGAAGCGAGTGCTAAGTCCGGCCACCCTACCTTCGCTCTCGTGAGGGAGTCCGCTCTCTCCAACCCCGCGAAGGCCAACATCGTCGAAGGCTTCAGGAGCTTAGGCGTCAATTTTTTCCATGTGAGTAGTTATTTCCGTGTGATTGTGTTTGTTGCCGTACCTGGTTCTGCGTCGACGGATTGAAGCTTCACCTTCCGTTAATCACGTTCGCCATTATGAGAAATGTTTTTAACGGTAGAATTGGAGTTGATTTTTATCTCACGCTCGTACGGGTTGATGGAGTCACCTTACGCTTTGGTTGCTCTTCCTATTCTCTGATATATTGTCTTTGTATATGGTAGAAATCAGAATTCACGTTCATCTCCTTTTTCAAATGCCTGACGAAATCTCAGCTTTGCATGATGATACAAGCGTGCACATTTTCAGACAAAATCTTGTGGAAACTTCTGTATGCTTTAGCTGTTTATGAGACAGCTATAGCTACGGAGCTGCACTTTGCTGTGTAGACAAATCTTGTTGATGATTGTTGACTTTATCGATTGCTTATTGAGGTTCCTGGTTATTTGATTCTCAGGGAGACATACACGATCAAGAGAGTCTACTGAACGCAATTAAGCAGGTTGATGTGGTAATCTCTGCAGTTGGAACAGAACAAGTAGAGGACCAAGTCAAGATTGTTGCTGCCATTAAGGCAGCTGGGAATGTCAAGGTGGTGCTGTTTCTAATAATTTCATTCTTGTTACTATAAAGGTTGCCGTTTTTGGATTTGAAGCTTCTTAGGAGCAATTTGAACTGGTGAAAATCTTAGAAGAGGGTAAGGTGTATATTAATTGGTGTTCTATGGGTGAGCACAAAGGTGAAAGTTCTAACCACTTGTTGCTACAGTCTAGGGCGACCAGAGAGCTTTGAGAGCTCCTACTATGTGTGGTGTTCAATAGGTCATGCAGTACTTGGTGAACGAAGTTTTGCTAAGCTGGTTTCTTTATAAGAAAAGGAGGAATACCGACAGGATATTGAAAACAACACCCGTTTGCTTGTTTTGGTGCGTCTGGCTGGAGAGAAATAGGAGTTCCTTAAAGGAAACAGAGAATAAATAAAGTGGATCCAAACTTAAATATATTCGTGAGCTTATTCTCTTCTCTGGTATAACGGCACCTCGTTCTCCTTGTGAGCTTCGCTTTGAAGACTTGGGATGGATGGTCTTATTTATCTGCAGACTTTAACTTGTTTTTCTTAAATGGTCATGTATTTGTGTAGAAGTGATCTGTAAGTTCAAGGATAACTACTTCAAACCCAAGTATAGGACAGTGCGGGAAACATGAACTAGTTACTCCTTGAAATGGTCCTTTTGAGTAGTACTTACCTGATTTCTTATTACTTGTGAAAGTGTCCAAGCAAGCAGAATGTTTGCCAATTTTATACTTGACAGTTTCTTCTATTTTTCTAATAGTAGTTGGGGTCGAATTTGCTTAATTGCTGAATTTATTGATTCACTTATAATCACTTTTTCCTCTGTTATAGTAACATATTGAAACAACATGAATTTCAGTCTCACATAAGTTTTGTCTTCTTGTCTTCTTTTTTGCCAAAATTCATATAAGTTTGTTGGTTAAAGGGAATATGCTCTAAATTTTTGTTGCTTTCTTATAAAGACGTTTCTCATGATTTGATTATGTTTCCTTTTAGAGATTCTTGCCTTCAGAGTTTGGATGTGATGTGGATCGTGTCCATGCTGTGGAGCCAGTGAAAGCTTTGCTTGCCACTAAGGCTAAGATCCGCCGCCTTGTTGAGGCTGAGGGAATCCCTTATACCTATGTATGTTCTAACTGTTTTGCGGGTTACTTCCTTCCGACATTGTCACAGCCTTGCCCTAGAGATAAAGTTGTCATCTTAGGGGATGGAAATGCAAAAGGTGAGAAGCAATTCATTGAATTGCGCATTTTAAGCCATTGAGATTTTCTGTACATCTTTCACGATTTAATTACGGTAGTGATCAGAGTGAGGAGTAGTTCTTGAAGCTTGAGAATTCCAAGCAATTTCCTTATCTAGAGATGTTGGGCCTTTTGCATCCATTAGTCTTCAATTTTAGGGACTAATAGATGATATGACTGTCATGAGGGTTATCTTATCATGTGGGTTATCTTGACACAGTTCTGTCTTTTTAGCATATAAAGATGGTTATCTTGATCTATTTGGTTGAGAAAGAACATTTGGCGGACGCCAAGTTTCTGGTGAATCTATTTACCAAGAGATTTTATTATCATTATTATTAAATACTAGCTGAAAGTAACTTCAGGGACATTGATGGATCTGTGATTTATTTATCGGCCAAATTCTAAAAATCTCCCGGTCAATATACAGCGGTGCTTAACAAGGAGGATGACATTGGCATCTATACCATCAAATCTGTGGATGATCCAAGGACCTTGAACAAAATTCTGTACGTTAGACCTCGTGCCAACACCTACTCATTTAATGATCTTGTGTCTTTATGGGAGAGAAAGATTGGCAAGAACCTAGAGAGGGTGTATGTTTCGGAGGAGCAGGTTCTGAAGAACATTCAAGGTTAGGGATGCTTTTTTATCAGATTTAAGTACGTGATATTATCTCCATTCTCAAGCTTCAATTGGTCTACTTTTCCGGTCATATTGTAGAGGCGGCGGTTCCACTCCATGCCGCCACGTTGGCCATATTACATTCTTATTTCGTGAACGGAGACCAAACCAACTTCGAGATTGAGCCATCATTCGGAGTGGAAGCTTCGGAACTCTATCCCGATATCAAGTACACGACTGTGGATCAGTACCTTGATCAATTTGTCTGATTATCGAAACCGACTGTGCTCGGTAATTTCTCACATCAACTCGAATCATAAATAATACACGACCGTGGATCAATACCTTGATCGGTTTGTCTGATAGTCGAAATTGATTGTGTTTGGTAGATTTCTCACATCGGTTTGAATCATGAATAATACAGGATTCTACTAGTTAGGATCCTTGTGTGAAATGTCCCTCCCGCTTATCATCTTATGGCGTGTACAACCTCCAAAGACGAGGACATACTATGAACATTCGATGTGTGTGCATCTATGCAGTGCTTAGAGAAGTTACTCCTGTTTTGGAGTTTGATATGGCTTTATGGGCCAAGCTATGGGAAACTAAAAAGTAGACACTGGTTTATCTAATTTTGTATATTATGTGTGGTACATCCTCATGTGGGTAATGAATTGGAGCCGCCAATGATGAGGTCGAGCCTTGCCCCAGGCATGTGAGGTCGACCCTTAGTGAGGGCATCAAGGTCTTTGCCGAGGCCAGGCGATTGATGGAGGAAGAAGAGGAAAAAAGTACGTAAGAAATGAAAAGAAAAGAAAGGGTAAAAAATAGAGTGAAAAGAATATATATTTGAAATTTCAAAAAAATTTCATGTGAGCATTTGTCATGTTACCTTAGAAGGTAGAACGTTGATTGTATCTGGAAAGCATCGACGCTCTTCTAGATGTATTCGACACTCCGACACGTGTTTGATATGCTTTGACACATTTCGGCACGCATTCAATAGGTGTTGAAAAATCGGACATGTGATCAACTCTCTCAGCACACGAGTTAGGAATTACACTTTGACACGTTTCGACATGTAGTCTATAGGTGTCGAAAAATTTGGTATGTGGTCAATTCTCTTGACACGGTTCAACATGTGAGTTCAGAATGCCGACATGCGATTCCGACATAGTCAATTTAATTTTTATTTAATAAATAAGGGGTCAAAATGTAAATATGTAAAATATATATATATATATTAATAAAATAATAAAAGGGAGAAATGAGGAAAATTTAGTCTTCTATTCTCTTTTAACTTTTACTTTCTATGATTCACGATTTTTAGTATAAATTCATTCTAATCAATTTTATTATTATCTATTTATTTATTTGTGAATTTGAATCAAATTAATTTGATTGACATAAAAATATACATTTAATATATATATCCTAATGTGTCGGATTTTTTTTTATTTTAAGAAATGACATGTTGACTTGTCACATCATATCGTATCGTATCGCGTGTCGTGTATCAATGTCAGTACAACTTAACATTGTATCGCAAGGTAAATCATTAAAAAATTAGAACTAAATTGACCAAATCAAAATAACTAAAATTGAATTGGTGTACATGTCAAAGGTTTAACAACTTTTTACTAGTCATTCCATATTTCAACACTTGTAATGTTGCTTTTTTCTCCCATAGAGGTTACGGATTACGAATATATTAATCTTGTGTCGGCCAATTAGTTAAAGAACGGTAATCTTGTGATGAACCCTCCTCGGAAAAAGAATTTATTGAATCTCGAAACAATAGCATAGCGGCTATGAATGTGTATCCAAAGCATTATACCATATATCTTAACATTGTACATCGACACTTGTACGTGAAAACAGGTAACTTGGATGCATATACATCAATCATTAATCAAGGAACAAACAGGAGTTATAGAAATAATCGCTCGAGAGAGAGTGTCGAGCATATCGAGCATATCGAGCATATCGGGCATACATTGCTTTGTAAACCATTTATCCAAAAAATTCATATTACATTGTCCATAAAGTAAGTTCTTGGTTCTTAATTTGTTGACCTGAAAGTTAATGTGTGCGTAATTTTGTGAACTCTGGAAGATTATTGCTTCTTGTGTTCATGTTGTCGTTAGCAGCTGGAATAAAACTTACAATTGGGAGCCAAATCATTTGTTTGAGAAAAGGGTGTTGGGAAGTGTAGACGAGAAGGAAGAATTCTTGTTTTGAGGAAAGCTAATGACAGTTTTTGTTTTTGGAATTTCTATTGAGGGTTAGCCCATGTATGTTTGGACTTGTTTAACCTAAACTGTGAGGATTTTGTTAAAGAATAATCCGAATAAGCCCCAGTTGCATCCTTGTGAGTTGAGAAGAGATTTGTGGTCTTTTTGGTCCAATCTTAATATAGTTTGCCTGTTTGGCATCCAATGTTTGTGCATCCAATGTTTGTGCATTCCTGACTAAGCTGAATGTATATATTTTTACATGACCAAACTAGTTGTGCATACACCAATATGTAGAAGATTCATAAAGATCATCTCTGTAATCAGCTTGCGAATGAGGTTGAGGAATGCTAATTTGCAAGCAAGGGCTAATCTGAAGAAGGCTGCGCAAGAAGAGGTATGTACAGTCTCCTCTACACGATGCTTTGTTTTTGCTTTGCTCAATGAATGACTTTTCTATGTGGTGTTCCAAATGTGGGCTTAGAAAGATGAACTCATTTAATTTCATGCCTTTTAGAGAGAACTGCTTTTTGGCGGCGTAGAAGAATCAACAATTCGGAGATGCAATTTACAGTATGAATTCTTTTACTTTTTTATTTAACTCCATAATATTTTATTATTCTGAGATGGTATTGCTTTCAGTATCTGGAATTCTAGCCGTCCATGTGGTGAATCTCTATTGCCTATTGTTATACAAACTACAAGTAGCTGATTTACCTCTAATTGTTAGGACAAAGGCCGGAATGACATTTGGTGCAGAAAGTATCACAGAAAGCCTTCGCCGCACTCGTCAGCTGATGGTCCAGGGGAGGACTCAGCTCGCTTTGCTTCTTCTTTTCCCTATCTGTATCACCGGTATTTAATGTTGTTCTAAGTTCTCAACACTAAATTAAACGAGGAAGAAAATCATTGTAAAACTAAGGTCACTTTGCAGGAGGTGGAAGGAAGTGCAAATACGCTCATGACTGTTGGTAAGTATTTTTTGCTCCTATGAAGAGGTTTTGAAGCAAATACACGTTGTCATGCTTGCACTGCTAAGCTCCAGATCTTTTCTGATCATTACTCTTTCGTCACAAATCCTTTTGGGTTGGCCGTTCTCTCTCTCTTAAACGCATGAGCTGTGACCTCAGTTTTTCTGTCACAATGGAAATGTGCTCCTCTCGCAAAGATTAGTAGGAAAGAGGAGTATAGTCTCAAACCAACGTACCACTTTTCTATTATAGGAAGCACTTGGCAAAGATGTTGGATTTTGATGTGTTTTCCTTCTAGGCTATTAAACCTTTTGTCTTTTCTGCAAATAGGAAGAGGGACACTATGAGACAAGGGCTAGTTAAGTGATGTAAGGCTACGGTTTGTGTTTCCTCGTCGTAATCATGTAGCATCAATCATCAAATTAAGATAATTATGAGATGTGTCCTACTTTGAACATGTTTATTAATCTTTTCATATTTTTAAGGCCCTTGCCATTAGATTGGTACGCGATACTTGTTTGATAGTTGGTACTCATGTATAAACACGTCATTACAAGAAAGAAGCTAGAATTGCTATTATGACAAAATTAACTGGAAGTTCAATCAAACTGCGTTAGCTGTCTTAGTGAAGTTGAAATTTCATGGTTCAAATTTGCTCTGTCATCATAACGTAAAACCTTCACTAGGCATATAACTATTAACCCTTAGGGCTAGAGATTCCTCAAACTGTCTAGTAAGCCTTTTTCTGTCAAATATTGAAAAAGAAGTATATTTTATTCTAATTTTGAAAATTAATTCTGCTTTTGTACTTCCTGCATCAAAGTGAAATTTCACTCGCATACAGTTTGTTGCGACAGAACCGTGAGCAACAGAAAATGGCTAAGTTATATTCCTAGATTATAAGAATATGGGAAAGTGATGATTAAATTATGCAAAGCACCGTATTGTACATTAACTGGACTATAGACCAATTTAACTTGAGGTAAGTACGACCTCACTTATGGGGTTGGAGGCTTGCAGGGAAGTGAAGTTTAAAAGCTATTAGTACTTTGGTAGTTTTTATCCCTCATACGCGCAACATCTAATCTATAGTGACACATTTGCTATTGCCTGCATCTTGGCAAAACTTATTATTTTTTCGTATTTTGTCTCTACAAATAGATAAATATGAATTTCGAAGAAACTCGAATGTATCATTTTCTTGGTGGATTTTGCAGAGGAATCGACTGCAGTCTTAGGAAAGGCTGAAAGTGAGTACAACGGCCACCGTTCATAGTTGATGGACACCCAAGACCTATTTTCTACGATGCGACGTCAAGATGAGATTCACAGGTCTGGATTTGGACAAACTTTTTTCTTTCCTCTGTTCATATATCATATTTACCTGGAATTGCCTTGAGCTTATACCTGCTTCTGATTGACAGGATAATAACTCCTGTTGGATTTGTCTTGTTCTCATGTGCTGTTCTATATGTCATTTCGAAACGCGTTGGGTACTGAAATTGCAGAGGAAGATCACAACTGCGATGAAGGCTGGTATTGCAGGACAAGCAGAGATTGGACTTAGAGACAACTGAGAGGGCAACAATATCCCCTGTGTAGTTGATAATGTAATTCCCAATTTGGATCCGCCATTGGATAGACCCATGCATGACGAACTTTGAGTTTGTCTCGGTGCTTTCTGGAGTATAAAGGCATGGTAACATTTTCATTTTTTCCGTTTTCTTTTTCCTCGGAACAAAAAAAAAAAAAAATAGAAATCTGTTTGGTAACGCAAACTTATTTTTCTATTTCTCGGAATAGAAAAGTGGTTGGAGAATAAATTTGGAACATAAGCAAGAAGCAAAAAAAAGTAGCTCCTGTTCCCAGGAATAATTTATAGAAATAAGTTTTTTTTTTCTTTTATATTTTTCTTTTGTTCTTCTTTCTTGTTGTGGCCACCACCAGCCGCCTGCCAATCGTTGGCCACCTCTTGCTGCCCACGGCCACCATTGGTAGCTGACCGTCGATGACGGTTGCTACTGCCTGTAGCCCACCGGCTGATGACCACCACCGTTCGTCCGCAGCCTGCTGTCGTCAACCATCGCACGACCGCCTCCTACTACCGCATGACCACTGATCGCCACTGTAGGACCGCTGCCCTTAGCTCACCGACCACTGCCCCCTCTTGTGGTAGGTGGGCTGTGGGCGGCAATCTTGTGGCGGTAGTCGGCGGCGACGATCGGCGATCGTGCGACCGTCATGTAGCCGTCGTGCGATGGTTGTGTGGCGGTTGTGCGGCGGCAGGTGGCGGCTCGGCAGTCCATGAGTAAAAAGAAAAAATAAATAAATACAAAAAATTATAAATTTTTACCAAACGCATTTCTATTCTTTTTCTATTCCAAGAATATAAATTTCATATAATTACCAAATACCTTATTTTACTCATAAATTGTTCCCGGAGTAGAAAAGAAAAAAATTCTTTCTGAAAAGAAATAATTCTCCGGAGTATAATCATTGTCATGCGCGCCCTAATTTGTTAACTAGGTTCTGCTAACTTGAGGGAAATTCACTTTCATGGATGAGGAAGATGGAGTGACATACCAAACTTTCTGTCACAATGGTTATGCTTGGGTTTAGAGACTGACTTTTTTGTGTCTTAGTTGAAGTGTACGGACATTGTGCCTCACCTCGATTCCGCACTTTAGGTTTCTCGTTCAACATGGATGAATTTTGCAAAATTTTGCAAATGCACGTGACAGTCTCTGTTACTCGTGTAGCCTGTGACTATATGGTTGATATATTAATGCTATCTTTTCTAAGAAAAAGTCATCGCTTCCAATCCTATTCCTATAATAGAACGCTTTTCTTTTTTTCGGTATGTGGGTCCGCGAACAGAGCGACTGAAGAGAGATCCAACCTAATATCATTAATATCCTTCTCCCGTTATCTCCTCGTCTTCCTATTTATAAGTCACAGCTTACTTATTTATATTACTCACTTTTTTTTTTTTTAAGGAGAAGCATTCCTTTCCTATTCCTAGGCACTCTAGTTGTTTTCTTTTTTAATCTTCTTTGTGGGTTCGATGGATTTTTTTCAGTCCATCCTTTCACAGATTGGGTTCTCCCTGGGCGATCGAGCCCTATCTTTCTTTTTCATATATATGAGCTGCTCCGGGGGGCTTGCCTTGGGAATTGCTTTTGTCGTGAGGAAACTTTCAAGATATTATTACAGATGTATGTGAGCCATTTTTGTAGAAGTTCTGCATCTGTATCGAATTCTTTATCTCTGTCTGCTTTTGATTTTCTGTCAACTTCGAAACATAACCTGCATTTGCATTTGCGCTTTTCATCTGTTCATCTTATTTTTATCAAACCCTATCAAGTACGTGTGAATCCATCCGGTTTCCCCATCTGCCCAGGATAATTCATATACAGAAAGACAATTATACATGTAAATCATTGCCTCTTCATTGCTCCTCACAGCTGGCATATTTACCTGTCCGTTTGGTGGGTCATGCGTGAAAACATACGTATATACTGACGTTCGAGTATGCGTATGATGGATACAAACTCATACTAGAAGCACGTATGAATTCATCCTGAACTTTAGGAAGCTACAAAAGATGAAGTCTCCCTTTACAGTGACTCAACTAAATAGTAGGGTGTTGAATGTCACAAAGCCAAAGTACAATACATGACAAGAGTCCTTCAGAACATGGCAATCCAGATTTTGAAACTTAGGCACTAGTTCCAGCGCCCTGCTGGATTCCTATTCCAAGATAGGTAACATGGATCTCCAAGAGGCCTGCCCATATCATCAAACAAGAAGAATGAAGACAAAAGGAAAAAGGTAAAAAGGAACATATTAAAATCAAATGGTCAAATTTCCCCAAGCTAATCTTCTCAAACACCTATTGCAACGGTCATGTTTTGAACGATTGAGACTCACCTTCTCGTGAGCAGATAGACAATTATGAAGGCTGTTGCCAAGAACAAGCAAATCCCTCCAACAGCCAAATATGCCATTACTAGGAAGTCATTTTTCGGGAAAATTACCAAAAAAGTTCTAAACCTATTGCAATTGTGTCAATTCAGTCCTAAACTTATTTTTTTGACAAATTAAGTCCTAAAGCTTTTACAATTCTTCCCGATAAGTCCATTCGACCAAAAATGGCCGGCCGGCGCTGACGTGGTAGTTGGCGGTGACAGTCGGCGATTGTGCGGCCGTCGTGCGGCGGTCCTTCTATGATATTCTACGTTAATATGGTCCTTCTTGAGTCCACATACCTCATACCACAGACCTAAAATTCTATGAATTATGTGATTATTGAGGACATTCGCTACCTGCCCGCCATGACGGCGAAATTTGAGAAGGAATCCAAGTGGCGTCTTCACTCAGGATGATGGCTGCAGGGAAGTAAACAGAGAGGGCAACGACAGTAGAGAGGAACGACGGTCACTCGAACTGGAGATAGAGAGACTGAAAAACGAGTACAATAGCACTCGAAGCCATGCTAGCTCATTATAAGGAGAGTCCAAGATCAAAGCCAACACTGAAGAAGCACAAATGGGAAGTACATCTGCACCTTCTCTCGGAGATTGAGAATGCGAACCCCCGTCTATGCCGTGGGACTGTGTTTTATCTGGTGCTTTCATTATTCTTCTTCACTCTGTTTTCTTTTTGTCGACAATGTGACTCATGTTGAGATTCTATTTGCATTCTTGAGTGATGCAAGACTGAACACACTGCAGGGTATTTGACGCGATTAAATGAGTCAAGAAGTACACGGTTACATTTTACTTATTAGAGAGCCAAACTGCAAAGCAATTCAACTGCTACAAATCGAGTGCTGTCAACTTCTACAAATTGAAATCCAAATTCAAACGTAGTCCTTGTAAGTCAAACATATGGGAATGCACATTTTGTGCCGAAGCCGAAACTTTAGAACATCTGATGTCGAAACTGATGCTGCGGCAGCCAAAATTCATAGCCTCGCAACTAGTTCATCAGAAGGAAATTTGGATGCAGACCCTTAGTCACTGAAATTCTGGAGCTAGTGAAAGATTTCAGAAGCACCAAGTTTCGTTTAATTAACAGAAAAGCCGATAATTGTACTAACTGGTCAGCTAGGCAATTCATAAAGGAAACGTCAAATGCTTCTTGGGATGGTTATGCCCCCACCACCATTGTCTGCACCATTGACTTCTGATGTATGGGGGAAAAAACATAATGTATTTAGTTTCGCTCAATAAAGTGGATATATGGATGAAATGAAAGATTTGCAGTCTTTCCACAGTCGTAGTTCCAATGAACATGATCAGTGGTAGATTTTACTTACATCAGAACCATCACAATCTTAAGATAGAAAAAGTAAATACGTACGTAGATGAAACTCGAGGGAGAGTAAAGCATTGTGTTCATGCAAGTTCTAAGCCAACAGGCTAGTTGTACCGAAGAAATGTTGCCATTCTTTGGGTGCATAACCACACGACTCCTCTTTGATCTCCACATCTACACTTAGGCTACTGGAAGAACGGCTCCAATAGAGCGCGAATATTGGTGAAACTGCAAAAACCCATCCAAAGTATTAAGCCCTTTTTAGGTAAATAAAATGGGAGACATCTAAGATTATTAGATTAGAGGTTAGAAAATTAAAACAGTGGTGACATTATTCTATTATAAGATTTTTTAGAGAGAGAGAGAGAGAGAGAGAGAGAGAGAAACCCTGCAACATATTTAGCAAAACAAAGTTAAGACTGCGTCTGTTTACATTTCAGGGTAAGGGGAAAAATAAGAAAGGCTTCAAGCAAGTAAATGGCACTTTAGACACCAATGAATTTTCAAGATGTGATAGGGACATGTTCATCAATGAATTTTCAAGATGTGATACATACATGTAGTGTTGAGTCATAAGGATGAAATACAAATGTACCTCTTTCATAATATCTTCGCATCTACGCAATAGCTCTTGTTGTTCAGCTGCACAGGATTCTCTTATTGAATTGGTACTTGAGGTAATGGAATCAACCTAAAAATTCAGAAAGAAGGAAACACATAATCGCCACTTTGAAAAATTTCTGAGGCAAGATCATCCAGAATAATCAAATTTCAGATGGGTTGTTTTGCGACATAAAAGAAGAGTTTCAATATTGTGCTATACCTCTCCCACCACACTCTCGACCTTCCTTTGTCTTTCCTCCAATTCATGTTTCCTAGATTTTATTTCCATTTTCACGTTATTGAATTCTCTTGTAGCTTCCTCACATTTGGTATGACTTTCCTTTTCTACCTGCTTTCTCAGTTGATCCAATTGTTCCTCTGGAAGAACACACATTTCAGCTCAAGGCATGTGGTGAAAATTTAACTATTGTTGAACAAAAAAGAAGCAACAGAAGCACCTCTTCCCTGCAGCTCAATTAGGTTGGCATCATGTGATTTATCCAAGATTCCATCATCACTTAGCTTAGACTTTAGTGCTTTGAAATCTTTATCAATAGCTTTGGCAGAGTTAACCTACCAAAAAGAGCATTATTGCAAACCCCAGTTAAAAACCCTACATAAATGGTAAATCTCAGAGAAAACCAGAGATCATTATCATATTTCTTATATTATAACGTCACGATCACCAATGCATAAAAATATCTTAATCAAAAGGCCTGATATCACCTGTTCCTGTATCTTTTGCATCACCATTAAGTGCTTGGACAATTTTTTTGACACCTGAAAAGAGAAATTAAAAAAATAAGCAGAGTTGGATCAATACACCAGTGCTGAATCTTCATTATTACAATTAAGAAATGAAATAGAGATAGTCTATAGAGATTTCTTTGAAGACAACTTGTTAGCATGTAAGAAGTGAAAGCAGGTCATGCGAAAGGATATTAACAACCCTTTGTCTAAGTCAAGGAAGAACTTGAAAGCTGGAGACTACCAATTTCTTGAGATATGCTCAAAAAATTCCTCTCCTCCCTCCAGCCACTTGGAGGAGCAGAGAATTTAATAAGCACAGAATGGAGAGCAGAATCTATTGAGATTTTGTGGATTGTAATCACTAGCTTTAAAAAGAGGAAACACAAGGTTAGCAATCATTCATAAGTTGATTCCCTCAACTTATACCAGAAGGATCGGAGACTTAGAAAGTAATACCAGTGCGATAACAGAAATGCTCAACACCTAAGGATACCCCTCATGATACAGGGCATATGATAGGATAAATGCTCACCCCCTAAGAAATCCACCTTAGGATTTAGGTCAGTAACTCATCAGTCAATGGAATCACCAAAGAGATGTAGAGTTAAGGTGAAATTCTAATCCACGAGTTCAACTATGAAAACCCACTATTCAAAACACTAATACACATGAGAAAGCCTTAGGGTGGTTTATGTAGACTTAACTTGAAAAAAACCTTCCAAGCATAAGCAAATGCCAAGTCGATATATTTTTCAAGATGAAGACTAACAGTCCCCGATCAAGACATAGAAACATTAACACTGACTGTTGACATAACCCTATAAATAATAAAACAATGCAATGGACTCAACAAACACTTGGAAATACTAAAAGACCCAATCTCATATTTCCTTACCACCTCTTAGTATTTTGGGCATAACTTCCTCTAGAAGACTCCCAAATGCATAAAACTTGACTTCTTTGAAACTAGACAAAATAGTGTTTTCCAGCGTTTATTATTTGATCACATTGGAGCACCAAAATCCTATCAGATATCAAAACAAAGTGACCCCTCAAACTCTGCAGAAGAGATGTATTTAACCTCCAAGCAAATTTGCAGTAACTGTTGGATGAGGTTTAATCTTCTTGAGATGTCCATCATATAATTTCAGCAATAATTATCCATGTACTTTTTCATACTGTACACTATCACCGACTGTACCTTAGCTAACCATATATTTAGCAGTCGCTCTTGAAAGAGCATTCTATCTGATCTCTGAGTACTTACTCATTTGAGAAAAGAGAAGCAAAAAAGGAAATATTTCAGATTCAGGTAGACAAACTATAAAAGGAAGAATTACCGCAGCTCAAGCATGACATCTCCATTTAATATTTTTTGGGGCATCCCTCCCTCTGCCATTTACAAATTATAGGGAATAAAAAAAAAAAAGTTCTTGTGTAGAGGTGGCCACAAGCACTTTTATGTGGACTTGTCAAATATAATGCAAATGGAACCACGGAGGATCAGTCCAGTTGAATTCAGGAAAGTCCAAATGGTTGCATCTGTTGCTGATACGGCAAGCACAGGGGGGTATATTTAAATATGGCGAAAACAGTGTCTGTAAGTCTAGAGGCAGCCTTGTTTTGCAAATCAATTTCCACAACAATGATTTTATGGCCTGTGTAAGTGGGGAGTGCAAAGTATAACAGGTTTCTATTCTTTCTCATTTAGCTATATAGTGACATGTAATATATCTGTATAATGAATGCATCAAATAGGAGCCCAACTCTTATGCAATTGAAACTTGGAAAGAAGATAAGGAAACTGGCAAGAATCAGACCTTTCCAGTACAACCTTCTAACTGCAGGTACACGAAACAAGTGGAGGCGCACGGAGTTCTTTTGGCATAAACTCTCTTTCATGTATGTAGCAAAAGCAAATGGTTTCACTTGTCACAGTGGTACTCAGGCCAACTGTTCACACACACACACAAACACACACACACACACACACACACACACACACACACACACATTCACTCTATAAAATTGCTTTTACCCTATCTGATATAGGTCAGCAGACCAAGGAACCTTTCTAATAAATGAGCATATTGCATTGAAGAGGACAAGGTCGATACATGGCTAGGATATGTGTCAGGACGCACACAAATGATCAGAAATCCTACCAAAAGGACTAGATGTGAAATGCTTTTTTTCAGCTGTGACTAGTCATTCAGATTTAAGTCCACTTTGTCAGAAATATTACAAATAACTGATTATGCCTTAAATAAATCGTAAGTTACGGAAAAAAGACTGATGAAGATTATGAACATAAAACTCAGAAAGCCAAAGATTATCTCAGTAGCATGAGAATTGATGACTTCTAGGAAAAACCTGAATATTCACTATCACGTTGTTCTATAATAGCTTAATGCAACAAACTGCTAGAGAGCTTGAATTAAACAGATTGAAGCCTCAAGCAGGCAACCCTGATTTGGGAAATAATGATTAACATATGGAAAGAGTATCAATTACCTTTGTGAAAACCTCCATAACAGCATTCTTGTCCTCAAAAGATTGCTTTGCTAAGTTTTCAGCATTTTTTGCCTCTTCGCGAACTAATTTTTTCTCTTCCAAAGACCCCTTCATGCAAAAACAACTTGAATCTCATACTATATATGCAAAGATAAGGGTGAAGGAGAAAAACCAAAAAAATAAATAATAAAAATAAAACATGGACATCATATGATGGGTTCTTATCATGTAAACATTGCTACTTCAGAAAGTTATGAGCAGATTAGTACTTGGTAGCAACACACTCAGACAAGAAAATCACATACGCAGGTTCGTCTCTATAGATGCCCCTATCTGAGTCACAGGATGACAGGAGACCCCAGAAAAAAGCATGCTTAAAAATCATACGATCATGACCTCTAAAATTTGACAAGAGATGGGGCAGCAAATTGCAAAGTTCTACTGTCTCTTGCCCTTCAAATCTGGAGTTTTCCAAGTTGGTAGATCGTTGAAGTTGCTAATAGTTCTCCAATGCTGTTGGTAGAACAATATGACTGGCAACTTGATTTTCAGGTCATCCCTTAGTAAGTTACTGACACTATCAGAATTTTATCAATGTCCAAACAAATTAGTAGATTACTAACTCCTCTGCAGTTTTACAAGGTTCATTAGTAATTTTTCCACCACTGTAATATATTTACCAACATTCAATACAATTAGTAATTTATGAAATTATTTGAAATATTACAAGCATAATTAGTAAAATACTGACTATTTAACAAATTTACTAGCCTCCCAACAAGTTAGTAAGTTACCAAGTTTTTTGAAGTTTTACAAGTATAATTTGTAAACTACCGACTAGATAAAGAGTTTGCAAGTATCCCAATAAATTATTAAACTACCAACCTTTTGAATTTATCAACAATATCAGGATTTTACCAATGTATAAATGAAATAGTAAATTACCAACTCCTGAGAAATTGTACAAATGTCGTTAGTAACTTACTGTGACTATGAAAGATGTAACAATGCTCTACTAAATTAGAAACTTACCAACTTCTTTAAAATTTACAAGTTTGTTAAGTGAAATACCAACCCTACAAGGAATTTACCCATATTCCAATAAGTTAGTAATCTACAAAACTTTTTTCAAATTTTACAATAAATGTTCGTAAAGTACCAACATTGAGGAATTTACCAATAAATCAGTGAATCAAGTTCTTTGAAATTTTACAAGTGTAATTGGTAGATTACGGACATTGTAAGTAATTTACCAGTGTCCAATATTGCGCCAACAGTCCTAAATGTTAGTCAAATCCTATACATTAGAAAAGTGCAATCAAGTCCTAAACATTTTGAATTCAATATAATTAAGTCCTTCCAAAGAACGCTCAGCCAATTTTGCTTATGTGGCATGCGAAAATCCAACATGACACTTTTGTAATAGTTATGTATAAATGGTGCCAAGGGCTGACTAGCCCTTGGAAAGTGCGGGTGAGGGCTTGCAGCCTCACGCGATGGTGGCATTACCACTTACAAGGGTTGGCTTGATGGTGGTGAGCACCAGGCACCCTTTTGCAATGGTGGCAATTGCGCAAAGGCAAGCAGGCAATGAGGGCCCGCCACCCTCATCGTGACCTTGACAATGTTCACCAACCCTTGCTGGTGACAAAGGGGGTGGCAGCTTTAACCCTCATCCCAATCCCGTGGTGTCTTTTTTTTTTTTCAATTATTTATCAATTTCCAAATTTGATATTTATAGTCCCTTTTCCATGTTTAATTATTTTCATTTTTATCTGTAAAATTTTATAACGCAGTGTCACAAAATTTACATAATTTTGTTTAAACTATTGAAAAAATATTTAAAGAAACATGTAGGATAAAAAAATGATTAAAAAAAGGCTATGTGTGCATTTCCGTCCACTTGAAAATAGAGGATTTGCTAAAAGGACTGAAGTGGATGAAAGCCAAAAGTTTTAGCATTTAAATGAATGAATGGAAGTTAGGATAGAGTGCATGAAGTTCACAAGTTTAAGGACTTGTCTGTAACTATCCCTACTTATTTAATGAGATGTTGGCATATTCCTTGTAGGGAGATTTCACTAACCATACTTGTAAACTTTCAAAAAAGGCAGACATAAGAGACTAGTCATAGATATCAGAAGACATAGCAACAAGCTTAAATATATGAGATGAAAAATAGAACTTAAAAATGTTTCCCAGCACACCTGAAGTTTATCGGGTGACTGGACTATTTTCGAGCGTAATTCTGCATTGGCTTGAACGCTTTGCACAAGCTCACGCTCTGCATTAAAGATCTGAAAAGCATGACAATAAGAAATAGTTAACAGGGCATTGATATGAAGCAGGCACCAGGTCAAAAGGGGAGTAGTACTATTTCTACTGCAACTAATCATTAGGCCATAACTGAGAAAAGCAAACAGGATTTCCATTTGTATACAAATGCAAGCATAACTATCACCAGTCTGATATGAAAGCACGGGTCAACTTCATTAGAGTGCTTTTCCAAACATATAAAAAAGAGAGAGAGAGAGACTCTGCTACTGTAAACTTGATATGCATACTCACAGGCAACAAACTATGTTATTGCAGCATTGAACCTGGATATTCTATGTTAAGCAGCAGCTGAAAGACCATCTCCCCTCAGCTGGATTTTCAGATAAGAACTATCATGCTTTCATTGTGCAAATGAAGTGATCTGTCCCTATATTAAGTAGAGTTTGATCCTCTAAGGCTGATATCTTAGGGTATGCACGTTTCTAATTTCCCAAACCCTTGAGAAAAGCCAATCTACAATCTGTACAAAATTAACAGATAATGAGATATCAATCGAGCCACCAAGAGTGATATTATTATCTTTGCACACTTCAAAACACATTATGAAGTAAAAATTCACATGGAAAGACATTGAAACATGCAAAGTTTATCTTTTTTAAACTTTCAAAACATTTTAGATTAAAGCTTAACAAGTGCCTGAGGTCACTCTTTAATGTGCTCTATACGTGGAAACAGAAGGTGAATATCACTTTCTTGTCACTTAATACCTTTCCTGTTACATAATACTACATAGCAACTTCCTTTTTAGTGTGGAAACTCTAATGAGATATTGGTTGCAAGGCAATCTGCAATTACAACACACTCAATTTTAGTGCTTCTGCTTCCATTGTTATACTGTCATTCTGCTTACTGATAGAATCCCCGAGATCAACATGTTACGCTTAACCTACAGAAAGGCCTATGTCATGATTAAGGAGTTCATGCAGTGTGCTAAGCACATTTATTGGACGCAATCTAATTTTCTTTAGTTAATTTCATTGTGTACTTGATATTTGTAGGTTGACAGTTTCCATCATCAATTTGCTTTAAGAAATGAAAATGCAGTTGGTTGTCTGTAGGGTGTGAAGGGAATAACCCACTTTAAAGATAAAAAAAGATGTAGATTATCTAGTAGTTAAACGATGCCACCATACAGCAGGCATCCCGCGGACCCTTAAAGATAGAACTACTGACTTTTAATGCATAATGGAACTGGAGCCCTTCAAAAGCACACTTGTCTCTGTTCAGACAATTCAAGAATAGTTTTAGGGATTCAGATTATGTTTACCAACTTTTGCTTATTAAAGCAAGAGATGAACCCACAAACACAGGTCTGCCGACAGAATTGTCTTGCAGGAAGTGGGATTCCCTAGTAACAAGCCTATGCACATGACCAAATGACAATCAAGCAACTGTTACATTGCCTCCAATAATGATTTTCACCAATTTCTTACTCGTGAAGTGGATTATCACTTTATTAGACACTTAGTGAGAATATCACCAACAGTCATGGCTTTTCTCTGGGGAAAAAGTATGTGGTATCATTAAAAATGCATTAAATAAATGACATTTCGACAATATTTGTGATAACTCGGCCATGATTGATATCTATGCTCTAACTTGATAGGAATGTCCAAAGCTTTATAAGTCTAGAAATTGTGCTGACGTGATTACAACTCAGTAAGAGGAGTTATCTTTGGTAAATGGCACTGCTGCATTATTCTCTGCTTAGTTCTTCCTTTCTCACAACAATTCAAACTTGAAAACCTTCCAGCAAAATAAATCACCTTGAAAACCCTAATAATGGCATATGCCACAACATCCCAAAGACTGAAGATGTAATTTCTACAAGAAGAACAGGAGATCAAAACCATGAGGAAGAAGGGAGAATGGTAGCAGCCAGAGTATTACAAGTCTAAAACAGAAAACAAAGATGGATGCCATACAAATTATATGGTTCAGACTAATCAAAGTAAGAAAACAAATTATATGGTCCAGAACAGGATGCTGCATTAACTTCAGTTTACTTGCATTGCTCCAGCATTTCTTGTTAAAATAAAAATTAAATTAGTTATCATAGTAGCACCAGAGGACCCCATCTCCAGTAATGACTCTAAATCGTAAAGTCAACACATCTAAATCTACAATGTAAATTCAGAATGGAGTGCAGAAACAGCAAAGACAACACCTACAAAAAACAGTAAGAAACATGCACTATGGTGGGCTCACCTTAGCATCCATTTCTATAGTCATATCCTTCAGCTTCCGATAGGTAGTTCTCAAAGACATCTGATGATTGTTAAGTTCTGATATTGTCTGGCGCAGTTCTTTCAGTTCTCTATCTACCTCTTGTACAAGAGGTAATTCCCTCTCTCTGGCTTCATTATACTCTGCAATCTCTGCATTCAACTGTATCAAATGTATTATATGAATTCATGCTCGACTTGCATAGAAAGTGCTTTCATTGCAGTTGCTTTTTGAGTACCTGTGATAACTTAGCCTCCCATTCCTTCTGTTGCTCATCAAGGAGGTTCAGTTCTTCTACTATAGGTTTTAACAGATTCATTTTGTTGTCTCTGGAGAACGGTAAAAATGTGAAAGGAAAAAACATGTATTAGGTGCATACGAAAGATGAAACTCCTTGGATACTCATTATCCAGATATGCGTCATCTAGAAAACAAAGTGAGATGGATTATGCCTTATTACATAAAGTAAAAAGTTATGTTTTGCTGTACATAAATGTACCGTACAAACAAAGAATTTGAATGATCCGTTACAAGACATTGCATACTTTGCACTAACTTGATCATGCCTGTCCGGGCATGATAGCTAATTTTTACATGTCATATGCAGTTGAACCACAAGCGCCCATGTACTAGATGCATAAACAAAGATGTGTGAAACAATTTGGGGAAGTGGGGGAGGGGGGCGGTTGTAGATTCTTGAACTTGGTGATCTAGAAGATATTATTTAGCTGTGTACATTGCAGAAGCATTGTTACGCCTCAAATTCTTATAAGCTTAAACATTAAGGCCCTATTCATCATTTCGAATTTGCAGCAATCAATCCGCAAAGGCACGGAATTTGTAAACGATGGCTCCCCGACATAATTACTGGACCAAACTCACTTGTGAAAACAGAAATTGAGAATGGCACTGACGAAAATCTCGGTCCGTTCCGCATTGGGCTTGAGCAGATCTTTCACGGTGAACTGCGTGGGACAATGCAGCGAGGCCACGACCTCCTTGACCCTGCTGTACAGATTCATCCGCGGCACCATCTCCACGTGGAAGTCCGGGTTCTCGAGCTGCTCGAGCGCCGCGAACTCCATTTGCCCATCTTCCCTGTACAATAATGCTCAATCACTCCAAACAAACACGACCAACCGCGCGAAATGGTCGCGCCTTTAACGGGCCGGGTCGAGATTACGCGGACTCAAGCCGCGAAATTTCGGATTTTGAGGAACTGGGTATCCATGAAAAGGAGGGACGGGAGACGGGTAAGCTTACTCTTGGAAGGAATCGAGGTAGATCAGGAGCTGCGTGTAGAGGTCAGTGACGAAGTCCGGGGTGGGATCGGCGAGGTGATGCGCGGTGACGTTGTTGAAGATCTGGGAATCGACGAGGAACGAGAGGATCTCCGACCGGGTGAGCCGCGGGTACTCGAACCTCGACATCGGAGCGGGCTCCGGGCGGCGGCGAACGGCGGCGAGCGGCGGAGCGAGCGCGGAGGAAGATGGGCTGAGAGAGAGAGAGAGAGAGGTTTCCCGCCCAAAGGCCGGAGGCTTCTTTTTCAATGTTTTTCAACCGACGAGGCAACCGGTAATAGCCGGTTGCCCCCCTTTTTTCATTTAAATGTTTATTCTTTTTTTTTTTTCAATTTACCAGACTTTGTTTATTTTTTGAACCTCAATCGTAGCGATTGCTTATTCTCTTTTCCGATAAATTATCAATTTGAGTTGCCAACTCTTTTAAGAATTTCTAAATCCCAAGTGGAATGATCATCGACTTTTATTTGATTAAATACCGACTAATTCTATGTTATTGGTCCTTATTTGAGTTGGTTCCAAATGTTCATTTGTTTTTTATTTTTAAATTACCATCTTCTTATATCTCACCCAAAAAAAAAATTCTCTTATTATTCATTGCCTTTTATTTATCAATCTTAACAACTTGAATTTACCAAATATTATATGACATTATCAATCTTTATTAGTGTGACTTAAGAATTTTTCACCAATTAAATTAGCCATAATTTAGACAACATTTTTAAGGGAAAATTCTAAATAATGGTCTGAAATGTCTCATTTTCTTAAATAAATGTCCAAAGTAATTATGATTATTTCAAATAAGGGCCTAGCCTCATTGACTTGCTAGCTGACAAAAATTTCCAGCCAATTAAGAGTATTTTTGTCCAAATACAATTTAAATGAAATTAAATTAGATTATAAATTAAAAAATAAAAAAAGAAGGGAAGAAAAAAAGAGAGCAGACACAAGTAGAAAAAGGCGCTCCCTCTTGCTTATGGCCATGGCCCCATCACTAATAGTGAGGTGGCGAAGGCCAACAAGGTCATCGATGCTTGGGGGAGGGCCGCTAGATGCAGGAGAGGGCAGTGACTTCTCCCAAATCTTGGTGAGAGTGGTTGGTGGCATTGGGTGAAGGTTGCCAAGCCTATGCGGTGGTGGGCGACGCTTGTCCAAATCGGGCAAGGACGAGTGACCCTTGCCCAAATTTGGGACATGGTCACTACCTCTTGTTGCTTGTGGCAAGGGCGTGCCGCCCCTCACCTCTAGTCGACTAGGGTCGTCAACCCTCTCCCAAGCACCGAAGACACAATCGGCCTTTGCTACTGCCCCACTAACGATGGGGTAGTTGCTCTTACCTATGTTTTCTATTTTGTTTTTTAGTTTTTTTGAAAATAAAAAAAGAAAGAAAGAAAAAAAAATTCTTAAAAATTCAAAAAGACATAATTATCCTTCACATTTGGTGAGTTCAAGCCCCTCTTTGAATTTGTATATGCATTTCAAACCCTTAAATGAAATAAAGTACACTTCAGACATTTATTTAAAAAAAATAACAACACTTCAGCCTTTATTTGAAATAATATCCACTTTAAGTCCTTATTTGATAAAAAAAAAAAAATTTACTTCAAGCTCTTATTTAGAATTTCCTCATTTTTAATTTAAATTACTTACTGCCGCTTATTTATTTATTATACTTTAATTTCCAGAATTTTTTTTTTAATTGAGTTACCACTTACGGTTGCAATATTTATTTGTTCCTTTTTTTTTTGGCTAACCAACTTTCTCCGACAAAAAAAAAAAAAAGGCTTTTCTTATTTTATTTCTTTTTACCAATCTTAATTGACCAAACACTTTACAAATTGGCCAGCCAAAGCGGGAGCGAGACTTCCGTATCACATTTGGAAGTGGCTTCAAGAGTAGCAATGCAGCATGGAATCGCAGAGCAGGTCCTGAACCTCAGGCTAAGAATGCACGCTCAGAGCCATAGGATCCATTTGTACCCTCTGCTCATATCCCAAATGCATCCTGAATTTACACGAAACAATAGGAAGTGGCAGATAAGCCATCCTCTAATAATGTGTATGTGAATCGTATTCTCGAAGAGACAGTGCTCTACACTGCAAAAGAACAGCAGCCAAAGGCAAGAAAAAGATCTCATTTTTATGCTATGATCTGCATTGACTAAAATAGGACTGATCATTAGGAGATGGGCATAGTGATCCAACACAGGATGACTGCTCTTGTAAATCCCTCCACTTTCTACTAAAGAAAAACTTACATTGTACAACAAACGCAAAGGCGTATGCTGAAGGATGAAAAACTCTACACCAACACCTGTTAGGCTATGTACCTCGCCAAGATAGCCAAGGAAGTTCAATTAACAAAAAATCAGGCTAATAAACTTCAACCTATAAGACAGGGAGCTTGCTCTAATCATTCTCCTGCTACATCTAACCTGTGGCCGAGCATAAGCATGTATACTGCTTGATAGCATCATAAACCAGCTGCATTATCAAAGTTTAACCATGAGTTTGTGATGTCTTGCATAATCTGCAGGGGCAGGCACAACATACCAAGCAAGAGAGAACCTGACAAAAGGATTCAGCATAATGGTTAATGCCTCACAGGCAGAAGTTTTCAACACAGCAGAAAGCATCACGCACCTCTGTTACTACGGCAAGGATTGCTGCAGTAGGTCATGTAGCTTGACAGGGTTCCAGAAATACCGCTTTCAACAACTTACCACGCTGTAGAGGAATTACGAATCACGCACGAAAGGCAGAGGAGCCAGTTCCCACAGAAAAGGTTAACCAGTAAGGAAAATGCAGCATATAGTCTGCTGAGGATACTTATTACAGATAAAATCACCAAAAGCAACAGCCACATTACTAGGCTTAAAAGGGTCATTCTATCAACCTCGAAATAAAAAGGTGTAACGGATGACTATGAATTCATGTCATCAAAAATTAAAATAGGTCACCACACAAATCAAGCAACACATATTTCCACGGGTTTAATGTCAAATTATCAGCAGAAGTGTGATACGCAACAACAAACAGCAAGAAATGACAGCACCCAACTAGTATTAAGTTATTAACTACAAAAGATCCGCATGCTGGTTTCAGACCTTAATTGAAAAGGCCATAACAGATGCAACCCACTCTTAAGAGAAATTTGGCGTAACCACATTGCAAAAACCCATCCCAAAGTTTTTGTTCTATTTTTCCCACCTATTTTGAGCCCTTGTTTGCGGTTTTATTAGATTAGCATATCAATAAATACAACACTAAGTTGAAGATTTCTAAGCAAACTGACTGTCAGTAATCACAACCAAAAAATGAAAGTGAGCAAAAATTGTGTTTTGATTTTGATTGCTCTCAATTTTTAATGCAGTTGCAATCGAGTGCTCTCTCTTTCTCATGTGTCAGAAGCCAAAGTCACACATGCAACTTAGCGAACTACATGAAAATTGACTTAGAACACTAATAAGAGTCACATATGAATTTGCGTTTATGGGGGCCCCTAATTAGTATAACCTGATTTAGAATACTATTAAGTGCATGCCATGTGTTATTGGGCATCCGAAATTATATATCTGGAGAAGTTCATTTGCAGAGTATCTTTTAGACAAATAGATAAGAGCTACGCTCTACTTAGAGCACTAATAGTCATTGATCCATCACAAAGAAAAAATAGCAGAATTACCTCAAATAACATTACCCGGAAATTCACTCCTTCCTTTTACGAGATCTCACTCCTTTCAAACTTAACTGATGCTTGGACAGTGTTTCCTTAATAAGCTCATCACCAAAGAAGCATGAATTTTTTAGAATAAGGTCTCTTGTTGACAAATCAATAGCATAACCATGACCGGACATCCACTGCAGCAGTTGGAGAAGTAATTCCTTCTTCTCAGGCAGAACAATAAATCGTGACACGGCCATATTAAATAATTTCTGCAAAGGAAAATACCATCATCAATAAATCTTGTAACTAGATATAAAAATCTCTAAAATTTTCATGAACTTTTTTTCATGCACAATTAACAATAGTGTCACTTTTCTTATGAACTGAAGCATCCCACCCACAGAGAGAGAGAGATAGAGAAATGAAAGCAAAAGAGATTATTTCAGAAATTGGAGTACCAACTTCTGCATTTTAAAGGTCAAGGCCCCAACATGCATAATTAGAGCAGAACGGAGCTGCTCACAATCTTGCAGGTCCTCAAACAAATTTCCTCAAGATTAGTCCAAAGAATCGAAAGCAAATTCAGTCACAGAACAAGAGATCAAGCATAAGAGAGGCACTGAAGTCTTAAAATGTATTGCTTAAACTAAGAGAGGCATAAAAGGGATTTTTCTGGTTCTAAATAAACAACCAAAGACATCAAAGCAGTCACTTGCAAAAACAAAAATAACTACTGCGTTTTCCCCTAAGTGGGGTTAGCTCATGGGTCCTATGTCATTGCACTCTATTTTGGACCACATGCTTTGTAATATCCAGTTAATCAAGATCTCTGTTAAAATACTGTGCATGTCTTTTTAGATTTTCCTCTATCCCTTTTACCCCACATCTCCAACATCACTTTACAATTTGAAAGCCCACATAAGTGAATTGATAAATTCACTTCAATGCAAATAATGTGATGCATATGCCTTAGCTTTCTTCTTTCATTTGGCCATAAAAAAGCACTCATTTCTGTTTAGTTAGCGCAAATACTGACTGCTTGCCTGATCAATCTTATTCCCAGAGGCATGGATGACCTTCAACACATCATTTATCAAGTTGACATTGCCCGACTTCATAAATGCAGTTGCAAACTTCCTTACTGCTTGCTTGGAGATTGATCCTGCATTGTCCTAGCAATTGAAGGAAAAAATATACACAAGTAAGCAAAGGTGACCATTAAACACCCAAAGAAAGCCCAAAAAAAAGAAGTACCTTGACAACGACATAAGCCTCCTTGTAAAGCCGTCCAGAAATCAGAATGTGCAGAATTTTCTCATGGAGTGCCTTACACATATTTCTTTTGCTATACCTCAACATATTGTAAACAGAAAAGGCTTCTGAGTAGGCATTCATGTTACCGAGTTGAAAGATTAGGGAGGAGCAAAGTCCCTGCAGCAACATGGATACTTCAGAATCCTTCAAAATTATTACTAGTTTCTTACAGTAAAAGCAATTCATGAAGTGGTGCCAAGGGGATGCTAACCCATTTGCAAAATTATTTACAAGATAAAGAGCCCACTAACGACGAAACTAATACTACCAACACCCAGCATTAACTGCTTGTTTTCAACTTTTTTAACAGGTATCTCTTTGTTTTTAACTAAAACTGCTTTTCAATGTTATCAGAAAGACTGTATCTTTTATCTTGGAATAGTAAGAGAAAACTCCTCATTTGTTTGGCATAAAAGGGAGGCTTGCTCCCTTGCATGTAAAGATTAAGAAGTCTGGCCTTGACAAGTGAGGTTTCTTGCCCCTTATTCCTCCATGCAAACAACAGACACAAAAAGGGGATCTTCACCACAGCTTTCACAGAATACCAGAATAAGCATTGATTCTTCCGCCATGAGTATAGTCTACAAATGTATTCCTATTTTTCTAAAAGAAGAAAAACAATCAGAATTTGGTTAACAGATTCAGCCATTTTGTGGCAAATGATGCCCCTCCCAACCAGAGATACTCCTCTCCTTCAAAAATCCAAAAAAGCCGAAGAACTCCTCACAAGGGTGACTTTCAGTCATTAAAAAAAAAAAAAAATGTCCACTGTTGGAACAGCACAGTTCAGTATCAGCAGCCAAAGGAAGCTTGCTCTCCCTACTCGGAGGTAAACACTAGAAGCTGTTTGTTGATAGATTTCAATACAAATTACCTTTTCTGTTAAGTTTGCTTATGCCAGAGTGCTGTCTCTTTGTTTGAAGATGTAATCACTAGTTCCAAAATGAGTGTAGATTGATCAAGCATCACAAAGGCACAAGCGTCAAAGGAATAGGCATTTGAAAACTTAAAATTAGCGTTCCATGTTAAGAGCAATGAACCTAATTTAAGTTATGAGACATCAGGATATCATATTAGAAGTCATCATACCTCCTCTGGTCGGTGCCCCTTTTTATGCATGTCCTCTATAGTCCTGTAAGCAAGTAGATATAATTTCTCCTTAAAGAAGTATTTGACTAGGATATGAAAGGTATTGTAATCAGGATTGATAGCTAGTTCATCCATCCTCTTCAATGTTTGCATGACACTCTCCATTTCACCTGCTCTGCAATAGGCGCATAGCATTGTATTTAATATTACCAAGTCATATCTGTTAAATTTGGCTTCAAAGTCTTTGGCCAACAGTTTGGCCTCTTGTAAAAGCCCACACCGGCAAAATGCTGAAATCATGATGCAGTGAGCATAGCCATCTGCAAGTAAAACATAACCGTTATATTTACACATAAGCATCGGCATTATACTATAGTAATGATACGAAGTTCTCCCCGCAGGGAAAAATTTGAAGTCCCTGCCCCCCCCCCCCCCCCCCCCCCCCACTTTTTCCTCCTTTCCCTCCCTCCCTGCACACTTGCAGACTGCTTGACTAAACCATCTTTGCTAAGGACATCAAAGCTAATACAAGTAAAAGGATGAAATGATGCTGGTCCCAGATCTCATTTAGAAACTGAAAAGTTTAAAGAAACATACTGGAATTCATTGAACTCATTTCAAAAGTGCATGTGAGGGAACTTTACAAAACTCATTTTCCTCCTTAATAAACAAGGATGGCAGAGAAGATAACCCGATAATAAATGAAATTGTAGTCATGCTTAGTTACCAGATTTGACAGATTTTCCCATCATTTCGTCAAATACTGATTTAGCTTCATCTGTCCTTCCAGCCTTAGCTAGGCCATCCATCAATAGACAGTATGACATCTACAAATTGAACACATGGTAAGTTACATAAATGATAACTTCAAGCAAAATCTGAATATACATAAAATGATGGAACATCAGTGAGAACAAATTACAGAAGGAGAACAAAGGATCAATCCACAAGTTTATCAACAGGTAAGCGTAAGACATATGTTGCTTACAGGTTTAAAATCTCTTATATTGGTACCTGTAGATCGTTGAGCAAAAAGTTGAGAATGTTGCACGTCAATAGTTAGCAACCTACCTTTCCTATGCTTTTAGAAGTTATTAGTTTCTTTTGAATTATTACAGAATGCCTAGTATAATATACCTGATTGTTGCTCACTGTCTGCCATTCATAAGTCTTATCCCGCAAAAATGCAAGATATCATAATTGGCACCAGTACTAAAAATAGGCCATTTACCCACAATATACGTCTTATCAATGAGAGGATTCGATAGTTCTATGCCAGAAAGATTAAACATGGTTTCCACATTTTCTACTTCAAGGGTAGTAGAGAGTAACATCAATCAACTAAAGGAGCCTCAATGCTCTTCTTTGCACATTCCTTGGTCAAATCCTAATTATCAAAATCATGGCACTCAACTACTGAAAGAAGTAAACACATCTGAAAAATCGTTCGAAGAGTTCAAAAAGTAGAAGTATAAAAGTTGCAAGACATGCATTATGGAGCTATGACTTTCATATGAACCCACGAAGCGGTACTGCAGGAATCCCCAACTACAAAGCCCAAATGAAAAGTCATACTTAGAGCCCTCATCTTTTCACTTTGATGTCAATCAGAGATGTTATTTCTTGAAGCATGACCTGTGCTGTTTTATGAGACTAGGGCAAGGTAAATCAAAGCTCTTTGAGATAAACTGCCTAGCAATATGAGTATCAACGGCCGTATTTCACAAAAGAAGATGAGGTGCAAGAGACTCAGTTAAAGAGAAATGAAATATGAAAACATAACTCAAGAATGGTATGAGAAAATACAATTTATGGTAGGAAAAGAGTGTTATCTAGGAGGAGAGGCTGAAGAAGACATGACAAAAACACAAAAAGCAGGATCTAGAAAATGGCTCTTTTAGAGGATATCCCACTAAATAGAGCCGCTCACATAGTCAACCCTCCTTGGCAAAAAGGCTTTGTTCGTTTTCATCCTCACACAAAATTAAAGACTTTAAATTACACTGTAAGATGATATTTGCACAGCATTGAGATAGAAAATGCAAGAAACAAGCTTCAAAGAATCCCTTATTGAATTTATGATTCATATTGCAGCCCATCAGCAAAGGCATGCGGTAATATATGAGAAATCTAATAGAGAGAATCCTCTGAAAGTCTATGATGGTCTAATTTCTCAAGACTAAACTGTGTCACAGTTTCCCGTCCTGACCAGCTTCTGTCCCTTTGACTTCTGAGGTCTGATGAGAATACTATGCATATCAATTGTTTCAGGTTGGATATATTTCAAGCCTGTTATAGCTTCATGTAGAAAGCAGAGAGAAAAGCACAATAATATACCTCATCTTTGGCATGGCCTAAGAGTTCCAGTTCGGCCAATAATTCTCTTGACTTATCAAATAAGCCTCCTCTGACGTAAACCTTTAGCAAAGTAGTCAAAATTACCTGAAAACCTTGCAGTAGTGAATGATGTCAACATGGTATAAGCATACTGTATATGTACACTACAAAAAGAAGTAATCAAAATTTCTGGTCAAGGCAACACACCTACGACACATACAAATTCAAGTGAGAGGGTTTTGACATTAGCCACTAAAGAAACAGCTAGTAGACATGAAGTGGGTGAAAATGTTAATGACAACTGGGCAGCCTTAGAAGGCACCCTCTGTCCACCCCACAAAGATTTTAGAGGAAGCTGTAGCAGTAGGAATAATACTTGAAATTGACAGGTACTCCTTTTATTTTGTTATTATATTATTTAATCAAACTGCCGGAGCTTGATTGTCAAATTTTGAGTTACTCAGATCTATCTAACTTTGGGGAGGGGATCAACATCATCAGTCAGACAAGTGCAATGTAGTCCAAGGTACTCAAGCTAAACAGAGTGACTGAATCTAACTTCTAGGATGTCAGGGCAACAGGCTTTCCACAAGGCCCACACCCTTGATGCATACGGCATCAGTCATAAATAGGGATGGGCATGAGGGGCCATGCCTCAAGTAAAAATTCCAACAATATGTTTTTCAGCAAATTTTATATATATATCCCCATTTTGATATAATTTTAATTAATCAAAAAATAATGTAGTTGTGTTTTTTTTTCCCCCTAAGATTATTTAAACAAATTTTCAAATAATTTAGGTAAGAGATATTTGTTCTTCCAAGAGATATTTTTTGCAATGAAAATTCACCCCATGCAGGTCGGGACCTGGTGGGGTGCCGCTCCCCATGCCCATCCCTGGTTGTAAAGTTGCTCTTCCATCTGAGAACATGGGTTTTTAAACCCCCAAAGAGCGGCACTTTTTTCGCCTAGTTTATAGAAGTTTGGCAACAAATCAAAATAATAGTTTGAAAAGTAAAAGAACTATTAGACCTTAGGATGAGGAAATAGCAGAAACTTTGGCAACTACATTTAAAAGTAAGGTCCTCTTTAAAAGTTTCAATCCCACAATCCACATTACCATCTTCAAAATTATATGCATGCATTCAAATGCATCTCATAACATAAAAATAGAGATGAAGTTCAAAACGAACCTTATTGACAACTAAGCCTGCAGATTTCATATCCTGCACCAAGGCTTCAGCCTTCTTGTAATTACCATCAGCAGAGTATGAATTTAATAAAGAGCTATAATGGAATTCATTAGGTGTATGGCCTTCATTCACCATTTGCCTGAAGAAGCGCTCTGCATCTTCACAATGATTGTTCGAAGCACACACAGCAATAAGAGTCCCATACATTACACTATCCATTTTAAGACTATTACACTCCAGTTCCTGTATCAGTTCCAATGCTTTGGTGTAACCATCATTGACCTTCATGCAACCTGCAAGCAGCTAAGGATGATGAAGAAAGTAAGGATTGCTACTGCTCAAACCATGGACTTTACCAAGGAAGACTGCAATGATTTTCTGACTATTACTTCCTCAAACCTTGGAGCAAATCAAAGAGGTGATGTAGATTAAAATTGGATTTATTAAGCAGCGAAGAAAAGGGTTAAATTTGCTTAGTGGGGCATTATCCGAGCAAAATGAATCCGGTAAAAATTATAGGAACCTTTCCATTCAAAAGACTCCAGATTGCACCCATCGAATTTTCAACTCTAAAGTTGATCATGAGATTTCTTTGGCATATAATTGATCATTGTTGCAACAAAATGAGATACTTTGTTGCAACATAATGGGAGGGGCACCTATCAACTTCCATCAATGAAGCCGTATACTATGAGAATGAGCAAAATAAGATGGGTCAATGTTGTGAAAGTTATACAATTCAAGACTAGAAACCATATGGTCCATTTTAATCCATGGATAATGTTGTCTAACATTCTAAAGAGACTATACCTTAACAATCCCTCTCCTGTATAAGTTGGGCCATCCATATGAAACATGGGATGCGGCCGTAGTAAAACGAACTAAAGAAAATGACAGGATAACATACAAAATAATGAAAAGGGGAGTATTTTGGATATGAACACCTGACCTGTGCTCTAGCATGTTAAATAATTATTTTTCCCAAAAGCTTAAGCTGTCAAGAATAGGCCTACAACGTATTTAGCATAACTCCTCACACAAATTTCCAAAGTTCATGTATCAGAATTCCAATATAATATAACAATAGATATTACGTAAAATTTAATTTTTTATTGGTCACGAATCCATCTACCACAAGTTGCTAATTTTATTACTTAAAGAAAGTTAACCAAGATGAGGTTAGAGTTGCATACCGTACTATATGTAATGATATCTGGTTTCAGTCCATCCCGCTTCATCTGTTGAAAACATTTCATGCCAATGCCAAATTTACCATTTCTGACAAGGCAACTAAGAACAGCATTACTTATAAAGACATTGATTCTCATTGAGGCATCTGGAATACTGTTATAGATTTCCAGTGCATTCAAAGGGTTGTGGCTTGTCCCTGCGAACTTTATATAACTGCTATAACTAGCAGCACTAATCTTCTCATGTTTCTGCATATACTGAAAGAGCTGCAACAATTTCAACAGAAAATCAATACCAGCTCTTCGTTAGGTAATTAAAAGGAACAGAAAGAAAATGATAAAACGTCTACTAAGCAAGAAGACCCATTGCCGGGCATGATTTAGCCTGCCAAACAGAGGGTGAGCAGGAGACAGAGGAATGAGGCAGCAGAACATGTCAAAGGAAATGAATTAAGATCTTAAGCTTCCAAATCATGAGGGTGAAGCTAAAACCAATACCAAAAATCTTTTTGAGCTGTTTGGCAAAATCAAGTTTTTTATAAGTTGTCATAGCTTATTAGATTAGTCCCACAATCCACTAGTATCAGAGCCGTTAGGATGTGCCTTTCTCCAATCACCAGCAAGTACTCATATATGACCCATAATTGACAAAAATGTGGAAAGAGACGATAAGAAAAGATCCGGTGAACTTAGAGCTTACAAAATTGATTCAAAATTGAGAGCATGGCATAGATGCCAATCCCTCATACGAGGATAAGTCTTGCGGTTTGTTTGTTTTGACTTATGAAAAGCAAAAGCAACTTCGATACATCCCACCAGAATCTAAAATATAGTCAACTTTCAAAAAGCTATGAAGACTTATATGTGAATCCCCATGTCAACATTTCTATAATATGAAAGCTTCAGATGCTAAAGACTAAAAACAAAGTCAAAGTGCGCGCATTACAAGATTGAAAAAGAAAAAAAATAAGTAAAAGCCAGTCCAAACACACTCTAAACTTATTGCGTTTTATAATTTTTTTTTGTCATTGTAGATATTCATAAAGATGCATTACAACTTTTAAAAGCATTTATCTCCAAGCACCATCAATTCAATGATTTTTGTGAGCTGCTCTTTGTTCTTGACAAAATTGAAGAGTAAGCATGATTCAGCCACATCGCAATGAACGCATAATGGAAGAAACCGCATGGATACCTTAAATCCATGACAGTCAGTCAATGCTAGTCCAGACAATGCAAAATTGTAAGTCAATGTTTGATATGAAATGATGGACGATTTAGAACTAGGAAATAATTGAAAGAGATATTCCAGATCACTGGACCAGCTGAGTAGTACCACTGTTGATCATCAAACCCATGAAGAGAGTCCATTAAAATGCTGACAACATGCTACCTCTATTACTCAATAAGGCTACATTCATTCTTCCCAAGTTCCAGATAATCAATGCTAAAAGAAAAAAGAGTTGTGACCCCTTCGAAAGTTAAATAAAGACAAAAGAGCGCTTAAAATGGAACAGAGCGGGAGTTGAAAAAGTTGGTTTGTGCATATATAATTTCAATCATTGATGATAATTCCAAATTTTATGCAATGAAAGGAGACACTTAAAACTTATTCGACAGAAAAAGTGAATATAACTTTGAAAGTTTCAAAACCTTGGAAATATCTTGCATCCGGTTGAGCTTCCCGAAATACCTCAAAATAGCATTCAAGTCCTGCACCTTCAGTAGACCGCCAAGCCTGCACAAAACTAAAAGACCTTAACCTCCTGAGAACATAATGAAGTAAAGACAAGGAAAGAAATGACATTTGGCTGAAAGTGGAAGCGCAAGAAATAGGCCAATTCGGCGGCTTTTTGCTCATTCTCATCAGTACGCGTCAAGGGAACGGCCCCCTGTCCTTTGATTTCCATATAATGGACACGACGAGCATAAATACCCTCTTTAACTTCGATTCGGATGGACTGAATATCTTTCATACGAAATCGTAGAAAGATGCGACGATTATTTCCAGGAAACATGCTTTCGAGACGTCTTTCGCATTAGATGCTGAGAGGGAACATACGAACTTGTGAAAGATGATTTCATCCTTTTTTCCCCTCAAGACATATAAAAGATTCATGCTTTATGGCATAAAATTCCATTTGGGATTCATTCTCAAATCTTCGAATGCCGCAACTGAACTCTCAAAATTCAATCTTGATTTTAAAAACGAACGCGCCGCATCGCCAATCAAACAAATCAAAGCACTTCACAAACAGCATCGAAATAGCGCGCGGCGCAGGGCCATCGCGCTCCCCCCGCTCAGTCAGGACCGGACCTTTCGAGCGCGGCGTCCAAATCGGGCGACTGCTGAATTTCGACCACCGCGGCCTGCCTGGCCAGATAAGACTTGGAGCTATGCTTCCAGGCGGCGGGCGGAGGGCGGCGGGGGGCCGGCTCGGCTCGGTTCGGCTCGGCGAGGGCGGCGGGAGCCGAAGCGGAGAGAACTCGAGAGGACCGAGCGGCTGCTCTCGAAGGAGGACGGTACGGCGAACAGGGGAGCGGAGGAAGAGGGAGCGGCGGCGCCGGCGGGCGGGGGCGGAGGATGTTCGGAGAAGAGGCGGCGAGCGTGGAGGAAGGGATCGCCATAGCTGGGCCTCTGCGAGCTCTACGTTGAGGAGGGAAATGCGGACGAAGCAGAGGAAGAAGAAGAAGAAGCTGAGAATGGAGAGTGTTTTCGTTTCCTCGGGGGAAAATTGG
Source organism: Eucalyptus camaldulensis (assembly GCA_019915185.1). NCBI lineage: Eukaryota > Viridiplantae > Streptophyta > Magnoliopsida > Myrtales > Myrtaceae > Eucalyptus > Eucalyptus camaldulensis. Next base: position 11,422,340 of record JAHSVA010000001.1, read on the forward strand.
CGGGGTCCGGTTCGACCGGGGATCGGGTCGAACCGGCCTGAATTTCCGGTTCTCGATGGTTGAACCGTTCTGAATTGGTTTTGAGGCTCTCTTAGAAAAGGGTCAGTATCACAACAGTGACAAATTCAACCGAATTGATTTTTTGAGCTTAAAAACTTTAAATTGGTATATTTGTAATAAATTTATATTTTATTAATTTTTTGTTAAATTGAATTAATACTATAAGAAATCAAAAACTAGATAAAAACCCTGAATCGATATATTGTCAACTATTGCTAATCATTCAATTCTGCAATTTCACGGTAAAATTTAATTAAAATTGGAAGACGGTAAATTTGTCCCCCATAGTTTATGTTTTCTAAAATGGAGATCTCCTAACTAAATAGCTATGACTTCAATTCAAGGATAAAGATAGGGTGTACCATAATTTTGGGTAAATTTGTTACATGTATACTAATTTGGGATATTTTATGATATTAACTCTATAAGAAAAAATAGAATTACTTCTGCACCCATAAAAAGTTGAACCGTGATTTTTCAACATGAATACTTGATTAACGCATGGTTTTGTAATCAAATGGTGCAACTTTTCTATTTTGTTACAATTTTTTTTTTTTTTTGCAAAACAAAAAGAGCTTGAGTTTTGGGTAGAATCGAGAATCAAACTAGAATCAAATTGGAAGCAACCAATTCGAGCAACAATAGTTCAAAAACGGACCGGCTCATTCCCACCACTCCCGACGTCCCACTTAAGACCCCAAGTGGTCCCACCACCCCCGGTGTCTCACTTAAGGGACCCAAGTGACCATGAGGAGATTCGAACTCCTCCCGTTCGTGAGGGAAAGAAAGCTCAAACCATCACGGCCACCAAGGTGGTGGTCCCAATTCGAAGCTTTTTATGACTACCAAATCTATAAATTCTTATCCATCCGAGAGGTACCCGTGATTGAAAAAATATTAGATTGACTTCAAAGACACACCAAATTGATTTTTAGTTTTTACAGTTCATTTAATTAAAAGTACTTTGATTTTTTAAAATCAGAAACTTGAAATTTCACATAATACATACATCTGTAAGTAAATTTTCACATGAAGGCAAAAGAGCTCATTTTTTTTTCACTTCAACTGAAACAAACTTGGGGTACTTACTTTACGATCTAAAACCTTGCTATGTTTTCTCAATTATAATTTGATATATAATCATTTTTACTGGAAAAAGTACTAATTGTAACCAAAAGTCATAAACTGCTGATATATTCAAAATTAATAAAAAAAAAAAAATAGCTGACCAGGTGAAGAACTGAGTAAAGGTATTTAATATATTGGTAATTTCACTTCCATAATATTTGAAAGTGGTTGGTAGCTTTCTGCTTCAACAGTTGAAAGGAAAGCGCCTCAAGCTCAAGAACAGACATCAGATTTCTTGAGCTCCACGAATGGAAATGCTTAAATTTCCACGGGAAATCAAACAAAAAACAATCAATGCAACGTTACTGAAGGGCAGTACTCGTGAAATGCCGTTCAGTAACTACAGCGATCCTTTCCTAAGTTCGAACCAGGTCGGGAAAACGGAACGAATTCGCTTCAGTCCTTTGGAGATTCAAGAGTAATATTAGGCTGTACTTATTGCTATATATACATGCAAACTGTTTGTTTTACAGACAAGAGGAGTTCCAACTAGCATCTACAGCCTTCATGATCCTTTCGTGCAGTTTGGCTCCAGAGCATGCGATTATACCTCGATCCAGACCTTCCAAATAAATACCCTTTGAAAAATCAAGGGGACGTCCCCTTGCATCTGTCACGACGCCACCAGCCTCTTGTACTATCACAACTCCGGCAGCGTGGTCCCATATTTTCTCCTTGTAACCCGCCCTTGCGAACTTCATGAAGATCTCAGCATCTCCACGAGCTATGGCTGCATACTTGACCATGCTGTACACGCGCAATGGCTGCTTCCTGCAGAAACAGAGGTATTGTCAAGCATGTAAGCTCTCTCGCCAGTGTGTTCTAATTATTCATAAATCTCTTCTTTCAACTCCCAGAGTTCGTGGTGCTTGGGGAACATCTGCTTGTCCCATGACCAGATGGGCCTTCTTATGAGTTTTTGGTGTGCCTTAAATCCTAGGGTCTGCAAGTTTGTCATAATCTCAATAATTTTCTTGTTTTGCAGCATTCGGGGAATATCTGTTATTTCGCATTATAAGTTACACATCCTTTATGAATCATTCACTAATGCTTAAGTGGAGCTAAAATGTACTCCATTTCTGTTCATATCACCATGCAAAGCAGTGAACATAGGGGAAGAGACACGTACGCACCTAAGCCCAACACTGTGAGCTAGTCCAGCTGTGAAGGAATGACTTGAATTTGCCTTCTCAACTGGTTCGCAGAACGTTGCTAATGCTGGATTATCAATGGAAGAAACACGAACGGGCACTGCAGCGTTTGGCCACTCTAAACTCTTATTCTTATGGAGCAATGGCTGCATCCAGGCCTCGCCACTGCCCTCCCTGGCATAAAGTATGCAACCCCGGTCCCAAGATTCCGAAGCCGGTGGGGTCAATTTGGTGATAATCCTATGGTAGCGATGGTGATAGTTTAGCCACTCCTTTTTCATTGGGTAATTGGGGCAGCCAAGAACTCCAAGGACCACTTTCCCATCTTCTATCAGTGAAAGAGCAACAGCGTACTGATCACCACGCACAAACCCCAGTGTACCATCAACAGGGTCTAGCGCCCAAAACTTTCTGTTTAGCCTGCCAGCGGAGTTGCAACGGCCAATAGCCTCAAGCACTTCCTTAGGGCCAAGGTTCCCTTGAGGAGACATAAGCCCGAATCGGGGTGCCTCAGATAGGGCTTCATTGACTGTTTCCACAACCGCTTTCAACAAGCCAGCTCCATCAGCCTTGGAGAGAGCATGCACATCCTCCTCGGCAACAATCGAGACATTGCTAGTTCCGAAAGACTCAGATAACAACAAACTTATTGTAGCTTGCACGCTCCAGTCTGTTTAGATGCAAGATCAAGGGCATTAGCCAAAATACTTGGTGAAGACTGCAACTGCATCATATAAAGCATGAACATGAAGAACTAATGGAACATGTTAAAAGTACACATTGGTTGAGGCCATCAAAAAATGCCTCTCTCTAGGATCTAAGCAATCAGGAAGCACTTGCTTCTCATAGAGCATAAACAAAGATTATACACCAAAAGTAGCACGACGTGACTGGTGCATGCGGAAAGAATCTCATGACTAATTCTAGTAACAGAATCTATAATCAAAGAACCGCCAGATTGGTTATATAGATAAACAAGTAAGATAGAGCAAATTATAAACAGCACATATGATACTGCAGAATTATTTCAAGTAAATAGACAAAGAAAAGGAACAAAACGCTTAAATTTGCTGATGAGGGAAATAACCTAAGGTTCTACTTCATTAGGCTTTAAGGTTTTCATTTTTTAGCAGAAAAAAGGCAGATAATACATGATAGATAGGAGATACTGTCTTGGGGAAAGAAAAACCTACACGTCAAAGAAAGAGGCTTAAACATGTACGCTATCATTTGGTATATGTAACTGAAAAATAATGCATTTTCAACCACACAAACTCAAGGAAGGAAAATTCTGATGTTGCAAATCGCAAGGGAAAAGAAAGGAAAACCAAGCAGTTACTTCACAACATAATTACATCGGAAAATTAAAAATCTGTAATTTGCCTAATTGCATCAACAAGACAAATTAACGTGAAAAGTACAATTGATGCCACAGCGAAGTCTGACCCCCATGCAGAGAAGTTTGTGGGGACCTGGTTCTCGAGATAAAGCACTTAGTCGAATAAACAGTAGACACGCTCATAAAATTTTAAAATACAACTACAACTGAACCTCCTCCAAAGTAGGGACTCACTTGCATGCTAGTAAATAGGTACTCAAAATTTATAAACTGGCATTTCAGTTTCCTTAGGCTAATAGTTATTAGGGCGAATCCATTGCTTGCCTCGTCTAGAATGGGAACTCTATTCCAGACTCAGATTCGGCAGGTTTTTAGAAAGCTTCATCAGTAAGCCAATTAAACTCTACTATTGCAACAACGGGAAAAGGTTCCCTTCTTTAAAAAAGACTTCACTTAAAGATATTGCAGCTTCGAGCACTAAACATTCCACCAATCTCTCTACACAGTCGGGAACCAAAAGGTCTCTGGTCCAGTCATTTCTTATCACTAACATTATGTGCACTAAGTGATGGAAGATATACCATCAGATTAGACACCAGTAAGAATTATTTGCAAATGAGAATGCGTAATTCAAGGACCACAAAGAGTAAAGCTATGTCCTAGCAATTACTCCAGAAATACCCTTAATTTATGGCATAAACCAAACTCAGAACCAATCCACATAATCACTCATCAGAACCAAACAAACAGGATTCACAGTCACCACCCAACTTGCCCAATCCAAGAACTGCATAATTTAACAAAAAGTAAACAGTAGTAGTTGGCTTTTCTTTTACCAGCAATAGTGACTGGAGAATTATCATCCTTGGAGTGAACTTGCTTATCATTGCTGCCACTACTGTTGCCGTCGTTAGTCTTAAACACTAGAGTATCCTGCACTTTCTGGCAAATCCAACATGCTATCTGTACGGCTCTAACTGCAACATCCAGCTCTCCGGAGTATCTCTCCCCCCCTGCTTCAGAGGAAAGACTCAACCTTTCGGGGTCCTCCATTAAAGGGTGTGATGGGCTTGTGCTGAAATTGGATGGGGAAGCGATCTTAAGCACATGTGACCTGTTCTTGGGTGAGTATACTGGTGGGCTGTGGCTTTGGGAGAAGAAAGAGATGAATCCGGCTACATGGTTGGACGAGAATTGAACACATCTCCCCTGTCGCAGTACAACTTGCGGGAGGTTTCCACCAATTCTCGGGCAACTGATAGGCATTTAAATCCCACCACTACCCAAAAGAAAAAAGAAAAAAACCCAACAACAGAACTCCCCTCTCTCTCTCTCCCTCTCCCTCTCTCTCTCTCTCTCAAAAACCCAACATCTGAACTCTCTCTTTCTCTCCCTATCTCTCCCTATCTCTCTCTCTCTCTCTCTCTCTCTCTCTGTGCGTAGATTACAAGAGTGGTCGTCGTATGATGTGGTTCGTGAGGGAGAAGGGACGACTGGGGGGATGAATATATAGAGGACAAAAAGACAAACCTCGAAAAAGAAAGAGAGAGAGAGATTGTGAAATCTTATTTTCCCATTACTCCTCCATCAAAGCATCTTCTCCAATCAATTGGACATAATTTGCTTCGAATCCCCCTCAATTTTTACACCATGACACGACGGTTTATCTTGCTCAAGAAAGCTGACTTTGTCCCACTTCCACTTTCGGGCAGTGTGGAAGATATTAAAACAGATTACTACAACAACAAAATTAAATTTCTAAGGTGGGTAATTCCTAACTTTTTAAAGTTGGAGGGCTATTTTGCAAAAACGAGAAATGGAAGAACCCGTAACTTCTCGAAATTTTGAGGACTAGTGCGCAATGGTGCCGAAGGTTTACTAAGGTTTTTAATAATTGTCCCAATAATTTACAGACACTTTTTTCTTTTTTCCTTCTTTGGGTGAGCACCCAATTTATCACAACCTTCCGATCACAAATTGCATCGTACTACATGAGGTTTGCATGAACTCCGTACATCGAATAATGACCTTTCTTAGATGGATTTGCATAACTTCATCAATTTTATCATAATAATCAGATTCATCGAAAATATATTTTCCATCGAACGTTTAATATTTTCCTCCTTTTATTGGGGTTTTTCTTCTTAAACAAACATTCATGGTTGCATACAAGCACAATTGACGAGTACTTTCATGCATCGACTAGTTTACCTATTAGGTCAATATAACGAAATAGGGAGTCCTCAATAATCAACACTTTTTTCATTGATATGTAATTACTTCCTTGAAAAATAATAAATTTATTTTCTTAGCAACTATATTCTTGTATTACTTTCCCTTAGTCATAAGCAACATGGAGCCCCAGATGACATTTGAAGTATACTAATGGAATGGTACCTATCATATATTGAGTCAAAAGAACAAGAAAAAGAAGGGCCAAAGATTTATTTTTCCTCTCTTATGAACCCTTTCCTTAAACTAAAGACTAGAGCACATCGGAGTGCATGATTGGAAAAAATTTTAATATATAGAAAGTGGAATATTATGTATGAAATTATGAGAGGATTCTCAATTATGATTTTGCCCCCCACTAAACAATTATTATCTCCTCCCAAAACCTTTTGGCTACTGTGCTTTACTTGCATCACCATGAGATCATCCACACGTAATCTTGAGATTTGAGTTCTAGCACCACTAAGCTTGATGCACATGCAAATCGACATGGGCTACCAAATAGGGAAATCAATCATTCACCCTTTTAAGTTTAGAAGAGATATTTCTGACTTCATTTATTTCACAAAAAAAAATTAAAAAAATAATCATTTGAATTGCTTGAAATAATTAATCAATGAAAAAATTTCATTATCAACACAATCTATGATTAAATATTTTTGTGGATGTTGAAATTTGTGTTCGTTCGCTTATTTTTATTAGCGATACAAGTGGTTACTATACAAGTGGTTACTTTACAAAAAATTAAAATTATTCATTTTTTTTTATGAAATAAACGCATTAGAAGCAATTAAAGTCCTTAGTTGTGACATTTGACACACAATGTAAGGGTTGTCTTTTTAGGCAGGAAGGAATCACTCACTCCAATAATTGGTCATAAAAAGAGAATGACTTGGTTGGTGGTTCATGTTCATGTGCATGCTCATGCTCATATTCATAAATTGGAGTGGATAGATGCAACTAAGAGTCAAGCGCATTATCATGCTATTAATGATGATGTATGACTCAAACTAGAAAACTTGGATAAGAGAGATCATGTTATGTACTGTTTTCCCACTTTGGTAAGTTGTAAGTGCTCTTTTGTTATATATATCCCGTCTCAACATGAGATAATTGTTTAAAAAGTCCTAAATTTATTATAAGACAGTCAATTCAATCCCAAACTTTTTAATTCGGTCAATTTAATATTAAATCATTTGATGGTTTGTCAATATAGTCCTCCTAGGCAAAACTTGACTGAGAATTGTTAATGTAGATATTGGCCATTTTATATGGTACAGTTGACACTGATATAGACAAGTTTTGCAATTTTTGAATTTTTTTCTTTTTTCCTTTTTTTTCCTTTTTCTTTTTTATATTTTTGTCCTCTTTCACTCCACCGGTCTAGGGCCTTAGTGATGGCAGACAGAGAAAAAAGGAAAATAAAAAGGAAAAAAAAAGTCCAAAACTTTCTTTTAAAAATTGTACAAAAATTGTTGCTGGCATGGACAAGACCACGGCTTATTATGGCTAGCATTTGCGTTAGTGATTTTTGGGTAGATGATTATATTGACAAATTATCGAAATATTTAGAATTAAATTGGACGAATCGAAAAATTTAGGGCTGAATTAGTCGGCACGCAATAAGTTTAAGACTATTTGGATAATTTTTCGCTAAATATATGAGTAAAATATCAATGCATGAGCTAAGGGAGTGATGGTGCTTACGTGCTTGGCATCTATAGGAACAACTTAATTCAGTCACTACGTTATTAACCTCCAATGTATCAACCATACTTAGGCAATGATTTTGGTCAAAAGATAAGAAGCAATAAGAGTCCCAAGAAAACAGAGCCCACAAGACCATTCACTTTATCATAATTATGGTCAATGAGTTTTGGCATCACGACATCCCTGTTAACATCTCGTTTATTCTCATGTAAAATATATATTATATATGTCAAAATGACGAATGGATTGCGCTGCTTCGAGGCTACTAAAGCTTATGGGACACCTCTCACATCGAAATTAGCAAACTTCTTCAAATTAATTGTCTTCTATCATAGTCCAATCACATGATGTTCTAACGGAGGTAAAACGCCTTTCTTACGAAAGCAACTCCTTCAAGAAAATTACCACGCTGTAGATTTGCTGACCGCAGCCTCATGTGAGCATGACGCAGAGATTCACTACTTCAGGAAGTTGCAAGGGAATCCCACTTTTACTGCCGACCCTTTATGCCTCGCCAATTGGCCAATCAATCACGGGGCAGCCGCCAACTTTGACTTGTAGTCAACCCGTTGGTTGCAATTAATTCCATTTTAACGGCAGATGATGATTGAATGGCATGTTAGTAATTTGGAATGGTTGTTGATTGAAATAATTATATTGAAATTTTGTCAAAATGTTTAGAGATATATTAATAAAATTGAAAAGTTTCCGTATGATAGATGTATGATAGATTTATGAATGACCGAATAATCATCTCAACATAAGTATATTACCGATGCATTCTATTGTAGTGAAGATGATGTATAGTCTTATAAATCAGCCATCGAAAATTAATCCCTCTGAAAAATGAAATTGCAAGTAATAAAATTAGTGTACTCAACCCTCTAGTGAATCACTAGGCACCTTTTGCATGTGGGAAGGAAAAGTGGGGACATTTAATTTCCGGCACAGGGTTCGACTCTCATGCTCTATAAAAGGCATGGCTAAAGTCTGAAAATAAGTTGAAAGTTGGAGCATGACGAAACAAGAAAAGAAAAAGAAAAACATCTAAATTGGAAGTTGCCTGATCTGATTTAACCAATTATGCGTGCTTACCGCCTTTTGTCGGGCTGCCTAAACATATCGAAAGGTTCAGTTCAATTGGTTCACAGGTCATGCAAGTGCTCCGCAGGCCTCCAAGTTGCCAAGCCTCTATGTTTGTGTCCTAATCTATGAAACTGATTCAAAAATGCACAGAGCAAGTAATTCACGGGACATGGTACAAGTGTGCCTATTTGTGCCACTAAGGGCCTATTTGTGCCACTAAGGATCTGTGCTTGAATCATTCAATCATGTGAAAGCTTGAAGCCGGAATCGTTCAGTAATAGCGCTGCAATGCGCAGTGAAGGTTGTTATCTGATCTGCCACCTGGGTCTGCCCACTGACTGAGATGGGAGAGGTTCCTTCTTAATCTGGGAATTTCTCTACACTTCCATGTAGTATACCCACTGAGTTTTCAGCCATCAGAAACTTCAGTAGTCATGCATAAGTGGAACCTTAATGATTTCTATTTTTATCTGACAAGAAAGCACACTTTAATTCAGTAAACCGACTAATGATATGTATTTTTACTTTCATAAATCAGATAAGCCCCAAATCAATACTTCAAGGAATGATCAAATCGTACATGAGATTATTTTGATCCGACCGTAGGTGAAATTGTTTTGTAGTTGATGTGGGTGGAAAATCACTCGAATTTGTGTTTTGCACTTAAGACTTTATCTATATCCATCTATCGAGTGCCGAGCCGTCCATGACCCAAAGTGGGTTTTTTTAACATCTTCTAGGACAGTTCTTGCATTCAGATTCATGAACCCATAATTGTCTCAAAGCTAGTGGAGAAAATGCCTAATGCATGAAAAAATAGTAGCTAACAGAAGGCTCTGAATTACTGAGCTGTCCTTTCAGCAAGCTGATTTTCTTGACAATTTTGGGTTGAGAAGTCCTATTCACGATCATGTAATCATGACGAGAAACATATCCACATTGAGCTCGAATCAAATGACTCAATGTCCTACACGTTGTTCACTTAAGCTACAGCACTTACCCAAAATGGAATCTACCGTAGTCAATACCAAATGTAAAGAAACGTTCTGATCTGAATTGAAGCCACTGGAAACTGAAAAAGGTGCTTGATAAAGGGGTTTGACAAAAGCATCCCACATGGGAAGAAAAATGTGTCTTACGTTGACCTTCTAGGAAACTATCATCACAAGTATTCAGTGTCCTAAAAAATAGAACTGATGACATGACAAATACTACTCTCATCGCACCCATTGTTAACCTTTTGGAATTGGCTTAGTAATTAAAGAACGGACATGCCCTGCATCATGCACGAAACTTTAGTTCTCTGGTGCAACGACTACGAAGTGCATAAATTGTTAAGCTTGCCCAGCCAAGGCGAGGCCGAGCCTCACAGGGTAAAAAATGCTTCTTAAACTCTAACTTTCCTCACTTAAGATGAAGCTCATCATCATAAACAAAGGAAGCATTATTGCACAAATCTTTTATGAATTACCATTTCACTTTCAACATGTACAACAAATGTAGAAGTTAGAAAGTGATGCTCTGGGCTTAATGAAATTGCCTGGGTAGCATTTCCTTTCTTTAAAAGGAGTTCTAACCAACAAACTTTGTTTATGGCGTTCTTATCAAGAATCCTTTTTATGCAGATCGTCGCTGCAATAGCTTTGAATAAAAAACACTCGGTAGCATTTTTATAGCTATTGATAAAAATCCAAATGTACATCTTCAATTCTAAGTTGATAATGACAGCTTACTAACACGTAACCGACCAATTTCATATTGCTATCAGATATTGAGATTTTTCCATTCACAGACAACCAGTCTGGGATTTGGACAACTTATTTCAATGACTTATCAAAATTTGCCCTAATTTTACCTATCGCCCTGCCCTAACATCCTTAAAGCTGCCCATTCATCAGGCAACTGGAAGATGATGGCAGATGAACAAGAAACAAAATCTCATGGTTCTTTCATTTGTTGGGTAATCAACAACTGTAACTACCTAAAGACCGCACTTCCATATAATAAAGGGGAAAAAGAATCATACAAGCTGGTCATCAGAGAAGAACTGATACCGCTACAATTGTATCTATCCATGTATTTCCCCATAACCCAGACACCAAGATGGGAAAAAAAAAAAAGCCAAGTGCACATATGGAACAAACTACCTTCAACAATTTCATTTTGAGCCAAGAGCAAATGACAACTTGGGCCGCAATTTGTTCTTGCCCAACACTTTCATCTGATTTAGCCGTTGCTCCTCCTCTTCCTGTTTCTTCCTCCGCAAAGCCTCCTCTTTCTGCCTCTGGAGCTTCTCCAGCTCCAAATACCGTTCCTCTTCCCTCCTCTGCTGCTCTAAAGCTTCCTTTCTCTGAGCTTCTTCTACTCTCCTCCTGTTCTCCTCCAGCATCCTTTCTAGTTCCTCTTTCTCTCTTCGCGCTTGCTCCTGCAGCCGGGAGATTGTTTAAGTTCCAAGAAAAGTAATATAATAATAAGATCAACACAGTTACTTTCAGACAGGGCCCTCCAAAGGAAATGAAGCAGAACAGCTTGGATTTCCAAATTATCCTTCTGGCCACAGTTCCTTTGCTATTTATGCAATAACTACAAATTTGGCTCAAAATCTATCAGAGGTTTCAGGAGATCATGTTAGCATATCTTGAAAATGTCGTCTATCAAAGCAAGAAGATTCTAAAAAACATAAGAGCAGACATAACTGCAAGAAAAACAAAGCAAGTAAATATGAATACAACTCTGATGAGTAATGATACGCTTCTGCATTTTGACTAGGTGATGGCAGTAATTCATCCTCAAATGATCCTAGAGATAGGCTCAGTGATATACAAAAGACAAGTCCAGTGAACTCTACCTCCTTTTGTCTGGCCTGAATAAGGCCAATTTCCTTTTCTTTTTCAAGCTGTGCTGCAACTTCATCATGAAGCCTTCTCCGGCCTTCCTCCAACCTTCTTTGTACCTCTAGTTGGATCTCAGCAGAGCTCAAGCTCTCTTCCACTTTCTTCTGGATAGCTTCCTCTACCCTCTTAGCAGTTTCCTCTTCGATTAATTTCAATTCTGCCTCACGCTGACGCCTATAAAGAAAGAGAAAAGTCAACCAGGAAAAAATGAACACCCACCAAGAGCAGAATGATGTGATGAAAAGCTCAAACGAGGAAAAAAATAACCAAATTGGTTTTCCCACATTCCATGCTTCTTTCCTCATTTTATTAACTCAACTATTTCCAATCTGCAATAAAAGTGCAAGCTCACCATTATGACGGCAAAGGCACAACAACGCATGCTTATGTTTTAAAGCATACCTCTAATTGATTCCAGATCCAAATAAATGAGATTCAAAACTGGAACAGTAGATAAACGAAGCACCCATCAAATACTAAGAACTTGACTTAATAGCAGTATCTTCCTCCAGAAAATCCTGTGGAGAAGAATGTCAAGTAACATGCCGCAGTTTTAATCCTACTCAGTGAAATTCTTCAGAACCTGCACTAAAATACATTTTAGAGGAAAGATCTGCGGAGGCCTACATTGACACATTCTTCTGCTTTGCCACAAAAGGCACCGATAGATAGATAGCTAGAATTCGCAACTCCATAGTGAAAAGAACTGTTAGGGAAAATCCTAAGCTCCATCACAACACAGCAGAAACATGACAGGCGAGATGACTGAATTAGAAACCACCTACAATCCCCATGAAGCAAAGCATATGTAACGAATGTTCATACACTCCGTTCTCAGTCTACACTTTTGCTATTCGCTTGTGGCTCCCACTGAGCATCCAATGCTCAATACGCACAGCAATGGAGAACTATTTCAGACGGCTAAATTGCTTTAAAAAGATAAAAGTAATGACGATTGACAAGTCATCTCATTAAATCAGTATGAAAACACAGTAAGACATCTAAATCAAGATCTTGTCAAATCACTGACTCAATAATTAATCGCAGGCTAAACAGAGCAGATAGCAGACTGCTACTCAAATAATGTGATGACCACCACAAAGTGGAATAACTGAATGAAACTTTGTTTAACAATCATATGCACACAATCCATGTCAACTTAAACAAACAATAAATCCAGGAAACATGATGGGATAGAGTGACAAGAACAGATAGCAATTTCACAATCAAGCAACTGTGCCTTATTAACTACCCTTTTCTGATTAACAAACCCCTCCTATCTTTATAGGACTGGATGATTTGATGATTGTAATAGTGTAAACCTAGTGCATGAACTTCGTTTTCTATTTCCAGATCACAATTGATGTTAATGCCATTTGAAATCTCCCATATACCAGAAGAATATGAACCCCACTACTAAGAGCTTCACTAAAGCAAGCATCAGTGCCATATGCATTACGTGCGAACTGGCCGTTTCCTCATTAGCTTAAGCTGTCAGAAAACGCGTCCACAATGTATTTACCATATATTGTAACATTGTAAGTTGACACTTGTACATGAGCACAGCTAACTTGATGCATATACATCAATCATTAATCAAGGAACAAACAAGAGTAATAGATATAATCGCTCAAGAGAGAGTACCGAGCATATCAAACATATATTGCCTTGTGAATTAACCATTCATCCCAAAAATTCATATTAAAGTGTCTACAATGCATATCAAGCATACAATGCTTTGCGTATCAATTATAGAATCCCCAGAAATAACCTCATAATTGTCACTAACTCATAGTCAATGCAGTGATCATGCTTTCAACTCCTTTCTTATGGAAGAACTCACGCCCTAAGGCCCGCTCATAATACTGCTACATAACTAATTCAGGAGAGAGAAAATTTTGGTTGTTCTTTAATGTACATGATCTTTTGTCCCCATAAAGAATGTCTTCTCCCACATAATAATACATTAGAATGCACTTTCTTGATGTCTCTCGAATTTGAACACTGAAAAGTGACAATGAACTAAGGCATGATCAGCACCAACTCAAGAATAAATTATCAACTCTTAAATTATGTAAAATTAATCAAAATTGGATGAGCTGGCACTCAACAGCATTCCAATGAAAAGTTAAATTCAAGATACTTTCTTAGCAATGTACAAATGCAAATACCTCTAGTTCTTGTGCTTCTAGTTCTTCACAGACAAATCTTCCATAAAATTAAGTCCTCAAACAATTCCATTAATAAAAATAAACAAAAAAAGACCCATCAATGAGAAATAACCATAACGAATTCCCAACAAAATCAAAAAACACTTGTTCTAAACATGGCTCATATACGTATGAAATAGAAAAATTCAAGTCCAAGCCATTCTTCCCCTACTGTATGATTAGGAAATGATATATAAAGCTCTCCCAAAAAAGAGCATATTCTAACAAACAAATCCTTCAATTCCACCACACCAACCTCCCTCCCCCCCCCCCCCCCCCCCCAAAAAAAACCCCAATAAAAAAAAGAAACAACAACTCTCATCCAGTTGGATAAAAAGATCAAAAGGGAAAGACCTAGCAAAATGAAAAGAAAGAAACAGGGGAAAATCAGAATTAGAACACAGCAGAGAAACATAACTTGACTCAGATCTACCTTTTCCTCTCTTCTTCTTCCTTTCTCAATTTCTCAACGGCACTTTTGCGCTCCACAGACCCAAGGCTTGGACTAGAAGAGCTATGAGTAGGAGCCAATGAGGGACTTCTACTCTTTTGCCTTCTGTAGCGCTTTGGGGTAGGGGAGCGGCTTTTGTGACGCCTCACTGTTGGAGAACGACTCTTGCGTCGCCGCGGAGATATAGAACGACTTTTCCTTCTGTATATTGCAATAGAAACTATTCAGCAGGTAATAAAAGATTACACATTAAATATTCTCATGCATATCAAGTCAGCACCAAGAGACAATAAGCAGGAAACGTTTACAGTTACCTCAGATACTGTTAAGAAGCTCCATCTTTTATCACATGAAGCTAAAGTCAGAATCGAGCAACAAAAGCACACTGACCAGCATTCATAACCTGCCGACCTCCCACAAGATAGGATCAAATTGAATTTCCTTAATATCACGAGGAATGCTAGGCGTCATCTTGTTTTCATTACACTGTCTATTGAAGCCCTGATGTCTATCTAAGCTTCCTGTTGATTTTCAGTGTAGAAGCTCCCAAAACCAAATACCCACCAGCCAGATATGAACATTCACCAAATTCTTTTGTACTCTTTAAAGACTCAGCTTGGTCATCGGGAAGTAGGTATGGACCAGGTAGAGTTTTGAAGCCCATACAGAGAGAAGTCGCAACTTAAACCCAAGCAGCCAAAATTTAATAGTCAAGCAAGACTTGAATATCAAGTTTGCGTCTGCTCAAAAACTATGCCCCACCAAATTGCACAATCAAGTGGCATAAACTCACTCATGCAGTAAGTTACATGCCGAAAATTTCTAAGGACTGCATCTTCATATCAAACCTTTTTCATGTTTTCACTAGAACATCGAGTCATGTAACGACTCTTACCTGACAATATGCATCAAATTTTTCATACTGCAATGCCTCAGCTTACATCTGATAATAAAATGATACTCACATAACATCTACTTTAACATCTCGTAGCATCAAGCATCCTTCACATTCGGAGCTAAACCACATTCAGCAGAAATATGGGTGAAACAGCAACATCCATAGAGGAAGGATGTGCCTCGCGCAGGCCAAATCGACGTCTTTGTATTTCATTTCAGCAAGAGTTACACGAAAGCCGCTTTCTTTCTTACAACTGTTAAAATTAAATTACGCCAAGATATAAACGGGATCACCTGCTATAGGAATAAGATGAATAGGGAGAGCGGCTTCTGTCTCTTCGACTCCTGCGGCTATACCTATGCCCCAAAGGAGAAGGTGAACGCCTTCGTCTATATGAAGGTGAACGAGACCTTGATATATCGCGAGGCATCTCCACCAATCTTAGCTTCACAAGAAATCAACCCAATATGAAGTTTCCTCTATTAAAGCTCAATAAAGAAACGGCTCTCTCCTGCAATGTCAAAGCAGTTGAAATTTACTTATCAAAGACAATAAATGTCAAAATAGTTCAATTCAGTAAGTGGACAGTTTGCTTCATTGAGAAGTGAATCCACAAGACAAAGATACAGGTTCCAGCCTAGTTGCCCACATACCGAAGAAATTCATCAGCAGCAACCACAAAAGTGCAGGTGACTCGAAAACCTTTCCATTTTTAACTAGCGGGTGACAAAAACCCTCCAAAAGTTTTTCAATGGCACTTGAAAATCGATGCCAAGACATCATTTTGTCCACGAATTAGGGCCTTGAAGGAGCTAATTTAGCTCCAACCATACAAAACCATGTAGCAAACAACAGAGGCAAAAACACACCACCACAATCATTCTCCTCCAGATAAAATCTCTTGGCTCACAGAAAAGCACAAAACAGCTCAAACATCTCCAATCACCATCTAACCAGCATCTTGCCTCAAAACCAACGCTACCCAAATTCATGCACGTCACTGCACTCCGGAAAGGCGGGGACTTTAACGAATTGGACAATCGAACAACAAAATTAACACCAACCCAGATCAATCCAGAACCGACAAAATCAAAGTTCAACGACAAAGACCGACGGGCACGATCATCGCACAACACGGCCGTCGAGGTCATCCCGCGCGATTGCAAGGTGAGGTCACCAATTCGACCTAACAAAATTACCAGTCGGAACAACGAGGAAGATCCAGCGGCGGCCGATCGTCTCATGTAGAATCCCAGAGAGAGAGAAGAGATAGAGAGAGAAGGAAGAGCTGCAAGAGGAACGGATTGACCTACGAAGAATCAGAGCATGCAATGCAGAGAGAGAGAGAGAGAGAGAGAGAGAGAGAGAGTTTGGGGCTTTTTTGGAGGTCACAGGTTAACCCCTGAAAGAATCCAGGGAGGGGCGGCTGAAATCCTTTGATCGAACCGGTTGGCTACTGAACCGGTTCAGTCATAGCTTTTCAATCCGGTCGTCTCATTTTGTGCAGATAGGAGAGGACAAGAAATTCATGAATTTTACAGTATCTACAACCATATTTGGTGAATTGAGGTAATAAGATCAGGATTTTTTTGGTATATGCAATATATTTAGAAACCGCATATTAGTGTAAATGATATTATTCTTGACATCGGTATCTCCCAACTCCAATAAAGATAAACATAAAAAAAAATCCGACTAATTTTCAAATTTTCATGTTAATTGTTAAAAAAGAGTTATCAAAAGACAATCTTGTGCCCAGATTGTTAGGCCACGTCAAAAGCACGCCAGCCAAAAGAAGTGCAATCTAGATCTTTAACAGAAGTTTGTAGGAATAGACTGACAACATCTCTTTAGGCCCTCATCGTCCTCTCAATCTCTAAAAGACATCAAAACCATCATTACAATTCAACTGAAGAAATAGCACATGTTGTGACATAGAGTTTGCATGTGCACTAGACATGGTCTATCTTTATTGAGACAAAATCTTTCACAAAAACCACCTTTGACACGATAATGATATTTAAACACACAACCCTTCAATTAATAAGAGAGATAAGTGCACTAGAAACCTTAAAACTTATTGAGAAAGTGCAATTTTGAAAGTTTTAAAATTCGAATATACTTTATGACAAATTTTGAAAGTTTTAAGATTCGATTGCACTTTCGTAATAGGTTTAAGAATTCGATTATACTTTTTAAAATCTATAAGAATCAATTGTACTTTCATGACAAAATTTTGGAACTTTCAATGCGCTTATCCCTTAATAAGAAATACCACGTCTATGTAGTTTGCAGCTTTGGAAAAAAAAAAAAAAACATTGTTCGATGTCGTTCAACAACATGAAACAATGAAGGGACTGCACATTAGACCTAATATTTACAAGCATCATTAACCAAGTTAAGAAACCATTATGCATTTCAACTCACGTAATAAATTATGTACATCTATCCATCCTAAGTTTTTCCAAACCATTTAAGTCATTGCTATTAATGAGGCTATTAAGATAATCTAAGCAAGCTTGGTTTATAACAAATGTGTGATGCTTCAGGGTATGCTTATGATAGTGCCTTTCAGTAGTAGGGTACACCATAATCATACAAGTCATGTAGTTTTTATCTCTTCTAACATCAAAATGCTATGGATTTCTTTTTTATTATTGTTATCCATATCTACAAGACAAAAAAAAAAAAAAAAGGGGACATTAGGCGAGTGTAGACTCCTAGATTTAGATGATGGCAAAATCATTTAAAGCCCCACTACACGTCCTTCTCAAACCAACGAAGCTATTTGAAGAGATAATAATATGAGCCTAAAATTGAAATGGGAAAATTCTCACAAGTTCACGCTAAATCAATTCATTTTTATTGCTGGAAATGCACAAATAAAAAGTATTGCCAACCCTTTCTCACAATTTGCCACTAAAAAACCTGAAATTGCATAACGAAAATGGTAAAAATCTTTCTCGATTCATTGCTAAAGACCCTAGAAATGCACAAATAACTTCTCGCAATCAATCCATACTTATTGCCAAGTCTTTCTCACCTCTCTCAACCCAAAGAAAATGAACTCTCAATACCAACTAAGGTGTACAATCTAAACCTTAAAAGGCAAAGAGCTTATTGCAGCATCTCGAAACCACACAATCGATCACAACAAGAAAGGTAAACGGTCTACGGCGACATCGACAAGATAGATTTGCTAAAAAATAACGAATCTAGTGAGAGAGAGAAAGCGTGATTGTTCACCTCTGCGCTCGAGCCCCTCGCCGCTTTGGTGAACCTTCGACATGAACTCTATTGGGGAGGCGGACCAAAGAAATGGAGGAGAAAGTGAGAATAGGGTTTTTGAGAAAATAGCTTTTATACCATAGAAATAAGAAATCTTATCTACCTTTATTTCACTCTTACATACGGTATTTTCATCCACGTTGGATACCACTTTTGTTCGGCCTTATCCTACCTTGTATCGCAACCAAACACAGGATCTTGCCTTAATTCTAGTCACCAAACATCGCCTTTAGTTCTAACTTTTTTCGCATGTATTTAAGTCCTAATACCTTCACACTTTTGTGAAAATCACATGCGGGCTTCTTTTTTTTGATTTCACGTGGTTGTTAACACGACGATGGAGGCTATTCGAACATGAAACGACATTGTTCGAATAATGCCATGTATTTGACACATAAAAGAATAGTGCCACGTCAAAAAAAATTTAAAAAAAGATTAAAATTCCAAATAAATTGAAGACTAAAAAAGAGAAAAAAAAACTTGCCAGAGTTGTTTTTTTTTTTTTTTTGGAGCAACCTCTCTCAGACATCACCACGCTTAAGCGCGAGGACGGGCGTGTGCCCTTGCATATGTCTACTGAGGGGTTGTGGTTGTCGGTGGCCTAGTGAGCGCCGGCCATCCTCATCTCGACTCAGGTGAGAAATTGTTGGCCCTCCTCGACACAAAGTGGGTAAATTACCAAAAAAGTCTTGAATTTGTTGTAATTATATCAATTTAGTTTTTTTAACCAATTTTGATAAACAGACATTAATCATGATAATTTTTAATGATATTTTATGTTTTAAAATTTTTATTAATTTTTTTTCTTTTTCTTTTTCCTCTTCTTCCTTCTTTAGCTTTTCCAATGGACGAAAAAGCTAAAGAAGGAAGGAGGGAAAAATAATAAGAAACAAAAACGGAACAATAAAAAGATTTAATTAAAATTATGCAAAATATAAAATATTATTACAAATTTTCTTTGTCAATTCCAGCCAGTCAAAATTGGCCTGATGGACTTGACACAATTGCAAAATGTTTGGATTTTGGCAAAAAAAATTATAACTAAATTAGCATAATTATAATAGATTCAAAACTTTTTTGGTAATTCTCTCGATACAAAGTGGTCGGTCGTGATAGCTTCCTTGAGCACATCCCCTCCCTCAAGACCCCTCTCTCTTTCGTCTTTCTATGTTTTCCTAAATGTTCACAAAAATTTAAGAAAAATTGATTAAAAAATGCCACGTAGATTTCTCGTCTATTTGAAATTAATATGGCTAAGTTAAGGATTCAAATGTCAAACCTGATCAAGTTTAGGATTCGGAGTGTTGGTTCGACATAAATTTAGAACTGCTATTGTCATTATCCCTTTCTATTTTATCTTAACCGGCAATTTTCATACTAGGGTTTGATAAACCTACTCGTGTGCAAAAAATAGAAGTGGATGGTTTGTGTAGTGGGTGCATGGTGGCAACTATCCTTACCCAATTAGCTAAAGATAATTTTAAGAAAATAGAAGTTTTACATAAGAAGCAACAGGTTGAAATTTTGTAATCAAAATTTTTTACAGATTACTGTCATAAATTGATAGCTTAGCTATATGAGAGCTTACCCTCAAAATTATTTCCTTTCATAGGTCAGAGGTGCAAATTCTGCTTATTTGGAAGTTGAACTTTGAGCCAACCTACATTTCTCTTATCTAATTGGTATTTTGGTAAAGGTCATGGTGATAGCCTAGTCCATATTGTCCATATCGTTGATGGTTTGTTAGGATTGACGCAACATTGAACCTGAGAGATCTACAAGCTAGACATTCCGTGACGGGACGTGGAGACTCTATCTTGATGCCCACATTAGTCAGAAATATTAGTCATCTCATCTTACGATCGCATTTTCCACATCATGTTACTCTCCGTAACTTATTCAAAAAAAACAAATGCATTAAAATTTTTGTAAATTGTGCAATGTGATTGTTGAAATTTTCTCATTTAAATACTTGAATTGCGTGTTTTATTTTCTAACTGGCGTCCTTTTATGGATTTTGACAAATTATTTTATGTCATCCCTAAACTTTTCTCAATTGGATTCTTGAACTACATATTTTCTTGCTAACTTAGCCAATGTCGCATCGGTATCCTACAGGCGGCATGCTCGGCGAGAACCCTAGCCGTGCTCAATCGACGATGTGACCATCCTGTCTACATCTCTTTCATTATCCATTTGTTGCAATGAGGAAGGGACCGTTGTCTTGTTTTCTCCCTCCTGCACTTCCACGGCTGCTTGATGTTCAGCACGACTTTCATCGTATACATGCTGAAAATATCTTAAACATTCTACACTTTGCTAAATTTCATCTAAAGTTAGGTACTACAAACTTGATTACAAGCCCCATATGAGCTAGGTCTCTCCTTTTGTCGCTATGTCGGGCGAGAGAAAGTGCCTTGCGTGCAATGGCAACTGGTGAGGGCCGCGATCTCACCTAGGCACGACCATGAAATGCAACCCTAGCCAATCTTTGCGCGCGTTTGTATGCATGTCTTCTTTTTTTTTCCATGCTAATCTAATTTGTTAGACGTGATGGACAATTATTAGTCTAGGGTTTGAATTCTTTGTAGAGTTTATACTGCGTAAGAAAGATAAAAGAGATCGACCGAAAACAATGTAGTCTCATGTCTTTTATAAGGAAAACACTTTGGATGGGAAAAATGCGTAGAAATCTGCTTATGAAAGATACTTTTTTCATGAAATCAACCTTTTGGATTCTACAAATAGTTTGTAGGCTAAAACCCATTTGGTTGGTAAATTTTTTTTTTTTTTGAGACTGGAGGAAGCCGCACCGTAAACCCCCAGGTGATACTTAAGTAGGAGGACCCACCACCCCTGAGTCACACTTAATACACCTAGCGTATGCTCTTGGTTTTGAACCCTTCACCTCTAGGTTGAGGATCAGCAGGGTCTTATCCAGCAGAGCCACCGCAGCTGGTGGTTTTGGTTGGTAATTGTTCTTCAATGGGAAAAGGAAAACTTTTAACCTAAACTGATCATCTTTGTCGTCATGAATTCGAACTTTTATTGAACCCAATCTTCACGAAAGTCGAAACCTTTGTTTTCGCCACGATTATAACAAAGACTGTATGGCGACTTGCACATAATTACTTATGGATTTTGCTTTGTCAAATCTTGATTGATTTTTTTAGATCCGAAGGCAGCTATTGCTTTGCCTTTCTCATGTTCTTAAGTTAATTGTCGTGTTGCAAATCATAAGATAAGCGCAGTTCGATAGTATTCTACTTATCTTTAGTTTGGCCCGGCCCAAAATTACTATTTAAATGACATGTGATGGGCAGGCTTGGACAACACATTAAGCCCAACCCGTGGATCCAACCCGGTCGAAGCACGCCCACTGATCACCTCTTCTGTCATTGAGACGAATACTTCAGCTTTTTCCATTATGCCAAAGCTTGAACTTTGTCGTAGAGAATCCTCCTGGACCAACCTCAGATGTCCGTTGTCGACTCCAAGGATCGGATACTATATTGTATCCGTGTCATGCTGTGAAATATTTATAATTTGCGAACTTGACAATAATACATGTTTTGAAAGCTGCAGTGTGGAAAGTAGGGCGAGTGAGCTGTTACTGGTTTTGTCTTTTTATCATCGAACGGTCATCCGTTCCAAGGATCGGATACCCGAAGATCCACAGAAGGGCCCCCACAATAATTTATTCTCCAAGATAAACTTTCCCAAAATGCTTTCACAAATCTCTCCAAAAGATAAACCTATTCTCTTGAACATGGTGAAGGTGCAAATTAACTTGGAAGATACCAGCAATTGATCCATATATTATTTCAATCGGCCTTTAAGGCCTCAAGCAAAGTGGCAAAAGTACAATTGACACCAGAAGTAGACCCACCAGGCACCATGGACATTGAATCATCCTCCACCACTACATTCTCAGCACGACCAGATCTCCCTATCTCAAGAAGGATGAACCTTGTGAGATGAAATCCCCTTCCAAGCAGTCTTCATGGAAGCGGTGGCCGAGTTGACCGCAGCCTCAATGTACTTCTTGGCGGCCGCCGTGGCCACCTTCTCCATCATGTTCCCCATCCGCCTGGCCTTCTCCGCCGTCTCCAGTAAGCTGTTCATCTCCTTCTTCGCCATCTGGTCCATCTCCTCCTCGAACCGCCGCATCTCCTCCATCGCATCCTCCATGGCCGAGTCAAGGTAGGCCTCAGCCCGGTCCACCTCGGCCTCGGCTGCCTCGGCCTCGGCCAGGAAGTCGAACTCCGCGGCCGCCCACGACTTGTAGGCCTCGACCTCGAAGAGCCTCATTAGTTCCTCAATTGTGGCCGGGTCGAAGTTCTTGTCGTGGAGGGATTGGTCGGAGAGGAAGGTGAAATGGTTGAAGAGATCATCCATGGCTGCGGTCTGCCTTGAGAGTGAATAGTGAGAGGAGGAATTTGCAGATCTAGAGAAGAAAAAGTTGGGTGCGATAGGAGAAAGATGATCACATTAAAAGGGTGGGTGGTGGGGGCTTTGGCTTTTTGTGGAATAATAGAAGCCACTCGATAGCAACTTTTGAAACGTACGTATTTTTTTTTTCCCTCATTTTTCTCTTTTTGCGTCATCCATGGACATGGCGATGGGAAAAGTCCTAAGAAAAATATAAAGTAGTTTTAAGCTAAAGAGATTTTTGAAAATACGAATTATATTTAGTAAATTATAATTTAAAAGTTCATTACAAAGTAACTTTCATCAAAATAGTGTTTTGATAAATTATATTTACAAAATCTGTATTATTTTAAAAAAAATTAACCGGTGAAGGGTTGCGTCCGCTAGCAACTGTCGCTGTGCCGACGTCGGCGGCCCTTGTTTGAGGTTGCTAGACCTCAGGCGGCCCCCATAGACCACCGGTGAGGATTGCCTGCGGTTAGACGATTGCTAGTGGGAGTTTGACTGTCGGCGACTCAAGCGACACCCTCATTTGAGGTTGCGTGGCCTCGGCAAGAGTTGC
Source organism: Eucalyptus camaldulensis (assembly GCA_019915185.1). Classification (NCBI taxonomy): domain Eukaryota; kingdom Viridiplantae; phylum Streptophyta; class Magnoliopsida; order Myrtales; family Myrtaceae; genus Eucalyptus; species Eucalyptus camaldulensis. The sequence continues at coordinate 11,445,780 of JAHSVA010000001.1, forward strand.
CGGTGGTCAAGCGACCCTTGGCAAGGGTCGTGTGACCTAGTCGAGACCTTTGCCAAAGTTGTCAACCATAGGCGAGACCCTTGCATGAGGTCATGCAGTCTTGACGAGAGTCACCTAAGGTCGTGTGACCTCGACGAGGGTCTTGCCTGTGTATCGCAACCCTCGTCAGGGGTGACCCATTGGTGATGGTCACCTTGGTCATTGTGACCATCACTGGCCTCTCTCTAGTTTGTTGCCTACCCTTTGTAGCCTTGCGCAATCTAGACGTCTGCCTCAACGAAGAAGATGAACAGTAGAAACAAGAGCAAAACCAAAGGCTGAAAGCCTGATGCATCCCAAGAGGTGCCTTTTCAGAAGGTCAGCTTTCTTCTAATGGGGTTTCTAAAATATTTCTCAAACACCTAATATTTGGGCCAAAGGCTTTTAGGTGTCCAAAGTCCATTTCTAATGCAGGTTCCAAACACACCCAGACTTGACTATCTAATATCTATACGTCTATAGAATGCTTGGCAAGTGCCATGAAGCGGTTAAGTCCGGCTTTTTGCCTGTACAGGTCGCCCCAGCCTACACTTTTTGTAGGAAATTCTTGAATTCTCCGATAAACCACGTTGACAACAGTCGGGATATTGCTCGGCATGCTCGTCCTTCCAGCTTGAGGCATGGATTCAAATTACCAAATCCGTGCATAAGTAATCTCCGGTGTACGCTCGATACGCACAGGATGGGAGGACTGTCACATCCGACGGGAATTGGCTAGATACTGAGCCTCGGACCACTCGATTGATATTAAAAACAAAAAGAACTTGAGATGTGTTGCCCCACTTTGCAGTGCTTCGAAAAAGCAAAGGACGTGGAAAGAATGGTCTTCATATTGGGCTTGAGATTGGGAATACTTTCGTTTCTTTATCTTCAAAACTCGAGGAGGGCTTTAGGCATCAGACCTTTGGAATAAGATCTCATCATTCAAACGAGGGATCGTCCTTTTCTCTTTCGTGTCTCGCATTAGGTGAGAAAGTTTATCGGATCCTTTGAACTTGACCAATATCTTCCATAAATTTTCATTTACTTATCAAAATCAATGTCCGATTACTGATATTCATAATATTAACACGTAAGAAATTCTTGAGAAAAAAAAAAGTCATCAGAAGTGAGTCGAAAGAGAATATCCAAACGTATTTATATTGGAAGTAGATCAGTTTATGTTACTCAATACAATATCGAGGATTTATTTTGAATACCCGTAACCTCGTTGATATAGGATTGCATGGGCAAATTCCCGATATGTGGCTGGGCTTATCAATTAGCACAATGGATAAAAGGATCACGCGAACCTTCTATGGCCACGGTGAATGGCGACCTTCACAGTAACAGTCCCGAGGTGGAGATTTTTTTTTTTTTTTTTTGGGGGTAAGTCCCGACTCCCAACCTGCACAAAAGGCATAGTCCTTGATGAACAATTTCTCTAGAATGGCAACCTGCCGTAACATCTTTTATATTGTAATTACTCAATACAAAATTGTCGTGACTTAGTTAGGTGTCGATAGGCCATGATCAACAACGATTTCTCGCTCATTGTTGGCGACCAAATTGAAATTACTCGCTATGAGAATTGCTCTTTTTACGAGCTTTTACATCATAGGATACTCAGTATTAAAATTAAAACTACGGAAAAATGCTATGAGGCGATGATTCCTTGATGGATTTTTTAGACTACTACAGCGGCTCCAGCTCTATTTACCTTTTTGGAAATGTCAAAGCTGGGAAATGTCACTGTATCGACTTTATTGTCAGCTTTGGCATTTATATAGGAGGAAGAGGACTGTAAATCCACATGGGCTAATTCAAGGAAAATCATCCGTCAATTGTCACATCGAGTCACGACCTACCATGTAAATTTTAGATACTCATTGCGTACGACATTAGGAGCAAGAACCGAACAGTCCCTTTTAGAGGGAAAATACAAGGAAAAAGTAGGCAAAAATGATAACGTTGTTAACTTAGCATGTTGCGTCAATGTAATAAATATAAAGCTGTTGTGCCTTGGATTCTCTTAGGTTGTGGATTATGGTGGACCTTGAATTTTTAAGCTCAATCAAAGTATGTTGCGATGATTTTTAACTCTTCAGTTTTAAAATTTGTAAGCTTGGTTTTTTACTTTTTAACATTTTATTCTTAATACAATACCAAAATATCTCAGATGCTGAAATGTAAGTTGGCATTTTTCAGTCAAGTAAAAAAAAATTGTAATTTTATTTTTTTTCAATTTTAACTAAAAAGTCAAAAGTTACATAATTTTCAAACCCATTCAAATAATTAGCAATTTTGTGGGGCAAATAATTTCTTTAAAAAAAATTATATGACACTTCCAAGTTTGATTCCGTTATATCGATTTTGAACCAATATTTTCCAATAGTTAAAAATAACAAGAACTCGAGATGTGTTTACCCCACTTGCGGTGCTTCAAAAAAGCAAACGACGTGCAAAGAATGGTCTTCATATTGGGCTTGAGGGTGGGATTACATTCGTTTCTTAATCCTCGAAACTCGAAGAAGGCTTTAGGTATCGGATCGTCGGAATAAGATCTCATCGTTCAAATGAGGGATCGTTCTTTTCTCTTTCGTGTCTCGCATTAAGTGAGAAAGTTTATTGAATTCTTTGAACTTGTTCGCTGACATACTCAAAAAAATGTGGAAATGTTTTTTTTTTTTTTTCGATTTTTGGTCTAAAATTTCGATGGAAGTTCAATTTGATTAGATAGTATTTGGGTCACTTGAAACACTGCACTAGAGACCAAAAGTGAGCAAATAACTTGAGTGCTAGAGGCATCTTTGGTCCAACATTCTTCAAACCTAAAAGGAGACAATGGGGCAAGGGATTATTCACCATAGGTATTGAGGAGGATTGATTTGTGGTCCGAAGCAATTGCGGTGAGGTGAGTGACAGTGGCTTTCTAAAGCTAATGACGCCAGTCTGGGTGACGTGTCGACTAATTCCATGGACCACTATACCTCTCAACTGTTCAAAATACTTCGAAATGAATATGTTGGGGACATTTTGACTAGTTCCATGGATCCACCTAGAAATCATGGTTCTTGATTTCAATTTTTCAAAATCAGTCATTAGTGAGCGATTCTAAATTCCAGGGTGGAAGTCCACCTTGGAACCGATCACCCATACTTACGAATTAATTGTCATCAAGAAACTTGATGCTTCTGCATCACTTTAATCATTCAATTTTACATAATCTTTAGAGTGGATTGTTTTCATTTGAAAATTGTGTTTGTAGGATGGTCATGCGGGGAACTTCGCATCTAGGAAACAAAAAAGAACGTAATGATAAAGCAAAATATTATTGTTTTTAAAATATTGACTATCATAAAATTGGAGTTGAATCGATATTTAAATAGAGTGTTTCTAAATTACAAGGCCCGATAATTTATATTGTAAAATTTGTGTAACAATTAAAGTATATCGCACCAGCATTTGCATTACTTTTTCATATTATGAAAAAATTTTCTTTATCAAGCTTAAGTAACTTAAGCTTTTGACTCTCTTAGAGAGAACTGGATGGCTCTAATTATCATTTGCGTACAACATCTCTTCTAAAGCCTTGTACTAGTAAAGTTCAAAGGCTCTAATGGTGGGCGCCAAAATGCAATGCCAAACCAATTGAAAAGAACATTCAAGGAATCACAAAAATATTACAACAACAACAAAAGTAATAATGGTGCATTTGTTTTGACAAAAAAGAATCATTCGGAAAATATTTTTTTTTAAATAATTGTTTGCATCACTTACAAAAACGAACGAATAGAAAAAACTTCACTGTTCATGAAATTGTTTAAACATAAATTGGTATTGATAATAATGAAATTTTCATTAATTAATTATTTCAAACGATATATGTGATTATTTTTTAGGGAAATATTTTCTAAATCATTTATTTTTTTTCTAAACAAAGGCAGTCTTGGTAATGTTATAAATGCTAGATATCATCAACTTGACTAACTTACTATCTTCAATTTGTTAAGTAATTGCCCCTGTTTAATGTGAAATCTAGTATTGTTTACTCAAATTCAGTGGACAGATTTACTTTCTACAATAGGCATTCATGAGTCACTCAAACTGCATATGAAGTCCAAATAGGATTCAAAGTACATGCTAGATGTCATCCAACCAGTGTGGTCTCAGTTTAAGTTTCTTTGGGAGCATTCTAAAAGTAAAATCTTAGATGTGGGTTCCAATTGCAGAATGCGTTATGCCTCAAATGAGCGAAATTTAAAATCCAATATCTTGATTTTGGCACAAATCCCTCGATATTTTTAAAATTGACTTTCAATGTCCCCAGCACTGACTTCGACCACAAGTTCACCTTAAGGTCGATCACACGACATCACGTGACCATAGGCGGTTAGGAGTTCAAGAGCAATATTGTTTTTCACAGCGAGAGTTATATTTTCGCCCTTAGATTAGTTGTGTAGTTGTAAATTGCCTCCTGATGTTTCAAATCTTTCAGCATTGTGCTCCCCATCTTTTGAATCAGTTGCAATCATTCCCTGAAAATAATTGTGGAAAATGAGAGAATTAATTTTAATTAAGGAAAAATGATAGGGAGTGAAATCAATAAATAGTTCTAGGGATGAGAGACTATAGAAATCATTTTCAAAGGAATATTTACTCTAATTAAAATGCTCAAGTCAATCTTAGGTGAAAATTGATTGAAGACCTAAGCAAGGGATCAAGGACCTCCCCTCCCCCCCACCCCACAATTTCTTTTTTAGTTTTGTTTCATTTTTTAAATTCTAATTAAAATATTGTAATTTATCGTTAGTATAAGGAGAAGACTGTAAAGAATTTTAAAAGATCATGAGGCATATTGCAAAATTTTGATATATCAAAATGTCATTTGTAATTACATAGCAAATTTTGAGGCGAAATGAAATTCTTGTCTTAAAAAGATGATGCTACCTTCAAGTTCTCTTGAAGATGGGTCATGTGACATCCCATGATTAAGTGAGAATGTCATTAGAGTCAATGCTAAAGACATTGAAATCAATTTGAAAACAACAAGGATTGATGCCAAAGTTGAGATGTTATGAGGCAAGTTGTGACACTGTCTCAATTTGGAGGGCAAATAATAATATTCCATTAGTAACTTCATTTTAAAATAGTCTGACAAAAAGCACCCACGTGAAGATATAAGTGGGAATAAAGGGTAAGAGTTTAAGTTATTGGAAAAATAAACATAATATAAATATTCATTACATTTGGGAAAAAAACAACCATGGGGGTTGAAATCGTAGCATACTTTCGATTACGGGGAGCATCAATTGGGTCTAGGCGGTTTCTGGTTTAAAAAATTTGTAATTGGTTGTAAATGGACAGTTTGCAATTCCTTATGTTGAACTAGTACCCTTATTATTGACTAGAATTTGGACTCTCGCAATTGAGAATGCACCCCCTATTTACAAAGAGGAAAAGACATAAGAATCTTAAAACATAGAATTAGGAAACATTCAACTCTCATGAACTCTATCTTGGACCCCTTCTCCTCATTGGTCCCATTTAATCATGTTTTGGCCCAAATTTCCATTTGTTTGCACAAATATCAAATGGATTTAATTGATTGAGGAGGTTTAAGGGGGGCTTATGAGTCAGAGTGTGCAAAAGAACCGAAATCGCTCGGAACCAAATTGGATTGTTCCATTCGATTACTAGTTCTATGTATGGACTTGACCATCCAGACCGAACCGATACACACACATATATAATTTTTAATTTTTAATTTTTATGTAGAGCATCTATGTTCTCTTGAGTTTGATGTATTTGAGCCCAGAGATGACCAAAGTGAGTTCAATTCTAGCTTTGGGGGCTCTTCTTCTTCTTCTTCTTCTTCTTCTTCTTCTTCTTCTTCTCCTCCTCCTCCTTCTCTTCTTGTTTCTGATTAGTGGAGGACTCCCTTAGTGAGTTCGATTTATGGGCCAAATTAAAAATAGGGGAACCTCTTATGGGTGTTTTCCATGACTAGCAAATAACTTGAATGCTATAGATGTTTTTGGTTCAACATTCTTTAAACCTGAAAGGAAATGATAGGCCAAGGGATTATTCTCCGTAGGTGTTGAAGAGAATTGATTCGTCTTCTAAAGCACTTGCAATGAGGTGAATGATGGCGGATTTCAAAAGCCAATGACGCCTGTCTGGATTGGAGCTATGCCTATCAACTATTTAGATTACCCGAGAATGAATTTGTTGGAGATATTTTGACTAGTTCAATGGATCATTGGGAAGCTACAACTGTCAACTATTCAGAATACCTTGGAATGAATTTATGGGTGACATTTCTACTGGTTCATGGCCCACTTGGAAACAATGGTTCTTGGTTCTAATTTTTTGAAATCGATTATTAATGGACGGTTCTTGGTTGCAAGTTGAAAACCATCCATCCTTGAACCGATTACCCCTACTCACATGTTAATTGTCATCAAGAAACTTGATGTTTCCCCATCACTTTAATAATTCAATTTTAGAGAATCTTTACAGTAAATTATTTGACAAAAATTTATTCATTTGAAAATAGTGTTTGTTGGATGGTCACGAGGGAAACCATGCATCTAGAAAACAAAAAATGTAAATATAAAGCAAACTTGTTCTTGCTTTTAAAATAGTGACTGTTAAAAAGTTGGAGTTGAACCGATATTCAAAGTGAGTGTTTCCAAAATACAAAGGCCAACTAATTTATATTGTAAAATCTGTGTAACAATCAGAGTATAGAGGACCAATACTTGCATTACTTTTTCATATTATGAAAAGAAAACTTTATCAAACTTAATTAACTTAAGCATTTGGCTCTCTCGGAGAGAATTGGCTAGCTCTAGCACCATTTGAGCACAGCGCCTTTTCAAAGTTTTGTATTAGTAAAGTTCAAAGGCTCTAGTTGTTGGTGCCAAAATACAATGACAACCGATTGAAAAGAACATCCCGCAAAAATATTGCAACAACAACAATGTAATAATGGTGAATTTGTTTCAGTAAAAATTAATGATTGAGAAAATATTTTTCTAAAAATAATTGCTTATATCACTTATAAAAACGAATAAATGGAAAAAAAAATTCACCATTCACAAAATTTTTTAGACATAAATTGTTGTTGATAATAAAACATTTTTCATTGTTTAATTATTTTAGATGATAAATATGATCATTTTTAGGAAAATATTTTTCAAGTTATTTATTTTTTTCTAAACAAACGAAGTCTTGGTGATATTTTAAATGCTAGATATCATCAACTTGACTCACTTACTATCTTCAGTTTGTAATTTAGTCATCTCTATTGAATGCGAAATCTGGTGTTATTTACTTAGATTCAATGGGCGGATTTACCTTCCACAATAGGCATAAATGGATCACTCGACCACGTGGCCCAAAAAGGTTTCAAAGTACGTGCTAGATGTCATCCAACCACTAAGATATTGGCTTAAATGGTAATGGAATTTGTTTCTCTTTTTGTGATATTGGGGTAATTCTTTTTATGAGCATTCCGAAAGTAAAATCTTAAATTTACCATACTAATGTAGGGGAAGCGTGCCTTTAAGATTATCCTAGAAAGTGGACCGAGACGTGCGAAAGCGGTTTGAACACCACTCTTAGCTCGGAAAACAAAACCAAACCAGTCAAATGTCATCCTAACAATATTTTAAAAGATTGGCGGGATGTTACAAAACTTAGAATAGTAATATTCGGAAAGAGAGAAGTAGGGTCGATATTGTTCCGCCATTGATTTAGTAAATTTTCTTCTGCTCATCACATTATTTTCTAGCTTCATAATCCATAAATCCGCCCTTTATCTGTAAGAATCCTTAGCATTCATGTCATTTTACCCAATTTTCCAACAATTTTAACAGGAGGTAAAGCCACCAAGTCGTGGTAATTCAATCTCCCAAGCAAGAAAGTGACTAGATTGGAAGAACCTCTTGGCGGACGAGGACGAAATTGAACAAAAAAGGCAAAAATCCTGTGCCTTTTTCCTTTTACGCGAGTGATTTATAATCTTTTGCGGCAGCCCCTCCATTTCTTCATATTTCAACTTTTCAACTCTAAAACTCTCTCTCTCTCTCTCTCTCTCTATCGGCTAGCGGCTCTGCTACAATGCGTGGCGTCTCTGGCAGTGGGTGAGAAGGGACGGCGGTTAGTGGACTGTTGTGCGGTGGTATTCGATCAGCCAGTAGGCGGCTGGTAGTCAAGAGGCTGGCGATGGTGGTTGTTGGCTGACAGGGGTGGCTGGTGGGCTGTGGGCGGTGGCAATGATGGTCATCGGTGGTTAGGGGCTACGGTGACAACGGTTGGCGGCAACGACGATGATGATCGCCGGTGATCAGCCAACAATGATCGGGCATTGGTAGTGATGACAGTTGCCGGCGGTCAGGCGGCGGCTGGCGGTAGGCCAACGATGGCCATGGGCGGCCGGCAGTTGGCAGGGGGGTAGCGGTGGCTGCAGCAAGGAAGAAAAATACAAAAGAAAAAATATATTTATTTCTAGAAATTGTTTTCGGAATCAAGAAGTTACTTTTTTTTGTTTCCTATTTCCATTCCAAATCTATTCCCAGCTACTTTTCTATTCAGGAGAATAGAAAAATAAGTTGGTGTTACCAAATGGATTTCTATTCTTTTTTTGTTCTGGGGAACAAAATAACAGAAATTAAGAGAAATAGAAACGTCGCCATGCAAGCTCTTAGTGTTCCTATAACTAGTCCATTATGTATTGTGTAATTTATTCCAACGAACTCTCGTTTATGTATCGAAATCAATATATGACTACTGATATTCATAATATTAACACGTAGGAAATTCTCTAGAAAAAAGGTTCATTGGAAGTGGATCGAAAGAGGATGTCAAAACATATTTATCATTGGAAGTAGTTCGATTCATGTTACTCAATACACTATATTGGGGTATACTCTGAATACTTGCGGGTATAGGATTGTATGAGTAATTTTTCAATAAATGGCTGGGTTAAGCATCTATTACAATGGATAGAAGAATGTTGGGGAGTTTTCACGGCCCCGGTGAACGAGGGCCTTCGTCATAAGAGTCAGGAGGTAGCAAAATGCCTAATTTGGTAAGTTCTGACCTGCACAAAAGGTATAACCTCGTGGAGCTATTTCTTTAGGACGATAATGTGTCATGACATCTTATACATTGTAATTACCAACACAAAAATGTCAAGACTTAAATTGGTGTCAATAGGCTGTGATCACCGACGATCTCCTGCTTATTATTTGCTACAGAGTTGAAATTATTCACTACGAGAATCACTCTTTGTACGAGCTTTTACATTGCATGATACTTGGTATTGAAATTACAACTATGGTTAAATGCTATGGCGCGATGATTCCTTGATGGATCATCTAGTTTATAACAGCTCTATTCGCCTTTTTGAAAATGTCAAAGCATCGACTTTATTGTTAGCTTTGAAATTTATGGGAGGAAGACGACTATGGTAGGTACCGGTTGGATTGCTAAGTTAATGAAAACCATACGTCAATCGTCACGTTGGGTCACCACCTACCATGTTTTTTTCTAGATATCCTTCATGTACGACATTGGGAGCGAGAACCAAACTATCCATTTTAAATGGAAAATACAAAGAAAACAGAAGACAATGATGATGTTGTTGAGATTAAAGCTTTAAATTATAGATTTGGTCCATGGAGTTTCGATTCATATCTCAATTTGATCACTTAATTTGGCATGTTGCATCGACGTAATAGACGCTAAGCTATCTTGCGTTAAATTTTCTTAGGTTGTTGATATGGTTGACATTGGATTTAAACTCATCCCGATCCAATATGCTGAGGTGACTTTTCAATTTTCAGTTTTGAAATTACTAAGTTTGATCTTTACTTTTAAAACATTTAATTCTTTACAAAATTCTAAATATCTCAAATGCTTAATGTAAGTACAAATATTTTTAGTTAAGTAAAAATAAATTCGTAAGTTTTAAAGTTTTTTTTTTTCAACTTTCATTGAAAAGTCAAAAGTAACCTAATTTTCAACCCCATTCAAATGAAGTAGATCCTCATTTCATATAGTCACATTAAACCCATCTGCTTACCGATAACTCATTGTTAGGTTTACGTGTATATGATGGTTTGTGTGCATCCTTGAAAATTAGAAGAGTCAAAAGTTTCGAGACATCATGTCAAAAATTACGTTAATTAATTTCCTAAAATTCATTTTGTGAAGTCACCATTTAATGTCGCGTTCCGATTATTAGGTCAACTGGACCTTAAAGTCCAAGGTAATGTAGGATGGTCACATGCCACTTAGGTAAGCGAAATTTATGAAGGCCATTAATTTGGGAAATTCATCTATCACCATCTCAGTATTTGATCATGTGCAAGGAAGGATCATTACTAAAAGTTACTCTTTTGTTTCCCAATCATATATGGAGTCTTTCTGTGATCAAGTGGTATGTGTATTTACCAACATGTGCTAAGCATTGAAAATATTTCTTAGTTTTTTTTTTTTTTTCATTTGAAATGAACTTTGAAACGAAATTTTAGTAAATGGGGATTTTAAAATGGCTTTTGTATTTTTGAATTGAGCTTCACCAATTGTCTATTCATCCTCATATGTAGGGATGTCAGCAGACTGGTTCGATTGATCCTCGGATCCTCTTGAAATGTAGTGGCTTTAAGTCAAGTCTTGGGTGTTCGGATTTCTTTAGGATTAGAAAATCCTATCAGATTTCGGACGAATCTGGGATGCAAATATTATATTGCATGCGTTTGATAATGAATGTTTTGAATGGGATGATGCACGTTATTTGACCAAGTTATTTGCCCTTTTTTAAATGGTAATCAGAATTCATATTCGTTGAGTTATGGAATTTATGTATTAAATATTTATTAAGAGAATCATAATTGAGGATGTTCTAAGTGACTTTTAGATTTCTATATATGTAAATAAGTGCAGTACGAGATTAAATGCTGTTATTATGAATTAGGGTCGAGTTCCCCCAACTCGATTGCCTTGTCAAGTTCGTTCAGGTTCAATTATGATCATGAGCCTCGAGTCCCTAAATCACACCCCATGAGCTCAAGACCATCTGGCCTTGCTCATGTACTAAGCCGGTTCGATGCAATTGATTCATACTTCGAAACTCCAATAAATTCGATTGCGAATTTATGGTTAAACTTTCCTAGGATTCTTTACTTCAATTCACCTCTCATGATCCATAATTTTTGAAATTTTTATTTGAATTCCATTGGTCCACTCGGGTTACGGATTCTTACTATAAACAAACTTAAAGGCCAAAATTTCATCTTGAATATCAAACGCCAAATCAATGCAAAAGCAGTTTTATTTGTATTTTTAAAAAATATTTTTACAAATAGCAGAGGCAAAAAGATTGAGAAAATTAAAGGAAAATTGAATTTATGAAATGGGGGATCGGTTCCTATTCGGTCCAATAAAACTAGTTACTATTTATTTTCATGTTTTCATCCAAATATCTTATTGTCCAAAATATGATCACACAAATCGTTTACCCATAACTTTTCAATATCCTTAAGAAAGCCTCACGAACCGGGACGACACAAACTCCTCCAATCTGTGCCATCATACCCCGCCAAACTTCGACACTCATTTGTCAACGAACCACTCATCAGACAAGCTAGCGCCACTCACCGCCAAGCTAGTGCCACAGCCCGTCCTTGCATCATCCTCGGGAAGATAATGTCAGCATCAAGTAACCACCACATCTCCGCCAAGTTAGTGCCGCTGAACCCTCCATGTTATCACAACAATTTCGCTGTGAGAGCTGGCAATTTTTGTTCACATGTAATAATCGGGTCTTGCAATCGTGTCAAGCAGCGCTTCCAAACCTGGACCGTCAAAGAACCGGTTTGGGTTCTAGTCTTAAGGTCAACTGGTCGAATCGTCCTATTGAACCGTCGGAACTGAAAACTTCTGTGTCCACGGTTAAGGACCTCTGCCCCTCCATTACCATGTAGTCTTCCAATAATTGCGGATGATGGAACTAGAAGAACTGTGCGGCTCAGGATCATGCGTAAGTCAAAACCTTTTGCCCTCAAGAGAGTTGACACCTGAAGGGTTTACCTTCATGAAGAGGCTTTGAGACAATTGTCGTAAGGATTAGAACTGTATTTACAGTCTTTCCGATTCAAACACTTGCCAAAGTGTGCAAGGAAGGTTTGTCGCTGACACTCATCCTGAAAATTTCACAAATTAGAGAGGAAACACACGTTTATCAATAGACTTTTCTCTATTTAGATGTGCGGAATTTGAGTTTATCCCAAAGGTTCTGTTATTATTCGAATATGTTGCCAACCGACCCATCTAATGATCCAGCACCCGGACAAGTTAATGCCAGACCAACATTAACAACAATCAATAGAACAAAGTGAAAAGTGTAAAAACAAAATAGAAGCATCACTTAGTTGAGATCATCAGAGATAAATTGAGAAATTGGATTACCTTGAGTTCACAATATTGCTGCATTTTCCTAGCTTGAGCCATGGCACTTTTAAAGATTTCGGTTTTACATCCTTGACCACTCGTTGTTAACATGCACAAAACCCGACCGAAATCCTTTTGCCATATAGAGCACTGCACAGTATTGGTAGATTATCTCTTCCTGCCCTCCCTGATTCTTGGTAATAGCTTTCGATTGACTTGATCATTGTGTTGTGGACAACAAAACGCTGACCACATGCCATAATTAAAAATAAATAAAAATACCGAACCAACAGAAATAAGTTGAAATATGACAAAAACATTATAACAGAAAGTCAAGTTAGATCAGATTCATTTGCCACTCTTGCAGTAAAGAAAAGAATTTTATCCTAGTTTAACTTAATTTCAGCATACCAAAGTTCCATGCATGGAAGAAAGAATTTGACTTGAAAAAGACATAATTTGCTAGTTCCCGCAATCAATAGCCAAGAATGACAATTTAGCAGGCCACTGGACCATGGAACTAGCAAAGTTTACTTCCAAGCACACTAACAAATCGATGAGTGAAACTAAAACATTAGAAAAAAAAGTGAATTAGTTGAGTATTTGCCAGCATGTCACCTTGATTCTAAAACTGAAAATAGGCAAAGGCTTCGAGTCCATTTCAACTTACAACATCAGGTTTTGTCTATTCCCATCCCAAAAGCAATGGTTACTCATGCAACCTGGACCTCTCCAGTATGCCATTTCTTTTGAACAGCTACTCTTTGATGGGCTACTAATCCAGCATGATAGTGCACAGTCTTTATACATTCGCTCTTCAAGAGACAATACACTGCCACACAAATTAGCAAAACGATTCTTTAGCAACTCTCCAAGCTGCTTCAATGGTTCCTTGGTCTCAGCTATGACCTCATATTTTAGGATTGGTATGTCAAAGCTTGTCTCCAGAAAAAGAGCATGGCGGATCCCGAGAGCTTTTAGGATATCCTGCAATAGATGGACATTTCGATCAGACCCAATGATTTTTTAACATAATTTGGAGGATAATGTGCAAGTTTCGTACCTCATGAACTGGCTGAGTGGCAGTTGCAGATAAGGCCATCACTGGGACGTATGGAAATGTAGGTATTGTTACATCATCCAAAACGAAAGTCAATTGTTTTTATTGACCAGACAATTCTAATAAAGTCATTTTGGATCTTAAAGACTGTGGAAGTAACTGGCAAGTTCGGAGTGTCTACTATATGTTTGATCGGATAAGAGCCCGCATAAGCAATTTATTAAATGCTTATGTACAGATACCTTGCATAAGGTCCTTTGCTGGGAGCAGAATTACAAGCAAATTGAAAATGATCCAGGAAAGACATATTTTTAAGAGCAAAGAACAGTGACAAACTAATTTAAGGGGATGAGCAGTTTCATCTACGTCAACGGGAGGAGTTGTTTCACAATGACCAAGAGGGAATTACAATAAGTAATAAATCAATTTCTCACTAACCAAAACCCCAGTTGCAACAGTCAATCAAAAATGAATGAGAAGAGTGGAAAGCGTTTCCCAAGAGTTTTATGAGAAGGACACTCTAATCTCTCCCAATAAAAAACCAAGACAATCTGTTCTCAATTCTTCTCATTGTCCTTGTTGACCCCAATATACCTTAGCAACAAAAATAAATGGATATATGGGTTGCAGAATCATTGTTAAAAGAACAAAAAGTTGTGCCCAGATCTCCCAACTTTTTGTCAACCTCCTAAACAATTGGACCATTGTGGTCAGACTCCTTGGATTTGCCCAGTAACTATTGTGGCCTCTAGGTGTCCACAATTGCTTCATCGAAAGCCAACCCCGTACAATACTGAGACATTCTTCAAGCCGCGTATTTGGACCATGCAATTACACAGGCCAATCCCAAGCCAAATGAATCAAAAACTCGCGCCACAAACTTAACAACTATTGACCAAATTAGTTTTGGGCATAGGGGTGGAGACAGAAAAGAGTGAGACAAATTCGCAGTTTTTGGAAGCATACCATGTATTTTGAAGATTCTCTGGCCAGAAGTTGAGTGGATGAATTGTTTGGAGTATTGCTTTGATCAGGAATATAGCATGTGCGTTTCCTGCCCATTTTATTGCCAAATATATCATTTTCGTCTTCACTGTCGGTAGAGGAATCCACCTAAAAAGAAGTCCGATTTTTCTCAGGTTGTGGAGAATCTTCTATAATATTAATATCATGCACAACATTGCATTTGCTGTCATTAGGGGTATCTTGGCCAAAGATATCAGTCAAAAATCCACAAGCTTCTAATTCCACAGCTTGCAAATCATCCCAATCCTCAGTGTCTTGCATAGTTTTGGCAAGTTCTGCTGGAAAATCATCACCACAGTGCTCCACAGTGATAAACTCTCAACCTTCGTCACCTTAAAACAACCAAAAGAAGAGAGCGATGATTTTGCAAGTTCCATGACAAAAAAGAGATCAAATAAATACAATCTACAATATGTAATCTGCAGTAAGATGCCATACTTAATTGTAGGCAAGACAGAGTTAAGTCAGACATTTCGCTAGTCAATAAGACTACTCTGCAAAACCCACCGAGAAATGAGGATGGGATGAACGCTCAATGAACTAGATTTAACTAGCTCCGCTCCATTCAAATCCGAAAGGGAGAGTATTCCATAGCCATCATCAGAGTGATGACTGATAGCAATAAATCTCCCTCCTCTACGATTGCACAGTCGATCAATGACAAATTATCTTCGCAACAGAAGCAATTACAGCAACTACGTCATTCCCTAATCACTAGATACCACGCGAATCGGCTAATAACCTAGAAAAGCCACCATCCAAAGCAACCTAAACACATCAAACTGGAACAGCACCAGACTATTTGTTCGTCAGGAAGACTACTTCGCTAAACCAGCTCCGATCTATTCAAACCAAAAGCAGACTTCCAGAAGGACCTACACAACCTGTTCAACGCTTACTAGCACAAAAAGTGCTCTATTCAAACCTAGAGCAAACTATTCCACAGCCATCATCATTGCAGGACAAGAAATACCTACATAACCTCTGCCAACAGTAGTCAGCAGTGCATTGTAGAGCTTTCCAACGTCACCTAAATTACCCAAATCGGATGACCAGATTGCTGGATATATTGCTGCAGGGTAATGCTTGATTATTCGGATGTTCACTTTGTTAGATTTCCCCAATAGTGTTCCTAAAAGAAGTGATATGCAACTAAACATTCAAAGTTAGCTTGAAGATACAAAACTTGGTGATCTGATATTGAAGGCAACGGAGTGTTAAATGGTTCTTCTTGACACATATGATGATCGATTGAAGAGTATATCATTGGACATTGCTTTCTCTCATTTCATTATGATTCTCCATGCTCTTCATCTCAATAATGAGAAGGCTGAAATGTTAGTACAACGTAATAGGACAGTTGTCGCTGATTCACATGACATTTGGTTTTCTTTCACACATGATTAGTGGCTGAAGGTAATGTGATCCCTTAAATGTCCTCGTCAACTTTCGACTCTCCAATTTGAGGAACTTATGATCTTTTCTCCCTTATGTTTACCTTTTAACAATTTACCAATTCAGCTTTAAGTCATCAATTTGCCAATTGAGTCCTGAACTTTTTGACAATTTATCAATGGAGTCCATCTTGCTAAAATTGCTAATTTCATGTTGGGATCAAGTCAATTTTTCGGTGTTGCATCATAGAGTAACACTTAGCACCTTGCCATGTGCATGAAAGATACATTTGGGAGTGATGTGCTTTTCGGATATCGCGTTCTTCATGACAGGGGTTAGCAAATTTTGCCAAATGAAATCTTTGCTTTTACATGTTAGAAGATGACGTACGACTATAGTTATTTTGTATTGAAGACAAACTTTCAGGTCTTCCCATTAATGACACGCATATTGTTATCAGGATAGTATATGCTTGTAAAACGGTGTCGTATGGTTTTCTTTTGAATTTCTTTCCTGCATTTGCTGTTGACCTTGCAATCTTTTGGCTGGTGAATGTAAACAATCTTCTTTGTTCTCGTCCTGTGTTGATCCTTTGCTTTTGTTTACTGCGCAGCAGAACCCTAGATTTTTAACCTCGTTTCGAAGTCTTAAATTTGGTGGTATATACATACTATGACTAGTAATGTGGTACAAATAATTCCCGATATTGACATCTGGAATAGAAACAAGCAAAAAGCTTTTCATAATTTTTAATCATACATAAATTGGATTCTTTTTACGAATTTGATATTGGAAATATGAGATGATGGGTATGAATGGATTTATTCCTTTTTGTTCTTTTCCATTTTGGGCGACTTATGTCTCATCTCAATCAATGGATGAAAGAGGGAAGAGTCAAAAATCCAATGTTATTCCCTTTGTCTTACTATTGCTCTGGAATACACTTAAAGAGCACCAGTATACCTTTGATTCCTGTGGTTTATGAATATTGAAAGCTGACAAAATCGGATTTTCGGATCAGTTTCACGGTCCATTATCTGTTGAGCCAGAAAACGACAAGTATGTTCCTCAGCAAAAGGCAAAAATCTTACTAGTTTTACGTGTGACTCCTTTTAATGGCATTCTCATAACACGGAGCCTTTATTCTATAAATCTAATAGATGTGTTGAATTGTATCTGGACCAAAAAAGAATGTGGGATCGAATGGAAATCTCAAAAGAAAGAAAAAATTCACGATCAACATAAGCAAAGGAAGCAGGGGAGAAGAAAACGGATTTCATAAATTTAAATAAAGATGAAAAATTGACAAACTTTATAAGGTAGCTACTCTTGACTAGGTTGATGTATATTTCAAGTAACATATAGCTTTTGCATGTCAATTTCAACTCTCCTCAAACACTTGGTAATAGACTAGCGTCAAGATTATAGGTATTGCATATTCATGAGTTCACATTCGTGGACAATGATTTGTGTTGGCTCACTCTAGTCAATTTAAGGGAAAAAGAGTATAATTATAGAAAAATAACATTACCACGTATGGTATCACATCAATATTAATTATTTAGAGTTAACAGGCAAATTGAAGACTTTGATTTATAATGTACTTACATAGCATTATTGGACATCTAGGTTTTATTATAATACTTAAGAGAAATTGTGCAGACCCCATAAAAAGCCCCATCATAAAATGAAAATTTCAATATAATTATTATATTGCAATTGGTTTTTTCCATTGCATCATTTATAAAATAAGTTTGTACAATATTTTCATGATAAATAATGGTCTCTTGTCTCCTAATGCAACTAAGCAAGCAAGATGATGGAAGACTTTGACTTGCATTCAATCACTAGAATCTTTTTCCCCCTTTTTCGTTTGAGTAGGCCATGTTGGCTTTTACCTTATCCCTGTCTTAGCAACTAAGCAAGCAAGATGGTGGAAGACTCTGACTTACTTTTTCTCCCCCGTCCTTTCCCCCCCCCCCCCCTTTATTTTGAGTAGGTCTTGTCGGCTTTTCCCTAATCACTTTCTTTGCAACTAAGCAAGCAAGATGGTGGAAGATTTTGACTTGTTTTTTCTCGCTTGTCCTATTTCCCCCCTTTCTTTTGAGTAGGTCTTGTTGGCTTTTGCCTCATCACTTTCTTTGCAACTAAGCAATAAGATTGTGGAAGAATTTGACTTGCTTTCCCTTACCACAGAATTTTCTAAAAGGTAATTAACTCGATTTCATAGAAAATTTGATATGGGATCTTCAAAAAAGCATTTTTTTCATGATAAAGATTTCTTTTGCAGAATGCAAATACTAGCATGAGCATGCTATGTAAGAAGAAATATCCCATTGACCCAATCTGACGTTGCCCTTAATTGTGACAACAACATATTTGTTCTTGAGTTAATCCATATATGATATAGGTCACCAAATATGAGTGACCACGGGAAGGGAAAGCAAAATGTTGTCAATCTTCACTTTGATTTGCATGGTCATGTGATCCCATCACAGAGGGAACTAACAAAAGATGAGAGTTAGTTGGTTAAAGAAATAAATGTCCTCATCGAAGATGCACAAATCCACAGTAGGATTGTTTGTATCCCAAGCACATCTGGCTCATCTATTGAGGCAAGAGAAAAAGTAATTTCCAATATCAACACCTTGTAAAAGTAGCCAATTAAAGGAGATGATTGCAAGGCTCTTTTGAAATAGTATCACGTGAAAACTAATTTCCATTGTGAACACTTTGACTTCACCATAAACATATCTATTTATTGGTTGATGGGGTAGGTAAAGCAAAGAGCGAGGACAAAGCAAAAAGTATCACCCATCTTCAATTTGATTTGAGTGACCACGCCATCTAATTACAATATAATTGTTGCGTCGATTAGCAACACGGTTGCTAGTCAATCAATAATTTGAGTGGCCACATGGAGCCATTGTGAAAAGTTGAGGATAAAGCAAAAAAGTATCGCCAATCTTCCAAAAGTTAATTTCCTCTGTGATTTGCTTGGCCACGGGCTCTAATAACAAAAGGAACTAACAAGTCAAGTCTACAATGGGTCGTCTTTCCAATTTCAAGGAGGGGATTGTTTTGGTGGTCGTGGTCAAAAAGGTTAAAATAAAAAGAAGTACAATTGCCTCGTCTAAGAAACACCATTTGCCACAAGATTGCATGTCTCCTTTGGGGCAAGATAAGAAGTAAAGCTTTGTATAAAGTCCCAAGTGCTTGTGCTTGAAGAGGAGAAATGCCAATCACCATAAATTATTGAGAGGCTCGTTTTTGTAATGAGATATCTAGTTTTGATTGCTCTAGGTTGAAGCATGAAGGTGAACCTCGAATTGCATTGACTTTCAGGATTCTGACACAACTTGATTTGCTTCAAGGCAACTTCTCCTCAAATACTGAAACCCATCATAGTAATTTCATCTCTAAATCACTACTCAAGGTAAGCCTGACCTTCATTCTCCAGTCTATTACAATTGATAGGACAAAAACACATTTGATTATTACTCATGGCATAACACCGAACATCCTTTAAGGCATACAAAATGTTACTCGTGAAATTCCCTTGACTTTTTAAAAATCATCATCACATATATTGCTAATTTTTCATACTTCAATCTTCTCATTTGAACTAATCAATTATTTTGACCATAAAAAAAATCGGTTATGTATGGTTGGACCGGTTGAATCCGGTGGAATTGCATGCTGGCCCTTATCCTGATGTTGTTTTCAAAACACTGATGATTGACCGAACTCCCTTGGGACAAAAAGTCTGCTCGATGAAAATTGCGAAAATACCCTTCTAGACCCGATTTTGGGTTCATCGGCCCTACACATACCCCAATTGTCCCAGATTACTTAAACCCTGAAACATTCAAAATAATTAGTTTTTGTAGAAATAATTCTTTTTTTCTTGAAAACAATTAAAAAACTAGATTTTTCCAAATATCGATCGTGCAAGTCAATTCCCTTCAATAATCACACAAAGCCTTTCATAGGCTACGAATTAGAATTGTCAAGAACAAAAATTTATATGAATAGATCAAACTAGCTAGAAAATTGCTGGATGTCCATAAAACCAATTTCCATTATATTGGCAATTTTCATAATTTCTGGAAAAATGACACAAAATTCAAATGCTTTCCGGAAATTATTAAAAATTCACGATTATACTTTCTTTTCTTTTCTTTGTTTTGTGCTGGTGACAATGGAAAACTTGAAAGTCAGCAAAGCTGCTGGTTTCAATGCACTTGCATGTACTTATTATGTGGACAATTTTTAGGTGGACTTTGTCTTTGCGGATTAAATTAGAGAAACTCATCATAAAGTATGGTTTTCGTGCAATTTTACTGCTTATAGCAAAGACATGACTTTTACGTATATATAGTGTAGAAAATTATTGACCCATGATGGATTTGACAATATGATTTATGCATGTTTGGGGTGGCAGGAGAATGCAGCATTTACAGGAGTAAAAACGTCTATGATAATAATATAATGGAAGATTAACAGCCAGTTAGAGCCACATTTATCTGTGTAACAAAATAGTTTTAAGTGGATATGAACAGAAGTGGCCATTCCGTACTCTATTCCAAATTGTGCGGCTTGACTAGGCTTGCCATCTGAAAACAATTTAATAGCTACGGTCAATCAGCATATCGTCTCCCAATCGATCAATAATAATTCGAGACTATCGTCTACTACTGATTGGTCCCCTCTCTCTCTCTCTCTCTCTCTCTCTCTCTCTCTCTCTCTCTCTCTCTCATTTCTCACTTTAGCTTTTGCATTCGGCCTCTCTCTTGCAGAACAATTCGAGATTATCATCTACTATTTATTCCTCACTTGCTTTCTCTATTCTTTTCCCCCTTGAAAGTTCTCGCCCAGGCTTTTTTACAATCTCCTCTCTCTCCGTTCTCAGCCTGTCTTCGCATCTCAGCTCGCAGGAGGTAATTGCTTTTTCATCTCTTATTAGCTTGTCGTTTATATTGATTTGTCGCCTTGTTATTAGAATAATTGACTGAACTAAAAGTGTTCCGGGCCCTTTTTGTCTATTGGGGATGTGGGGTGGCTGCTGAGTAGAGAGGAGGGTCTTTTATTCTCTCTTTTGGAATCGCTATTGCCTATTAAACTTCGATGAAAAAGGAAAGCCTTTATTTTCGACTTTAGATGTGGCTAATCCTATGATGCCCTTGCTGTCTAATTGTTAGTTGCATCGTAACTTAGCATTGATCTTTTGTTGAACTAGAACGAGTAGTTCTGCAAGCGCACTAGACTCTATTGCATGCAAAATTGCCACATTTTGCTTGAATCCAGAGGCCATGTTTTTATCTGCTATGAGGTTTCTCTGTGTTTGAAGGTCCTAGATCAATTTAAGGAAAAATAAATCAGAAAAATAAAAGTAAGCTGGTTCAAGGTCAACTAGTTTGGTTCTCGGTTACAAAAACAGAGAATTGATATTACAAAATAACCTGATTTTGAGTTTAGAATCTACTCATCTCAAAACCGATTGTCCTAAGAGTAACTCTTCTCTTAAAAAGATTTCATCCGACAATTTTACCTTCCTACAGAACACTCTAGATGAGTAATATTATGTTTTCCTCGAATTGTTGGACCATTAATCCTATAACGTATGGTCCCTTTCACCTCTTACTCATTTTCTCCCCTCTTTAGCAAGAAAAGAAAGAAAGAAAGAAAAACTCATTTTCTCCCTTCAAAGCTTTAAAAATTGATCAATTTTTTTACTTGGAAAAAAGAAAAGTAAATGAGTAATAAAATAGTATGGGGAAAGTTTGTGTATTTTAACCGTATCGCTACTTTTCACCTGCTCTTAAGTAATGATAGTTTCCATCATCACAACTTAAAACATACCAAAATCCATAGCATGATACTTCTTAATTTTTTACATGATATCTGATAGTAAGAAAAAAAAAAAACTAGTTTGATCTTATGACACACGCAGGAAAATAATTAAATAAGTCGAGCCATATGCACATGCTAGGAGATTCACCCTGCTTTATATCACTCATTTCTTACACCTCTTTTGTTGCAAAGAATAAATTCATCATTCAGATATGTGATTAATCAATTTAACCCGACATTTCAAATTTAGCCGATAATCTTATTCTACTTCCATTTTATTGGATAAAAAATCTTTTTGGTGATATTCTCAAGGTGGGCCCTCCAACGAAAGTGGGGACAAGCACTCAACGCTATTGTTTCAAATCTTGGTTGTCTCTGAATTTTCCTCAGCAACTTCCTTCTACTTTCTTTCTTTCTTCTCTTTTTCTCCTTCTTCCATTGAATCAGTACCTAATTTCTAATCGTTCAATCTAACATGGAGAAAGAAAAAAGTGCATAAAAAGAGAGTACTTAGGGAGCATCCGCTCCACCTTTTGGTGCCACCTAACAAATTATATCTTTATTTTACGGTCAAGATATCAATCAACTTTTAGATTTGAAAATTTGAAGTAAAAGGCTCAGTGATAGCACACAAGTTCAAAATAAATTCATTTTAAATGGAATTGTAGCATGTGGTGTTGGCAAAGAATAGATGAATGATAAATAACCACGAGCATTTGTTTATCTCCGCCTCACATTTCCAACTTCATTAAGAATATTAAAATTTTAAACAAAATTAAAATATAAAATCACATTGACAATTAGTAGCTCGGTCCTTTCTTGATGTCTTTCACATATCTCTAATTCTGTTCCAACTCAATTATTAACTTTTAAATGGTTTATCAAATTATGGTTTTCAATAACCAAATAAAAAACTGAAGGGATGATTATATTTTTAAGTGAATGCAATATGCTTGTGCACATATTATAGTTCTTTATGGCCCAATTGAAAAATTAACGTACATATTACTTATGAGTGGCTCAAGCCAACGAGTTTTGACTTGAATAGAATGAGGTCCAAAAGAAGATAAGGTGAGGACTAAAAGCATCTACAACTGCTCCTAGTCAATCAATTACCAATTATTTAAAGTTTTCATGTTCCTTTTTTTCTTGCATGGTAACAGATTCATGCTCATACTTGTTCAAAGAGATTAGTTCATCGATCCTTTTATCCAGCAGAAAAGCATCTTTCATTCCAACTTTCGCCCTCAAATTGCCATGCATCTTTCATTCCCTTTTTTGCTTTTAATTCGTGTTCATGAAGTTTTCCATGTGTCATGAATTCATAATTCAAAAGCCTTTTGGATGTTACCTCTAAATATCGCTACTTCCTTCTAAAAGTAGGCCCAAACACACCATTCCCTTCTTTTCTATTCTTTTTCCTAAATTATCTTCTTCCTTTTTAACTATTTCACATACTTCTTTTTTCAGTGGGTTATTGACTTTTCAAGAGCTGAATGATATGCCAACAAAACAGTAAGAAAAAAAAGACCCGGAAAAGAACTCAAGGATAGTGTACAAGTATTTCATTTGTCATTAGTAACTTGATACTAACGCATTATGCTCATTTGGTGTCATATAACAAATTATAGCGCAGATAGTATATCAATCTATAATTTAAATTTAAGAGTTAAAAGTGAATAGCTCGGGTCTTATATAGAAATATTGGCATGTGGGGCTAGCATGAAATAAATAAGAGAGAAATGACAACAATCATTTGTTCATCTCTACCTCGCATTTCCAACTTCAATAAGAATATGGCGATTTTAAATAAAATTTTAAAAAATGAAATCATCGAATTTGAACCAAAACATTAAGGAAGTGAAGCAAGAGACCCGAAACGAATAGAGAAACAACATTCACACAAAAAGAGAAAAGATCATCGGAGAGGGAGGGAGGGAGGGAAGGAGAGAGAGGTAGAGAGAGAGAGGACCAAGCCAACAATCATTTGTAAAAGCATCTTTCGTCGTTCATCAATCCTTTTAGGCAAAACATAAGCATCTTTCTTTCAACTTTCCCCTCTTAGATCACCATGGACAAAGAGCAGAGTCAGAGAGAGAGAGTAGAGGAAGAGAGCACTCAGGGAGCATCCTCTTCTTCATCCATCTCTTCGGAAGCCACAAATTTATGTAGCGATCAATATGATGTGTTCTTGAGCTTTAACGGCTCAGATACTCGCAAGACATTCACCGATCACCTCTACCACAGTCTATTCAAGGTAGGAACTGTACCATTTTGCGTGTTTAGGGATGAGAATAGCATCTTGATTGGAGAGGAATTTGGTTCAAAGATTCTCGATGCCATTGTACGGTCTAAGATTTCGATCCCTGTCATCTCCGAAAATTATGCTTCAAGCAAATGGTGCCTCCGCGAGCTCATTCATATCATGAACTATAAGAAGAGCGCGTCACACGTAGTGTTGCCTATATTTTACAAAGTTGCTCCATCGGAAGTGCGGCATCTAAAAGGAAATTTTGGAAATGCCTTCCATTCGAGTCGGGAGCGTTTTAATGAGAAGGATATCCAGGAAGGGCAACGAGCACTTAATGAAGTTAGTTACTTAAATGGATGGGAATCTCAGAAAATTGCGGATGGGTACTTTACTAAACTTTTCATAAGTTTTCTTCTTCTCACAAAACCGAGGACATGCAGATGAATTACTTTCATTGCAAGCTCAAAAAAGATCCCCAAAATAAACAACCAAAATGACTTGAAGACAACAAATTCCAGTACGCCTCAATAGTCCCTGAAAACCAAACCAACGACACCTAAAACCAAAGCATCCCATAGTGCCCAAGAATTTACATTTTCCTCTAGTATAGAGCCAAAAAAACAAAGAAATGACAATACGTCCAACCAATAGTATCAATCACTAAACAATAGGCCTCCAAATGACTCCAATGCTCGGTCTTCAAAGCTTGATCACCACTAGATAAAATCAACCTCCTATAGCCAACAAGGGTTGGCTTAGTTGATAAGGATAGAATGCTTCGCATAGACTATGTCTAGGTTCATAACTTCTCATTGTTTTTGTTGTTTGACAGGCATGAGGGAAAATTAATAGAACATGTGGTTGAAACTGTTATAAGCAAGTTACGGGAAGATTTTCAGCTGGATATGCCTGAGCAACTAGTTGGACTTGATGATCGTATGAAGGAAATTATGAATTGGATCGACAATCCTTCCATCAATGCTTGAATGATTGGAATTTATGGTATGGGCGGGATAGGCAAGACAACTCTTGCCAAGTGCATCTACAATCAACTCTCAAATAAATTTGTGCATGTTAGCTTCCTTCCAAATGTTCGAGAAACTACTAGGCGCCACGGTATTACATATCTACAAAGTCAACTAATATCAGATATACTACAAAACAAAAGTGAAGTGTCTAGAATTGATGATGGAATTAGTATAATCAAATCTAGATTCAAAGGCAAAAAGGTTCTCATTCTTCTAGATGATATAGATGACAAGAGTCAACTAGATGTGTTGGCTAGGGAGCGTCATTGGTTTATGGTAGGAAGTGTGATCATTGTTACAACTAGAAACAAAGCCATTCTTGATCAATCTAAATTTGAGGTAGACTACAAGTATGAATTGAAAGAATTGGATAAGGTGCAAACTTTGCTTTTGTTCAATAGACATGCATTTCGTATGGACCATTCTCTGAGGGAGTTTGAGGGTATATCTCGTGATATCATATCCAACATGGGTGGGCTTCCCTTGGCACTTCAAGTTGTAGGTTCATACTTGTATAAAAAAACAAATTGACAGGTATGGGAAGATGTGCGGGAACAATTAAAAAATGAACCACATAGAGATGTCCAAAAGATATTGCAAATCAGTTATGATGCATTAGAAGATGGAAATAAACAAATTTTTCTCGATATTGTTTGTTTCTTTATTGGCAAAGAGAGAAGATTCGCCATGTACATGTGGGAGGACTATGGGCTTTATCCAAGTCAAGGTATTGAAGAGTTAAAGTTGAGGTGCTTAATTAAAATGAGAGATGATGGTCGGTTTGAGATGCATGACCAATTGAGAGATCTTGGAAGGAGCATTTTTTGCCAAGGACAACCGCTTGAGAAACGTAGCGGACCATGGGACTACGACTACAAGAGAGTCTCAAGAGTACTACGTTTTGGATTGGTAAAATATGGCACTCCTTTCTTTATTTCTCCCTCTTATTTTAATATATTTAATCTAATATATTCTAATATTTTATCTAGGATTGACATGTGCTCTTACTTTCTTGGAGTAAACATCCACTTATGTCCATCTTAGATTTATTGTGACAGCTAAATGATTATAAGTATCTAAAGGATGAAAAATTTATACCATTTCATTCAATTTTATTGATATAAATTACATTTGTAAAGATTTGGTTGACAATCATTTTAAGATCCTTTAACTACAATTTACACTATAAATCTCATTCACTAAAAGCATGTAATTGTCATATCTAGTTGAAAATATTGATAATCTAAAGGACTACAATAATGAATGAAGATGAAGTACAAACATCATAGATCAAATAAATGAAGATTTCTTGATTAAAAAAAAATAGCATTTGCCAAAAATAATAACTAATAATTAATTCAAAATTATAAGATTGGAAAATTTTTTCACACTTATCATATGTTCTTGCTTACTAGTGTGGCCAAATGTATTGGTGGTACTCTTTTGATTTAGGAATCCAATGTTTGATATATTTTTTGTCCATTTTGATTTGGAAGATACTCGTCCCTCTACTCTACTAGTTATATCTATCTCTTTTAATTCTTATTTCCTTTTAATAGATAAGATAGCGAAAATTCCCTTAAAAGTTTTATTAGGAAAATCTTACTTTTTTTAAGGTTTTGTCACGGTGACCTTGCTCATTTCATGGATTAGGTTAGGTGTACGATAAACAGTGGATTTCCTTATAACAAACATTTGTATCCACTCCAAGTTACTTATAGCACATAAAACCATTTGTAATAAAAAAAATTCCATGAAAACGGCTAATTAGAGGAAATGCCATACTTATTATTATATCCATACCTTTGAGTATAATGATGCTCAGCATGAAGCCAATATTTTAGTTAAATTAACAATGTTCATGTCATTTTATTATTATATATTATCCCTTTAGGCTGCCTCATGATATGATTTATACACTATTGTCCAGTATCATCACGTCACTTGTTAAACAGATTTAACCAAAAAAAAAGTTTCAATTTTAAAAAAAAAATGATAAAACACTTCACAACAATATATAATGATGTTAAAGATATGTAAATATCCTCTAGAGATATTTAGGATATTTTCTCTGAGTTTCTATATGTATTTTGATCATATCTGATTTGATTTTCTTTGATTTCCTTAGATAGTCCTGTAATAGAGTTTATAAATAGGCTCTCAATGTAATCTCTTCTATATATAGAAATATATTGAAAATTCCCCATTTTTTCTCTTCCACATTATTATATTTAACTAATGAAATGAAAATCAGGTGTTTCCATAGCTACTTATAGGTGGCCCACTGACACTCCTTAACAAATTCTTTCAAAAAATTATACAAAAGTCATTAAAATTTACAAATAAACATTTGTATGTGGTAAAATGGTTTCATGTATTTTGTATTAAATAGAAGTCAAAGTGCACATGCTAAAAAATTTGAAAAAAAAGAAGAAGGAAAAGATAAAACATTGAGTTGCATTTGCTTTAGTTGTTTTAGAGCAATAACCATTTTTTTTTCTTTATTTTCACGTCATTTGTTTAATTTTCGAAAGGTCATGAAGAAAAAATTAAATGTGACTTCACGTGTCCGTATTTGTACACTGGGAAGGATAGGAAGGTTACAAATCGTGCAAAATCTGAGATTTAAGAAAAGAAAAATCTAAAAAGTTTAAAAAAACTTGCAGAGATGCCCCTTATGGTTCCGCAAAATTTTGCGGAGACGCCTCTCCTGGTTCTGCGACATTTTACGGGCAGATTCAAGCAGGAACTCCAATGAGGATCTCCTTTATGAAGTGAGATGGCTTCAGTGGATGGTCGAGCAAAGTGATTTGTCTCTTTGGATGATTAATTTGCATCTACCAAAATTATCGATACTGGATTTATCATATAGCAACATCACAGAGAATTGGCGAGGATGGAGTTCATTCACTGTAAGATTGAAAAAAGAAGATATCCCTTTTACGATTTTAGGGTTTTGTTCTTGTTTAGCCGATCAACTCATTCTTTGACAGCTTATTCTTCTTCTGTATTAGGCATCAAAGCAACTGAAAGTTCTCAACCTTGAATGTTGTCCTAATTTAAGATGTACACCTTATCTCTTGGGATTCACCCAATTGAAGGTTCTCATCTTGAGCCATTGTGGCAGACTAGAGCATCTCCACCCTTCTATTGGCAAACTCATGAGCCTTGTTTCCTTGGATTTGAGTTTCTGTGGACGTCTCAAGGAGCTACCAGAGGAGGTGGGTGAATTAAAAGATTTAGAAGAACTTAAATTAGATTCTTCTGGTATTACAAAGATTCCTATGTCTATCGGTTTTTTGAGAAAGCTGGAGAAACTGAGTGCCTTCTATTGTGGGTCATTGAGAGAAATCCCTAGCTCAATTGGATATTTACAAAATTTGCGACAGCTTCACTTGAGTCATTCTGCAATCGAAAAGCTTCCCAATGCTATTGGAAAGTTGAAAAATCTGCGAACTCTAAATCTCTCACGGTGTGATAATCTAAAAGGGGCAATTCCAAGTGAAATCGGTAACTTGCCTTTCCTCAAGATTCTCAATATTGATTTCACACCGATATCTAACCTGCCGGAAAGTATCCGGAATCTTTCTTCTCTCCAACACCTTGACCTATCGAGCTGTAATGAGCTCCGATCGCTGCCAGAGCTTCCTTCGAGCTTAACATATCTGTCAAAGCCCCCAATTGTAAGAACTCCATCTTCAGGTATGCCATCTACTTGAACACATCCCAAGCTTTCCTCAAGACCCTTGAAACTTTGTGTTGAGGAGTGTGATGAGCTGATATTGCTTAGGCTCAACGGATTCAAATACTTGGAAGAGCTTTCAATAGAAAAGTGTTGTTCCATCGAAAGATTGGACATTTATCGATTGATTTGTTTGAGCATTGCGATAGCCTAGTTGAAATTCAAGGCCATGATAATTTGGCGTTCTTGGAGGTCATGTTCATATATGATTTGATAAGCTCAGTTCTCATGTTTGTGGCACTGGATTTGTGAAGTTGAAATTGACCTCCTCGCAAATTATCCTGTATTGCTGATTTTGCTAATTGGATCTTGCAAAATAACCGGTAGCAAATACATCTTATTGTCCTGTAGTTTAGGCACTTCACCTTTTCAACATAATTTTTTTTAACTTCAATTATGTTCCTAGACACACACAGGGTTAAGTGTTGCTAAATTGCTTACTTCTTTTAGACTTGTTGGTTTCTTTTTCATCGGCCAGCTAATGAAGTGTCTGTTCATTGTGGTCCAACTCCAACTGATGTCAATGTTTATGGTATTTTACCTTATCTATCATGGGGTAAATTCTGATGCTACGATCTTGGATATCTTCATTTATTGATAATTATTCAGTGCTATCTTCCTTGTGCAGATTCAGATTAAAGTCGCATTTGATGAAACTTGATGAAACTTGAAGAAACTCCCAAAACACCACGGGTTGGAGATATAGGTAAGAATGAGTTATGTCAGTATGGAAAGGCATTCCGAAGTAATTTGCGATTGGCGTTTATGATTTGATCCATGTTGTTAAGAAGGATTCTTGATAAAGGCAATCTCTTCTCATGTGGTGTAGTAGTCCTTTGCAAGCTTTGAAATTGTGCCATTCTTTAGCAAAGGCCGCATCACAAATCTCTTGGAGGAAGACCGCATGTGCAGGTGGTTTTAGATGTGAAGTCAAGCATAAAATAAGATTTGTTAACAGGATTACCATTTAGATTTCCACCTCAAGCTACAGTTTTGTTACCGGAAAAGACTTTTTTTGTGGAAAAAGCAAATAATCTGTCAATTGCACCCAGTTTCAATGAAAAGGTTTCCAAGAAGACTGTAGTTTCTCATTTGGAAAAATTCTGAACACAAAATAAAGGCGTTCATTAGTGTAAAATCATCTCTTGTCTAGTTACGTTTGAAAATTCATATGCAGGCTTTTTGCAATCACTTTGGTTTTATAACCTAAAACTTGATTTATTTAAGCATGAATTAAAAAGCAGAAGAGAACCAGCCATGTACATTTTCATACCTAAAACCAAGTAGAGTGACCAGTTTGTTCTTGAAGAGCAGTACTACTTTTCCTCTTCGAGATTCTCTCACGTGGACACATGGAGCTTATGCCACTCGGAGTCGCTCCTCCACGGTTGTTCGTGGCATTTCCACCCCTAAAATCAAGTCTCTCTCTCTCTCTCTCTCTCTCTCTCTCTCTCTGATCAAGCAAGCACTAGGGTCTAGAGTGAAGTATTTGGTTGTTTTATGCAATTCTCGATCAAAGGTTTGTCTGAGTCTCTAGTGTGTATGGAGTTTATGTGGGGTCTATTTCTTGAAGGAGAATCTGTGCAGAAAAAATAGTTATTCTATTCTTCTTCTGAGTTCTTCTCGCAATAAACGCTAGTAGCATTGATTATCTAACGTCGTCTTGATTTTGAGGTTTCTCCTTGAATGTGGTGTTAAATGACAAAGAATGAATCGGTAGTTCGAGTGAAAATTGTTGTTTAAGTTGTTTGGACAAGGACGAAGGCTATTGGTAGAAGCTATAAGCCTATAACATAATGTGTTTATTGCAGAAAAGAGGAGAAGAAAGCAAAAAAGATGGATAGGAGAAAGTGCATCTCAGCGTTCGGCTGGATCACCATGTTGAAATTGGAGAGAGTGGCAATCTTAGGATCCACAGGAGATTTGATCGTGGAAGAAGAATGTGGCAATGGACTGGGACAAGAGAAGATGGATATGTGAGTTAGAACTAAAAGGAGGTGAATCTATCGAATTAGAAGTACTTACATAAGATTTTGTTGATATTACTGAGATTCCCACACCTATCGGTTCTTTGAGAAAACTGGAGAAATCGAGTGCCAGCTATTGTGAGTCACTTAGAGACATCGCTGGCTCAACTTGGGACTTACAAAATTTGCAAGATATGGACATTAGTGGTTTTGGGATTGAAAAGCATCCTAGTGCTATAGGAAGGTTTAAAAATCTGTGCACTATAAGTCTCCTATCATGCTGTAATCTGAAAGAGCAATTCCATGTGATATTGGTGACTTGTCTTCGCTTGAGATTCTCTATGTTACTTGAGGAAGTTTTGATGCTTGTGAGGATCCAAAACACTTTATCTGGTCTTGACTGCACATACTTGAATGATTTTGATGTTGTATTTTGAGTTGAGTCTGCTTTTTGTATGCTCGTGAGGTTCAACCTCTCTGTTAATCAAATACATAGCTACTGATATTTTTTTTTATGTCACTCTGATGCATATGTGTTTGATGTTGTTGCATTCTAATGTTATCACTTCTGAACTCAAAAAGGCTTTGCAGAGGGAGGTATGCACTACTAGTCATGCCATAAAATGAAAAAAATAACCTGTGTGCTTATATTATATGAGCTATGGGATTGCACCTGAAAATCAGTATGCACTTATGCATGAGGATGATCTCCTTCATTTCTATCAGTTTATCAATGTGATACTATCCTTTGAATGTTGTCATATAGGTTTCTGATTTTAGTAATTTGCTAAGCTCAGTTCTCATGCAACATCAACTTTGTAAAGTAGAAATTCACCTCCTAGCCAACTATCTTGTATTGCTGATTTTGCTAACGGGATATTGCAAAATAACCAAGTAATAAATTCATCTTTCTGTTATGTAGTTTAAGCACTTCACCTTCCAGCATATTTTTATTAACATTAATTGTGTTCTTAAACACAAACAAGAGTAGTGTTGCTAATTGCTACTTCTCCCAAGCCTGTTGTTTTCTTTTTCATGGGCCAGCTCATGAAGTCTCTGTTCATTGCAGTCCAATTGCAATTGGTGCAATGATGCTTGTGCATCTGTACCTTATCTCTCCTAATGTAAATTGTGATGCTCCGATCTCAATTATCTCCATTTATTGATAATTAGTAAATCCTATCCTTCTTGTGTCGATTCAAGCTGCATTTCATAAAATTCAGAGAACATTCCCAAACATCATTGGACAAAGATGTGGACCAGAATGAGATAGGTCATGAGACGTTAAGGAAAGGCATTCCAAAGTTCTTCGCAAATGGTGCTTATAACGTGCTCCATGCTGATCATCTTGATAGGGTTTTTGATATAAAAGGACCTCTTCTAATGTGGTGCAGTAGTCCTTTGCAAGCTTTGATATCATGCTATTATTTAGCAAAGGTTGAATTTCAAAATGCTTGCAGGAATGCTGCATGTGCAGGTGGTTCTAGATGTGAAGTTAAGCATAAAATCATGTTTGTTAACAAGATTACTGTTTAGAAGTCCAATTCAAGCTACAATTTTGTGAATGCGAGAGACTTCTTTCATGGAAAAAGCGAATGTCATGGAATCAGTAAATAATCTGTCAACTGCAAGCAAGATTTTCAGTAAAAAGCTTCCCGAAAAAATAGTAGTTTTTCTTTCAGAAGAATTTTGAGCACAAAATAGAAGTGTTCGTTAGTGTACAATCAGCTCTAGTTTTTCATTTAGAAGAATTTTAAGCACAAAATGAAAGTGTCCGTTAGTGTACAATCAGCTCTTGGATCTCGGGAAGTTCATGTATTGGCATTTTGCAATCACTTTAATAGTATAATCTCAAACTTGATTCCTTTTGAGCATGAGTCTAGAAAGCAGAGTGGACACAGCCGTTCATTTTCATACTTGAAACCAAATTTTCTTTGGCGTTGGCTAGAGTTGAAGACTGATGAAAAAAAATGTTAAGAAAAATCTTTGGAAGGGGGAAAGTAGCCCCTCCCAAAATTTATACTCATTTGGTTTGGACCAAACCATTGAATGGGCGTCTACTTGGTTAGTACTTGGACCCTACTACGCCAAATTGTAGTAGTTGGTCATGCATTCAAGTTTCAATCGAACCAATTTTTTTGGGGCTAGTACTCTCAGATGTTCCTCTTCATCGTACTACATTTCATTGGTGGAACTTTAGTAGTTAAAAGATACTCACAAGATAATCATATATTCCGATTCAGTCATTGTCTACTAGAACTTTAACTCAATACTTTCTGGAGCTTGAGACAAGGCCAAGTAACTTGTTAAGCCAAGTTTGAATCTTTAACCACTAAATCATACATAATGCGGGCCGCATGAACAAGTCAAAACATTAGTTAAATATATTAAACACAAAATAATCTAATTTTGAGCATATTGATTATATATAACACAAGAAAAGTCGCAAGTAAAGTCAATGTATTGATTATATAATTTATAACATAGCTACTCAATAACACAAGAATAATAGTATGCCATTTCTTTTTATAGCATACAATCTAGACCTCTTCAGTATGCCATTTCTTGACGGGCTACTAATCCAGCATGACAGTACAATGTCTTTATACATCACTTCTTATTCAAGTATTTTGCGACATCAACGCATTCGCTCTTTGCAAGGCAATATACTATGCCACAAAAATTAGCAAAATAATTCTTTAGCAGCTCTCCAAGCTGCTTCAGTGGTTCCTTGGTCTTAGCTATGACCTCATATTTTAGACTTAGTCCGTCAAAGCTTGTCTCAAGAACAAGAGCATGGGGAATCCCAAAAGATTTTAGGATATCTTGCAATGGATGGATTACTCAATCAGAATGAACCGATTATTTCAACATAATAAGGAGATTAATATATAAGTTTAGTACCTTGCGAATTGAGTGAGTGGCCGTTTCAGCTGAGGCCATCATTGGGTCATATGCAAGTTAGGCTTGAGACATACCGGTCCATAATTTGGATGAGAATCGTGTCCCCATAGACTACATTAATGATAATCACAAAGTGACAATCAATGAGCTTTCAACGTTAATAAGTCACAAGAACAAGAAAAGCTCAAATCAGCAGTCCGTTCCTTTCAAGAGATCAAACTGACAGAGCAAATCTAGTTAAGACCTTGTAAGAAACACAATCAATGATCACATGATTGAACCTTTGCTTTCTCAAGTTGTTAAAATAAAGTATAAGCGTTAATGGAATAAATAGGGATACAAGAACCAGCTTAAGAGAATGAGTATCCTCCCGAATATAGAGAGGTGATTGGATCCTTATCCAAGCTTATGCTGGATCCAATTACTCTAGGAAGTAATTTCCATTGGAGCTTATTTAAGTTGTGTCCTCTTTACTCAATATAATGAATGATGTGCCACTGAGTGTTCCAAAATGACAAAACCTAAATCTTTTCATCAAACAAGGAACACTGCATTCTGTTATATTAGAACTTCACATGGTTATGGGCTTCGGAAGGTCTAGTGTAACACTAACAATTTTATTTAGGCTAGAAACCCAGAAAAGTTCGGAAAAATAGTTCAAGTCAGCATATATAAAAGTCAACTTGCTTATATTTATCAGGAACAAGAACAACAGTTTTGTAGTGGCAACATCACAAATAATTATTCCTTTTGAAGTAGCTCTAGCATGACCTTTCTTCATGTACAAGGCATGCTAAATATTATGCATACCTCACGCAATGTGCCTCATCAATAACAAAACCAGCTAGTCGTGCCTGCAATGCATGATGGTCGAATATAATACATTTACAAAGGAACCTTTTAGAAAAAAGTAATGATGCATAAGAAACAATCCCTTTCTATGCAAGCATTTCAATATTAGAAGAAATGATGGGTCTCCCACAATCCTTTCAGTAGTTACATACAATAGCTTGCATGATGGTTTAACTTTTCTGAAAAGGCAGGCAAAGTAGAAGTGGAGATTAATAATTTAACAATCACAATACTCAGCATAAATCACAAGCCTTCGTTTATGCAAAACATTCCTATCAAAGACGCTAGATTGCTAATCCACACTTTGACAATCTGTTGTACTCAAAGTATTTGAGAAATATAGGTATTTGTACATCATCCAAAACTTATGTCAACTTCTCTATTGACCAAAGAGTTCTAATATGTCATTTTGGATCTTGAAGAGTGTGGAAGAAATTGGCAAAAGTTAAGATTGTCTATTGGACATTTGATTAGATGAGAAGCTGCATAAGCAATTTATTAAATGCTTTTGGACATGTACATTGTGTATATCCTTTGCTGTGTGCAGAATCACAAGCAAATTGGAATCGACCAAGCAGAGAATAAATTATATGAGAACACAACAGTGACACGGTGATTTAAGTGGTTTGGCAAGTATTGGCTATGTCCATGGTTGAACCATACCATGGACTCTAAAGATTGTCTGGCCAGAAGTTGAGTGGAAAAATAGCTGGTAGCTTATCTCTTCTTGCCCTCCCTGATTCTTGGTAATAGCTTTCGATTGACCTGGACATTGTGTTGCGGATGACAAAATGCTGACCACATGCCATAAAATATAATTATTGAACCAATAAAAAAAGAAGTAGAAATATGACAAAAACATTATAACTGAAGGTCAAGTTAGATTAGAGTCATTTGCCACTTTTACAATAAAGAAAAGAACTTTATCCTAGTTGAACTTAATTTCAGCACACCAAAGTTCCATGCTTGGAAGAAAGAATTTGGCTAGAAAAATAGCCAAGAATGACAATTTAGCAGGCCACTGGACCATAAAACTAGCAAAGTTTACTTTAAAGCACACTAAGAAACCAATTAGTGATACTTAAACATTTGAAGAAAAGTGGATTAATCGAGTATTTGCCAGCATGTTAGTTCGATTCTAAAACTAAAAATAGACAAAGGTGCAGAGTCCATTTCAGCTTACAACATCAGGTTTGTCTATTCCCATGCCAAAAACAATGGTAGCACGTACAACCTGCAAGTGTGCCATTTCTTTGGAATAGCTACTCTTTGATGGGCTGCTAATCTAGCATGATAGTACACCATCCTTATACTGCACTTATCATTCAAGTATTTTGCAACATCACATTTACTGTTTGAGAGGCAATATACTATGCCAAAAAAATTAGCAAAATGATTCTTTAACAACTCTCCAAGTTGCTTAGCTATGACCTCATACATTAGATTTGGTTTGTCAAATCTGTCTCAAGAACAAGAGCGAGGAGGATCCTGAGAGCTTTTAGGATTCCAATAAGTCCCAAATGATTATTTCAATAAAATCTGGAGTTTAATGTGCAAGTTTCGTACCTCACAAACTTGCTGAGTGGCAGTTAAGGCCATCACCAGGATGTATGGAAAGTTTTGCTTGAGACATCCCAGTCCTCTATAATTTGGACAAAAATCATGTCCCTGTGGACTGCAATAATGACAACAAAGAGTAATGATCAATAAGCCTTACCCGTTTACAATCATTCAAATATACAAGAAAAGCTTAAACCAGCAGTATGTTCCTTTCATGAGATTGCGCTGGCAGCATAAATCCAGTAAAGACCTCATAAGAAACACAACCAATGATCCAATGGGCAAAGTTTTGCCTTATATCTCAAGTTGTTAATATCAAGCCAAACATGGACACTTCCAATCACTTCCGAAAGAAATTTCCATTGGAGCGCATTTTAGTTGTGTGCATTTTGCTTTGTTTGATTAACAATGTGCTGCTGACTTTTTCCCAAAAGAAGGAACTAGGTCATTTCCAGAATTAGTTATTTCAACATTGCATTATGTTATACTAGATCGTCACAAAAGGTCGGGGTTTCAGAAGGTTCAGTGTAACACCAACAATGTACTTAGACTCGAAACATATAAAATGCAAAAACGTTCAAAAAAGAGAGTTTGAGTGAGCATATATAAAAGTTAACTTGCTTTTCTTAATCTAGGACAAGGGCAGTTGTTTTGTAGTGGCAACATCATAAACACGTATTCCTTTTGAAGTAACTCTAGCATGAACTTTGCTTCAGATGCAAGGATGCCAAAGAGCATACCTCACACAATGTGCCTCATCAACAACAAAACCAGCTAGTTGTGCCTGCAATGCACGACAATCGACTATCAAAAAGTTAAAAAGAAACTTTCAAAAAAGTTACATTTTATCAAAAATAGTACCTTTCTATGCAAGCATTTCAATATCTCGAGAAATGATGGGTTTCCCACAATCCTTTCAGGAGTTATATACAATAGCTTGCAAGATGGATTTTCCTGAAAAGGCAAGTGAAGAAGTGGAGATTAATGACTTGATAATCACAACACTCAGCAAAAAAAAAAAAAAAAATTAGAAGTCCGATAGAAACCCCATAGCAACAATTATAGCCCAACATTTTATGGCAAAATGATGATTGTATGATATGATATATTTCTCTAGGAACACTAAGATTCTAAAATTTATTTTTAAGGCGAACATCTTAGGCATGAATCTTCTCATTAACTACATGAAAAATGTGCATTCATTGCAACATATGGAGCATAGCATTTATGGCAGGATAAAGATTGTATGGTAAGATATACTTCTTTAGGAACACAGAGAGAGAGAGAGAGAGAGAGAGAGAGAGAGAGAGAGAGAGAGAGAGAGAGAGAGAGAGATAGAGAGAGAGAGAGAGAGAGAGAGAGAGAGAGAGAGAGAGAGCTCAACCTTGTCTAAGATCTTGGAGGACAGGAGGACAGCTGATGCTTGGGCAGCAGTTTGCTGAGACTTCAAGAAAGTAGACGGTATTCCGCACTTGAGGGCTAGAGTAATTATTTGATCCTGGATGAATGATAGAAGGGGACATATAATGACTAACACCTAGTTTAAGAGTTGCTGGCAGCTGAAACGAAGGGTAAAAACATCAAAAGAACACATGAAGAAAAGATGGGATGAGGGAATTATCCTTTCATTCACCTTTAGCTGATCAGAAAGCACTGGTTATCACTATTTGTATTATATTTACTTCAACTAGAAACATATATCAACTATTTCAAGACTGAACGGAAAACACTTTAGGATAACTCAACTTAATAAATTCGGAATAATAACTTCCTTCGAGATTCAGTAGACCAATTATTTGCATGCTACCAAGATCCATTATATGATCACCCTGGTAGAGATGATGACATAGCACATACCTGTAGGAGATAGAGACATCTACAATATGTATTTGGTGCAAGTAATTTGAAAACTTATTCCTCTTTGACTTAATAACCTTTTGAATTGGACCTGAACTATGACTAACAACAACACTTACATGTAAAAACAAGATAAATTTTCCAGGTAGTAATTAGAAGGTCCTAGAAGCATAGCACAAACCTCAAATTCTAGAAATCACAGAATAGATAGAACTGTGCGAAGGCAGAAGGAGAATGTCCTACATAATATTCTTTCCTACTTAGTCAGATCCTATACATTGGAACCCACGGTTCTGTAGTTGAATCACTTCTTATAGCTTAATTTGCATTTGGAAAACATTTGTATCCTTAAGTTTGAGCACAAACTTTGTAACAGTGCCAACAAAACATATTCCAAGATCATTTTAAAGCTTAAATTTCAATATACAGGTCTATCCATCTAGTATTTAAACAATGGAACCATTAAGCAAAGTGCACAGGGCTTGTGCTCTGAACATTGTCTCCACTTTCTTCTACATACAATCATCACATTGTGACAATTTTAACATTCACTAAACTAGCAACATAAACTTTTACCACCTCCAGTGGGCATGAGAATGAAGCAATCTTGCTTGGCTACAAAAGCTTTACATGCCTAATGCTGCATTGGTCAAAATGCCTTGTTTCCGAGACAATGTTTGCCGGTTTTATTTGAAACTGACGATATTGAACATTGAGTGACAGTGCTCTTACAGTCCTTCAACAGAAATAAGCTTCTTTAGCACCGTAATAGTTTCTGACATGGATTGACATGAAAATGAAAAATGTGCACAAAGATCACAAGCCTTCATTTATGCAACACATTCCTATCAAAGACGATGGATCGCTAAGTTCTACACTTTGATGATCTGCTATACTCTCAAAGTATTTTGAGAAAATTGGTACTCATACATCATCTAAAACTAAAGTCAACTTCTATATTGACCAAAGAGGTCCAATATGTCATTTTGGATCTTGAAGATTGTGGAAGTAATGGGCAAAAGTTATGACTGTCTATTGGACATTTCATTGGATGAGAGGCCCCATAAGCAATTTACTAAATGCTTTTGTACATGTACATCGTCTAGGTCCTTTGTTGTGTGCAAAATCACAAGCAAAATGCAAATGATCAAGCAAACAATAAATTATACGAGAACATAACAGTGACACTGTGATTTAAGTGGTTTGGCGTGTCTTGGCTATGTCCATGGTTGAAGCATACTATGGATTCTAAAGATCATCTAGCCAAAAGACGAGTGGAAGAATCACTCGAAGTATTGCTTTAGTCAAGAACATAGCATGTAGATTTCCTGCCCATTTTACTGCCAAATATCTTGCCTTCGTCATCACTATTGGTAGAGGAATCCTCACCTCAAGAAAAGTTAGGTTTTTCTCAGGTTGTGGAGAATCTTCTATAATATGGACATCGTGTATAACTTTGCATTCATCGTCATAACGGATATCTTGGCCAAACATATTGGTCAAAATTCCACAAGCTTCTGATTCCGCAATTTGCGAATCATCCCAATCCTAAGAATCTTGCATGGTTTCGGCAAGTTCTGCTAGGAAGTCATCGCCACAGTGCTCCACAGTGATAAACTCTCGACTTAGTCCATCTTAAGAAAACCAAAAGAAGAAAGAGATGGCTTTGCAAGTTCCATGGCAAGCGAGAGATCAAATAAATACAATCTTCAATACGTAATTTGCACTTAGTTCAGTGAGACGTTATTAGTATTATTGCAAGACACCATAAGCAATTCGCAATGAGTTCAGAAATAAGCCAGACAGTTCACTAGTCAACAGGACTACTCCGCCAAACCCACAAAGAAAAGGGATGAGATTAACGCTTAATGAACTAAATTTAACCAACTCCAGTCCATTCCAATCCAAAGTAGACTATTCCATAGCCATCATCAGACTAGTGACTAGCCGCAATAAATGTCCTTATTAGCAATGCACGATCAACCAATTCACAAATTATCCACTCAACACAAGCAATCATGTCATTCTCTAATGACCAGATATCACACAATTTGGTCAATAAGCAAGGAAAAACCATCGCCTAAAGTAACCTAAAACATCAAACTGGAACGGTGCTAGACTTTTTGCCCATCAGTAAGACCACTTCATGAAACCTGCTCCAGTCCATTCAAACCTAGAGCAGACTATTCCACAGCCATCATCGTCCTGGTGGACGAGAAATACCTACACAACCTTTGCAAACACTAATCAGCATAAAAAAAAAAAGGCGGGCGATAAAGTAACGATTCAAGTTACCGTAGAGGGAAACAAGACGGTCCAAGCACTTGCTGGCAGACTACTCATCGAAGCCGAACTCAAGAGCCAATCTCAGCTACCCCGAGCTTTCCATTGAGTCTCAACCTGTTCGATTCATGTTACTCAATACACTATATTGGGGTATACTCTGAATACTTGCGGGTATAGGATTGTATGAGTAATTTTTCAATAAATGGCTGGGTTAAAAATCTATAACAATGGATAGAAGAATTTTGGGGAGTTTTCACGGCCCCGGTGAACGAGGGCCTTCATCATAAGAGTCAGGAGGTAGCAAAATGCCTAATTTTCTGACCTGCACAAAAGGTATAACCTCGTGGAGCTATTTCTTTAGGACGATAATGTGTCATGACATCTTATACATTGTAATTACCAACACAAAAATGTCAAGACTTAAATTGGTGTCAATAGGCTGTGATCACCGACGATCTCCTGCTTATTATTTGCTACAGAGTTGAAATTATTCACTACGAGAATCACTCTTTGTACGAGCTTTTACATTGCATGATACTTGGCATTGAAATTACAACTATGGTTAAATGCTATGACGCGATGATTCCTCGATGGATCATCTAGCTACTATAACAGCTCTATTCGCCTTTTTGAAAATGTCAAAGCATCGACTTTATTATTAGCTTTGAAATTTATGGGAGGAAGAGGACTATGGTAGGTTTAGGTACCGGTTGGATTCTCACGTGTGATTCAACGGTCCACGTAGGCTAAGTTAATGAAAGCCATACGTCAATCGTCACGTTGGGTCACCACCTACCATGAGATTTTTAGATACCCTTCGTGTACGACATTGGGAGCGAGAACTAAACTATCCATTTAAAATGGAAATACAAAGAAAACAGAAGACAGATGATGATGTTGTTGAGATTAAGGCTTTGAATTATAGATTTGGTCCACGTAGTTTCGATTCATATCTCAATTTGATCACTAAATTTGGCATGTTGCGTTCAATTTTCTTAGGTTGTCGGTATGGTTGACATTAGATTTTAAACTCATCCTGATCCAATATACTGAGGTGACTTTTCAAATTTCAGTTTTGAAATTTCTAAGTTTGATTTTCACTTTTAAAACATTTAATTCTTTATAAAATTCTAAATATCTCAAATGCTTAAATGTAAGTACAAATATTTTTAGTCAAGTAAACATAAATTCGTAAAGTTTTAATTTTTTTTATCAACTTTCATTGAAAAGTCAAAAGTAACCTAATTTTCAAGCCCATTCAAATGAAGTAGATCCTCATTTCATATAGTCACATTAAACCCATCTGCTTACCGATAACTCATTGGTAGGTTTACGTGGTCATGATGGCTTGTATGCATCCTTGAAAATTAGAAGAGTCAAAAGTTTCGAGACGTCATGTCAAAAATTACGTTAACTAATTTCCTAAAATTCATTTTGTGAAGTCACCATTTACTGTCGCTTTCCGAATATTAGGTCAACTGGACCTCAAAATCCAAGGTAATGTAGGATGGTCACATGCCACTTAGGTAAGCGAAATTTATGAAGGCTATTAATTTTGGAAATTCATCTATCACCATCTCAGTATTTGATTATGTGCAATGAAGGATCAGTACTAAAGTTACTTTTTTGTTTCCCAATCATATATGGAGTATTTCTTTGATTAAGTAGCATGTGTATTTACCAACATATGCTAACCATGGAAAATATTTCTTAGTTCTTTTTATTTGAAATGAGCTTTGAAACGAAATTTAGGAAATAGGGATTTTAAAATGGCTTGTGTATTTTTTAACTGAGCTTGAGCCGATTGTCTATTCATATTCATAAATAGGGATGTCAGCAGTACCGGTTCAATTAATCCTCGGATCCTCTTGAAATGTAATGGCTTTAAGTCAAGTCTTGGATGTCCGGATTTCTTTAGGATTAGAAAATCCGATCAGGTTCCGGATGAATCTGGGATGCAAATATTCTATTGTGTGCGTTTGATAATGAATGTTTTGAATGGGATGATGCACGTTGTTTGACCAAGTTATTTGCACTTTTTAGATGGGAATCAGAATTTATATTGGTTGAGTTATGGAATTTACTTATTATATATTCATTAAATGAAAATCATAATTGAGGATGTTCTAAGTGACTTTTAGATTTCTATATATGTAAATAAGTGCAGTACAAGATTAAATGCTGTTATTATGAATTAGGGATGAGTTCCCCCAACTCGATTGCCTTTTTTTTTTTTGTCAGTCCTACTCTATTCCTACACTACACTCACTCTCAGACTTTTGCCCTGCCTCTTACAGGGCGTGAGAGTCGAAATCTACTCCTGAAACTTATGCGTCCCCATCCCATTCCCCCCTGAGAAGGTGGGGAGTTGAACTCCTCACCTCTCTCTTCCATGTTGGAAGAGTGGCCACTTGGGCGAATCCCAGTGGTTAACTCGATTGCCTTGTCAAGTTTGTTCAGACTCAATTATGATCATGAGCCTCAAGTTCCTAAATCGCACCCCATGAGCTCAAGACCATCTGGCCTTGCTCATGTACTAAGTTGGTTCGATGCAATTGATTCATACTTCGAAACTGAAACTCCCATAAATTCGATTGCAAATTTATGGTTAACTTTCCTAGGATTCTTTACTTCAATTCACATCTCATGATCCATAATTTTTGAAATTTTTATTTGAATTCCGTTGGTCCACTCGGGTTACGGATTCTTACTATAAACAAACTTAAAAGGCCAAAATTTCATCTTGAACATCAGACGCCAAATCAATGCAAAAGCAGTTTTATTTGTATTTAAAAAAAAACATTTTTACAAATAGCAGAGGCAGAAAGACTGAGAAAATTAAAGGAAAATTGAATTTATGAAATGGGCGATCGGTTCCTATTTGGTCCAATAAACTAGTTACTATTTATTTTCATGTTTTCATCCAAATATCTTATGGTCCAAAATATGATCACGCAAATTGTTTACCTATAACTTTTCAATATCCTTATGAAAAATTAATTACATTCAAGCGTTTCTGCGACTGAATCCATTTTAAAATTGGTAAATGCATTGCTTGTGAAGTATGTGTGTCCAATGGATCACACCTACTAAAAAAGTTTTTTTTTTTTTTTTAGTTCATATAAAGTATCAGTATAAATTTAGCAATACTCTTCCCCCTGATCTGTTATAAGAAAGGGATACTATGCAACTTCCACGAATTTAGAGCTCCAACAAACCAACCAGGTGCTTTCATCCAGATATCTTATTCTCCCATTACAACTTCATATTTCTTCAGAAACAATAAACTAAATCTACTAATTTATAATGATGAAAAAAGGTTCCCCTTAGAGTCAGGAATCGGACTTTTAAGAATTGGGGAGATAGAGCAATATTAGTTTGGGCGGTCCGTTTTGCACAACCCGGGATGCTATGTCATGTTAATTTATTTAATTTTCCTTAAGACAAGTAGCTGAGGAAGTAACAAATACTCAATGCTTGCCGAGAGATCACGGGACCAAAGGAGTTTGCTGAATTCTCAATCCAATCCTTCTTCTATTTCTTCTTCTCGTCTTCTTTGCAGATCCGAAGATCGATCTGATCGGAGCCGACTCGGGTCTGTACCCGCTTTCTCCATTTTCTCCTTCTTCATCAATGGCACCGAAGAGGGTGTTGTTGCTGCTCTTGCTGTTGTCGTCGTTGATTCTGCTGTGGCTGGCCGCCCTTGACGGCGGGGATGCGATATGGATGACCCTGCCCCTGACCGGCACCAAGTGTGTCTCCGAGGAAAATCCAAGGCCACGTTGTTGTCCTCGCTGACTACGTCGTCGTCTTCGACGACCACTTCCACATCCCCACCATCTCCATCAAGGTTCTCGCTCGAATCCTTTGCTCCTTTCCGTTCCCGTTTGAAATTTGCCTTTTTTTTACCTTTTACGTGAGTGATTTATAATCTTCTGCAGCAGCCCCTCCATTTCTTCATCTTTCAACTTTTCAACCCTAAAATCCGACTGCTGACAGTCGCTTGTCACCGTTGGCAGCTAACCGCTGACTGTCGTCACCGACCGCCGCCCACAGCCCATTGATTG
This sequence comes from Eucalyptus camaldulensis, assembly GCA_019915185.1. Classification (NCBI taxonomy): domain Eukaryota; kingdom Viridiplantae; phylum Streptophyta; class Magnoliopsida; order Myrtales; family Myrtaceae; genus Eucalyptus; species Eucalyptus camaldulensis. Next base: position 11,490,108 of record JAHSVA010000001.1, read on the forward strand.
TAAGGGGCGGTCGGCAGCCGTACGGCAGTCGTGTGGTAGTCGTGCGGCAGTCGTGCGATTGTCGTGCAGTGGTCGGGCAGCGGTCGTCAGCCAACAAGTGGCTAGTAGTCGGGTGATCAACAGTGGCAGTCGATGGTGGTTGTCGGTCGGCGAGGGTAGTCGGTGGGTTGTGGGCAGCAGCAATAATGGTCACCGGTGGTTAGGGGATGTGGTGACGACGGTTTGGTGGCGAGACGATGATGATCGCCGGTGGTCAGCCCATGATGGTCACTAGCGATCAGGTGGCAGCGGCGGCAATGACGACAATTGCCGGCGGTCAGTGGCTAACGGTCGACAGATGATGGCCGTAGGTAGCTGGAGGTGGCTGGTGATTGGCAAGGGGCCATCAATGGCTGTAGCAAGGAAGAAGAACAAAAAAAGAAAAAAAAGAAAAAAAAAAGAAAAATGGACTTATTTCTAAAAATTGTTTTCGGAATAAACTTATTTTTGTTTATTGTTTCTATCCAAATATATTTCCCGACTGCTTTTTTATTCCGGGGAACAGAAAAATAAGTTGGCATTACTAAATGGATTTCTACTCTTTTTTTTTTTTTTTTTTTTTTTCGGGGAACAAAATAACAGAAATTAAGAGAAATAGAAACGTCGCCATGTAGGCTCTTAGTGTTCCTATAACTAGTCCATTATGTATTGTGTAATTTATTCCAAAGAACTCTTGTTTATGTATTGAAATCAATCTATGACTACTGATATTCATAATATTAACACGTAGGAAATTCTCTAGAAAAAGGTTCATTGGAAGTGGATCGAAAGAGGATGTCCAAACATATTTATCATTGGAAGTAGTTGGATTCATGTTACTCAATTTACTATATTGGGGTATACTCTGAATACTTGCGGGTATAGGATTGTATGAGTAATTTTTCAATAAATGGCTGGGTTAAGCATCTATTACAATGGATAGAAGAATTTTGGGGAGTTTTCACGGCCCCGGTGAATGAGGGCCTTCATCATAAGAGTCAGGAGGTAGCAAAATGCCTAATTTTCTGACCTGCACAAAAGGTATAACCTCGTGGAGCTATTTCTTTAGGACGATCATGTGTCATGACATCTTATACATTGTAATTACCAACACAAAAATGTCAAGACTTAAATTGGTGTCAATATAGGCTATGATCACCGACGATCTCCTGCTTATTATTTGCTACAGAGTTGGAATTATTAACTACGAGAATCGCTCTTTTTATAAGCTTTTACATTGTATGATACTTTGTATCGAAATTACAACTATGGTTAAATGCCATGCGGCGATGATTCCTTGATGGATCATCTAGCTACTATAACAGCTCTATTCGCCTTTTTGAAAATGCCAAAGCATCGACTTTATTGTTAGCTTTGAAATTTATGGGAGGAAGAGGACTATGGTAGGTACCGGTTGGATTCTCACGTGTGATTCAACGGTCCACGTAGGCTAAGTTAATGAAAACCATACGTCAATCGTCACGTTGGGTCACCGCCAACCATGTGATTTTTAGATATCCTTCGTGTACGACATTGGGAGCGAGAACTAAACTATCCATTTTAAATGAAAAATACAAAGAAAAAAGAAGACAAATGATAATGTTGTTGAGATTAAGGCTTTAAATTATAGATTTGGTCCATGCAGTTTCGATTCATATCTCAATTTGATCACTTAATTTGGCATGTTGAGTCGACGTAATAGACGCTGAGCTATCTTGCGTTAAATTTTCTTAGGTTGTCGATATGGTTGACATTGGATTTTAAACTCATCCTGATCCAATATGCTGAGGTGACTTTTCAATTTTCAGTTTTGAAATTTCTAAGTTTGATCTTCACTTTTAAAACATTTAATTCTTTATAAAATTCTAAATATCTCATGCTTAAATGTAAGTACAGACATTTTTAGTCAAGTAAAAATAAATTCGTAAGTTTTAAAGTTTTTTTTTTTCAACTGTCATTGAAAAGTCAAAAGTAACCTAATTTTCAAGCCCATTCAAATGAAGGAGATCCTCATTTCAGTCACATTGAACCCATCTGCTTACCGATAACTCATTGTTAGGTTTACGTGTACATGATGGTTTGTGTGCATCCTTGAAAATTAGAAGAGTCAAAAGTTTCGAGACGTCATGTCAAAAATTACGTTAATTAATTTCCTAAAATTCATTTTGTGAAGTCACTATTTAATGTCGCTTTCCGAATATTGTGTCAACTGGACCTCAAAATCCAAGGTAATGTAGGATGGTCACATGCCACTTAGGTAAGCGAAATTTATGAAGGCTATTAATTTTGGAAATTCATCTATCACCATCTCAGTATATGATTATGTGCAATGAAGGATCAGTACTAAAGTTACTTTTTTGTTTCCCAATCATATATGGAGTATTTCTTTGATTAAGTAGCATGTGTATTTACCAACATATGCTAACCATGGAAAATATTTCTTAGTTCTTTTTATTTGAAATGAGCTTTGAAACGAAATTTAGGAAATAGGGATTTTAAAATGGCTTTTGTATTTTTGAATTGAGCTTGAACCGATTGTTTATCCAACTTCATATGTAGGGATGTCAGTAGATCGGTTTAATTAATCCTCGGATCCTCTTGAAATGTAGCGGCTTTAAGTCAAGTCTTGGGTGTTCAGATTTCTTTAGGATTAGAAAATCCTATCAGATTTCAGACGAATCTGAAATGCAAATATTATATTGTATGCGTTTGATAATGAATGTTTTGAATGGGATGATGCACGTTGTTTGACCAAGTTTTTTGCACTTTTTTAAATGGTAATTAGAATTCATATTCGTTGAGTTATGGAAGTTACGTATTAAATATTCATTAAGAGAAAATCATAATTGGGGATGTTCTAAGTGAACTTTATATTTCTATACATGTAAATAAGTGCGGTACAAGGTTAAATGCTGTTATTATGAATTAGAGACTTTGCTCAAAAAAAAAAAATTATGAATTAGAGACAAGTTCCTACCAACTCGATTGCCCTTGTCAAGTTCTATTGGACTAGGTCGTCTCTCTTCTCGGAAGAGCTTTCCTCTCTACTCAAGGTAGAGCTTTCCCCTTTTCCCTCAAATGGCAAATTGCACTGCAGGAACCCTAAAACCCCCACGATTCTGGCTTTGACGCTCCTCCCCGATGGATAAGCGGGCACTCCAGATCTGGTACACAAACCCTAATCTCAAACCTTCCTTCTTCCCATCAACGCCACCATGAACCCATCCATGAACAACCACCACATCACATCCTCCCATACCCACAGTACCGTAAACCCTAAACCTCTCCCCAGTTGATCGCACAGTAGCCCCAACCCAAACCACTACACACTCTCAGAGCCCCCTTCAATCTAACCCCAAACCTCCACCCATTTCCCCCAAAACACACACGGAATCAGCAAACCGACCACAATATGAAGCAAAGAGCAACGACCCAGTCTTCAGCTTGCTCAACTGAGTGAAGGACAGCGACCCAATCTCATCTCAGCGCAGGCAAAGAGAAATAGCGACATCCTGAAAATCGGAGCAATGGAAGGTGAGAACGAAAATGACCTAAGACTTTCAGCATTATGCAAGAGTTTAGGTCACCTCTGGGCAAAGAGTGACGTGGTCGAAGTTTCAACTGAAATACCTCCAACTAAAATGCAAGAATGTAAACTTACCCTATTTGGGAAGCTGTTCTCCAAGCCACATGTAAACTTCCAAGCTTTCACTACTGTAATGAAGAAGGCATGGAAATCTGACTCTGTTGTTTGCCTGCAAAAAGAGCTAGGATTATTTTCCTTCGTGTTTCAATCTGAAGAAGAAAAAGAGAGAGTCAAGAAAACAGGCCCATGGTCTTTCGGAAGCAATCTATTAGTGCTGACACAATGTGACCCAGAGGTTCCAGAACACTGTTATGACTACACTCGTTGTGCATTCTGGATCCAAATGGGAGGGATCCCACCAGGATGGTTGAGAGAGGATGTGGTGGCTGAATTGGCTGAAAGAGTGGGCCGACTTGTCGAGATAAAGATGGAGACTAGTGGAAGTGGCCCACAAAAGGTAGGAAAGGTGAGAGTAGAAATAGATTTGAATTCACCTTTGAAATCGGGAGCAATATTGGACATAGGGAAGAAGAAGCTATGGGTGGAGTTTAAGTACGAACGACTGCCTCATTACTGTTACACATGCGGGAGAATTGGGCATTACGCCACTGACTGTGAGGAGATCCCCTATGAGCAGACCAAATGGGCAGAAAACAAGATAGGGAAGTACGGACCTTGGTTAAAGGCGGAAGTTCGTGATCATAGCCCCCACTGGAAAGCCTTTTATGGCCAGCTCGAAACAAATTCAGACCCGGAAGAGATAATTCCTGAAACGCCTGGAGCAGAAAATGATATGGGAGAAGAGGTTAGAAAAGAAGAGGAGAAGCGAGCTTCTATAGCACGAGGTAAGAAGAGGGCAGACTGTTATCCAGATAACAACAAAAACGAAGGCTTGGCAACAGACCTCAGCAAAAAAAACAAAGGGAAGCAGATCATGTGCATTGACTTCCCTAAAGAGAACCTTCAGGGGGAGGAAAGAAACAGTAGGAGAGGCTTCAAGACTCAGAAAGCAAAAAAACAGAAAAAAGAGGCAGAGAACACCATCCTATTTGTGGATGAAACAGAACTTCTAGACACCCCTGTTCAGATAGTCAAGGAGGGTAACGATTGGGCTTTGGTGGCTAGCCCTAATAAGCCACCGAAGACGTCATGAAAATCATCAGCTGGAACTGTCAGGGGCTAGGCAACCCCCTGACGTTCCAAGAGCTGAGAGCTCTAGTTGCTCTCGAAAGGCCTACCATAGTCTTCTTAATGGAGACCAAGAACAAGGAGTCGAAGGTGGAGGGCGTTATCAAACGCCTAAAATTCCCAAATAAATACCTAGAGAGCCCGGAAGGAATTGCAGGAGGACTAGCACTCATGTGGAGCGCAGAGGTGGACATAAGAGTAATTAATAGCACTAAAGCCTTCATCGATGTGGATTGCCAGGATCCGATAGGCGGTAGCCACATGCGAATCACCTTTATCTATGCACCAACCAATTATAGGGAGAAACTACTTTTATGGCAGAAATTAAGAGAGATACGGTCACAGAACCTGCTTCCATGGATATGTATGGGGGATTTTAACGAAATATTATACGCTTGGGAGAAGGTGGGAAAGAAGGAAGCTGACAACTATAGAATAACAGCATTTCGTGAGGTTCTGAACGACTGCTCCCTAATGGATGTTGACAGTAAAGGGTGTGCCTACACTTGGGCAAACAACAGAGCAGGAGCGGATTTGGTTAAAAAAAGATTAGATCGTGTAACATGTACCATGGAATGGCGGGTGACCTTCCCAAATGCTGAAGTACAAGCTTTACCAGCTGTAGGTTCAGACCACAGCCCTCTTCTTCTTGCACTCCACCCTGAAAGCAAGAAAAGGAAAAAACAATTCAGATTTGAAGCTTTTTGGATGGAAGAGACAGAATGCAGGGAGATAATCAAACGAACATGGACTGAAAACTCCTCAATAGAAAACAAATTTTCAGACAAAGTTCAAGAAGTGTCAAAGGAACTTGCTACATGGAGCCGAGACAAGTTTCCTAATGCTGTCCGTCGGATAAGGGAACTAAAGCAGACTTTAACAGAGATAACAAACAGACCTCCAGAAAGATGTAGTAAGGAGGAAGCTCAGGAAGTGAAGGGCCAACTAGAAAAGCTATGGAGACAGGAAGAAAAATACTGGGGGCTGAGGGCGCGCATAAATTGGCTTAAGTGGGGAGATCAAAATTCAAAGTACTTCCATGCCACAACGGTACAAAGAAGGCAGCGAAACAGAATTGTAATGCTGAAAATAAATGAAGAAACTTGGTGCAGGGAGCCGAGCGTACTTAAGCAACATATTCAGGGCTTTTATCAAACACTATATGAATCCGTGGGTCCGAGGAATATCCAGCCAGTACTAAATCAGTGCCCCAGTCCAGTAAATGAAACAATTAATGCCTATCTCCTAGAAAAAGTGCGTATGGAAGAAGTCGAAGAAGCGGTTTTCCAATTAGGATCAACGAAAGCACCGGGTCCAGATGGCCTAAACGGGCAATTTTATCAGCACTTTTGGGAGGAAGTCAAGCATGAAGTTGTTCAGCTAGCCCAAACGTTCTTTGAGACAGGTACCATCGATCCCACCCTCAATCAAACACATATCTCCCTAATACCGAAGGTCAAAAATCCAGAAAGCATAACCCAATTCAGACCTATAAGCCTATGCAATTTTAGCTACAAAATCATTGCAAAAGTGATGGCAAACAGATTGAAGAGATGGCTCCCAGACATTATCACATCCGAGCAGAGTGCATTTGTGCAAGGTAGGCAAATCCAAGACAATATATTCATAGTGCAGGAAGTTATACACCAACTCCAAATCAAGAAGAGGAAAAAGAAGTTCCAAGCCATTTTGAAAATTGATATGCAGAAAGCATATGATAGGGTAGAGTGGGATTTTTTGGAGGCATGCTTGCTGAAAATGGGCTTTAATACAAGATGGGTTCGGCTGATCATGCAATGCGTCACAACAACCACTCTTAGTGTCAAGTTTAATGGGGAGCCAATGCAATTTTTCAGACCATCAAGGGGACTAAGGCAAGGTGACCCTCTCTCACCTTATCTTTTTATCCTGGTATCGAATGTCCTATCGTGGTTAATGCATAAGGCAATGGAAGATGGAAGCCTCACAGGAATAACCCTCAATAGACACTGCCCCACCCTATCACACCTTCTTTTTGCCGATGACGCTATCTTCTTCCTTAATGGGACTATTACAGAATGCCACAACTTAGCTGCTGTCCTAAACCAGTATTGCTTTGCCACGGGTCAAGCAATCAACCTCAACAAATCAGGGGTTTGCTTTAGCAGGGACTGTCCTCCAACTCTAAAAAGTAACATGGCGCAACAACTCCGAGTGCCGATCATCGACAAAACAGGAAAGTATCTCGGAGTCCCGACGGACTGGGGAAAATCAAAAAAAGAAATGTTTGCTTGGATCCTAGCTCGAGTAAACATGAAGTTGGAAGGCTGGAAAGAGAAAGTTCTATCCAAAGCAGGAAAAGAAACGCTGATAAAAAGTGTTGTGCAAGCTCTGCCTCAATACGCAATGTCAATCTTTAAAATACCCATCTCAATATGCAGAGCAATAGAACGAAGAATAGCATCTTTCTGGTGGAAACAAAACGACAAAAGAAATGGTTTGCACTGGAAGAAATGGGAAGACTTGAAACTGAGGAAAGATGAAGGAGGGCTCGGATTCAGAGATTTGACAACTTTTAACAGGGCGATGCTGGGCAAACAAGCTTGGAGGCTATCTCAATCCCCCTCAGCCTTATGGAGCAGAGTACTACAAGGAGTTTACTTCCCGAACGGAGACATATGGAACGCAGGGAGAGGGCAGCGCCCCTCATGGGGCTGGCAAAGCATTCTCGTAGGGAGGGAAGCGATTGAAAAGGAGGTGGAATGGAGGGTAGGAAACGGCAAGCAAATCAGAATTCGAGAGGACAAATGGCTAGCACATGGAGTTATAGGAGGGCCGGCAAACAAAAACGACCCTAAAATGGTGGCAGAACTCATCAGTGAAGAAAATAGAGCATGGAAAGAAACAGAAGTCCAAAACCTATTTGAAGACCGAGTGGCAAATGAAATCCTATCCATCCCTCTAAGCCCAAATCAGCAGGAAGACAAGTTAGTATGGAAAGGGAACAGGTCTGGAGTGTACACAGTAAAGAGCGCATACAACAAGGTATGTGCGCAAACGACAAAAACAGAACAAAACAGAGCATCAACTTCATTCCGGCCCCCTCGAACACTATGGACACAGCTATGGAAGTTATCCATCCCCCCGAAGATGCGCATATTTGCATGGAGCATATGTCAAAATGCAATACCAACTAGAGAAAACCTCTACAAAAGACAGGTGGTACCTGACCCAATCTGTTCGCTCTGCAACGCACACCCGGAAACCACCGAGCACCTGTTCCTCCTCTGCAAGTGGACAAAGAAAATATGGACAGATCCACGGATTAACCTCATGTGTAAACCCACGCACATATCGAGGTTTGATAAATGGTTGAAGGAATGCTTCGAAGGCAACCACCACTCACCCGAGAAGGAACTAGTGGCGATGGTCCTCTGGTTTATATGGAAAGCCCGCAACGGAACCATCTTCAGAGCAAAACCGCCAGATCCGGACACAATCGTAGATCTCGCACAAGCAAACCTCCAAAATTTCAGAAGATGGCACAACACAAGCGAAGCTAAGCACCCCACAGACTTGTACTTACCGAGAAGATGGAGACCACCGGACAGAGGAACCCTGAAACTAAACGTCGATGGCTCGTGGGTACCGGGAGAACCGGCTGGATCGATCGCCGGAATACTGAGGAATCACGCCGGACAGGTGGTGGATGGCTTCGTCAGCGAAATCTGCGCCTCTTCAGCCGTGCAGATTGAAACCCTAGCTATTTTGAAGGGACTGGAGTTTCTGCAACAGAGAAAGCGTTCGCACGTGGAAGAAGCCGGAACTGAACTAGTTGAAGCAGAGAAAGTGCTATGCGAGACTGACTGTTTGACAGCAGTACAAAGTCTTATGGGCTGGGCCGCACACCCCTGGAACGTGCAGACCATCCTCAGCCAATGCAACAAAATCCTGGCCCAATCAAGTGCGATGCAGGTGGTGTATTGTCCTCGTGAAGCCAATTCAGCCGCCGACTGGTTAGCGAAGGGTAACAGAACAAAATCACTCCCTCAAAACTGGATGTCTAATCCTCCTCCAGCTCTTTCGGAAATTTTGTGTTCGGAATTTTACTTGCCGCCTTATTGTAATTCTCGAAGTTATGAATGAATGTAACTACTTTTCCGACCAAAAAAAAAAAAAAGTTCTATTGGACTCGATTGTGATCACGCCCCGTGAGCTCAAGGCCATCTGGCCATGATCATGCACTAAGCGGGCTCGATGCAATTGATTCGTCCTTCGAAACTCCGGCAAATGCGATTGCGATTTTATGGTTAACCTTCTCCAGGATTCTTTACTCCAACTGAAACTCGTGATGGATAATGTTCAAAATTTCTATTTGAATTCCGTTGATCCACTCGTATTATGGATTCTTACTATAAACAAACTTAAAGACCAAAATTGCATCTTGAACATCAGATGCCAAATCAATGCAAACGATATTTTATTTGAATTTTCTTAAAAATATTTTTACAGATAGCAGAGGCAAAAAGACTAAGAAAATTAAAGGAAAATTGAATTTATGAAATGGGCGATCGGTTCCCTAATCGGTCCAATAGATGTAGTCACTATATATATATTTTATATATATTTTTATCTGTATATCTTATTGTCCAAAATATGACTAAAAACAAATTTAGAGCTCCAGACAAATCAAATCAGATGATTCTATCAGAATATCTTATTCTCTAATTATAGTTTCATATTTCTTCATAAAGATTAAGGTTAATATCTTGAAAAATCCCAAACTGGTACACATGTGACAAATTTACCAAAAACTATTTTTTGACCACCAAAAACCCCAAATTGGTATACCTTTGACAAATTTACGCTAAACTAATACACTTGTGATAAATTTATCTCTGTTAGTTTTAATTAAATTTTCTTGTTAAATTATAAAGTTAAATAACACGTGATAATTAACCAGTATATCAATTTAGGATTTTACACTCTGTTTGTCACAGTTTATAATTTTTGTGATTTTTTTGTGGTATTAATCTAATTTTTCGAATGGTATATTAGTCATGAATTTACTATTTTGGGATTTTTTGTGGTCAAATAAATTAGTTTGGGGTAAATTTGTCATAAATGTACCAGTTTAGGGCTTTTTATAGTTAGTCGGGGTAAATTTGTCACAGGTATACCGGTTTGGGGTTTTTCATGATAAAAAAATAATTTTGGGTAAATTTGTCACAAGTATACCAGTTTGGGGGTTTTTATGTATTAATGCTAAAGAATAAACTAAATCTACAAATTTATTTGAAGAAAGAAAAAATAATGATGAAAGAAATAAGTATATAAAATCAGTTCCCCCTTAGAGTCAGAAATTGGACCCTTAGGACTTGGGGAGCCGAACCAATGCCAGTCCAGGCGGTCCATTTTGCATAGCGCATGATGTAATTTTATTTAATTTTCCTCGACAAACGTAGCTGAGGAAGTAACAAATACTCAACGCTTGCCGAGAGATCACGGTGTCAAAGCAGTTCGCCGAATTCTCAACCCAATCCTTCTTCTCTTTCTTCTTCTTCCTCTTCCTCGTCTTCTTCGCAGATCCGAAGCCGGATCCGATCGGAGCCGACCCGGGTCCGTACCCGCTTTCTCCATCTTCTTCCTCATCAATGGCGGCGAAGAGGGCGTTGCTGTCGCTGCTGCCGCTGCCGTTGATTCTGCTGTGGCTGGCCGCCTTCGACGGCGGGGATGCGGTATGGATGACCCTGCCGCCGACCGGCACCAAGTGCATCTCCGAGGAAATCCAGGGCCACGTCGTCGTCCTCGCCGACTACGTCGTCGTCTCCGACGACCACTCCCACATCCCCACCATCTCCGTCAAGGTTCCCGCCTGAATCCTTCGCTCCTCTCCGTTCAAGTTTGAAATTCGCCTTTTCTGTTTTTTTTTTCTTTTGAGGATCGCGCTTGGGGGTTTTGAGGAGGAGAGAAAATCGAGAGCAAACGCGGCCGAAAGATCGTTTTTTTTTTGTTTCTTTTTTTTGTATCTTCCTTTTGGGATTCTGAGGGAATCGATTGAAGACGAGGGTCTTGGATTTTTCGGCTGTCTGTTGTGGTGATCGGAGCCCTTTTTGCGTTGATTGCACGCGTGTTTGCGCGCCGAAGTTTCGTGTAGTCTAGCGGATGATAAGGGTTGCTGATGGGCGGATGGGCGGTTGGTGCTTTGGAAGCACAGGAGAGCCGACTCGGAAGAGAGGGAATTTCGTCTAATTTGGTACTTGTCTATGTGGAGGGAGGGGATGTGAATGTGCTGCATGATTTCGGGGTTGGAATGCCCCCTCTTTTAAGTCGAATTTGCGCGAATTGAAGGTGAGGATCTTGGATTTTTGGCTGCTTGTGTAGTTATTGGAGGCTTTCTGCGTTATGGGTTGCATGCGTGTTCGTGCGGTGGAGTTTCGTGTTGGTTTTTCGTAGCGGATGATGAGTCTTTACTGATAGCGGGATGAGCAGTTGGTGCTTTAAGCAGGAGAGAAGTGACTCGAGAAAAAGAGAATTTCTTGAATTTGTTACTTGTTTGGAGCTTTGTCCATCGACTTTTTTGGGGTCTATGTGGATGGAGGGAGGGGGATGCGAATGTGCTGCATGATTTCTGGGTCGGAATTCGTTGTTGCTGCGAGAGGCTGAAGGGGGAGCGCTCTTGTAGGCTCAGATCTCGATGACGATCGGCATTTTTCTCCATTGGTGGTTAGCATGGTTGCTATGTGAATGCTTAAGATAGATAAACCTACTGTGAGTTCCCATCATCGCTGCCAATTCCCCATTCTTTGATGGGGATTTGATTTTGTTGAATTTTGAACTGGTGGTTTGATACTATGAAGTTCAGCTGATTAGTGGTTAAGAGATCTAAGGTATTCACTTATCTTCGAAGATATCTGTGGCGTTTTTCCCTACTTAATATTTCTTACTCGCATTAATGCTTATTCTGTGGCATATCATATGCTCAAAAGTAAACTTCCGGCATTTTCATGTGCTTGTTGGTCTAAACAGTGTCCTTTTATAAAAAGCTTTGCAACTAGCAAAAGTACATATTATTGCTTCTTCCATGATACAGAGGATTGACTGATTCAAAACTGGAACATCAGATGCTACTAAATTGCATAATTGGTTTGTCTATTCTAGTTAACCAGAGAGTCAATGAGAGAGATATCTTCTAGTGATTTTTGAAGTCATTTTCTCGAAGCAATCAGAATATTAACAATGATTTTCTTCCTCTTTCTTCTTCAGTTTCTGAGCCTTTAGCCTAAATTTAATTGCTTCATGCCAATTCCATCTGTTTTTGTAATCCCTGTACTATGCCCCCCTAAAAAGATGATGAAGATCAGATAATAAACCTTTAGTTGTGAGTCTTATGTTGCCATATTCACTGCTAAAGATGGCTTTGGAAACCCCATGGAATTAATAACACGACCTTTTTACTCTTCAGAAAAGTTGATTTTGTTAACCTAACCTATTTCCATGACAACCTTAAGACATTCTTTGAACTTTGTGTATTGTTCATAGCAAGCATGGCTGTCCTTTCTCTTGAACATAATCTACATTTAAGACTTGTGTATGGAATCAAGGCATACTGACTCATATCCGAGTTATTAACAAGTGAGCAAATCCCTAAGATCTAACCTATATATCTCGTAGACAGGATTTGGCACCTCAATATGGAATTGAACCTAGAGCACCATGTCTTCCTTGACAGTCAAATAGTTCCTCATTCTATGTGCTTTTTATTTCTGTGCCCTCATTTTTGGGAGACCTTCATAAAACTATTTTGTTTTTGTTTTTTTTAAATCCCCATTGAATACATCATTCTCAAAAGAAAGAAAAGGTGCCTAATTTGCTCACAGCATTGCTTATACTACTTTACACCTTGACAAACTGCAAATTCATTGAGCATTTGTTTAAAAATGGAGCATATAGATAAACCAAATTACCTTTTCTTTCATATGCATGGCTAGTGCCAAGTGATGTTGCAACTTGAAATTACATATGTAGATTTAAGTCTCGGGACACAAAAAGATGATTGATTGCTATATATGTTCTCACTGGAAAATTTTCAAAACTAAATTGGATGGTGCAAATGATGTTTTACAGGCCTTGGCATTAGCTTTTCAGAAATTGCGAGATCCAGTTTACTCTGTTGTTTGAGGCTTAGAGATGTAGACTTATTTGTAGTGTGTATTGAAAGACTTCTTTTGCAGTTTCTCCATTTTCCGTTAGTCAACTATTGCTTTTACTTCAGTAAGTCCTTGTATATCTCCATTAGGGCCATATGAATGACATAGAAAGTTGGAATAGAAGGTTAAATAAAAAAGACTTACGGTTCTAAGTTACTGAAGGCATTGTTGTCATTTCAAAATCCGTTGTAAAAGTTCAAGTTCTTGTTTCTGGATTTGAGAATTATGAGTGAATTGAATTACAAGATTTAGTTGGAAAATTGTCAAGCAGAAGATTACATGCATTGCGCATGATCCTTTTTTCAAAAATGATAAGAAGGAATTCCCCTCAACAAGCACTGTTTAGTTGGAATGAGTGTGTGGCAATTCATTGGGATGACCGTCGTCCTTGGTTTCTATGTTTTCATCAGTAGGATATTCGTTATAGTAATGAGACAACAGAGATTATGCTAGATTTCCAACATTGAGCTATTATGAAAGCTGAAATACCTTTTAAGTGGTGATATAATTTGAAGAATAGTCTGATAATACTCTGCTTTCTTCTGAGTATTGGCATGTTTGTTCTACAGTAGACAAAGCCGAAGAACCTGCAGTTACTTGATTTACCTTTCCCTTTGTGCTCTCTTTTGTTCTTTTAGGAGATTTGACCCAGTTGATTAAAGTAGACTACTTAAGCAATGATGAAATATGAGATGAGAAACTGTGCTTTGACAGATGGTGCAAGGAGACCCCCTTAATGCCTTAATCTTGACTTTCAAAACCAACCCAATGTGTTTGAATTCTATATGTAGGCATGAACTGTTTCGGCAAACTCAAGTGTTCTTGTCATGACCCATCTCAACCAACCCTATTCCTTTGAATTTATCTGTATTTTTAAGGGAAAAGTTTTATTTATCTCACTTCTTGGATTTTTCAATATTACCCTTCCTACTCACTGAACTCATTTTATCAAGTAAACACCCACTTCATAACGATCGCTATATTTACTCCATGAAATAATATCCCAACTCCTCTTAAAATGTTTCCTTTTTTCTTCATATGCAATCTCTCACCATTGTGTGCCTCAACACTAGTTGAATAAATACTAGAAGACTTATGGCGCCCAAGGCACGAGCTGATTAAGTGAATAATTAACTTCCTTCTCTACTAACAAATGAAAAAAGTAGCCTTTTTCTCACATAGATCTACTGATATTTGGGAACTAGATGAATGTTTGATTGAAGGCCAGCTCATGTTTGTTAAATTTTGGCTTCCATCTTTGTAGGTGACTTCACCATATGGCAACAATCTACACCACAAGGAGAATATCACTCATGGTCAATTTGCATTCACAACTAGTGAAGCTGGCAACTACCTGGCCTGTTTCTGGGTGGATGGTCATAATCAAGGAAGTGGAGAAATAAGTGTCAATATTGATTGGAAAACTGGAATTGCCGCGAAGGATTGGGAATCAGTTGCAAGGAAAGAGAAGATTGAGGTAAGGACTGTGGTTTCTTGTTTAAATGGCCTGCAGTATTTCCATCCTAAAGGTAAATATTAGGAGATGATGCCTCTATATAGGGACTAACTCTTACGTGCCTCAGGAAGAGAATCTCCAACATACTGGATTGTCTCCTAGACTCCAGAAGAAATTAAAATTTCATACCTTTGTTATGTCGTTGTCTGTATGTTTCTAACATGTGGACAATTAAAATCACAAATTGACTTCTTTTGTATTAATTTTCATTGGAGATTCATAACTTGATATAGGTTGCACTCTTAATGTGCATTTTGATGAAGACTAATTGTCGTTAAAGACCCTGTGTCGATGTGGTATCTATGGCATTCTGTGATGCCTAAAAATGATAGTTATCTAATTTGGTTAAGTGACTATTTCTGTTGTTTTTTCTCAACCTGAAGTAAAGTGGTGAATCTTGTCAGAAGGTGGACTATCTCTATTTTGAAAGACGGCAACTAAAATATTGTCCCTGAGCCCTTTCTTTGTCTATTTTTTCTGGGATATCCATTGAAACTCCAAAATCCCGTGGGATTTTCTTCCGACAGTGGCTTTCTCAATGTTTTCTCTTTAATGTTCTACAGGGTGTTGAGCTTGAGCTCAAGAAGCTTGAAGGAGCTGTGGAGGCCATACATGAAAATCTGTTGTACTTGAAGAGCAGGTAAGTTTTGCATTTCTATTTGATATTGATATCCTCCTTTCACATTTCATAGTATTGTCCCTTAATCATTGCCTGTAATAACAGAGAAGCAGAGATGAGAATGGTGAGCGAAAAAACCAATGGTAGAGTTGCCTGGTTCAGTATAATGTCCCTGGGTCTATGCATTGTTGTTTCAGCCTTGCAGATTTGGTACTTGAAGCGATTCTTTCAAAAGAAGAAGCTTATTTAAGCGGAGACTAGCCACGTCATTGGTTAAAAGTGGATTCCTGAGACTTTTTGATTACTTGTTGCTATCGTAGTGTAGGAGGAGAAAAATTTTGACACAGGAAAGGACTAGATTTCACTGTTATAACAAGTAAAAATTGTCTTCATATCCTGCAGCAATGCACTCGTTTGTGGAGGCCCAATTTTGCTCTTCAGGTTTAAAGGCCTGATGATATGCATGCAATACGGGCATCAATTGTCTGATTGCATGGTAATCCGGTCTGCTGTTAAGTTGGATTGATGATATTGACATTTGAGAAATGGTCCAAAACGCGGGGAAAGTTGTTGTGCTGGGGTCTGTTTCTTTCAAGATTGCCCATGATTTTACCTAAGAATGGTAGTCCAAAACATTGAGGAGCAACTTTAGTAGGTCAAATACTTAAAGAGTCTAAAAAATGTGGCAACGGGCACGGTTTAGCTTGCCAAATTGATTTCAGTGTTGGTGATTTGGAATAGGCAAGGATTGAGGGAAACGAGTGATATTGGCTAGTGCAAATTCCTTTGTTACCATGTCATTGAGAAACAAATGATTTTTGGTGCTGCAGTCACTTAAAACAATCTCATCGAACACCCACAAATTCCACAAATTGGTGAAGCGATTGAGTCTGAGCTTGTAGTTTGTACAGGTGATTCTGACCCTTAGCGGTTCGCATGCGATTCATGAACTCGAAATTTTCTTGGACGTTTTCACTAGCGAAACCAACTTTGGGGGTTCTCTTCCTTTTTGACCTTTGGGGTCGAGAGTGTGTTTCTTTCCTTTTGATACCTTAAATTAAGGAAACCAAACAAACGCTCGCTCGAATCGTGCAAACCTTGGGATGTTTTAGATGCGGTATTTCGTGAACTTCGATGGCGGTGAGCTTTGATGGTGGCAAACGGTTCACGGTCAATTCGTTAAACAACATTCATACAGAGAGGGCTAACTCTTCCGGTCCACCTTTACAAGAGCATTTCTTGTTTTTCCTTTGTTCTCTCTCTCTCTCTCTCTCTCTCTCTCTCTCTCTCTCTGTGGGTGTGTGGCACAAACCTATTTACTCTATGTGAGTTTTGAAATTGAAGAATATAACGCTGAAATTGAGATAAACAACAGACTACAATGAGATGAGAATCCTTACGCTTTTTAGTCGGCTCAGACCATCGAAATCCGGTATCTTGTTGCGGAAAACTTGCTGAACTCCTCTTCTGCTCTGTCTTGCCAGGTTGTCTACTTTGCTCAACAAAATCAGAGTCCTCCATGCTCACACCCTTTAGATGCCTAGATTCTCGAACTGCTTTCATGTTTGATTTGAGCAACATTCCCAGGAGATCATTTTCATCTATTCCTTCCTTCATTGCTTTCTCTCTTTTGGTCATTACTTCTTTCAGCAATCCTTTAACTTTTATGGTCGATTTCTTTCATCCTCTTGTGCAGTTTAATCGGCAAAAGGGTGCATCTTTTTTTTGGCAAGTCTACTTCAGGATGAAGACTTTATACATTACATGCACTCAAATCTTTTTTATCCATTCTGTTGAGTTGAGAAGTTGGAGAAAAGCGATCTCCCTATATACTATCTTGCAATCACAATACAACCACTATCCATGATTTGCAAAATCATAAGAAAGTTGTCTTCATAAAATTTTCAAGTTCCTTGTGTGGCAAGATGCTTAAAGATCCGCACATGATTTGCAAAACAATTACAAAATTTTGAAAGGTCGCATCTACTGTAGGGTAAGGATTGAGGATGTCAAACTAAATTCCGCTACTCTGTTTTCTAGTTACATGCTTTTTAAACAGTTCCACTATATTAGGATAGACTATTGCCCTAATCATCTTGAGGAACCTCCACCCGAGGGTACTATATAAAGGATAAGAAATAATGTAGAGTGATTTCAATATATATATATATATAGAAAATTGTTAAGTGATTTGTGATTTAATCTGAACATCTATGTTTGTTTAAATTGGTTAATATGTGAAATTTTTTTATAGGTTATATATCTCTAATGTAATCATAAAAATCGGCTAGTTGCGTGAAATTATCTAATACAAAGTATAATAATTCAAGAGTGATAATGATAATAAATAAGAAACGAATAGGTGAAGAAATGAAATATAGATGAAGATTAAGCTAATTATGATTTCAATCATAACATAATATGAAACGTAATTAAAATAACAATGTGATCTCACGCAGGGGCGGTAGTTCGCACTCGAACAGAGATCCCACTTATATGCATAAGCAGTAATTAATATAACAATGTGATCTCACGAAGGGGTGGTAGCTTGCACTCGAACAAAGATCCCACTGGTATGCGTGAACAGTAATAATATAATAATGTTATCTCACGCAGGAACAATAGTCCATACTCGAGCAGAGATCCCACTGATATGCGTGATAAAAGAAAATGTGACATTTCACAAGGGCAATAGTCTGTGCGCAAGTAGAAATCCCATAAAAGTAAAAGAAGGCTAATGATATGAGGTGATAATTCTAACCAAAACTTGATTGATTATATCATTGAGTGATAAGAAAACTTACTGATAGTTGATATAAGTGATTGGAGATGATTACAAGTGATTAGAGATATATTGAAAAAGTGATTATAAGTGATGATGAGTGATTACGGGTGTTTGGGAAAAGATACAAGTGAAAGATACATGAGAGTGAAAGGATGTGATCAAAGGAGGCTTTTAGGACCCAGAAAGGTAAGAGCACAAGAGTGCAAGTGAGTTGAAGGCAAGCAATGATCCCCCTTCTTCTTCTACTCCTCCTTTTATAAGCAAAGCATGGATGAAGTAAAATTTTTTTGAACAAATTTACAGGCGCATCTTCGGTCCATCTTCAATCCATCTATAGCATGTTGAGATTTTTCAAATGGAAAATGATGATGTGCTTTGAAAATTCCTTTTTTGTCTTCTTCGATTTTGTTCATTTTGGTGATCGGTAATTTCCTCTACTCGTCTCCATCGTCATCTAACAAGTTGATGTGTAGCAATCATCTTCATTGGTATTGCCACTATGATAAGATTTATCATCATTAGAGGAACTTGGAGATTTTGGAGGTAGCTTGGCGATTGAGAATTCTAACATGAGTTCTGCCAATCCATGGCCATATTCTTCTGGTGACTGCATGGCAGCCAAATGAGCTTGGGCCAGTGATTTTTGCTGAAATTTTTTTAGTAATTTTGTGATCAGGTGATTTTTGATTTCGCCAATTTAGCCGGTTCATAACTACTTCATCGAAAAGATATTTTGTGAATTTGATATTGTCCCACCACTTAGTTGTGAATCTTCTAAGTAGGTGGAGGGGGTGTGAAGGATAAGAAGACTCTCTATAATCAAATTCTCAGGTTGTTACCTAGGAAACTCGGAAATTGATGAAAAAATGCATAAGATTTGAAAATTGTGATTCATGATTTGGTTGGTTTGAAATGGGTGTAAAATATTTTTAAGCTAGTTTTAAACTATGGAGGTAATATTTCAATGACAAGATCAAAGTGAATCCACCATTTTTGGAACCAGAAAAGTAATTGTTCAGTATTAAAATCTACTTTGAAATAAAAAAGTCAAGTGTGACGATTATTTTCATTTTGGCAGAAAAAAAGTATTCCGCTAGGCTTCTTGGCAATCCCAATAAGCGAAGGTGGGAAGATATGGTAATTTGGTGGTTAGTTTGATTTCGAATCATAATTGGGTATGACGGTTGGGCTTTCACATCTTTGGGGGTATGACTTGGAGGATTGTGGTTGTTGAATGAGTGACATTATTTGGATTTTCAGATGATGCAAAATGTTTAAATGTGATAGATTTGGTTTTAACAAGAATTTGCTCATAATAAGCTCGCGATTTTGATAGATCAGATGGTGGGTAATGCTAATTTTATGGGAAAACATGTTTTGCATAAACTTTTGGATTTTTTGTGGGGGAAATTTCTTTCAACTACTATGAGGTCTCGATGTTGGCTTTTGGTGATGAATTGTGATGTGGCTGAAGATTGTGATGTGGTTACAGAAATAATTAAGGTAGAGGGCTTTGCTATCATATATGAAAGAGATGGTTTTATGACAATTTCACTATTTATCCTTACAAGTGATTGTAATTCTCTTGGATTGTGAGAGGCTAATGGTGATGGATTTGAAGTGATCTCAATTTGTTTTGATAGATTTTCTTAAGCAATGTCTACCCAAATTTTGATTGGAGCGGGTAATGACAATGATTTTTTGGGTTTGCGATTTGGATTGAGGTTTGTATGATTGTGATGAAACATTTTCTGATTTTGCTTGGGAGAGTAATGGAGACAGGTATAAAGTAAGATCAAGAGATATCGGTTGTGATAATGGTGGTTGTTGGGCTTTGATTATATCTAATCATATGTGCAATTGCTAAGGTGATTGTGATGATTGTGATAATAGTGGTGATGATTGTTAGATTTTAGGTGATTGTTGAACTTTCATTATATTTGATCAAGCTTGGAGCTGGTCTACTGTTGGTGATTGGGATTGTGATTCTGAGGTTTTGGCAATAGCTTTGCCTTGATCTTTTTTAGACTTTGGCATTGTTTTCCCTATAGAAATTCTATTGTTAAAAAATTAGGCAAATAATTTGATGATCCATTAATGATTTCAATATCAAAAGTAAAGACAGATAATACGGCTTCAAAAATTTGTTTTGAACCAATATTTAATACATTCTTTTGTAATACTTCTTTTGCTGATTTAAAATCAATATGTAATAAGAACTTTTTATTTAAAAGATTACCCTGGAATTTGGATATTGCCAAAACAATGGCTAACATATATATATATATATATATATATATATATGGCAGAGTAATTTGTTGAGTTTGGTTCCAATGTTTAGAAACAAATTGTGCTATTTGTTTTTTTATTTTTTTTATTTTTAATTGTTTTAGAATACCTCCATAACTTATGTCTGAAATATCTGTTTCTACTATTTTGAAAGCAAAAGGATCAACAAGATAGAGGCAAGGTAATCCTTTAACATGGGTTTTGATTTGTTTAATAATATTAGTAAGCTGAAGCCCATGGTGAAGTTTTTTTTTTTTTTTTTTTAAAATATTTGATGTAATGGTTTACATAAAATATTAATATTTGGGAAAAAATCTGTAATGTAATTTAGACTTCTTAAGAATCTTTGTAATTAGGTTTTATTTTTAATTTCATCACGAAATTTTTCTGCAAAAGGGAGCGATCTTTCAATTGGGATAATAGTTCCTTAAGAAAAATAATGTCCTAAGAATCTAATTCTTGTTTGAAAAAGTGATATTTTGGTTGGGAAAACTATTAAGCCATTTTTCTTAATAATACTTATGAATACCGAGATATATTTAAATTGTTGATCTATATTAGTATAAAAAATTAAAACATCATCTATATAAACTAAAATATATTCAAAGTAAGGATTAAAAGCATCATTCATTATTCTTTGAAATTCAGAAAGAGCGTTTTTCAAACCAAAGCACATTACTTTTTATTTATTTGTCTAAAAGGTATTGTAAATACTGTTTTATATCTATCTCATCCATCTATTTGAATTTGCCAAAATCCATATTTTATATCAAACTTCGAAAATATTTTTGAGTTATAAAGTTGGTTTAGTAAATCCTTTTTGTTTAGAATTGGATATCTAATCCATTTTAATGCTTTGTTCAAAGGTTTATAATTGATGACTAATATGGGTACTCCTTTTTCTAATTCAGCATTTTTATTGACATAGAAAGTAGAGCAACTCCAAGGTGATTAGCTGTTTCTAATCAATTTCTTATCTAATAAGTCTTGAATTTCCTTTTGGAAAAATTGTAAAAACTTCTTGGTTCATTTGAGTTCGTCGAGCTTTTGTTAGAATTTGATTTTTTTGAGAAATCTGATTCATAAGGAAGACTAATAATATGTTTCTTCCTTTCCCAAACGCATTGGGTAAGGTAGAACATATATTTTGTTTGATATGTTTTTGGAGAGAAGAAATTTTTTCTTTTATTTTTGGATCAAATAATTTTTGTTCTATCTTTTTGTTATACCTCAGGACAAAAATAGTCTCAAATTACACGAAAAAAGCATGACGGAAAATGTCCAACGGATATAAAGAAACGACTTTACACCCTCTAGAGAAAAATATGTTCAAACGACCCATAAAAGGGCATGAAATTTTACTCAAGCGACAAAAATATCCATCATTGGTTTTTTCGTCAAATTTATTTGGCATATCACGTAACCAAAGATCGTTCGTGCACAATAGACATGTCAACTAAGCCAAAACAACCGTCACTTAGACTATAATGGATTATTTGCTCAGTTCGCTTAAGTAGAGATCATTTGGAACCCTAATTTGCAAACTCAAGACTCTAACCAAACTTCACGATTTTCCAAAAGTCTACAAATTAGCTCACAATGTATATTTAATAAAACCATACTTAGTGAACTCATCTGGTGGCGAAACCCTTCCCATCTAATCTACAAATTCGATTGGGGGCTAAACTCTTTTTCTCTTTGTTACCTATAAAGAATGAACCAAAATACTATTGAAACAACGTCATCTAAGTTTAAATGTCTACGGCGTTGATTTGGCTCAACTGATGTGTCCATGGTACACGTCAACATCATTTGCCATTGTAGACGAAGAATAAGCATTTTGGTCAGAAAAGCTATTCGGTATTTTTGTCGCTCGAGCAAAACTTTATGCTTCCATTTGGGATCATTTGAAAGCTTGTGCTTTTCTTTTATTCGGTGGATATTTGTCCTTTAAGCGAAAGTTTTTGCTTTCTTCGAATTTTTGAAAACTGGGGTTATGTTTGAGTTGAGAGTACAAATTCATGCTCTCTTTCTGTTTTTTTTTTTTTTTGTTGGTATTTTTGGCCGTCAGTTCACTAGCAAATTGTATTCTTCAAATTCGTGCAAGTTGACTGCATGAACAGGAGCAACTCTTACAGAGCGTGCTGCCATCATGAGAGGAAAAAATACAATGGGACGTGGTCTTCATTGTGTTTCCGTTGCTTCTTATTCAGTCTAGTGCAAGTACTTTCGTGCAGTGTTTTCTTTCTCTTTCTAATACAAGCGACTTTACAAAGAGTATTCGTGCATCCGATGCATCTTTTTTTTTTTTTTTTTTTTTGGGCTAATGATGCCTTAGAGTTTCGAAGGCACCAAAGAAGTAAGACATAGTTAACTAGGTCAATCCAAGAAGAGCATGCTGGTGAGTAGTGAAGAATTAAGAAAGAGGAGGTAAAACACATTTAACTAGCTTGAGAACCACTTTTCTAGTCAAGAAGGCATCATATGTTAGATGACTTTTGGTTTATTCTTTAACACACATAGCAAACTGTTTTAGACACGTAACGAAGCAAGCAGAGCACAGAATCTGATTAAATACGATCCAACGATCCGATTCTAGTCAAGATCAAGGGGACTCCATACTGGGGACGAGAAGTGAGCATAGGAATAGGGGCATGCTTGTAAGAAGGAGATAGCTGCACTGAGAAATTCTGCAAAATCAAAGTCAGAGCAACTTTGGCTTCAGTGAAAGAAAAGTTTTGGCCAATGCAATTTCTTGGACCCCAACCGAAAGGGAGAAAGCAGAGCTTGTTCTTGGTTGCTTTTGAGACTCCCTCGGAGAATCTCTCTGGATTGAACTCTTTGGCATCATCACCCCAATTCTCTGGATCATGGTGGATCAGGATCGTTGGCACAAAAAGCACAACTCCTGGAGGTACTTGTATATCTCCCAACTTGGTTGTCTTTTGAACTGTTCTCATCGTCATCAAACTAGGCGGATATAACCTGAGCACCTCATTCAGTATCATGCTTACCTGTACAAAAATCAATTTGTGGTCAGCCTGTTTTTATTCAAAAAGACATTGAAAATGTAACAATTAAATTATCTAAACCTTGCCTAGTGGACCAAATTTATCAAACTTAATATCATTTCTGTGATCTACGTTGTAACTTCGAATGGGAAGGCATAATCCATATGTCCCCATTCTCCATCGCCTAAATATATATATTTTCTTTTGGTTCAGGGGAAGGAGTGGGGAAGAACAGCAATTAGATTTCAGGTCAGGTGGTTACAACATTTTCCTTCAATTGTTGGCCTTCCATTTTCATCTGTTCTTTCTTTTTCCTTTTTCTCTTTTTGCAAAAAACCATTTATTTGATGCGAGTTTTGAAATTCAGGAATATATGTCTTGAAATCTAGGTAAACAGCAGACAACAACACGATGTGAATCCTTACAATTTTTAACTGGCTCAACGCATCAAAATCAGGTTTGTTGTTGCCAAAAATTTGCTGGACTTCCTCTCTTGCTCTGTCTTGCCATTTCTGGTGCTTGCTCAACAAAATCAGAGTCCAAGTAATCAAAGCAGAAGTTGTCTCTTGACCTGCTAAGTTGAATGCTTTACACTCTGCAATCACATCCTCCATGCTCATGCCCTTTTGATCCACGGACTCCTGAATTTCTTTCATGTTTGATTTTAGCAACAGTCCCAAGAGATCATCGTCATCTGCTCTTCCTTCCTTCATTGCCCTCTCTCTTTTGGTCACTATGTCTTCCAACAATCCTTCTACCTTGCGGTTGATTTCTTTCATCCTCTTCCGCAGTTTGGTAGGCAAGAGGCTGCATTTTTTATTATAAGAAAATTAGTTTCAAGATGAAAACTTCACTCAGTAATTTAGTTTCTACAAGTTATAGGTGTCCCGGTACATAAATGCACTCAACCAATTTCATCCATTCTATTGAGTTTAGAAGTTGGAAAGCAGCAATCTCAATGAGAGCTCGACAGAAGATTTGCCTTACTAAACATTGCTTTGACAGGAAAAAATTGCAGCGTGCTATGCTACCTTGCAATCACAATCCAACCACTATCCATGATTTGCAAAATCATAAGAACATTGACTTTAGAACTTTTCAAGTTCCTTGTGTGGCCAGATGCTTAAAGATTGATCGACACATGATTTGCCAAATCACGAGACAATTGTGGAAAGTTGCAACTGACTCCATGGATAAGGATTGAGGAAGTCAAAGTGAATTTTGTTTCTCTTTTTTCTTGTCAAATGCTTTTGAAACACTTAAAGATGTTTGGATAAATTATTGCTAAATCATTCTCCACTCACCTCCACCCGGGAATAAACACCAACTGAAGAATCTTTCTAGTGAGGGCAATTTGTTCTTGTTGAAGGGGGAGGATGCTCTTGACTTGGTCGTAGGTTACACCGAAAGCAGCTCTACAGAGTACGTCACCTGTCAAATGCTGAAGGTCAGGCCAAACATCCACTTCGCCCGCCAAACTTTGCTTCTCCCATCCCCTAATCATCTCCTTGCAACTTGACAATGTTGCAGTCGCTACATACTGTAATTATTCAACAATTAGAAAGCTAAATGAATTGAATGTACAAATTTTTTAATTATCAATTAGTTTAAGTTCCGTTAGATGTTGCAGCTGGTCAAGAAACTATTAGCTGCAAGCAGTAATACCTTCAACTTCTCATAGTGAAAAGCCGGGTTGATGATCTTTCTATGTTTGACCCATTTCTCACCCTCAATCATGACGAGCCCTGATACTAAGAGATCTTCCGTGGCCTTGGGATGTGGCTTTTCGAACTCATTGATCCGTGAAAATATTTGTTTCAACATGTCGGAGTCCATGATGGTCAATACAGGCGTTGGCCCAAACCATGTAAAGCAAAACTTCCCTGCAACAAATATTTTTTACATAATTTATTGACCATCGGCCGCTTCATAGCTGTCATTCATTTTTCATGTTACTTTTCCTAAAATCGACACTAAATATTGTAAAATTTACATTATTGCAGGATTTGTTCTACTTGCCTTTCATGAATATATCTCGATTGAAGTGCTGAAAAGAGACCAGAAAAATGAATATTCTTTAGCAGGTTTTTAGCTAAAAAAAACAGCTTCTAATGAGTTGAAATTGTATACTGTTTCAGACAGGAAATTGAGTTTGTCGAATCATTGATATTATACCTTTGGCTAACAGTTCAACCGTATCTCAACTTTGACGCAACACGTACCGTATTTCTTGATGGAGTGATGAAAGAAAGGGAGCAAGCGAGGCGCGATGTCATTTGAGAAAGGAGCAATTGTTTGAGATTGAGCTTGCTTGCTCATTCTCATGTTGTCTCTCAGGTCTTGAAACGATAGCCTGTAAGAGGTTCCAGTTAGACCTTGCTGTCTCAGACATCTTTCTAGCTTCCTCGGCTTCAGCCAAAACAAACACAGTAATTTCCATGCACAAGTCAAGAAGGTGATCAGAACAAGGGAGAGAACGATTGAATATGCTGAGGACAGTTCCATATTCGACGCTAAACATTTGACACGCTCGTCTTGTTTCTGTGAGAGGAATAAATAGGACTCTTTGGGGAGCGTTTGGTCGTCCGGATTTCTAAACAGGATAGGACTGGATAGGATAGGATAAGAAATCCATGGATTTCTTCATATCCCATCAACTGATTGGTAAACTATGGATTTAAAGTCGGATTTCCTCATATCCTATCCAATCTACTGTTTGGTGAACTACAGATTTAAAGTCGGATATCATCATATCTTATCTAATCTATCGTTTGGTGAACTACAGATTTAAAGTCGGATATCATCATATCTTATCTAATCTATCATTT
This sequence comes from Eucalyptus camaldulensis, assembly GCA_019915185.1. Lineage (NCBI taxonomy): Eukaryota > Viridiplantae > Streptophyta > Magnoliopsida > Myrtales > Myrtaceae > Eucalyptus > Eucalyptus camaldulensis. Next base: position 11,516,137 of record JAHSVA010000001.1, read on the forward strand.
GGTGAACATTAGGCAAGTACAAATTTGCAGCTTTAATATTTACAAAATCATCCATATTGCACCATTACTAAAGAGAGGTAACGGTAACCATTGGGGGTTCGCCCCAGTGGCCACCCTTCCAACTTAGAAGGGGGAGGTGGAGGGTTCAAATCCTCACATTCTCAAGAGGGATTGGGGTGGGAACGATTTCATTTCAGGAGTGGGTTTTGACTTCCACGCCCTACAAGGAGGTAGGACAAAAGTGTGACATCCCGAATTTTTCTAATTCTATTTTTAGCTGATTGAGTCGGGCATTTCATCTGTGCATATAGTTCGTCTTTCTGAGTTGGCCACTCATGAGAGGACTAACCTATTGGATGAAGCAATTAAGGGATTTTAGCGCGTCAAACTTGGGGACTGATCACCCTCAGGTCGGATGCAAGAAAATTTCCCCGAAAGCTACCCGGTAGGTTAGGCATGCTGAAATCGCACAAGATTGAATTTAACCATACAAATTTGGAATTGAATTTAGAAGTTGGAAGCTCGGTTATGTCACACATCTCATTAGGATCATGGGATAATTTTTGTGGATTTTAATTGGATTCAGTTAGAAGAGAATTGATGGGAATTGAAGAAATTGTTGCACAAAGTTTTATGCCCCGGCGGAAAATGAAATTGGACCCATTGAAATAGGTTGAAGAGGAAATGAGTTAGTGGATGATGACATCATAGAGTGATGTCATGGTGGGTGGCCAATTGGTGGAGATCTTGACAAGTGGAGGGGTGGATTTAATCCCCAAAAAGTGAAGGGCCCCACCACTTCATCTTCAAGCGTAGGAAGAGAGAGAAGGGGAAGAGGGGCTGCTTGTGCGACCAGCAAGCTCGTCCGCCCACTCGGCCGCTCGTTGCCGTCGCTGCTTGCACGCCGTCGTTGCCGCCGTTTGCACCGCTGAGCTGCTCGCCGTCCACCCTCACCACCGTCGCTCTCTCTCTCCCGCTCCTTTCCGTTCGTCACCCAGCAGACCAGCGAACCAGAGCAGCCCCGTCTGAAGCCGCACGCCACTGGAGGAGCCTCTGCCACCGCCCGTCGCCGCCCTTGCGCGCCGTTGTTGCCGTGCGCCTCCGCCTCCCTCATGCCGTCGTCCCTACATCAGCCAAGTTCTAGCGGCCATTTCAGATCTAGTGGAGCGCCGATGAAGCCGTCCAGCCGCCCATTTGTCGTCGCCAAGGCTGCCGGAGGCCCGCCTGGCCGCCGTGAGCCACCGCCCGAGCTGCTGCCCCTCTCCTCCGCCCATTCCGACCCAAATCGGCGCCAGATCTGCTCCCTCTCGGCCTCGATCAGCAGCAAACAGAGAAGAGGAAAATGGGTATGGCAGCCCCTTCGTGGGCCGTTTTGGCCGCCTTCTCGAGCTCGGATGCTCGGCCCGCCTTGAGGAAAGTCGATCCTCGCGTCGTCCTCATCGTTTTGATCCGCTCGGCTCGCTAATCCGGTGAGTTTAACTCACTAAACCTTGATTAGACGGTTAATGATGCCCTAAGTGTGCTTAGTCTAAGTTAAGTAATCTTAGGTGGTTAATTTAGTTTATTTAATTTTGATTTAGATTAAGACGTTTGTTTAATCTAAAGTATGTTTAATTAAAGGCTAAGAGAGTTTATTTAATGTTAAGCTTTGATGGGACATAATAGGGTTTTATTTTTGAATTATTTAATTGTTTCGGAATTCTGGAATTTATAATATTATATTATATTCCGAAATTATTAAAATATTATTATTATTTAAAAAAAAAACAGAAAATTTTTAGTCGGCTCAGCCCATCGAGATCCGGTATCTTGTTGCGGAAAACTTGCTGAACTCCTCTTCTGCTCTGTCTTGCCAGTTTGTCTACTTTGCTCAACAAAATCAGAGTCCACATAAGCCAAATAGAAGTCGTCTGTTGGCCCGCTATGTCGAACACTTTGGACTCTTGAATTACATCCTCCATGCTCACACTCTTTTGATGCCTAGATTCTCAAACTGCTTTCATTTTTTATTTGAGCAACATTCCCAGGAGATCATTTTCATCTACTCCTTCCTTCATTGCCTTCAATCTTTGGTCGTTACTTCTTTCAGCAATCCTTTAACTATATGGTCGATTTCTTCCATCTCCTTGTGCAGTTTAATCGGCAAAAGGGTGCATCCTTTTTTTGGCAAGTCTACTTCAGGATGAAACCTTTATTCGTTACATACACTCAAATCATTTTTATCCATTCTGTTGAGTTGAGAAGTTCGAAACAAGCAATCTCCCTATATACTATCTTGCAATCACAATCCAACCACTATCCATCATTTGCAAAATCATAAGAAAGTTGTCTTCATAAATTTTTCAAGTTCCTTATGTGGCAAGATGCTTAAAGATCCACACGTGATTTGCAAAACAATTGCAAATTTTTGAAAGGTCGCAATTGACCGTAGGGTAAGAATTGAGGATGTCAAACTAAATTCTGCTACTCCTTTTCTAGTTACATGCTTTTTAAACAGTTCGACTATATTAGGATAGACTATTGCCCTAATCATCTTGACTAAACTCCATCCAAGGGTACTATATAAAGGATAAGAAATAATGTAGAGTGATTTCAATATATATAGAAAATTGTTAAGTGATTTGTGATTTAATCTAAACATCTACGTTTGTTTGGATTGGTTAATATGGGAAATTTTTTCTATAGGTTCTATATCTCTAATGTAATCATAAAAATCGGCTAGTTGTGTGAAATAATCTAATACAAAGTATAATAATTCAAGAGTGATAATGATAATAATTTAGGTGAAATGAAATATAGATGAAGATTAAGCTAATCATGATTTCAATCATAAAATAATATGAAACGTAATTAAAATAACAATGTGATCTCACGCAAGGGCAGTAATCGGCACTCGAGCAGAGATCCCATTGATATGCATAAGCAGTAATTAATAAAACAATTGATCTCACGAAGGGGCAGTAGTTCGCACTCAAATAGAGATCCCAGTGATTTGTGTGAACAGTTATTAATATAATAATGTGATCTCACGCATGGGCAATAGTCCATGCTTGAGCAGAGATCCCACTAATATGTGTGATAAAAGAAAATGTGACCTTTTACAAGGGCGGTAGTCCATGCGCGAGTAGAAATCCGACAAAAGTAAAATAAGGCTAATAATATGAAGTGATAATGCTAACCATAACTTGATTGATTATACCATTGAGTGATAAGAAAACTTATAGATAATTGATATAAGTGATTCGAGATGATTACAAGTGATCGGAGATAACTTAAAGAAGTGATTATAAGTGATAATGAGTGATTAGAGGTGTTTGGGAAAAGATACAAGTGAAAGATATATGAGAGTGAAAAGATGTAATCAAATGAGGTTTTTAGGATGCAGGAAGGTAAGAGCACAAGAGGGCAAGGGAGTTGAAGGCAAGCGGTGATCCCCCCTCTTCTTCTAGTCCTCCTTTTTATAAGTAAAGCTTGGACAAAGTAAAAAAAAATTTGGACGAATTTACAGCAGCATCTTCAGTCCATCTTCAATCCATTTATAGCATGTTGAGATTTTCCAAATGGAAAATGATGATGTGCTCTGAAAATTCCTTTTTTTTTTTTGTCTTCTTTGATTTTTGTCCGTTTTGGTGATCGGTCTCGTTTCCATCATCATCTAACAAGTTGATGCCATATCAATCATCTTCATTGGTGTAATGAGATTGATCATCATTAGAGGAACTTTGAGATTTTGAAGGTAGTGTAGTGATTGAGAATTCTGACATGAGTTTTGCCAATACACAGCCATATCCTTCTAGTGACTGCATGGCAGACAAATGAGCTTGGGCCAATGATTTTTGCTGAAATTTTTTTAGTAATTTTATGATCTGTTGACTTTTAATTTCGCCGATTTAACCGGTTCAAAACTACTTCCTTGTAAAGATTTTCTGTGAATTTGATATTGTCCAACCATTTAGTCCTAAATCTTCTAAGCAGGTGGAGGGGGTGTGAAGGATAAGAAGACTGTCTATAATCAAATTCTCAGGCTGTTACCTAGGAAACTCAAAAATTGATCAAAAAATGCATAAGATTTGAAAATTGTGATTCATGATTTGATTGGTTTGAATGGGTGTAAAAGATTTTCAAGCTAATTCTAAATTGTGGAGGTAATATTTCAATGATGGGACTAAAAGGACTCCACTATTTTTGGCACCAGAAAAGTAATTGTTCAGTAGAATCTATTTTGAAATAAAAAAGCCAAGCGTGACAAATTTACCTCCAAACTATTTTTTTTACTATGAAAAACCCCAAACAAGTACACTTGTGACAAATTTACCCCGACTGACCATAAAAAATTATAAATTTGTACATTTATGACAAATTTACCCCCAAACTAATTTATTCGACTGCAGAAAACCAAAAACTGGTAAATTTGTGACAAATATATCATTCGCTAAAGTAGATTAATATCATAAAAAATCACAGAAATTGTAAACTGTGACAAATGGAGCGTAAAATCCCAAATTGGTATACCAATCAATTGTCACGTGTCATTTAACTTAATAACTTGATAGTAAAATTAAACGAAAACTAACAGAAAGTAAATTTGTCGCAAGTGTACTAGTTTGGGGGTTTTTTGTGGTAAAAAAAATTGTTTAGGGTAACTTTGTCATGGGTGTTCCCGTTTGGGGTTTTTCAAGGTATTAACCCTAGATTTTATTGCCAAACTTTCTTTTTATATTTTGGCTTGGGTATCTTTGAGAGCTTTTATTTCTAATCTTTGCTGATTTATTTCATCATTGAGATTATTTATATTGATAGGTCTAGATTGCATTTTCTTATTTCTATTAATAATATCTTTGAGATTATAAGTTGTATTAGAATTAGTCGGGATCTTCATAGAAGACTGGAGTCTATCTAAATATTGTTTTCTGGCTTTTGGATCCCATATATTATCAGGTGTTTCTAACAAGAATTGTTCTTCCTTTGTTAAAACATTGATTTCAAGTGTCGGTTCTTCTTCAGGAGAGGAATTATTTTCTTCAAATTCTAATGAAGTTTCTATCTCGTTGATTTGGAGGCCCGCTTCTTCAGGATAGTCTTTTGAAGAAGAATCATCATTTGTAGCAGCCATGATGCTATTAAGCTGATAAAACGTCTCCTCATCTATGAAGAGTTCATTTATTTTTTTGTTTATTCGGCAATATTTAGAAACATGCGCTCTTTTCCCACAATTTTAACATTTAATGTCTCTATTAATTTTCCTTTTTGGTTTTTGTTTGGGTTTATCATATTTATTAGCTCGTGATTTATTTTTGTAATGATTTTTAGATTTTCTTTCTTCAGAAGGACAATTTTCTTTATATTTTGGTTTCGATGGAGTGTATGAAGGATCATATTGTGCACAGAAATATCCTAAATATTTTTTGAGTAATTGTTCTTTCTTTAATTGCTCTCATAATTTTATTAAATTACACATTTGGGTTCCTTGTCTATAAACATAAGAAATTAGTTCTCCATATGATAATGAGTGATAAGGAATTTGGCCATTATATTCTTCTCTTATTTTATTACAAACCTGATCTTCTATTAAACGAGGTAAACCGGCTAAGAATCTTTCCTTCCAAAAGAGTTGGTTTACGTCTGGTCTAACCAAAACCCTTTGTAGAAAAAGATCCTTATATACTTGGAATCTCCCTAACGATTTACATTTCACATTCGAAAGAAGATCTTGATTTACATTTTTTATATGGGATGGATCTTTTATGAAATGCTGTGATATAGAATAGATGAGAGTACATACATCATCTTGAATGGCTTGCCCATTAGCATCTTCAATATGTTGTCCATATTCACCTATTTTATGTGCATTCAAGATTAGAGTTCTTTGTTTTTGTTTTTTTTTTTTGGGTCAGTCCTACTCTATTCCTACATTACACTCACTCTTAGACTTTTGCCCTGCCTCTTGCAGGGCGTGGGAGTTGAAACCCACTCCTAAAACTTACGTGTCCCCATCCCGTCCCCCCTGAGAAGGTGGGGATTTGAACCTCTCACCTCCCCCTTTCATGTTGGAAGAGTGGCCACTTGGGTGAATTCCAGTGGTTAAGTTCTTTGTTCATCAGTAAGATAATTATCCTCTCAACCTTTTAGTTGTCCTATAAATCTAGCTACTAAAAGGTTAGCAACGGCATGATTAGAAATTTCTTATTGAGTTTTATAAGCATTTGCTACCATAACTATTTTGATTACGAATATTGACGGTATTATTTTCAAAGACACCATCTATATTTCATTCATAAATGGTATCGGAAGAATACTTATTGAACTCTTTGTGATGACACTTCAAGGACAATATCAAGAGGAGTGGCTCTTTGATAGTAAAGTTTTTGGAGATTTTTGCATGAGAGTATTTATTATAGGAATTGATTCACTTTCAGACCCTTCATTAGATTTTTCAAGGAAATTTATTTGAGCCAAGGGGAGATATATTGGTTAACTCGATATTTTCTTTTAATAGGTTTGTCACCCCATTTTTGTCCAAAAAGACATTGCAAATGAAACAATTTAATTATGTAAACTTTTCTAGTGAACCTATTGACATATAAATTTTGGTGACCCGTTTAATTATTTCCATTGAAAACCAGAAGTAGGTATCACTTTTTAGCGGTCGACGCCATCAATGATGCCGATGATATTTATTTTACCTAGCTGATTTAGAAAAGAGAAGTAGATATCACTTCTTTTTTGCCGCTTCCACAGTCGTTGATCCACTTCTGCTGCCGCTGCTTAAGCCACTTCTGCGGCAGTTGGGGCCATAGGTGGCCTTGTGTTGCTCGAGCTCTAACTGGAGCTTGAAGACGGAACCGCAGCGCTCGCACTTCACTTTAGCTTTGCGGTGGACCATCTAGGCGTGGTACTCCAATATGCTCTTTGAGAACTTCTTCCCACGGCAATTACACTTCTGCATAGTTTTCAATTTGAGGGAGAGTTCAAAGGCAGAGTTGAGGAGAAAAAGAGACTGAGGGTTGAGGGAGAGTTCGAAGGCGAGAGGAGGCAAAGTTGAGGAGAAGAGGAGACTAAGGGTTGAGGGAGAGTTCAAAGGCGAGAGGAAGAGAATAACACATGTACATGCAATGCATGTGGAGGTGATTTGGTAGGGCCCTAGATGAAGGAACGCGCAATTCAATGCCCTGAAACGGAGAGATCTCCAAGGACCTTGGGATGTGGCTTCTCAAACTCATCGATCCCCGTGATAACCATTCTTTAGAAACATCAAATGGCAAGGAAAAGAATACCTTGAATGCCAAAATTTGATAAGGGAGACACTTAAGTAATAAGTATCAAAAGTTACTAAAGTGATATTTAAGTGCTACTTTTTTTTCTTTTTTGAAAAAAGAGATACCTGAGTGTCAAGTCCGGTGAAGGTGGTTGGAAATCATTTGTGGCAATTTTTTAATAATATAACTTACCTATTTGGCATGTCGGAAAGCTGAGTCAATAACGAAGAACCAAAACAACGTCATTTTATCTTTTTTTTTTGGATTTTAATATAAATATTAAGTAAATTAAAATACTTATATTTATTTTATATTATAAATAAAAAGAAGGCAGAAGGTGAGGGCTCAGCCTTTGACACCACCTCCCCATTGTCACCAGAAGGGTTGGCGACGGTGGAGGGAGGGTTGGCCGGGGTCGTCGGACCCGAGTCAAATGTTGGCTACCTCGGCCGATTGATGGTGAGGGCTTGCGAGCCCTCGCTTAGATCTAGGGCGAGGGTTGTGGTCCTCTCCTAGATTTGGAGAGGGTTGTCGGCCCTTGCCCAACCGTGCCAAGGGCCGTCGCCCGTTGGGAACTAGGGCCTAGCAACCCCAACTAACCCTCCCCCATCATTGTCGGCCCGATGATGGTGAGGAGGTGGCGAAGGAGGCTGAGCCCTCAGCTGCTTGCAATCTTCCTCTTCTTCCTCTCTCTCTCTCTCTAAAATAAAAATAAAATTAATTCTAAATTTAATTTAATTAATATTTATATTAATTATCTAGCCATGTCAGCAAAACAACGTCATTCTACAGTTGTCTCGTTAGAAAATCGCTACGTCAGCATTTTGATCGGCTTTTCTAGCCGTTGGCACTTAACTGATCAATTTTGCTATGATTTTTGCACTTAAATGTCACTTTTGTAATTTTTGACGTTTAAGTATCCCTCCCTATCAAGTTTTAGCACTCAAAGTGTCCAGCACTCTCAAATGGCAACCGGATTCCAAATATCACTTATACGTTTGTATATTGCTACCTAAATACACTCAAATCATCATCATCTACTCTATTGATTTGAGATGCACCAGATATGCACGAATGCATTTCATGTAAGTTGCATGAAAAATGCATGTAGGATGCATGTGATATGCACGAGCTTGCAGGCCGACGAAGCTTTAGGTGATCGGTGAGCTTGAGGTATTATTTGTGATAAGGTTAGCCATTTCTGAGTCTTCTTTAGGTCAAAGGTCCGCTTTGAGGAGGTTTCTCCTCAGGCCTATATTTGAAATTTTCCCAATTCTATATATTGCCCATTTGGGTACTTTAGGTGCTTGACCTAGTGAATACATTGTTCATTGTTTTTATCATGAAATTGAGTTTGTCGAATCGATAATATCATACCATTGGCAAGAAAAAAATCAATTATCTTGACTTTGACGGCATGTGTACTGTATTTGTTGATGAAGTGATGATATAAAGGGAGAACGTGAGGCGGGATGCCTTTGGAGAGAGGAGTAATGGATTGAGATTGAGTTTGCTTGGTCTTTCTCATGATGTCTCTTGAAACAAAAGCCGGTGAGTAGTTCCGTTTAGACCTTGCCATCTTAGACATCTTTCTACCTTCTCTGGCCTCAATCATGATGGGACACTCAAACGATCTCAGAATAAGTTTTGACATTAAAGCGAGCGTTATACAAAAGTCATGACATTTTAGTATTCTTTTCCCAATTATTAAAAGAGTGAAAAAAATGTTCAATTCATTCTAGAAAGGAATCCATGCAGTGGTAAAAAAGATAATGTTAGTAGTTTATTTTCCATTTAATCAAAATTATAAATCAACTTATCAATTGATTATGACGTTGCACGAGGGATGAAAAGAGTCACACTTGCCTCTAGCACATACATGAAACGGAATCTATATTATTAAGCTAGAACTTGCGCTCTTTTTGTCTCACTTATAAAATCCCAATATTACCCTTGTATTTGACAGTAAGAGGATAAGACACCTTTTTTTTTTAATCAAGAAGGCATCATATGTTTACATGACTAATAATTTATTCTCAGCAAACGGAATCAGCCATTTTATGCACACAACGGAGCAAACAAGAGCACAGAATCAGATCAAACAGAATGAGGGATGGTCATAATAAGGGGACCAAAACCTGTTGCGTACCACTTGGCCCCGCCCCATTTCTATTTTTATCCAATACTGATAGAGACTTAAGGTTTAGAGAAAGTACTTATTCTCTGAGCAATCATTCTGATGGCTCGTGCAAGAAGAGATGAAGCTCTTGTGGAAGAGAAAAGCGTCAAGCTCTTGACCTGCATGAGGTGTGATGAAAAATAATGCGAAAGATTTGTGCCAAATTTTGTACTTAAAACATAAGTAAGACAATATGGAAGAATTATATGCCAAGTCAATCACCATGGTGCTAAAACTTTCCAAACAAACATCTTAATACCACAACTTTTTAGGGGATCACTAAGGGCCTGTTTGGTAACCATCCAAACAGTGCCAAATTCTGATTCTTTGTTCCCGGAATCAGTTTTGGCCTAGAATCGAGTTTGGTAAATTTTTTGTTCTCGGGAACAAATTTGTTCCCGGGAACAGATTGGGAACAGAATCAAGAATAAAAAAAAAGTCGATTCTTGTTCCGGGAATGAATTTGAGAATCAAAATCAATAAATTTTCTTCTTCCCTTCGGCCATCTCTTGACCGCCATCCACCATCGCCTGCCACCGTCCGCCGTCCGCCACCGTCGGCCGCCACCACCGCCGGCCGGCGGCGGTCCGGCAAGCTCGCCGAAGGCTCGCCAGACCAGGGCGAGGTCTGGTGAGCTCGTCGGAGGCAAGCCCAGCCACCGGCGAGCTCGCCGAAGGCTTGCCCAGCCACCGGCGAGGCTCAGCCTCCCCAGATCTGGCGAGGCCGAGCCTCGCCGGTGGCCAGGCGGGCCTCGCCGGGGCTGGGCGAGGCCTCGCCGGGGTCGAGCGAGGCCCGCCTGGCCACTGGTGAGGCTCGGCCTCACCAGATCTGGCGAGGCCGAGCCTCGCCGGGACTGGGCAGGGGCTAGGCGAGCCTCGCAACGCCCAGCCCCACCGGTGGCCAGGCGAGGCTCGCCCAGCCCCGCCGGTGGCCTGGCAGGCCTCGCCCAACCCCGACGAGGTCGGCCTGGCCACCGGCGGGGCTTGGCCTCGCCAGATCTGGCTCAGCCGAGCCTCGGCGGGGCTAGGCGAGCCTCGCCAGGCTGCCGTGGAGGCTCGGCCGACGAGGGCCCGCCTCGCCAAGGGCCGATGACGCTCCGGTGAGGTCGCCGACCAGAAGAAGAAGAAGATGAGAAAAAGAAAAGAAAAAAGGAAAAAAAAAGAAAAAGAAAAGAAAAAAAAGGAAAATGAAAAGAAAAAAATGAAAAAAAGAAAAGAAAACAAAGGAAAAAAGTAAAAAAATTATTTAAAAATTAAAAGAAATTGATTTGGAACAGAATTAATGAACACGGTACCAAACGCAATTCTATTCTAGAATCAGAAATTTTGGACAATTACCAAACGGCTTAAAATGCTTAGAATCAGTTCCCGGGAACAGAATAAAAAAGAATCAATTCTGATCAGAATCAGCTCCCGGGAACAGAATCGTTACCAAACGCGCCCTAAGTGTTTCCGACAACTTTTGGAAAAATAGACTTAAATATTATTTTAATAATGTTGACTTACTCGAGTTATTTAAATGGATGCTTTTAAAAAGTTTGGGTACTAAAATGATTTCTCCTAAAGTTTTGGCATCAAATTGATCCATCGTATAGTTTCGACACTAAACTCTATATTAAGTGGGACCTGCTTCGCTGTTCAAGGGGGCAATGCATTTTTCAGATCATTCATGTAAGACTTTTAACGCTGGCTATCATGTTAAAAACATAAATTTTTTCTGAAATACACTTTGCATATACATTGTCATATATTGGCCAAAGGTCAAATAAAAGCACCAACTTATACCTCTGGAGAAAAATAGTCTCAAATCACACGAAAAACGCATGACGAAAAATGTCCAACGGATATAAAGAAACGACTTTAGACCCTCTAGAGAAAAATAACTCCATGTTCAAACGACTCATAAAAGGCATGCAATTTTACTAGAGTGACGAAAATTTCCATCATTGTTTTTTCGTCAAATTTATTTGACATCTCACGTGACCAATGATTATTCGTGAACAATAGACATGTCAACTAAGCTAAAACAACGTTGCCACTTAGTCTATAATGGATTATTTGCTCAGTTCACTTTTTTTTTTTTTTGGCTCAGTTCACTTAAGTAGAAATCATTTGGAACCCTAATTTGCAAACTTGAAACTCTAACCAAAATTCACGATTTTCCAAAAATCTACAAATTAGCTCAAAATGTAAATTTAATAAACCATACTTTGTGGACTCATCTTGTGGCGAAACCCTTGCCATCTAATCTACGAATTCGATTGGGGGCTAAACTCTTTTTCTCTTTGTTATCTGAAGAGAATGAACCAAAATACTATTGAAACAACGTCTTCTTAGTTTAAATGTCTACGGCGTTGATTTGGCTCAACTGACGTGTCCATCCGTCAACATCATTAGCCATTGTAGAAGAGCTATTCGATATTTTTGTTGCTCGAGCAAAACTTTGTGCTTTAATTTGGGATCGTTTGAAAAATGGGTTTAGTTTTGTCCTAAGGATGAAAGCTTGCGTTTTTCTTTTATTCGGTGGATATTTGTCCTTTAAGCGAAAGTTTTTGCTTTTTTCGAATCTTTGAAAACTGGGGATATGTTTGTGTTGAGAGTACAAATTCATGCTCTCATTTTTTTTTGGAATTTTTGGCCGTCATTTCACTTGCAAATTGTATTCTTGAAAATTGTGCAAGTAGACTGCATGAACAGAAATAAATCTCATGGAGCATGATGCTATCATGAGAGGAAAGAATACAATGGGATGTGGTCCTCATTTTGTTTCTGTTGCTTCTAATTCAGTCCAGTCCAAGTACTTGCATGCAGTGTTTTCTCTCTTTTTTTTTTTTTTTTTTTTTTTTTTTTTTTTTTTTTTTTTATAAGAGTGACTTTACAAAGAATTAATAATTCGTGCATCCGATGTATCTTTTTTTAGCTAAATATGCCTTAGAGTTTCGAAGGCACCAAAGAAGTAAAACACGGTTTACTAGGTCAATCCAAGAAGAGCATGCTGGTGAGTAGTGAAGAATTAAGAAAGAGGACGTAAAACACATTTAACTAGCTTGAGAACCATTTTTCTAGTCAAGAAGGCATCATATGTTTAAATGACTTTTGGTTTATTCTTTAACAAACATGACAACTGTTTTAGACACGCAACAAAGCAAGCAGAGCACAGAATCTGATTAAATACGATCCAACGATCCGATTCTAGTCAAGGTCAAGGGGACTCCATACTGGGGATGAGTAGTGACCGTAGGAATAGGGGCATGCTTGTAAGAAGGAGATAGCTGCACTGAGAAATTCTGCAAAATCAAAGTCAGAGCAAGTTTGGCTTCAGCGAAAGAAAAGTTTTGGCCAATGCAATTTCTTGGACCCCAACCGAAAGGGAGAAAGCAGAGCTTGTTCTTGGTTGCTTTCGAGACTCCCTCGGAGAATCTCTCTGGATTGAACTCTTTGGCATCATCACCCCAATTCTCTGGATCATGGTGGATCAGGATCGTCGGCACAAAAAGCACAACTCCTGAAGGTACTTGTATATCTCCCAACTTGGTTGTCTTTTGAACTGTTCTCATCATCATAAATCCAGGCGGATACAACCTGAGCACCTCATTCAGTATCATGCTTACCTGTACAAAAATCAAGTTGTGGTCAGCCCGTTTTTATCCAAAAAGACATTGAAGATGTAACAATTAAATTATCTAAACCTTGCCTAGTGGACCAAATTTATCAAACATAACATCATTTCTGTGATCTACGTTGTAACTTCGAATGGGAAGGCACAATCCATCTGTCTCCATTCTCCATCGCCTAAATATATATATTTTCTTTTGGTTCAGGGGAAGGAGTGGGGAAGAACAGCAATTAGATTTCAGGTCAGGGGGTTACAACATTTTCCTTCAATTGTTGGCCTTCCATTTTCATCTGTTCTTTCTTTTTCCTTTTTCTCTTTTTGCAAAAAACCATTTGTTTGATGCGAGTTTTGAAATTCAGGAATATATGTCTTGAAATCTAGATAAACAGCAGACGACAACACGATGTGAATCCTTACAATTTTTAATTGGCTCAACGCATCAAAGTCAGGTTTGTTGTTGCCGAAAACTTGCCGGACTTCCTCTCTTGCTCTGTCTTGCCATTTCTGGTGCTTGCTCAACAAAATCAGAGTCCAAGTAATCAAAACAGAAGTTGTCTCTTGACCTGCTATGTTGAATGCTTTACACTCTCCAATCACATCCTCCATGCTCATGCCCTTTTGATCCACGGACTCCTGAATTTCTTTCATGTTTGATTTTAGCAACAGTCCCAAGAGATCATCGTCATCTGCTCTTCCTTCCTCCATTGCCCTTTCTCTTTTGGTCACTATGTCTTCCAACAATCCTTCTACTTTGCGGTTGATTTCTTTCATCCTCTTCCGCAGTTTGGTAGGCAAGAGGCTGCATTTTTTTTATAAGAAAATTAGCTTCAAGATGAAAACTTCATTCAGTAATTTAGTTTCTACAAGTTATATGTGTCCCGGTACATAAATGCACTCAACCAATTTCATCCATTCTATTGAGTTTAGAAGTTGGAAAGCAGCAATCTCAATGAGAGCTCGACAGAAGATTTGCCTTACTAAACATTGTTTTGACAGAAAAAAATTGCAGCGTGCTATGCTACCTTGCAATCACAATCCAACCACTATCAATGATTTGCAAAATCATAAGAAAATTGACTTTAGAACTTTTCAAGTTCCTTGTGTGGCAAGATGCTTAAAGATCGATCGACACATGATTTGCAAAATCATGAGACAATTGTGGAAAGTTGCAACTGACTCCATGGATAAGGATTGAGGAAGTCAAAGTGAATTTTGTTCCTCTTTTTTCTTGTCAAATGCTTTTGAAACAGTTAAAGATGTTTGGATAAATTATTGCTAAATCATTCTCCACTCACCTCCACCCGGGAATAAACACGAGCTGAAGAATCTTGCTAGTGAGGGCAATTTGTTCTTGTTGAAGGGGGAGGATACTCATGACTTGGTCGTAGGTTACACCGAAAGCAGCTCTACAGAGTACATCACCTGTCAAATGCTGAAGGTCAGGCCAAACATCCACTTCGCCTGCCAAACTTTGCTTCTCCCATCCCCTAATCATCTCCTCGCAACTTGACAATGTTGCAGTCACTACATACTGTAATTATTTAACAATTAGAAAGCTAAATGAATCGAATGTACAAAGTTTTTACTTATCAATTATTTTAAGTTCCATTAGATGTTGCGGCTGGTCAAGAAACTATTAGCTGCAAGCAGTAATACCTTCAACTTCTCATAGTGAAAAGCCGGGTTGATGATCTTTCTATGTTTGACCCATTTCTCACCCTCAATCATGACGAGCCCTGATACTAAGAGATCTTCCATGGCCTTGGGATGTGGCTTTTCGAACTCATTGATCCGTGAAAATATTTGTTTCAACATGTCTGAGTCCATGATGGTCAATACAGGCGTTGGCCCAAACCATGTAAAGCAAAGCTTCCCTGCAACAAATATTTTTTATATAATTTATTGACCATCGGCCGCTTCATAGCTGTCATTCATTTTTCATGTTACTTTTCCTAAGATCGACACTAAATATTGTAAAATTTACATTATCGCAGGATTTGTTCTACTTGCTTTTCATGAATATATCTCGATTGAAGTGCTGAAAAGAGACCAGAAAAATGAATATTCTTTAGCAGGTTTTTAGCTAAAAAAAAAAGCTTCTAATGAGTTGAAATTGTATACTGTTTCGTACAGGAAATTGAGTTTGTCGAATCATTGATATTATACCTTTGGCTAACAGTTCAACGATATCTCAACTTTGACGCAACACGTACCGTATTTCTTGATGGAGCGATGAAAGAAAGGGAGCAAGCGAGGTGCGATGTCATTTGAGAAAGGAGTAATTGTTTGAGATTGAGCTTGCTTGCTCATTCTCATGTTGTCTCTCAGGTCTTGAAACGATAGCCTGTAAGAGGTTCCATTTAGACCTTGCTGTCTCAGACATCTTTCTAGCTTCCTCGGCTTCAGCCAAAACAAACACAGTAATTTCCATGCACAAGTCAAGAAGGTGATCAGAACAAGGGAGAGAACGATTGAATATGCTGAGGACAGTTCCATATTCGACGCTAAACATTTGACACGCTCGTCTTGTTTCTTTGAGAGGAAATAAATAGGACTCTGGGGGAGCAGAAAGACATCGTTGAAAAAAGAATGCGTTGACTTCCTTTTGGTAAGGGAGAACAACCGCCTAGAATGTTTCTTAGTTTCTTAGGATGACATCTGTTTTACACGATATTGTAAGGAATTCGTTCACTTGTTACCCGTCCAGCCATGCACGCTACAATGATAATAAAAAACTAAGCGGCATGACGTTTTTATTTCCAATCTTCAACCCTTCTTTTCAAATTATTTCAATGCACTGCGAAAACCAATGGCCAACCACATTCTTCAGCCAAGAAAGGAATTCAAATGTGATCATTTTAGGGTGAGTGTTAACTTATAATTACTTAACAAGATCTCACTCGTCTGATGTGGGACATTAAAATGTTACATTCCAGGAGTGGTAAAATGGACAAGTTATTCGTGAGTGGTAAGTTATTGAAATTGTTAGTAAATTTCAAATGTTGTCGGTAGAATTAGGTGACTCGCAACTGGCTTGGTAATTTACCAACTATGCATGGGGTGTATCAATGTCAAATCAATAGCAATACCATGCTTGTTTCACGACGATTGAACTTCACTAGAAATGTAGTTTGGAGTAAGCAATGTCTAGGAAAGAATGATATGATTTTCCAAAGTATGGGGTGGTCTTCGCAAGTAAAGTGAAGCCTATATTCAGATAGTTGTTACCGATAATTTTTTAGAAATGAAACTCCGAGCTCAACACTAGGAATCTTTTAAAACAAGTTCAAAAAGTTTCGCCCAACCCAAATCAAAAAGTATTTTCTTTTTATCAAGGAAACTCAGGGGTTGAAAGGAAGCCATATAGGGAAGAATCGAGCTGAGCGGCACTACAACAAAAAAAGGCATAGAGGACTGGTTAATGCTATTTTATTTCTGTCGTCTTGAAAGGATTCGAGACTTGACGACTAGTCGAGAGGGATTATTTTCTCTTGTGAGAGTAAGTGGGAGTGTTGTACGAGGGACATGCTGTAGCTTTGCTAGTGTTCTAGCAGAGCAGGAATTGTTGCTGTCGTGAGGAACTTTGTAACCCGCAACCTACTTGATTTTATTTTTGGAGTTCAACAGAAAAAAAAAATGATAGTAACACGCCGAAATTGTTGTAAGGTACCCACTTCGGCATCATGATTTTTTCGAAGGATTATATAAGTTCAGAACGATTGCTTAAGTAACTTTGACGACCTTTTTTTTTTTTTTGGTAGAAATTTTGACGACTTAGATTGCCAAAAAACTTGACATGTCATTACTTCAATGAAAAAAGCTCGCTGGCGTCGCTTAAATTGATGGTTTCATAAAGTTTTCACACTAAAGCGATCATAAAAAAGTCTTGGCACTATCTCAATCATTCGTAATGTTTTGGCCCTAGCGTTACATATTAGTAATTTTAGAGAATGATATAGCACCTTGTGACACTTCATTATGTTGATGCATAGCATCATTGGTACTCAAATTTTGGAAAGGCATAAAAATTCTTTTTCAACTGATTCACTCCTCAGCTCTTGGTTTATATAGCAATGCTAAAAGGGCAAGGCCAGCCAAGGCAGGGCACAGCCCGTTTATGCGACAGGCCAAGCGGCGTCGTGGTCAGGTGGTAAAATTCAAAAGCAGTTGATCCTTCTCAAGTGAAGAAGCAGCGAATTTCTACTCGAACTTGAAAGCAGTAAAACCATTATTTCAAATTACCTAACAATAAATTGCTTACTTGTCAAATTGAAGACCCTTGCTGATCTAGTAAGATCCCTTGTCAAAATGAAGAACCATTATTTGTGGTGCCATTGCCAAATGTTATGTATTTATTATGAGATTTGAAAGTAATAGTCATATTTTGAAGTTGCTAACCGGCCAACGATCATGTCGCTACCTTTCTGATGACGATTGTTTAGCAATATTTGGGGAAACTGAAAAGAAACATCATTCTCTAAAAGTCAGAGAATCATATGATGTAATCGGTATCTTTGTGATATGTGAGACGAGGTTTCTTCTTTAAAAGTGGTATTCTATTCTTTATTGGTTTACATCAACAGCTGCTGCTTAATAAATTCATTGAGCTGACATCAAGCGGCGGTTTGAAGTTCCCCTCACATCACTAAACCCATTTTGCGTGACTCAGGTTGCCAAAATAGTAGTTGATAATCTTTGGAATCATGGCTGATGGAGTCAAAGACGCTTTTAAAATTATGCAACGAAGTCCTTAACTCATAGTCGGTCCGGCGTGGCCTATGTTATTGCGAGGCTGTGTCTATCAATGTGTTTGTTTAAGAACAATGATTGCACATTTTTGAAAAACTCTAGAACTCTACTGATTAAATATAAATATTTAGAACTCAATTGGCCTACCAATGCAACGTGTAAGACTTCCATTGTACTAAGCTCTTGGTTGGATAAGAAGTTCAAGACGTTTTATCAACCTCATTTCTATCCGATTTTGTGGTAGTCATGGAAGGGACCAATTTTTTTCAGATCAATATGTTGATTGGTAGGTTACATAGATAGATAGTGCAGATATTTTAATCTAACTAAAGATGAATGTAATTGATGTTCATCTAAGGAAAACTGGCAATCATAAGTCTGGTTAACATGACCCATAAAAAAAAAGTGCAAAAAGTGAGAGGAAGGATAATTAATTTTGAGAAATGATTGAGTAACAGTCTTTAATTTATTATAAGAATAAAAATTTATTCTAAAATATAAAAAACTAACTATTAAATAATTATAAATTATTGCGGAGTAAATTTCTTTAGGAATTTGTGACTCATAATAAAATGGTATTCTCACATTAACGTAAAGATTATTATACTAGCAAATACCATTAATTTTTGAAAAATGAGAGTGTGACGGAGCCTTTACTCTCCTATGCGTAACGGTGTTGTCCCCACCACACATTTTCCCCAAGAAAATCACCAATCTTATTTGATGGGTTTGCTAGCCCACTAAGTAAGATTTCTCCGATCAGAAAAACAATATATTAGCCAAAATAAAGATGAGCAACTAAAAAAGGAACTTATTAGCATTGTCTTATGTAAAATATTTTACAGTAAAAGTAAAAAAGAATGATTTAAACATTTTTGTTTCAAGAGAATATAAATTTAGGATCGCTAGCCACGGCACCTGTGCAAAATAATTTTCACGCCTGTAGCTATTGAAACGAACACGGTTATCAAAACTGAACTTAAATATTTTATACCACCAACGTTAAAACTACATAAGTATATAGAGGGATGACTACTAATATTATACGTCAAGTAACATTTATCTTTGTGCAATTAAAGTCAAAATAGATCGACAACCTAGAAGTCAAATGCCTGGCTATCTAGAAGTCTATGGAACACTTGTAACTACATGAAGCGGTTAAATGTTTCAGTACACGCCACATTTAGCCTGTAAAGTAACTCTGATACAAAGCACTTTGTACATAATTAGTGAAATTTGAACATATTATTTCTGGCGTCGAAGCTGGACATTTCCCAGTGCCTTGACTACTTTAGCGGCCGGGAAAGAGGCTAATTTGTTTTATAATATTTAAATGGAAGGATTTTTAATTTTTTGCATGCAAATACGTCGCAAAAAACTAATTGAAAGTCCACGGCATGTGTTATCCATGTGTAAGATATTTACAATTACTTTTTGTATTAATTGCTATATAGCTATTTTTCTTATATTTGGAGCGATATTCACCCTTTAAATGCAAATTAATGCTCTCTCTCAACATTTTATTTTCCTTTCGGTTGTTCAATTCCATGAACATGAAACAGGAGATCCATATTGCACCATTACTAAAGAGAAGTAACAGTGCCGTAAGGCTCTAAGTATTCAATGCTAATATCAAATAGAATACATATTTATTTAAAATACTCGTTACTAAGTAGGGCCAAGCATCTCTAAGTTGAGTGTACTTTTACTTTTTCCCAATATAATATAACTGCTTGACTTCGTTAAAATACTTAATCGAAAACCAGTTTCATGTATAACATGATACTCTATGTCAATTTTCCCGACTAATGCACATTGATGGAAGAATTAGCAAAAAAGGCAAAAACCTATTCCAGTTGTGTCAATTCAATCATAATTTTTTTTAGCCAATTTAATCCTAAACCTTTTACAATTATGTCAGTTTAGTCCATTCGGCTAAAATTGGTTGGCCAACGCTGACGTGGACGCCGGCCGGTGAAAGTTGACATGGCAATTTTTAAATTATTTATTTATTTTTTTCCACCTTCTCCTTCCTTTGGCCGGTCGGCATCGGCCAGAGGCGAGGGTCGACGAGGTCAGCCTCATCGGCCAGTGGTGAAGGTGAGCTTTACCCAGAGACCGCGAGGCCGCCGTCACCAGATTTGGCGAGGCTTGGGCTTGCCTAGCCAAGGCAACGGTCGACCTTGCTAATGGTTGGTGAGGCTGCTGTTGCCAGATCTGGTGAGGAGCCTCGCCGGCCACCGGGGAGGTCGACCCTTGCCTTGGATCGGGCAAAGTCGAGCCTTGCCTAGTGACGACAAGGCCGGCCTTGTCGGCCCTCGCCTTTGGTCGGTGCCACCAGAGGAAGGAGAAGTGGATGGAAAAAAAATTCAAAATTCAAAAAAATAATTTCAAAAAGCCATGTCAACCTTCGTCAGATAGTCGTTGCCGGTTGGCGTCCATGTCAGCACCAGCTAGCCAATTTTGGTTGGATGGACTAAACTGGCACAATTGTAAAAGATTTATCACTAAATTAGCCCAAAAAAAAAAGTTTATGATTGAATTGACACAATTGCAATAGGTCTAGAAATTTTTTGACATTCTCCCCATGTTGACATCCAAATTTTCAATTAAGGGACTGTACATACATGTCATAAGAAAACTAGGGATTGAATTCATTAATGACGATAAAATTTAGACAAGAAAAGTACCAGAAAAAAAAAGGTTATAAACATATTGTATTAGTACAAATTCAATTATAAACCCTTTACTTGGATCAATTAAATCCTAAACATTTAGCATTTATGCTAATTGAGTCCATCCGATGGATTTTGGCTTGAAAGCACTGACATAAATGATGGCCATCATATATGGTCTGACCGGCATGACGTGGACAAATTTTGCAAATTTTTGATATTTTTTCGATTATTATTATTTTTCCATTGTGGCCGGTGAGGGTCATGGCCCTTATTTAGGCCATGGGTGGCCTCGAGTGAGGGTTGCCAAGCTCTAACCCAGGCCGTGATGGCCAAGCCCTAGCGGCGACTTTTATAATTTTTCTTTAATTGTTTTCCTTTTCTTTTCTTTGCGCTAGGCACTGGCGACCAATGCTTATACTAGCCAAATCTAATCTGTTAGCTTTTAATATTAGTTACATAAGTTCACCACAATTTTTAGATCACGTTAAGCATTTCCGGCAAGGTGGTAATTTTAACTTCATACAATTTGACAAAGCACCCACATGCCGCAAGATAAAAGCATATATTTTTATCATTGACTTTTTTCACCTTCTTGAATATAATTAACGGAGTTAAATGGAAGCCTGGCGTTTCACTTTTCAGTTTCCCCGTGATGCTTTTTCCATTGTTGACCATACATAAGAAAGAGTAGCTTCAATTAGGAATGTGCAAAGGAACCAAAAACCGCTCGGAATGGGACCAGATCGGCCTAGAATGGCGATTCCTATGGGGACTGATTTGGTTCTCGATTCCAATTTAATGGAATTGGTGAGTATTGGTCTGGTTCTTGATTCTAGGCATGGATCCGTCTACCTATCTACCAAGACTAGACACACACACACACACACACACACACACACAGAAATTCCATTTCAATTACTTAATTATTTTGTAGTTTTTTGACCAATATATATGTTCATATATATGTAGTTATTTAACATTATTGATTAATTTTCTCTATTAGGATTAATCCTTGTACTTTGTTTTTTCATTCTAATAATCTATTTACTTACTTTTTCAGCCAAAAACAAAATAAACAAAGAGGAAGGATGGGACCGATTGGAGATGTTCATAATGTTGCGGCATTTTGTCATCATAATACAAAATTAAGAGTCAATGGCTAGTTTTAAGAGCACAATCATATCTCTCCTTAGCCATCTTGGCAATTAAATTAGATTGACGTTGAAAAGAAGATGGGTTAAGCGATTAATATTTTAACTGCCGTGGAGGTTAGGACTTCTAATGTAGAGTTTAATTCTCCACATGTTCTTGTTGTTGTGGAACCCTAAGAGGACCACACCATAAACTTTAAAGAAATTAAGTGCCTAGCAAATTAGTATTGTCTATTTATTTCGCCCTATAGTTTTCAATCTTTAATCAAAATCAATGGCTCACATTTTAACACAAATTTAAGGCCGTACAAGCTTTAGTTAGAAACTAAGTTAG
This sequence comes from Eucalyptus camaldulensis, assembly GCA_019915185.1. Taxonomy (NCBI): domain Eukaryota; kingdom Viridiplantae; phylum Streptophyta; class Magnoliopsida; order Myrtales; family Myrtaceae; genus Eucalyptus; species Eucalyptus camaldulensis. The sequence goes on from JAHSVA010000001.1 coordinate 11,538,099, forward strand.
TTAGAAACTAAGTTCACCATTATATTGATTTATGAATATAATGTTGTAGGGATTGGGGATTAGTCCCATGGACCCACTTGGGAATCAGACCGGATCGATAATCCAGTTCCTAAGTGGATTCATGAAACCAATCGGTCATTATTAAATGGTTCTGAGTTCCAACGTGAGAATTGCTCACCCAGACCATGCTCATCCTTAGCTTCAATGCCACTCAGTCCCTCACCTACTCAACACTTTTTATTCCAACTTTCAAGCTTTTGCTTCTTTACTTTTAGTGAACTTTCCACTTATTTTTATGCAATTACCTAAAACAAAAAAAAAAAAAAAATTCTTTTTTGTGCTTGGTAAACAATGATTGACATGACAAACACGATATATCATAGTGCACTATATATAAATATAACTTCATCTCAACACAATCTTAACATATTTTGATTCACGTTAATAGTATGTCTAAATATGTATTATATTTATCGATTTTGCACTTAATTTTACTTTTATCCGATGTGCAGTTTGTAATTAGTTCTTGAAGTGAAATTGACAAAGTATGTTCCGTAGCAACTGTATTGGTGTCAAAATCATATATGCTGATCCTATGTTAGTTTGATGTCTTTCAAGTCATCTATATACTTCCAAACTTAAGAAATAAAAACACTGTGATTTTTTTCCCAACTTTTAGCTTGCTGCGTCCAATCTGATGTAATTAATCAATTTAAATAAGCAGTGTCTCAAACTTTTAATGATCTCTCAATTATGAATTTTTTTTAAAGAAAATTAAAAGAAAAAAATTACATTCAATGTATACCTATTCATCTCACCAATTTAGATAAGGAGTATGTTATCATTAAAAATTATTAAACATCCTCGGGCATACGATAAATATGTTAGTGCATTACATATCTATGATTTAATCCTCTCCAAAAGCTTGGTAAAGATAGTTCAAAGTACAAATTATAATCTTAGAAAAGATTTGGCTGAAATAATTGTGGGGAGAATGACCAAAAAAGTCATAAACATTTTACAGTTGTGCCAATTTAGTCATAATTTTTTTTTAACCAATTGAGTCCTAAACCTTTTACAATTGTACCAGTTCAGTCTTTCCGGCCAAAATTGGCTAGCTGGCGCTAATGTGGCTGCCGACCACAATTTTTTTTATAAATATTTTATTTTTTGGAATTATTTTATTAATTTTTTTAATCTTCTCTCTCTCTCTCTCTCTCTCTCTTCCCCCCTCCTTCTTCCTTTGGCTTTAACGACTGACCAACCCTCGCCAATTGCCAGACTAAGGCGGCTGGGCGAGCTTGCCTCATTGTTGCTGGGTGAGGGCCAGCAACTGGTGAGGTGAATCCTCGTTGGATCTGGTGGGGGCTTGCCTCACCTCGCTTCATTTGAGCGATGGTGAGGGCTCACCTCGCCATCGTTAGGTGAGGACTCCCTCACCGGATCTAGCAAGGGCTCACCCCACCAGTGTTTGGGTGAGCTCTTAGGCAGATTCGGTGAAGGAGTCCTCACCTAGTGATGGTGAGGGGGGCCTCGCCATCGCTGGGTTTGGTGAGGCAAGCCCTCGCTAGATCTAGTGGGGGCTCGCCTCGCCAGTGGTTGGGCGAGCTTGCCCTTGCCCAACAATGAAAAGGCAAGTTCCCTGGCCACCTTAGTTCGGGGACCTATGAGGGCTAGCTGGTTGCTAGAGCCAAAGGAAGAAGGAGGGAGGGGTAATGATTCCATTTGGGTAGTGGTTGACAAACTAATGAAATAGGCATACAGAAGTGTATGTGTGTCAGATAGTTCGTCTGCATGGAGTGCCAGTGACTAAGTTATATTGGATCCAGACCAGAGGTGCTCAGTTTCAGTAGAATAGTCCTTTTGACGCATTGCATAGTAGAGCGTGCAAAGAGCCAGGGTTTTGAGATGAAGTCAAGGAAAGAAAGATCATAGGCCTAGAGTCAATCCAGCAGTCAGTGGATGCCATGGCAGTGATCAGAGACAAATTAAAGATCGCTCAGAGCAGACAAAAAGCTACGCAAATAAGTGCCGAAGGTCTTTGAAATTCCAAGTCGGTGATCACGTTTTTTTAAAGGTTTCACCAATGAGGGGAACTTCACGCTTTGGGAAAAAAAGGAAAGTTGAGTCCGAGGTGCATAAGTCCATTTATTTAATTGAGCTTTATTTTGTGCTGAAATGAAGTACTAGTGGTCTCTCCTCAGGTCATTTCCGAGTCTTCTTTGGGTCAAAGGTCCACTTTGAGGAGGTCTCTCCTCATGCCTATATTTGAAATTTTCCCAATTCTATATATTTTCCATTTGTGTACTTTAGGTGCTTGACCTAGCGAATACATTGTTCATTGTTTTTTATCACAAAATTGAGTTTGTCGAATCGATAAAATCATACCATTGGCAAGAAAAAATCAATTGTGTCTTGACTTTGACGGCATGCGTACTGTATTTATTGATGAAGTGATGATATAAAGGGAGAACGCGAGGTAGGATGCCTTTGGAGAGAGGAGTAGTGGATTGAGACTGAGTCTGCTGGGTCATTCTCATGATGTCTCTTGAAACAAAAGCCAATAAGTAGTTCCGTTTAGACCTTGCCATCTTAGACATCTTTCTACCTTCTCTGGCCTCAATCATGATGTGACACTGATATGATATAAGAATAAGTTTTTGATATTAAGGCGAGCGTCATATACAAAAGTCATGACATTTTTAATATTCTTTTCTAAATTATTGAAAGAGTGCAAAAAATGTTCAAATCTTTCTAGAAAGGAATCCATGTAGTGGTAAAAAATATAATATTAGATAGTTTGTCCTCCATTTAATTAAAGTTATAAATCAACTCATCAATTGATTATGATGTTGCACAAGGGATGAAAATAGTCATGCTTGTGTCACGGTCCGTGAATCCTCCTGTACTCGTGACACTCGTGAGCGGTGCTTGGGGTTATCGAGTGAAGAGTGAGGAGGCATAGGGGACGAACACAACTAGTCCGTGGGAGTGGTGTTAGGACGGTTTGTGCTAGGAGTTCTAAGATAAAAATATTATATCACTTAGGAGCTCTGAAGGCGGAATTAGCCTCCCGCGTATAAACTGGTCGGGAGTTGATACTGTTCTCCAGACGAGTCCATGGCATGTTGAAACCAGTTGTTAAGCCTAAAGAGATTTGCTGTCTCACTTGATAGACTAGATGCCCAAATGAAGTTGGGCGTGGTATGATCTCGTACAGAGAAGCTATTCACCGTATTGTTCGCTGGAACAGCTATAGAAGGAAAGCCGGCCTAGCGAATTCCGCTGACCAAGTGTCGCACGAGTTGTTACGCGGCCAAGGGAACTATCAGCTCGTAACACATGGTATCAAAGCAGGAATCCCTTCAGTAAGTGGGTGAGTCAAAGAATTGGACTTTGCACTCTAGTGTGGGTTGAACTGAGAAGCACTAGTGGTCTCTCCTCAGGCCATTTCCGAGTCTTCTTTGGGTCAGAGGTCCACTTTGAGGAGGTCTCTCCTCATGCCTATATTTGAAATTTTCCCAATTCTATATATTTTCCATTTGTGTACTTTAGGTGCTTGACCTAGCGAATACCTTGTTCATTGTTTTTTTTTATCACAAAATTGAGTTTGTCGAATCGATAAAATCATACCATTGGCAAGAAAAAATCAATTGTGTCTTGACTTTGACGGCATGCGTTCAGTATTTATTGATGAAGTGTTGATATAAAGGGAGAACGCGAGGTAGGATGCCTTTGGAGAGAGGAGTAGTGGATTGAGATTGAGTTTGCTAGGTCATTCTCATGATGTCTCTTGAAACAAAAGCTAGTAAGTAGTTTCGTTTAGACCTTGCCATCTTAGACATCTTTCTACCTTCTCTAGCCTCAATCATGATGTGACACTGATATGATATAAGAATAAGTTTTTGATATTAAGGCGAGCGTCATATACAAAAGTCATGACATTTTTAATATTCTTTTCTAAATTATTGAAAGAGTGCAAAAAATGTTCAAATCTTTCTAGAAAGGAATCCATGTAGTGGTAAAAAATATAATATTAGATAGTTTATCCTCCATTTAATTAAAGTTATAAATCAACTCATCAATCGATTATGATGTTGCACAAGGGATGAAAATAGTCATGCTTGTGTCACGGTCCGTGAATCCTCCTGTACTCGTGACACTCGTGAGCGGTGCTTGGGGTTATCGAGTGAAGAGTGAGGAGGCAGAGGGGACGAACACAACTAGTCCGTGAGAGTGGCGTTAGGACGGTTTGTGCTAGGAGTTCTAGGATAAAAATATTATATCACTTAGGAGCTCTGAAGGCGGGATTAGCCTCCTGTGTATAAACTGGTCGGGAGTTGATACTGTTCTCCAGACGAGTCCATGGCATGTTGAAACCAGTTGTTAAGCCTAAAGAGATTTGCTGTCTCACTTGATAGACTAGATGCCCAAATGAAGTTGGGCGTGGTATGATCTCGTACAGAGAAGCTATTCACCGTATTGTTCGCTGGAACAGCTATAGAAGGAAAGCTAGCCTAGCGAATTCCGCTGACCAAGTGTCGCACGAGTTGTTACGTGGCCAAGGGAACTATCAGCCCGTAACACATGGTATCAAAGCAGGAATCCCTTCAGTAAGTGGGTGAGTCAAAGAATTGGACTTTGCACTCTAGTGTGGGTTGAACTGAGAAGTACTAGTGGTCTACTCGGTCCTATGAGGGCGGAGAGTGAATAGTCGGGGTAAAAGGTGCTTGAACAAAGCCCCTAGGATGACAATGGGGGCATTAGGAAGAGTCAGTTCCTCGCCGAGCGGATAGTGGGTGTGAGAAGAACCGAATCCTCGCTGAATAGAGATAATGTTCCTGGATCGATCGATAAATTCAAAGAAGAGGTCTACTGCCACATTTTCAACAAGGAAAGAACCTCCATTTGGTTTGTTGGGGTCAAGATGCTTAGTAGGAAAAAATGGTGCTGCCAAAAGATGCAATTGGCGAAAAATGCCACACTTGCCAAAGAAAGTGCAAGTGACTGAGAAGGGCCCAAACAGCTGAGATCAAAAGAGACTACCAATGGAGCAAAACTTGTTTTGTTGAGTGAGCGTGACCATTCGATGTGAAATCCCAAAAGTGGTGCATCAATGGTTAAGGTACACGAGGAAGCGACAAAATAGATCGCAACGAGGGTGTTGTGAAATTGAGTGGGGAAGAATGTCATGGTTTGTGAATCCTTCCGTACTTGTGACACATGTGAGCGGTGCTTGGGGTTATTGAGTGAAGAGTGAGGAGGTAGAGAGGATGAACACAATTAATCCGTGGGAGTGGCGTCAGGACGGTTGGTGCTAGGAGTTTTAGGATAGAAAAATTATATCACTTAGGAGCTCTGAAGGCGGGGTTGGCCTCTTATGCACAAACTAGTCGGGAGCTGATGCTGCTCTCCTGACGATGTCATGGTAGGCCGAAACCAATTGTTGAACTTAAAAAGATCTGTTGTCTCACTCGATGGACTAGACGCCCAAGCGAAGCTAGGCGTGGTACAATCTCGTACATAGAAGCTATTCATCGTATTATTTGCTGGAACAACTATCGAAGGAAGGCTAGCCTGGCGAATTCTGCTCGCCAGGTGCCACAGGGGTCATTCCGCGGCCAAGGGAACTATCGGCCCGTGACACTTGCCTCTAGCGGATGCATGAAACGAAGTCTATATTATTGAGCTAAAACTTGAGCTCGTTTTGTCTCACTTATAAAATCCAAATTTTACCCTTGTATTTGATTGTAAGATGATAACATACATTTTTTTTTTTTAATCAAGAAGGCATCGTATGTTTACATGACTAATAATTTATTCTCAGCAAACGGAATGAGCCGTTTTATGCACACAACGAAACAAACAAAAGCACAGAATCTGATCAAACGAAATGAGGGATGGTCATAATAAGGGGACCAAAACCCGTTGCGTACTACTTGGCCTCGCCTCATTTCGATTTCTATTCAATACTGATACAGACTTAAAGTTTAGAAATTACTTAAGAGTAATCATTCTGATGGCTGGTGCATGAGGAGGTGAAGTTCTTGTGGAAGAGAAAAGTGTCAAGCTCTTGAGCTGCATGAGGTGTGATGAAAAATAATGCGAAAGATTTGTGCCAAATTTTGTACTTAAAACATAGGTAAGTCAATCACATGGAAGAATTTTATGCCAAGTCAATCACTATGGTGCTAAAACTTTTAAAACGATCACCTTAATGCCACAACTTATTAGGGGATCACTAAGTGATATAGGTAATTTATATCGTTGGAAAAATAGACTTAAATATTATTTTAATAATGTACACTTGCTCAAGTTATTTAAATGGATGCTTTTGAAAAGTCTGAAAAGTTTGAGCATCAAAATTATTTCTCATAAAGTTTTGGCATCAAATTGATTGATCGTATAGTTTTGACACTGAACTTTATATTAAGTGTGACGTGCTTCGCTGTTCGAGCAGGCAATACATTTTTCGGATCATTCATGTAAGACTTTTAATCCTGCCTATCATGTTAAAAACATAATTTTTTTCTGAAGTACGCTTTGTCATATACATTGTCATATATAGGCCAAATGCCAGATAAAAGCACCAACTTATACCTTAGGACAAAATTAGTCTCAAATCACACGAAAAAAAGCATGACGAAAAATGTCCAACGGGTCCAACGGATATAAAGAAACGACTTTATACCCTCTAGAGAAAAATAACCCCATGTTCAAACGACCCATAAAAAGGAATGGATTTTTACTCAAGCGACAAAAATATCGATCATTGGTTTTTTCGTCAAATTTATTTGGCATCTCACGTGACCAATGATTGTTCATGCACAATAGACATGTCAACCAAGCCAAAACAACGTCAGTGCTTAGACTATAATGGATTAGTTGCTCAGTTTGCTTAAGCAGAGATCATTTGGAACCCTAATTTGCAAACTCGAAACTCAACCAGACTTCACGATTTTTCAAAAATCTACAAATTATCTCAAAATGTATATTTAACCAAACCATACTTTGCGGACTCATCTTGTGGTGAAACCCTTGCCATCTAATCTACGAATTCGATTGGGAGCTAAACTCTTTTTCTCTTCGTTATCTAAAGAGAATGAACCAAAATACTATTGAAACAACGTCTTCTTAGTTTAAATGTTTACGGCGTTGATTTGGCTCAACTGATGCGTCCATAGTACCCGTCAACATCATTAGCCGTTGTAGACGAAAAATAAGCCCTTTGGTCGGAAAAGCTATTCGTTATTTTTGTCGCTCGAGCAAAACTTTGTGCTTTAATTTGGGATCATTTGAAAAATGGGTTTAGTTTTGTCCTAAGAATGAAAACTTGTCCTTTTCTTTTATTCGGTGGATATTTGTCCTTTAAGGGAAAGTTTTTGCTTTTTTCGAATATTTGAAAACTGGGGTTTTGTTTGTGTTGAGAGTACAACAAATTCATGCTCTCATTTTTTTGGAATTTTTGGCCGTCAGTTCACTAGCAAATCGTATTCTTGAAAATTGTGCAAGTAGACTGCATGAACAGAAATAAATCTTACGGAGCATGATGCCATCATGAGAGGAAAAAATACAATGGGATGTGGGCCTCATTTTATTTCTGTCGCTTCTAAATCAGTCAAGTACTTGCATGCAGTGTTTTCTTTCTCTTTTTAATAAAAGTGGCTTTACAGAGTTAATAATTCGTGCATCCGATGTATCTTTTTTTTTGGCTGAAGATGCCTTAGAGTTTCGAAGGCACCAAAGAAGTAAAACACCGTTAACTAGGTCAATCCAAGAAGAGCATGCTGGTGAGTAGTGAAGAATTAAGAAAGAGGACGTAAAACACACATTTAACTAGCTTGAGAACCACTTTTCTAGTCAAGAAGGCATCATATGTTTAAATGACTTTTGGTTTATTCTTTAACAAACATGACAACTGTTTTAGACACGCAACGAAGCAAGCAGAGCACAGAATCTGATTAAATACGATCCAACGATCCGATTCTAGTCAAGGTCAAGGGGACTCCATACTGGGGATGAGTAGTGAGCATAGGAATAGGGGCATGCTTGTAAGAAGGAGATAGCTGCATCGAGAAATTCTGCAAAATCAAGGTCAGAGCAACTTTGGCTTCAGTGAAAGAAAAGTTTTGGCCAATGCAATTTCTAGGACCCCAAATGAAAGGGAGAAAGCAGAGCTTGTTCTTGGTTGCTTTTGAGACTCCCTCGGAGAATCTCTCTGGATTGAACTCTTTGGCATCATCGCCCCAAATCTCTGGATCATGGTGGATCAGGATCATCGGCACAAGAAGCACAGCTCCTGGAGGTACTTGTATATCTCCCAACTTGGTTGTCTTTTGAACTGTTCTCATCGTCATAAGTCCAGGCGGATATAACCTGAGCACCTCATTCAGTATCATGCTTAGCTGCATAATTTTTTTTTTTTTTTGTCAACCTGTTTTTATCCAAAAAGACATTGAAAATGTAACAATTAAGTTATCTAAACCTTGCCTAGTGGACCAAATTTATCAAACTTAATATCATTCCTGTGATCTACGTTGTAACTTCGAATGAGAAGGCACAATCCATATGTCTCCATTCTCCATAGCCTATATATACTCTTTCAGTTTGGGGGACAGGGAAGAACAGCAATTAGATTTTAGGTCAGGTGGTCACAATATTTCCTTCAATTTTTGGCCTTCCAATTTCATCCGTTCTTTCTTTTTCCTTTTTTTTTTTTGGCAGAAAACCATTTATTTGATGCGAGTTTTGAAATTCAAGCATATACTTGAAATCTAGATAAACAGCAGACAACAATACGATGAGAATTCTTACAATTTTTAGCCGGCTCAACCCATCAAAATCAGGTTTGTTGTTACAGAAAACTTGCAGGACTTCCTCTCTTGCCCTGTCTTGCCATTTTTGGTACTTGCTCAACAAAATCAGAGTCCAAGTCAGCAAAACAGCAGTCGTCTCTTGACCCGCAAAGTTGAATGCTTTACACTCTCCAATCACATCCTCCATGCTCATACCCTTTTGATCCGAAGACTCTCGAATTTCTTTCATGTTTGATTTTAGCAACAGTCCCAAGAGATCATCATCATCATCTGCTCTTCCTTCCTTCATTGTCTTCTCTCTTTTGGTCACTATGTCTTCCAACAATCCTCTTACTTTGCAGTTGATTTCTTTCATCCTCTTCCGCAGTTTGGTAGGCAAGAGGCTGCATTTTTTTTTTTTTTTTAATGTTTTTATAAGAAAATTAACTTCAAGATGAAAACTTCACACATTAATTTAGTTTCTACAAGTTATACGTGTCCCGGTATATAAATGCACTCAACCATTTCATCCATTCTATTGAGTATAGAGGTTGGAAAACAGCAATCTCAGTAAGAGCTCGATAGAAGATTTGCCTTACTAGACATTGTTTTGAGAGGAAAAAATTGCAGCGTGCCCTATATGCTACCTTGCAATTACAATGCAACCACTATCCATGAATAGCAAAATCATAAGAACATGGACTTTAGAAACTTTTCTAGTCCTTGTGTGGCAAGATGCTTAAAGATCGATCAACACATGATTTGCAAAATCACAAGTCAATTGTGGAAAGTTGCAACTGACTCGATGGATAAGGAATGAGGAAGTCAAAGTGAATTTTGGTACTCTCTTTTCTTGTCAAATGCTTTTGAAACAGTTAAAGATCTTTGGATAAATGATTGCTAAATCAATCTCGACTTACCTCCACCCGGGAATAAACACGAACTGAAGAATCTTGTTAGTGAGGGCAATTTGTTCTTGTTGAAGGGGGAGGATGCTCTTGACTCGGCTGTAGGTTACACCGAAAGCAGCTCTACAGAGTACATCACCCGTCAAATGCTGAAGGTCAGGCCACACATCCACTTCGCCTGCCAATCTTTGCTTCTTCCATCCCCTAATCATCTCCTCACAACTTGAACATGTTGCAGTTACTACATACTGTAAATATTCAACAATTAGAAAGCTAAATGAATTGAATGTACAAAGTTCTTAACTATCAATTATTTTAAGTTCCGTTAGATGTTGCATCTGGTAAAGAGACTATTAGCTGCAAGCCATAATACCTTCAACTTCTCATAGTGAAAAGCCGGGTGGGTGATCTTTCTATGTTTGACCCATTTCTCACCCTTAATCATGATGAGCCCTGATACTAAGAGATCTTCCGTGGCCTTGGGATGTGGCTTTTCGAACTCATTTATCCGTGAAAATATTTGTTTCAACATGTCGGAGTCCATGATGGTCAATACAGGCGTTGGCCCAAACCATGTAAAGCAAAGCTTCCCTGCAACAAATATTTTTTACATAATTTATTGACCATCGGTCGCTTCATAGCTGTCATTCATTTTTCATGTTACTTTTCCTAAAATCGACACTCAATGTTTTAAAATTTACATTATTGCAGGATTTTCATGAATATATCTCGATTGAAGTGCTGAAAAGAGACCACAAATATATATATACACTCACATTCTTTAGCAGCTTTTTAGCTAAAAATGACACCTTCTTATGAGTTGAAATTGTATACTGTTTTATACCAAGAAATTGAGTTTGTCAAATCAATGATATTATACCTTCGGCTAACAGTTCAACTGTATCTCTACTTTGATGCAATGCGTACCGTATTTCTTGATGGAGTGATGAAAGAAAGGGAGCAAGCGAGGCGCGACGTCATTTGAGAAAGGAGTAATTGGTTGAGATTGTGCTTGCTTGCCCATTCTCGTGTTGTCTCTCAGGTCTTGAAATAGAAGACTGTAAGAGGTTCCTATTGGGAATTACTGATCCCCGAAAACCGAATTCGACACTTAATCGAACCCCTAAATCAATGCGGAAGACGAAGCCCAGGAAAAACACGTATCACCGATCGTAAAGCACACCACGAATTCGAGCATACCTTGTTAGCCACAGATTAAGCACCAATGCCGATAGAGGAAGAGAAATTTGTCCCTTGTTCGATCCGATGATGCTTGAAGGGGAGAAAACAGTGGCCTTGTGCTTACTGTCCTTTATTTGGAGGGAGAGAGAGCGTTGGAGAAGACGTACGTTCTTTTCTGTTTCCAACAGTTGTCTTCTCCCTCTCTCTCCTCCCTTTTATACCTTCCCTCATCCACGGGCCTTATTCCCGTGGGCCGGGCCTTTTGGGCCCAGCATGGGCGGACGGGCCAACTTAGGCCTATCACTAATTAAAACCATCATCTCCCACTCGCACATGCTGGGCCGAACAGAATTCTCTTTACCTCTCTTCAACATTCATACCGGTGAATAATCCGTGCGGCCAGCATACTTTGAGAGCTCGTTGCCATACATCTGTTAGGAATATATAGCAGCTCATAATGGGCATCACACTCCGAGTAGATTTAGTATGCAGTACCCTAGATCGATCGATCACATTTATATCTCTCTTGATCTCTTTCAAACAATGATATATATATTGTATTCACAATTATGATTATCACAAAGACAGTCATAATTGATTAACCGGTGAATACAAAACTACAATGTGATTCTCCAAAATCGGTCTTCATTTTTCCTTCAAACTCTCAATTTCAGTTCAGCTTGATTTTCTAGAAATGTCCCATTAGATCGAATCAAACTCATGACCATTGGCAACATCCTAAGATAGCAAACACTAAATAGAAATCTTGAGAATAAGTAAGAGTCATGAGGGGACTAAAAATTGAGGAACTCTTTTCCTCAAGAGTCTCACACGACATAAAAAGTTGAGATCAAACTTTTGCCATTCTTATTGGTCGTCTCATGCATACGTAGTATGAAATACGTATTACGGTATTAACTCCTTTCCCATGGAGCGTATGTCTACACTTTCAATACCGTACAGATGATAGTTCAGACATACTCAATGTCTAACTTAAGTTCACGTATCTACTCATTCACAAAATTCATCAGAACTCACATCTGGCATCATGGACAGATAAAGTAAAATATGTGGGTTATTTTACTTTCGGACATAGTAAGTATTATGTCCTCATCTTAACACTTAGTTAAGGCGACATACGTATTTTAAGCTTGAGCTCTCGATTATCACCTAGATAATAAGCTTAAAAACAGTCTCATCTCTATTTATCACACAGTAAACAGAGGCGATTACCCGTGTGAGTAGGCTAATCTTATATCTGTCTGACATACTTCTCTTAACTTAAAGTAATGCACTGAGCATTAAGATATAGAAAGATCAAACAAAGATTCATAAGCATTAATGATGAAAAAACGTAAATTCATCATATGTGAACACTTAGGGAAAATTACAATATTCAGTACATCATCCTCTACGCAATCCTAGAGATTTCACATTATCACAAAACACATCTCTAGGTTATGGCTTTGTCATAGGATCTGCTACCATTCTATGCGTAGTATGTACTCTAAGTTCACCTCTTTTCGTGCAATCATATCCATGACAAAATCATACTTGGTATCTATAGGTTTGGTCTTGCCATGATATTTTGGATCTTTGGTGTATGCTTTTGCTGCTTGGTTATCATAATTAACCAACAATTAATCTGCAGCACTTCCAATAACACCTAAATGATCCAAAAAATCTCTTAAGCCAAACATCTCCTTATACTGCTGTTGATAATGCCACGAACTCAATTCCATCGTGGACAAGGCTATATACTTTTGTTTCTTACTGCTCCAACACATGGTGCCATTATTCGATAAGAGAACAAACCTAGAGGTAGATTTCCTTTCATTTAAATCTCCTCCCCAATCAACATCAGAATAGCCTTAGAGTCGTGGATCCTTTCCAAAATAACTCAACGTATAATCAGCAGTCCACTTTAGATATCTCAGTATTCTCTTAACGGCTTTCCAACGTGCTTGACCTGGATTGGATTAGTATCTACTCACCATTCCAACTGCAAAACATATGTCAGGTCTTGTACACATCATAGCGTACAACAAGCTTCTAACAGCATTAGCATAAGGAACATGTTTCATTTGTTCCTTCTCTTATGGAGTCCTTGGACACAGTCTATGGCTCAATCCTTCACCTTTTGCAATAGGAGCGTCAATGGGTTTACAATCCCATATCATTCAATTCAAAATTTAGAAGACAACCGACTTTTGACAGTATTGACTAGCTCCATATTGCTTCCGGCAATTAGTATATCATCAACATATAATGATATGATCACAAATTGATCCTTGGATCTTTTGATATATACACAATGATTCTCATCTATCATTGTAAAGTCATATGCCATTATGGCATTATGAAAACGTATATATCATTGTCTTGACGACTGCTTAAGGCCATATATCGACCCCCAAAGTCGACATACCTTTTCTTCTTGGCATTTCACTATGAAACCAACAGGTTGTTCCATATATATTTCATCATCTAATTTTCCATTGAGGAAAGCAGTCTTTACATCCATTTGATGTAACTCAAGATCCATACTAAACACTATTGCCAAAACTATGTGAATCAAGGCAAATCTTACTACAGGAGAAAAAATATCTTCATAATCAATTCTTTCCTATTGATTATACCTCTTTGTCACAAGGCGAGTCTTATGCTTTCTATTGAGCCATCAACCTTTCGCTTTATTTTGAGAACCCACTTGTTCCCAATAGCTTTGTGTCCCTTTTGGAAGATCAACCAGTTCCCAGACTTGGTTTGACTTCATTGACTCCATCTCCTCTTTCATTGCATAAATCCATTTTTCCTTACTAGGGCATTTCAGAGCCTCATTAATATTTCTTGGCTCATACTCATCTTGTGGAGCAATCATAAAAGTTTCTCTTTCAATGTCAAAACATCGACGGGGAATACTTTGACGACTTGTTCACCGTATGGGAGATTGTACACTTAGCACATCATTCCCCATTATGCTCCCACTTGGATTAGGTAATGATCATGTCGTCACATCAGGTGGTTGCAATTGAGAATGAGTTGAATTCAATTCATCACATCTCATATTACTCCCACTTGGATGAACTCCATTAATATCATTATCTTGATCTAAGGTTTCAAATAGGAAGCAATCTTCCCCTATTTCGCCCCTCTAAGGAAATTCATCCACTAAGAATGTGATATCTCGTGATTCAAAATTCAGTTATTCTCCCACTTTCCTGCTCACCTATGAACACATACCCTTTTGAGTGTTCGAAGTATCTCATTAAAATACTCTTCCTTTAACTAGGACTCAATTTCCCAAACTTGTGAGAGGATTCATGAGTATAGGCAGCATAACTCCATGGCTTAAGTAAACTTAAGTCCGGTTTCTACCTATCCATAACTCATATGGAGTGCAACTAACTGATTTGGAAGGCACACGGTTAAGTATTTAGGCAACAGTTAACAACGCATCACTCCAAAAAGTGATATGTAAGTAAGCATATGCCATCATGGACCTAACCATTTCCAGTAGGGTTCTGTTTCTTCTCTTTGCAACACCATTTTGTTGAGGAGTATGTGGAATAGACAACTGTCTTTCGATTCCTTTTTCATCACATAATTTTCTAAACTCATCAGATAAATATTCTCGACCTCGATCGGATCTCAATACTTTTATTTTCTTGTCTAATTGATTTTCAACCAAGTTCATAAACCTTTTGAAACAACTTATGCTTCAGATTTATGAGAAATCAAATAAACACATCCGAATCGAGTATAATCATCTATTAAAAATGATGAAGTAAACAGTCCCATGCCTTCCTCTCACATTCATTGAACCACAAACGTCATAATGGATTAAATGCAGAGGAACGTTAGCTCTTTTACCTTTTCCAAATGGTTTCCTTGTCGTTTTCCTTTCTAGGCAATGCTTACATATGGACAAATCAACTTATTCAATATTACCCAACAAGCCCTCTTTGGCTAGTCTTTTCATATGTTGTTGGCCAATATGACCAAGTCAAGCATGCCACACATTCACATCATTATCATATGAAGTAGGAGACGTGAAATAAGGGAGTAACATATATTGACATCACCACAATCAACATTTAGTACAATCAAAACCATCTAGAAAGTGACCACTATTATAGTAGTTTGTATCCAAATACAAATCTACAACTCTATTATGGAAGTTCATATTAAAACCAAGTTTAACCAACAGCAAAACAGACACTTAAATTTCGACGAATCTCCAGAGCATTTAGAACATCATGTAGGAACAAGTTGCGTCCACCACACATGTTCAGTTGGCAGGTGCCAATCCCTATTAACTTCAGCTCTGGAGTTGTTTTCCACATAGATCCACTCAGTTCCAATTGGTATTCGTCGGAATTCCACGAAGGATCCTTTATCCTTCGCTAGATCGTCTGTTGCTCCTGAATCTACAGTCCACAAAGGATTGGATTCAGCTAATAATTCAGAACTTGACACATAATCAAAGTTCTCAAATGTACAAGAGGTGTTTACCTTCTTTGGCTCACGACAGTCGCGAGCATAGTGACCTTTCTTGTCATTATTGTAACACCTCACCCTTGATATTTTCTTAACTTGAGGACGTTTTCCTCTCTTGTGTTGGTTAACTCTTGATTTCTTGCAATAAGGACTTGATCCTTTGCATTCCCACATATTGAACGAATCAATACGCTTGCGCTTAGAGCTCAAAAAACCCTTTATGAGCTAGAACCAGCATTGTAAATATCTATTCTCAGCTCACATGTCGTTAAGCGGTCCTCTACCAGCTCAAGGTGGCGCACAGCATTCTCAAGATCTTCCATAACATGGTCAAGAGCTTCTAGTGCTTCTTGCTTTTCCAGCACATATTGAATCTTCATATTCAATATTTCACAATTGTAGCCGTTCATATCAGCAATTACATTCTTAGTTGCTGAACTATCGTTCTGAACACATCAGACATACATGCACGAATAATTAATGCCTATCATTTATACATCCCTATTTACATAGACCCATCATATTAATGAATAATTTCAAGTAAGGCTTCAGAATCAAAAGGTCACTACGTTTCCAATCATCCTCCAAAAATCCTAACTTAAAACTATCATTAATATGATTGTCATATACAAAATCAATTCTATGAAGTTACAAAAACTTCTATAACTACCAACAGCTAACTACCCACAGCAACCAGCAATAGTAGAAAGCAAATAAAATCTTAACATCGAATAAAATAACAATGCTTTCACATGATACAACTAACATATCGGTTGCTATATCAACAACAATCAGGTAGTAAACATTACATAATTAATCAAAGAAATAAATAGGGAATGTCACTTCTAATCTATCAGCCAAAACATCTGAGAAAACTGAAGGTACATTTGCCAACCATGGAAAAACTTTTGGAGAGCTCTCATGTCGCCACCAAGGCGCATTCACTCTGCGCCACGTAGCGCACAATCTAAGGGTTGAAGTTTTGGCCAACTCAATCCTATAGTACTCTCTTACAAAAGCTTCCACCAGCCTCCTATAACCCGGGACCACGTTGACCTCCCATAGCCGATTTAACACTGCTTGCCATTCAGGTGGAAGAGTGTTCAACAAAGTCGACACCTTCTCAAAATCAGGCATAAGATAACCATCAAGCCACCGATAATCAGCTAACTCTTTCATCAGCCATTTCAGTCTAGCTCTTCCTTCATCCGTTCTTGGGATTGCAGGTATCCGTGCATAACGCATCATAGTTCCTGCAACAAATGCAGAACTAAAATGGATCATTTATAATCCATAATAAACAAAATGGAAAATACATAAATTTCCATGATTCATGCAACAAATGCAGAATAAAAATGGATTAACTATAACCCACACAGACATAATTGAAAAAGAAACAAATTCTTTTTTTTTTTTTTGGGTCAACGGTCAAAGTCAACGGTCGGTCAACGGTCAACGGGTCGGGTCAACGGGCATGCGAGTAGGAGGACCGGTCGGACCGGCCGTGTGCACTGGCTGACGTCACGCAGACGTCAGCCGGCACGTGCCTCGCGTGTGAGCGTGCTGACGTCACGCAGACGTCAGCCGCACATGCACGGCATGCGCCAGGCTGATCGGGTCGGGTCTGTCGCCGTCGGGTCGGGTCGCCGGCCGATGACCGGCCGGCCAACCGTCGTCCGCGATGACGTCATCGGTGACGTCATCCGAGCGGTTACTGACCGTTGGATGACGTCACGGTGACGTCATCACATGACGTCAGCACACGTCGGTCCGCGGACCGGCGCGTGCCGTGTCGCCGGTTGCCGGCGTGCACGTGCCGGTTCGTCACCGGCGCGTGTGGCGCATGCGCTGGCCATAGCCAACGCTTCGGGCGCGTGGCGCCTACGCGCAGCGGCTTTTGGCCGCGCGTGTGGGCGCATGCGGCGTCGTCCGGCGACACACGACATGTCGCCGGACTCGTCTCGACGTCACCTTTCACCCAGTGCCTTTAGAATTTGATTCCAACTTACTGAAACTCAGAAAAAATGATGTACAGTGCTCGGGTGTTGGGATTTCACGCCCCGATCCATACAGCCGAGAATTTTTTACGAAAAATCAATCAAGAAACATCAAATTGATCGGGAAAACGTGAACTAGGGCTCTGATACCAATGTTGGGAATTACTGATCCCCGAAAACCAGATTCGACACTTAATCGAACCCCTAAATCAATGCGGAAGACGAAGCCCGGGAAAAACATGTATCACCGATCGTAAAGCACATCACGAATTCGAGCATACCTTGTTAGCCATAGATTAAGTACCAATGCCGATAGAGGAAGAGAAATTTGTCCCTTGTTCGATCCGATGACGCTTGAAGGGGAGAAAACAGTGGCCTTGTGCTTACTGTCCTTTATTTGGAGGGAGAGAGAGCGTTGGAGAAGACGTACGTTCTTTTCTGTTTCCAATAGTTGTCTTCTCCCTCTCTCTCCTCCCTTTTATACCTTCCCCCATCCACGGGCCTTATTCCCGTGGGTCGGGCCTTTTGGGCCCAACATGGGCGGACGGGCCAACTTAGACCCATCACTAATTAAAACCATCAGTTCCATTTAGACCTTGCCGTCTCAGATATCTTTCTAGCTTCCTCGGCTTCAGCCAAAACAAACACAGTACTTTCCATGCACAAGTGAAGAAGGTGATTAGAACAAGGGAGAGAACGATTGAATATGCTGGGGACAGTTCCATATTCCACACTAAACATATGACACGCTCGTCTTGTTTCCGTGAGAGGAAATAAATAGGACTCTTGGGGAGCAGAAAGACATCGTTGAAAAAGGAATGCAATGACTTCCTTTTGGCGAGGGAGAACGTCCACCAGGAATGCTTCTTAGTTTCTAAGTGTGACATCTGTTTTACATGATATTGTAAAGAATCCGTTCACTTGTTACCTGTCCAGCCATGCACGCTAGAAAAAAAAAAAAAAAAAAAAACTAAGCGGGATAACGTTTTTATTTCCAATCTTCAACCATTCTTTTCAAATTATTTCGATGCACCACGAAAACCATTGGCCAACCACATTTATCGGCCAGGAAAGGAACTCAAATGTGACCATCTGAGGGTGGGTGTTAACTTATAACCACTTAACAAGATCTCACTTGTTTGATGTGGGACTTTAAAATGTTACATCCTTTGAGTGGTAAAATGGACAATTTATTCGTGAGTGGTAAATTTCAAAACTTTGTCAGTAGAATTAGGTGATTGGCAACTTGTTGGCTTGGTAATTTACCAACAATGTACGAGGTGTATCAATGTCAAATCAATAGTAATGCCATGCTTGTTTCACGAAAATTGAACTTCACTAGAAAAGTAGTTTCGGAGTAAGCAATGTTCAGGGAAGAATGATATGATTTTCCAATGTTTGGGGTGGTCTTCGCAAGTAAAGTGAAGCCTATATTCATATATTTGTCACCGAAAAGCTCTAAATCTTTTTTTTTTAGGAACGAAACCCCGAGCTCAACACTAGGATTCTTTTAAAAGAAGTTCAAAAAGTTTCGCCCAACCCAAATCAAAAAGTACTTTTCTTTATCAAGGAAACTCAGGGATTGATAGGAAGCAATATGGGGAGAATCGAGCTGAGCGGCACCACAACAAAAAAAAGGCATAGAGGACTGGTTAATGCTATGTTATTTCTGTCCTATTGAAAGGATTCCAGCCTTGACGACTAGTCGAGAGGGAGTCTTTTCTCTTGTGAGGAAGTTGGAGTGTTGTAGGAGGGACATGCTGTAGCTTTGCTAGTGTTCTGGCAGAGCAGGAATTTTTGCTGTCGTGGGGAACTTTGCTACCCGCAAACTACTTGAATTTATTCTTGGAGTTCAACAGAAAAAACGATGGTAACAACGCCAAATTTGTTGTAAGGTACCCACTTTGGTATCATAAATTTTCCAAGGATTATATGAGTTCCACAACTTCAAGATGACGATTGCTTAAGTGACTTTGACGACTTAGACCGCCAGAAACCTTGACATGTTATTACTTCAATAACAAAAGCTCACCTGCATCACTTAAATTGACGGTTTTATAAAGTTTGGACACTAAAACGATCACTCATAAAGTTTTGGCACTATCTTGATCATTCGTTATATTTTGGCCCTAAGGTTGCATGTTAGTAAGTTTAGAGAATGATATAGCACTTTGTGACACTTCATTATGTTGATGCATAGCATCATTGATACTCAAGTTTTGGAAAGGCATAAAAATTATTTTTCAACTGATTCAACTCTCACCTCTTGGTTTACATAGCTTGGATCTTAAGATTTAGCAATGCCAAAAGGGCAAGGCCAGCCAAGGCAGGGCACGGCCTGTTCATGTGACAGGCTAAATGGTGTCGTGGCCACGCGGTAAAATTCAACAGCAGTCGATCCTCCTCAAGTGAAGAAGCAGCTAATTCTACTTGAACTTGAAAGTAGTAAAATCATTATTTCAAGTTACCTACCAATAAAATTGCTTACTTGTCAAATTGAAGAACCCTTGATGATCTAATAAGATCCCTTGTCAAATTGAAGAATTATTATTCGTAATATCACCGTTAACTGTTCTAAAAGATTAAAATGTTAGATGAATGAATTGTTTATTATTTAAATATTTTAATAAATTTATTATGAAATTCGAAAATGATAAAGTCATAATTTGAAGTTGCTAACTGGCCAATGATCATGTCACTACCTTTCTGATGACGATTGTTTAACAGTATCTGGGGAAACTGAAAAGAAACATCATTCTCTGAAAGTCAGAGAATCGTATGATGTAATTTGTGATATATGAGACGAGGTTTCTTATTTAAAAGTGGTATTCTATTCTTTATTGGTTTACATCAACAGCTGCTACTTAAAAATGTCATTGAGCTGGCATCAAGCGGCGGCTTGAAGTTCACACGACGTCAGTAAACCAACCTTGCGTGACTCAGGTTGCCAAAATTGTGGTTGGTAATATTTGGAATCATGGTTGATGGAGTCATAGGCGTTTTTAAAATTATGCGACGAAGTTCTTAACTCATAGTCGGTCCGGCGTGGCCTATGTTATTGCGAGGAAGTGTCAATCAATGTATTTATTTAAGAACAGTGATTGCACATTTTTGAAAAACTTCTAGGACTCTACTGATTAAATATAAACATTTATAACTCAATCGACCTGCCAATACGATGTGTAGGGCTTCCATTGTACTAAGCTCTTGGTTGGATAGGAAGTTCGAGATGTTTTGTCAACCTCATTTCTATCCGATTTTGTGGTAGTCATAAGGGGCCAATTATTTTCAGATCAATATGATGATTGGTGGGTTACATAGATAGACATTGCAGATATTTTAATCTAACTAAAGATGAATATAATTGATGTTCATCTAAGGAAAACTAGCAATCATAAGTCTAGTTAACATGACCCATTAAAGAAAACTAAAAAAGTGAGAGGAAAAGTAATTAATTTTGAGAAATGATTGAGTAATAGTTTTAATGCACTGTAAGAATAATAGTCTATTCGAAACAATAAAAAACTAAATATCATATAATTTTAAATTGTTGCAGGGTCAACTTCTTTAGGAATTTGTGGCTCCTAATACAATGTTGATATTGTATTAATTTAAAGATTATTATGCTAGCAAAGATCATTAATTTTTGGCAAATGAGAGTGTGATGGCGACTTTACTCTCCTACGAGTAACGGTGTTGTCCTCACCACACATTTTCCCTAAGAAAATCACCAATCTTATTTGATGGGTTCGCTAGCCCACCAAGTAAGATTCCTTAAACTAGAAAGAAAATATATTAGCCAAAATAAAGACGAGCGAATAAAAAAAGGAACTTATTAGCATCATCCCATGTAAAATATTTTCACAGTAAGTGTAGAAAAGAATGATTTCAAATTTTTTATTTCAAGAGAATATAAATTTAGGATCACTAGCCACAACACTTGTGCAAAATATCTTTTCACACCTATTGTCGTGAATGAAAAATATCTATGATCTATTGAAACGAATACGGTTGTCAAAATTGAACTTAAATATTTTATACCACCAACGTTAAAACTCCATAAGTATATAGAGGGATGACTACTAATATTATACGACAAGTAACATTTATCTTTGTGCAATTAAAGTCAAAAGAGGTCGACAACCTAGAAGTCAAATGTCCGGCTACCTAGAAGTCTATGGAATTCTTGTAACTACATGAAAAGGTTAAATGTTTCAGTACACACCACCTTTGGCCTGTAAAGTAACTCTGATCCAAAGCACTTTGTACATAATTAGTGAAATTTGAACATATTATTTCTGGTGTTGAAGCTGGACATTTCCCAGTGCCTTGACTACTTTTGCGGCGGGGAAGAGAGACTAATTTGTTTTATAATATTTTAATGGAAGGATTTCTAATTTTATGCATGCAAATATATCACAAAACACTAATTGACCCTTCATTTCCCTGTACCATGCCCTTGTGTTTCAAGGGGGAAGGCATCGCGGGGATCCAGGCGGGGTTGCCCTGGGAAACCCTATACCCCTTGTGGCCAGGCCCTGTGGGGGTTCCATTTTTATCGAGGGGGAACCCCTCCCTCTAGCTTGTCTACTTCCGAGCTGTCAAAACCTTTTAGGTCTTACTTAGGACCAAAAGTCCACAGCATGTGTAATCCATGTGTAAGATATTTACAATTAATTTTTTATTAACTGCTATATAGCTATTTTTCTTATATTTGGAGCGATATTCACCCTTTAAATACAAATTAATGCTCTCTCTCAACATTTTATTTTCCTTTCGGTTGTTAGTCCATGAACATGAAACATGAGATCCATATTGCACCATTATTAAAGAGAAGTAACGGTGCCGTAGGGCTCTAAGTATTCAATGCTACGTTGAGTGTACTTTTAGTTTTTCCCAATATAATATAACTGGTTGACTTCGTTAATATACTTAATCGAAAACCAGTTTCATGTAAAACATAACATGATACTCTATGTCAATTTTCCCAACTAACGCACGTTGACATCCAAATTTTCAATTAAGGGACTGTACATGCATGTCATAAGAAAACTAGGGATTGAATTCATCAATGACGATAAAATTTAAATAATAAAAGTACAAAAAAGGTCATAAACATATTGTATTAGTACAAATTCCATTATAAACCTATAATTGGACTAATTAAATCCTAAATATTTTGCATTTATGCCAATTGAGTCCATCCGATGTATTTTGGCTTGAAATCACTGACATAAATGCTAGCCATCTTATATGATACGACCGGCATGACGTGGACAAATTTTACAAATTTATTATTATTATTATTATTATTATTATTATTATTATTATTATTATTATTATTATTATTATTATTATTTTCCATTGTGGCTGGTGAGGGTCATGGCCCTCGTCTAGGCCATCGGTGGCCTCGAGTAAGGACTGCCAAGCCCTCACCAGATCTAGCAAGGGTGGCTCTGGTCTTTTTTCCTTTTCTTTTCTTTTCAGCAAGCACTGGCGACCAATGCTTATCGTAGAATAGGGGGGGGGGGAATTCAAAGAATTTTAAACAAATAAAAAACTCTCGATCTCAGCGTTGGTTGTAACACGTAGGATGATCGATGTTGATTAGAGCCGTGTCAACGATCTTAGTCTAAATTGGTTAGAAAGACTATATTGAAAAATAATATTTTAAGACTAAATTAGTAAAATTGGAAGGTTTAAAATTGAATTGATGGACATACAATAGATGTGGGATTTTATATTTTTGTTGCTTTACTTTTCTTTGCCTTGCATCTACTAGCCAAATAGAATATGTTAGCTTTTAATATTAGTTTAAATAAGTTCACCACTAACTTTTAGATCACGTTAAGCATTTCCAGCAAGATGGTAATTTTAAATTCATACAATTTGACAAAGCACCCACATGCCGCAAGATAAAAGCATATATTTTTATCATAGACTTTTTTCACCTTCTTGAGTACAATTAACGGAGTTAAATGGAAGCCTGGCGTTTCACTTTTCAGTTTCCCCGCGATGCTTTTTCCATTGTTGACCATACGTAAGAAAGAGTAGCTTCAATTAGGAATGTGCAAAGGAACCAAAACCGCCAGGAACCGGATCATATTAGCCTGGAATGGCGATTCTTATGGGGACCGGTTTGGTTCCCAATTCCAATTTAATAGAATTGGTGAGTATTAGTCTGGTTCTCGATTCTAGGTATGGAACTGTCTACCTATCTACCTAGACTAGACACACACACACACACACACACACACACACACACACACACACACACAAAGAAATTCCATCTCAATTACTTAATTATTTTGTAGTTTTTTGACTAATATATATGTTCGTATATATATATATATATACATATATATGTATTATTTAACATTATTGATTAAATTTGTCTATTAGGATTAATCCCCGTACTTTTTTTTCATTCTAATAATCCATTTACTTACTTTCTCAGCAAAAAATAAAATAAACAAAGAGAAAAGATGCGATTGATTGGAGATGTTCATAATGTTGCGACATTTTGTTGTCATAATACAAAATTAAGAGTCAATGGCTAGTTCTAAGAGCACAATCAAATCTCTCCTTAGCCACCTTGGCAATTAAATTAGATTGATGTTGAAAAGAAGATGAATTAACCGATTAATATTTTAACTGTTGTGGAGGTTAGGACTTCTAATGTAGAGTCTAATTCTTCACATGTTCTTGTTGTTGGGGAGCCCTAAGAGGATCACACCATAAACTTCAAAGAAATTAAGTGCCTAGCAAATTAGTATCGTCTATTTGTTTCACCCTATAGTTTTCAATCTTTAATCAAAATCAATAGCTCACATTTTAACACAAATTTAAGGCCATACAAGCTTTGGTTAGAAACTAACTTCACCATTATATTAATTGATGAATATAATGTTGTAGGGATCAGGGACTAGTTCTGTGGACCCACCCGGGAATCGGACCGGACCGGTAAACTAGTTCCTGAGTGGATTCATGAAACCAATCGGTCCTTAGTAAACGATTCCAAGTTCCAATGCGAGAATTGCTCACCCGGACCATGCTCATCCCTAGCTTCAATGCCACTCTCTCCCTCACCTACTCACTTTTTATTCCAACTTTCAAGCTTTTGCTTCTTTACTTTTAGTGAACTTTTCACTTATTTTTATGCAATTACCTAAAAATAATTTCTTTTTGTGCTTGGTAAACAATTATTGACATGACAAACACGATATATCATCGTGCACTATATAAAAATATAACTTCATCTCAACACAATCTTAACAAATTTTGATTCACGTTGATAGTATATGTCTAAATATGTATTATATTTATATTTTGCACTTAATTTTACTTTTATCCGATGTGCAGTTTGTAATTGACTCTTGAAGTGAAATGGACAAAGTATGTTCCGTAGCAACTGTATTGGTGTCAAAATCATACATGCTGAACCTATGTTAGTTTGATGTCTTTCAAGTCATCTATATACTTCCAAACTTAAAAATAAAAACACTGCGATTTTTTTTTTCCAACTTTTAGCTTGCTTCATCCAATCTGATGTAATTAATCAATTTAAATAAGTAGTATCTCAAAATTAAAGAAAAAATTACATTCAATGTATACCCACTCATCTCACCAATTTAGAGGGAAAATCTCAAATAAAGACCTAAAGTGAACCTATTTTCTCAAATAAAGGTCCAAAGTGACCGTTGTCTTAAATAAGGACCAAAAGTGGCTAACAAGTCTCAAATAAGGACCTGAACTTGCCGGCTAGCCAAAATGTTCACCAGCCAGTGAGAGTGCGACATTTCTGGTGGCAGTCCAAAAAAAAATATAGATAGAAATTAACAAATCCTAAAAACCACCCCCCAAACTCTTCACGTTCTTTTGACCTAAAAAGAAAAACTCTTCATGTTTTCACGTTTTTCTTCTTCTGCTCTTCATCTTCTTTGTTCTTTGTCCTCTCTCGCTTGGAGCATGGAAATTTTCTGTTAATGGAACACGAATTGAAACACAACAAGAAACTCCTACCTTCATTTCTTCACATCTTCTTCTTTTGTTTTTTTTTCTTTGTTTCTTTCCAACGAAGAAGACAAATCTTGAGTAAAGCCACTTTTTTATTATCGAGACACTCGTGTGTAACATAAGGGCCTCGATTCTTTATTATCTTTTCCTAGGTTCGCCATACACTTTGATTCACACTCCTGTTCAATCGAGGCCAGTTTCATTCAAATTGAGAGAGGGAGGGAGGGAGGGAGGGAGGGCATGTACCTTTGGAACTCAGGGAGACAGGGATCTTTCTCCATCAACAGATAATTTGGGTTCTCCAAACGAGAGGGGACAAATAACGTAAAAGATGAAGAGCGGAAGAAGAATAATGTGAAGAGTTTGGGGGTTTTGTTTTTAGGGTTTGTTAATTTCTATCTATAATTTTTTGGGACAAATTTGCCAATATTCTGGCCATCAGAAATGTCACACGCTTGCCGACCGGTGAACATTTTGGCCGGCCAGCGGGTTCAGGTCCTTATTTGAGACTTGTTAGCCACTTCGGGTCCTTATTTGAGAAAGTAGGTTCGCTTTAGGTCTTTATTTGAGATTTTTCCCAATTTAGAGGAGTACGTTTTAATGATTGATCATTATAAATTATTAAACATCCTCGGGTGTACAATAAATATGTGAGTACATTACATATCTATGATTTAATCCTCTCCAAATGCTTGGTAAAGATAGTTCATAGTACAATTAATCTTAGAAAAGATTTGGCTGAAATAATTTTGGGGACAATTACTAAAAAAGTCTTAAATCGTTTGCAATTGTGCTAATTCCGTCATAAACTTTTTTCTTTTTGAGCCAATTGAGTCTTAAACTTTTTACAATTATGTCAGTTCAGTTCTTCCGATCAAAATTGGCTAGCCGGCATTGACGTGGCCATCGGCTGACACTGGCCACAAATTTTTTAATAATATTTTATTTTTTAGAATTATTTTATTAAGTTTTTTTCTAATCATTTTTACCCTCTCTCTCTCTCTCTCTCTCTCTCTATCTCTCTCTCTCTCTCTCTCTCTCTCTCTCTCTCTCTCTCTCTCTCTCTCTCTCTCTCTCTCTCTCTCTCTCTCTCTCTCTCTCTCTCTCTCTCTCTCTCAGCCACTGGCAAGACAAACCCCCATTGAATTGGGTGGGGGCTCGCTTCGCCTCTCCAAATTGAGCGATGACTCGCCCCGCCAATGTCTGGGCGAGGACTCCTTCACTGGATCTAGTGAGGGCTTGCCCCGCCGGTGTTTGGGCAAGCTCCTCACCAAATTTGGTGAGGGGGGGGGGGGGGTCTCATCATCGCTAAATCTGGCGAGGCAAGCCCTCGCCAGTGGTTGGGCAAGCTCACCCTCGCCCAGTGTTAGTAAGGTGAGCTCACAAACTGCTTTAGTTCGGCGACCCACGAGGGCTGGAGCTAAAGGAAGAAGGAGGGAGGGGAAAGAGAGAGAGAGAGAGAGAGAGAGAGAGAGAGAGAGAGAGAGAGAGAGAGAGAGAGGGGTAAAAAAGATTGAAAAATTAATAGAATAATTCAAAAAAATAAAATATTATTAAAAAGGGTAGGACTCAATTGATAAAAAAAAAAAAGTTTAGGATTGCATTGGCAATTACAAAAGGTTTAAGACCTTTTTGGTAATGTCCCCAATAATTGTGTGTGATACTATTCTCATTGTGCTGGTAGGCAGGAGCTTATTACTAGTTCTAAATAAAAATTCATGGCTATGTACTCTAGGTAGTACTTTTCGATCGTTCTTCATCTATTGAAGAAGATTATCACTTATCTTTTGTTTATCTTCTTAATTACAAGCGGTGAACATTCTTTGTGGGCAAATATGTGCTTGGATGGTTGGACGATTAAACCCTAAGTTGCAAACCCGAAACACTAACCAAACATGATTTGCTTGAACTCCAAAAATTAGCTAATATGTTATATTTAATAAAACCCTATTGCGACCTAATCTCGTGTCAAAATCCTAGCCCTCCAATCTGCGAATTCAATTCGGGGCTGAACTCCTTCTCCCTGTGTTATCCGAAAAGAACCAAAATCCTACTCAAACAACATCGTTTTTGGTTAAAAGTATATGGCGTCTTATGTCTTAAGGATAGAAGTTTGTGCCTTTTCTTTTATTTGGGGAATATTTTTGTCCTTTAAGCGTAATTATGTGCTTTTTTTTTTTTTTGAATCGTTTCAAAACCGGGTGTTATTTTTGTCTCGACTATACAAGTTCATGCTTTCTTTGGCATTGTTGGCCGTCAGATATTTGGAACACGTTTCACAAGCAAATTGTTTTCTAGAAATTAATACATGTAAGGTTGCATGAGCAGGAATAATTGTAACTGAGTATGATGAAATCAAGAGAGGAAAAAATATATTCGCATGTGGTCTTCCTTGTGTTTCTGTTGCTTTGCCTTCCGTAATGCAAATACTTGTATTCAGTGTTTTCCGTCTCTTTTTAATATAAGCAACTTCATAGAGTTAACGATTCGTTTTTAGAATTAGAACAGATATATAATAATTTGGCTAAAGATGGAAAGAAATTTCACGTCTGGAACAATTCTTCTTCACGTCTGGAACAATTCTTTTGGAAAGCACCAAAAGAGTACGTAAAACCCAGTTAACTAGGTCAATCCAAGAAGAGCATTCTGTCGAGATGTGAAGAATTTCAAAATGAAAGCATATCATTAATTAGGAACCACTTTTTTAGTCAAGTAGGCATGATATATTTACATTGACTTTTCCTTTATTCTCAACGAACATAACAAACCATTTTATGCACACACTGAATGAAACAAGAGGACATAATTTGATCAATTACGAATCAAGGATTCGATCTGATTCTTGTCAAGATCAGGGGGACTCCATATTGGGGATGAATAGTGAACAAAGGAATAGGGGCATGCTTGTAAGAAGGAGACAGCTGCACTTTAAAACTCTGTAAAATCAAGGTCAGAGCTACTTTGGCTTCAAGGAGAGAAAAGTTTTGGCCAATGCAAGTTCTAGGGCCCGAACCGAAAGGGAAAAAGCAGAGCTTATTCTTGGTTGATTTTGAGACTCCCTCAGAGAATCTGTCCGGATTGAACTCTTTGGCATCATCACCCCAAATCTCTGGATCATGGTGGATCAGGATAATGGGCACAAAAAGCAAAACTCCTGGAGGTATTTGTATATCTCCCAACTTGGTTTTCTTGTGAACTGTTCTCATCGTCATAAATACAGGCGGATATAACCTAAGCACCTCATTCAGTATCATGCTTACCTGCATATAAATCAATTTGTAGTCAGCTTGTTTTTGTCCAAAAAGACATTAATAATCAACTATCAAATTAATTAAAACTTGCCCGGTGGACCTAATATATCAAACTAAATATCATTCATGTGATCCGTGTTGTAACTTCGAATGAGGAGGCATGATCCATGTGTCTCACTTCTGTCACTAGCCGAACCTAACTTGAGTAACTATTGCCTAAATACTCATTTTTTACTTTTGGTTTGGGGGAAGTACAACAACTATATTTCGGGGCAGGTGGTTACAATTTTTTCCTTTATTTCTCGTTTGTAATTTCTTTTTTCGTTTTTGCAAAAGCCTATTATCTGATGTGAGTTTTCAGTTTCAGGAATGTATGTCTTGAAAGCGAGATGAACATCAGCCTATAATACGAGGAGAATCCTTACAATTTTTAGTCGGCTCAACCCATCAAAATCAGGTTTGTTGTTGCCGAAAACTCGCAGAACTTCCTCTCTTGCTCTGTCTTGCCAGTCTTGGTACTTGCTCAACAAAATCAGAGTCCAGGTCAGCAAAACAGAAGCCGACTCTTGACCCGCTAGGTTGAACGCTTTGCACTCTTGAATCACATCCTCTATGCTCATACCCTTTTGATGCCCGGATTCTTGAATTTCTTTCATGTTTGATTTTAGCAACAGTCCCAACAGATCGTCTTCATCTACTCCTCCTTCCTTCATTGCCTTCTCTCTTTTGGTCACTACGTCTTCCAACAATCCTCTTACTTTGTGGTCAATTTCTTTCATCCTCTTCTGCAGTTTGGTCGGCAAGAGGCTGCATTTTTTATTTTATTTTTTAACACAAGTCAACTTGAAGATGAAACTTTATACATTAATTTGGTTTCCACAGCTTTGTGTCTTGCAACATCAGTACACTCAATCATTCTCATTAATTCTTATGAGTTTAGAAGCTGGAAAACAGCAATCACGAGGACAATTTGATCAAATATTTGCCTTATTAAAAATTGTTTTGACAAGAAAAAAATTGCAGTGAGCGCAATATACTATCTTCCAATCGCAATCCAACCCCTATCCATGATTTGCAGGAAGAAAATCGTCTTCAGAAACTTTTCAATCCTTGTGTGGTAAGATGCTTTAAGATTGGTGCATGATTTGCAAAATCACAAGAAAGTGGTGGAAGGTTTAAACTGACTTCATGGATAAGGATTGAGGAAGTCACTGAAGTCTGTTACTCTTTTTCTTGTTTTATGCTTTTGTAACAGTTAAAGATCTCGGGATAAATCGTTACTAGATTAATCTTGACTGACCTCCAGCCAGGGATAAATGCGAATTGAAGAACTTTGTACGTGAGGCTCATTTGTTCTTGTTGAAGGAGGATGATGCTCTTGGCTTGGTCGTAGTTACCACCAAAAGCAGCTCTATAGAGTACATCACCAGTCAAATGTTGAAGGGGAGACCACACATCTACTTCACCAGCCAAACATTGCTTCTCCCATCCCCTAATCATCTCCTCACAACTTGAACACGTTGCTGTCACTACATTCTGTAAGTTTTCAACAGTTAAAAAGCTATAGAGTAAGTAATTTTTAGTTATTAGATTTTCATGGATTACGAGTTTCATGTGCTGTTACAATGAAATGCGACGGGATTATTAATTATTTTAAGTTCACTTAGATGTTTCATCTGGTCAGGAAACTTTTAGCAACGAGCAGTAATACCTTCAACTTCTCATAGTGAAAAGCCGGGTTGATGATCTTTCTATGTTTGGCCCATTTCTCACCCTGAATCTCCAGAAGCCCCGATATAAAGAGATCTCCAATGGCCTTGGGATGGGGCTTTTCAAACTCGTTGATCCGTGAAAATATTTCTTTCAACTTGTCTGAGTCTATGATGTTCAGTACAGGCGTTGGCCCAAACCATGTAAAGCAAAGCTTCCCTGCAATAACCATTTTTTAGAAACTACATAAATAATCTAGGCGTCAAATGACTACCGGATCCCATATATCACCCATTTCTGCACGTTAGGTGCTTAAACTAGCAGATAAATTGTAAGTACCCCACTTAAAACCCATGTAGCAGATCAATTTACATGCGAAAATGAGCAATAAAGTAGCTTTCCGATGGTAGCTGACTACATAGCTGCCATTAACATGTCATGTTACTTTGCCCCTGAAAACAACATTCAATGTTGAAAAAAACAGCCTTATGGCAGGATATGGTCTACTGGTTTTTCAGGATTATATCTTGATTAAACTGCTGAAAAGAAACCATGAGTACATTCTTTAGCAGGTTTTTAGCTAACAACTCCACCTTCTAGTGTGTTGAAATTGCAGACTGTCTTTTTCCAGGAAATCAAGTTTGGCAAATCAAGAATAAATATCATTGGCTACAAAAATTCGAATGTATCTCGACTTTGATGGCATGCGTACCATATTTCTTGATGGACTGACGAAAGAAAGGGAGAATGCGAGGCACGATGTCATTGGAGAAAGAAGTACTGGATTGAGATTGCTCTTGCTTGGTCATTCTCAAGTTGTCTCTCAGGTCTTGAAACAAAAGCCGATAAGTAGTTCCATTTAGACCTTGTTGTCTCAGACATCTTTCTAGCTGCTTCGGCTTCAACCAATACAAACAGAGTAATTTCCCTGCGCAAGTGAAGAAGGTGATCAGAACAAGGGAGAGAACAATCGAATAAGCCAAGGACATTTCCATATTCTACGTCAAACATACGATGAACTTGTCTTCTTTCCGTGAGTCGAAATATATAGTACTCTTGGGGAGCCGAAAAATAGATAGAGGCATAGACAAGGAAATTAAAAAAAAGGGGAAAAAACATTGACGTACATGAGCTCATCCAAGAAACAATCTTTTGCGTAGATGTTGAAAGAAAAATTGCGTAGATGTAGAAAGTAAAATTGCGTAAATTTTGAAAGAAAGCAATCTTATTCCTTTTTTATATCCATTAATGATCCATTACCTGTCCAGCGATGCACCTGTCCACCGGTGCGTGTTTGACTCTCTCTCTCTCTCTCTCTCTCTATATATATATATATATATATATATATAAATAAAGCTCACGCCAGTCACGTTTGACACGTTCGCATGCGACCTTTAACTAGTAATTTTATTTTCAGGGTCTGTCTAGAATATTCAAACTCAAATGCACTTAAATTTCAGCTACCAGAATTTCAACAACATACTAATGAACCCAAGGCACTAAATTATTAATACTATTTGTAACATGAATATCCAGAAACCGTCCATGAACATAATCAAGCACAAATTCGATCGAGGCGACTAAAACTTGAGGGAATCGACCTCGACGTGCGGAAATTAACTTACGTAGCATAAACAGGCAGTAATTCACTTGCCTCAGGTGTTGGACGAGCAGTGACTGCGGTTCGGCGAGCTCTCGGACTCCCGGGCTGCAATGGTCCGAGTTGAGGCCCGGCACCAGCGGTCGATGGCGTGAGCTGCGACGTTGTGCAAGTCGTGGTGCTCGCGTGCACAATGAACGAACGGAGAAGGAGGGGCGGGTGTGACGGAGATTTCAGTGGGGGATTGAGTGAGGCTGGTAATCGTGAAAAGAAGGCGGCTTCGATCCCCTCATAGTTTGGTCACCCCTCCTCGTGTTGCTGTCCATCTTCAAACGGTGAAGTGGCTGATGGGTCTTCAGCAAGTCACGCCAGTTGGAGGAGTACGTGTGCGTGAGTGGTGGACCGAAGTGGCGAGAAAAAGGAGCGGCTGCTTGCTGACCGTTCACTCCTCTTCTTCGGCAGTGGAATTGTGGGCCAGTTGGGGGGAAACGTGCCGCCTTTCGGAAAAGTTGCGTTGCTGTAGCGCGGTGATGAGGCTGAGGTGGTGGTGACCGTTGCGGTGGTGACTTGGTTAGGCCGAGTGACTTGGAGGTGTGGCAAATCACTCGACTAGCTGAGGTGTCATGATTGGTGACGGGGATGAGCTAAAGTGGCAAATCCTTATGGTGATGTGGTTGGCGTGATCCAATGGCAAGTTTGATGATGTGGCAATGGCTACGAATTGCTTGAGGCTCACGATTTCGTCAAGCGAAAATCTAGATGTCACATTCTTTGACTGTCGAAGGCTTGAAGGACCTGTGTGGGAGGTGAATAAGCTTTAGAATGAGGGCTTGATATAGTTTGGATGGGCTAGTATATGGCGAAGAAGATGAAGGTGTAAATATGTTTGGAAGGACCAGTGTGTAGAAGGTGAACAGTCAATTCAACGACAGTGAAATCAGCGAGGAGCATGAAAAGACTAGAGAGACCCTTTGCAGAAGAAGCTCTTGCTAGAAATGATGTAAGAGGTGTGATGAGCTATAAAGTACCGACACTCTCTAAGAGCTTTCGTGTCGTGTCAGACACTTTGACACGTGTCCGACACTCTCCGATACTCGGTCAACACTTGTCGGAAAATCCGACACCTCGTCAACTTTCTCAACACTCTCTGACACTCGAGTCGAAATTCTGACATACAAGTTTCCGACACGTGATTCCGATATCGATATCAATTTTAAAATCCAATAAATGAGAGGTGAAAAAATATATATATATATATATGTGAAAAAATAAAACATGATAATAAAAATAATAAATGGAAAAAAAAGAAAAACCTGACATTCTCTTCTCTTCTGATTTCCACTTCCCGTGATACACAATTCGCCGCTTAAGTTTTTTTATCCTCTTCCAACATATTAAACATGCGAGTCTAGAATATGGATCACTTGTTTTTTCTCCAAGTTTTATGAATCGTTGAAATATAGTTGAATTTGTCAAATTGAAATAATGAATGATATTAATAAATTGCGGATTAATGTTTTTAGTGTATATTCATTCTAGGCTTTTTTTATTATATATTTATTTATGAATTTAATTCATATTAACTTGATTGAAATAATCATAAAAATGATAATTTATTATGTATATATAAAAATATATTTAATATACAACGTGTTCTAACGTGTCAGAATTCTCTATTTTTTGAGAAATAACATGTCTACGTGTCGCGTGTCAGTGTCGGTGTTACTTAAGTGATGAATGCCCCTACAGCCCTCGGAAAAAGAAGGCTCAAGGCCTTTTCCAAATTGATTTGAGTTCACATTCGTGTTTAACGGCTAGCTCTGAAAGTCACTGAGAGCAACCTGGAGAAGATCAAAGCAATTTTCCATTTTTGTGAAAGCAAATCGGTGAGTTGAATGGACTGTACAAGCAGAAGGCTCTAGTTCAAAATTATTCGGATTTATTTGGGGGAATATAAAAGAATTTGTCATCTGAAAGTCAGAATCAGTCTGAGATAATTATATTCTTTCCGGTGTATGAGTGGAGGTTTCTTTTTCAAGTGTTCTTGTATTTATCATTGTTATTCTTTATTGATTTGCATCACCGGGTTCTACTTAATAAATTAATTTTCTTGATTTGAAATCAAGTGGAGGATTTCATTAAGTTAAGATAACATGAACTAAATCAAATCTGCGTGAATCAGGTGGTCTAAAATTAATAGCAGATAATCTTCATTTAATTGTCAGAATCATGGCCGATGCAGATTTAAGGAGGAAGAGAAACTTTTTTTTTGGTAAGGAAATTAACATAACACTTATTTTTTGTCAAATGAGCCATACTTTTTTTTTTTGAATTATGCAATGGAGTCCTTAACTCATTTCCATTGCGAAAATGTGTCATTCAATGGTAGGAGAAAAGCTTGTTGCTATAAAACTTCGTATGTTTCATGGAAAATGAATGAATTGAAAAATATTTTCCTAAAAATGATCGATTGTATCTCTTACAAAAAAATAAATTAATAGAAAATATTTTCATTATCTATGAAAATATTTGAACATAAATTATTGTGTGAAAAACAGCGTAATGTAATATTAATCTAATATATATTCAAAGAGATTATGCAACAAATTGTTTATACGGCATATTTTCCTAAAACAATAACTATATTACTTAAAGTTAGGCCCGATTTGTGCTCAATCTTGAAACTTGTTAATAACCAGTTGATTTGGTTCCAAGTTGGCTCCTAAAGGAATCGGAAACCGACTCTAACAGGGCTGATTCTAGGTTCATGATCTAGAAATT
The DNA here is from genome assembly GCA_019915185.1 of Eucalyptus camaldulensis. Lineage (NCBI taxonomy): Eukaryota > Viridiplantae > Streptophyta > Magnoliopsida > Myrtales > Myrtaceae > Eucalyptus > Eucalyptus camaldulensis. Next base: position 11,572,839 of record JAHSVA010000001.1, read on the forward strand.
ACTTATTTTGAAACCGATTACCCCTGGTATTTCCAAGGCGTGCATGTTGACCTAGAAAACAAGGTCAACACTACTAGTGTGATTGGCAGATCTCTATGGACCTTAGATATTCTTTAAGAGGTTGTAATCTTCAATTCGATGACTAATATGGGTGTAGGAAGTTTCATTCACTTTCATTGCCGTTAAAATGTTATTCTCAGAGTGTTTAACAATGAAATGATTGCATTATTTTGTGAGCATATGCGTATGAGTTCTGTTAGAAAAATCACATATCGGAGATTGATGTGTTGTAAAGTGGTTAATATATCTTAATTGGTTCATAACTCATTGATTTAAGGTTTTAAGTGAAGGTGGGTTCAATTAGAAATATTGACGGGCTTGGACTTGGACTCTCTCTCTCCCCAAGTGAAGGTATTGGGCTTCTGTCGCGCGCTCCCAACACATCTCTAATAAAAGAGATAAATCAATTAAATCTATCATGTGGGAGGATTACCAAAAAAATCATAAACCTATAATTCAGTCATAAATTTTTTTTTTGGCCAATTCAATTCTAAACCTTTTACAATTGTACTGATTTAGTCTATTTAGCCAAATGTGACCAGTCAATGTTGATGGGGCAATTTTTAAATAATATTATTTTTTATTTTTTTCGAATTTTTTAATTTTCTTTTTTTCCTTTTCTTTTTTCTCTTCTTCCTCCTTGGCTTCCTTCCTTACCCCGCAATAGCCGGCGAATGGCAAGGGTCACAGCCCTCACCCACCCTTGTTAGTGGCTTCAAAGATTTGGGTGAGACCTAGGGTAGTAGGCAAGGCCAGCCTTGCCCTAGCCTTGCCACGGGCAAAGGCGGCCTCGCCTACAGCTGGCGAGGACATGGCGGCCGGTGACAGAACCGATTCGGTGGATGACTCGAGGATCGAGGAGGAGGACAAGGACGAGGGCGATGAAGAGGGGGTCAAAGTCTGGTTGAAAGCGAGCTTGGCGTTGGATGACTACTGCTCCTTGAGCTGCAGGTTGTGGTAGCACTTGAAGTAGAGGTCTTGTGTCGCGAGGCTCTCAAAGAAGCCACAATTTTTCATGCAGAGGTGCGGAGCTTGGCACCGGTGCTCTTTTGCCATCTTTTCTTTTTTTGGGACCTGTCAAATGCACACATCAAAATCGAAGCGATTTTCAAAGACCTGACGATTGCGATCTCAAACACCTGCGAAACCCACAAATCAAAAACCTAGCAAATAGATCTAGATCTACCCATCTAAGGGTCCTCTCTTTCCTCCCACCACACCAAATTGAAATTACCATCGCCGAAGACCTTAGGAAGTCGACCAAAGCAACACCAACACTGACATGCGACACGACACGCCGACACATTGTTTCTAAAAAAATAGAGAATTTTGATACGTTGTCATGATTATTTTGATTCAAATTCAAAAAAAAAAAAAGAGCTTAGAATGAATTTGTACTAAAAACATTAATCCATGATTTGTTAATATCATTCATTGTTTCAATTTGATGAATTCAATTCCATTACAATAATGAATAAACTTGAAGGAAAAAAAAGAAAAAAAAAAAGAAAAAACAATTCACATTCTAAACTCTTGTGTCAGAGTGTATCGGAAGTGAAGAGATAACAACAAACTTGGGGGATGAATTATGTGCCATGGGAAGCAAGAGTCAAAAGAGAAGATAATACTAGGGTTTTATTCTTTCCCTCTTTAGTATTTTTTAATTTTTTACATATTCATATTTCGACCCCTAATTTATTAATTTTTTTTTAAATTGACCCTGTGCGAATTGGAATCACGTGTCGGAATTCCAAACTTGCATGTTGGAATTCCGAACTCTCATGTCGGAAAGTGTTGAGAGAGTTGATCAAGTGTCGCGAAGTGTTGAACACGTGTCAGAATGTTTGACACAACATAAAGGCTCCCAAAGAGTGTTGGCGTTTCCTAGACGAAAATTGATCTTGCCCAGATCTGGGCAAAGTCGCCTCGCCCGTGGCTCTTGGTCTCACTCAAATTTGGGTGAGGCCACCGATGAGGGCTTTGTGACCCTCACCCAATGGCTGACGAGCCTTGCTGAAGCCTTGCTAGCCACTTCGGGGTAAGGAAGCCAAAGAGGAAGAAGAAAAGGAAAAGAAAAAGAATAGGAAAAAAATAAAAATAAAAAAATTAATAAAAAATTCAAAAACTATCATTAAAAAGTTGCCACATAAGCATTCGCCAGCTGGCCGGTGTCCACGTTAGCGTTGGCCAATTGGATTGAATTGACATAATTCTAAAAGATTTATGACTGAATTGGTTAAAAAATATTTATGATTGAATTGACACCGTTATAATGGATTTAAGACTTTTTTGGTAATTCTCCCCATTTAAATGGGGAAGATAACTAAGGGTAACATCATGGGAGATAGAAGTAAGGTATTTGAGAGAATATCAATGCATTATATATAAAAATCTATTGTCCTTTGTTTTCCTGAAGTTGTCATTGCCTTCAGGCTCAAGTGAGCGGTGATGCTATTAATAGAATAACTTACTTAAGATCTGGAGATGCACTAATCAGCATTGTGAACTGCGTGCGTTCTATTCTACTAGTGCACTTTCTTATTATAATACGCCGTGTATGTTCTTTTCTTTTCATAATATTTTCCAGAATGATGTTGCCATATCGATCATTTAGGTAATTTAATGGCAACGAGTATCATGTTAATTTCTTGTGATATTTGGTGCTGTTTATCCAATTGAAATTTCTTGTGCACGCCCATAATCTCTCTTGAAGTTCTCGTTTTTGAATAGTTTTTTGAATTTTCAGGTTATCGTAGCCATAAGTTATCGCTGTCTTCATTTGGCTCTGTCTTCTTTGAGGTAATTAGCCTCAAGAGCTAACGATTTCTTTAACAAATAGAACAATCAAGATATGATTAAATTCGTTATCATCATAAGTAAAATATAACATGTTGATTGCCTTAGTGTTTGATTGTATTAGGGTGTGTTTGTTTTGTGGAACTTTAATGTTGGGGAAATAATTTCGTATAAATGGTCACATGCATCACTTAAAATAATTAGTTAATGAAAAATGTTTTAATTGTCGACAATAATTTTTGTCTAAACACATTCATGGGCAATGAAAATATTTCTTATTCATTCATTTTTGTAAGCAATATAAGTGATTATTTTTAGGATAATATTTTACAAATTATTCATTTTCCAAGAAACAAGTGCACCCCTAATTCCACGTCGTATGCACTCAATCAATTTTCATTCGTAGGAACAATTGTTACACTTTCGGTCTTACTAGATAGATGAGGGCCCTTAATAATACACGGCCACAGTTCGTAATATTGAGATTGAATAAAAATTCTTTTCGGATGACAAAGATGGCCGAACAATAGATTGACCTTCGGCTAGAGAACTGCCAACCATGTGATGTCAGGACCTTTAGCTCGAAAAAATCAAATAAACACAGAAAAGATCAAGCAAGAATTAATCGAGCAGCCACTCTGATACCAATCGTTAGCCCAAATATGTAGAATATGGTCAATATCAAATGTTTATGCACAAATGTGAGTTAGACAAATTATAAAATGCGTGACATGCATGTACATAAAAAGAGTAGGGATGGAGACACACTTAGCTGATTTATAGAGGTTTGGCCCAAATCAGTGTTTACTCAACTCTCCAATATCGTTGGGAAGTAAGACTGAAAAGCGTAAATGAGAGTTTCCTACCTCCTTAAGACTAAGGGCAACCTTATTTATAGAAAACAATCAACTAGCTATTAGATATGTTTCTATTGGAAAAATTACCAATTCAGTCCTAAACCTATTATAGTCATTCTAGCTAATTGACCTAAATATTTGCGCAAATTTCCAATTTAGTTATTCTAACTAATTGTCACTGAAAATCATAGACATATTGATCCACAAATTGTCAATGTATCATGTAAAATAGCGGACAATGACTATATGCTATGATAGTTATTTTTGGTGACAATTGGTTGGATGGACTAAATTGAAATTTTGTGTAAAAATTTAGGATTACATTAATAAAATTGAAAAGTTGAGAATTGAATCGATATTCATACAATAAATTTAGGACCAGTTTGGATAATTACTTACGTTTTGAAAGGTTAGAAATTTGACCATGAGCCTTCGGAGTGTCCATCCATAAAAGTCCCGACACCTGCTGAATTAGGTGGGGCTGACAAATTTTAAATTTAAAATGCGAGTGTGAGGTGTCCGACCTTGTTCTTCTGGGCTAAGACAGTCTTGAAATGCTGTAAAAGAATACTCAGATACAACTAATATAATTTCATTTTTTTATTATTTTAATTTATTTCTATTCTAATTCTCAGTCTAAGGCTTTTGTCCTATCTCCATACGGGGCGTGAGAGTCAAAACCTACATAAAGCTAAATCATCCCCACCCCAACCTCCATGAGAAGGTGGGGATTTGTACCCCCATCTCCTCATTCCCATGTTACTAGGGAAACACTAGTGATTAAATAAAATTATATTTAAGTGGTTTTTGTGATACCAAAAACCAAATAAGTTCATGTGTCGATGTTAAGGAAGTACGAGCCTGACCCGACCCACGTGCTTAATTTTGAAGAATTAGACATGGATGATAGAGTAAAAGCCCGGTTCAGATTGTGGATTAGAAGGAACAAATTTTGCGTACTAAGACCATCCCATTGGTCAAAGTGGTATAGCAACATCATGACACTGAATGAGCCACCTGGGAGAGCGAAGAGTCGATGAGACAGTTGTACCCACACCTTTTTGCTTAAAGTATTGTAATTGTTTAAATTTAAATTTCGAGGATGAAATTTTTATAAGAGGGGAAGAGTTGTGACATCTTGAAATTTCATTATGCTTTCAATTGAATAAATCGGGCTTTTCATTGATGTGCCGATAGTGCTGTTTTCAGAGCTGATCACTTTTGAGATAACTAGGCGATTTGGGGAAGTCATTAAGGGATTTTAATGCAATAGACTTGAGGATTCGACTAGAAATCGACTACTAAACCGTGCTCATCTGCATAAATCATTACGGCACAGTTAAAAATTGATTAAAGATTAGAGATATGTCGGTTCGATAGAGATGTGTGGCTAAACCTGGGTGATTCCACTAAATTATAAAATTCTCGTCGACCGGCACTAGACTGATTTTTCTATCGTTTTGGTACCCTGTGTCCGTATTTGAATCCGCGAGATTTTCACAACAATCGAGAGTCACCAATGCGTCGAAGAGGTTCATTGTAGCTTAAAGAAAATCGACTACGGGTCATTTGCACTAAAAATTTCTGAAAGCTATCGGGTCGCCTAGGTCATGCAAAAATCATGCCAAATTGAAATTAATCACGAATTTGAATCCGATTTCAGAAATTGAAAGTTCTGTAATGTCACAAGTCATTTTAGGAATGTCGACTCAGTCTTCCAAGATTTTTCTGTAAACCGGGATTTTTGGTGAAAAAGTCGAGTTAGGTTCGTTTTCGTCTAGAAAAATTAGAGGACTGTTTTTTATTGCGAAATTGGGATGCAAGTAGGATCTATTAGCGAGGAAAAATGTCAATTTTATTAAGGACTCGATGGTTGGATTTTTAGAGGCCGGATTGAGTGGATTCAAGGGAGGATTGAAGTCCAATTTGGGGGAAATTCATTCAAAATTCGTAGCACCCCCATGGACCCAACTTGTGGACCTCTTCAAGGCTTCTAAAAGGGAGTTTTTACTCTGAAAATGGCTGTGCAAGCCAGTTGGGCAAGGTAGGATCGGTCAAGGGGACCAAGGGGATGAGGAGGAGACAAAAGTGGTCCCACAAGCCAAGTTTGTTCCCCCTCCTTCTTCCCCCCATTCCGTTGGCCCCCCTCCCTCATTTCCACTTGCTCGAGCCCCCTAAGAACCCAAAAAACCCATCAGCCTCTCCTCCTCCTTCTGTCGACGCCATTCGCCTACTATAAGACCACCAAAATGTCACTGTCACACCCTCGAAGCCCAATCGCTGTCCGCCTGCTCTCGCGCCAGCATTGCTTGCCTCTAGCCACCATCTCGCCTCCACCGTGATCTTAGGGAGCCACTTGAGCCAGTCGCAAGCTGCTTCTACCGCTTGAGCCGCCATGGACCACCGTTCGACCACCATTTGCCCCCGCCAAGCCATCCGCCTCCTCCTTGGTCGATCCTAGCTCAAAGCCAAGCCCAAAGCAGCCTTTCTTGGCCTCATCCAAAACCGAACAGCTTGGGTTTTCCAACTGCTGTTTGGCCTGTTTCCGAGCTGTTCTGGACCCCGTTTGGCGGTCTCGCTTTGGAGTTTCTCGTCCCCCGCCGTGTCCTCGTCGTTTTGATCCAAACGGATCATTAATTAAGTGAGTTTAACTCACTAATCCTTGCTTAGTAAGTTAATGGCGTTTAATAATTTATTAGTTTAGGCTAAGCCGGATTATGTGGATAGTTAGAATAGATTAGCAATTTAATTAATTGTTATTGCATGTTAGGTGGTTAGAGTAGTATAATTAGAGCCTAGACAAGCTCTAGTATTTATCTAGAGTGGTTCCGAAATTTTCCGAGCCTGTCTCGGCTTTTAATTAGGCTTTACGGGCTTAAGTGTGCATTTATTTATTGGCATTTATTAATTATTTTTCGTAATTAATTAATTAATTAACTAATTTCCGGAAATTAGATCGGAATAGCCGGTGACCGGAATTTCATGTTGATTGTAGTGGTGTGATCTATTTATTTAATTTACTGTTATTTTGTGCAAATTGAGTGTGATTGGTGATTGTGGGTAATTATCTCAAAACTTGATAACTTTTGTAATTAATTAAAAAATTACCGGGCGTCGGTCTACAGCACCAAAAATCTTTTTTGGGACTGCTGAAACTAGTGGGAGGTTCAAAAATGAAAATATTATATTCTGGTTAAGACCGACCGTGTACTCACACTCGGGTATTTTTGTCGGGTATAATAAAAATGGTAAATTAAATAGATGGTCAATGTGGTATACTATATCAACATACGGGCTCTGATATGTCAACTTAGATAGAGAGCAATATATAGATATACTATATCAGCCTGAGGGCCTCAATATGTCATCTTAGATAGAGAGCAATATACTATTTATCAGTTTAATGGGAGCTATACTATCTATTTATCAGCTTAGAGTGAGCAATGTGATATATCAGTTTAGATTGAGCAGCGTTAGTATACCATATCAGCTCGAGGGTCTTGATATGTCGATTTAGATAGAGAGTAGTATACTATTTTTCAGCTTAGTGCGAGTTATATTATCTATTTATCAATTTAGTGCGAGCTATACTATCTATTTATCAGCTTAGAGTGAGCAGTTCTATTATGATCGGACTTCTTAGATAGTATTGATTTGGCTGACCGAGCGAAGGTCGTGATGACATGTAATCGACTTAGTCGATTGATTGATAGTTTGATATGATTGGTTGAAGTGTTTGGGTGAAATGATTGGATGATTGTTCAAATTGTATTGACTTGCAGGAAGAGACTGAGGCTAAGGTAAGTCCTTCGACTCGTGTTTGTGCTTAGGCAACCCTCAGGGCGTATTTTTTTCCTAGTCAGGTCTTAAGGGGTTGAACTTGCTGAGACGTCATCTCACCCCGTTGTGGGATAACAATTTCAGGTCCTTAGATGGCGGTCGTGGAGGATCGGAAGCCTTGGAGTCTGGGAAGGTGGAGATCGAAGAATCGGCGAACGTGTCTGACTAGTGGGTCATAGGACAATTCCTTTTTTGTTGAGCTGATATTTTTGTAAACAGCCTGCTATTGTAAATAAACTCGTTTGTTTATAAAATGCTTGTTTCGGTTGTGAATTATGTTCTTGCTTTCCTATCCCATCTTGTTGTTGTCTGGGGATTATTTATTTGCTTCTGCATGCGTATTAAAATTGAATGGGTCGGCAATGCGTCCTGAGATGTCGCTATTTAATCGACCGCAGAGGGATGAGCACGTGTTCGGAGGATCAGGGTGTGACACTATGAGCTTGTGAAGTCCGTGGTCTGGGTTGATGAGACTTTACCCCATAAGATACCTCATCGATATAGATCATGGTACCATCGTAAGCGTCATGGACAGAGAGAGAATCCCATACCGGAATCTAAGGTATTTGTGTACGTGCTGGAGGTTGCTTTTGGAAAAGGCATAGCAGATCCTTTTGGAGGTTCGGTGGTAGACCCGGTAGACCCGAATCTTGAAGAACCCGAGTCCCTGATGTACTCAACTGAATGCTCTAATGAGGACAAGGATGTGGAGCAGGAGGAAGATTAGTAGTTGTTTGCAAACCCCTCTTGTTTTGTAGACTTGTCATTCATATATATATATATATATATATATATATCTTGGTTTGTGTATGACTGGTTATGATATGTATATATAAGTGTGTTGTTGGTTTTCAAAATTGTGACCCTACATTCCTATCTCATCTTGTTGTTGTCTGGGGATTATTTATTTGCTTCCGAATGTGCATTAAAATGAATGGGTTGGCGATACGTCCTGGGACGTCGCTATTTAATCAACCGCATAGGGATGGGCACGCGCTCGGAGGATCGGGGCGTAACACTTAATGTACTTTTACTACCTTTTCTCTTTTAAAGAGGATTTTTTCTTGCAATATTTTCTAATTTTACTCCTTAATGTGCCTCTAGATGTCCATGCACAAATACTCAAGCAAATTAATCAATAATAAAGCATATAAAATATGGAAAGCAAAATAGCTGGAGCTGTATCGAACAAAATTAATGAAAAACCTTGCAAGACCCCCGTGAGCGATAAATGGAAAGTATAATCAATAAGTAATCTAAACCCTGTGGATGTCTTAAGCTACCTGTAACATCCCGATTTTCTAATTCTATTTTCAATAAATTGAGACGGACATTTTGTTGGCACGCATATGACTCTTTTCCATGAATTGATCACTCATGCGATAACTAGTCTATCAAGTGAAGCCGTCAAGAAATTCTAATGCATCGGACTCGAGAATTTGACCAGGAAACGACCTTTTGACCGAGTTAATCTGCAAGGGTCATTACGGCACAGTTAAAAATCGATTAGAGACCGGAGATAGGTCGACTCGACATAGGTATGTGATCGAGTGTGGGTGATTCCACCAGATCGCACAATTCTTATCGATCGGCACTGGACCGGCTTCTCCGTCGTTTGGGTACCCTGTGTCCGTATTTGAAACCTTGAGATTTCCCCAACAACCGGAAGTCGCCAATGTGTCAAAGAGGTACATTGTGGCTTGAATTGATCAACCATAGGTCAAATGCATGAAAATTTCTAAAAACTGCTCGGTAGATCAGGACACGCTAGTATCGTGCCAAAGTGAAATTAACCATGAATTGAAATCGAATTCAGAAGTTGGAAGTCTGGGTGTGTTACAAATCATTTTAGGAACATTGCCTCATCTTCAGAAGATTTTTCATGCAATCAGAGTTTTTCAACAAGTTAATTAGAGTATGGCTAATTTGACTCGAGAAATTAATAGGCTGCCTTTGGTCGCGCTTTTGCGACTTAAGTTGCTTCTATGGACAAGTAAATATGTGAATTGAAGTGTGGTGACATTGGATTAATTTTATGGTCTTCAATTTGATTCAATTGGAAGAGAATCAAGTGGGATTGAAGAATTTGTTGTACAAGATTTTATGCCCCGGCGGAAAATGGAATTGCAACCATTGGAATAAGGTTGTGAGAGATTGGAGATAGTGGAGTGTGACATCATCAAGTGATGTCATGGTGGGACTTGTGCGGCTAGGATCTTGACAAATGGAAGGTGGAGATTGTCTCTTGAAAAGGTGGGCTTTCACTTCATCTTCTTCCTTGATTCAAGGAGGTTGTCTTGGAACTTGGTGGGAGGAGAGAGAGGGCTGAACGGAAACCAGCAGCTCCCCTAGCCCGCATGCACGCCCCCTCCGCCTGCTCAACGTCGCCCTCGTCCGCGCCAGCTCGCGTTCCAGCAGCTCGTTTGAGCAGCTTGGGCCTTCGCCGGAGCTCCCTTCACCGCCGTCGACCTCCCTATCAGCTCGCCCAAGCTGCCGTCGCTCTTCTCCGTCGGTTTCGCACCTCACTAGCCACCGGATCCGCCCTTCTCGGCCCCAAATCAGTAGCTGCAAAAATGGGTATGGCAGCCCAGTTTTGGCCCGTTTTGGCCGGCTTCCCGACCCCGAATGTTTGGCCCACTTTGAGGAAAATTGTTTCCCTTGGCGTCCCCGTCGTTTTGGTCCGCTCGGCTCACTAATCCGATGAGTTTAGCTCACTAAACTTCGATTAGAGGGTTAATTATGCTTAGGGAGGTTTGTTTACACCACAATTTTAATTAGGTTTATTAATTAGGTTTTACTTTATTTTATCTTTTTTTCGGATAAAATAATAATAATGAATGGAAAAATCGAAAAAAAAAAAGAAAAAAGAAAAAATCAAATAAAAACAGAAAAAAAACAAAAGCACAGCCCCCCCCCCCCCCCACTTTTTCTTCACGTGGGTCGCACGACTTGGCCTCCCCCCCTTTTTCTCTGTCTTCTTCCTCCCATCTTCTTCCTTCCTCCTTCTTTCGCCTCTGCAAGTCACGCGCTCCAACGAAGACGCGCTTGAGCACCACCTACAGCAGAGAGAGGAGCGTAGGCCGGTGGTTGAGAGGACGCAGCATTGATGGCGAGCGAGCCTCCGTGGAAAGGGAGGAACTGACGCCGGTTCGGCCGGCGAAGGAAGGCCAGTTAGTGCACCAAAGACCGCCGGTCTAGCCTTTGCCGACCGGCACCCCCACGCCTATAAATAGGGTGTCGGGGGGGAAGGCCAGGGAGCACGAGCGAGCTCCGAGATCTTCCCACTGAGAGACTTCGGGGGAAGAATCGAAGAGCGAGCTTGAGAGGACTCGGGTCGCGAGCTAGGCTGACCTCCCACTGAGAGACTTCGGGGGAGGCCGCCGGCGAGCGAGTCCGGGGAGGTTAGATCCGGCCGGTGGAGGCTCGGATCTGACCGGAGTGAGAGAGAACCAAGGTTGGGGGGCTGCTGGGGAGAAGAGAAACTAGAAGAGAGCCGCCGCGAGCCGTGCCCGACGCCAAGGCCACGCCAGATCTGAGAGCTAAGGGGGCCGCCGTCGCTGCCGCTCGCATTGTCACCACCGCGGCCGCTGTACCGTGCCCTCGTCGTGAACAGGTAATAGCCGTGCTGGCTCCGTCCGGATAGCTGTCGCTCTGCCCTCCCCTGAGAACCCAGCAGCCGTCCATCGTCGTTGCCACCGCTTTTTCCGACGAACCAGCGGCCGCCATCGTCGTCACCTCTTTTCCCCCGGAAAGCCTAGCCGCCAATCGCCACGTCACGGCCGTTGAGTCCGCCGGCGATGTCCCGACAACCCCTCTTCGGTGCCGCAGATCGTCGAGCCCTAGGGCTCCGAGCAACCTACCTCGTTCGGGTCGTCGGCCCGGGTCCGACCCAACCCGCGGATCCGACCCGGGTCAGTTTTTATATTATTTTAATATAAAATAATATTTTAAATAAATAAATAATAAATATTTTATTTAAAAAAAATTTAAAAAGTGTTTTATTTTCAAAAAATATTAAAAAAATGTTTTAATTTCCAGAAAATCGAAAAATATTAAAAATTGTTGAAAAATGTTTTATTTTCTAAAAAATCGAGAAAAATCAAAAAATAATTTATTTTCCAAAAATATCAAAAAAATATTTAAAAATATTTTATTTTTCGAAAATAATCAAAAATATCAAAAATATTTCATATTTTCCAAAAAAAAAGCCAAAAATTCAGAAAAAGCCAAAAAGACTTGTATTTTTCCAAAAAAAATACCAAAAAAAACCCCCAAAAAATCCATTTTATGTCCAAAAAAATTAGAAAATGACTCAAAAAATGTTTTTCCTCCCAAAAATGCATGGAAAATCCCTCGAGCATCCAAAAAGCCTTAGGGTTTAAACAAGATTAGGTACCGAAAGGGCATTAGTGATTAACTAGTGTAATCAAGTCCCCGATCCTAATTTCTCTGGTTGCGCAGGAGCGAGTATTTCTCCCGATACTTCGCTTGGGTTTCTAATCGACCCACTCCAAATCGATTAGTGGCGACTCCATTTTAAAAATTGATTTATAGGTTAAAAACTCAAACTATTAAAGTCGTGAATTGGTGGACTTGGGAGAGTCCGGGCATAATTAAATTCAGCCGAGCCATTAGCCTCCTTAGGTGCTCGTACCCGATTGCGGGCGCCGAGAAAAAAGAGGTCGCGACAACTTGGCGACTCCGCTGGGGACTTTGAGGACTTAGGCCATTTTATCTTTGTTTAAATGCTTTGCTGACTTTGTTTTTTTTATGCAGGGTAATAGCTTAAAGTTTTTTTTATTCTGTTAAAATAAAATGTTTTTGTGATCATAAACTGTTATGCATGCTTTACTGTTTTAAACACTACACATGACACACACAACCCGGCCGTCGGACCTGGGCCGCCATAGGACTTCTAGGATGGTGTTAAGAAAGATACGACCTCGAACGCGAGACTGCGATGTAGAGGTTGCCTTTCTTTTCCCCGAATTTCTTAGCCAAGGTTAGGAGGGTATGCTGCTAACGCGAGACTGCGACGGGCGGATATCCTTTTAATCTCACCAAGCCTTCTGAGTTAGAAATCGAGCCGCACGTCCCACGCGAGTGTCTTTGTGCTTGCCATTTTTCTTTAAAAAGCAAAAGTAATCTCTTTACTTTTACTCATTCCTTTTATTTGGCCCATGGCAATTTAGGATAAACTTTTCAAGTCCTAGTTTATATGCGATGGGGAAAGACGATATCCAGTTCATTCCTGCTCCCAAGGCGGAGCTCTTCAGATGGTGGGGTTAGTTAGATCAGTTTGCCCAAGAGCGCGTGAAGGCCAAAGTCGGTCATCTCCTATCGTTGATCCAAATCACTGTTCGCCCTGAAGTCATACAAGCCATAGCACATTTCTGGTGCCCGAAGACGGTTACTTTTATGTTTGGTAGGTTTGAGCTAACCCCAACCCTGGAAGAATACAACATCATCACTGGAATACCTCTTGAGAAAAAACTTGTCAAACCATCAACAGGCCTCATCCCGATACGTGGGTTAGCACGGCTTTTAAGAACTGAAGTCCATACTATGATACAAATTCTTGAAGATAACCATAAAACCTGCCCACTGGAATTTATGAATGCATGTTTCCAAAATTAGCCTATGACCCAGAAAAGTGAAATTTTCCTCCTGGCCTTTTTCGGGCTCATCATCTTCCCCCATCAAAGAAATGCCATAACTCCCAAGATGGCATGGATAGTTGATCAGATCTTAAGAGGGGGGAATTATGTCAACATGATTTTAACTGAAACATTCTTGTCATTTAATCATTTTAAAGACAACTCGGAGAAAATCATGCGAGCCTCTCCTGAAATTTTACAAGTCTGGTTCTTTTCTCACCTAAGCGAATTTCGAGACTTCATGCGAATGTCTGAAACAAATGCTTTTGAAAATCCATTACAAAAATTTATGGTTCTAGGACCATACATTCCCAATCAAAGTTGTTTAAATTGGGTAAGCTTCCTAAGAGACCCAGCTCCTGAGGCATTCCAATGGTGTGCTGGTTGGTTCCATGAAAAGAGGGCCCGCTTTGCTTACATACGCACCCGCCCAATTCCATTGCTCGGCCTCACCGGCGCCATTCCCTATTACCCATATCGGGTAGCACGACAATATGGAGCCCTTCAGGAGATCCCACCGCCTTTCAAGAGGATGATCCCTCCAGTTCTTTTCAACACAAGCCGTGACTATGCATTCAAAATTTCTATCGCTGAGGAAACCTGGAACAGCTGCCATCGCAAAAGGATTGTGGTACCTGAAGGGCTTGAGGGAGAAGAAAAAGCCCACCACGCCTCCATGTCCTACATCCACAACCATCGCATCCCGAAAAAATGGAAGCCATCAGTCCCTCACTCAATCAACGAGAGCAGCCAGCATGAGCAAGCAGAGCTCATGGAGAGGGATTTGGGAATGGATTGGATGCACACCTCAGAGCCAGCCCAAGGAAGCAACCATTCTCGCAAGAACAAGGCTCCCCGTCGCATATAAATTGGCAATCATGTGCCCCTTAGTATTAATAGTGTGAAAGTTTCGTCCCATTGTTTAGGGACTTTTGTTTAATATCTAGCATTTCATTCTGTCATTTCAATTTCAAGTTTTAGATGTCAGAAGTCTGCAGTCTATAAAATCCTCTTTTGATAAATAAAAAAGCAGTTAGACCATTGCCATGGGTCAATCTTTGTTTACTTTCATGCTCATTCATTGTCTTCGCAACAAGCAGGTAACTATGAATCGCCAGCCACCAATCACTCGCGAATGGCCTCATACAATTGGGCCCGATAAGAATGATGTACAAAATCGCCTCATTAACATTGAAGACGGCGTAGGACAGATGTCCATTGTCCCTCAACAACTCTCGAGACAAATGAAATCCACTCAAGCTGAGCCCAACTTTATAGTTGCCTCAAACACCGTCATGACACCTGTAAATTTGCCAGAAAATAGCCAATACCATAGACAGTTTGAAAAGATCATGAAAAAGTTAAGCCAGTTGCAGGAACAGAATCCCATGGACCTGTCCAATTACGCCGGCATTGAGATTCCTGAAGAGCTCAAAGCACCTGAATGCGAAAGGTATGCTGATACCCCTCGTCCGGAGACTTACTTACAGGCCTACCTGGTTCGAAGGATGATTCAATCGTACCAACCGAGCTTGACTGGCCCTGCCTTGCGATGGTACATTGTCAGGAAAATTAGTCCCCTTAAAACCTGGAGGGAACTAATTCATGTTTTTCACCAAGAGTATAATCTTGACATCACCCTGCCCTACGAAGCGCCGATGATCGTGGAGCACGAGGAACCGTTAGCCGCTGAGATAGGAGAAGAGCATGTCAATGAAGCCTTGCATGATAAATGGGCAGCTGAACAACACCCTGTTACTAGAAAATTTCCCACTAGGAAAGGCAAGGAGCCTTTGTACGAGATCAAAGATACAGAGCCTGTTCAAGACCGGGGCACAACAAGACAACTCCCCAAGCTTACTCCAAGAGCTAGGTCCAAAGAATACCAACCCCTATCAACTTGGGAAGTGAATCAGACAGTGAAGCTTTAGTGTCTTTCACTCCCCTTGACAGAATCGAGCTGGCGAAACGCAGGGCCTTACTCAAAAGGTCTGGACTAGGGGCCAAGAAAAAAAAGCCTAAGCAGATCAATTCAGCATCTACTGACGAGCCACCGCACCAAAGCTTCAAGCGTTCCCAAGAATACAGCTTTGAAGGCTACCATCCCCAAGAGTACAACTCTGAAGACTTCCCGGCCCTAGAATACAACCCCAAGGACTTCCAGCGTTATTTTGACAATGAAACTGACGATTCATCGTATAATTGTTTCCTACTCTCATCCGGGAATGAAGGCCCGTCAGAAGAGGAAGCATACGTCTTTATTCGCCACGATCCTAACAAAGTACTAAGCTCTTCCTCTGACCATGAGGATAGCTTCAATACTTCATCCTCATTCGGAAATTTTGACCCGGAAGAAAGCAATGAGGTAATCTCGATAGAGTCCAGCTTCCCTGAAATAGAAAAATTCACCACTACAACAAATATGCAGTGGGAAAACCATTGGCCTAACCAAGATACACCAGGCTCATCTTGCCCTCGTAGGATCATGAGCCCCATAGAAATATGGATACCCAATCTCCGCAAGTATAACGGCACAGCTTGTCCCGTGGCCCACTTGTAGTATCTCCATGCAGAAATGAGTCGGTACTATGGCCCAATGTCGTTCACAACTCAGGCTTTCCAAGAAACTCTTACGGGGTCTGCATTGCAATGGTTTATCACAGCAAACATTTATCTTCTAAAGGATTGGAATGAGCTGACTTCCACATTCTTGCATCAATACCAAAGCCAGATCGGAACTGAACTGCCTTGTGAGAGCTTGGCTCACTTCACAAGAAAACCAATGGAAGATTTCCGATCATACGCAAGGAGGTGGAGGGCTTTCATGATGCAAACCCACCCTCAACTGGCTGAAGAGGAGTTAATGAAGCAGTTCATAGAGGTTTTGTCCTGCAAGCAGCGCTGTTGGCTGCATGGGTTACACTTCCGTAACTTCAACGAGATAGTCATCGCATGCGAATACTTCGAGTCTACTGGAGGCGAGGATTTCAAAGACGCTTAGCTTCAAGACCAGCACTATCAAAGCGCTCCTTTACACAGGAGTTTTCATGGGTTTTACTTGTTTTTATAATTTCATGTTTCTCATCTTATCTAGTGTGCTACGGTTGTATTTTCCATTTCAAGTACTCTATTATACAGTTGTAATATTTTGTTTTAAGAACATGAGGCGGTACTCCAAACCAGCCCGGTGATGCTATCCAACCATGAAAAAAATATATCATCCAAGGAGAATACTGAGGGCTGGGCTTCCTCATGCTTTTCCCCCCTGAATACATATTTTGAAAACAAAAAACACTTCATCACCCAAAAGCTTTTGTTAAAACAAGATGATAAATTTAATCATGTTTGTCTTTTTGACTCACTCACTTCATGTCTCAAAAGATCATTCCCGTCCCCTTCGACTTAGTGTGACAAGGGGCATTTGAAGCAAGCACATTATGTGAACTCACCGTATTCAATGACACCTTCCCAAGAAAGCAAGGGGCAAACAGAAAGGGTCATCGCGTTTCAAAATGGTAAGTCCTATTCCCTGAACATAATGTCGAAAAAGGACATCCTCTCTCTTCCATCTACAGGAGACAAAGGATGGGATGTAATAGGCACATGCATATTATCAAACTTGAAGCATGCATAGCATGATAACTCGAGGCAGGATGTCGTGAGTCCATCAACAAGACTTTTAGCTTCAACAAGCCCAGAAGCACAAGGAGGGGATCTTTTCTCTCTCTTTGAATTGGCTACTTTCAACAGGGAAGAATTCCAGACAGTTGAAGCAGCCTCTAGCTTGTATTCAAAATGAGGACCTAGAAACTTGACTTCCTATTCAGACGCATGCTCTCACAAGAAGTAATTGCCATAAGAGAATTAGAGGTTTTGATTGTCCATCTCAGATTCCATAGAAGCTTGAGGTACATGACCTTTGCCCAATGATGCTATAGTTAAAGACAGAAGGAGAAATTCCACAGAAGGAAGGCGTTGAAGATGAATCAACGACTAGCAATCATGCATACATGGTCACAAGTGAGGAAGGCCAATCGAAAGAAATGTCAAACTATGCCAAGACGAAAAGGCTGTCATCGACATTCAAACATCATTAGGAGTCAGCAAATACAAACTTTGGAAAAGAGTAATTTGGTATCGTTTCCAATACTCCCCCTTCTTTGAATTCACTTTTGACATATTCCCCCTATTGACAGGGAGCATCACAACTCAAGAACCAAACTCAATGGTTAGGCAAATCAATATTGGCCAAGCTAGTACGTGGAAATGACCCACATCAAATTCACCGGGCTTCGTGTAAAAAGACATGTCATCCAGGAGTTAATTCAGAGAATAATTGACCTAATGAAGCAAGGGACATAGGACTTCGTGTCCCCCTCTCACTTCAGGTTCACCCAATCATCTGCAAACCAATGAAGTGTAAAGTTGTATCGATTCAAGTTATTTGACTCTTGAAAGAGTTCATGATTAACACATTCTCTCTTGTTTGTTGCAGGATTACCTGACTGTCAAAAGCAAGGATAACAAATCAACGAGAAGCATGTCTTGTTGAAGGATCACTTGACAAGGATAATAATCAATGAGAGACATGACAAACTCTCCTAGATGAAATGGCGTCTTGAGTAATCACCAAAGGGCAACAACAGAGATGCCCGATCAGATCCCCAACCCCGGCCGATCCTTCATGTGTCATATCCCTAATCAATAGGGACAACCATCGACACCCATTTGCGAATAACCCTTTTGATGTTCAAAATTTAACATATTTGGAAGCACCATTATGTTAACTCCTAAAGTTGTCAACAAGGTCTTTTCAAGTCAAAACCATTCACTTGTTTTGAAGAGTTCAAACTCCATCATATTCAAAATGTTGCATGTCATTTCCAGATGAATTCTGCATGATGATTTTGTCTGTCTAAGTCACTGATTCCACTAAGGATTATTAGAATAGACAGCTAAATGAAGAATACAAGATTAATCGAGCATGCTGGATGAGGCGCATCAGAATGATGGAAGGCAAGCCATATCCTACACACAGTCCCCTATCTATACACTTGTGAGATGAGTGCAGAAGATTCCATGGCTGCAGGGTAAAGAGTTCTCTCGCGAATGATACGATAACCAAAATAGTGAGGGGCATTCCACCGCTCACCCCATTAAGCCTCATACACTGACAAATTTCTGCTATACTCCCGTCAAGAGCCACCCCACACTGGGGCAGATCGGAGGCGAAACAACATCACAAGGTGAGAAGAGAGATAGAAATTTTCTTGCTCGCACTTGCATCAATCTTCGGGTGTCTTTATTGCATATGAACACTCGCGTTAATTTAAGTGCCCTAGAGTCATGAAGAGCAATTCTTTCTTTATGCACTTGTATTCATTGTACAACCCAAGTGAGTCTGTAATTTTACCCTCACATCAAGATAAAGCAGAAGTTATTATAGCCTGAGCGCCAGTTGAAGATGAAGACTCAAGAGTCTAATAACGGTGCTTCGATTGGACTTGTCAAGATCAGCTCTCAAGCAACAAAGAATGAAAAAAATGGGCATAAAAAAGCAGTGTACTTGGTAAAAGCAAGGTCAATGCCCATAAATGAAGAACTGGAATAAAAATAGGGGCATGAAAAAAAGCAGTGTGCCTGGTAAAAGCAAGGCCAATGTCTCCCAGTCAAAAATGCAGCCAAGAAAATGTTGCTGTTGTGGTCCATAGAACCTCCATTTGACAGTGAGAAGAAAGACTGGTGACAAATGCCAAGACAATCATCAGCTCTTACCTTTTTACACATGAATCAAGCCTACATTGCATCCCATTGTAAAAGTCTCTTCAGACTAGGGGTACTTCAATTAACGTAGGATTTCATATGTCTATAAGCATCGCTCGAAGAAGTACGAGCAAGACTATTCTATCTATTTTCGCAGGACTCTTGACTTGCAAACCCGGAGATGATCGTGCGGCACTTTGTTCATGAGCCTTGACCTCGACGGTCCCCTTCGATGAGCCACTGGTCAAGACTTCATCATAGTTTCAACAAAGACCTCTCACATTGGTAAAGTCGTACTGTTTGCGAGAAT
Source organism: Eucalyptus camaldulensis (assembly GCA_019915185.1). Lineage (NCBI taxonomy): Eukaryota > Viridiplantae > Streptophyta > Magnoliopsida > Myrtales > Myrtaceae > Eucalyptus > Eucalyptus camaldulensis. Next base: position 11,592,122 of record JAHSVA010000001.1, read on the forward strand.
ACTCGGACCCCTGCTGACATGATGACAGTGAGATAGTGTGGTCCTTATGAATCCTGCATCAATGGTCAGGATAGCCTTTTCCATGATAGTGAGCGGAAAGTCCTTTTAGACTGAAAGTCCCTCATCTGGCATGCTCAAGACATCTACATTCTAAATGAAGGTTGTCTTTCAAAATCTTCCCCAGTGGAAATCAAAAGATGCAGAACTGACAAAATTATCATGCATGAATCTCATTTGAACTCATGAATTTACAGCATATACAATCATGTGTGCATACTGTGCAAATAGTAGACATACTCTTAGAGATTAGAGATATTGCTAGGTAAGCATATCTCTATTTGACTTAAGGTACCTATCACTGTCCAGGTACTCTCTTCTTGACACTCGACTTATTCGAGTCGTCCCTTGAGTTTGGATGCTTGTGATTGTCTTAGCATCCCATTGTCTTTGAGTACCGGCCATCGTCCGGATACTCCCTTTTCCTGACACTCGACATGTTCAAGTTGTCCCTAGAGTATTGATACTTGTGACTGACCAAGTATCTCTTGGAATACCTACTGCTGTCTAGGTATCCCCATATCATCAAGTACCCACCGTTGTCCAGGTACATCCTTTTCATGTCACTCAACTTGCCCAAGTTATCCCCAAATAATAGCAGTTGTTCAAGCATTCCGCTGCTTTGTGTGCCCGCGCCTACCCAGGTATGCTTTCTTACACTTGGACCAACTGAGTGGTCCCATGTTGTATCATTAAATACTTGTGTTCATCCAAGTATTCCAGTACTTTGTACACCTGTAGCTATCCAGGTGTTCCACCCCTTTTAAGTGCCTGCGGCCATCCAGGTAAGCCTCGTGCTACATTCAAGTTTATGTTACCAGGAGGTGAGAGACCTTCACGAATATCCCAGGTACGCCCTCGATATTCCCAATTACCAGGAGGTGAGAGACCTTCACGAATATGCGCGGCACGCCCTCAATATTCCAATTACCAGGAGGTGAGAGACCTTCACGAATATGCGGGGCACGCCCTCGATATTCCAATTACCCGGAGGTGAGAGACCTTCATGAATATCCAAGGTACATCCTTGATATTCCCCTTTACCAGGAGGTGAGAGGCCTTCATGAATATCTCAGGTACGCCCTCGATATTCCCATTTACTAGGAGGTGAGAGACCTTCATGAATATCCAAGGTACGTCCTCGATGTTCCCAATTATCAGGAGGTGAGAGACCTTCACGAATATCTCAGGTACGTCCTCAATGTTCCCAATTACCAGGAGGTGAGAGACCTTCATGAATATCCAAGGTACGTCCTCGATATTCCCACTACCAGGAGGTGAGAAACCTTCACGTATATGCAAGACCCATCCTCGATATTTCCACACAAATATCTCAGGTATACCTTGATTCTTCCTTCAGAGTTTGTACCTGTGATCGTCCAGGTATCTCCAAAGAGTTTGTACCTGTAATCGTCCAGGTATCTCCAAAGAGTTTGTACCTGTAATCGTCCAGGTACCCCTCCGATGCTTGTGATCATCCAGGTATCCCCCAAGAGTTTGCACCTGTGATCGTCCAGCCAAATACCCACTTCGACGCCTGCAAAGGCCCAAATATCCTTCATGTATCTCCCAAATTGATGCCCTGAGAAAGGTCGGTGCATCCTCCCGAGAAAGGTCGGGTTCCAACTGGTGTCTTCGACAGAAGTCAGACGCCCCACAAATCGATGCCCTGAGAAAGGTCGGCGCATCTCCCGAGAAAGGTCGGGTATCAACTGGTGTCTTCGACAGAAGTCAGACACCCCCCCAACAAATAGATGCTTTGAGAAAGGTCGGCGCATCTCCCGAGAAAGGTCGGGTACCAACCGGTGTCCTCAATACAAACCAGGCACCCACAAATTGATGCCCTGAGAAAGGTCGGCGCATCCTCCCGAGAAAGGTCGGGTTCCAACTGGCGTCTTCGACAGAAGTCAGACACCCCACAAATCGATGCCCTGAGAAAGGTCGGCGCATCTCCCGAGAAAGGTCGGGTACCAACTGGTGTCTTCGACAGAAGTCAGACACCCCCAACAAATATGATGCCCTGAGAAAGGTCGGCGCATCTCCCGAGAAAGGTCGGGTACCAACTGGTGTCCTCGATACAAATCAGGCACCCACAAATAGATGCCCTGAGAAAGGTCGACGCATCTCCCGTCAAGGCGACCGAAGAAAGGTTCGGGTCCTAGACAAATCATGGATTGTTTTAACAGGCGACCGAAGAATGGTTCGGATCCTGGAGAATCAACTTCCCGTCATGGCGACCGAAGAATGGGTCGAGTCCGAGACAAACCACCGATTACTCCAACAGGCGACCGAAGAAAGGTTCGGGTCCTAGACAAATCATTGATTGTTTTAACAGGCGACCGAAGAATGGTTCGAGCCCTGGAAAAGCAACCTCCTCATATAACCAAGTAAGAGGACGCCTTGATACTTGCCAAAACTCGGGGTTCACACCCTATCTCACTCACTCTAGGTAAGTAACTACAGGTATCTTCTTATCTGTCTTAATATATGTAAAGTTATATTGCTCTTTAGAATAATAAGTTCCAAATAAAATATAATCTACTACGCATGCATGGATAAAATTGAGGCATCAGTCTGTCTTTGAATGCAACCTCTACGAGCTCACCTTCAAAGAGGGGCAGCTGTTGACACCCCAATTTTAATTAGGTTTATTAATTAGGTTTTACTTTATTTTATCTTTTTTTTTCCGGATAAAATAATAATAATGAATGGAAAAACAGAAAAAAAACAGAAAAATCAAATAAAAACAGAAAAAAAAAACAAAAGCACAGCCCCCCCCCCCCCCCCACTTTTTCTTCACGTGGGTTGCACGACTTGGCCTCCCCCCCTTTTTCTCTGTCTTCTTCCTCCCATCTTCTTCCTTCCTCCTTCTTCCGCCTCTGCAAGTCACGCGCTCCGACGAAGACGCGCTTGAGCACCACCTACAGCAGAGAGAGGAGCGTAGGCCGGTGGCTGAGAGGACGCAGCATTGATGGCGAGCGAGCCTCCGTGGAAGGGGAGGAACTGACGCCAGTTCGGCCGGCGAAGGAAGGCCGGTTAGTGCACCAAAGACTGCCGGTCTAGCCTTTGCCGACCGGCACCCCCACGCCTATAAATAGGGTGTCGGGGGGGAAGGCCAGGGAGCACGAGCGAGCTCCGAGATCTTCCCACTGAGAGACTTCGGGGGAAGAATCGAAGAGCGAGCTTGAGAGGACTCGGGTCGCGAGCTAGGCTGACCTCCCACTGAGAGACTTCGGGGGAGGCCGCCGGCGAGCGAGTCCGGGGAGGTTAGATCCGGCCGGTGGAGGCTCGGATCTGACCGGAGTGAGAGAGAACCAAGGCTGGGGGGCTGCTGGGGAGAAGAGAAACTAGAAGAGAGCCGCCGCGAGCCGTGCCCGACGCCAAGGCCACGCCAGATCTGAGAGCTAAGGGGGCCGCCGTCGCTGCCGCTCGCCTTGTCACCATCGCGGCCGCTGTACCGTGCCCTCGTCGTGAACAGGTAATAGCCGTGCTGGCTCCGTCCGGATAGCTGTCGCTCTGCCCTCCCCTGAGAACCCAGCAGCCGTCCATCGTCGTTGCCGCCGCTTTTTCCGACGAACCAGCGGCCGCCATCGTCGTCACCTCTTTTCCCCCGGAAAGCCTAGCCGCCAATCGCCACGTCACGGTCGTTGAGTCCGCCGGCGATGTCCCGACAACCCCTCTTCGGTGCCGCAGATCGTCGAGCCCTAGGGCTCCGAGCAACCTACCTCGCGAAAGGGATGCCGGGTCGAAGACGGGTCGGATCGGGGCCACTGTGCGGGTAGGGTTTCGAGCATAGAAGGGGAGGGGCGGAAATCGGGTCGCCGGGTCGGGCTTGAAATCCGGCGCCCTAGGGTTCCAGGGTCGCTGGGTCTTGGATGGTTGGTCCGGGTCGGATCCAACCCTGGATCCGACCCGTGGATCCAACCCGGGTTGCATTTTGAAATAAAAAATAGTAATGATGTTTTATATTAAAAAAAGGTATAAAAGTATATTTTATTTTCCAAAAAATCCGAGTCGGGCCCGCAACGCGAGCCTGTCCTCTTTCGGGTCGTCGGCCCAGGTCGGACCCAACCCGCGGATCCGACCCGGGTTAGTTTTTATATTATTTTAATATAAAATAATATTTTAAATAAATAAATAATAAATATTTTATTTAAAAAAAATTAAAAAGTGTTTTATTTTCAAAAAATATTAAAAAAATGTTTTAATTTCCAGAAAATCGAAAAATATTAAAAATTGTTGAAAAATGTTTTATTTTCTAAAAAATCGAGAAAAATCAAAAAATAATTTATTTTCCAAAAATATCAAAAAAATATTTAAAAATATTTTATTTTTCGAAAATAATCAAAAATATCAAAAATATTTCATATTTTCCAAAAAAAAAGCCAAAAATTCAGAAAAAGACAAAAAGACTTGTATTTTTCCAAAAAAAAAAACCAAAAAAACCCCAAAAAATCCATTTTGTGTCCAAAAAAATAGAAAATGACTCAAAAAATGTTTTTCCTCCCAAAAATGCATGGAAAATCCCTCGAGCATCCAAAAAGCCTTAGGGTTTAAACAAGATTAGGTACCGAAAGGGCATTAGTGATTAACTAGTGTAATCAAGTCCCCGATCCTAATTTCTCTTGTTGCGCAGGAGCGAGTATTTCTCCCGATACTTCGCTTGGGTTTCTAATCGACCCACTCCAAATTGATTAGTGGTGACTCCATTTTAAAAATTGATTTATAGGTTAAAAACTCAAACTATTAAAGTCGTGAATTGGTGGACTTGGGAGAGTCCGGGCATAATTAAATTCAGCCGAGCCATTAGCCTCCTTAGGCGCTCGTACCCGATTGCGGGCGCCGAGAAAAAAGAGGTCGCAACAAGGTTTAATTTATAGTAAGTGTTATTAGGTGGTTAGTTTAAGTTATTTAAGTGTAGATTATATTAAGGTGCTTAATTAACTTAAAATGTATTTAATTTAAGGCTAAGTGAGTGGTTATATTAATATAAGCTTTGATGTGACATAAAGGAATTTACTTTTGAGTTATTTAAATATTTCGAAATTATTAAATATTTTAATATATTATTATTATTCGAATTATTAAAATATTATTATTTAATTATTTTTGGAATAAATTTAATTATTTATTAAATTCTGAAAATTTTGTCAGGACCCTAAATTCTCAGAATTTCGTGCCGGTCATTGCTGTGTAGTTAGATTTTGAAATTGATGATTGGATATTATAAATTGAGTGTGGTCATGAAGGATAGGGATATTATTATTTAATTATTTTCGGAATAAATTTAATTATTTATTAAATTCCGAAAATTTTGTCAGGACCCTAAATTCTTAAAATTTTGGATATTATAAATTGAGTGTGGATCGTGAAATATAAGGATATTATTATTTAATTATTTAATAAATTCTGAAAATTATTTTGGAATCTTATTTTCTCAGAATTTCGTGTTGATCGCTGTTGTGCATTTAGAATTTGAATTTGATGAATGGATGTGGCAAATTGAGTGTTGATTGTGATAAATAGGGATTTTATTCATAAAAACCAAAGTGTTGGGTTTTGATGCAAAAATTGGATTTTAATGATTATATTAAGTAGTGGGGTTTGAAAAAGTGAGATATTGGCTTTCTGGTTCGAAATTAGCATGCCCCCACACATATGAGTAATTTCTGGAATATTTTTAATATGAAGAAAAATGGCCGGGATCACTATTTTAAGTGGAAGTATTGAGTGAAATGCAAAGTGTCTTGGGGTCGAGTATGCTTTGGCTGTGTGATAACTAAGAGGAATTGTCCTGAGCTGTTGAGCCGGACTTGCCGCTATATGGGATGCCCACGCAGTGGATGCCGGTCGCAGTAGAGGCTAGGCCGACTGGATCAATGCTCCTTCGGAAATGCCATCGACGTAGTGACGAAGCCATGCTCCAAGGGGGAAGACGATGCTCCTTCGGGAATGCCGTCGACGTAATGACGAAGCCATGCTCCAAGGAGAGAGGCGATGCCTAGCATTAATGTTAGAAGATAGCCAAACTGTGAGTAGGCTATGCCCTTGTGTAGTAGTGAATAATAATTGGAATGCGTGTTAAGTGCGATTGTGATTTATATGAAAGTGATGGCGTTCCAATTGTTTGAATTATTATTACTACCTGAGATTGTGTGATATAAATTGTGCTAACCTGCAGGAAGGAATTGAGGCGATGTAAGTTCTCCGTGTGATGTGGCTAGGCCACCATTGGGCGTATTTTCTTTCTAATAGGGGTTTAGGGGGTTGAACTTGCTGAGACATTGTCTCATCTCGGTTTGGGGATTACAATTTCAAGTCCCTGGTGGACGAAGTGGCTAGATAGCTTTAGTTGGCCTTGAGGAGTTGCAGAGGTGAAGTCATAAGGATTGGAGAACGTGTCCTGCTAATTGGTTTTAGGATAATTCCCCTTTTGTCGAGTTGGTCTATTTTGTAGATAGTCTAGTGTTGTATTTAAACCCTTTGTGTTTGTAAATGAGTGTTCGGTATTGCGATTGATTGCCTGCTTTTTCTATCCCAAATTAAATGTAGTCAGGGGATTTGTTTCTCTTCCACATGTGTAATAAAATGAATGGGTCGGCAACGTATCCTGGGATGTGCATGCGCTCGGGGTTCGGGGCGTGACACTACCTTTAAAGCCCCAAAGCTCATTTGCAAAGTTTAATCTTTTTCTTTTTATCAGTTTTTATCCTTCACATTTATTTAATGATAAAAGCCAATCAAAACCTAAGAATAAACTAAATGCTGACCAATCTTGTAATACGATTCCAAATCTTACAAAATTTAGCCCGATGACTGACTGACATTCATTTGGACTTTTAACTTCATGTTTCCTGCAGGAACGGAGTTAGCACACGCCGAAACAGGACGTAACGCAATGATGAAAATCAAGACGAAAACTTAATTCAACGTGATGTAAGGATGGAGGACACAAATATGCGCGAGTAAACAGTGTTGCCAAATTAGTCATTAGAAGCAAAGAAAGCACCTATTGGCATGACACGTTTTGCCCATATTTTCAAAAATCATACCCACGAGAGATGAAACCTTGAAAATAAAACAGATTAGTGATCCAGAAAATCCAATATGAATCATTATCCGTATAATTGAAGACAGGAAGATGAAGCTGTTGTAGATAGCGGATGATGATGAAGAGGCCTCAGAAAATAAAAATAAAGCGTGAGATGGATGGTGTTGGTAGTGGATGATAATGGCCGAATTCCTTCGATCTGCTCCCCTCTTGTTCTTTTGTTTCGTTTCCCAGTCACATTTGTTTTCCTCTAGTCTCCCTCTTACTCAAATTCGATGCCGACATGACATTCTTAAATAAAATATGTCCCTTATTTCTAAATGTGGAAGAATAATATAAAGAACGAAATTGGAACGATGTATAGTATGGATTTTTTTTTTTTGGGATAATATTATGTCATTATCGACAAGTTCGATCCATAATTTCTACAAAATGAATGATGAGTATGCTCGTGAAAATTTAGGTGTGAACAAGGAAGATCAGAGGAAAAATTGGATTGAATGGCACTGAAGGTGAAGATTAATTTTATCCCAAAGTAGAAAAAAATCCACAACTAAAAGGCATAGGCAAAATGGATTATAAGACAAGGGCACAAGTGATACTGAACCAAACTAGGCCTCATGATGTTTCAGATTTCATTAACTGACTTGATCATTAATAGTTTCCTTGCAACTCGCAGCCTCACTCTTTCCCCTCAACTTGAGAGGCCCACGATATCTCAGTCATCGACATGCCTTAGTATAGAAGAGCCCATTGATGTATTTCAAATTGTTTCAAAACACCTAAAGAGACTCAAGCTGAGAGGGCTTTACTAAAAATCCTCATGGACCTTCCGGATAGAGATCGAGTATTATCCGAGTCATTATGCTTAACTACCATCATTCTTCCGTTGGGGAGTGTTGTAGCTTTGGTAGAAGCCAAGGGGATGAGACTGAACGGCTAGCTCTATTGGATTTCAAGACTTTAATAGCTTTTCCTGGTGGGGTTTTAAGCTCGTGGCATGATAATAGCCGCATCTACAGAGGGTACTAGTGCCATATGTGGTTGTAGACACCACAAAGTCACCATATTGGACCTCGCCACCGAGAACCTAGCCGGGGGAGGTCAATCTGCAGAACAAAGGTTTTGGCTCCGATATTCCTATGTAATTCGATTGCTTGTTTCGGTTGCAAAAGTTGTTCCCTAACTTAATTACTATTTCTCTTCTTACAAATTCTACGGTTTAGGTGCGATGTATACAACTCTATAGAATGAGTCGTAGGAATCTCATCCAAATAAAATTTAAACTTGTTGATGAATACTTTGCTTAAAGAATGCATAGTTAGTACAAAGGATGCAAAGTAATTCCACAGTTCCCTCTGTCTCATGTCACCCGATCACATTGCTTTCTCATGCCATTCTTGCTTGATTTCCCTTGGTTAAGAAAGGATCATATCATTCAACAAGAATCTCAATTATTTCCCAGTTACAGTCTTATTCCTGTGATGGTTAATGTTCGTTTTTTGTTTGTCTAGTTCTAATTGTCTTAGGTGATTGCTAAGAAAATAAGTTCTTTTTATTTATGTCGCATCAAAAATATTTGATGACCCTGAAACTATTTTTTCATTTTTTTTTTCACGTGGATGTCACAATTAATCAAAGAATAATTTGGGGTTAATTAAAGAAATTAATCTAATTACGATTTGATGGGCCTATACGTGGTGGAAATTTGGTTAGTGGAAGAGGTAAAGGCAGCTTGCCGTGCACTTTGAGATGATGTGCCTAAGTCGCTTTCTTACACGTGAATAGCTTTGAATTCCAACCTTCTCTTTATGGTCTTTTTCTCTATTTTTGCTTTTGGAAAGTATAACACTGAACACCCTCCCCTGGATTTTTAATATCAAAGAATCATCTTCGCCCATCAGGCACGGGCATGTAACTGGTCAGATCAAGTAAAGACAGGTAGTGTGTGTTTAATAATTAGCTAAATCTGGTATTGTGATTTTCCGCAATTCGGTTTTTCTTTTAATTCCTTGTTACTGAGTCAAAGAGCAAATGAAAGGTTGGACGGATTCGTTCGCAGGACCTTTCCCATTTTCCCATGTCAAAGAGCAAATAAAAGGTCGGACAGATGAAACACGTTCCTATGACTTTTCCCATTTTCGTATGTTAACAGAGTAAACGAAAGGTTGAACGGATGAATGTGTTTCCCCATTTTCCCATGTCAAAGAGCAAACAAAAGGTTAGATAGATGAAACACGTTCCTACGACTTTTCCCATTTTCCCATGTTAACAGAGTAAACAAAAGGTTGAACGGATGAATGTGTTCCCCCATTTTCCCATGTCAAAGAGCAAACAAAAGGTTAGACAGATGAAACACGTTCCTACGACTTTTCCCATTTTCCCATGTTAACAAAGTAAACGAAAGGTTGAACGGATAAATGTGTTTCCCCATTTTCCCATGTCAAAGAGCAAACAAAAGGTTAGACAGATGAAACACATTCCTACAACTTTTTCCATTTTCCCATGTTAATAGAGTAAATGAAAGGTTGAACAGATGAATGTGTTCCCCCATTTTCCCATGTCAAAGAGCAAACAAAAGGTTAGACAAATGAAACACGTTCCGACGACTTTTCCCATTTTCTCATGTTAATAGAGTAAACGAAAGGTTGAACGGATGAATGTGTTTCCCCATTTTCCCATGTCAAAGAGGAAACAAAAGGTTAGACAGATGAAATACGTTCCTACGACTTCTCCCATTTTCCCATAAGAGCAAAGGAAGGTTTGGATAGATGAAACACGTTCCTTTGGCTTATCCCATGTGAACTGTCGAAAGAAGAAGGAGAAGAATGATCCTTGACTTGACTTGAACTCTCAAACTTCTTCAATTAAATATGATCTACCCACCGAGACTTTTTTCTTCTTCTAACTAGCTGTATACCTTGGGGATTATTTTCATACCTAGTCTATGATAATTCCAACACTTTGAAAAGTTAATACAGACAATATTAAATTGTTAAATATCATAATATAATAGATTGGACTTTGTTATAACAAATCAATAATAAAGCATATAGAATAAGGAAAGCAAAATAGCTTGAGCCGGACAAAATTAACACAAAACCTTGTTAGTACACCCTGGTACAAGAATCCCGAGAGCAATAAATGGAAAGTACAATCAATAAGGAATCTTGACCCTAGTTGTCTTAAGTTGCCTCTGAAGCCCCTAAAGCCCATTTATAAAGTCCAACCAAAGGCAACCTTAATTATCAACGTTAAAGTCTACAAGAATTCAAAAAACAAAACATGAAAAGTTTTTGACCTTTTTCTTTCTATCGCTTTTTATCCTTTTCATTTATTTAATGACAAAAGCTAAACAAAACCCAAAAATAAACTGAATGCTGCCCAATCTTGTAATACGATTCCAAATCTTACAAAAAATTAGCGCCAATGTATAACCGACATTCATTTGGACTTGCAACTTTAAAAGTTTCTTGCAAGAACAGAGTAAGTACACATCGAAACAGGACGTTACGCAATGGTGGAAACAAAGACGAAAAGCTTAACTAAACGTGACGTAAGGATGGAGGACATAAATACGTGCAAGTAAGCAGTGTTGCCAAATTAGTCATTAGAAGCAAAGAAAGAACCTATTGGCATGACACGTTTTGCACATATTTTTGAAAATCATCTCCACAAGAGATGCAACCTTGAAAACAAACAGATTGGTGCTCCAGAAAATCCAATATGAATCGTGATCAGTGTAATTGAAGATAGGAAGATGAAGCTGGTGTTGATAGCGGATGACGCTGAAGAGTCCTCAGAAAATTAAATGAAAAGGGTGAGATGGATGGTGTTGATAGTGTGGACGATATTAGCCGAATCCCTTTGATCTGCTTCCCGCTTATTCTTTTATTTTGTTCCCCACTCACATTTTTTTTTCAAGTACCCCTCTTACTTAACTTCGATACGGACATGCCATTCTTAAATAAAAGATGTCCTAATTTCTAAATGCGGAAGAATGTATTAAAGAACGAATATGCAACAATGCACAGTTCGAATAGCAACCTATGACATTACCTCCTATATAATATGCACAAAGAAGGGAGAAAGTTGGTGAACCATCTCTCTCTCTCTCCCTCTCATATGAAGCTGGGTTTAAATTAATAGCGGTCACTGAATACATCTTCACACATGAATGAAAATCATACATAGTTTGACAGCTAAAAGAGCTCGCCTACGTAAAACCCATGCTAATATCTCTCTCTCCCCCCTTCGAGTTCATGTTCAAGCATGTCATTCGCAAAGTAATTTCCTTTTATTAACTCGGTTTGTCCCTGTAATCACGCTTCAAAATATACATTTATATACATCTTTTTATTGTTCATTTATTATTTGAATGATGCGTCCTTATATAAAGGGTCAGTCAAACTTGTTTTAGATTACCTGCATGCTTTCTTAAAATGATTAAACTATACTTTTGATCCCTAAATTTGACCATTTTTTTTTCAGCGGAATCGTCTTAACTTTTAGTTTGTCTCATCAAGTCATTGAATTTATTTAAATCCCTTCAGCTCTGAATCTAATTAATTGGAACTAACATACGTTATTCAAGAACTTTTACATTTTCCACTATTCTATTTTCATCACCTGCGTATTCTTTCTATCTTCAATTTTATTTAGCATACTATTTAATTACTACAAACATACCAACAAAATTTTAGCATATTACTCTTAATAAGGATTTCTCTTCTTACAAATTCTACGGTCTAGGGGTGATGTGTACAATTATATATAACGAGTTGCAGGAATCTAATCCGGTATAAAATTTAAATTTGTTGATGAAGACGCTGATTAAAGAATGCATAGTTAGTACAATGGACACAGTAATTCCATGGGTCCATCTTTGTCCCAAGTCACCCAATCACAATGCCTTCTCTTGCCATTCTTGTTTGATTCCCCTAGGATAAGGATCATGTCATGTGACAAGAATCTTAATTTATTTTTCTTATTACAGTCTTATTCCCAAGATGGTTAATGTTCATTTTTTTTTTGTCTAGTTCTAATTGATGTTAGGTGATTGCTTATAAAAATAAATCATTTTTTGTATATCGTACCAAAAAGATTTGACGACCCACAAATTATTATTATTATTTTTTTCTTTTTTTAGCATGGACGTAACAACTAATTAAAGGATGATTTGTGGTTAATTAAAGGAAGTAAATCCAGTTACAATTGAATGGAGCTATATGTGGAGGAATTTGGTTAGCATCAAAGGCAAAGTTGGCTTGCCATTCACGATGCGCCTAAGTCGCTTTCTTATGCGTGAACAGCTTTGGATTCCCACCATATTTTTATGGTCTTCGTCTCTACTTTTGCTTTTGGAATATATAACACTGAACACCCTCCCCCGGATTTCCATAATTGATTTTTTCTTTTAATTCCTTAATTTCAGGGAAATAAGAGCAAACGAAAGGTTGGACAGACCTAACAAATTGACATTCCCTCGACCTTTCCCATGTGAACTGTCTGGGTTACCCCCTGTCAAAAGAAGAAGGAGAAGAAGGATTGTTTACTTGACTTGACTTAAGCTATTGCATTTTTTTCAATTAAATATCATATGCCAAACACAACTTGTTTACTTTTTTGACTAGCTATATACCTTTGGAATTAAATATACCTATTTTTTTTTTTTTATAGTTTCAATAATTTTAAATAACAATATGACTATATTAAAATGTTAAAAGATCACAATATAATAGCGTGGGCTTTGTTACTATCGATTAATAATTCATCTACAAGTACTCAAGAAGCAAAATTCTATTTGCATATCAATATAACAAGTTAAACACCGGTACAACATTAATCTGAGAGGTAATATTTCGAAATAAATTACTCTTCACCATAGTAGAGATTTTGCTCTCTTTCATGTATAAGCACTATTTTCAATTTTAATAATTACAAACAATATTCCAAAATGTATAATTTATAGAAAAAATGCATATTATAATTGACAAATGAAAGTAAAGTTGATGATAAATTGTGAAATAGACCTACTTACATATACGGTTAATACTGCCTTGCTTCTGAGTATTGAAAGTCAAGATTTTATGTGTGAATAAGGCTGAAGTCGTCACCCCTACTAAACGGCTCGGAAATTCAGGGATTGGGAAGACACAATTGACGATGAACAAAAGTAGGCCCCGCTGGTGTTTCACCTTTCATTGATTGACTTGATCATCAATTATTAACTTGCTTGTCACACGGCTGTAATTTTTTCAACTTGTGAGGACCATGAAAGATCTCTCATGACTATTCTTGCATTTCATGACATCAACGCGTCTTAGTAAGGAAGATGATGTTGCCCACTATTATATATTTAGCGAATTGTTTCCCACTGTTATATATTTCGCAAATTGTTTCGAAACAACACCACACAAAATCGAAGGAGACTCAACTAAGAGCGCTTTGCAGCAAATCCTCATGGACCTTCTCAATAGAGATCGGGTTTTATCCAGGTCAATCTTATCCTTAACTACCGTCATTCTTCTGTTAGCGAGTGTCCTGACTTTAATAGAAGCTGGCGGGAATGAGACCGATCGACTCGCTTTGCTAGAATTCAAGGCCCACATAACCGATCCTGGCCAGTTTTTGAACTCGTGGAATGATACTAGTCACTTCTGCGAGTGGTATGGCATCACATGTAGTCGCAGACATCAAAGGGTCGTCGTATTGGACCTCCACTGCAAGAACTTGTCGGGCGTTGTGTCATCCCGTATTGGTAACCTAAGCTTTTTGAGGAAAGTCGATCTATATAATAACAATTTCCATTCTGAAATTCCCCCACAATTCGGCCACTTGTTTCGATTGCAGACGTTGTTCCTTGATTACAACTCATTTAGCGGACAAATCCCTTCAAATCTCTCTCATTGCTCTAATTTGCGTTATCTTTACTTAGGCTACAACACAATCGAAGGAAATTTGCCTACAGAACTCCGCTCCTTATCCAAGCTCCAAAACCTTGTACTTGAAGCCAGCAGCTTGATGGGAGACATTCCGCCGTCATTTGGAAACTTATCCTCTCTTCGAGTCTTTTCAATAAAAGAAAATAACCTTGGTGGTACGATCCCGGAGACTCTCGGCTGGCTGAGAAATCTAAACATCCTCTTTCTCAGTGAGAATAAGTTTGTCGGTACGATTCCTATCTCAATCTTCAATATATCAACTATGACAATGCTTGCAGTGGTTGAAAACCAATTAGAAGGAGGCCTACCCAGTGATTTAGGCTTCACTCTTCCAAATCTTAAGGGAATCTTTTTGGGACAAAACCACCTTACTGGACCCATTCCTGACTCAATATCCAACGTGTCTGATCTCTGTCAATTCGATATCACAAGGAACAACTTTACTGGGAAAGTTCCTTCTTTCTCAAAGATGAGAGGACTCTACTGGTTTTATATTGACGCAAACAACTTTGGAAGGGGGCAAAGTGCTGATCTTGACTTCCTATGCTCTTTGACCAATTCCACAAACTTGGATAGCTTGGTCATAGACAACAACGCTTTTCAAGGACCAATACCCGACTGTATCGGTAACCTCTCTATCACCCTTTTCGAGTTATGGTTAGGTTTTAATCATATTTCTGGATCCTTACCTTCTGAAATCGGCAATCTCATCAATTTGGAGGTCCTGACAATGGATGGTAACAAAATCTCGGGAAACATTCCTCCCGAGATTGGAAATTTGAACAAAATGAAGCATTTGTATCTCCACCTAAATAAATTCTCTGGGCAGATACCGGAATCTTTAGGGAATTTAGGGATGTTAATCAAATTGAGCTTGAATAACAATAATCTCCAGGGCTCAATACCATCGTCTCTCGGAAATTGCCAAAATCTACTTCTCTTGGACCTTTCAACCAACGACCTCAGCGGTAACATTCCCCCAGAAATTGTAAACCTCACATCTTTGTCAATTTTTCTCAACTTGTCTCAAAATAGTCTTACTGGCTCCCTTCCAAGAGAAGTTGGAAATTTGAAAAATCTTGGCGAGTTACGTCTTAACAATAACAGATTATCTTAAGAGATTCCGAGCAGTATTGGTAGTTGTACATCCATGGAACGACTATATTTACAAGATAATTCATTTGAAGGGCACCTACCTTCAACTATGAGTTCCATGAGAGGCCTTCAGATTTTAAATGTTTCTGACAATCGATTGTTCGGCCAAATCCCAAAATATCTAGAGTCATTGAATTTGACGAATTTGAGCCTATCTTACAACAATTTCGAGGGTGCATTGCCTATAGGAGGAGTCTTCCAAAGTGCCATTTCAACTTCAGTTATTGGAAATAAGAAGCTTTGTGGGGGTTTGCTGGATTTTCAACTCCCCAAATGTGACTACAAAGAGTCAAAACGGAGGAGAATAAACACAATGGCAAAAACTATGATATCCACAGTCTCTACTCTTGTAGGAGTAGCTTACTTAATCTGTTTGCTATTCTTCTTCCGGTATAGACACAATAAGAAAGCATCACTTTCAAGCTCTCTTGAAGAAGGGCTTTTGCATGTTTCTTATCACGATTTGCTAAAAGCAACTGCTGGATTCTCCTCCACCAATTTGCTCGGGGTAGGCAGATTTGGATCCGTCTACAGAGGGCTTCTTGGTCAAAATCAGTCAATTGTGGCCATCAAGATTCTTGACCTTACACTTCACGAAGCTTCCAAGAGCTTCATAGCTGAGTGTGGGGCCTTGAGAAGAATTCGACACCGTAATCTTGTGAAGGTACTCACGGCATGCTCTGGGTTTGATTTTAAGGGAAATGATTTCAAGGCATTGGTCTATGAATTCATGTCGAACAGAAGCTTGGATGAATGGTTGCACCCTAGTGCATCGCAATATATAGAGAGAAGCAAGTTGAGTCTATTTGAGAGAGTGAATATTGCCATTGATGTTGCTTGTGCACTAGATTATCTCCATCATCACTGTGAAACGCCGATAGTTCATTGTGATTTAAAGCCAAGCAATGTCCTTCTTGATGATGAAAAGACTGGACATGTAGGCAATTTTGGGCTTGCCAGGTTCCTTCCAGAAGCAACGCATAAGTTACTAATTGATGAATCAAGCTCTAATGGAGTAAAAGGATCTTTCGGCTATGTAGCTCCAGGTAAGATGCACAAGTTGGGTCTTTGAGTTTCTTTTCTATATTGAACACGTAAGTGGAGATCAATCCTTAGACAAAAAGGCATAGACATGAAACATCACCTATATTTCAATCTCAATTATTCATTGTGCATCACTATGTGCTGTTGATTATTGTAGAGTACAGTATAGGAAGTGTGGCAGCAATAGAAGGAGATGTGTACAGCTTTGGAGTCCTCATTTTGGAGATGTTCACAGGCAAGAAGCCGACTGATGAAATGTTTGAAAATGGGCTAGACCTTCATCGCTTTGCAAAGGGAGCTCTAGCAAACCAAGTGGAGAGGGCAATCGATCCCGTTCTACTTCAAGAAATCAAGCAGTCGGAGATGAGACGAATAGTCACTTTGGACGGCAAGAATAAAAATTGGTGTAGTATTCTGGAGTGTTTGGTTTCAATCCTCAAAATAGGAGTCACTTCCTCTTCTGAGTCTCCGAGGGAACGAATGGACATTGGTAATGTGTTGAGTAAACTCCAACGAATCAGGAAGAAACTTCTTGAGTTTATTGTCATTGCCTAGTTGATATAAAATGTGAAATCATATGAAATCATTTGGTCTTCATGGTCATTGCTTTGTTTGGAATTGGATATGGAATTTTACCAGTTACAGGCGATTTGAATCTGGCAACAGCAAAACCACAAGTTATGGAGACTAACGACTTTGCAATCCAAGATAGATCAATATTGGTTATGATATCTCAAGCAAAAGATCACTGTCCTTTAGCTATATGAAAAAACAAAATGTACTTTGTTTTTCTTTAGCCCACAAGAAAGGAATTGTAACCTGCTTGAGAGTTGCACTCAGAAGATGTAATGATATGAAAATCACTAAAGCATAGCTCCTAATATAAGTATTTTCAGACATCTGGTAATATGTCTTGGTCTTGCTCTCTTGCAAACTTGGCTTTTTTGTTTTGGATTTTAAAACTAAAGGAAACTTACTAAGTGACTTTCCTCTAAAATTCAAATGATGCTTAAATTTTACAGAAGATTATGAAACGGGTATGTGATTACATGTATCAATATTTGTTCATCTTTTAACTATAGATAAAACCAGACTGAGAGAATATTCGCTTCTGTCTTTGCCACAAACTTTACTTCTATGATGGCCATGTGGCAAGCTATACAGCATTATCATCCAATTAACATTAATTTTTTAATTTAGCATCTTCAAGTATGTTATAATATGTCTCAAGTTTGAACCCGTTGAATGAAAACCTGGCCCAAATAAAATGCTTTTTGACCGTGGAAATTGAAAGAGAGAAAAATAAAGGGGTACTCAAGCATTGAAGTCAGTCAAGAAAATTGCTGTGGAAGTAAGCAATCAAATAATAAAGTAGACAAAATAAAGAAATAAACCGGACTCTCAGCAAGGAAGTCAGCCTAGGAAACTTTCCTTTCGTTTTTCGGCGTTGGATTCCAAGTTGGATATTTCCTATATTCTGTCTTGATATCAACTTGGTGCGCAAGTTCTGTCGGCCAAACAAATAAAGTTAAAGGAAATGACTAGAAGTGAACTACCGGTTGGATTCAGCAAAGGGAAATATAATATATTTTTATGCGTATTGGTTGGCTCTTTATCCAATAGTTGACGTGCAAAGAAGACTTTTTCTGGGTTTGTGGTGTTGCATTCAATCGCAACAAAAGCTTCGTTAATTGCGTGTTAGTGGTGAAGATCCACGAGTATTTGATAGCCAACAAGTCTAGTGATAAGGTTGTTTAATTCCTTTGTGAGATTGAAAGATTATTTCATGAAAAATTATGGAGTTAAACATTGTGTGAGTTATTAGATAAAAGTGGGGGTTGAGAAACACTAAAAGTGTTTTGACTTACACGATTGTAGTTATAATCTCCATTATATTGCTTAATGTGTCACGCCCTAATCCTCCAAGCACGTGTCCATTCCTCTACGGCCGATTAAATAGCAACATCCCAAGACGTATTGCTGACCCATTCGTTTTTATGCACATGCGGAAACAATTAAATAGTCCCCAGACAACAACAATATGGGATAGGAAAGTAGGTGTCACACCTTGATCCTCCGAGCACGTACCCATCCCTCCTTGGTCAATTAATGACGATGTCCTAGGACGCATTGCCAATCCATTCATTTTAATATATGCATGCGGAAGCAGATAATTAATCCCCAGACAATAATGCAATGGGATAGAAAAGTAGGCCATAAATTTTTAAACCACATCAAGCCTTTTTATGAACAAACTTGTTTAATTACAAAAACAGGCTGTCTACAAAATTATCGGCTTGACAAAAAGAAACTACCCTATGACTAGCACCACCCGTGGTGGCGGCATATTGGTTGAGCGTAGGTCATTTTCGGGAGAGGTCCTGAGTTTGAATGGCTGCATCGTCTACCTTGCGAGAAAGGAACCCACGACTTACCCGGGGCAGCAAGGGTGGTGGTGACTCTACTGCTCCTCCAGGATTTACTCCGCCGCGAAGCGGTGCATAGAAGTTCCTTGGGTACCAAAAAAAAAAAAAACTACCTTATGACTAGCAAGTCAGACAGGTTTGCCGATTCTGTTTCTCTTTACCTTCCCAACTCCGGGATTTCTGGTCCTCCATAACCGCCATTTAGGGACCTGAAAATGGTTACACAATAACCAGTGAGACATCTCAACGAGTTCTACCCCCTAAGACTCGATTATGAAGTCAATATGCTATAAAGGCTGCCTAAGCACAACATGGGTCAGAGGTCTTACCTTGGCCTCAGTCCTTATCTGCATGTTAGTTCAGTCAACAGATAATGATAACCACATCAACTAATCAAATACGATCGAACTATTGATCAATCGATCTAGTTGATTACATGTCTTCCTTTCGACCTCTGGTCGGCACACTCCATTAGTGCTATTGCAAGTGTTGTGGGAAAACCACTATATGTTGATGAGTGAATGGAGCAAAAGAAGATGATCTCCTTTTCCACGGTATGCATAGAACTCCATGCGGGCTAGCCAAGGTGTGACTCTATAGACGTTGTCTTGGAGGGAGTATTACGCTCAGTAGCTATCGAGTATGAGTGGAGGCTGGTGGAGTGCGGCAGGTGTGGCTGCTTCGGTCACAATTGCGAAGCCTCCCCCCCCCCCCCCCCAACCAAAAACTAGATTAGACAGACCTGTGCAGTGTACCCAAGCTACTCCTCCATCATCGGTGGCTAGACAGTCCATTATCCCTGTCTCGGCGACGATAAACCCCCCTCCCCTGCCCGACAAGTAGTAGCAAGATACGGAGCAGACCTTAGAGACTCCAGTTGAAGCTGAAGTGCAGGAATTGCCTTAATAGGCTTGGAAACTGGTTAAAGGGAAAAAGAAGAAGGCCTTTCCCCCAAAGGAAGGTCCCGCCTCCCACCCTAACAGCTCAGGTGATGAGGGCTTCATCCGAATGCGAAGGCTTCAATTTCGAGGAAACCCATGCCTTCCGTCTCTTCACGAAAGCCAACGAAGGGACTGAGCATTCCTTCGAAGGTGGTCGTAACTTTGTTTAGCCCTGGACCAAATAACTCTAGACCTTTGGTACCATAAGATAGAGGAGCGGAATCATATGTCTTAGCTAGCCATTCTAGCTATGAGGATGAGGATTTGCTTTTCCCTGGCTCATCCTTGAGGGCTTCTTCCAGAAGGTTGGAGACGATGCAGGACAAATTGCTGACTCTAATCCCTAATCTGCCTCCTGCCACAACTCTAGTGGCTCCGGTTACCTTCCGCTAGAAACCTCCCAAGCGGAGGTAAGCTGTTCTTGTCATTCCATTTGTATATATATATATATATATATATATATATATTATGTACATAGGTATTTGGATTATTAAGGGTCTTGTTAACCCTACTAGACAAGCTGAGGTCCGAAGTCTAGTTTCCTCTTATGGTCTTTGCCTCATTGGTCTTTTGGAGACCAAAGTTCTTGAAGCTCTATACTCTTCTATCTCTTCAAGATTGATGAGGGATTGGTGTTGGATTTCAAATTATAGTTGTGCTCCTAAAGGGAGGATTTGGATTGGCTGGAACCCTTTGGTTGTCAGCTTTGAAGTGTCATCGGTTGATGCCCAGGTGATTAATGGGAATCTTAAGTTGCTCTCTTCGGGTGTGGAGTGTTGTATCTAAATTGTCCATGTAAAGCACACATTCCCTTTGAGAAGACCGTTGTGGGAGGACATTATCTTTAAAAGTGCAGCCTTACAGGATTCGTCGTGGCTTGTTGCGGGTGATTTCAATGTTATTAGGGACCCTTTTGATAGGTTGGGGGGCACGGATAGCTGGATCCCTTACTTTGATGAGTTCAATCAATGCTTAATTTAGGCTGAGAGACATGAATTTGAGGTACGTGGGATGTCAGTTTACCTAGTCTACCTCTTTTGGAACTCTGAGAAAGGTGAGGAAAATTGACAGGGTCCTTGTCAATTCCAAGTGGAGCCAGGACTTGTCTTACTCGGAGGCTTCCTTCCTGGCACTAGGTATCTCTGATCACTCCCCTATGGTGGTCAAAGTATTAAACCTGGTGCCTCGAAAAAAACCCTTCAAGTTTCTCGACTTTTGGATGGATCATCCGAATTTCGATTCAATTGTTAGTCGAGCTTGGGAGGAGCTGGGTGAGGGAGTAGCCATGTACAGACTGGAGTGCAAGCTCAAATCACTTAAAATTCATCTCAAGGCTCTCGATAAAGAATCCTACTCCAATATATCCGCTAGGACTTTTGAAGCAAGGGCTGCGCTGCGAACTACTCAGCTTAGCCTTCAGCAAGACCCAAATTCTGTTGCCCTTGCAGATTTGGAGAGGTGTCAGCGGCGAGCCTTCTTGGACCTGCACTCTAAAGAAGAATAATTTTTCAGGCAAAAGTCTAGAATTAAGTAGTTTAAGGAGGGTGATCGCAACTCTAGATTCTTCCACCATTATGTCAATAAGAGACAACTGACAAATAGAATCCTCTCTGTCATGGATACTTCGGGCATCCAAATCACTAAGCCTAAGTTTGTTCACCAGCATTTTGTAAGTCACTTCAAACATCTCTTCTCCTCGCGGGTAGTGCACCGACAACCCTCGATTCGGGCGATCCAGGAGGTTATCTAGTTTCCCCTCAGTGCTAATCAGGTTAGCTTTCTTGATCATCATGTTTCTGACTTAGAGATTCGGGACACCCTTTTTTTCTTGGCTAGAGGCAAAGCTCTTGGACCTGATGGTTTCATAGTGGAATTCTTTAAGCATAACTAGGAGACAGTTGGTTAGTTGGTTATGACGACAGTGAAAAATTTCTTCGTCTCGGGTAAATTCTTAAGGCAGTTTAACAATACCATTTTGGTACTAGTATAAAAAAGCCCAAATGCGACTTTTGTGGATGACTATAGGCCAATCGCCTGTTGCAATACCATCTACAAGTGCATCACCAAAGTTATGGCCAATCGGATTGCATCAGTTCTTCAGGATGCCATTGGGCCTTTCCAAAGTGCTTTTGTTAAAGGCCGACGAATCATGAATAATATCCTTCTGGCATAGGAACTCTTCTCAGGCTTTCACCTCCACACCTACTCTCCTAAGTGCGCAATCAAAATGGACTTCAGGAAAGCTTATGACATAGACAACTGTGATTTCCTTGAGACTGCCCTTCTCACCTTTGGATTTCTTGATCATTTGACTTGGCTCATCATGACTTGTGTGAGAACTCCTAAATTTTCCATTGCCTTGAATGGGGAATTACATGGCTTCTTTGCTAGTGGGCGTGGACTTCGTCAGGGGGACCCCTTATCCCCCTATTTGTTTACTCTGGTCATGGAGGTTTTATCTGGTATTCTCACTACTCGCTCTTCCAATCGAGAGTTCATATATTTTTGGAGATACAAAGCAACAAGCCTCTTACACTTATTCTTTGCGGATGACGTCTTCCTTTTTTGTGAAGCCGATTTACCTTTGGTGAAGCTCTTTAAGGAAGGCCTCCAAACTTTCTTGGAGTGGACTAGCCTATGCCCGAACACAAACAAAAGTGAGATTTACCTTGCAAGAGGATCTCCTTCCTTGAGGAACCAAATTCTCCTTGCTCTTGGTTTTCATGAAAGGAGCCTACTGGTTCGGTACCTCGGGGTCCCCATCATCACTTCCAGGATCACCAAGGCAGATTGTTGCGTGCTAGTCAACCGCATCACAACGCGAGTACAATCTTGGACTCATCGATTCCTATCATTTGCCAGCCAATTGCAATTGATCAGGTTAGTCCTTCATGCCATCCAAGCATACTAGGCTAGTGTCTTCATGTTACCTATGGCTGTTTTGGATCAAATTGAACAAATCCTCAGGCAATTTCTCTTGATAGGCCCAGAGTTGGGAAGAGGGGGTGCAAAGGTGTCATGGGAGGATGTCTGGTGCCCAAAAGAAGAGAGGGGCCTTGGTATCCGTAGACTTCGTGAGTACAACAAGGCCGCCATGCTAAAACATATTTGGCTTCTGTTTTCAGACAATTAATCATTATGGTGTAAATGGGTTCATTCGACCTTTTTAAAATGGTCAAATTTATGGGTGGCCAAAAAGCCGACCTTTTGTTCGTGGGTTTTGAAGAAGATCCTCCAACTCAGAACTAAATTTCGAAGCTCCTTCTATTGGATGATAGGGGATGGTTGACCGGTGTCTTTATGGTTCAATAATTGGCACCCTAGGGGCCTCTTGAACTTCTATTTTTCAGATGTAGCCATTTATGCATCTGGCCTTACTAGGTAGGCGATGGTGGCAGACCTGTTCACCATCCATGGCGACACAGTCAAGATGATCTCGGATTCTTAGAAGGAGCCCCTACCAATCCTTACCCAGAACTCAGATCGTTTTAGTTTGAAGGGGAACTCCTCCCACCTTTTCACGGTGGCTTCGGCTTGGGAGTTACTAGAAGGAAGAAGAGTCGAGTCTTCTAGCATGCATTCATCTGGAGCAACTCGATCATTCCAAGGTACCAACTAAACCTTTGGCCTACCGCCAAATGCAGGCTTCCTACCCAAGCTCTATTATTATCTTATGGTAGGATAGATAATGCCTTGTGCCATTTTTGCAATGAAGTACTCAATTCCATAGAGCACTTATTTTTTGGATGTCGCATCACTGTTGGCATTGCCTTCTTTTGGGCCGCAAGATGCAACCTCCCGTGGTGAAATAGATCGTGGGCCGAGAATCTCAATTGGGTCGTCTCTTTTCTTGCTTGCAAAGACTTCTATAAGTGCATTACCCAATTCTCTTTTGGTGCTCTTTGCTATTTTATTTGGAAGCATAGGAACAACATCCTCTTTAAAGGTGAGACCTCGACCATTCTAGTGGTGAGGAATTAGCTCTTTAAAGTCTTCAGAGACAAAGTCATCACTTTTAGGAGTGTGGATGATACGTTTAAAAATAGGAGGCTACAGCGTAGCTGGGGCATTGATTCGATTATCTTCTCTACTAGGGACTCTTCTGATCCTGTAGGCAGAACCCTAGCTTGTTTGGGTGTTGCTTTGTTGCTATCCCTACATGCGGCTTGCTCCTTGGAGATTCTTCACTTTTGTTGCTGGTGGATACGGTTTGGGGTTTTGGGGGTCTTTTTGGCCCTGCATGGCCTTCTCCTACCTCTTGTTAGTTCTCCTTTTGCCTATTGTTTTGGGCTGTTCTCTGCTTGTTGCTCCACTCTTTGCGGACTTCTTTTGCATCCGACTCCCTTCCACTCACTCTCACTTGTTGTCTTGTGAGTACAAGTTTTGTGGCGCCGAATCTTGTGTATTCATTGGTTAAAGCTCAATATATTCTTACCCTTAACCAAAAAAAGAATATAATGGGACATGGCCTTCCTTGTGTTTCCGTTTCTTCTTATTTAGTCAAGTACAAATACCTGCATGCAGTGTTCTCTTTCTCCTATTAATAGAAGTGACTTTACAAAGAGTTTTACAGTTTGTGCGCCGGATGTGATCATTTTTTATGCTAAAGGTGCCTTAGAGTTTCGAAGGTACCAAAGACGCACGTAAAAACACAGTTAACTAGGTCAATTCAAGAAGAGCAAGCTGGCGGGTAGTGAAGAATTAAGAAAGAGGACGTAAAACGCATTTAAGTAGCTTAAGAACCACTTTTCCAGTCCAGAAGGCATCATATATATAAATGACTTTTGGTTTCTTCTTTAACAAACATAACAAATTGTTTTATGCACACAACAAAGCAAGCAGGAGAACATAATCTGATTAAATACAATCCAAGGAATTCGATCCGATTCTAGTCAAGATCAAGGGGACTCCATATTAGGGATGAATGGTGAGCATAGGAATAGGGGCATGCTTGTAAGGAGATAACTGCACTGAGAAATTCAGCAAAATCAAGGTCAAAGCAACTTTGGCTTCAAGGCAAGCAAAATTTTGGCCGATGCAAGTTCTAGGTCCCCAACTGAAAGGGAAAAAGAAAAGCTTGTTTTGGGTTGCTTTTGAGACTCCCTCGGAGAATCTCTATGGATTGAACTCTTTGGCATCATCGCCCCAATTCTCTAGATCATGGTGGATTAGGATCATGGGCACAAGAAGCACAACTCTTGTAGGTACTT
The DNA here is from genome assembly GCA_019915185.1 of Eucalyptus camaldulensis. NCBI lineage: Eukaryota > Viridiplantae > Streptophyta > Magnoliopsida > Myrtales > Myrtaceae > Eucalyptus > Eucalyptus camaldulensis. Next base: position 11,616,950 of record JAHSVA010000001.1, read on the forward strand.
GTATATCTCCCAACTTGGTTGTCTTTTGAACTGTTCTCATTATCATTAATCCTGGCGGATATAACCTGAGTATCTCATTCAGTATCATGCTTACTTGCATATTGTTGGAGAAAACTTCCATGAATGTTTTGAAGTTAACAAAACATTTCCATCAGTGTAGTCTGAAGACCTCCGGACTGCCAGACTCAACACTCAAAGTCTATTCTCATTGATAGTTTCTAGACCGTCGAAGAAGGCTTATCCAGAATTGAATATTTCATTGATGATTTGATTATATCGACTGAAGAAGATCTCTTGACTGGATATAGCATGTCGGAATCCATTATTCAAATTGAGATTGATTAAGGGATTTTGGATCCCTTGATTGGCAAAGTATACTTGGAAGGTTCTACTTATGGAAACCTAGATCTTAATTGTATGGGCAAGTAGAATTGGTGGGCTAACGTCATATTCCTTAAATAACTCGAAATCTCCCTAATTAATTCTATCCAACGGGTAGATTGGAAGAACTCCTTTGGCAAGTGCTAACGAGTGTGATGGCATGAAGGAGTATATAAGGAAGACGCTCCAGTTGTCCGAGTGTGTATGCAATAGAAGAATTCCAAAGTCTGAAGCTCCTTGTTCCTAGTCAATTTAATTGTTGAGCGAAATCTTGTACTCAAAAGAGAGTTTATATTTTTGTGAGACCTTGAGGAAGTGTAGCAGAGTCTCTACACTATGGAATTAAGAAAGAGATTTATTGTAACAACTCTTTTGATTCATAGTGAAATCCAGCCAGTGGGCTATTAGTGCGGAAGAGTGGACGTAGGCTTGGATTAAGCCGAACCACTATAAACTCTGTGTTCTTATTCTCTTCCCTATGCTCTTTTACTTTGATCGTAACTCAATTTGTTTACAAAAGTCTAATTTCCTTTTCATAATCTATTGTTGATTAGAGTTGCACACTTCTCTCGGGGGAAATTTGTTTTTTGCACTTATTCGTTCCCTTTAGGTGCTCGTACTAGCCTTCACAATTGATATCAGAGCTTGTGTACTCACTTAAGTTGAAGTGTTTTACTTCAGAGTTAAAGATCCATGGCTAGTATGTTGGCTCCAGGTCTGGTTGAAGGGCAAAACAATACCAAACCGCCTTATTTCGATAGAAAGAAATATAACATATGGAAAAACAAGATGAAAGCATTCCTAAGATCAAAGGATCCTCTGGAATGGGATGTGGTAGACAAAGGGATCATTCTTAAAGCTACACTAGTCTCAGAAAGAGGAAAATAAGCTGTTGAGTCCAATGAAATGACTCAAGAAGAGATAACCAAGAGACAAGCTCTTGATGCAAAAGTAATTTATTCTTTATATTATGCATTATCTCCTACTGAATATAACAGAATATCTTCTTGTGAAACAACTAAATAAGTTCGTGATAGATTACACATCACCTATGAAGGAACTGATCGAGTGAAAGAAACCAGAATCAACATTCTGCTCAGTCAATATGAAGCATTCAAGATGAAACCAGGAGAATCTATCACTGACATATTTAGTTATTTTACAGAAATCGTGAATGGTCTTGAATATCAAGGTCAACCAATTTCTGGACCCATGAAGGTAAACAAGCTACTGCGTGGACTGTCCAAGGATTGGAATCACATACCTCAATAAGGGAGACACAAAGAATCATGCCACTCTCCGTTGATGAATTGGTTGGGACTTTTCAGTCTTATGAAGTGGAGAAAATCAATGAAGATGAAGATCCTAAAAGTAAGATATCCATTGCATTAAAATCTAATGATGATTTTGATGTCACAGATTCTAAAGACGATATGGATGATGAAGAGCTTGCTTTCATGATAAGAAGATTCATAAAACTGAACAGAAAGTGGAGAAGATTCAATCCAAAGAAACAAAGTTTTCAAAAGCAACATAATAAGTCAGTGGAGGATGATGAATCCAATAAAGATGTAGTCTGCTTTGAATACAATAAAAAGAGACATATCAGACCCAACTGTCCCCTTCTGAAGAGAAAGAAAGGAAAATCTGAGAAATATCAAAAGGCAGTTAAAGCAGAAACTTGGAGTGATACAGAATGTGAGGAAAGTGATGATCATTATGCCAATATTTGTCTCATGGCACAATCAAACTCAGATTCAGACAGTGAAATCGAGGTAAGTAATTTTAAAATCCCTACTAAATTCTCTAGATACATTGATGAATTGTGTCTTAGTCTCAAAACCTCTCTCAAAAGGATTTCTGAACTTAAAAGGGAAAATTCTGCACTGAAACAACAGGAAAATGTTTGAAAAGAGAAGGTCAAAAGTTTAGACAAAAGTGTTACTACTTTGAAAGAAAATGCAGACAATCTTTCAAAAGAAAATGCATTCTTGAAAAATGATATTTCAAGTATTTCTAGAAGATTTTCTATAGGATCTAAGAAACTTGAAAAAATTATTTCAGCATAAAGACCTTACTTCAACAAATCAGGTTTAGGAATGACTACTAAAACCATTCCTCTAATTGATTTTCCAAAAGTAAAGAAAAGACCTACAAGAGATTTTTACAAAAATCATTTCCAAAAAGTTTTTGTAAAACCTGTAGGCCGCAGTGCTCTTAAATGTTGTAAATGCAATAGCTTAGATCATTTTGAGAAAGAATGTCCTATGGTTTGGAAACCTGTTAAGAAGGTATGGGCAAAGATTGTATATTACATTAACACCAACGGACCTAAGAAAATATGGGTACCAAAGAAAGCTTGAGTCTCTTTTCTAAATGCAGGTTACTATCAAGAAAAATGTTAAATGGTACTTGGATAGTGGATGCTCAAGACATATGACAGGAGCCTTAAATTGCTTCATAAAACTTGTACAAGTTAATGGTGGAAAAGTTTCTTTTGGAGGAAATAACAACAGAAGAATTGTGGGATACGAAACTGTAAAGATTGGAAGTCTCACGATCAGTAATGTTTCCTTAGTAGAAGGACTTAACTACAACTTGCTGAGTATCAGTCAGCTGTGCGACACTAGTTTCAAAATCAACTTTTAAGAAGGAATATGTTCAGGAACCAGTAAAGACTCCTCTTAGTCTTTCACGCAGTGAAGATATGGGAATATCTACCTCTTGGATATCAAACTAGATGAAACCCAATGTCAGTTGAGGATGATGAGGAAGCAAACTTCTAGTACAGAAAACTTGGGCATATTAATATGAAGCAAATAGCCAAAATCTCATCAAAGAAGCTTGTTTGTGGACTACCCAAACTAACATACCAAAAGTCTAATCTATACACACCATGTGTGTTGGGAAAACGGGTAAAAAACTAATTCAAACCAATAAATCAAGTATCCACTAATCGTGTACTGCAGCTCTTGCATATGGATCTCTTTGGACCAACTAGAACTCAGAGCATTAGAGGTAAGAAATACTGCCTGGTAATTGTGGATGATTATTCACGATTCACTTGGATATATTTCCTGGCAAGTAAGTCTGAAACATTTTCTTATTTTATAAAGTTTGCTAAAAAGGTCCAAAATGAGAAATGTTATGTTATTTCAAGTATACAGACAGACCATGGAGGTGAATTCGAAAATCAAGACTTTGCAAAATTCTGTGATGAATCTGGCTTTTAGCATGTGTTCTCTTCACCATATACTCTAGAGCAAAATGGAGTCATGGAAAGAAAGAATAGATCGCTGCAGGAAATGGCTAGAACTATTTTAATTGAAAGTAACATCTTTTCTCGTTTTTGGGCTGAAGCATTTTCTACAGCGTGCTATATTATTAATAGAGTTTTCTTAAGGCCTATTCTAGAGCAAACTCCTTATGAGTTATTCAAAGGAAAAAAGCCAATTGTTTCGTATTTTTATGTGTTTGGATGTAAATGTTTTATATTGAAAAATGCAAATGATCGAATTGGTAAGTTTGAAGAAAAATTAGATGAAGGTATTTTCCTTGGATATTCTATCACAAGCAAAGCTTATAGAGTATACAACAAAAAGACTCAATCTGTAGAGGAATCGATGAATGTCAAATTTCAAGACTTTATGCAAAATCAATCGATTCAGACTCAACTTGAAGAATCTGAACTTGCTCCAAACTCTACAAAGTCTAAATCTCTAGAAGCAGCTCAGACTTTAGAAGACCATCAACAAATGATCATCGAAGATTCAAATGAGAAAAATGATCAACAGTCTGACATAAGTCCAGTCATCCTAAAGATTTCATTATTGGTGATATTAATGAAGGAATTCGCATAAGATCCAAAAGGCGTGAAGAGTCTAGTGTTGTGGCTCTTATTTCTAAAATAGAACTCAAAAGCATAGAAGAAGCTTTAACTGATGAAAGCTTTAACTCAGGCAATTCAGTATCAATGGTGTCTGGGAATTGACTCCTAAACCGAAAGGTAAATCCATCATTGGAGCTAAATGAGTTTTTAGGAACAAGATGAATGAGAAAGGAAAAGTCATAAGAAACAAAGCAAGACTCGTGGCCAAAGGATATACGCAAGAAGAAGGGATAGACTATGATGAGACTTACACGTTAGTTGTAAGGTTAGAAGCAGTTAGATTATTATTTGCTTTTGCTTGTCATAAGAATTTCAGGTTATTCCAAATGGACGTCAAAAGTGCTTTCCTAAATGGATTTATCCAACAGGAAGTCTATGTGGAACAACCACCCGGTTTTGAAGACCCAAGGAAACCAGACTCTGTATTCAGATTGAAAAATGCTCTATACGGTTTAAAGCAAGCACCTTAAGCTTGGGACAAACTAAGTAAGTTCTTAATTCAAAATGGCTTTGTCAAAGGTAAAGTAGATACTATACTGTTTATCAAAAGAGAAAGCAAAAGCTTTTTACTTATTCAAATTTATGTTGATGATATTATTTTTGGATCTTCTAATGAAAATCTGTGCAAGAAATTCTCTAAGTCTATGCAGGATGAATTTGAAATGAGCATGATGGGTGAACTAATCTTCTTTCTCGGGTTTCAAGTGAAACAACTGAAGGAGGGAACCTTTATTCATCAAGAAAAATATGTTAAAGAACTTGTCAAAAAATTTGGACTGGAGAATTACAAAAAGACTGATATACCAATGTCAAGTTCTTTGAAGCTGGACAAAGATGAAGGAGATTTCAATCAGACCCTAAATAATCTCATTTAAGTGCTGCAAAATGTATTATCAAATACATTGCCTCAACTTCAAATTTAGGTCTCTGGTATCCTAAAGAAGGAGACTTCACTCTTCTTGGATACTCAGACGCAAATCTAGCAGGATGCAGAGTTGATAGAAAGAGCACCTCGGGCACTTGTCAACTACTTAGTAATAGGACAGTGTCTTGGTTTTCAAGGAAGCAAAGTACTGTAGCTCTTTCTATGATAGAAGTAGAATATGTAGCTCTTGGAAGTTGTTGTTCACAAATTCTGTGGATAAAACAATAGCTAAGAGACTTTGGAATTGAAGATTTATGCACTGAGATCAAATGTGACAACACCAGCGCAATCAATCTTACCAAGAATCCGATTCTTCACTCAAGAGCAAAACATATAGAGATTCGACATCATTTCATTAGAGATCATGTTCAAAATGGAGAAGTTTCGATTTAGTTTATTGATTCAAAGAATCAACTGACGGATATATTTACAAAGCCTTTGGAGAAAAATCAATTTGAAGTTATTTGTTCCAGACTGAATATCTTAAAGTCTGAGGAAGTCCAAACTCAGGGCTGAAAGTCTAAAGACACTCAAACTCAAACGATCAAGATTTACGACTATAAGTTACTTCTATTTTAGAAACTTATCTCTCGAATCAAATCTTAAAAAGGTACGATCATCTATCTGTAATTGATTGATGTTATTTCCCAGTTTTTGTGATTACTGCAATCTTTTCTTTTGGAAAAAGAAGTTATTTTTGAAATGACGGTTATCTAATTTTTTAAAAAGGCAGTTATTTTTAAAAAAATCCATTTTTATATTTCATTTTACGACGTTCCGTATGTCTCGCTTCGACTGCCTTATATACTATTGGTTCTTCTTCGTTTTACTCACAAAAACCTTAAGAAGCACAGATCTTCCACTTCTGTTTTCTTCTCTTGATTAATCCTCGAAAACTTTTCATCTTTCTTGCGAAACAAGCTTGGAATCTCTCAAAGACTGTGAAAGATGTCGTCTCAAAGAAAGTCTTCGAGGATCGCAAACAGGGGACCACAACAAATGCGTGAGGGACCTACGCATTTTAATCTCACCGAGGAAGAAGAATCTCCTAGACAGCAGCAGAGCCCACAACATTCTCAGCAGCGTCCATCTCCTCCATCTAGAGCTCAGAATATTGAACATCGAGAAGAGGAAGAAATCATTGAAGATGCAGAACCCGTAAGAACTCAAAAGCCCACTTTTACTTTTAAGCTTTACTGTGCTTTGAAGAGGGGTGGTACTCCTTTGAATTATATTGATGAATTTTTGAAAGACAAAGGGTATCGAAATGAAACCTACTTTTTACGCACAATGGAACGATTGGGAATTGCTCCTGTGGGATCAGCAGAAGAAGCATTGGCAAATATCCCAAGCGATCCACGTGTTGGAGGGCTGAGTCAACCTGATGGGAACGATGATGATAGGATGTACAATCAATTTAAACCTAGAATGGGTGTTGCGGCGAAAATCCGAAGCAAAATGACAGATTTGTTTTGCTTGGAGGAACACAAGTAACTACACTCTAAGTTGCTAAAGCGTGGTGTGATTAACCCTAGAAGTGTGAACTTTGATTTTCTTAATTCTTTGAATGTCAAGCTGCGAGAAAAATTTAGTCTTTTTCAACTAGAACGGTTTTGTTCTAAAACGACATAGGCTCATGCTGAACTCATTGCTTACTTCTATTCGAATCATAGTTTCTTTGATGCAAATAGATTCTCTTTCAGTGTTCGAGATCAGGACTATGTGGTTAACATGGATACATTGACTGATGTGATTAGGGTTGAAAGAGGGAAATACCAACCAATCAGTGTGTCTATTGGTCGTGCAACGATAAAGCTTGTTCGGAATAGAACGACGAAAGGAAAATTTTCATATTTGAGGATGAATGCCTCAAATATTTTGCTTCACTAGATAGTGATCAACTACTTTAGACCCAAATCAACTTCAAAGACTGATGTTTCAAACTCGGAGGCAAAGCTGATGTATGCCATTAACGCTGGCAAAAAGTTCTCTCTTCCACATACTATTATGTTTCACATGTATAGAACAATGTGAAGGACAATGGCCAACTTCCTTACTCAGCACTTGTCACCAAGTTATTTAGACATTTGAACATTCAGTCTCCCAGGATTCTTTGTGTTCGAACATGCGATCAAATGGTGGTGGGACTGAAAATGGTCTCTAAAATGCATCTGAAGTAACTTAACAAGACTTTGGAGCAATTCAAGGTTAAAACCCATGTCAAGACTCACCCAGTCTCTTCGGCTGCAAAACGAAAAGGGAAGGAGGCCATGGTTGCTCCATCCAAGATAAGAAGAGCACTCATCTTAGAGGATGAAGAGGATGAGGATGATATCACAATTTCTGCTCTTGCATTAAAGAACTTAAGTCGTTCTGTTCCAGAGACAGAGGAAAGACAAGAACAAGACAAGGACGAGATCGAACGAAGAGAGAGAATCATTGGAGAAAGAAGCAGAGGAGGAAAGGATTGAGGAAGAAGAAGAAGAGGGCAGAGGTGAAAAAGAAGAAGCAAAGCATGAAGAGTACTTCTCACCACCTAAAGGTAATGAAACAGGGGGAGATGCTGAGAAAAGAGGTATGTCTTCAATTGTTGCCACTAGTGAAGGATTAAGTTGCTCACCAGCAGATCCAGAAGACATCTATGCCTCTCAATTTCCTGAGGAAGGCCATGAGGTTTCATCACCCAATCTGTGTGATCGTGCTAGCTTGCCATTATCTACCAATACACCATCTGATCGTGCAGAAGCTAGTACTCAGACTAATAATCCAACAGACTTTCGCAAAGTGCTTGATGTTCTCTTGGAGATGCGATGCCAAATTTATACTCTGGGATGCGAAGTTCAAAACTTGCAAAATGCAGGTCAAGCCTCTTCAGTTTCTTTGCATGATCAAATCCATGCCTTTGCTCTTCAAGTTCAAGTAAATGCCAAGGGTGAAGATGTGGCTCAACTGAAGGAGGATTTGAAAAAGCTGAAAGGGATTGTCCAGTTAATGGGAGATTTCCAGCTTATTCATGTTCCAAAGCAATCCTAATTCCATTTTCTTTTCATCTTTACTTTTTTAATGCCGACAAAAAAGGGGGAGAGATGTGGTACAGATTTGAGATTTAAACTTTTGAGATTTAAATTCTTGACTTTTGTGTTTGATTGACTTTACTTTTGTGTTTGGCCATTTGGCTGTGACTGGATTTGAATTTGGACTGTTTGATCGTTTGTTTATCTTAAGCACTATTGGTATTTCATGGAAAAGATAGTTGCTCATCTATAGGACTAACCTACTTTCTATGGATGCAGATTTTAATGTTATCTTTACTAAGCCAATTATCTTTTGTGAGATATCCATGTTTGCTTGAGTATTGTTTTGCAGGTCAAAGTTATCCAAATCTGCAAGAAAGTTTTGTCACCATCAAAAAGGGGGAGATTGTTGGAGAAAACTTCATTAAGTGTTTTGAAGTTAACAAAACGTTTCCATCAGTTTAGTCTAAAGACTTGTAGACTCTTCCATCAAAGTCTAAAGAACTCCGGATTACCAGACTCAAGACCCAAAGTCTATCCTCATTGACAGTTTTTAGACCGTTGAAGAAGGTTTATCCAGAACTGAGTATTTCGTTGAGAATTTTATTCTATCAACTGAAGAAGATATATTGGCTGGATATAGCATATCAGAATCCATTAATCAAATTGAGATTGATTAAAGGATTTTGGATCCGTTGATTAGCAAAGTATACTTGGAAGGTTCTACTTATGAAAACCTAGATCCTGATTGTATGGGCGAGCAGGATTGGTGGGCTATCGTCATATTTCTTAAATAACTCGAAATCTTCCTAATTGATTACGTCCAACGGGTAGATTGGAAGAACTCCTTTGGTAAGTGCCAACGGGTGTGATGACATGAAGGAGTATATAAGGAAGACACTCAAGTTGTTCGAGTGTGTGCGCGATAGAAGAATTCCAAAGTCTGAAGCTCCTTATTCTTAGTCAATTCAATTGTTGAGCGAAATCTTGTACTCAAAAGAGAGTTTATATCTTTGTGAGACCTTGAGAAAGTGTAGCAGAGTCTCTACACTGTGGAATCAAGGAAAAACTTTAATGTAACAACTCTTTTGATTCATAATGAAATATAGCCAGTGGGCTGTCAGTGCGGAAGAGTAGATGTAGGCTTGAATTAAGCTGAACCACTATAAACCATGTGTTCTTATTCTCTTCCCTACGCTCTTTTACTTTGATCGTAACTCAATTTGTTTACAAGAGTCTAATTTTCTTTTCATAATCTATTGTTGATTAGAGTTGCACATTTCTCTCAGGGAAATTTGTTTTTTGCACCTATTCACCCCCTCTAGGTGCTTATACTAGCTTTCACACATATAACTCAATTTGTTGTCAACTCATTTTTGTCAAAAAAATAAATAAATTAGAATGCAACAATCAAATTATTTAAAGCTTGCCTCGTGGACCAAATTAAAAAAAAAAAAAAAAACATTATACGTGCCATCTATGTTGTAACTTTGAATGAGAAGGCACAGTCCATATGTCTCGCTTTATCACTAGCAGAGCCTGAGTGACTATCGCCGAAATGCTCCTTTTTAACTTTTGGTTTGGATGGAAGGCATAGGGAAGAACAACAACTAGATTTCAGGTCAGGTGGTTACAATTTTCTCCTTCAATTTTTTTAGCCTTTTTTTTTTTTGGTGCAGAAAACCATTTATTTGATGTAAGTTTTAAAATTCAGGAATATATGTCTTGAAATTGAGATAAACACGACAGCAGTCCTTACATTTTTTAGTCGGCTCAACCCATCAAAATCAGGTTCGTTGTTGCCGAAAACTAGCAGAATTTCCTTTCTTGCTCTGTCTTGCCAGTTTTGGTACTTGCTCAACAAAATCAGAGTCCAAGTAAGCAAAACAGAAGTCGTCTCTTGAACCGCAAAGTTAAATGCTTTGCACTTTTGAATCACATCGTCTATGCTCACATACCCTTTTGATGCCCATACTCTTCAATTTCTTTCATGTTTGATTTAAGCATCAGTCCCAAGAGATCATCACCATCTACTTCTCCTTCCTTCATTGCCTTCTCTCTTTTGGTCACAATGTCTTCCAACAATCCTTTTACTTTGTAGTCAATTTCTTTCATCATCTTCTGCAGTTTGGTTGGCAAGAGGCTGCGTTTTTTTATTAAACAAATTAACTTCAAGATGAAAAATTCAGACGTTGATTAAGTATCTACAGTTTATGCACTCAACCATACTTCCATTCTGTTGAGTTTAGAAGTTGGAAAACAGAAATCTCGATAACAACTTGGTAGAAGATTTGCCTTACTGGACATTATTTCAAAAGGCAGCTAGCCCTATATGCTACCTTGCAGTCACAATCCAACCACTATCCTTGATTTGCAAAATCATATGAAACATTTCAAGTTCCGTGTGCGGCGAGATGCTTAAAGATCGGTATATGATTTGAAAAATCATTAGACAATTGTGGAAAGTTGCAACTGACTCCATGGATAAGGATTGAGGAAGTCAAACTGAAGTTTGCTACTTCTATTTCTTGTCATGTGCTTTTGAAACAGTTAAAGATCTCAGGATAATATATTACTAAATCATTCTTGACTTACCTCCATCCGGGAATAAACATGAACTGAAGAATCTTGTTAGTGAGGCCAATTTGTTCTTGTTGAAGGGGGAGGATGCTCTTGACTTGGTTGTAGGTCACACCGAAAGCAGCTCTACAGAGTACGTCACCTGTCAAATGCTGAAGTTCAGGCCAAACATCCACTACGCCTGCCAAACTTTGCTTTTTCCATCCCTTAATCATCTCCTCGCAACTTGAACATGTTGCAGTCACTACAAACTGTCATTATTCAACAATTGAAAAGCTAAATGAGTTGAATGTACGAAGTTCTTTATAATTAATTATTTTAAGTTCCATTAGAGATTGCATCTGGTCAGGAATTTGCCAGCAGTAATACCTTCAACTTCTCATAGTGAAAAGCCGGGTTGATGATCTTTCTATGTTTGACCCATTTCTCACCCTCAATCATGATGAGCCCCGATGCTAAGAGATCTCCCATGGCCTTGGGATGTGGCTTTTCAAACTCATTGATCCGTGAAAATATTTCCTTCAACATGTCTGAGTCCATGATGGTCAATGCAGGCGTTGGCCCAAACCATGTAAAGCAAAGCTTCCCTGCATTAAATATTTTTTTACAGACATAATATATGAAGGTGTCAAATGGCTACCATATTACATATACTACCCATTTCTATATGTCCGGTGCTTGAAGCAGCAGATACATCATAAGTACCCGAGATTTGAAATCCATCTAGCAGATTGATTTGCACGACAAAATGAGCAATTTTGGTAGCCTTCCAACCGTCCGTTACTTCATAGCCGTCATTCAGATTTCATGCGACTTTTCCCAAAAGCAACACTTAATGTTGTAAAATCTCCATCATAGCAGGATTTGGTCGACTTGCTTTCCGTGAATATATCTCGATTAAAGTGTTGAAAAGACACCATAAATATATATTCTGTAGCAGGTTTTTAGCTAAAAATTACAGCTTCTAGTGAGTTGAAATTTCATATTGTTTTATACCCGGAAAATTAGTTTGTTGAATCATTGATATTATACCTATGGCTAATAAGTTCAAATGCATCTCAAATTTGATGGAATGTGTACCGTATTTCTTGATGGAGCGATGAAAGAAAGGGAGCAAATGGGGAGCAACGTCATTTGAGAAAGGAGTAATCGGTTGAGATTGAGCTTGCTTGCTCATTCTCATGTTGTCTCTCAGGTCTTGAAACAGAAGACTGTAAGAGGTTCCATTTAGACCTTGCTGTCTCAGACATCTTTCTAGCTTCTTCGGCCTCAACCAAAACAAACACAGTAATTTCCATGCACAAGTGAAGAAGGTGATCAGAACAAGGGAAAGGACGACCGAATAAGCTGAGGACAATTCCATACTCAACGCTATAACATATGACACGTTTGTCTAGCTCCTGTGAGAGGAAATAAATAGGACCCTAGGGGAGCAGAAAGACATGGTTGACAAAAGAATCCGTTGACACTTCAGCCAACAGATTTAAGCAACTCTCTCAAGTACACTTCACGACTTTATGGAGACATCTCAACAAACAACCTGCATGCATGGAGATGAAATCGAAATGATTTTCCATCTAAAATAAGTATCAAGAACGATAATGTCATCACCAATCATCAACTTATAACTCAGATTTTCAATGATTTACACATAGGTTTCATGGACGGAAATTGATCTCAGACTTCTCCAGAACAGGGCACAAAAGAGAGGAATGAAATTACCTTGTCGAGGATGGGCTCTTGGTTGCGCTTATTGATCAAGCTGCACGAGTAGGATCTGAAAAACGTCCCAGTGAGAGTGAGTGTTGGTAATGAAGCTTCCAAACGCGAACGAGTTGCTCTGAATCTTCACGGTTGGATAATAGGGCCAAAACAGAGCATTCCCTGTGTTCTTTCGTAATCGGTGTGGACAAAGAAGAAAGTTGATCAATAATTTCCAAGATGATTCGCAAGTTTCGGTGATTGATCACTGCTTCACGAGCCATAGACCAACTAGGCTTGCGGCCATGGACGTGACTAGAGCAACGTTGAAAGGGGTAAGCAACGATGGAGCCTATTGTGAGATCAGTGACAGAGCTAGGCTTGCGGCTGGATCTGGACGAGCAACGACGGAGCCGACCACAAGCGATGATGGAGTTATAGCGTGGGCCGACCGCAAGAGACATTGGAGTGGGTGGAAGAAGAGAAAATTGATTTTTTTTAAAATTTTTTTTATTCCACCCCAGCTGAAACAAATATGTAAACAGTATAGTTTGGGACCATTAATACTAATTGGGCACACAGGCCGGCCACGTGGGTAGGAAAATTTGGTAAACAAAATTGCCACATCAAATTTTGGGCAACCCATATCTGGTTGGTACTTAAGTTGTCAAATTTTTTTTTAAAATAAACTTAACAATTAAGTGATCCTAAAGAACTTTTGGCATCAACTTCTGGCACTTAAAATATCTTTCTATCGACGAATTTTATTTACGTTAGTTATCAAGTCCTAAGAGTAACAATTGATGACTTGTTAGCACATAAAAATGAAAGAAAGATTGAAAGATGAATTGACAAGTAACTTTGCATTAGAATTTTAATTTTCAGTCTATCTATATTCTCTACATACTTACTTCAGTATTCATGGTGAAATTTCAGAAACAACCAAATTCTCCAATTAGGTAGTAATTCTTAATATTGAAAATTTTGATATACTTAGTAACTTTTTGACCTGATCAATGAATTTCTATATAAAGAAGTGCCTTTGGATACTCTTATGTGGAAATTTAATCGATCCTTAACTAATTAGTGGTGACTACAAAAGGTAAGTTTAATAGTGAGATTTAATTTAGACCCAAGTTGCAGTTGATGTGAGCTTGGGAGAATCCACACTAGGCATAGGTGTCACGGGTCGACAATTCCTTGGCCGTGGAATAGCCCATGCGGTGCCGAATGAGCAGAATACATCAGGCCAGCCTCATTCATTAGTTGTTCCATAGAACAATACGGCAAATAACTTCTATATACGAGATCATACCACGCTTAGCTTGGCTCGGGCGTCTAGTCTATCGAACGAGATAGCATATCTCTTTAGGCTTAACAACTGATTTCGGCTTGTTATGGCCTCTTAAAGGGAGCAACATGAAGTCTTGACAAATTTATACACTAGAGGCCAACCCCACCTTTAGAATTTCTAAATAATATAATCATTCTATCCTAGAAATCCTAACACCAATCGTCCTAACGTTACTCCCACGGACCAATTGTGTTCATCTTCTTTGCATCTTCACTCTTGACTCGATAACTCCAAGTATGACTCACAAATGTCATGAGTATGGGAGGATTAACGGATTGTGACATTCTCCCCCACTCAATTCCTCAAGGCTCTCGTTGCGATTTGCTCCTCTTTCTTGCGTCCTTTAACCATTGATGCGCCACTTTTAGGATCACACATTGAATGATCACGCTTGCCCAACAAAACAAGTTGTGCTCCATTGGTAGCCTCTTTTGATCGCAGTTGTTCGAACCTCTCTTTGGTCACCTATGCTTCTCTGGCAAGTGTGACTTTTCTCATCAACTGCATCTTTTGGCAGCATCATTTTTGCTTACTAAGCATTTTGACCCCACCAAACCAAATGGAGGTTCTTTTCTTGTTGAAAATGTGATAGTAGACCTCTTTTTTATATTCACTGATTGATCCAGGAATGTTATCCCCATTTAACGAGGATTCAATCCTTCTCCAACTCTGCCCACTTGGTGAGGAACCGAATCTTCCTAGTGCCCCCATTGTCATCCTAGAAGCTAGTTGAGAGCTGTGTTTTGTCCAAGCACTTTTTGCCCCGGCGATTCACTTTCCGCCCTCATAGGACTAGGTAGACCGCTAGTATTCTCCAGTTCAACCCACATAAGAGCTAGGAGTCTGATTCTTCGACTCACCCACTTACTAGAGGGATTCTAGCTTTGATACCATTTGTCACAGGTCTAAAGGAGGAATAAACTTTTTTTCTTAGAGGAGCTTGATCTATCTCCTTAATTTTTTCCATTTTAGCCATTTGATCCTCTAGATAATGACGAGAAACAAATTTGCTACATTCCATCTATTGTAGTTTCTTTTGGATTGTCTCAAGCAATTTATTTGTGACGAAAGTCGTTTGATCAACCTTCTAGTTAACATGATTAAGGCAAGCTTGGATAGTTGGAAGTTTGATATCAATTGTCTTGAAAGCATTATTCTAGGCCAAAGCATTTTTTTGACCGCCAATTCAAAACAACCTCAGTAGCTATGACTTTCTTTTGTCTCCATGATCATCAACATCTGTAGGGTTCGAGACTTCAGGCATATATCAGAACTGATGTTTAGCATCTATAAATTCTTCTAATGTCGGAAATGGGGCACCGGAATTAGATTTTTCTAAAGGTGGAAAGTCTAATAGTTTGAACATACAAACAAATGGAAAGACATATGGTGGTTCTGGTTTTAGGAAACTTGATGGCTAAGGTGTAACATCCTGACTTTCGAGTCTGATTTCAATGAAATGAAATAGGCTTCGTCGACGTGTCTATAGCCTTTTTCTCTAAGTTGGCCACTCACGAGTTAACTAGTCTACCAAGTGAAGCCGTAAAGTCTAAACACAATAGACATGAGAATTTGATCAGGAATCGACTGCTCGACCGTGCTAATCCACAATGGTCATTATGGCATCGACAAAATCAATCAGAGACCAAAGATAGGTCGATTCGATAGAGATATGTGATTAGTGCGTGGGTGATTCCACATAATTGCAAAATTTCTGTCGAACGGCATTAGACCGATTTTTCTGTTATTTTTGTATCTTGTGTTTGTATTTGAAATCTCGAGATTTTCACGACAATCGAGAATTGCCAATGTATCGAAGATGTACATTGTGGCTCGAAAATAATCGATCACGGGTCAATTGCATTAAAATTCCTAAAAGCTACCTGGTATAATGGTACGCGCTAAAATCACGTCAAATTGAAATTAGCCACGAAATTGAGCTCGATTTCAGAAATTGAAAATTCTGCCGTGTCACGATTCATTTTAGGAACGCCAACTCACTTTTCGAAAATTTTTCGGAGATTCCAAGATTTTTATGGAAAATCGATTCGAAAATTGAACAGAAATTCGAACAGGCTCGTTTGAAAGGAATTTCGACTTCTAAGCAGAGCTACTGGGTGATGAGGATTTGTGGAAGTGTGTGGGGGGTTTTTCTTCAACAAAATTGGACTTCAAAATTGAGAATTTGAGGATGAAATTAAATTCTAAAATCAGTGAAATTCGGAGATATGGTTTGAGGATTGATTTTTGGCATCAATTTAGTTAATTCTTGGATTATATTTTGCCAGAAAGAAATAGGGGACACAAGGCTTTAGTGCCTAGATATTTATCTTTGACCAATTCCCTTGTTCCAATCTCCATAGCTGACCCAAGCCAGTTGCTCTCCACGGACGTAGCTTCTCTTTCAATTTCCATGGAGCCGCTCCCTCCACGTCACCAAGACCATTGCCTCGCTCTTCTTCGTGCGCCTCCATCGACTCTCTCTTTCATCCAACTTGTTGAGCACACTTCTGCCGAAGCACCGCCTCACCGCTCCATCTTACCCCTGCAGCTGCTCCACCACCTATGTTTGTCTCCCATCATTTCCTTTAGTTTGTCGCAGCATCATCTGTCTCATCCTATCATCATCCCCCATCTTCATCTCTCAATCACCCTCCACCAAAATCCTTTCCCTCCACTCACGCTCGCCCACTTTCAGTCAACAAACACCAGCATCTTTTGTGCCGGTTTTCTCAACCCAAACAGCAAGTTCATTAGCTGTTTTCAGCCGGTCCGAGCGTCCCTCGACCTCGCCGTGAGCTTAAGTCTCCGCTGCCGTTGCATTGCCGTTGCCATGAGCCGATTTTCGGGCTTAACCGATGAGTTGCGTCCTAATCTTTTATTAGTGGGCTAATGACACTTAGAGGTGTGTTAGTTAGCTAATTTGTGGATTAATTATGTTGATTAGGCTTAAGATGGCTTAGTTAGATTAAGTATATAGTTAGTATTAAGTTAGTGTAATTAGTTTAGTTAGGTGGATTAGTTAGGAATTAGTTAGTTTATTTAGTTAGTGTACTTAGATTAAATTAAATAGGATGGTTAGATTTAATTATTAGTTAGATTATTTAGTTTAGTTAATTTAGGTTAATTCAATTAAATACTTTAAATTTATTTATTTTGTAATTTATTTAATTTTCGATAATTTATTTAATTATTAATTATTTTCCGAAAATTAGATCAGGATAGCCGGTGACCAGAATTTTGTGTTGATTGCAATTGTGTGTTCAATTTCTGCAATTGAGTGTTAATTTATGTAAATTGAGTGTTGATTGGAATTTTGAGTATTTAATTCCAAAAATTGTGAAACTCATTATTTATTCAGAAAATCCCGAGTGTCGAGTTTTAACACCAAAAATGGTTTTATGTACTATATAAACCAATGGAATTTTAAATTGGAGGATATCAATTTTTCTAGTGTAAATTGACCGTGTACCCACACATGACTATTTTATCGTGTATTTGTAATACGAAGAAAATAGGCCAGGTTCACTACTTTAATTGAGACATTTGTGTGCAATGCACAGTGTCCTGGGCAGAGATTGATTGGTTGTGTGTTGATTAAGAGAAACCATCCTAGGCTATTAAGCCAGATGTTACCCATTCATTGGGACTCGAGTCGCGGTAGATTCTGGACCTACAGCCCCTTTGGGGAAGCCGTCTAATTGAGAGATGTTACTGTGCTCAAAGGAGGTGAGACAATGCCTGGCAATGCCAGAAGACTGCCAATTTCGGAGTTGGCCATACCCTTGAAGGGTGTGATTAACAATTGAAATGCATGATTGTTGAGTTTGATGCACCTGCTTATGAGACCAAAACTGTGTGACATGCAATGGAACGTGTCATAACGGTTTGACCTTATAATCAGGGCCCTGGTGATTAATTGAATTGATGAGGTGTTCTAGTTGTTATGTGCATTGATTATATGCATTGCGATATGAACTATACCAACGTGCAAGAAAGGAAACTAAGGCGAGGTAAGTCCTCTGTGCCAATTGAGTAGTTGTGTGGTTATTACATTTCTAGGTGTATTTCCCTCCTAATCAGAGCTTAGACCATGAACTTGTTGAGATTTATATCTTACCCCATCGTGGGCTTAAAATTTTCAGGACCATAGAGAGTGGACCTGGAGCTAAGTTGACGTGACCTGAAGAGTAGGTGTGACATCCCGATTTTTCGATTCTATTTTCAATAAATTGAGAAGGGCATTTCATTAGCACGCATATAGTTCTTTTCCTTGAGTTGGCCACTCATGTGGAAACTAGTCTATCGGGTGAAGTTGTTAAGAGTTTCTAATGCATCAGACTCGAGAATTTGACCAGGAAGCGACCTTTCGACCGAGCTAGTCTGCAAGGGTCATTACAGCACAATTAAAATCGATTAGAGATCAGAGATAGGTCAACTCGACAGAGGCATGTGATCAGATGTGGGTGATTCCACCAGATCGCACAATTCATGTCGATCGGCATTGAACTAACTTTTCTATCTATTGGGTACCTTATGTTCGTATTTGAAACATTGAGATTACCCCAACAACCGAAAATCGCCAATGTTTCAAAGATGTACATTGTGGCTTGAGATGATCAACCACAGGTCAAATGCATGAAAATTCCTAAAGGCTACCTGGTAGGTTGGGCCGTGTTAGTATCGTGCCAAAGTGAAATTAACCGTGGAATTGAGATCAAATTCAGAAATTGGAAGTCTGTGTGTGTCACAAATCATTTTAGGATCATTGAATCATCTTTGGAAGATTTTTCATGCAATCAGAGTTTTTCAGCAATTAAATCAGAGAATGGCTAATTTGGCTCGATAAATTAGTAGGCCCGTCTTTGGTCGCGCTTTTGGGACTTAAGTTGGTTCTATGGACAAGCAAAGATGTGAATTGAAATGTGGTGACATTTGATTAATTTTATGGACTTCGATTGGACTCAATTGGAAGAGAATTGAATGGAATTGAAGAAATTAATGTACAAGATTTTATGCCTTGACGGAAAAATAAATTGCACCCATTGAAGATTGTTGTGGGAGGATTGGAGATAGTGGAATGTGACATCATCAAGTGATGTCATGGTGGGGCTTGTGCGGCTAGGATCTTGACTCATGGAGGGTGAGGATTTGTTCTTCAAAAGGTGGGATGTCACCTCCAACCCATCTCCATCATCTTCATTTTGGATTTTCTTCTTGGATTTTGGAGGAGGGGGAAAGCTCCGAACGGAACCAGCAGCCGCACGCCCCTTCGCCTCTCGCTCGGTCGCTCGATGCTGCTGCCCATCGCCGAAGTTCGCCGCCTCGCCGTCGCGCCGAACCGTCGTTGGCCGAACCTCTCTCCTTTCCCCTTCCTCTCCCGTCGCCTCTCTCCTCCATGGTTGTTGTGCAAAGATCAGAAAATGGCAGTGAAGAAGAAGCTGGAGCAGCCATGGCCGTCCGCCTCCTTCGTCGCTCGTCGCTCGCCGCTGGTGCCGTCGTTGTCGCCATCGTTAGCGCGCGCAGCCGCGCGTCCGCTCACCGTCGTTCGCCTCTCCTCTCCGCCACCGCCTTCATTTCCAAGCGGCTGTTTGGCCAGCTCGAGCTGCGATTTAGCCCACCTCCAGCTGCCGTGAGACCCCGCCTGGCCGCCGTGTGCCACCGTCCGAGCTGCTACCTCCTTCCTCTGCTGTTCCTTCGCCCGAATCGCCGCCGAACAGCCCTCCTTCGCCCATGAGCAGTAGCTGCAAAAAATGGGTTTCTTAGCCCCCTCTTGGCCCGTTTTGGCCGCCTTCCCAAGCCCGGATGCTCGGCCCGCCTTGAGGAAAGTCGATCATCGCGTCGTCCTCGTCATTTTAGTCCACTCGGCTCACTAATCCGGTGAGTTTATCTCACTAAACCTCGCTTAGATGGTTAATTATGCTTTAGGTGTGTTTAGCTTAAGTTAATTAAGCTTAGGTGGTTAGTTTAATTTATTTAATTGTGAATTAGATTAAGATGTTTGTTTAATTTAAAGTTTGCTTAATTAAAGGTTAATAGAGTTTATTTAATAATAAACCTTGATGGGACATAATAGGATTTCAATTTTTGAATTATTTAATTGCTTCGAAATTCTGGAACTATAATATTATATTATAATATGAAATTATTAAAATATTACTATTTAAAAAAAATGAAAAATTTATTTTTGACCCCGGTTGCTCAGAATTTCGTGCCGATCGCTTCTGTGTATTCGGAATTTGAAATTGATGATTGGATATTATAAATGGAGTGTGGATTGTGAAAAATATGGATATTATTATTTAATTAATTTTCAGAATAAATTTAATTATTTAATAAATTCCGAAAATTATTTTGGGACCCTAAATTCTCAGAATTTCGTGTTGATCGCTGCTATACATTTAGAATTTGAATTTGATGAATGGATGTGGCAAATTGGGTGTTGATTGTGATAAATATGAATTCTTTATAAAATTCTAAGTGTAGAAATTGATGGGCGATTGGCCGTGATTAACCACCTATTAGAGGTCGTGCCAAGTGAGGCCGTGATTGACCACCTATTAGAGGTCGTGCCCAGTGAGGTCATGATGGACCACCTATGAGAGGTCGTGCCTAATAAGGCTATGATGAGCCACCTATGAGAGGTCGTGCCCAGTGAGGCCGTGATGGACCACCTATGAGAGGTCGTGCCCAGTGAGGCCATGATTGATCATCTATTAGAGGTCGTGCCCAGTGAGGCCGTGATGGACCACCTAATTAAAGGTCGTGCTGAGTGGGGCCATGATTGCCATTGGTTGTCAAACCTTCCTATAGGGCCGTGATTGAGAGCAATGATTGATTTGCTAGAATGACATGTAATTGGCCGAGTCGATTGATTGCTAAGACGATCCAAGTGGTTGAATTGTTTTGATAATGTGATTGTGCCATGGTTGTTTGGTTATCATAATTGTACGTGATTGAATTATATAAATTATGCTAACTTGCAGATGAAGGCTGAGGCGAGGTAAGTCTTCTGTGTGATGTGGCTAGGCCACGCGGGGCGTATTTTCTTTCTAATAAGGGTTTAGGGGGTTGAACTTGTTGAGACATCGTCTCATCCCGATTGTGGGATTAAAATTTCAGGTCCTCGGTGGACGGAGCGGCCAGATAGCTTTGGTTGGCCTTGAGGAGTTACAGAGGTGAAGTCAAGAGGATTGGAGAACGTGTCCGACTTGTAGGTCGTAGGACAATTTCTTTTTGCCGGTCTTTTGTAGACTGTTGGCTGTAGACCTCTGTTTGTAATTCTGTTAAATTATGAAAATGTTATGTGGTGATTTTGCTTCTTGCATTTCTATCCCGTATTTTATTATCAGGGGTTTTATAATATGCTTCCGCATGTGCATTAAAGATTTGATTGGGTCGGCGACTTAACCTGGGACGTCGCATTTGAATGACCATGGTGGGATGTTGATGCGCTCGAGGTTCGGGGCGTGACAGTAGGTCAGATAGGACAGCCTCTTTTTGAGAATTAGTCTTTTGGTTATAGACTTGTGTAAAAGACTCAGTATGTTTATAAAAGTGTGGTTTGTTTGTGAATGTGATGTCCTGCTTTTCTATCCTGAGATAGTTACTGTTAGGGAATTTGTTAATTTGTTTCCGTATGTGCAATAAAATAAAAGGGTCGGCCTCGTCTTGAGAAGTCACATAATTTTTAATCGACCAGAGAGGGATGGGCATGTGCTCAAGGATTGGGGCGTGACTTAAGGTGCTTTTTGTACTCCTAAAGGAAAAGAGTTTTTCTTAACCCATTTGTGAATGGGTTTGTAGAAAGATGACACAATTGATTTTTTTTATTTATTTATGAAGATTTCTTTTTGGATGGTGATTGAGGTGGCAAAAGATCACATGGTTCTAGGATTAGTAGAGGAGATTGTGATCAAGGTGGTCCATACGAAACCATGAAATGATATTTTCCTCCAGCTTCCCCAGGAGGTCTGATAGTGGGCCCTCCATCAAGGTACTTCTGGTAAAGTTTGTCTTTTGACTATTTCTTTCTCCTAGACAGTTTATCATCTTCTTCATCATCTGGGGAATTTGTACAAAGGGAACATTGGCACTCAAGATTCCAAAAATAATGTCCTATCCAAGGATCTTTGTAATAATGAATGAGCCTTCTTGCTTGTCAAAGAACTTGATCATGGGTGTTGGATTTGGATGACTGTTGTCAATTGGAAAATCAATTGCACAAAGTTTGCATCATAAAAATAGTAAGGAAGATAGAAGAAGTGACTTCTTCCTTTTCCTTACTAAATTTAATAACAACCGTGCTATCTCTTTTCTTGGTGAATTATGACCTTGTGGACTGGATTGGCATAGAGTTCTCGCGAATTTTTTTTTTTTTTTCATAATTAGTTACCCAAGTGTTTGGAAGTAACTTAACTTGTTGATCTCGAGGAATTTGTCTAGGCACATGGATGCAAGAAGTCTGATCATTGTCCACCGAAATGAATAGGGCATCTTTGGAGCCAAGAAAGTTAAGATCAATAGCACGATTTTGAACTCGATAGACCATTTAATAATGTAAAGTAGTAGTAATGGAATCCGAAGTCTGTGGAGCTCCAACAATATGTAGTTAAACCATAAGGGCTAAGGGAAGTTGTGGAACCAAGAGAACCATGTTAAAGTTTGGAAAAAGTGTAACAGACATTGCTCCTGCATTAAGATTAGTTTGGATTATAACAAATACAAGCATGTTGGTAATCCAAAAAGTAGATGTCTAAAAGAGCTATTTGTATAACCTTATCGTATAACCTTGCCTTTAAATCACGGGTAACCCATTTCTTTTATGAAAGGATAAAGCAAGTCTAATGGCATCAAGGGTGCGTGCAACCTTGTTGTATCCTTTGTCATGGGAAGTCAGAAGGAATTTGAAGGCTAACAAAGTGTTCTTGCTGAGTAGTAGGGATAAGGTGTTGATCAAATTTGGAAGACTGGACATACTCCTTAACCTCTCAAGGAGTATGCTTGATAAGCAGCTTAATGGAACGGGCAAGTGAAAAAGAGGAATGTCTAGCAAAAGTAGAATATGGATTAATAAGTGGAAGATGACTGAAATTTTACAATCTTCATTGAAATAAGAAACCTCATAAAGATAGTCAATTTTAGAGATATTGGAAGTGAGAAGTTCTAAAGGAGGGCAAAAAGAAACTAGGGCATTTAGAGTGGTAGATGTGGAGATTTCATAGAATTCTATCATGGTATGGAAATTCTACAATTTGCACTGAATAATCAACTCAAAACTAGAAATATGCTTAAGAACGTCATGGCTCTGATACCATAAAATTGGACTATGATCTTTGAGAACATTCAACCCACCAAAGGAGTTGAAGATGTGCAAAGAGCGATGATCACAACACGACCCTTTCTAGAATTGACAAAAGATATTTGTTATTTCTCCCAATTTGCTTAATTACTCTCATCTTATTTAGGAAACATATCTCACATTTTTCCTTTTTTCACTACAGTCCCCTCAACTATATCTTGATTAGGGAGGGGGAAATTCTTGTTCTACTTGCCATTATTTTGCTAACTTGTTGCTAGTCTGGATTCCATTGATTTGCAGAATAATCTAATAAACCAAGCTATTTTTCAATTGTCTCCCTACTTATGGTCCCTAGATATGCTTATGAATTCCCTTATATTAACTCCTAAATTTTGGCTACCCGTTTAATAATTCATTAATTGTATAAAAAATTATGGACTAATTTTTAACTCCTAGCAAAAAACAAAAAATCACTAAATTGTATCACGCATAAATATTAGGTACATTGGCATTACTAGTATAAACTATTAAAAAAAATAATTTAATTAATTTTTTAATCAAAAAATAGACTAGGGCCAGGCCAGGTAAGGCCTACCCGACCCCCCCCCCCCTCCCTTTTTTTTTTTTTTTTTAATTATTCTCTTCTTTCTTTTCCTAAGCTCGGCCCCCTTCTCTCCTTCTCTCCTTCTCTACGTGTTTTGAATGCAAACATGATGACAAAGGGTAGGAGGACGACAGGACGATACAAGAGGAAGGACGAGCGAGGGGAATTTGGTGCTCATGGTGCTCGGTCAGGATGACCGGTGAGGGAAATTGGCGATGTCCTTGGAGAGAGGGAGAGGGACGAGTATGAAAACATAGGGAGTGAGAGCTTGAGAGGCTCTTCTTCTTCGGCTGAAAATAGAGAGAGGAAGGCGAGACCGAAGAGAGCTGGAGGAAAAGAAAAAACGGAGAGAGCTCGAGAGAAGGTGAGCCAAAGGGAGTGAGCCAAGAGGGAGAACTGCTTAAGAGAGGAGATCTAGGAGAAGGGGTTCATCTTTGGCTGGAACAACAGAGAGAAGCTCATCATATGTTCAAATCACAATAGGAACCTAGATTCATTTACATTGCTTCTCTTTTATGAGACATGAATATGAAATCGAGAATAGCACAAAGAAATAGATTTGAGGGAAGATGGCCATGGACTGCAAGCTCCAACAGCAAAATAAAAAAACAGACGAAAGGATCGGCCCTCCTTGTGTTTAGATGATAGGCAGCGGCACCTATTTTCTCCCGGAGATTGTATTTCTATCCGATAAAAGGCCGGACATCTTTGACGCCAACTAAGCTTTCCAAAAATGGCAGTGACCGGAGCAACTCTTGATCCGATCGATCGTCAAACCAGCTCTCGATGGGTATTCCATTGTCCACTTATAATCAAAATGCCTGAGAAGAAAATAAAGAAAAAGAATTAAGAGATTGAGATGAAAAGGTAGACAGTAAAATAACTGGACCAACTAAACCAAATTCCTAGTTCTACCAGAAAAAAAGATGAATAAACTAATGTCAGTTAACAGGTAATAGCAGAATTGTGACTAACACAGGATTAGATTTTAAGGAAGACGGCTGGAGCTTGAACAAGGCGATGGATGAACATGGGCGAGAGAACATGAGCGAGCAACAGAGTCGACACATAGAGAGGTGGTTTGAGTTCATTTGCCATTTTCCCCAAAATGACAATTTAGGGCATAGAAGAAAATCAAGCACTGAAATCGTGTTCTTCTTTATGGTGCAAGCAGGAGGAGAGGATAGTTATTGATGTCCTCGATCATCAGCCCCAATTTGTGAAGAAAATCAATTTCCTCCTTCATGACCTCCACAATGACCGAAAACTCTAGCCCGTTGGGCTCGTGGCGGACAATCCCAATCCCGCAAAGGAACTTGTAAGCCCATGCCTAATTCTCCATCCTCTCGTTTTTCATCTTCTCCAAGTTGTATAGGGACGAAGAGGAGTCCCTATCCATCCGGCCCAGTCAGAACCCTGTTCGGCCTCACCACGGTCGTATCGTTTGGCCTGTAGGACGGATTTTGCGTAGAGACGAAGGTTTCAAATCATGAGATTTGCAAGATACGGCGGTCATAGCATCCCCGCAAAGGGAGGTTTGATCACCATGAGAGCTTGAATGAGAGAGAAAGAGAGAGCAAGAGAGAACGACAGGGAAAGACAAATTTTCTCTAGTGCGGCCTGGTTTTGTGATTAAGGCCACCTCATTATTTACGTGGACTTTTCTTTTCTTTTTCTTTTATGAAAAAGCCAACTAGACATTAATATTTAATTAAAGTCACGTAATTATTTGTCAGAATTTCTCGCAGAAGGCACTTAAGTGATTGTTTTTCTGCACTTAAGTGAAGTGATTGTTTTTCTTCACTTGAGTGAATCGGTGAAAACTTTGAGTATTAAAGTGATCGATGTACATAACTTTTGACAATTCTAATATCCTTCTAACAAAATTAGTAATTTGGTCATGAGATGAATCCACCTAAAAGATCTCTTCCATTGATTAAACTGAAAGCTAGTTACTGCAACAATACCATTCACATGCTCAACAGTTCGACTAGCAAAATGTCAGCAGGTATATCGTGCCTGGATGTAATGCTTTTAAGACCAAGCTGCTTAGTGCCGGTCAAAAAGCTGGGAATCTCGTCAGAGCCAGCACAGCGTAATGAAGACGGGGGTGTTCAGCACGAAATGTTTGAAAGGGAACACTTCTTTGACCAAAAAAATACAGGAAACGCTTCTTTTTCCAAAACCAGTTCCACACGTCCTAGGAGGATTCTCTAGTCTCAAGACCCACCTAACTCATACTACAGGACACAGCGATTTCAGTATTAATAGAGGACGTCCTCACAAGACCTCTCATTATACAATACACAAGTTTTACCCGACGAGAGAGGAGAAAAAGAGGGAGAGATGAAGAAGCTGCTGAGTTCATCAGCAGCAGCAGCGTTCGCTCTGGTTTTGCTTCTGTTGCTGGGAATGTGGTTACAGCCGAATGAAGCAGGAAGGATGCTCATCGAAGGCAAAGATGATGGAGGAGGAGGAGGAGGAGGAGCGGCAGGGGCTAATTACCGGCTGAGCGGTCTTTTGGCTTTCCAGATCCTGCAAAAGGGTCGGGTTCCCGGTCCCGGAAATCCATGCCAGGAAACTTATCATGGATGCGATCCGCCCAAATGAAAGAACGGAAGAGGTGAAGGAGTGTAGTAGGAGGTCGTTCTTATGAAAGAGGGTGGGGTTGATTGTGTGTGTGTTGGTTCCTTGTGTTTCTAATATTTAAGTACGAGATAAGTGTAATTGTAGAAACAATACAACCCCTGAAAGAACAGGATAATATGTATGCAGAAGTTCCATTATCAAAAGAATAAAATCAAGTAGTTCGTGCCGATATTTTAGAATATTTCAAAGGGTTAATATCACGAAAAGACAATAAATTAGTATAGATGTGATAAATTTACTCAAAACTATTTTTTTTTTATCACCAAAAACTCCAAAGTAATATATCTGTGATAAATTTACCATTAATTAATTTCCGTTAAATTAGATTAATATCACGATAAATCACAAATTTATGTACTTATGACAAACCGATAGTAAAACCCCAAACATGTACATCGGTTAATTGCCACATACCATCCAACTGAGCAACTCAGTAATTTGATGGTATAATTTCATAAGAACCAATGGATAGCATATTAATCATAGGCATCACTTGATGTACATGACTTATGTCGTTGCTTAATATAACTGAGCAGAACATTTTCTCACGATCCATTTTCATTATTTCCTTCTTACAGAAGATTCTTCAAACTGTGCGTACCACTTTACTATCGGGCTTGCTCACTTGAGTCAGCTAGTATACTAGTTGTGGCCCGGGGATAGTAACCGATCGATCCTTTGAACTAGAACAATGATTCAAATCGTGACACCCATTGACCAAAAGATCAGTGACACCGTCAATGCACGCTAAGGAGTTAGATTCTTCTTTGCAATTCATCCGGATCTATAGGCCTATTAGGATCTCGAATGTATTTTAATTACCAAATTTATATTAATTTAAATTAGTGACTGAAAACATCTTTACGGGAAGGGCGGTCTTATTTTCACATCCCTTTTGACTTAAAATGTCACACCCCAAACCTCGAGCGCGCCAACATCCCACCATGGTCATGCAAATGCGACATTCACAGGTAGTGTCGCCGACCCCATTCATTTATGATTGCGCAAGCGGAACGTATTATAAAACCCCTGACAATGAAATACGGGATAGAAAAGCAGGAAACAATTTCACAACCAATCACTTAAACAAACTAATGGAGTTACAGACGAAGGCCTACAGCCAAAAGTCTACAAAAGACCGACTCTTAAAAATGAACTGTCCTACGACCTACAAGTCGGACACGCTCTCCAATCCTTATGACTTCACCTCTGCAACTCCTCAAGGCCAACCAAAGCTATCTGGCCGCTCCATCCACCAGGGACCTGAAATTTTAATCCCACAACCGAGATGAGACAATGTCTCAGCAAGTTCAACCCCCTAAACCCCTATTAGAAAGAAAATACGTCCAAGGGTGGCCTAGTCACATCACACAGAGAACTTACCTCGCCTCAATTCCTTCCTGCAGGTTAGCACAATTCAAATCGCTCAATCACAGATAGTAATAGGAACTTAAACAACCAGAACGCATTCACTTTCATATAACCAAAAAACCATGGGGGTTTTGATTATAAGACTAAATCGTTATGACACGTCCCATTCCATGCCGCACAATTCTGTCCCATAATCCAACCCATCAACAACACTCAACATGCATTCCAATTGTCATTCACTGCCAAACAAGGGTATAGCTTACTCGCAATTCAGCTATCTACTGGCATATAACCAAGCATCGCCTCCCCACCTTGGAGTGTGGCTTCGTCAGTACGTTGACGGCATTCCCGAAGGAGCATGGGTCCAGTTGGCCTAGCCTCTACTGCGACCCGAGCCACGTCACTCTCTTGACGGCATTTCTAGAAGAACAAAGGTCCAGTCAGCCTAGCCACTACTGCGACCCGAGCCACATCACTCTCTTGACGGCATTTCTAGCAAAATAAGGATCCAGTCGGCCTAGCCACTACTGTGAATTGAGCCACGTCACTCTTTTGACGGCATTTCTAGAAGAACAAAGGTCCAATCGGTCTAGCCACTATTGCGACCCGAGCCACGTCACTCTCTTGACGGCATTTCTAGCAGAATAAGGATCCAGTCGGCCTAGCCACTACTGCAACCCGAGCCTTTCAACTAGCACACGACAATTCGATACCGATCCCTAGATACTTTACATTTCACTCACATAATCCAATTACGATATTAACCATTAACAATCCAATTTCAATGCCAAACTCGACACTTGGGATTTTCTAAATAAAATCCATACTTTTCACAATCCATACTCAATCTATAATAGCCAATCATCAATTTCAAAATCTGACTACACAGCAGTGACCGGCACGAAATTCTGAGAATTTAGGGTCCTAATAAAATTTTCGGAATTTAATAATTAATTAAATTTATTCCGAAAATAATTAAATAATAATATTTTAATAATTTTGAATAATATAATATTATTAAATTATTAAACAATTTCGAAATATGTAAATAAATCAAAAGTAAATTCCTTTATGTTACATCACAGTTTATATTAATATAATCACTCACTTAACCTTAAATTAAACACAATTTAAGTTAATCAAACACCTTAATATAATCTACACTTAAATAAATTAAACTAACCACCTAATAACACTTAACATAAACTAAGCACCATAAAGCATCATTAACCCTCTAATCAAGGTTTAGTGAGTTAAACTCACCGGATTAGCGAGTCGAGCGGACCAAAACGACGGGGACGCCGAGGAGAACAACTTTCCTCAAAGCGGGCTGAGCATCCAGACTCAAGAAGGCGGCCAAAATGGGCCACGAGCGGGCTGTAATACCCATTTTCTTGGCTGCTATCCATGGCGGTTTGAGGCCGAGGAAGGGTAGATCCGGAGATTTGATCAGATGGAGAAGGACCGGGGAAGGTTAAGGGGTTTAACCGGACCTAGGCGGGGCCCGAATGGTGGCTGGAGGGGGGCTAAACCGCGACTCGAGTTGGTTGAACAGCCGCTTGGAAGTGAAGACGGTGGCTGAGAGGTGAGGCGGACAATAGTGAGCGGACGCGCGGCTACGCGCGCGAACGGCGGCGACAATGGCGGCACCGGCGGCGAGCGACGAGCGGCGAAGGAGGCTCCGGTGGATGGCGACAAGCGGCGAACGAAGGGGGAAGAGCTCGGGACTACGCGGATGAAGGTTGGAGACGGCGGAGGCGGTGCGCAGGCGAGCGGGTGTGGACGGCGACAACTCCGGCGACGGCGGCGAGCGGTGTCGTCGAGCGAGCGAGGGAGGCGTGCGTGCGGGCTAGGCGCGTTGTTGGTTCCGTTCACCCCTCTCTCTCTCTCTCCTCCTTTTCAAAATCCAACAAGCTTCCTTGATTCAAGGAAGAAGATGATGGTGATAGGTCACCTTTCCAAGAGCAAATCCTCACCCTCCATGTGTCAAGATCCTAGCTGCACAAGCCCCACCATGACATCACTGGATGATGTCACATTCCACTATCTCCAATCCTCCCACAACAATCTTCAATAGGTGCAATTTATGTTTCTGTCGGGGCATAAAATCTTGTACAACCAATTCTTCAATTCCACTTGATTCTCTTCCAATTGAATCAAATTGAAGTCCATAAAATTAATCCAACATTACCGCACTTCAATTCACATCCTCACTTATCCGTAGAACCAACTTAAGTCCCAAAAGCGCGACCAAAAGTGGCATACTAATTTCTCGAGCCAAATTAGCCATTTCTTGATTATTTTGCTAAAAAACTCGGCTTGCATGAAAAATCTTCCAAAGATGAGTCAATATTCCTAAAATGATTTGTGACACATCCAGACTTCCAATTTCTGAATTCGATCTCAATTCCACGGTTAATTTCACTTTGGCACGATACTAACGCGGCCCAACCTACCGGGTAGCCTTTAGAAATTTTCATGCATTTGACCTGTGGTTGATCATCTCACGCCACAATATACATCTTTGAAACATTGGCGACTTTCGGTTGTCGGGGTAATCTCAAGGTTTCAATTACGAACACATGGTGCCTAATCAATAGAAAAGTCGGTCCAGTGCCGATCGACAAGAATTGTGCAATCTGGTGGAATTACCCACACCTAATCACATGCTTCTGTCGAGTCGACCTATTTCCGATCCCTAATCAATTTTTAATTGTGCCGTAATGACCCTTGCAGATTAGCTCGGTCGAAAGATCGCTTCATGGTCAAATTCTCGAGTTTGATGCATTAGAATTTCTTAACGGCTTCACTTAATATACTAGTTTTCACATGAGTGGCCGACTCAAGGAAAATAACTATATGCGTGCCAACGAAATGCCCATCTCAATTTATTGAAATAGAATTAGAAAATCGGGATGTCATATAAAAAGTACCTTTTTAAAGGTAATTGGCTAATATATCATTATATCATCCAATTTGGTCAAACATTTGTTGATTAGACATTCTTACTCTTGCTCCTAATGCTAAATTCCTATACAAAGTTTTTGTGATTTAAAAGAGGAGACAATGAATAAAAATTAACAACTTCTCTGAGGAAATTGATGAGAGGATGAATGATAAAATAAAATCTTGTTGAAGAATACATTAGATTATTTATAAGTTTTATTACATGACTATTGAAGATAACATATCGATCAAGATATGTACAATTGAAGGGAGATATATGTACTATCTTAGAAATACAAAAAATCAAGAGGAATGCCCTTATTAATTTTTAACATTCTCGGATTACCATGTCATGGTAAGCTCCAAATTTGCTATGAAAGTTTTCTCTCTGAAGTTTTAAGATCCCCTTTCAAAAGGTTTATGGCTTGATTGCCCATATTGAAGAATCGAGGATTTATCACATCCTATTCAAAGTTTGAGGCTTTCAATGGATTTTCCCATTTTCTAAAACAAAAGGATTTAGTATGTCAGGTTTAATTCGAATGGAAAGCATAATACTTCAGCTATCTCAAAATTATCAGTACTGATGATATCACAATGCTGCATAGCTGGATCAGAGAACCCTTCCAAGTATACAGAGCTATACAAGCAATTTGTTCCATTATACTACAGGAACAATGAGGATTATGTGTATAGAAAGAAAAACTCAAAACTTAAGGAGGTTTTAAAGAATTCTGCAGTCACTCCATTATTTACCACCACACCTGAAGCCACCACAAATGATGGACAGGACTATGATCAGAATCAGAGCGACGACGATGCCGAGAACTATCCGCTTTATTTTAATGTTCTGCAGCCACATCTTCCTTCTCATTCGGGTCGCCTGCTGCCTGAACTCTTGCGCCTGAAAGTAGAAAATCTATGTCAATCGGAGGACACCGAGATCCTCAACTCTGTCATACTAAAATAGGGTGGTCTTTGTTCTAGCTCCAAATTAATCAGCAGTTTCCACTCCTTTTGTACATTTGATATGAGAAGACTGGACAGAGGAAAGCGGACTATTGGAAAGCAATAGCAGTTAAAACCTTCACAAAGTTCAAATGACATTCCTTGGCAAAAGAACGCTTCAAGTGCCATAACTTTGCCCAAAGGGACACTTAAGTGCCATAACTTATGAAAGGTACACTTAAGTGCCAAATTTTAAGAAAAGTGGGACACCTGAGTGCCATCTTCGGCGAAGCTGGCCGGAAATCATACGTGGCATTAAAATATTAATATCTCTCGCCAATGTGTCTCGCCGAAAAGCTGAGTCAGCTCGAATTAACCCCAAACGACGTCGTTCCGGTGTTCGCCCAAAATAGACCCCTTATTTCAGCGAAAACGCCGTCGTCTTCCCCATTTGCCCTAAATCTAAAACCCTAAATCGAGCAAAATGCTATTGAAGCGCTGGAGCCCTAATCCTGCACCCTAATTTGATTTGCCCCAAATTCTACCACCGAATATTGGAAATGGAGAGCAAGACTTTTAGCAGCGGCTCAAATTTCTCTCGCCGAAGCGAAGGAGAAGGCGAGCATTTCTGTTTCTGTGGGTTACCAAGTCCAAGAAGAACATCGTGGACTCGAACGAATCCCGAGAGAAGATTCTATGGATGTGCCCGATACAGAGAAGGCTCGAAGTGCAAATACTTCAAATGGGTCGATACGAAATTCTCTCACCGAGCCACAGAGGTAATATTGGATCTACTTGATGGATGTCATCAACCTCCAGCTACGCTTGTGGACGACTTGGACGATGTTGACTCAATGCAAGCTCAAGCTCAAGCATCTTCTGTCAACCATTTGAAGAACGAAGTTTCAAAAATGAAAAATGAACGGAAGTGTTACCAAGCGTTTATTGTGTTGTTGTTTCTTTGTCTATCCTACTTTATGATGAAATGTAAAGGACTGGAAGATGAGAAGAAGTTTCTTTAACTGCCATAGTTGTAAATGTGTCGGGAAATGTACTTGTTTTGAATGAATGAATGAATGAATGATTTCAACAATTTTTGCTTATTCTCAAATATAAATCAGTGATGATGGAATGTATATTAGGTCGATGTGTTGTGGTGACTATTTTTACTTGAATGGAATGTAAATCAGCAGCAAATGTGTAAACCTGCAGCAAATGTGTAAACCAGCAGCTTCTCTGTTTTGCTGTAAACCACCATATACATAGAACAGACACGAGTGATTACTGGAGTACTATAAGTTGTATCTAGTGATCACTTAAGTGCCAGTCGTGATAGACAAAGAGTCATTTAAGTATCAAGTTATTATTAAAAAGGATCACTTGAGTGTCACTTGTTGTTAAAAGTGAATACTTAAGTGCTAGGTTTTTTAGAATGTGATCAGTTAAGTGGCATTTCTTTTTTGTACACATCGGCTACTACCAGCCACCACCACCGCTCACCACTGGCCACCATCTCCAGCCATCATCACCACCAGGCATCCCAAGCATCCATTTGAGCCACCAGCCACCACTATGCTGGTGGTATGTTGCTACATAAGTTGCAAGTGTAAGGTGTCTTACACCAGCTTGCACCAGCACTACCTGGTGCAAGCTGTGCATATTGCACATACATCTTGCACCAGGTGCAGCAAAAACCTCCAACCCAACCCACCACCACCAGGCTTTTCACCACCAGCCACCACCAGCCACACAAGCACCCCAGTCACCACAACATATCCACCACCAGAAGTAGCAATAAGTAAAGGAAAAAACAAAATCAAAAAAGAAAAAAGAAAAAGGCATGCCAAAAATGATAAGCAACAACGGTTGTTCCATTGATTTTGAACATCTGTCTCACAAACTCAATGACTGAAGTCTCACAAACTCAACTAACTCAACGACAAACTATTATAAAAAAAAAAAAAAAACATCCATAGATGTTTACAACTGACTCCTCAGCTCCATAAACCATATCACATCCCATTTCATCAATCAATATGCACAATGCCTCCTGTTCGTGCTCGTTTTGATGGACTTCGCACTTGATTCATAATCCTTGCACTTTTTCTAACTGGATGTGAGACTTCTTCTTCAGCTATCTTGGGATGCGTTGAGTCTGATGGAGCTGCAATTGTCCTAGGCTGAACTGATTCAGAAGGAGCTGCAACTGTTGTAGGCTGAACTAATTCGGATGGACCTGCAACTGGGTTCTTCTCACTCTTCTTTCTTGTTGGCGCAGGCAATGTCTTCTTCTTTGTTGGCGCAGCCGTTGATTCTTGAGTTCGGCCTTGAGAGATAAGAACCTCTGAACTTCTCCCAGGCTTCAAAAAGAAAACTCAATTATCAACAAAAGTTTGCACTATAAATTAAATTAAATGCAGCTTATAAAACTTACATTAAGAATAAATGTTCCAGATTGGTCATCTGTATAAAGGCCATAACCATATTGTTTAAGCCTCTTCCCAAGAGCTCCTCTTGTTCGAAGGGGAGCATCACTTTCAGGTACTTGTGATTGGTTGCCTCTTCTTCTCGCATGTGATTTCTTCGGCTCTTGTGGCTGTTCAGCTACAGAAGGGATTTCTTCGGCCAATTCTTCAGCTAGGCGTCTTGTAGATGGCCTTCTTATAGGTGGCTCTTGATTTGGCTTTGGCTTTCTTCTGGTTGTTTTTCTAGTTACGCCTTCAGCTTCAGTGACACCTTCGGTAGGCTTTGGTGGTGGCCCTTGTGATGACCCTTCTAGTGGCCTTTGTGATGACCTTGGTGATGGATCTTGTGGTGGCCCTTTAGTTGGGCCCTCTATTAGCAGCTGAGCTCTAGCTTGTCTTCTTCGAACCTGAGAAAAAGGCAAAGGACATCATAAATATAACATCAGGCCATATTAGAACATAAATGAAAAGTAAACTCAAATCATTTAACTGACCGGGTATTTTTTTTCTTTGTTGCTGCTGAAGAACAGTCGACTTAACTGGCCCTCCAGTTGTTTTAGCCAATCTTGCAGCTGGCTGTCTTCCACCTTCGGTTCTTTGAACAGGCCCTTCATTTTTAGGTATAGCAGGGGCTTCGGCCAATTCTTCACATGTCACCATGACCTGACAAAGACAAAAACATTACATACATGTCACTTATATCTATGTACATATTCATAACAAACCATAAAGCAACATAAACATAATTGTCATGACTTACTGGGTTTATTGTCGTCGATTGAAGAACAGTCGACTCACTTCACCTTTCTGTTTTTCCTTCTCCAACTGTCCCTTCACTAGGTCCTTCGGCTGGCCTCAATTGTTCCTGCTGCTTCTTTAATTGACAACCCTTAATATTGTGCCCTGCTATGTGGCAAAAAGAGCACTTTATCAGTACACCCATCCTATTCATCCTACGGTGACATGAGTCCTCTCCCTCCGTCATTTTTCTTTTTTTCTTTGGTCTTCCTATTCTCTTCTTTAGTGGCAAAGGTTGAGGTGCTTCGCGATCTATTGGCTCCCAGAACTTGCTACTTCTAATTGGCTGCAACATGAATTGATACGAAGCAAGATATTTCGATTTCTTGTACCAATCATCAAGGTAGTCTTCTGTGTTGTGGCCCTTCAATTGAATTGCACATATGGCATGTGCACAAGGAATTCCATTGAGTTGCCATGCTCTACATGAACACTTCATCGTACCTAAATGGACAACATACTTATCGGAACCCTTCATTATCTCATATCCTTCATCCCCATTCCAAATGGGATGACAATACCTACTTGCAGCCAAGTTGTCATCCAATTTCTTAGCAATCCTAGGACCATATTGCTTAGTCCACTTTGCAGTATCATCTCTTTGTCTGTGCAGCCGAGTCATGACCAAAAGCCGTATGTCTTCAAGCATCGAGATAATTGGTTTACATCTAGCATCTATTATCCTCCCATTGAATGCTTCACAGATGTTGTTATCAATGTTATCGCACTTGATTTCCTCGCCGAAGAATGCCCTACACCAATGCTTCGGGTCTGTTTGGAACAGTGCATCATAACCATCCTTTATCAATTGAAGTATCTTTTCTTTAGCCGTCCTAAAGTCGGCCATATTCGTGCTCTTTGCTAGCTGCCAAAATTGCGACTGCAATTTGTCCCCTTTATAGGTCTTTGCCCAATTTGCGTATATGTGTCGCGCGCACATTCGATGTTCAGCATAAGGCAACAGCTCAGCTATTGCTGGAACAAGTCCCTGCAATAATTGAAAATATAAAAAAATATAAGCAAATGACATGTTGATATCGAAAAACAAACAAGTATGTTAATATTTTAAAAAGCAAACATTACCTTTTGTTGGTCGCTCATGAATGCCCACCCTGCCCCATTTGTTATCTCCAAATCAGTCATCAAATTTTTTAGGAACTAGGACCAATTGTCCTTGTTCTCTACCTTCACAACAGCCCAAGTCAGGGGAAACATTTGGTTGTTTGCATCTCTTCCAATTGCGGCCAGCAATTCTCCCTTGCACAAGCCCTTCAAAAAACACCCGTCCAATCCTATAATCCGTCTACAGCCAGATAAAAAACCTCGTTTGCATGCATCAAAACAAACATAGAATTTATCGAACTTCAACCCAATATCAGGAAGTGGTCTCTCCACGACCTCGAGATACACTCTACTTCCAGGATTTTGCAACCTACACTCCCAAGCATAGTCCCACAACTGTCCATATTCACCGCTGTACTGACCAATGAGTATCTTCATCACCTTTTGCTTTGATCTTTTACATTGATTCCTAGATATATTGATGCCTACCTGCTCCTTCACCAGCATCCTAAACTGAGTAGTATTCATATGAGGCATCAGCTTAATCAATTCAAAGAATTGCTTCGATAACCATGTACTTGTTACCATTTTATTCTCAAAATTAATGGAATAAGTATGTTCCTCTTGGTAGGCTCTAATATGGAAAGATCCAGTTTTCTTAACAAATGCGCCATAGATCTTCCATGGACAATTTTGCTGCGAACACCTAGCTCTTACAAAGGTCTTAGTGTTTCTAATGAAGTCAATGTTCCTTTGTGTAGCAATAGAGATCTTCAGTATAGCTTCCCTAAATTGTTTAGCATCATGAAATTTCATGCCTACCGACAAAGTGGGAGAGGCAACGGATGGATCATAAGAAGGAAACTTACTTTTCCTTTTCCTTCTATGCACAGGTCCTTCATCTTCTTCAAGCTCATCTTGGGAAGTAGCATTCTCGACGCTTTCTTCATAGTCAATCTCCTCACTAGCAGCACCAGCATTTGTAGGGCCTTCGGGTCTGTTTGAAACTTCCTCAGCTACTTGCAAAGCTGCAAACTTAACAGTTAAAAAATTCCTTCACTGTATTCTTGACTGTACAAGCTCCTCGTCGTCGTCATCGCTTATAAAATTTTCAGCAGGCAACCCTCCATCATCATCATCAGTTGATTCAGCTACTTCCCAATCTAATCCAGAGATTGTGACATCACCTATGTCATCATCACTTTGGTGAACTACATCTGCGCTTCTCTCATGTCCATCATATCTATCCTGCCCTCCTTCGACCCTAACGTCAGTACTACCTTGAATACCATCTCCTTCTTGTCTTACTCCGGCGCTCTCTCCATCATCATCTTCATCCTCACTTTCACTATTGTACTCAACAAATATTTTTACCTCTTCACCATGAAGATAATGGTATAGAACATCCCTAAGACCATTATCATCTTCTAAGCATCTCAAACCCTCTCTTAAGTCTTTCCCAGGGATACAATACAACAGCTTCTGAACTTTACAAGGCAAATAAGTATTTATATCCCGAAGAAATCCTATATAAGATGCCTTCTTTATATCCACAAAGATGGTGCCCTCATTTCCACCCTCATACTCCCACTCATCCTCCCCAATCACAAATTCCCCATTGTAGCAAACTATAACAGCGACCTAATCCTTCTCATGCGCCATTACTGCACCAAGAACAAGAAAAATAATCATTAGTTTTTGGGACCACTAGACAATTGCACATGGGAGTCCCCCCACTCTCATGGACTTTAGTAAATAGAGGTCCCCACACTGACAATATGCCCCTACATGACAGCCAAAAAAGCCAAAAAAAAGGTCGGCACTTTAATTATTTGTCTTCCTTTCCCTTAAAATATTAACCAAAAACAGAGGTCCCCACACAGCAATCACAGCCCAAGCATGTCTACTGCACTAAATGTGCGATGTGAGAGAATGTAAATTAACTTAACCAAATCAAAGCATAGCATACTCTGACATCAACTTAATCAAATCACAACAGGATTATGTTCTTATTCAGGATTTTTGATTGATAAACATACCCTATACAACAATCACAGCAGGGTTTTGGATTTATAAATATACCCTATACAGCAATCACAACAAGGTGGTTCAAGGACATACCCTATACAGCCTCACAAACAGGGTGGTTCAAGGACATACCCTATATACTCTCACAAGCAGGGTGGTTCAAGAACTTAGTTTTTTTCCTAGAATGGCATTAGTCACGTGCTTTACTAGGATGCTCTTAAGGAGATGCATAGACAGTTAACAATCACATACTCTGACAGTTGGCTTGAAAGACAAATTCACCAAAATAATGAGAAATCTGGTCTCTTTGTGTAATGTCAGCAAGTTTCAGTTGAAGTATATCAACACAAATTCCATCGGATCTGTAATAAAATAATTGAGCCATAATTAAATAATCGAGCCATAATTTCATCACAGCAGAGGGGGAGAAGGGGCTAAACCTGGATGATCGACAATTGTGAGCGGTGACGACGACCAAGGATGGTGAGCGGTGAGCGGCGACGACGACCAACTATGGCGACTGACGACAGCCACCGATGACCAGCTTTAGGCGTGAACAGCGATGGAGAGAAAGGCCTGTGATCTACTGTGAACGCGGACGGCGAGGAATGGCGTTTAGGTCAGCCAACCCTAATTAAATAATCGAGCGAGCCCTAATTAAATAATCGAGCCCTAATTTCATCACAGGGGAGGGGGAGAAGGGTTCGAACCTGGACGAGTGACGATGGTGAGCGGTGATGACGACCAACGATGGTAAGCGGTGAGCGGCAACGGCGACCAACAGCGGCGACTGACGACGGCGATCGATGACCAGCTCTGGGTGTGAACGGCGATGGAGAGAAGGGCCTAAGATTGATTGTCAACGCGGATGGGGAGGAACAACGATTAGGTCATCGCACAATGTGGATGGACGACGTCGTTTTTGTCGCCCACATCGGCTTTTTTAAAAAAAAAACATTTGCCACATCAGTAAATGAAGTCGCCGAAAATCGCCGGAAAATGCCACGTATGCAATTTGGCCGGATTTTGGCCGGATTGGCACTCAAGTGATTCCTTTTGCTCCGATTTTGGCACTTAAGTGTACCTTTCGTTAGTTATGGCACTTAAGTGTCCCTTTGGGCAAAGTTAAGGCACTTGAGGGGTCTGCACGTCGACATTCCTTATAATAGTGGGGAAAGTTCTTGGTAAGTATACATCCCATATGCTGTTTTGTGCTTTAAAGGAATAATTTGATGCAAAATCTAGCAACACAGAATCAAAAGTAGATCAGCAGTAAAATATCCACTGAATTGCAAGATATGATATGTGTAAGGAAGTCCAATTCTAAAGCTTAAGCTGTCATATATAACTCATTATCAAGTGATTTAGGGCAATATTTCAACAATATGGCAAAAGGAATGAGAAAAGGAATAGGAACAGAGGATATTGAACTGAGAATACCCAACTTTGTTCATGTCCATCAGTTCTCCCTAAACTATTTAGAAGCTAAACTAGATGAGAGGACAATTGCCCTTGATAAAGCATCTAGGCTGAAATGATGTGACGAAATGACATATTTGCACGAGAGCGAGAAGAAGATGTGAGTTCAGGCTGTCCCGGTTTTGTTACGTAATCTGCTCAATTGAGCATTCAAGACTTGAATAGGGAAGAATGACAGTTCACGTATAGGCAAAACTTTTGTACTTCTGATTCAACAGTTGTCCAATGACCCGAATAAGTAGGTTGCACTAGTAGCTTGGCCAGTTCAGGAGACCGGAAGAAGACTACACCTGTAATATACTTGTGTTTGCAATCCAATTGTTGCCTCTAAACCGTCACTCTTGATGCATCAACCATTCAGTTTCTAAACACCAGATCCTGCTTCTTACATACAATAATTAGCTCCAGGATGAAAATCACACATCATAGATTGCTTACCTGAGATCGAAGATTCTCCCTCTTGTTGAGCAGAAGCTCAACTTCCTGACCACGATCCAGAACCTAAATGACGGGGGGACATAAGTCCGACATTGCACGCCAATTTCTCATAGTTCTAACTCAGTGGTAAAGCATAAGATAAGGGATGCCAACTCGCCTTTTCTATATACTCCATCATGACTCCTTTCACTTCTGATATCTGAGCAGTCAGTTTGGCAAGTTTGCTGATCTCTTCTGGATGATCCACGCAGTACTGCATTTGTTCCTTCAGTTTAGGCCTATGTCTAAGCTCTGATCAGCATATCATGTGATGGAGAACAAAGAAGTCGCATTCATGGATTTGTGAAGACAAGGCAATGTTTACCCGAATTCCCTGTTCAAGCTATGCGCCACTGCGGTCACGGCTTTTCCTCCGCCATATCTGTTAGTAAACTCATCCTTGATTCTCTCGAGAAAGGCCATTGGAATCTGACGACCGATGGACTCAACTGCCACGACGCAGTATGCTGCGGAATTGAGATGGCCAAGTCAAGTTTGTCCAAGGAAAACTATGAAAAAAACGCGACCACAAGTAGCCTTCACACGTAGCTCGGAGCTTTTGCAGCTACAAGAGAGACAACCAGCTACGGAAGAGAGTGAGGGAGAGAGATCATACCAAAGCCGCTGTCGACGAGGTAGCTGAATGTGTGGCCATCGCAGGTGAAAGTGAAGTGGTCGGTGCTGGGAGGGAGCTTCTGGAGGCACTGCAAGGCGATGCCGGTGAATTTCCCGCCGAACTCAGCGTACTCTGCTAACACTGCGGTGCCTCTTGCCACGAAGCTGTAGATCAGCGATTCGCGACCCATGTTTTATCGTCTCTGGAATTCGATGGGAATGGAACAAGAGCTAGATAGCGCAGTGAGAGCACTCCAACCTCCGCAACGAGAACGAGAGATTACGCATCCATTTTGCAGAGAAGTCACGGTACCGCCACCCTATCCATGCACTCCTCTTATGTTTTTTTACCCTCTAGAAAGAAGAAGACATGCAGTCCCTGAAGTTTCGTGGTTTCTTCGATGTGATCATCAACTATTTATCCGGTTTAAGTCCTTGAATCTATGCATTTCTCTCGATCACGTCCCATCGCCAGTCGGTTCCGATCAATAAAAACCAATGCTCCTACGGTACTAGTAGAAAAATCCGATTTTAATAAGGTCAATCCGGACTCAAAATATCATTTCACGCAATTGAACTGTAGTTACCATGGCCCGAAAGTAAGTCCTAGCAAATGACTCATCATTCCATAGTGGCAATGTTTCATTTAGTGATAAAGATTTTGGCTAGGCATCAATCAACCCGCAAGTCGTCGACTTCGGTTTGTTGGAAATAGAGATAGATAGACTTAATTGAAAAAACTATACGGGTTAAATGACTCAATCACGTAAAACAAAAGTTTGCAAGAAACTACATTGAAGCAACAACATAAGTGAATCACAAGCAATGATCTGTTGGTACCTCTAAATCCAAACATTTCATACCTGGTGTGAGAATCTTATTATAAACGTCTCGAAAAAGCAGTCGAGAGGAAGAGTAGAAAAGGTAGTATGGAGTTGATCCCTAATCTCAACGAAACTTCCGAGAAGCAAACGATGGAAAGGGACGTTTAGGCTGCCACTCAAACCACACCTTTCCTAGGCAAACATCCTATTTACTTGCATAAATCAGTTGTGTCCACAATCAATTGTTGGGCACATATAGCCGACAACGTAAGTGGGCCCAAAAGTGGGCTTGAAAATGGGCCATATCGGTTTCAGCCCACTTCGATCGGTGTCCGAAAGCATAATTAGGATTTTTTTGGTTTTGTGAAGAGTGAAATGTAATGTTCATGCTTTGAAAAAGTTGGTAGGGTCGTAGACATGAATTATTTAAAAAAAAGATGGAACAATTTGAGATTAGCGAGTAAACAATGAGTAATGGAATAACTAGCCTAAATAGACCTAAAAAATGGATTTCAAGACCGGCAATTCTCAACATGACATGCAATTAAACGGGTTTGAACTTGGCATAAACAGGTTCTTATCTTGAATAGGGCGGCCCGTTTATGATCGGCAAATATATGCCTTACATGGGGTCAACTACTGAATAGGTTCAAACACGAATCGATGCACGTAATTTGTCACATAAAAGTGAATAGGATATTAAATATACTTTACCTCATTCGATACTTCATGTTTAGAGATTATTTCATCCTTAATAATTTATTGACAGAACACTTGCAAAAACATAAGTCAGTAACATATCTCGATCTACTGACGTAAAGTGAGATTACTTGAATTGTCTAAATGCATATTTGAACATGTTAAGCACATTAACAGTATAAAATGTGTATTGTAGTTTAAACACATATGAACACATAGTTGTAAATAGGTCAGCCTATCCCATTAAGTCAGCCTCTATAATGACATGTTTGATAATCATATTAATCCCGTCATGTTACGTCTTGTGGCCCACTTTATCAAAAGTATTATGTTTGTGTCGGTGTAATCCAATACATTAATTGAACGTGACCGATCCAGATTACTTATATTCATATCATACTTCCATTCTAACACAGCATACGACGCATCCTGATTTCAAGGGCTTCAATTTCAAAGACTTGTCTAGTCTCTTCAGATTGGACAATAACATAGTTCATTGATATTAGGGCGCCAAACTTTCTTTGAACTTTATAGTTATGACGTTAGAAAAGAAAAGGACAATATTAAAAACTGGGGCATTAGATTTCAATAAATCAGTAAGCATAATGTAATAAATAAAAGGAGATCTTAAAACTAGGGCATGCTTGATTGACGCTTGCATGATTAGATTAATTTCGAATCCGGTTCAACTCAACGTCTTGGCGGAAGGCCGCGACCGCGAATGGCGCCAGAAAGGCGGGG
The DNA here is from genome assembly GCA_019915185.1 of Eucalyptus camaldulensis. NCBI lineage: Eukaryota > Viridiplantae > Streptophyta > Magnoliopsida > Myrtales > Myrtaceae > Eucalyptus > Eucalyptus camaldulensis. Next base: position 11,659,801 of record JAHSVA010000001.1, read on the forward strand.
CCCCTCTTCCATATATGTATAAATAGGAAGTCAATTTGTTTGAAATTGAATCTAGGGCAATTATAGCATACCATGCCAACTAGAATAGATTTGAATTTGTGGGCATTTTAGCACCGTACGATATTGATGAATTGATCTTCACGGTCTGATCAGATCAGGCAAAGAAAGCAGCTAATCCTTTTTGGCTGGTTGTCACCAGTCAAGTTATTCGATTGACCATTTTTGTTCATGGTCGTATTTACTTGACAATTTAGACTCCATTTATTTTGTGAAAAGTGCATAATTTGATGGAAAAATTAGAAAAACGATCAATTGTATCGCTTTAAAATAACCGAACAAAAAAAATTTCTATCGTCTACGAAAATATTTAAATATAAATTATTGTTTACAATAAAAATATTTTCAATTGGATAATTATTTTAAGCGGTACAATCGATCATTTTGAGGAATATATTGTGTAAATTATTTATTTTTCGCAAGACAAACAAAGTCTTAATAACATTTAATGAAAATTCGAGAAAATATTGATCGCACTAAAGTTTGGCTAGTGACTGATGACGCATCTACACTGACTTTTTAAATATGTAAAAGTTGCTAAGTAATACGATAATATTACTTTTTATTTAATTAGTGAAGAATAAAACTTGACTTTTGTATTAAAAGCCACTGATTACTGGGTTCAAACTTGCATTTTATGGTCGTTCTTTAGCCAAATCATATTGAATGCATCATTCGAACTCGGCTTAAGCATGATTTTGAATTTAATAGAATGATTTAGACAGTTGAATCCAATCCTGAAAATAACAAATGAAAATCAATGTCTTAACGTCTTAAGGTTAATGGTATCTCGACATATGTTATTTATGGAAAAAAAATTGATTTCTCAATTTCTATTTCAGAAACTGAGAAGTTAAAAATTTTAGCTTCTGATTTCTTCTTCAAATCTATTTCTGGAATAGAAATCTATTTTAGAAATAGAGAAATCAAATTGCATTATTAAACGAATTTCTGTTCCAAACCTGTTCCCGGGAACAAAGAAACAGAGAAATTAAGAAACATAAATTTTATCATCCGCAGCCTAAAAGTGCCCCTTACGCACCTGTTAAGGACTGTTAATTCTAATACTTTACAAATACAAAAATTTATATTCGAATACTATTTTTCAATTCTTCGAGAGTCTCGATTAGTGTCTTTAGGGCACTAATTAACAAGATGATAAATTTACTCAATCACATCGAAACTATTTACCCTCTAATCTTACCTAAGTCAAAGAGTCATCACTAATTATAAGTGAAATTACAGGTCACAAACTGGTTGTCCAATCAAAAACAAACATCATGTATTCATCGTTGTAAGCCAAACGTACATCCGTGTGTCCTCCACCGTGATATGCATGACACCCAAGCGGGAAAATCATCATCGTTTTCCATCATCGATCAAGATCCGGTGCTCCCAATAGCCCACGTGGGGCTCCCGTCAACGGTCAACGCCATCCCCTTGCTCATCACTACCGCGATCGAGTAATTTTCCCCCCTGAAATGCCCTCGTCCCATAGGGCAACGGTTTTGATTTCGATTTCTTGGTAGTGGTGGAATTTTAAATAATAATAATAAATTTTAAAAAAATTCACCTGCTTTTATTTTTGTCCACCTTTCGATGCCCACTATCTCTCTCCCCCACTTTTGCTTTCGCCTTTGCTCGTGCTCAACGTTCGGTAGCAGAAAGAGAGAGGAGGAGAGAAAATAATATTATAAAGCTAAGATAAGTTGGGATAAATTGGGTTGTCTATGTGAATTAGATTGAGTATTATCCACATACTAATTTAGAGATATTCATAAGTCGGTATATGCATGGAGCTGTCAGCGGAAATTCGCAATCGAATCGGTGTATGAGGCTTATTAGTTCATATGTGAGAGCGAAATAAATTAAAATGTTTTTCATGATTTTTATTGACCAGACAAGGGATTTCTTTTAAGGATGTGCTACTAATTACATTTAGTTTTAATTGAATATATTTAAAATGGTCTGGGTCTAATTAGTGGACCAATATAATAGGGTTTTTTTCTCTTTACCGAAAAGATTTATGCCAAAGAAAATGATAATTTAGCTGAAAACTCAAATTATATTATTAAATTCAATTTTCAATCCAAATTAAATAGCGCTTCTTACCAATTTTTATCAACTGCAGGAAAGGAAACCAATAGATTAACAAAACCACCAATATTTATACACTAATTTTTTATTCCATGTGTGTAAGTCATGAGAAAAATTTCTATTGTCTTGGGTAGAATGCCTTTATCAAGTGATTGTTCATAACTTTTTGTGACGATCTACTTCATGTAAGATTTCATACATTTCAATCAAATCATGATCAAACTACTTAATTTAGAAAAATCTTGAACCAAATAAATTATAGTCCTTCAAATCATTAGTCAATCCCACGGTCACCAAAAAAAGAAAAAAAAAACAACATGCGTTGTATCACATCGGAAGAGAAAGGGTGGGCAAGAGGTACCAAATCAAAAGCACTTTATCCTTTTTGGGCTGTTGAAACATTAGAATAATGTGGATAAGCTTGTCATAAGGTTAATCATGATTCCTTTTTATAAGGATTACGCATGATTAATATGAATGGGGTGAAGTAGAGAGTGCATGAGAAAAGATTCGGGCACTCCCTTCGAACTTGAATCACAAATGGAGTACCTTTTAAGATTTCTAGTGATAGTTCTTCTTGAAGAAATTGACAGGAAGCAAAGAGTTTATGGACATAAGAGACGGGCATCGCTCAAGCAAAGGAGACGCTTGGCAAGGCTGACCCTCGCTTGAGCAAGGCTAGCCCGGTCCGAGCCTTGCCCAAGCGAAGGTCGATCTCGCCCTCGCTAAGATGAGGCCAGCTCACCCTCACCAAGAAAGAAGGAGAAACAAAAAATAAAGGAAATCAAATGAAAAAAAAATCAGAAAAATAATAAAAAATCGAAACATTATTACAATATTACTAAAAATTATCTACATTAGCGTTGATATTGCTACATCAGCTGGTCGGCATCCATGTTAGTAAAATCCAACCAAAATTAACTGAAATGAATAAATTAGCACAAAGTCGAAAAGATTAAGACTAAATAGGCACTAGTTCGAAATATTTATGATTAAATTGGTACCATTAAAAGGTTTTTTTTATTGAATTGACACGAAGTCAATAGATTTAAGATTAAATTGGCACTGTTAAAAGATTTAGGACCAAATTGGCGCTAATGCAATATTTGATAAAACCCTAATCTCTAAACTCATCTTGTGGCAAAATCCTAGTCATCCATTCTGTGAATTTGATTTGAGAATAAACTCTTTCTCTCCGTTACCTGATAAGAACAGAACAAAATCCTACTCAAGCGACATCGTCTTTGTTTAAAAGCGTACTGCGTTGAGCTCCACTAATGCGTTCATTGTACATGTCAATGTTATTAGCCACACCTGGTGCCGCATAAGGCTTGTGCTTTTTTTATTCTGCGGATGTCTTTCGTGCTTTTGTTCTTTTGGGCGATAATCTGAAAACCGGGGTCATCTTTGTCTAAGAGAACAAGTCATGCTTTTTTTTTTTTTTTGGGCATTTTGGCCACCAGATATTTGGGCTACAGTTCACTAGCAAATCGTATTCTTGAAATTTGTACTTGTAAGGTTGCATGAGCAGGGATAGCTCTCATAGAGAAAATAATGAATTCATGAGACAAAAGAAGAAGAAGAAGAACTTTGGGAGGTGGTGTCTTCCTAGTGTTTCGGTCGTTTTGAATTCAATCAAGCAAAAGTACTTGGACGCAGTGTTTTCTTTTATTAATAAAAGTGACTTCCGAAAGAGTGAACAATTTGTGTTATAGATCAGAAACAAATGTATCATTTACTGTTTGTCTAATGGTTGCAAGGGATATTTCATGTGGGAACAACTCTTTTCAAAGGCACCAAAAGAGTACGAAAATTTAATTAACTAGGTCAATCCAAGAAGAGCATGCTGGCGAGTAATGAAGAATTCCAAAATGAAACCGTATCATAAATCACTTCTCTAGTCGAGAAGGTATCGTATGTCTACTTGACTTTTCCTTTATTCTCAACAAACAGAACAATGTGCAGGCAACGAAGAAATCAGGAGCACAATATCAAATCAAATAGGAACCGAGGAATTCGATCCGATTCTAGTCAATTTCAGGGGGGCACCATGTTGAGGATGAAGAGTGAGCATAGGGATGGGGGCGTGCTTGTAAGAAGGAGATAGCTGCACCGAGAAGTTTTGCAAAATCAAGGTCAGAGCAACTTTCGCTTCAAGGAAAGCAAAGTTTTGGCCAATGCAATTTCTAGGACCCCAACTGAAAGGGAAAAAACAAAGCTTATTCTTGGTTGCTTTTGAAACTCCCTCAGAGAATCTCTCCGGATTGAACTCTCTGGCATCATCCCCCCAAATCTCCGGATCATGGTGGATTAGGATAATGGGCACAAGAAGTAGAACTCCTGGAGGTATTTGTATATCTCCCAACTTGGTTGTCCTGTGAACTGTTTGCGCTGTCATATATACAGGCGGATATAATCGAAGCACCTCGTTCAGTATCATGCTTACCTGCATATAAACCAATTTGTTGTTAGTCTGTTTTTGTCCACAAAGACATTGAGAATGCAATGATTAAATTATCTAAACCTTGCCTTGTGGACCTAATTCATCAAACTGAATACCATTCAAGTGATCAATATTTTAACTTTGAATGCAAAGAGAACGATCCGTATGTCTTTCCTCTGTCGCTAGCAAAGAGACGAACAGCAACTAGATTTCAGGTTAGGTCTTTACAATTTCCTACAATTTTCGCTTCACTTTTTTGTCTGTCCTTTTCTCTTCTTTTTTTGGCAGAAATCCATTTATTGATGCGAGTTTTGAAATTCAGGAATATATGGAGTTAAATTAAGATAAACAGCAGACAAGGCAACGGGAATCTTTACAATTTTTAGTTGGCTCAACCCATCAAAATGAGGTTTTTTGTTGCCGAAAACTTGCAGAACTTCTTCTCTTGCTCTGTCTTGCCAGCTTTTGTGCTTGCTCAACAAAATCAGAGTCCAAGTAAGCAAAATAGAGGTAGTCTGAGCCGCAAAGTTGAACGCTTTGCACTCTTGAATCACATCCTCTATGCTCATGCCCTTTTGATGCCCAGACTCTTGAATTTCTTTCCTGTTTGATTTTAGCAACAGTCCGAAGAGATCTTCGTCATCTACTCCTCCTTCCTTCACTGCCTTCTCTCTTTTGGTCACTACGTCTTCCAACAATCCTTTGACTTTATGGTCGATTTCTTTCATCCTCTTGTTTAGTTTGGTCGGCAAGAGGCTGCATTATTTTTATCCAAGTCGACTTCAAGGTGAAAACTTTAAACAACAATTTGGGTTTCTATTGCATATATGCTTCACTACATCAATACGCTCAATCATTTTCCCCCGTTCTATTAAGTTTAGAAGTTCCAAAAATAGAAATCTCGATAACAATTCAATTGAAGATTTGCCTCACCAAACATTGTTTTGACATGAAAAATTTGTAGCGATCCCTGTATACTATTTTAAGATGGCAATCCAACCATTAACCATGATTTGCAAAATCATAAGAAAATTCTGGAAGGTTGCAACTGACTCCATGGATGTTCTCTCTTTTTTGTTATATGCATTTGCAACAGCTAAAAGATCTCGGAATAAGTTGTTGCTAAATCTCGACTTACTTCCACCCTGGGATGAAAGCCAACTGCTGAATTTTGTTAGCGAGCCCAATTTGTTCTTGTTGAAGGAGGACGATGCCCTTGACTTGGTCGTAGGTACCACCGAAAGCAGCTCTACAGAGTACATCGCCCGTCAAATGCTGAAGGTGAGGCCACACATCCGCATCACCAGCCAAACTTTGTTTCTCCCATCCCCTAATCATCTCCTCACAACTTTGACATGATGCTTCCACTACATGCTGTAATATTTCAACAATTAAAAAAGGCTAAGTAAGTTAAATGTATGTACTTTTAAAACATTAAATTTCTGTGGACCACGGCCATAAAATGTGACGAAATTATTAATCATTTTAAGTTCCATTAGAAGTTGCACTTGGTCAGGAAATGATTGGCCCCAAGCAGTAATACCTTCAACTTTTCGTAATGAAAAGCCGGATTGATGATCTTTCTATGTTTGGCCCATTTCTCCCCCTCAATATCCAGGAGCCCCGATGCCAAGATGTCTGCAATGCCCGCAGGATGTGGCTTCTCAAATTCATCAATCCGTGAAAATATTTCTTTCAACATGTCTGAGTCCATGATGTTCAGCACAGGCATTGGCCCTAACCAAGTAAAGCAAAGCTTACCTGCAATAACCAATATCTAGAGATATCATTTATTAAGGCGTCAAATGGCTACTGGATTCCATATTTCACCCATTTGTGTGTGTCAGGTGCTTAAACTAGCAAATGCATCGAAAGCACCTGACTTCAAACCCATCTAGTAGATCGATTTGCATGAGAAAATGAGCAATATTGGTCGCCTTCTGATGGTCGCTGGCTACATAGCTGCCATTAATTTGTAATGTGACTATGCCACTAAAAGCAACACGTTTAGTGTTGGAAAATCTGCCTTATAGCATGATTTGCTGAAAAGGCACCAGAAATATATTTTCTTTAGCAGATTTTTAGCTAGAAATTACAGCCTAGTGTGAGTTGAGATCGTACTTTGTTTTGTACTAGGAAATTGAGTTTATCCAATCAACAATGTTATACCATTGGCTGGAAAAATTCCACTGCATCTCAACTTTGATAAAATGCATACCGTATTTCTTGATGGAGTGATGATAGAAAGGGAGAACACGAGGCACAATGTCGTTGGAGAAAGGAGCAATGGGTTGAGATTGAACTTGCTTGTTCATTCTGATGATGCCTCTCAGGTCTTGAAACAAAAGCCTGTAAGCAGTTCCATTTAGACCTTGTCGCCTCAGAAATCTTTCTAGCTTCTTCGGCTTCAACAAAAACAAACTAAGTATTTTCCATGCGCAAGTGCAGAAGGTGATCAGAACAAGGGAGAGAATAATTGAATAAGCCAAGGACGTTTCCATATTCTATGTTAAAAACATATAACACGCTTGTCTTGTTTCTGTGAGAGGATTTAAATAGGAATCTTGGGGAGCAGAGTTATGGACAAAGGGATAAACCAATATTTTACAACAAATTATTCATTCTGAAAGGGTGATTGGGGCTTACTTCTCGCGAGAAAAAAAGGCAGTAACAGTCATGATGCTATCAGATGGTGATTGTTCAAAATTATCTCAGGATTTTTTTTTTTTTTTTTGGTCTCTCCTAATCTAACTTTCAACTCACTCTCAAGCTTTTACCTACCTCTTTGTAGAGAGTAGTTGAACCCTGACACTTGAAACTAAAAGTCCCCATCCCTAATTTCCTTGAGAAGGTAGAAAATTGAACTCATCGCCTCCCCTTTTCCATGTGGAAGGGTAGCTACTGAGGCAACCTAATAGTTATTTGGGGAAAGATAAAAAGTCATTCGAGATTTTTTTCACGAAAAATGAATGATTTGGAAAATATTTTTCATAAAATATCTGTTTGAAATAATTAGCCAATAAAAAGTATTTTCATTATCAACAACAATTTATGTCCAAACATTCTCGTAAATGATAAAATATTTTTCTTTAATTAATTGTTATAAGTGATATGAACATCATTCTTAGGAAAATGTTCTCCAATTTTTTTATATTTTTCATGAAATAAACAAAGTCTAAAAGTTAGAATCGATCCAATATGATTTGAATTCTTTGGGTACATTTAATTCGGCTTATGGGGAAAATTTTTGGGAAAATGTAGAAGACTTTGGGTTAAAGGGTTTTTTTTTTTTTTAAATGCAAGTAGAGTTCAATAAATTGTAATTTAAAAATGTATTGAGAAACAACTTTGATTTAAATGTTGCTTGAAAAAATCACACTTTGTAAAGAACTTTTGTGTTTCTTTTTTTAAAGAAAATCTCAAAACTGGCAAAGGGGTCAATGCTTAGCAAGCGGCCAGCAAGCCAGATCTTGGGTGCCAAATCTGGCATGAGCCCTTCGCTGGCAACGTTACGCGAGTTTAGAACATTTCCAACATTATGAAAATTTAGCGAGGGTAACATGGAAGAAAAAATATATCAACATTTCAAAAATGCCCAAAGCCTAAAGCACCTTCAAACCTATCTTGGGCTAAAAGCATTTAGAGACCTTTGGAAACACAATTGCATCTCTTCCTAAAAAAAAAAGAAAAAGTCAAAGGCTACTGCAGGTGCTTTTGCCAGCACTTTGCCAAAACTCTTAAGGGGTCTAGAGAGCCCTATTTGCTCGACCGTGAAGGAGATCTATTTAATCAACTCTTGGTGCCATTGAATCCCCTATCTTCTTGCTAAAAGGGAGTGAGACCACCCAGAACTGGCTTTATCACAATTTACTATCTTGCCTTAAATGGATCTTTGCCCATTTCATTGCTTTCTTGGATAGGCTTAACCCTGTGGATTTAAACTATATGTGCTTAACACTAACGAATCCGCTACTCCAACTGGAGAGACTTAGTTTCTCACTCGAACTAGATTGGCTAGAGCCTATCTGCTTGTGAGATCGGAGAGATCATTTGGTTGGGAAACTTAGGATAGACTAGACAAATTTTGCACCAGCTGGCGGGGCTTACAAAAGAACTTCAACTGCATTCCTTTGAACTCAATTGGATAGATTGCAACATTTCTCCTTGACCTAGCATTTTACTCTGCTTCTCTCAAGCTGCTGGATGAATCTCCTGCTTATCCCGCAGCTATGTAAACTTCCCCTTACTTGCTTTGCTGTAAAAGGAATGGAGCTAGATATGCCTGCCTTTTATTTTACTAGCTTCGATTATGAGTTAGAATTACATAATAGTTAGAATATGCATAATATAGTAAATCATATTAATTAAATTAGTTCAGTAATTAACTATTTAGATATGAACTCATATATATTATTGATTTGTGTATATTATATAATTGACGTTTTGCTTCTCAATAGCTAGAAAGTGAAGAAAGACACGTCGCCCAAATCTAGTCGAGGGCCTCGATGCCCTCGCCCAGACTAGGTGAGGTCGTTGGCCCTCGGTTGTGGCCAACAACCTCACCGACGATTACAAAAGAAAGAAAGAAAGAAAGAAAGAAAACAAAATAAAAGAAGAAAATGAACAAGAAAAGAAAAAATTAGAGAAATTTAAAAAGAATTACAAAAATTGCCTACATTAGCGTAGGTCATGTTATATAGAATGGTCAATGCTGACTAAACGGTCACAACTGAGATTTTGGCTAAAATTGACGAAAATGACTAAATTGACAAATCATAAAAAGGTTTACGACTAAATTGGCACAATTAAAAAGTTTAGAATTACATTGACAAGTCGTAAAATGGGTGGAGACTAAATGTGGCTAACGATCACAATAAAACTAGGTCAAAGTTGAAGACTTGGATAAGATACTCTTGCTGTTATTTCTTAAATGTATTTAAAGTACGAGGCAGCTAATGGTTTAATGAAAGACATTTGCTAGAATAAATGCAACACAATAACTTTCCTAAACTATAGCCTTTGTACATGGAAAGACAAAAAATTCTCGGATTCGCCCCAGTGGCCACCCTTCCAACATGGAAGGAGGAGGTGAGGGGTTCAAATCCCCACCTTCTCAGGGGGAGATGGGGTGGGGACGCATAAGTTTCAAGAGTGAGTTTCGACTCCCACGCCCTGTAAAAGGCAAGACAAAAGTCTGAGAATGAGTGTAGAGTAGGAATAGAGTAGGACTGACTAAAAAAATAAAAAAAGTAAGGTAAAAGAATTTGTCAACTGTGAAAACTCTTGATGCACTTGCCAAGAGTATATAATTGCTCGACTGGTCTTGATTTGATTGAGATCAATTTGTGGAACTGCTTTGCTGTTGAGAGATTCTTTCTCCAATGAGAGTGAGGGCTTTATGTAGTAGGCGTAAATGGAGATCCAGATCTAGCGCAACGAAGAAGTCGTTTAAACGCAAAGAGAGGCACATGGCTTTAATATACAAAGTTTTACTTCAAACATAAACTCACCCACGTAAGCAGTGACATTACTTTTATTTTCCCTAAGACTCCCATCCTGTCCTCCAATCCGCACATCATGTTGATTTCAAAGATCCAAGTCTAGCGCAAGAAGTTGTTTAAACGCAAGAGAGGCACATGGCTTTGATATACAAAGTTTTACTATATTATACAAGCATAAACTCATTCACGTGATTAGTGACATTATTTTTATTTTCCCTAAGTCTCCCATCCTGTCCTCCAATCCGCACATCATGTTGATTTCAAAGATCCAAGTCTGGCGCGAGGAAGAATTCGTTTAAACCATACGAGCGGCACATGGCTGTAATATACAAAGTTTTACTATGATATACAAACATAAACTCACCCTCGTAAGCAGTGACATTATTTTTATTTTCCCTAAGTCTCCCATCCTGTCCTCCAATGCGCACATTATGTTGATTTCAAAGATCCAAGTCTAGCGCGAGGAAAAATTCGTTTAAACGCAAAGAGCGGCACATGGCTTTAACATACAAAGTTTTACTATAAACTCACCCACCTGAGCAGTGACATCAGGTTGCCCCCCCCCCCCCTTCCCCCGAAGGAGAGTGGACCGGTAGGGCAGTGGGGAAGGAATATGTTTCAAGGTCCTTCCCAGCCTCTAACCAGTCTGCTTCCTGGCTGTCAATGCCTTTTAAGGGCTTGCCTAAAACGACTTTTTTACGTGTAGAACCCCGTGAGGGACCGAATCACGGGTCAGTTTTGTCTCTGACCAGGATAGATTTTTTCACCAGGGCGATCTTCCTGGGGGGTTTCCTCGCTAGGGGCTTCGATTCCCCTAGGTTACTCCCCCTCACAGCCTTTAGACGGCACCGTGAAGGAGCAGTTTAAGGTTCTGCTCAAGACCTCAGTCTTTCGGGTTGTTAACCCAACCACTATATTTTTCCTGGTGTGGGAGCTGCCAATACCCCCTTGTGCACCGGGGTTCCCGTGGAAGCGCAGGGGTGGGGCATCTACCCATGCCCAGGGGCTTTGTTATCAGGGTTGTCCCCCCCGGAGCGCTGCAATTTAAGGTCATGCCGAGGACCAAGTTTTACTATATTATACAAACATAAACTCACCCACCTAAGTAGTGACATTATTTTGATTTTCCCTAAGTCTCTCATCCTATCCTCCAATGCGCATATTATGTTGACTTGAAAGATCCCAAGATTCGTTTTTGGAAAATACATCTCCAAATTGTCAGAAAAGAGGCACATGGCCTTTCTATTAGGGGTGAGCATAATTCCAAGATGGAACCGGAAACCTATAACCTAAAACTTAGAAAGGAGGCATGTGGCCTGTCACGCCCCGATCCTCGGGCACGCACACATCCTTCTCACTTGGTCGATTTTATAATGCGATATCCCAGGACTATAGATCGCCGACCCTTTAATTTACTAAGCATATGCGGAAGCAATTATAATCCCTAGACAGTGAATCGATGGGATAGAAAAGCAATGCCATATTTTTCATATTGAAACGTATAACCAAACTTTTATACAAAACATAAACCAGATTACTTCACAATTATTCACAACTTTTTACTCTAACTTTATTCACATCAAAATGGAGTTTTCAAAAGAAGATAGAATCTTAGTCCATCCAGGTCGTACTCAATATCCCTCTCGGTATTATCTTCTTCTTCCAAAAATTCTTCTCCTCAGGTTTCACCTCAGAGTTCTCTTTCTCAGATTCCTCCTCCTCATCGGGGTCCTGAAATGTTTTTCCCAAACCAGGATGAGACTACGTCTCAGCGAGTTCTACCCCATTAAGGCTCGATTAGTAAATCATTATACTATAGGCTGCCTAAACACGCATAGGATAGAGGACTTACCTTGGCCTTAGATCCCACATGCAAGTCAGTACAATTCATAATAGGCACCCATTACTCAAAACAAATCTAACCAGTCGATTACATGTCAGCCTGACCATTTCCGGTCATTCAAGCTATTACTAATCAATCCTAATTGATAGAACCAATCATCGAGCCACGTGCATTCTCCAAGGAGACATACTTTGTCACTAAGCCACGTGCATTCTCCGAGGTGATATATACATCTAATCACCGAGCCACATGCATTCTCCAAGGCGACATACTTCGTCACCGAGCCATGTGCATTCTCCGAGGTGATATATACATCTAGTCACAGAGCCACATGCATTCTCCAAGGCGACGTACTTCGTCACCGATCCATGTGCATTCTCCGAGGTGACATATCTAACCATCAAGCCCCGTGCATTCTCCAAGGCCACGTACTAATCATCGAGTCACGTGCATTCTCCGAGATGATGTACTATTCACCGGGCCACGTGCCTTTCATGATGATTCATCCCATTTCTAAAGTAATTATCCACAACTTTAATTTGTACTCAATTTACCCAAATAATCAATTTAGGAACATATCCTAAAAATCCATAATTAAATCAATTCAGCACAAATAAATAAATGGACTGCGCCACGACAATCAGCATGAGATTCCGGTCGTCGGCCATCTTAATCTTAATTTCCGAAAAATAAATAAATAAATAATTAATTTCAAAAATTAATTAATAAATATTAAAAATTCAATTTAGCTCAAAATAAAGCCCAATTAAATAAACAGACTTCACCACGGTCATTAACATAATATTCCGATCACTGGCCATCCAGTTGAATTTTTGGAAAATAAATAAATAATTAATTTAATTCCAAAAAATAATATTTAAATACCAAAAATTCCACTTAGGCCCGAATTGTCAAATAGAAGCCCGATAAAGGGTTGGAAAAATCCCGAACTACCCTCAATAAATAGTAGACCATGTCTACTTGTTAAATACACATTCAATTTGTCTAATTTGCATCACAATTAACTAATAAACACTAATCTAACCACCTAAACCTAATTAAATAAAACTAAACAACCATTAAGTATAATTAGCCCACTAAGCAAATATTAGTGAGATTACTCACCGGAATCATGCGTAAATCGGATCAATCCAATGGGGGTGACGCGAGGAACAATACTTCCCAAAGCACGGCTCGGGTTTGGGGCCTGGAAACGGCCTAAAGTGGCCCACAAGCCGGCTCGAAACTCATTTGGTGGGTTGTTGGTTTGGCTGCAAAACATAGAGAAAGAGAGAGGGTTGGGGGCGGCAAGGGGTTGGGAAGGTAGGCGGCGGCTCGGCGAGGCTGCACGACGGCCGGTCAGAGCTGGGCGGCGGCTGGAGGTGGTCAGTTCGAGATGGACAGAGACTGAACGGGGTTGGACGGCGCACGGCTAGGACGGCAAGCACGGGCGTGAGGTGGCGGGGCACATGGCGTCGCGCGGGTGACAGAGCCCGAGCGGCAGCGAGCGGCTCCTGTCTTTGTGCAATTTCTACTTCTGTCTTCTGTCTTCTGTTCGAACAATGAGGGGGAGAGAGAGTCGAGGGAGAGAGAAGGAGAGATGAGAGAGAGAGAGAGAGAGAGAGAGAGAGAGAGAGAGAGAGAAGGAGATAAGAGTTGAAAAGTCAAAAAGAAAAAGGGAGAGAGGAGAAGCAAAATTGAAACCGGCAAGGAGGGGGTCGGTGAAGGTTCTCGCACGTGGGGAAAGAGAGAGAGAGAGAGAAAGAAAAAGAAAGAAAGAAAGAGAGAGAGAGAGAGAGAGAGAGAGAGAGAGAAAAGAGAAAAGGGGGCGTTTGGCTAAAAAAGGAAAAAGAAATGGGAATATCACAAAAATAAAAGGATTTCCTCGAATAGAAAATCCTAATCCCAATTTCTTTTAAATTGGCTCATAGAAGCTCGAGAGAAATATCAACTTAGAGTTCTTGGTCCCCACTTGCAATTGCATCCAAAATCCCTCTTAAAATTTCTCTCAAATAACTCTCCCAAAAATCAATTGATATTTCCATTATCAAATTGATTATTTTCTTTATCCAAGAATCCCACATACTTCTTAATTTCACCATCAAAATTAATCCCCGGCTTCAACTGAACGAAAACGGCCATAACCTGACTTTGTCCCAAAAAGTTTCGGTTGATAGAAAAATCTTCTGAGACTGAGTCGTGGATCCTAGAATTTATTGTGACATGACAGAATATTCAATTTCTGAAATTAGACTTAAATCAACGGTTAATTTCCATTTGTGGCGTTTTTAGCGTAACCTAGGCTACCGGGTGGTTTCAGAACTTTTAAGGCAAATGACCCGTGGTCGATTTTCTTCAAACCACTATGAACCCATTTGACTCAATGGCAACTCTCGATTGTTGTGAAAATCTCGAGGATTCAATTACGGACACATGGTACCAAAATGACAGTAAAATCAAATTAGTGTCGGTCGACAAGAATTTTCCAGTTTAGTGGAGTCACCCACGATCAGCCATACATCTCAGTCGAATAAACATATCTTTGATCTTAAATCGATTTTTAACTGTGCCGCAATGGCCTCTAAAGATGAGCACGGTCAAGAAGCCGATTCTTAATCGAACTCTCAAGTTTATTGGCTTAAATTTTCTTAATTACTTACCCAGACAGTCTAGTTATCTTAAGAGTGATTGGCTCTGAGAATAGCCCTATAAATGCATCAACGACTGCCCGATTAATTCAATAGAAAACAGGTTGAGAAATTCAGGATGTCACATGGCCTTTCTATTAAGGGTGAACATAATTTTAGGATGGAACTGGAAACCTATAACCTAAAACTTAAAACTAGCCTTTAGTTTTTCTTGTCCTATGTTTTCGAGCGATTCTATGACATTTCATGGCATCCAAGGATAAGTGCATAATCTGAAATCACTATTCTAAATTTCCAATTTTTGTGACATCCATGTGTCACGGGCCAAAAGAAGGTCCACCTGAGAGGTTCCTGAGAGTCGACCATGACACGACCGTGGTAGACCTCTTGTGCTCGCTCGTATTCCCAACGAGCCTTCTCTCTGAAGTTTCTAGAAGACTCTAGCTTCATTTATGTCGATAACTAGTAGTTAAACATTTATATCTAGTAGTTGGCACTTATGTTGGTAGTTGAGGCAGTGCGATCTCATCCACCGATAGAATTCTAAATCAATGGTTATAATCCGAGGCCTTCAACTATAAGAAGGGGTGACCTCGTTCATTTGTAAGCATCCACTACTTCTGCAATATAAAGCAAAGCTTCTTTCCAAATCCCTTCTCTCTAGATTCTTTCTCTCTCTACAATCCGGGTAAGGCGAGCGAGTGAGCGTTCGACCGAGCAAGGCTTGGCTTAGGTGCTTCGGCAATCCAATCCGATCCTAAAGTGCCTGAGTCATCATGCAGTCATGATCTCAATCGATCAACCCGTGACAAGTGATATCAGAGCTAAAGAGAGATTTGTTTCTAAGAGATTGAAGAGTGCCAATTGTTCGAGAGAATGTCAAGCCAAGAAGCGGCTATAGTTGGAGAGGATGTGCCAATCAAGGACACGCATAGCAAAGCAAAGAAAAGAGATGCCTCGGTGGATGCTGCGGCCACGTTCGATGAGAAGATTGGGAAGATCCAGAGTGCCGTGCTCGAACTCATGGAAGGTCTTAATGACATGCGAGACTGGATCATGGAGGTTAAGGGCTCGCTCTGTGAAGACTTCACGACCAGCATCAACCAAGCCACGGCTCCATTGTTTGACAAGGATGAAGCTCTCAAAGCATCGATCGATAGTTTGAATGAGCGTGTCCAAATAATTGAGGAGGTAAGCCCGTGTAGGGAAGAGGTTGAAGCCATGAAGGCGGAGATCCAAGAGCTCAAGACCGAGCTCGCCCTATGCAAGCTAAGCATCACGAACGGTGCGATGCCTACTCAAGTGGTGCCTAAAATTGAGGTGCCCAAACCCAAAGAGTTCAAAGGCAACCGGTCCACCCAAGAGGTGGACAACTTCGTGTGGAGCATGGAGCAATACTTCGGTGCCGTCAATATTTGAGATGAGTCAATTAAGGTACGAATTGCTTCCATGTTCCTCTCTGATACAGCAATGCTTTGGTGGCGCAATAGGTGCGATGAGATTCGACACGACGCTAATCCCATGAACACGTGGGAAGACTTTGTGAGAGAGTTCCACGACTATTTCTTCCCCAAGTTTGCTCAACAAGAAGCCCGAAGCATGCTCCATCGCCTCGAGCAAAGAGGCGCGATCTAAGAGTACGTGAAGGAGTTCACGGAGCTCAAACTCCAAATTCGCAACCTAAGCGAAGAGGAGTCTTTCGGAGTGTTCATGGATGGACTGAAGCCATGGGCACAACTTGAGCTGAAGCGGTAGGACGTGAGTAATCTTGCGCGTGCGCTAAGCATGGCCGAGTCTCTTGTCAACCTCCCCAAGGTTGAGCCGAGGAACAACTGAGCAAGAGATTGGAGGTCGAATTGACCCGAAGACAACACGAGAAGCATTCCCTGAGGCGCGCATGATCAAAGCAGCCGAGCCAAAACATGGGGAGAAGGGACTTCTAAGCCGTCCTTCCAAAGAGGTCGACCACCGACGAACTACGCGAGTAAGTTCGATCAACCTCCGCCCTCTCCTTGCTTTATTTGCAGAGGTCCGCACTGGACCCAAAAGTGCCTGAAGAGGGGATGAATCAACGCTCTCCTAGCCATTGATGAGGTGGAGGAGGAGCCCAAAGAAGAAATGCGGCAAATCCGACTCAGAGGTGTGAAGACAATCAACTCCATCCGAGCTCGATGACAGCCCAAAGGAATCACACCAAACACTGACATGTTCTTCGTCGAAGTCGAAGTGTGTGGCCGAACGCTTTACGCTTTGGTCAACACCAGCACGTCGAACATGTTCATGTCGACCGAGGTTGCAAAGGCCTTGAAGCTTCATGTGGAGCCAACCGGGAACAAGTTCAAACCGATCAACTCGGAAGGCGTCCATGGCGTAGGGTCGACTCCGGATGTAAACGTCAAGATTAGCGCATGGAAGGGCAAGATGGATTTCGAGGTAATTCCACTCGATGATTATGATCTCATCCTTGGTATTCAATTCTTCCATAGTGTGAGATTTATGATCAACATGAGGACCAAGTGTCTCGTGATCCTCGACCCGCAATATCCGACGACGATTCCCATGATCAAGGGGGTGGTCGACACCAAGACCATCGCCACAATCCGACACCTCGACAAAGACTTGAAGTCCGTGAAGCGACTCAACAAGTTGTCCGAGGTGAAGTCGAAGGTAGAATTGGATCATACTCCAACACATGCCATGCCCATCCAAGTGCTCTTCCCCGAGGTTGAGTGCACGCTGCATGCTCCGTCCAAACTGAAGATGGAGCGGCGCGACAAGTTCGAGTTCATCATAAAAGGTTATGGTCATTTGTACATGAGCGTCCGCACCAAACAATATCGAAGGAAAAGAGCTCGTGCCAAAGCAAGGAAGGCCGCTCGTCGAGCTGAGAGTGATAAGGACGTTGCTCAATTGAGTGGGGGATGAAAGAAGGTCAACTCGAGAGGTTCCCCAAAGTCGACCATGACACGACTGTGGTAGACCTCCTGCGCTGGCTCGGATTCCCAATGAGCCTTCTCCCCGAAGTTTCTAAAAGACTTTAGCTTCATTTATGTCGGTAACTAGTAGTTAAACATTTATGTCTAGTGGTTGGCACTTATGTCGGTAGTTGAGGTGGTGCAATCTCATCCACCAATAGAATTCTAGATCAATGGTTGTAATCCGAGACCCTCGACTATAAGAAGGGGCGTCCTCCTTCATTTGTAAGCATCCACTACTTCCGCAATATAAAGCAAAGCTTTTTTCCAGAGCTCTTCTCTTTAGATTCTTTCTCTCTCTATGATTCGGGTAAGGCGAGCAAGTGAGCGTTTGACCAAGCAAGGCTTGGCTTAGGTGCTTTGGCGATCCGATCCGATCCTAAAGTGCCCGAGTCGCTGCGCGGTCATGATCCCAATCGATCGGCCCATGACACATGACTGGGACTAGGACATTTATTTATCTTTGTATGTCCAGATATGAGTTGTGATCAAAGGATTATAGCAAATGGTGATCATTATAGGTAATGATTTACTGCAATCATTCAATTAAAAGTATAGATGGAATATCGGTAGACTTTGAAATTGACACTGGAACCTATGATAGAATAGGTTTCAGATTCCAAAAATTAATGAACTTGTTTCAACTAGTAGGTTTCATGTTCTATGTGAAACCTGAATGGAATTTGGAAAAGGTTATCCCTACTTAGTATATAAAGTACTACTATATTATACATACATAAAATCACTCACATGTGCCGCAACATTATTTTGATTTTCCCAAAGATGCCCCTACGGTCTTCTAAGGCATAGATGCGGTACATTATTTTGATTACGTTGACTCCGGAGACCACAAGACTGTTTCTTTTAAAAAATGTGTCTCCAAATCGAGATAGAAGTCTAGACCGAGAAGGAAAGGAAGTGATTGGAACGTTATAATTGTCAGAAAGAAAGGCACATGGCCTTGCTATATATGGTGTCACGACATAATACACACATAAACTCACCAAACTTGTGCAGAGACATTATTTTAATTTTCCTAAGATGCCCCTCCTAGCATACAATGCGCACAAGGCTGTGCATAACTTTGATTATGGTTAAATTTGAGGGATTCTTGCGTGGGCGTACATCGAGATCAAAATCTAGTGGGAGGAATAAGTCATTTCCACGTTACAACTGTTAGAAAGAAGGGCACGTGGCTTTAGTAAATGATATAGTCACGCTTGACATGGACATGTAAGCGAGTTTCTGTGTGTATAATATATAGTCACGCTTCATCATCGAATCAACATTGATCTACAGAGCGAGGAAGAAGTGATTTGGCTTTTATAATTGTCAGAAAGAAAGGCACGGAGCTATAACTATATAAGCGGAAAAAGTGCCAAAAAAGTCCTCAACTTTATGCTTTTGTGCCGATTTAGTCCTAGACCTTTTTTTTGGTGCTGATTCAGTCCTAAACTTTTTTACGTTGTGCCAATTCAGTCATTTCCGGCCAATTTTGGCTGGATTTTGCTGACTAGACGCTGGCCGGCTAATGTGGCCTAATCGGTGCTGATGTGGAAATTTTTTAATAATATTATTTATTTTTTTATTTATTTCTTTATTTCTTTTTGTCTTTTTCCTCCAGCCGGTCACCGAGGTCCAATGACCGGCTAGAGGTGACGGCTGATGAGGGTGAGGCTGACCTCGCTGGCCACCTCGCAGGTGAGGGTCGAGCCTCACCCATGGTCGGCGAGGCTTGACCTTGCCAGATCTAGCTGGGGCGAGCTCACCCATGGCCAGATCTGGCGAGGCCGACCTTGCCCGCCACCTCGTTGGCGAGGGTCAAGCCTCATCGGATTTGGCAAGGTGAGCCTCACCCATGGCAGGTGAGGCTCGCCCGCCGAACCTCGGCGACCGGCTGAAGGAAAAAGACAAAAAGAAAAAAAGAAAAAGAAAAAGAAAAAGAAATTAAAAATCAAAAAATCAAAAATATTATTAAAAGTTGTCCATGTGACATCCCAGATTTTCAATTATGTTTTCTACTGAATAAATCGGGCATTTCATTGACGCGTCTATAAGGCTGTTCTCAGAACTGATCACTCTCGAGATAACTAGATTATCAGGGAAAGCTATTAAGAATTTTAAGGCAAATAGACTTGAGAATTCGACCAGAAATCGGCTTCTTGACCGTGTCCATTTTTAGAGGTCATTATGGAATAAATATAAATCAATTTGAGATGAAAAATAGGTTCTTTCGACTGAGATGTGTGGCTAATCGTGGGTGACACCACCAAATTGGAAAATTCTCATCGGCCGACACTAGACTGATTTTCTTATTGTTTTGGTACTCTATGTCCATATTTGAATTCTCGAGATTTTCATAGCCATCGAGAGTCGCCAATGTGTTGAGTGGGTTCATTGTGGCTCGAAGAAAATCGACCACATGTCATTTGCACTAAAAATCTCTGAAAGTTACCCGGTAGCCTAGGTCACGCTAAAAACGTGTCGAATGGAAATTAACCGTGAATTCGAGTCTGATTTTACAAATTGAAAGTTCTGATGTGTCACGATTCATTTTAGGAACGTCGACTCATCCTCAGAAAATTTTTCAAAGATTCCGAGAATTTTACGAAAAATCGTATGGACATCACGGAAAATTAACGAAAATTCTTATGGGCCAAATTTAAGCGAGTTTGGACATTCAAGCCGAGCCTTTGAGTGTCAGCGAATTACAGAAAATTGTTAGGGATTTTTCTTCATCAAAATTTGACCTCAATTTGGGAAATTGAGTGAGGAAATTGATCCTAAAATTGGGAAATTTGGAGCTATGGTTGAGGGCTACAAATTTTGGCTTGAAAGTTGATTAATGGTGGAATTATTCTTCTAGAAAGAATTAGGGGACAAGAGGGATTAGATTGAGAGCTTGTGGGACCAAGTCATTCAATGTATTGGCTGGATTGAGACTTTTGTTCCCCTCACGCACGGCTCCCCCTCTATCTTCCTCCTCACGCAAGCAATTTCCCCTTTATTTTGCTTTCATTTCCCCCACCAAACTTGCTGCCTTTTTCTCTTTGATTTTCCTTTATGTTTTGGCCATCGTTTTTCTTTCTCTACGAACAGCCCACACCCCACCGAGAATTCTCCTTTGTTTGGCCACACGTCCACGAGCTGCCCATCCTTGGTCAACTAAAGAAGTTCTTCACCACCAACATTGACCTCTTTATTCACCGAAGGTCTGCCCATCCACTAAAGTTGCTCATGCCATCATCATCATCATCATCCCATCTCCATTCTCCTCTTCACCGTTTGCCACCCCCATGCCAACACACCACCAACGAACTCATCCCATCTTCTCCACTATTATTTTTCCCTTTGGTCAACATGCAAATTCACAGAGGCTTTTGTTGACTGAAGCTCACGTGGCCTTATGCCAGCAAACCACCGAAGCATCATCCACGCAGTTCCCAGCTCTTGCTGAAGTCGCACCAGCCCATTTCTCGGTCAGCTCCAACAGGAGCAACGATGCCATGTGGTCTTCTCTAGCTCACGTAATTTCGGTCTCCTCGACCGAAGCAGCAGTCTTCACGCTGTGGGCCTTTCGTCTCAGCCCAACAATTGGGCCCTTGAGGCCGTGAGCTTCACCAGCAGAAAGCCCAAGAATTTTACTTGAAGTCAGGCCCAGATCTGTAGCATTTCGGCCCAGCATTTCCATCAAGTTCAGCCCATTTGAAGCTCAGCCCATTCTTGAAGCCCAAAAGTCCAGTAGAGTTTCAATCCGTGAAGCACAGCAGTCTTCAACCCATCTTTAGCAGGCCCAACTCAACTTGGGTTCAGCCCAAAATCAAGAACAAATCTCAGTTGGGCTAAGATTTGTTGGGCCAAGTTCAAGGCCCAGTCCAAGCCCGCCGGTGTCGTCAAAAGCCTGATTTCGGCCGTCGTTGCATAGACATCACGGTGTCCCAGTTCCTGCTTTTAATCAAGTGAGTTTTGCTCACTAATGCTTTCTTAGCTGCTAATGATGCTTAAGGGTTGATTAGATTTAATTAAATGTAATTAGGTGGTTAGATTAGTCTAGAGCAATTAAATTAGTGACTGAATGATACATGTTAGGTGGTTAGACCTAGTCTTTAGCAAGTAGAAAGGTTCGGTTATTTATTGAATGCATCTTGGGATTTTTCCCGACCCTTATTGGGCTTTAATTAGGCATTACGAGCCTAAATTGGATTTTTAGTATTTATTTATTAATTTTCGAAATTAATTATTATTATTATTTTTTTAAATTAGGCAGGGATAGCCGATGACCAGAATTTTATTTTGTGCTGAATTGAATTATTTGTGAAATTAGAAATTATTCTTTAATGGAATAATATTTGGTTATTAATTGGAAAATAACCGGGTGTTAGTTGACAGCACCAAAAGTGTTTTGGTGGACTACAGATAATGGTAGCATTTGTGGAGAGGAAATTATAATATTTTGGCTAAGGCCGACTATGTACCCACTCACGTGTATTTTTATCAGAAATGATAAAAATGGTGGTTTGATTAAATGATCAATTTTTAGCATACAATGAAAGTATGGCTGGCAGCTTCTAGTGAGCTATAGTATACTATATTGATAATGGTGGCAACTTCTGGTGAGCATAAATAGTATACTATATGAGTATAATTGCGGCAGCTTCTAGTAAGCTATAGTATACTATATTGACAATTGCGGTAGCTTCTGGTGAGCATAAATAGTATACTATATGAGTATAATTGCAGCAGCTTCTAGCGAGCATATATAATATATTATATCTGGAATTGAGGCAGCTTCTAGCGAGCATAAATATTTAGTATATTATCTCAGTAATTAAGGCAGCTTCTGGTAAGCTATACTACCTATTATCGGCTTATAATAAGCAGTCCTAGGTATGATTGGACTTATAGGTAGTATTGATTGAAACGGCCGGAGAATGGTCATCGTTGACATGTAATCGACTAGGTCGATTGATCATTGCTTTGATCTGATGTCGTGAATTGATTGATTGAATTGAAATGACCGATGAATGGTCCAATTGACATGAAATCAACCGGGTCAATTGATCGAGATATCGATCTATGATTGCTAGGGTATCTATTGAACTGTGCTAATATGCAGGTGGAATCTGAGGCCAAGGTAAGTCCTCTGACCCGTGTATACATAGGCAGCCTAGATAACATATTGGTTTACTAATCAGGTCTCAGGGAGTAGAACTTGTTGAGACATAGTCTCATCCTGGTTGTGGGACAACATTTCAGGTCCCTAGGTGCAGCTGACCTGAATTTTGAAGATCTTGGAAGTCTGGTGCAGTCTACTGAAGGCTCTAGTTGGAGTGTGGAGAATGATGAAGAGGAGGACAAGGACCCGTAGTTTGTGGATCCCCCACCCCTACTTGTAGACCTTAATCTTGGACATGTTTGAGTTGAGTATAACTTGGTAGCTTGCCTTATATATATGTGCACTGGTTTGCAATGTATGTAAGTGTTGTTGTTTTTTAAAGTTTGGAATTTAGTCCTACTTTCTTATCCCATTGTTTTATTATATGAGGATTATTTTATATGCTTCCGCATGCATATTAAAAAGAAAAGGGTCGGCAATACATAGTCTTGGGATATCATATTATAAAATCAACCAAGTAGAAGGATGTGTGTGCTCGAGGATCAGGGTGTGACAGTCCACGTCAGCCAGCCGACATCCAGTCAGCAAAATCCGACCAAAATTGGCCGAAAAAGACTGAATTGGCACAACATAAAAAGGTTTAGGACTAAATCGGCAAAAAAAAGAGAAGAAGGTTTAGGACTAAATCGGCATAAAAGCAAAAGGTTTAGGACTTTTTTGGCATGTTTCCCCTATATAAGCTATTATGCCATGATACCCACATAAATTCTTACAACCCGTGCAAGAGACATTATTTTGATTTTCCTGAAGATGCCCTTGGTCTCACCAGAATTTCTCCCACGACGAAATACTTTTCACCAAAACTGTTCTTTGTCTTTTCATTTGAAGGAATGGGTTCTTTGCCAACTACGAAAAGAAGGAATCCGGACCAAACGAAAAAATCAACGGCTTTACTTCTAACCAAAATATATGAACACAAATTGTGCCAGAATTTAGTGAACAACAGGATTTGAAAGGTACAAGGTACAACTATTACAAATGAACCTAACATACACAAATCTTGCTAGATTGACAACAAAGCCAGAGTACACCCAGATAAAAAGCACGCTAGAATTTAATCGACGATGCGAGTCTGGAAGATAAAAGTAGAATACATAAATGTAAAGATGCTTAAAGCTACTCGGCAAGAACACTTTGTTACCCTTCAAATTCCTTCTGACTTCCCACGACAATGGAAAGAGCAAGGTTATACACACCTTCACTTTGGTGCATTAGACTTGCTTTATCCTTTCATGGAAGGAAGGAGTTACTCATAGTCACTTAATGGCTCTTTTAGACACCCGTCTTTTGGATTACTAGCATGCTTGTATTGGTACAATCCAAACTACTCTTAATGTTGGAACATTGTTTGTTACACTATTTCCAAACTTTAACATGGCTCTCTCGGATCCATGGCTTCTTTCAGGCCCTAAGGTTCAACTATAGATTATTGGAGCTACACAGGCTCCATATTCTATTGCCATTATCATGCACTATAAAATAGTTTATTGATTTCAAAATCATGCTATTGACTAGAACCTTCCTAGTTATGAAGATGCCTTGTTCATTTCAGTGGACAATGATAAGATTTCCTACATCCATGTGCTTAGATAGATTCCTTGAGATCAACTTGTTAAGTTACTTTCAAACATTTGGGCAACTAACTATGAAAAAATCCATCATAACTCTAGGCCAATTCAGTTCACAGAGTCGTAGTTTACCCAGAAAAAAGATGGCATGATTGTCATTAAATTTAGTGAGTAAAATGAAGAAACCACTTCTTCAATCTTTCCTACTATTTTTATGATGCAACCTTGTGCAGTTGATTTTCCAATTGACAACGGCCATTCACATCCAAAACCCATGATTAAGTCATTTGACTAGTTAGGAAGGCTCATTCATTATTACAAAGATCCCCAAACAAGACAAAGTTTTTGGGATCTTGAGTGCCAATTTTCCATTTGTACAAATCCTCCAGATGAAGAAGAAGATGATAAACGGCATGGAGAAAGAAACGGTTAAAAGACAAAAGTTACCAGAGGAATCTTGATGGAGACCCTACTGTCGTACCTCTTGGCAAAGATGGACGAAAATATCAATTCATGATTTTGTATGGACCACCTACATCACAATCTAGTATACTAATCCTAGAACCATGTGAGCAGTCACCACCTAAAAAGAGACATTCGCAACAAAAATTAGTTGTCTCACCTTTCTACAAACCCATTCACAAATGGGTTAAGAAAAACTCGTTTCCTTTAGAAATACCTAAGGCACCTCAGCCGTCATGTTTCCCAAAACCAAAACCAGCATATGTCCTTCCATCGGTTTGTATGTTCAAACCATTAGACTTTTCACCTTTGGAAAGATCTAATTCTAGTGCCCCATTTCCGGCATTAGAAGAATTTATAGATGCTCGATATCGGTCCCAACACACGCCTAAAGTCTCGAATCCTGCAAATGTTGAAGATCATGGGAGACAAAAGAAAGTCACAGTTGTTAAGGCTGATATGAAATGGCAATCAAAAAATCATTTGGCCCAAATATTGCTCTCAAGACAATTGATACCAAACTTTCAATTGTCCAAGCTCACCTCAATCATGTTGACCAGAAAGTTGATCAAATGGCTTTGGTCACAAATAAATTGCTTGAGACATTCCAAAAGAAACTACAACAAATGGAATGTGGCAAATTCGTTCCTCATCATTATCTAAAGGATCAAATGGTTGAAATGGCAAAATTGAGGAGACAAATTAAGCTCCTCCAAGAAGGAAAGTTTGTTCCTCCTTCAAACCCATTTTCTCAACCTTGGAGTCTAGCTTCAATGGAAGTGATTTCACCCAAGGCTACATTGATTGCTTCAATCTTTGAAGAAGCCCCAAAGACAAATCGAAGTGATTTTTGTTACACTTTGAAATCGTATTAGAGAAATGGAAAGGCAAAAGAAGCTAAAAGATGAAAAGAAGATAGCTCCAGAACTTTTCCAAGAGCCTCTCTCTACCCATATGATCTCAAACTCACTTGAGGCTTTTTGCGAGACCAAAGTCGACAAGAGATACCAACCATTACTGCGTTCGACTTTCCCAAACAAAAATATCTCTACATGGACTTTAGAATCATATTACTTTTCCTTTAAAAACACTTTAACCTTTGAATTAGAAACACCAAAGTCTCTTGAACTTGCTATCTTTATAGCTGATCCCCTTGAGGCAGAAATGGAATCAAATTCATCCAAGACAAAAGTTGTACACCTTCATGACCCAAACCCAAACCAAAGGTTGTCAACCTCAAAATACTATTTCACGCTCAATGATATTTCGTATTTTAAATGGCCAGAAAGATTATAGGAGTTCCATGCTTGGCTCAACACTAGATCACTTACTATGAAAAGTCAGTATGATAGATTGATCGGGTTTGTGAGCAGATTTACCAAAAGCCTAAGAGATTTGTGGAGAATTGTTCTTAATCAAGATCAAATGACATATTTGCTCCAAACATATTTCCATCAGACGATCCATTAATCCACCACTTATTTATTGTTAAACTAGAAGATCTTCTTGAGCTTAGAAAAAAGAACTTTTTGAGAGAAAATGCTGCTCTTTGCAGAAAAAGCATATGAGTAAGCATTTGCAAGAAATGCTTAAATTGTTCTATACTCTTGGAGTTGATCCAAATTTGAAGCAAATATTTTTGTTCTCTATTCCAAAAGAAATTGGACAAATTGTGGAAAAATCTCTTCAGGCCAAGCAGAAGAGAATTACTGATGTTCCCATTGGAGAACTCTAGTAAGAAATACATATTGCTCTTGATGATCTTTGTATTTGTAGAAAGGTCTTCAGGAGTAATCTTCAAAGCAATAAATAACTTGATTGAGCTTGCCAAAAACCTGAATTAACAAGCGAATGCTCAAAGAAAGACTCATGTGATGATCCTTCTTTTGGTAATCGATGCAAGAAGTGAAGATACTTCAAATGGTTCTCCTTTGGTCATACTAGGAGAAGGTATAAATGGCGATTCTTACGGAAAAAAAAATGCTCTACACGAGGTTCTTCTAAAAAGCATAAAATTTTTACAAATGCTAAGTCTGCAACAAGAAAGACCATTTTGCAAAAAATTATCCAAAAGCAAGGGGAAGAAATTCTTATTTGATCTTGAAAATAGAAAAGGAAACTGGAGTATCATTTCGTGATGGCGATTTTGAATTAGTATTCTTTTTGGAAGATGAACCAACCAAACATACTATGTGTGCCATTGAGACATGGTCACAAACCAATGGTAGTTTGTCTAAAGAATCCAAAGAAGAAGTTTCCTTCTTTTTGGAAAACCTGGACCTCCCATGATCCAAGATCTTTGTGCATACGATCCTTCTATTCTCCAATACTTCCTTGTTAGAATTTACCCATCCAAGTATGACAAGCCTATCTTTGTCATTGCCCTCATTGACACTAGTGCTAGTGCTTTTATTCTTGATACAAAAATATTTCATGAAAAATACTAGACTTAATATACCATGTATTTTAACTCTGCTGCTGGAGATACTTTGCTACAAGAGTTCAAAGCAAATCCATCATCATACAGTTCTTTCCCTAGTTTTCTGTCACTACCAAAATCCTTCGTTCTAGTTCACCAAATAAATATATCATTATTGATTGGAATATCCTTACACAAATTCCTAACCTCATAATTTTGCCCAATGGACTACAGTTCAATGGACAATTCAAGGAATTTATAAACATCCAAAGATTCTTCATTATTTAGATGAGTGTTTTAGACCCTATCTTGCAAACCCTTCTAGAAAAATGTGCAAACTCTCACTCAAATTTTCTTTAAAAATACCCTTTTTGTGGGAAAAAAACCATAATTTTTTCATTCATCTTCCTTTTAAGAAAAACGAGAATGTTAATCCCACCAAAGCTATTCACTCTAGAATGAATTCAGAGCATTTGTTTTTAGCACAAAGGGAATGCTCAAACCTACTTCACCAAGGAGCAATTGAGCTCTCAAATTCTCAATGGCATTTTAAACAAAGGAAAAATGAGACTGGTTATTAATTACCAGCCTCTCAAACAATTCCTGCAAGATGATAAATTTCCTCTCATACATCGAAACTCTTTATTCTCCAGTCTCACCCAAGCCAAAGTATACTCCAAGTTTGATCTTAAAGCAATTGGGAATTCATCTTGAAGATAGATACAAGACTAGTTTTGTATCATAAATCAACATTTCCAGTGGACGTTGCTTTCTTTTGACCTCAAAACTGCTCCTTCAATGTTTCAAAAGGTCAAGTGTAGGATTTTCTAGTCTATCATGGCCAATGCTCAAATTTACATTGATAATATCATCATCTATAGCCTAAGTAAGGATTTTCATTGTAAATTACTAGCTCAGTTTGCAGAGCTAGTATGAAAGCATGGGATTATGCTATCCGAGAAAAAGATTATCATTGTCTAAAAAGTGGTTTCTCACTCATTGTTGATTCAGTTTTTTGTTGACTTTCTTGGTAGTAATGGTAACGTACTCACATGCTTGTTTTTTTTTTTTTTTTAAGTATAAGTTTACAACTGATGTAGCCTAAGCATCTTTACTAGGGGTAAGCATCGGTCTAGGGTCAACCCTAAACCGATCTTAGACCGACCCAACCATGTCAATCCTAGTTCGGTTCCCAAGGGGACTGGATCAATCATTTGTCCTGAGATACCTGGATTAACATTGTCCAGGTTGATCCTCAATCTAGAGAGTTTAAGATTAGTCCAATCCGAACCAACGCTAATTGTATATATTATATATCTAATATATTATTTATGATCTTTTATATAGAGAAAACCCTAAGTCAAACGATGTCAATAGCATTAAACGGCTCATTAGTGAGGAGTCCAAGTAATTTTACATGTTCTTTAATAGCTTAAACTTTTAATGTCTTTTATGGAATAAATAACTCATCACAGCATCCTCTTCCAGTACTTGTCATCTTCTGTCTTCTTTGTCCTCTTAGTCTTCAATTTTCCAAAATTGAAATAAACAACTTCCTTGCTTGCTCATTGATACTCGCCTCACTCGCTTCTGCTCGCTCTTGTCACTTGATGCTTGTTGTTCGTCTCTCTTTGCTAGCCTCGCTCATTGTCAACCCCATTAGGTCAGTCCAATCCTTGATCACCTTTTTATGGAGTACAAAAAATGAAACAAAAAAAATTATCAATTGGTTCTGAGTTGACCATAGAATCAGATCGAATCCATTGGGTCGGTCTAGTCCTCAGTCTCAGGCTTAATAGGGTCGGTCCTCAATCCCAAAAATTGAGAACCAATATTATGCGAGTTGGTCCTAAGGTTAGAGGGCGGACTAGCCCAACCCGAACCATGCTTAGCCCTAGCCTTTACTTCATTTAACTAGTGATTAGGGCAATCAAATGGGTGGGTCAGGTCGATTCGGGTCGGGCCAAAAATGGTCTAACCTATATTAACCTATTTAACTCATTTTAACCGATTTTTATATAATGTAAATTTAATGACCCATACCCGACTCGACCCATATAATTGAGACACGTTGATGTTTAACTCAATTCAAGAAAATCCACTCCCACCCATTTAATCCATTATATATATGTTACTTGAGTAAAAACTTCACATCAAATTAAATTAAAAAAGTAAATTAAATGATAAAAAATTAGGAAATAAAATAAAAAAGTAAAAAACCTTAAATTAAAATACTTTTGAAAAATTCTTAATAAGAAAAAATTTGATTAGTTAATGATTGACATGAAAATAATTTTTTTATAACAAATCTTCTTGGATGTGAGATTGTGTAGCTTCTTAATTGTGATTTACCAAATTAAAAATTACATTATAACATGTAGAATCTATTTCGATATTGATTAAATTTCAATCTAGACAATATCGAGCTTCATCTGAAAGTACTTCTCCGATATGTATATGGATATCTATCTACCAAAAATATTTAAGAAAAGATCAAATCTTTAATTGTTTTTAAAAATTTGAATTTTTTGTTATTATTTATTTTCTTTACTCCGTTTCTTTATGTTTCTTTTCTTTTCTCTCTTCTTTCTTCTTCTTCCTTCTTCCCACTTTTTCCTCCACCGGCAGCAATCGACCCAAGCTCACCATCCTAAGCTTTGTTGCAGCCGACAAGCTCACGACTCGCCAGATCCAAGCAAGTGGCAAGCTCGAGCTTCATCGTGGTCGGCAAACTTGTGACTCACCCAATCTAGGCGAGCTTGAGTTCCATCACGGCCGACAAGCTCAGAACTGTTGAAGAAATCCTCGTGAAGAGTTTTGAAGTTGACAAAACGGTTCCGTCAGTCTAGTCTGAAGGTCTGCAAACTCTGTCAGTTAAATTCTGAAGACTTCCGGACAGCCAGACTCAAGACTCAAAGTCTATCCTCATTGACAGTCCCCGATCCGTTGAAGTAAGGTTATCCCGAACTGGATGTTTTGTTCAGGATTTAACTTTATCATCTGGAGAAGATCTCGTCGCTGGAGAAGACGTATCATAATCCTTTGATTGATCAAGATTGATTCAATAACTGAAGATTCGATGATTGTCTAAATATTATTGGAAGGTTCTACTTATGAAAACCGAGATCCTGATTGTATGGGCGAACAGGATTGATGGGCTATCAACACGTTCCTTTAATAGCTCAAACGATCTTCCTAATTGATTCCGTCCAACGGGTAGATTGGAGGAATTCCTTTGGAAAGTGCCAACGGGTATGATGGCATAAAGGAGTATATAAGGAAGACGTTCTTAGTTGTTTTAAGAGAGTGCGCGATAGAAAAATTCCAAAGTCTGAAGCTCCTATTTGTTTAGATAAATCTCTTGAGCGAATACTTGTATACAAAAGAGAGTCTATATTTGTGAGAGACCTTGAGGAGGTGTGAGAGAACATCTACACTGTGGAATCAAGGCAAAGCTGTGCTGTAACTTCTCTTTTGATCATAGTGAAATCCAGCCGGTGGGCTGTCAGTGCGGAAGAGTGGACGTAGGCTTGGAATAAGCCGAACCATTATAAATCCTGTGTTTGATTTTCTCTTCCTTACTCTCTCTACATCGATCGTATTTCAATCTGTTGCTTCCGTATTTGAGAAAAATTGTTTGTGCGCCTATTCACCCCCCTCTAGGTGTTTATACTAGCAATATCAATTGGTATCAGAGCCTGTGTACTTACTTTATTTGAAGTGTTTTACTTCATAGTAAAAGATCCATGGCTAGTATGCTAGCACCAGGGCTGATGGAAGGGCAACGCAATACCAGACCACCTTACTTTGATGGAAAGGATTACAACATTTGGAAGAACAAGATGAAAGCTTTCCTACGATCAAAGGATCCTCTGGAATGGGACGTTGTAGAAAAAGGAATTACTCCTACCACTGCATCAGTCTCTGAAAGAGGAAAAGAAACTGAAGAATCCAGCGGAATGTCTCAGGAAGAAATAACCAAGAGACAGACACTCGATGCAAAAACAATTTATTCCTTATATTGTGCTTTATCACCAACTGAATATAATAGAATATCTTCTTGTGGTACAGCAAAAGAAGTTTGGGACAGATTGCATATCACCTATGAAGGAACAGATCGAGTGAAGGAAACAAGAATCAACATTCTTCTCGGTCAATACGAAGCCTTTAGAATGAAACCAGGAGAATCAATATCTGACATGTTTAGTCATTTTACAGATATTGTAAATGGTCTTGAAAATCAAGGTCAACCAACTTCTGATCCCATGAAGGTAAACAAGCTAGTACGTGGACTCTCCAAGGATTGGAATCATATAAAGACTTCGATAAGAGAGACGCAGAGAATTATGCCACTATCTGTCGACGAGCTGATTGGAACTCTTCAGTCCTATGAAGTGGAAAGGATCAATGAAGATGAAGATCCAAGAGGTAAGAAATCCATTGCATTAAAATCAAATGATGATTCTGATGTTACAGATTCTGAAGAAGATATGGACGATGAGGAGCTTGCTCTCATGATAAGAAGATTCAGAAAACTAAACAGAAAAGGAAGAAGGTTCAACTCAAAGAAACAAGGCTTTCAAAGACAGCAGACCAAGTCTGTTGATGATGAGGAACCAAACAAAAATGTAGTCTGCTTTGAATGCAAGAAAAAGGGACACATCAGACCCAACTGTCCTCTTTTGAAAAAGAAGAAAGGAAAAGCTGAAAAATTTCGAAAAGCTCTCAAAGCTGAAACCTGGAGTGATACTGAGTGTGAAGAAAGTGATAATGAATATGCCAATCTATGTCTGATGGCACAATCAGACTCAGACTATGGATCAGACTCAGGATCAGACTCAGACAGTGAATTTGAGGTCTCCATCAAGAAACAGGTAAAGTGGTATCTTGACAGCGGATGCTCAAGACACATGACAGGAGACTCAAATTGTTTTATAAAGCTTGCTCAAGTAAATGGTGGAAAAGTTTCATTTGGAGGAAATAGCAAAGGAAGTATTGTGGGATTTGGAACCGTAAAAATTGGTACTCTCACAATAAGTAATGTCTCCCTAGTGGAAGGACTCAATTACAATCTTCTCAGCATTAGTCAATTGTGTGATACTGGTTTCAAGATCTTCTTTCAAGAAGGAACATGTTCCGGAATCAGTAAAGACTCTACTCAATCTTTTCTGGGTCGAAGACATGGAAACATCTATCTTCTGGATGTGAAACCAAATGAATCGCAATGTCTGATCTCAATTCAAGATGAAGCAAGCTTATGGCACAAAAAGCTTGGACATGTCAATATGAAGCAATTAGCCAAAATCTCATCAAAGCAGCTTGTTCGAGGTCTACCAAAATTGCCATACCAAAAGACTGATTCATCCACTCCATGTATTCTGGGAAAACAGTTGCTGCATATGGATCTCTTCGGACCAACAAGAACTCAGAGTATTGGGGAAAGATCAGATGAAGGTATCTTCCTTGGATATTCTACATCAAGCAAAGCTTACAGAGTCTATAACAAGAAGAGCCAGTCTGTAGAGGAGTCAATGAATGTCAAATTTCAAGACTCAACTCAAGATGAATCAAGTCAGACTCATCAAGAAGAATCTGAACCTGCTCCAGACCCTCCAAAGTCTACATCTCAAGAAGCATCTCAGACTCTGGAAAACCAGCATCAGGTTGTTAGTGAAGATCCAAATAAAGAAAGAGATCATCTACCAGACAAATCTTCGAGTAACTGGAAGCATAAGTCCAGTCATCCCAAAGATCTTATAATTGGCGAAATTAATGAAGGAATTCGCACAAGATCCAAAAGGCGAGAAGAGTCTAGTGCTGTGGCACTCGTTTCTGAAATTGAACCAAAGAGCATAGAAGAAGCTTTATCTGATGAAAGCTGGATTGAAGCTATGCAAGAAGAGCTCAGACAGTTCAGCATAAATGATGTTTGGGAATTGACATCCCAACCAAAAGGTAAAACTGTTATTGGAGCTAAATGGGTGTTTAGAAACAAGATGAACAAGAAAGGAAAAGTTATACGAAATAAAGCAAGACTCGTGGCCAAGGGATATATGCAAGAAGAAGGAATAGACTATGATGAGACTTACGCTCCAGTGGCAAGGAAGGAACTTTCATTTTTCAAGAAAAATATGTTAATGATCTTGTCAAAAGGTTTGGACTGGAGAATTGCAAAAAGACCGACATACCAATGTCAAGTTCTTTAAAGATAGACAAAGATGAAGAAGGGAAGAAAGTTGATCAAAAGCTGTACAGGAGCATTATTGGATCATTTCTTTATCTTACTGCCTCTAGGCCTGATATTTTGTTGAGTGTTTGCATCTGTGCTAGGTTTCAATCAGATCCTAGAGAATCCCATCTCAGTGCTGCCAAACGCATCATAAAATACGTGGCTTCATCATCAAGCATCGGTCTTTGGTATCCTAAGAAGGGAGACTTTAAACTTCTGGGATATTCAGACGCAGATCTAGCCGGTTGCAGAGTTGATAGAAAGAGCACTTCAGGAACTTGCCAGTTGCTTGGAAGCAGAACAGTGTCTTGGTTTTCAAGGAAACAAAGTACTATGTCTCTTTCAACAACAGAAGCAGAGTATGTAGCTCTTGGAAGCTACTGTTCTCAAATTATATGGATAAAACAACAGCTAAGAGATTTTGAAATCGAAGACTCATGCACAGAGATTAATTGCGACAACACCAGCGCTATCAACCTCACTAAAAATCCAATTCTCCACTCAAGAGCGAAGCATATAGAAATTCGACATCACTTTATTAGAGATCATGTTCAAAATGGAGATGTTTCAATTCAATTTATTGACTCAAAGAATCAGCTGGCTGATATTCTCACGAAGCCTTTGGAGAAAAATCAATTTGAGTCTATACGGACCAGACTCAATATTTTGAGGTATGAAGATATCAAAGTCTGAAGACTTTCAGACTCAGGCTTACAAGACTTTATCAACAGTCTTGTCTCGACCTCAGACTGTAAGTCTTTCTCTCTCTCCAATCTTATCTTGAAAAGGTACGATCATCAGATTTGTTTAAATTGTTGCTATATTTAATTGACGTAAATATTGCATCGATTCATTTTAAAAAAGGGAAGTTATTTTTGAAATAGCTATTTTTATGGATAAAGACAGTTATTTTGAAAAGGTATATCTTTATTTCCTCTGTGACGGTTCGTTTACTCTTCTTTTTAACCGAACGAACACTGTCGATTTCTCTTCACTTTTCTATTCACTCTCTCTCAAAAACCCTAGAAAGCATCGATCTTCCATTCCCGTTTGTCTTCTTCTCTAAATCTTCAAAAAGTTATCATCTTTTCTGGGAAAGTCAAGCTAGGAAACTTCCAAACACTGTTAAAGATGTCTTCTTCACGAAAGTCGTCAAGAATCGCAAGCAGGGGACCACAGAGAATGAGTGAGGGGCCTACACACTTCGATCTTACTGAAGATGAAGTTTCTCCAGATCAGCAACCGAGCCCACAACATTCTCAGCAGCGTCATTCTCCATCATCTAGTCCTCAAGGCGTTGTTCATCAGGAAGAAATCATCGAGGAAGCAGACCCCGTAAGAGTTCAAAAGCCTGCTTTTATCTACAAGCTATATCGTGCTTTAAAAGGAATTCGTACTCCTTTGAACTATGTTGATAGTTTTGTTAAAGAAAAAGGATATAGGAACGAATATATCTTTCTGAAAAGAATGGAAAGTTTGGGAATCGCTCGTAAAGGGGTGGCTGAGGAAACCCTTGCGAATATCCCAAGTGATACTCGTGACTAGGGGCCAAATCCTGTAGATGGGAATGATGATGACAATCTGTTCAGTCTATTTCAACCGAAAATGGGTATTGCGGCTGAAATTCAAGGAAAAATGGGAGATTTGTTCAGATCAAAGGAACAAAAGGATCTGTACTCGAAATTGCTGAAGCGTGGGGTAATAAACCCTAGGAGTGTGGACTTTGATTTTCTGGATGCTGTGAAAATGAACTTGAGGGAAAAGTTCAGTTATCTTCAACTTGAAAAGTTCTGTTCTGACTCAACTGAGGCTTATGCTGAATTGACTGCTTACTTCTATTCAAATCTTAGCTTTTTAGATGCGAATAGATTTTCCTTCAGTGTCAAAGAACAAGACTATGTTGTGGATATGGATATGCTGGCAGATGTGTTAGAAGTTGAGAGAGGCAGATATCAACCGATTAAAGTTTCCATTGCTCGGGCCACACTTGAACTGGTGAAGGATAGGAGAACGGATGAGAAGATCACCTACTCAAGGATGAACGCATTCAACATCTTGTTTCACAAGATTGTGATTAATTGCCTTCGGCCGAAATCAACTTCCAAAACTGATGTTTCAAGCTCTGAGGCAAAGTTGATGTATGCCATCCTCAGTGGAAGGAAGTTCTCTCTTCCTCATACTGTTATGTTTCACATGTATAGAGCAGTGATGAAGGACAGAGGTCAACTCCCTTACCCAAGCCTTGTTACGAAGTTATTCAGACATCTGAATATTCAGCCTCCGCAAATCTTTTGTGTTCGATCATGCGATCATATGGTGGTAGGACTGAAAATGGTGACCAAAATGCGTCTGAAGGAACTGAGCAAGGAATTGGAGAAATTCAAGGAGAAGACTCCTGCCAAGTCTCATCATCTCTCTTCTGCTTCTAAGAGAAAAGGGAAGGAGCCCATGGCTGCTCCATCAAAGAAAAGAAGAGCTCTCCTCGTTGAGGATGAAGATGATGACGATGACATCACCATCTCTGCAATGGCTTTGAAGAACTTAAGTCGTCCTGTTCCACAGAAAGAATCGAAACAAAAGACGAAAGAAGCAGAGGAGAAGGAAGAAGAAGAAAGAGAAGCAAAGGAGAAGGAAGAAGAAGAAAGAGAAACAGAGCAAGAAGCAGAGCAAGAAAGACCTGAAGAAGAAAGAAGAGAAGGAGAACCTGAGGAAATCTCTTCTCCACCTGTAGGCATTAAAACAGGGGGAGTTCAGGAGAAAGGAGTGACATCTTCATTTCCATATGAAAGTGAAGGAGTCAGTCGTTCGCCTGCAGACCCAGAAGATGTTTATGCATCTCAATTTCCAGAGGAAGGTCATGAAGCTTCATCGCCAAACCTGCGAGATTATGCTGATCCACCATCGTCTGCTTATACTCCAGATCGAGCCGAAGCAAGTACTCAGACTGATAATGGAGCAGATTTTCGCAGAATCATGGATATTCTCTTGGAGATGAAAGGTCAGATTTATGCCTTGGGATGCGAAGTTCAAAGCTTGAAGAATGAAGGTCAAGCTTCTTCCTGTTCATTAAATGAAAAGATGCAAGCCCTCTCTATTCAGAATCAGGCCAATGCCAAGAGTGAGGAGGTTGTACAGCTAAAGGAAGACTTTAAGAGGCTGGAAGGCATTGTTCAGTCTATGGAAGATTTCCAGCTTGTCCGCGTTCCCAAGCAATCTTGATTTCATCTCATCCTTTTTAAATGATGACAAAAAGGGGGAGAGATGCATGATTTGAAAACTTTCAATCTTTTTATTTGTTGGATTGTGTTTAACTGTCTGTTTATTTTTGACAGACTACAGACTTTGACTTTATTTTGTGTCTGGATAAGAACTGCCTAGACTTGGATTTGACTGCTTCTATTTATCAATATTGATATCTTATGAATGGCTTAATCATATATTGGACTAACCTATTTTCTGTGGTTGCAGATTCTAGTGTTATTCTATTAGCCATTTATTTCTATAAGATATGCATATGTGGTTGAGAAATGTTTTGCAGGTCAAAGTTATCCAAATCTGCAGGAAGGTTTTGTCACCATCAAAAAGGGGGAGATTGTTGAAGAAATCCTCGTGAAGAGTTTTGAAGTTGACAAAACGGTTCCGTCAGTCTAGTCTGAAGGTCTGCAGACTCTGTCAGTTAAAGTCTGAAGACTTCCGGACAGCCAGACTCAAGACTCAAAGTCTATCCTCATTGACAGTCCCCGATCCGTTGAAGTAAGGTTATCCCGAACTGGATGTTTTGTTCAGGATTTAACTTTATCATCTGGAGAAGATCTCGTGGCTGGAGAAGACGTATCATAATCCTTTGATTGATCAAGATTGATTCAATAACTGAAGATTCGATGATTGTCTAAATATTATTGGAAGGTTCTACTTATGGAAACCGAGATCCTGATTGTATGGGCGAACAGGATTGATGGGCTATCAACACGTTCCTTTAATAGCTCGAACGATCTTCCTAATTGATTCCGTCCAACGGGTAGATTGGAGGAATTCCTTTGGAAAGTGCCAACAGGTATGATGGCATAAAGGAGTATATAAGGAAGATGTTCTTAGTTGTTTTAAGAGAGTGCGCGATAGAAAAATTCCAAAGTCTGAAGCTCCTATTTGTTTAGATAAATCTCTTGAGCGAATACTTGTATACAAAAGAGAGTCTATATTTGTGAGAGACCTTGAGGAGGTGTGAGAGAACATCTACACTGTGGAATCAAGGCAAAGCTGTGCTGTAACTTCTCTTTTGATCATAGTGAAATCCAGCCAGTGGGCTGTCAGTGCGGAAGAGTGGACGTAGGCTTGGAATAAGCCGAACCACTATAAATCCTGTGTTTGATTTTCTCTTCCTTACTCTCTCTACATCGATCGTATTTCAATCTGTTGCTTCTGTATTTGAGAAAAATTGTTTGTGCGCCTATTCACCCCCCCTCTAGGTGTTTATACTAGCAATATCAAGAATTTGCCAGATCTAGGTGAGCCCAAACTCAATCAAGGTCAGCTAGCTCGCTGCTCACCAAAGCTAGGCGAGCTCCCTACTCGCCCAATCCCGACAAGGTGGAGCTCGCCTATGGCCGCCACTAGTCTCCTCGTTACCATCTCCACCACCGCGCACCCAAGCACCCAAATGTCCTCGAAGGTGAGAGGCAAGGAAGCTTTAGGTCGCCTACGCAATGAGGATGAAGAAAATGGACAACCTCCCCTGCACCTACACTTGTATTCTATTAAGTGGGCCACTTGATATTTTAAATGTCACAAAAAATGGTCAAAAGTTCTTACCCATTTTTTATTCATTTAAATTGGACTCGCATTTTGGACTCAATTTTAGCTGGGTTTTTAAAAGTTTTCAACCTATATATTACCCATATAAATAAAATATGAGTCCAAAAATAAGTCAATGACCCATTTTGACACCTCTACTAGTGATGCGCATGAGGTGCATGCTAGTTCAAATACTCTCAGTTGGGTGCACTTCAGTTTCTCCTTATATAATATAACTGGTTGACTTCGTTTAAATACTTAATTCAAATATAGTCTCAAGTATAATATAACTATAATAATCTATGTCAATTTTCACAACCAACGCATCTATTCTTTACTACATTTAGCGACACGGAGAGGATTCTACGAAGGGGAGGGAAGTGTAAATCATGAGGAGTAAAGTGCATGTACTCACTTTAATTGTTGACATAATATTTTCTATAGCTACATATAGAAAATAATGAGATATACTGTTATTTTTCATTACAATTAAATAACGAGGAGTAATATTAGAAAAAGAAAGATTAGAAGTAGGGTGTTTTAAATTCCTTTTGTGAAATTTGATCTTTTTTCAAAACAAAGTACTTATAAAATTAGTATATCACTTAACTTAAAAGTGAATTTTATCTGATATTATAGTCTTTACTTGTGTAAGTTAGAAATGGTTATGTCGAGAACATATATATCCTATTTATTATTAATCAAAAAACCTAAATAAATGAATTTTTGATTGACGTGTCTATTAAAAAAAAAGAATAGATATTAATAATCGTTAGTAAGAAACATAAAAGGAACGTTCACATCTTAAAATGAAATAAAGAAACTACCCTTAAGTTTGGGGCACTTAGGGAATATCTAGGGGTGAGTATCTATCACGCCCCGATCTTCAGGCACACATAAATCCCTTACCTTTGGTCGATTTTAAAAGTGATATCCAATGACGTATCGCCAACCCTTTTCATTTTAATATACACATGCGAAAGCAATAATAATCCCCAGACAATAAAACAATGGGATAGAAAAGTATGGCCATATTTTTCAAATTGAAATTCACAACCAAACTTTTATACAACCGCACCTCAAAGTATTTTACCATACTATTCACAAAGGTCTAGTCTCACACTCAACCACCTATAAATAGAGTTCACAAAGAGGATGGAATCATAGTCCTCATCCAGGTCGTACTCGGATCATCATCGTGATTCTACTCCAAGTACTCCTCTTCGGGTTCTTTCTCCTCAGGCTCCTCATCAGGGTCCTGAAATGTTGTCCCACAACCGGGATGAGACTACGTCTCAACAAGTTCTCCCCCCTAAGACTCGATTAGTAAACCAATACGCTAACCGGGCTACCTATGCACGCACGGGTCAAGGGACTTACCTTGGCCTCAGATTCCTGCATATTAGCACAGTTCAATAAGCAGCCAAGTTTTCACATCACAAATCGATATCTCGATCAATCGATCTATTCGATCTCATGTCAATCGGACCATTCATTGGTCATTTCAATTCAATCAATCAATTCACGACATCATATCAAAGCAATGATCAATCAACTTAGTCGATTACATGTCATCTCGACCCTTTCTTGGTCGGCTGATCTCATTTACTCAAATTCAATACTGAATTACGGCTCAGCGAGTACAGCCTTCACGGTCATATCAAATACTTAAATTAAACACTGAATTACGGCTCAGCGAGCACGGCCTACTAAAAATTTGGCGATAATGCTGAATTACGACTCAGTGGGCACAACCGATTCCAAACTCGGTGGTAGATTACGGTATAGTGGACACAACCATACTTTGGTGGAAATGCTGAATTATGACTTAGCGAGCACAACCTAGATTAGGTGTTAATGCTGAATTACGGCTCAGCTAGCACAACCAATTCCAAATTTGGTGGTAATACTGAATTACG
The DNA here is from genome assembly GCA_019915185.1 of Eucalyptus camaldulensis. NCBI lineage: Eukaryota > Viridiplantae > Streptophyta > Magnoliopsida > Myrtales > Myrtaceae > Eucalyptus > Eucalyptus camaldulensis. The sequence goes on from JAHSVA010000001.1 coordinate 11,699,929, forward strand.
GCCTCGTAGGCACAACCATACGTCAGTGGTTAATTACGGCCCAAATAGGCACTACCTTTATCAGGTGGTCAATCTTAATCTGCGTCATAACTTCACCCAATTATTCATCAATGGCCAAAGACATTGTCTTCCACTATCATATTCCTCATTTAAGAATTATGTCTTGACCCAATTCCCTCATGATAAAATACCCGATACGAACAGTCATGTGTGGGTACACGGTCGGCCTTAGCCAAAATATCACAATTTCACTTTTTGAACATCCCACCAGTTTTAACAGCCCAAAACATATTTTTAGCGATGTAAACTGCCGCCCGGTTAATTTCTAATCCATTACCAAAATTGATTAATATAGGAATAAAATCTTGAAATAGAATTAAATCAATTCAGCACAAACCAATGTTCAAATAAATAAACGGACTGCACCACGATGATGAGCATAAAATTCCGGTCATCGACTATCCCTACCTAATTTCCGGAAAATAAATAATTAATTAATTAATTTCAAAAATTATTAAATAAATACAAAAAATCCAATTTAGGCTTGTAATGCCTAATTGAACGCCAAAACGGATCAAGAAAAATCCTGAGATGCATTCAATAAATACTAGCACATGTCTATTCGCTAATTGCACAATTCAATTGCCTAACATGCATCACAATTATTTAATAATCACTAATCTATTCTAATCTAACCACATGTGCACTTAATTAAATCTAATCAACCCTTAAGCACAATTAGCAAACTAAGAAAGCATTAGTGAGCAAAACTCACTTGATTAAAAGTGGAGACTGGATCACCACGATGGCGATGCGATGGCAGCCGAAACCCGAACTTTTGGTGGCGTTGACGGATACTCAAGCCAGGCCCAAAAGCCTTGCAATCCCACAGCAAACACTGGGCTTGGCTGCGGGCTGGACCTGCTTCGCTGGCCCAAGATGGGCTGAACTGCTGAAAATTTAAGTTGGACTGAAATTCACAGGCTGAGATGGGCTTGGACCGAATGTGCAAGCTTCACTGGGCTTCAAATGGCTTCTTGGGCTGCTGGAATTGATGGACTGAAAGTGGGCTGGGCTGAGCGAAATTTGCTTGGGCTCATGGACGGGCCCAACTGCTGGGCCGTGAAATCCGCTGGACCCGTGGGCTGCTGCAGCTGGAATTTCTGTGGAAGTGTTGGCGTGGAGCTGCTTCGAGGATGGAGTCGCGTACGAAGGAGACGCAGCCACGAATCTGCTTCGGTCTTCACTTCGGTGGCCACGAGCTGGACGAGGGAGCAGCGAAGGAGTCGTTAGTTGGAGTCAACACTCGGGCAAGGATCCGCTGGTGTTGACTGTGGAGACGCATGGATCGGTGAAGCAGAATTGAATCGGCTGCTGGCGTCTTCAATTGTGGGTTTGTCGGTGGGGAGTAGGGAGTAGTGGAGCTGCTGAAGGAGAGATGGTCGTGGGCTGCAGCGGTGATGGCAGAGGAAAAATGAAAGTTTCGGTTGGCGATATGGAGATGCTTTGAACTTTGCTGGCATTGAAGAGTTCGGTGGAGCAGCAGAAAATTTCGGTGGGGTGAGTCGTGGCAGGGAGATGGATGAAGGATGATGATGATGGAGCAGTAGGTGAGAGAGAAAATGATGGACAACTAGGAAGAAAAATCGAAGGAGCCGTGAAGAGGGAGGTCGACGATGCTTGCCCGTTAAGATTGAACAAGAAGGGGGTAAAGTCAAGATGAAAATATCTTTTCCATCATTACTTAGCTCACATAAGTCCACAAACTTATCTACTTGTCCCCCAAATATCTTCTTGTGATTTAATTCACAATTGAGCCAATTTAAATGTCAAAATTGTAGCCTCTTGCCAAAATTTCCGAATTTCACTCAAAGAGGTTTAATTTCTTCAACAATTTCCCAACTTCGACGTCCAATTTTGATGTAGAAAAAGCTCACATAATTTCTACAAGTCCCCCTCGCCATATAGCTCGGTTTGCAAGGCGAAAATCTCTTCATTTCAGCATATCCGAATTTCCGTTAATTTTGCGCAACGTCCGAAACGATTTTCCGTAAAAATTCTCGGAATCTCTGAAAAATCTTCAAATGATGAGTCAACGTTCCTAAAATAGCTTATGACACCACAGAACTTTCAATTTCTGAAATCAGACTCGAATTCATGGTTAATTTCCATCCGACGCATTTTTAGCGTGACCTAAACTATCGGGTAGTTTTCAAAACTTTTTAAGGAAAATGGCCCGTGGCCAATTTTCTTCGAGCCATTATGAATCCACTCGACTCATTGACGACTCTCAATTGTCGTGAAAATCTCAAGAATCCAATTACGGACATATGGTACCAAAATGACAGTAAAATCAAATTAGTGTCGGTTGACGAGAATTTTTCAATTTAGTGGAGTCACCGACGATCGGCCACACATCTCAGTCGAACAGACATATCTTTGATTACAAATCAATTTTATTCTGTGCCGAAATGGTCTCTAAAGATGAGCACAATCGAGAAGTCGATTATTGGTCAAATTCTCAAGTCTTAAAATCCTTAATGGTTTCCCTAGATAATCTAGTTATCTCGAGAGTGATCGACTCTGAGAATAGCCCTATAGGAATGCCAATGAAATGCTCGATTTATTCAGTAGAAAACATGACTAAAAATTTTGGATGTCATAGTATCGGTCTAGGGTCAACCCTGGATGGCCCACGACCGGCCTAATACTGCCAATCCTGATTCAGTTTCCAAGGAGACTAGGTCGTTCTTTGGTTCTGGGATTCTTAAACCAGCATTATACTGGTTGGTTATCGGTTTGAGAGTTTAAGGTTGATCTAATCATGACCAACTTTGACTCTATTTATATTATATTTCTAATATGCTATTTATAATTTTTTTTATATAGAGAAAACCCTAAAATAGACAGCGTCAATAATATTAAATAGCTATTTAGTGAGGAGTTCAAGTAATTTAATATTATTTTTTAATAACTTAAATTTTTAATATCTTTTATAGCGTCAATAGCCATAATTTACAAATGAGGAAAATGTTTTTATGATGAGTCCTCACGGCATCCAAAATGGCATAAACAACTCCTCATGGCATCCTCCTTTAGTATTCATTGTCTTTTCTCTTATTTGTCCTCTTAATCTTCAAGTTGTCAAAATCAAAATAAAAAACTTCTCCACTCGACACTTGCCTCACTCGCTTTGGATCACTCGTTCCACTCACCATTTGATGCTCGCCCTACTTGTTGCTCCCCACTCGACCCCGCTTGACACTCGCCCCACTTGATGCTCATCGATCGCCTCTCTTAGCTAACCTTACTCATCACCGAACTTATCGGGTCAATCTAGTCCTCGGTTGCCTTTTCAAGAAGTACAAAAAATGAAATAATTAAATTATCGATTAGTCCCAAGTTGACCCTAAAACGGGATCGAACCCATTAAGTCAATTCGGTCCTTGGTCGCGTTTTTAGGGAGTACAAAAAATTAAATAAAAAAACTATCGGTTGGTCTTGATTTGATCCTAGAACTGAACCAAGCCCATTGGGTCGGTTCAATCCTCAATCCCAAGCTCAATAGGGTAAATTCTCGATCCAAAAAATTGAGAACCAGCACTGTGCTTGTTGGTCCTAAGGTTAAGGAGTGGATTGGCCCAACCCAGACCATGCTCACCCCTAAGAATATTAAGAAGTTTTAATGATTTTCCTTTTGGGCATATTATGATAAATTGTCCTTTCTATTCTTGATTACATGATTTTTCTAGTTAGAACGATGGGGTTGTAACATCCTCAATTCCAGGCCATGAGAACAAGGTATGAGGGTTGGTAAGCCTTGGCTTGGATTATTTTGTGATGTCTTATTTATTGATGTGTGGACGCCAAACCTAGCCAAGCCGATGCATCAGAATTGGTGCTATGCTCCAAACTCATGCATTGAGCATGATTCAACCCTTTGACCATGAGGTTTTGTTGTGGATTGACCCCACACCATCACAAACACGAAGGATGATCATGGATAAGTTATGTGTGGATAGTAAGCTGGTCACAAGTGAATCCGCACGAAATCTATACCATGTTTGGTAGCGAGTCGGTTGTGAATTAATCCCATCTAACCAAGTGACAACCGAGGGTCGATTATGCAAATCAATGACATAAACCTTGGACAGACCAAGGTATAGCATGCTTGGCCATGGACTCGGTCCGCCCAACCAAGACTTGGTCAGAAAAAATGACCAAGGCCAACCGCGAATGTCATTCTTAAGACATCCAAAGGACCAATTCTAATTGGAAATGGTCATGAACAAGTTCAAGAGGGCTATCGGCATAGTCACACTTATTTGGTCAAGGTTCAGCAAATTTTGGCATGAACCTCAGTTTTCATAGAACCGTCGATCATGTACAATATGAAGGACTTCTCAGATGAGGTGACACCTTATGTTAGTCTTATGAATGCCTTGGATGAATTTTGGACATAAATCAATTGATGCGGGGATGATTCATCATACAAATGTCAAGAGGTAATTGGGTTTCTAGAATCTTCCATAGCCTTTTAACTTAGTCCATCCTTATCCATTTAAGTGCCACATGCCCACTTCAAGAGAGAATGAGAAAAATTACTTCCCAAATAGTTGGCAAAAATATATGTGCCTCATTTAATAACTTTAGACTTTAGCTCATTAATAGCATGGATGAATCACCATACTTAGATGTCCCCTAAAAGGTTAGGTCATAATGACCCATAAAATATAGCCTTGGTGAACAAGGCAATGACCAACCAATTAAAAAGGGACATTAAGATAATAATAATAATAAATAGGGCTTATGTGTCCCCTAGACATCTTAGGCAATAGCGAACCTAGATTGAGCCTTGGAGGATAAGCAAATAAGGTGGACCGATTATAATCAAATGCGAATAAGTATAGGCACAACTAAAAAGACTAGATAGGCCAACTCGTTCCCTATGCTTAATCATGAGATTGGCACCAATAATTAAAGAGGATGAGACCTATAAATAGGAGAAGGCATCCTCACATTTTGAGGCTTAGTCATTCTTTCCTTTCTTCTCCCTCCCTCTCCTCTCTTTCACACCCTTCTCCTCCAAGCCGTCCTAGAAGCCGACTAATCACCAAAGAAGTATATTGGAGCCAGGTCCAAAAAGTTGTAAGTAGACTTTTCTAACTCTTTAATAGGGTGATGTGTTACGTGTATTGATTTTAGGATCACGTCATCGTTTGCTCGTGTTGGATTTGTATTGTTATGTTTGCTATATTATTGTTTGCTTGTTCTTGCATCAAGTAAATTCATAGTCTCATGTGGTGTTGAGCACACCTGAATGTCGAGGAAAGGTTTTGGCGACTTTGGACGTGTACCGAGGTGAGTGCATGACTGACACTTGGTTTCGGGACAACATTGAAGCATGTTGTTACTAGAGGCAATTCATGGGTCGATGCCAAAGCCAAAGCTAATAGTTCCAAGTCAAGACCACCAGCTCGAATCACATTTGGCATGAGTTTAATTTAGTAAGGCACAAGAGTCATTCATTGAATCACCTTGCATAGCATGCCTTCAAACCTTTCATCTGGCTAAAAGCTCAAAAATAAAATGAATTGATTGATGTTTGAATGTATAGACACACGATGGACTTATCTGTCAATGCTGAGGGATGTCGGGTCATTACTTGGGGTAAAATCTTGGATGCCGTGCTGATATTGAGATCATGGATGATGCCGGCCCCCATAAGGCTGATGCCTGGGGGTCGCTCAGGATGCCATCCTAATGATGAGATTGGGACGATGCCGATTACCAAGGGGGGGGATCGATGCCTAGTTGTTACTAGAAGAATTGATTGATTTCGACTAATATGATACTTAAAAGAAAATGAAAGTCTATGTGTGATACTTGAATTGGTGCTTGCAAAAGCTAGGTTTGTTTTGATATGTGTTGTTGAATTCTTGCATCAATTTGAGCATATGTTTGCATCGGATCACTAAGTACCTGAATGAGTTTTTCATGATGCACACATCCCTCTTAGTGACCGAATTGGTCGTAAGTCATGGATCTTTGGAATGCTTGTTCTTATGCAATAATTCATTGTCTTTGATTCTTGAAAGCACATAGATGATTGAGTCATTCATATGTATAAATAAGACAAAGCACGAACCTTGCTATGAACTTTCCATAGACAAGTGGATGGTGATCTTGTATGAGAGGATCAACGGCAAGACGTCCTTCTATAAGAGAATTAGGAAATTCTACTTACTAAGTTCTTGATTCACTTTTGTGGTTTTCACCATTTCAGGTGTGTGATGGCTACTAGAAGTAACCACCACTGAATGGGTCTAAGAAGGGGTAACCACCTTGGTTCCGCATGCGTACCAAGCATGGTGCCTCAATTTTGATGGGGACATCATAGGTCCCGTTGTGGCTTCATCCCTTCAACAAATCCTATGGGAACGTTGTAAGGGAACGAACCTAGGATGGGGACCATTTTTGGGAGAAGATTGGTAGAGGAACTAGGCTACCCCAGCCTTTTGATCGACTACGTATGGAAATGAAAAAAAGTAGCCCAAGATTAGGATGGGCATATAATCAAAATAACTTTTGATATATGTATATACGTATGAATATATATTACTTTTATTTGCTTGGCTTATATATGTATCGTCCGATGTGACATCCTGAATTTCGACCCCGATTTGGATATATGAAATGGTTGTTTTGTCGACAAACTTATGGTCACTTTACTCGGAGCTGGCCCCTCTCGAGTTAACTAATCTATTAGGTGAAGTCGTTAAGGGATGGAAATGCAACAGACTAGAGAATTAGATCGGAAATCGATTGCTTGACCGTAATAATTGGCAAGGGTTAATACAACACCATTATAATCAATTAACGAATGGATATAGGTCGATTTGATGGAATCACGTAATTCAATTGCAGGTGATTCCGCATGACTGCGAAATTCGCGTTGAACGGCAATAATCCGATTTTCTATCGATATTATACTTGGGACATGTAATTAAAAACTTGTGATTTTTATGACAGGCGAGAGTTGTCTACGAGTCGGAGATGCACAAACATGGATTGAAAATTATCGACCACGGGTCAAATGCACTAAAATCCCTAAAAGCTACCTGATAGGTTAGGTTGTACTAAAATCGCGTCTGATCGATTTTAACCATAAAACTAAATTCAATTTCGGGAATCGGATACTCGAACGTGTCACGATTCATTTTTAGGACATTGTCTCATTTTTCGGAGAAATTTTGTTGAGTCCAGAATTTTGTGGAAAAATCAATTTTGAACAAAACGGAAAAACAAAGGAAATTCGGATGGCTGAAATATGGGATTGTTTTTACCTCCAAAATGGTTTAATTGAAGGATTTTGAAGCTAAATTCCCATCAGTTAGCCAATTGACATTAAAGGCTGAAGACTTTGGGGTGCATTTCATGAGTGCAAAGATATTTTCCAAGGCATTTCATTGGTCACTTTTTTGACTTTCACTTCCCTCTCCTTCCTCTTCCATTTCCCTTCATCATTCGTGTGTTCCCTCCCTCCCACAACAGCCGACCACCCCATCTCCTTTAATTTCCCTCAACGTCAACTTCTCCTTCATCGCACGCGTAACTTCGCTGACCCAACCACCTACCCGTTCCATCTCCATGCGACCATTCCAGCACCACTGCAAGCAGCACCACCCAGCCTCCTGCTGCCCTCCTTTCCCCGACGCCGCCAGTCACCACCTCACCGTATGCCCAACTCAACACCGTCCAGCCCCAGCTGCTTCATCCCCAACCCACCGAACTACATGCAACCACCATAGCTAGCTCGCCCCCAGCCTATTCGCCGCTCAGTCCGCCATCCGAGCGCCTCAGCCTAATAGTCCGCCAGCTCCCCGCTCGTCCAGCACCACCCTCAGCTGTCGCCTCAATCCTAACCAATGTAGCCATAGAATTGAATCTCAGCCTTTGGCTGAGACTTGTAGGGATGTTTTCCCTCACCATTTGAACTCCGTTGGAGACATGGTTGTCTCGGGTTTTCACTGCTGTCATGCCACCATCGCCATGAACCCGCCACCATCCTAATCTGGTGAGTTAACTCCCTAATCCTTAATTAGATAGTTAATTGATGTGAATCGTTGCGGAAGGATCGTTCTACGAAGGCCTAGATGGTGTGAATTGCAAACCTCGACCTCCAATCAAACTTGTAATTGGCAACCTCGGTATGAACGTGACCTGTTAATGAACGCGTGTCAACCAACCAACATTATAGATGCCGCGAACAAAAGAATTCACTATCTCGCTCGATAAATTGAATCGACCACCATAAGAGAATCCTGATTAGGTCAAGTCCTCAAAAGAACAGTAAAAGAGAACCTTGCAATTTTTTCCTCAAAAATAAAATATATCTATCTGTCTCAAAGAAATTCAGTCAATCTTTAATATATAGGCCTTCTAGCAGCCACACAAACTCTAAAAATCTAATGCATCATATTATAGAATATTCATAAACAAGAAGAATATTCCTATTTGACTTGGTCAAATATTTGGTGACCAGATAATCAAATTGCGCCAAGATTTCCAAGATTCTTCAAGATCTTATCCAATGTCATCTCCACGCCAAAGATCACGAACCATGACACCAACAGCTTGCCTAAATTGCTTGGCCTGCACTCGAGTGATTGAACCAGTAGGAATAAACAATGGGTCCTTAGCACCTCCTCCTTGATATAGCTCGATGTACATATCATTCCCTCCCCCGTGCAAAGGATTTGCCCTCAAATCATCACTGGCATAAAAAAGAGTCAAGTCAAAAACATTAAATGTGGCACTAACGTCATACTTACCTGGAAAATCAAGTTTGTAGGCATTATTGTTAACTCTTTTCAAAACCATGAATGATCCATCCCTTCGCGGTAATAACTTAGAATGTCGTTGCTCAGGAAATCTCTCTTTGCACATATGAACCCAAACCCAATCGTCGGGTTCAAACACCACTTCCTTACGCCCTTTGTTGGCTTGCCTTGCATATTGCTCAATCTTGCGCTCAATATTTGCACGCGTCTTCTCATGCAACGCCTTGACAAATTTAGCTTTCTTTGCTCCATTTAAATCCACACGCTCATTAACAGATAAACGGATTAAATCTAACAGAGTTAACGGATTAAAAACATAGACAACCTCAAATTGTGTAAATTTAGTAGCATAATGTATGCTCCTATTATATGCAAACTCAACATGTGACAGACAATCTTCCCAAGATTTTATGTTATTTTTAATAATAGCATGCAACAATATCCATAAAGTTCTATTAACTACCTCGGTTTGACCATCAGTTTGTGGATGACAAGTAGTAGAAAAAAACAACCGTGTTCCTAGTTTTTTCCACAATGTTTTCCAAAAGTAGCTAAGAAATTTAAACTCTGAATCTGAAACAATTGATCTAGGAATGCCATGCAAACACACAACCACCATAAAGAACAAATCAACAACATGAGATGCGTCATCGGTTTTACGACAAGGTATAAAATGAGCCTCTTTGAAAACCGATCAACAACCACATAAATAGAATCTCCACCATTCTTAGACCTAGGAAATCCTAACACAAAATTCATAGAAATATCAATCCAAGGATGTGTTGGAATAGGTAATGGTGTATACAAGCCATGCGGTTTAGTTGTAGACTTCGATTGCTTACAAGCAATGCATCTCTCATAGACACGTGTGACATATCTCTTCATATGTGGCCAATAAAAATGTTCATGTAGCACTTCATAAGTCTTATTAATACAAAAATGCCCCATTAAACCACCACTATGCGCTTCTCACACGAACAATTCACGCAAAGAATACTTAGGCAAACATAGTTTGTTTTCAGGGAAAAGATAACCTTCATGCCTATAGAATTTATCAAATGTAGTGTGTTCACATGCTTCATACACTCTCCCAAAGTCATCATCATCTGTATATAAGTCCTTGATATGCTCAAAACCTAAACACTTTGCTTCTAAAGTAATTAGAATCGCATACCTTCGAGAAAGTGTATCGGCTACCACATTCTCCTTACCTTTCTTATACTTGATCACATATGGAAAAGTCTTGATGAACTCCATCCATTTGCATGTCTTTTATTCAACTTTCGCTACCCTTTCAAGTACTTCAAGGTCTCATGGTCGGTGTGGATCACAAACTCCTTCGGCCATAGATATTGTTTCCAAGTCTCCAAAGCTCGCACTAAAGCATACATCTCCTTATCGTAGGTAGGATAATTCAATGTTGCTCCACTCAATTTCTCGCTAAAATAAGCTATAAGATGCCCTCCTTGCATCAACACGGCTCCAATTCTTGTACCAGAAGCATCGCACTCTATCTCAAAAGTAGCACTCAAGTTCGGTAAAGATAACAAAGGAGCATTAGTTAACTTATCTTTTAGCAGATTAAATGCTTTCTCTTGCTCTTCACCCCACATGAAACCCACGTGCTTCTTGATAACCTCAGTTAAAGGTGCAGCAATTGTGCTGAAATTTCTCACAAATTGTCGATAAAAACTCGTCAATCCATGAAAGCTACGCACCTCTCCCACGGTCTTAGGTGTTGGTCATTCACGAGTTGCTTTGACATTTTCCTCATCAACCTGTATACCATTAGCACTAACAACAAATCCTAGAAATACTAATTTGTTGGTAACAAAAGAGCATTTCTTTAGATTAGCGTATAATTGCTCGGCCCTTAAAACCTGCAAGACAGCTTGCACATGCTTAATATGGTCATCAGGACTTCGGCTATAAATCAAGATGTTATCGAAATAGACAACCACAAATCGACCAATAAAAGCACGCAAAACATTATTCATAAGTTGCATAAATGTGCTCAGTGCATTAGTTAATCCAAATGGCATGACTAACCACTCATGTAATCCATACTTGGTCTTAAATGCAGTTTTCCATTCATCACCTTCTTTCATCCTAATTTGATGATAGCCACTTTTCAAATTGATCTTAGTGAAAATGCAAGAACCAGGCAACTCATCCAACATGTCATCTAGTCTAGAAATAGGATGTCGATATTTTACCATAATGTTATTGATTGCTCAGCAATCGACACACATTCGCCAAGTTCCATCTTTCTTTGGCACTAACAAAACAAGGACGGCGCAAGGGCTAAGACTCTCTCTCACATACCATCGTTCCGATAGTTCACTAACTTGCTGTTGAAATTTCTTTGTCTCATCAGGATTTCTTCGATATGCGAGTCAGTGAGGTAATGGCGCACTAGGAATCAAGTCAATTTGATGTTCTATGCCTCGAATCGGTGGTATCTCTCCAGAAAGTTCATCAGGAAAGACATCTTCAAATTCCTGCAATAAAGACACAATAGGACTAGGCAAACTTGGGTCAAGATCATTAGTAGAAAATAAAACCTCCTTATACATAAGTATAAGCATTGGTCGATCTAGAACTAAAGCTCTCCTCACTTCACTTGATTTTGCATAAAAATTATTTTGCCTCTTTACTTTCCTCTCTTCTTTTCCCTCAGTTTTTACCACAATCTTTCTCTCGACCTCTCCTTTTCTTTGCGTCTCAGACACACCACGCAAGCCCTTGGATTTCTCACATTTTCTCTCTCTCTCGGCTTCTTGTTGTAACTTTAATTGATCTTGATATATCTCACTAGGTGTCATTGGTACCAAGGTATAAGTCTTTTGATTCATCACCAATGAATAACGATTAGTACACCCATCATGATGTACCTTTCGATCATATTGCCATGGTCTTCCAAGTAAGATATGACCTGCTTGCATATGTACCACATTACACTCTACCTCGTCCTTGTATCTCCCTATCTCAAATGGGATTCGAACTTGCTTCGACAATTTCACCTCACCACTATCATTTAACCATTGAAGTCTATAAGGCCTATGATGTTTTGTCGTCTTCAAACCCAACTTATCCACCATAATACAATTTGCCACATTTGCACAACTACCTCCATCAATTATCAAACTACAAATCTTACCATTCACCACACATCTTGTATGAAACAAGTTATCTCTTTGTTGATGATGCTCCTCCTCCTTTACTTGCACACTAAGAGAACGCTTAACCACCAATAAGTCTCATTTTATAGCTATTTCTCCATCACTACAATCCTCCGACGGTGGCCTCTCATCATCCTCTTCTTCCCTTTCACTTTTGGACTCAATAACACCATGTCCAGTCATGATCATCACCCTCCTATTAGGGCATTGATTCACCATATAACCCCTGCCCAACACTTAAAACATTTAATCTCACAAGTTCTAGTGTTAGGGTTTTCAGTTTTACTTGAAGCCGGATTTATTCCAACTTTACCATCCCTCTCCTTCTCCATTAAGGTTTCGGTTTTGGTGTTGTTTTCTCTCCAATTTGGCTTCTCATCTCTCTTCCAATTGGATCTCCAATTTTGATTTAAACCTCCTCCACTCTTGTGATTTAGGTCCAACTTCAATTGCCACTCAATTTTGATGGCTTTCTCCACAAATTCCTCCAATTCAACATAGTGTTGCAGCTCCACTACCCTTGCTATGTCTCAGTTCAAACCACTCAAAAATCTTGACATTGTGGCCTCACAATCCTCCACCACATTAGCACGAATCATGGCAATCTCCATCTCCTTGTGATACTCTTCCACGCTCTTATTGCCTTATGTGAGATTTTGTAACTTTTGAAACAAATCTCGATGGTAATGACTTGGTACAAAACGCCTCCTTATCACCGCTTTCATCTCATCCATGTCTCTATCGGTCTTTCACCATTGTGTCTCCTACTAGTCACAAGTTGATCCCACCAAATTATAGCATAATCAGTAAATTCAACGGCTGCAATTTTTACTTTTTTGAGCTTGGAGTATCATTGACAATCAATACCATCTCCATGCGTTTCTCCCATTCTAGATACGCATCGGGATCATTCTTCCCTTGGAAAGAAGGAATCTTTATCTGGATATTGCCAAGTTCATTATCTTCTCGATGTCTAAACCCCCGAGCTCCATTCCACCTTTCAAATCGAGCATCTCGATCATCCTCCATGTCGGCATCATCATCATAATGCCGCTGCTTTCTATGTCGCATTCTAAAGGTGTCTCGCCGATGTTGCGGCTTTGCCCAGGGTAGCTCTCGATCACCATTCCCTATCATTCGGCCACTAAGCTCCTCCACTACGGCCTCAATTGCTAGATGCTTTCCACGAGCACTTCATCCCTTCGTATTGAGTCAACCTCCTTTTGATTCATGCTTTCTTCACGTGACATATTTTAGACCTACAAGTAAATGTTAACAACAAAAATCATCACCAATCGTTCCATCACGTGTTTCTCTCAAGGTGTTTGTCACTCCCCTCGTGTTTAACTCAAGTCTAGGTTTTTTCAACCCTCAATTAAGCTCACACTCTTGCCTTTTTTCCTCTCGTATTCTCTTTTTACAAGCTCTTTATTGGACTCAAAATCTGTCTCTCGACCCCCTCACGACAATCAATCAAACTAATCAAACAAGATTAGATCACTACTGATTTTGTTTCAGCATGTAACAATTTCAAACCAACAAGTACAACTTTCGAAATTCTAATTGAAACGTAAATCACTACTGATTTTGTTTCAATTCGGTCTACTAACAAACGAGTCGCCTTCTTGATTTTTTTTTTGTTCGCCTATTTTTTTTGCTGAATTTGTTTTTTTTTTCTTGCGCACTTTTTTTGTGTGCGTTTTCTTTCTCTTTTTTTTTCTTGACGAACTCAGATACAATTTAAGATGCTAGAAAAAAAATTAAAACTAATAGTAAACAACTACATATGGAAGAGCAAAAGCAATCAGATCCCTAAGTTAGCTAGAACCGAAACCCTAGCTCAATAAATTTCAAATTGCTGAATGTAAATAGAAAATTAAAGATAAATAGACCTTGTAGAAACAAGCTCTGATACCAACTGATGTGAATCGTTGTGGAAGGATCGTTCTATGAAGGCCCATATGGTGTGAATTGCAAACCTCGACCTCTAATCAAACCTGTGATTGGCAATTTCGGTATGAATGTGACCTGTTGACGAACACGTGTCAACCAACCAACATTATAGACGCCACGAGCAAAAGAATTCGTTATCTCGCTCGATAAGTCGAATCGACCACCACAAAAGAATCCTGATTAGGTTAAGTCCTCAAAAGAATAGTAAAAGAGAATCTCTCAATTTTTTCCTCAAAAATAAAAATATATCTATTTGTCTCAAAGAAATTCAGTCAATCTTTAATATATAGGCCGTCTAGCAGCCACACAAACCCTAAAAATCTAATGTGTCATATTCTAGAATATTTCTATTATAGAATATTCCTAAACAAGAAGAATATTCCTATTTGACTTGGTCAAATATTTGGTGACTAGATAATCAAATTGCGCCAAGATTTCCAAGATTCTTCAAGATCTTATCCAAGTCATCTCCACGCCAAAGATCACGAACCATGACACCAACAGCTTGTCTAAATTGATTGGCCCGCGCTCGAGTGATCAAACCAGTAGGAATAGACAATGGGTCCTTAGCACCTCCTCCTCAATATGGCTCGATGTCCACATCATTAATTGCACTTATGGGGTTAGATTAGTATTAATTAGGATTAGTGGTTAATCCTAGTTAATGTAACTAGCTTAGTTAGGTTTGTTTGATTAGTGTAACTAGATTGGTTAGGTGGTTAATTTATTTAGCCTACCGTAGGTTAGATTAGTTAATCATGCTTAGGTTAATTAAGTTCAATTTATTTATTTAATTTTAATTTATTTATTTAATCATAATTAGCGTAATTTGTGATAGATTAGTCGTTTAGTGAAATTTTACGTTCGTTCTCATGGAAGAATTTTTACGTGAATTTGATTGCTTATAAGTGCTATGATGTGCAATTGAGTGCTTGGTGGTAATTATTGATTATTATTGCAAATTTTGATTTTATGGGTATTTAATTAGGAAAATACCAAGTGTCGGTTTTTTACGCCAATTTTTAAGTACTCTATAAAATTGTAGAGTTTTAAATTGGGAGCGTACCAAATTTGATGGTTCAATTTAAATGCGTGATCACGCACGATTTTTTTACTGGAACGATTTTTAATATGAAAAAAAGTGGCCAAGTTCATTATTTAAAAATAAAGTATTTGGATGCAAAGCACAATGTTCTTGACCAAGAAAAGTGGCCAAGTTCATTATTTAAAAATCAGGAAGGCGATACTTGATTAAGTTCGGATGCCCCACGTCAATGGATGCCAGTCGTAGTGCAGACTAGGTCGATGCTCCTTTATAGAATGCCATCTAGGCAGGTAGTGCTAGACGTTGCCATGCTCGACGGAGCGGGACGACGCCCGGTTATGCCGAATGACCGCCGACTGTTGAGTTGGTCATGGACGATGGGTCGTAATAATCAGGACACGCCTGATTGGTTGTGATAGCTGCGTCTAATTATTGGGCAAAATTGTGTGGCACAGTATGGGACGTGTCATAACAATTTACCTTATAATCAGGACCCATATGAGTGAAATGATGTGTTCCGGTTATTAATTACGATAGTTGCATTGATAATAGTATATGTAATGAGCTAATTTGTAGGGACGCGCCGAAGTAAGGTAAGTTTTGTATGGTGCGTGTTTAGGACTGCCTTCGAGGCGAATTTGAGTCCTAACCGGGGTTTAGGGTTTTTACTCACTGAGATTTATCTCACTCCGTCGTGGTTAAATATTTTCAAGTCCTTAGTATGGAGTGGCACCCCGTCCGTTTTGGGGTTCCGTGGCACATGAACTATGAGCCCTCCTATTTCCCTATTCCCGGGACCACCCAGACTCGTTAGCTAGTGGTGACCACTATTTAGGTCGATGAGAATCTACCTCACTTGGTGCCTCATCACTTCAAAGCATGGTTCATCAATGAGCGTAACAGGGCTTGGGAAGGTCCCCTGTAGGGTTTTGACGGACCTCTCGTCAAAACCAAAGATGGGAAAATAGCTGACCTCATGGACATCGACATCCCAGATGGTGTCATGAAGAATCCAGAGCTCGAGTCGGAGGAATCCGGGGCATAGGTTACTTAGGGGTTTCTTTTTGAGATAGACTTGTAAATATGAACTCCTAGGTTAACCTGGTATGTTTATAAGTGTGATTTGTGAACAATAAAATAGCATGTTTATAATATCACTATTTTTTATGGTTGTCTAGGCGTTTATTTTATTTGCTTCCGCATGTGCTTAATTGAAAGATAAAAAGAATGAGTCGACAACGCATCCTAGGACGTCGCATTTTTAATCGACCACCGAGGGATATTCACGTGCCCAGGGTTCAGGGCGTGACACCTGACTTCCACATTTGTTTGTACGAGGATTATTTATGATTTGTGAATGTATGTGTTTAATTAAGATAAAAGACTTTCGAGACATTCGATGTGCTTGCGGCATTGATGTTAACCCGCCAGGTCATGTTCTTGTTGCTTGGGGTGGGATGAGGGTGTGACATCCCATTTTTGGTATCAGCGCGGGGTTAGTTACTTGGAGTGAAAAGGTATGCTAGAAGTTGGCCTATTTAGTTAGGAAAAACACAATGCATGTATTTGCTTGAGTAATTTCTTAGATACTAACCTTAATGCCTAACTTTGGTATGGCTATAGATGTCCCTATTCTTTTGTGCAAGTGTTCCTTAGAATTCTAGTAGAACACCATGACTACTATGAACAAATCGAAGCAAGATCCCTTACTCGATGGAATACTGCAAACCCTTATGACCATAGGAGGGTCATTGAAACAGTAGGCACAACAGCAGAGTAATGGTAATAGGAGTGGTGATCAATCGATCTAGGAATTTGTGACATCCCTAAATTTGACCCCGTTTCAAATATACAAAATGGTTGTTTCGTCGACGTGCTTATGGTTAATTTACTCAGAACCGATCACTCTCGAATTAACTAATCTATTAGGTAAGGCTGTTAAGGGATATAAATGCGACAGACTAGAAAATTTGATCAGAAATCAATCGCCCAACCAAAATAATCGGCAAGGGTCAATACGACACTGTTATAATCAATTAGCGAACAGATATAAATTAATCCGATAGAATTACATAGTTGAATTGCGGGTGGTTCTACACGATTGCGATATTCGTGTCGAATGGTAGTAAACCGATTTTTTATCGATATTATACTTGAGACACGTAATTGAACCTTCACGATATTATGACAACTGAGGGTCGTCTACGATTCAAAGATGCACAAACATGGATCGAAAATTATCGATCATGGGTCAAACGCGCTAAAATCCCTAAAAGTTACCCAATAGATTAGGTCGTACTAAAATCGCGTTCAATTAATTTTAACCACGAAATTGAATTCGGTTTAGGGAATCGGATGTTTGAGCATATCACGATTCATTTATAGGATGTCATCTCATCTTTCGGAGAATTTCGTCGAGTCTGAAATTTTGCAGAAAAAATCGATTTTTGACAAATGGAACATTAATAGAAATTCGGATGGGAGGAGTAATGGACCATTTGGCTGCCCAAAATAGTTTATTTTGTGAGAAATGAAGGCTAATTTGTGATTGGATGAGCTATTGACTTATTTGGATCAAGACTTTGGGGCATATCTCATGAGTAATTAGATATTTGACCTAGGCTCTCATTGGTTGTTGCCTTGACCTTCATGATTCTCTCTCTCTCTCTCTCCCAGTTTCCCCTCTCCTTTCATGTGTTCTTTCCCCCCCCCCCCCCCCTCTCTCTGTCGCTAGCTTCATCTTCTTTTCACCTAGCTTTAGTTCCTTCTTCCGTTTCATCCTTACCACACACCCATTACCCCTCACCTCAGCTGCTTCCCCATCATCATCATCCACCGTCCACATCCCACTTTCACAGCCCACCTTCATCGCCCAACCACCACTTCAACGCCAACCTCTTCTGCCCATTTCCCTTTCACTTGCTGCTATCGCACAACACCCAACAACACCCTCACGACAACCCCCTCACGCCAGCAGTTCCTTCACCAAGCCAAGTAGCCCCACCAACAACCGTCCACCAGAAAATTTCACCGAGTAGCTCACCTCTGCGCTTGTCCATTCCAACGCCAACAGCCACCACACAGCCCTCACTGTCCGCCCAAGCCATCTCGTCCAGCAGCTGCCATCCACCACTACCCAACAAGCAGCCCAAGCCGTGAGCTTCACCTGGCCATTATAGCCACCGTTGAGCTCCATTGAAGACACGGTAGTCTCGGGTTCTTGCTGCCGTCATGTCGTCGTCGCCGTGAACCCGCCGCTGTCATAATCCGGTGAGTAAACTCCTTAATCCTTGATTAGGTAGTTAATCGCATTTAGGGGGTTAGATTAGTGTTAAGATGGATTAGCTTAATCTTTAGATTGGTTTACTGGACACTTGCTATTTGTCATTTTTGTGGGTTGAAATGTACTACGATTTTGAGGTTGCTTCATTCTTGAAAAATTTTCTAAACATCTTCATTTATGACATTTATTTTACTCAAGATTTTTTGGATTTAAAAGAATAGTATTTTAGCTTCATTACATGCAAAGCATAATCTCAGTTTGTGCTGGAACTAGTGACATTTTGGTGTTTAAAAGACTTTTATCAACTCTTAGAGTTTGCTTTTCAAAAGAGTCTTCACAAAAAATTTCATCAAATCTTGTAGTTTAACATAGTCAAATGTTAGAGCTAACGGATGAGTTTTGGACCTTGAACTAAGCTGGTTTTGGAAAACATAATTTTTGGACGCGGACGTAGTTTTGGTAATGACTTGGGCGAATTACTGCTCTTATTATAGAAATATCTTGGTCAAGGGATCCGCATAAAAAGTGTTCATTTAAGTGTCCTTTATAACATATCCAAATTTGAGAATTTTCTAAACTCATTTAGTTATATTTCTGGAATTAAACTTGGAAACACACGAATGGACCTGGTTTCTGCCGATTAGGGCCGATTGTGGTCTTGTGGTTGTTCTTGGTGTCTTGCTTGCTGGAAATTGTATATTTTGTGATTTGGTTTAGCTTTAGCATGCTGAGAACTTATGCATAAATTTGAGTGATGCATGTGCAATATTATGTGATTCGTTGTTTTGTGATAATTATCCATTATTATTGCAAAAGATGGTTTTATTGGCATTTAAATGGAAAGAAAAATTAGGTGTCGGGTTTGGACACCAAATCTCATTTGCTCAATAAAACGATGTGGTTTTAAACTAAGTGCGTGCAAAGTTTGACGGATTAATTTTGAGTACGCAAGCAGCTACGAATTTATTTCAGAAGGCTTTGAACAAAAAGAAAAGTTACGAGGATTTATTTGAAAAGGGATTTTGGTGTTCTTGGCTAATGAGAAAGAAAACAATGGACTTGATTGATGATGTGCTCGTGTGACCACCTAAATACCCTAATACATATGAATATGCGGGGTAATGAACCTATCCTGATGCGTATGAATATGTGGGATGATACTTGATTAAGTTCAGATGCCCCACGTCAACGGATGCCAGTCACGGTGGAGCCTAGGCCGATGCTCCTTATTGGATGCCGTCTTGATGCATATGAATACGCGGGATGATGTCGTGCTCAACGGAGTAGGACGATGCCCGGTTACCCCGGATGACCGCTGACTGCTGAGTTAGCCATGGCCGTTGAGTCGTAATAACTGGAACACGCCTAAATGGTTATGATTGTTGCGCCTGATTATGTGGCAAAATTGTGTGGCACAATATGTGACGTGTCATAACAGTTTTACCTTATAATCAGAACACATGTGAATATTTGAAAAGTGAGATTATGTATTCCGGTTATTAGTTACGCTTGTCGCATTGATAATAGTATATGTGATGTACTAATATGTAGGGATGCGCCAAAGCGAGGTGAGTTTTGTATGGTGCGTGTTTAGGATTGCCTTCAAGGCCAATTTGCATCCTAATCGGGGTTTAGGGTTTTGACTCGCCGAGATTTTATTTCACCCTATCGTGGTTAACCTTTTTCAGGTCCTTAGTATGGAGGTGCATTCGGTATGTTTTGGGGTTCCGTGAGATATGGAAGTAATTTATACCTTCTATCCTATCCCCGGGACCAATCGGTTCCATGAGCGGGTTGTGACTATGGTGTGGGTCGACGATAGTTTGGGCTACAACGTGCCCCACCATTTCTAGGCTTGGTATTTTACAAATTCGAACGGTGATCGGGAGGGTCCTATGCATAGTTTTGATGGACTGCACGTAGGAAATGGGGTTGAGCAGGACACTGATCCCATGGATATAGACGTCCCGAAAGGTGTCATAGTAGATCCAGATACCGAGCTGGTAGGGCCCAGGGAGCTGTGTTCAATTGATGACCTACCTAACATCTTGCTAGAACCTGGGTTTGGTTATTAGGACAAATGGAAGTTAGGCCCGACCTCAACCCTTTTTGTTCATCATTCGCACAAGCGTTTGTTTTTTATAGACTTGTAAATATGAACTCATAAGGTTAATCTTATATATATATATATATATATATATATATATATATAAAAGTATAGTTTGTGAAAAGAAATTCACTAACATGTTTTACTATCCCTATGTTTGATTGATGGCTGGGTGTTTGTTTAATTCGCTTCCGCATGTGCTTAATTGAAAGATAAAAAAGACTGGGTCGGCGACGCGTCCTAGGACGTCACATTTATAATCGACCGCTAAGGGATGTGCGCGTGCCTAGGGTTCGGGGCATGACAGGACTTGTCAAATAGTTCTTGAAACTTAGACCATCGAAATTTGCTGGGACTGGGGATCCTGAGGAAGCCGCATCATGGATTGATGAGTTAAAAAAGATATTTGCACTATTAAAGTGCTTTGATGAGGATAAAGTCACACCGGCAATGTATCAACTACAAGGTAATGCTAGCTATTAGTGGAAGGCGATTCAAGGAGGATATTCCTAGAAGGCGCAGTTATTACCTGAAATGCTTCCGTGGAAGCATTTAATGAAAAGTACATCTCGGAGTGCACTCATGATAGAAAGATAGCAAAATTCCTGCAGCTCCACCAGAATAATATGACAGTCAACCAATACGAGGCAAATTTCTCTGAAATGTCCAAGTATGCTCCCTGATTGGTTGAGGAAATTATTGAAATACCAAACATTTTTCATCTAGGAAATTATCGGAATTATTTTAAACCTCCAACACACCAACATGATTAATTAATGTCATGACATTGTCAAATGCCCCTATTTTTTCAGCAACTTGCATGATACTGCATGATTAGTAATCGATTGGATTCTCTATTGTTCAGTCTATTGCTTTGGTTCTCTTCCGATATAGGCTCTACGGAGTCATGGAGGGGGGAGTAAGTGCTGTCGCCCCCAAAAGGCTGATCAAATGACTTCTTTAGGACTGGTAATACTGCCTAAACTTCTGGCTAATTTCTAATACTTCATGTTAAGATGCCGTCCTTTCTACATTTTTACTAACTATTAAATGCTTCTGATATGTGCGTGGTTCCCTCCCTCCTTTTGCTTCTTCACAGCCGAATCTGTGTTCACTTTATCTCAACTTTTTTGCTCTGAATTTTTCAGAAATCTCAGTGTGATTTCGCCAGTCTCTGTCCCTCCAAATTGCCGACATTATGAGGTCATTCACAAGGCAAGGATGTTCGACTTTTCCTCAATCCTTAGCCGGCCACCTTCGCTTTCCGTGCGTGTGTCGCCGGCCAATTCCTTTACTTCTTGGCCAAGATTATTAGTGCCACGTTTGCAAAGGATTGGTCAGCTCTATATGCCGGTCAGCTCTATATGCCGCCTTATTCACTGATTCAACATGAGCAAATAACGAGCAGAGTACTGTGACTGAAACTACACCTGTCCCTCTTTGCCTGGATAAATTTGACCAATGATCACCTTAGTTTACTTCCCCTTTTTGGTTTATTTCCATATTCAGAATACCAGATATTTGTGCAGGAACATAAGACTGGCCAAATGGGATGTGGCCGAGTCCAATGAAAGGGATTCAGACTCAATCGGGCCTTACTTGCCTAATCTGGATATGTTGTCATATTGGGAACATCACATGGCATACTAGCGAAAACTTAATTCCGGCCAAAATAGACATGGCCGAGTCCATGGCAGTGGGTCTGGGTGGCTGTTGAGAGCTCGAATGAGCTCAGGGGTCATTCCACAATTCTGGTTCGCGCTACTTCGAGGAGATTCACAACTGGTCTGTTCTTCACCTGATGTTGATGCACTGTGTCTAAGTACAACTGTCTCTGCTGTTTAAATGCAAAGAAAACAGCTATCAACGCCAATGTAAGATCAACAGTTTTTTTTTTTTGGGGGGTTTGAAATTCTATCGTTGTTGACGAGCTCAATTCCTAGTGTTCTTATTAAAATGCATGTGGAGTCCCTCAGATGAAAATTTAGATGTCAACATGCATTAGTCAGGAAATTTGACATAGATTGTCATAGTTATATTATACATGAAATTGGTTTTCAATTAGGTATTTAAATGAAGTCAACTGGTCATATTATAGTGGGAGAAACTAGAAGTGCTTTCAACTTAGAGATGCTTGGCCCTGGCTAGTAATGAGTGTTTCAAATAAAGAGGTATTCTGCTTGATTTTAGCATTGAAAAACTAATAATATTGCTAGCCTAACGGCAGTAATGATACAATTTGGATCTACTGTTTCATTGTCATGGATTGAACAACCGGAACGGAAAAAAAAAAAGGTTGAGAGAGAGCGTTGATTTTTATTTAAATTGCGAGCATAGCTCAAAAATAAGAAAAGTGACTATACAACAATTAACAGAAAAAATTAATTGTAAATATCTTATACATAGACTTTCAATTAGTGTTTTGTGACGTGTTTACATATCTAACGTTATGAATTCTTCCATTTAAACGTTGTAATACAAATTAGTCTTTCTTCCCCATAGCTAAAGTAGTCACGGCATTGGGGAATTTTCTATCTTAGAAATCGGAAATACTCTATTCAAATTTCACTGATTACGTACCAAATGTTTTAAATCTGAGTCATTTGTATCGGCCAAAGGTGGTGTTTCCTTAATCATTTAACTGCTTCGTGTAATTTACAAGTGGCTCATGGACTTCCAAATTGCCGAACAATTGAATCCTGAGATATCGGTCGCTTTGGACTTTGATTGCACAAAAATAAGTGTTACTTGACGTATAGTAATAGTAGTCATCCCTCTATATACTCATGGATTTTTAACGTTGGCGGTATAAAATGTTTAATTTTAACTTTGATAACTATGTTCATTTTACTAAATCATGGATATTTTTCATCCACGACTACAAATGTGAAAAATATTTTGTACCGGTGTTGTTGCTAGTGATCCTAAATTTATATTCCCTTCAAACAAAAATGTTTAAATCATTTTTTATTACACTTAATGTAAAAATATTTTACATGGGACGATGCTAATAAGTTTCTTTTTTTTATTTGGTCATCTTTGTTTTGGCTAATATATTGTTTTTTTTTTCTAATTTAAGAAATTCTACTTGGTGGGTTAGTAAACCCATCAAATAGGATTGGTGATTTTCTAAGGGAAAATATGTCGTGGAGACAATACCATCACTAATAGGAGAGTAAAGGCGTTACACTATCATTTTCCAAAAATTAATTTCCCATCCTCTCGCTTCTTTTTCGCTTTCTTTAATGGGTCATTTTAAGCAGATTTTTTATTGCTACTTTTCCTTCAGATGAACATCAAACATATTCATCTTTAGTTAGATTTAAATATATGTGATGTCTATTTATGTAACCCATCAATCAAAATACTGATTAGAAAAAAAAAAAAAAAAAAGGTCCCTTCCATGAGTACCACAGAATTGGATAGAAGTGAAGAACCGCGAAAACCTTGGCCATTTTTGGAAATCCCCCGATCCGGGCACTCTGAAAATCAATATCAATGGGGCTTATACTTCAGGTCATACAGAGGGATCTATCGCTTTTATTTGCAGGGATCACTCCGGACATTTGAAAGAAGGCTTTACTAGAACTGTGCAGGCGCCGTCGCTGCAGACGGAATCTCAGGCACTAATCGTTGCTCTACGCCACCTTTTGCAGCAAGGAAAGATTGAAATGCCTCTGGTGGTCGAATTGGACAGTCTACTCTTGGTAGATTCCATAAACAGCCAGCAAGAACTCCCATGGGAGATCCGCCCTCTTGTCCATAAAGCTGTCACTCTGTGTCGTCTTTTTCTCATCTTGCATCTTAGGTTTTGTAAGAGGGAAGCCAACTCCGTAGCTGACTAGGCCACAAGATCCCACAGCAAGGGTTCCCTTCCCCCATCTTGGGCCGAATCCCCTCCCCCTCTTCTCCTTGACCTGCTTCTTTCAGACACTATCGCAGCAGAATGTAATTTGCCTCTTTATCAATAATATTTCCTTTCTGACCAAAAAAAAATAAAAATCCTAGACTCAAGTACAATGGAAGTCCGACTCGTGGCATTGGCAGGCCAATTGAGTTCTAAATGTTTACATTTAGTCAATAGAGTTTTAGAAGTTATTCAAAAATGTGCAATCATTGTTCTTAAACAAATACATTGACTGACACTTCATTGAAATAACATAAGCCCACGCCGAACCGAATGAGTCAAGGACTTCGTCGCATAATTTTAAAAACGATGACTGCGTCAGCCATGCTCCCGAAGATTAGCTACTACTAATTTGGCGACCTCATTCACGCAGAATTTTGATTTAGTTTATGTGAGGTGAGCTACATGAACGGTTCCGCTTGATGTCAACTCAAGAAAATGACTTTATTAAGTAGCAGCTGTTGATGCAAACCGGTGAAGGATACCAATGGCAAAGACAAAAACGCGTTAGAAAAGAAACGTCGTCTGGCACATCACAAAGAATACTAATTACGTCAGATGATTCTCCGATTTTCGGATGACGAGTTCTGATAACCTGTAGAAGCAGAAGGCTTTAGTTCAGGAATATTCGGAGGGATCTAAAAGAATTTGTCATCTGAAAGTCAAAATCCAAATTTAATAAAACCAAAATTTGCGAACTCGTCTTGTGGCAAAATCCAGGAATTCAACTTGGGTCTAAACTCTTTCTATATATCTCTATTATTTGAAAAGAATGAATCAAAATCCCTCTCAAACAACATGATTTTGTTTAAAAGTATAGAGGCTATAGCATCAATGCCACTCAGGACGCGTCACGTCAACATCTTTAGCAATGCCCGTTGCCATATGTTTTTTGTCTTTCCTATTCCTTGGATTTTTTTTGTGCTTTAAGCGAATGTTCGTGCCTTTTATGGGTCATTTGAAAACTGGGGTTATTTTTGTCTTGAGAATTCATGATTTCTTTGGCATTTTTTGGCCGTCAGATATTTGGGTTCCAGATCGTTAGCAAATTGTATCCTTTAGACTTGTACATGTAAGATTGCATGACTGGAATAGAACTCATAGAATATGATCCATTCATGAGAGGAAAAAATATTAGGATTTGGTCTTCCTGGTGTGTCTGTTGCTTTGTATTCAGTCAAGAACAGGTACTTACATGCAGTGTTTTCTCTCTCTTCTAAGCTAAGCGACTTCATAAAAAGTGAATAATTCGTGTTTCGGACCAAAATCAAATGTCTGTATAATGCTTTTGGCAAAAGGTGGCAAGAAGAGAATGCTGGCGAGCAGCGAAGAATTCCAAAAGGAAACCCTATACCATTAATTAGGAATCACTTTCCCGGCCAAGGAGGCATCTTATTTTTACATGACTTTTCCTTTATTGTCAACAAACAAAACAGACCGTTTTATGCATGCAAGGAAGCACCGTTTTATGCATGCAAGGAAGCAACAAGACCTCAGAATCTGATCAAATACCAAATGAGGAATTCGCTCCAATTCTAGCCAAGATCAAGGGGACTCCATATTGGGGATGAGAAATAATTATAGGAATGGGGGCATGCTCGTAAGAAGGAGATAGCTGCACTGAGAAGTTCTGCAAAATCAAGGTCAGAGCAACTTTAACTTCAAGGAAAGAAAAGTTTTGGCCAATGCAAGTTCTAGGACCCCAACCAAAAGGGAAAAAACAGAGCTTGTTCTTGGTTGCTTTTGAGACTCCCTCGGAGAATCTCTCTGGATTGAACTCTTTGGCATCTTCCCCCCAAAACTCTGGATCATGGTGGATCAGGATGATAGGTATTGAAAGCAGAACTCCTGCAGGTATTTGTATATTTCCCAACTTGGTTGTCTGGTGAACTGTTCTCATCGTCTCAAATCCAGGCGGATATAACCTAAGCACCTCATTCAGGATCATACTTACCTGCATGTAAACCAATTTGTTGTCAGCCTGGTCTTGTCCAAAAAGACAATGAGAATGCAATGATTAAATTATCTAAACCTTGCCTACTGAACCCAATTCATCAAACTCAATAGCATTGATGTCATTTATGTTGTAACTTTGAATGAGAGGGTACAATCCATATGTCTTGCTTCTGTCACTAGCAGCACAGAACGTGAATGATTACTGCCAAAATACTCCTATTTTTTCGAGTTTGGGGGAAGGGGATGGAAGAACAGCACAGCAACTAGATTTCAGGCTAGGTTGTTACAATTTTCTTCATCTTTGGCTTTCGTTTTTTGTCTGTTCTTTTTTCTTTCTTTCTTTTTCTTTTTTTGTAGAGACCTATTTATTGATGTGAGTGCAGGAATATATGTCTTAAAATCTAGATAAATAGCATACTACAACACAACGAGAAATCCTTACAATCTTTAGTCGGCTCAACCCATCAAAATCAGGTCTTTTGTTGCCAAAAACTTGCAGAACTTCCTCTCTTGCTTTGTCTTGCCATTTTTTATACTTGCTCAACAAAATCAGAGTCCAAGCAAGCAAAACAGAAGTTGGCTCTTGACCTCCTAAGTTGAACCCTTTGCACTCTTTAATGACATCGTCCATGCTCATACCCTTTTGATGCCCAGATTTTTTAATTTCTTTCATGTTTGATTTTAGCAACAGTCCCAAGAGATCATCGCCAACTTCTCCTCCTTCCTCCAATGCCTTCTCTCTTTTCGTCACTATGTCTTTGAACAACCCTTTTAGTTTATGGTCGATTTCTTTCATGCTCTTGTGCAGTTTGGTTGGCAAGAGGCTGCATTTTCTTATACAAGTCAAATTCAAGATGAAAACTCATACATTAGCTTCGTTTCCACAGTTTATGTGTGTCTTGCTAAATAAATACACTGAATTTTCCTCCATTCAATTGGGTTTACAAGTTGGAGAGCAGCAATCTAGATAACAATGCAATAGAATACTTGCCTTGCTACGATATCATATGAGATTTTGTACAACTACTACTAACTATTTTAAAAGCTTAAGCCTAAGCTTTTACATTGAACTTTCTAATATAGTATTAGAGTAGGAGATCGTGAGTCCAAATGTTTACAAGATCTATATGCCTCCCTAATTATATACTTTCCACGTCTTAGGCTTAGACCAAAGTCCAGCCTATGCGTGAGGAAGAGCGTTAAAATATTTAAATATTATATCACATTTTCATCTAACAACTTAAATTTTTAGTTGATAGTGGTTTCACAAAATATCACACTGCACATTGTTTTGACAGGAAAAAATTGCAGTGAGCCCTACATACCATCTTGCAATCACAATCCAACCACTATCCATGATTTGCAAAATTATTAAAATTGTCTTCAGAGACGTTTCAAGTTACTTGCAGGACAAGATGCCTAAAGATCGGCACACTGATTTGCAGAATCATAGAAATGGGGAAAGTTGCAACTGAAGTTTGTTACTCTATTTTCTTGTTAAATACTTTTGCAAAAGATCTCGGGATAAATTTTTCACTAAATTAATCTCGACTTACCTCCACCCAGGCATTGAGACGAAATGAACAATTCTGGAAGCGAGGCCAATTTGTTCTTGTTGAAGGAGGATGATGCTCTTGGCTCGGTCATCGAAGGTACCCCCAAAAACAGCTCTGTAGAATATATCACCCGTCAATTGCTTAAGGTGAGGCCACACATCCACTTCACCTGCCAAACTTTGCTTCTCCCATCTCCTAATCATCTCCTCGCAGCTTGAACATGTTGCAGTCACCACATACCGTAATTGAACAGTAAAAAACGTTAATGAATTGAATATCATTATATTTCCATGGACTAAGAATTTCAGGCTTGGTGAACATGAAATATGATGTGATCATTAATCATTTTAAGTTCCGTTAGATGATGCGTCTGGTCATGAAACTTTTAGCACCAAGCAGTAATACCTTCAACTTTTCATAGTGAAAAGCTGGATTGCTGATCTTTCTGTGTTTGGCCCATTTCTCACCCTCAACATTCACAAGCCCCGTTAGTAAGATATCTGCGATGGCCTTGGGATGCGGCTTTTCAAACTCATTGATCCGTGAAAATATTTCCTTCAACATGTCTAAGTCCACGATGTTCAGCACAGGCTTTGGTCCTAACCACGTAAAGCAAAGCTTCCCTGCATTAACCATATTCTAGAGACATCACTTATTAGCTAAAAATTACAGCTTCTCGTGAGCTGAAATTGCACATGATTTTTTACCGGGAAATGAAGTTTGCCCAATCACTAATATTACCATTGGCTAGAAAAGTGCAATTGCATCTCAACTTTGATGGCATGCGTACCGTATTTCTGGATGCAGTGATAATAGAAAGGGAGCAATCGAGGCGCGATGTCACTGGAGAAAGGAGTAATGGGTTGAGATTGAGCTTGCTTGTTCATTCTCACGATGTTTCTCAGGTCTTGAAACAAAAGCCTGTAAGGGGTTCCATTTAGACCTTGCTGTCTCAGACATCTTTCTACCTTCTTCGGCTGCAACCAAAACAGACACAGTAATCTCCATGCACAAGTGAAGAAGGTGATCAGCACAAGAGAGAGAACAATTGAATAGGCAAAGGACATTTCCATTTTCTACGTTGAACTTATGACACGCTTGTCTTCTTTCTGCGAGAGGAAATATATAGGAGTCTCGGGGAGCAGAAAGACAAAGGCATAGACCAAGGGGCCCAAAAAAAAAAAGGAGAAAAGATGTTATATTGTTTCTTGAGATGGTGTACAAATGAGGTAATCCAAGACACAGTCAGTTTTGCGTGTTTGACTAAAATGAGGATTAGAAGTTCAGCGGTTTTAACGGCAAATGTCTCTGGATCTAGAGTATGAAATTTTATTTCCAAGTCTTCGACCCCTCTCTCCGAATCATGTTATAATGTACTGTTCAATGCACCCCGAAAAGTGGAAGTCAACCATACACATTGTTTATTCAGATTTACCATGCGCACGACAAGTTTCGACATGGCGAATAATTGTCATGAGGAGATCAGATGATAATTGGTCAGAATCAAATTGGGGAATTTAAAAGATTTGATACCTGAAAGTCAGAGAAACAGTCTAATATAGGGGTGAGCATTGGTTAAGAGTCAACCCTGAACTGACCCTGGGCAGGCCAACCCTGCCTATCCTAGTCCGGTTCTCAGGGAGACTGGGTCGGTCATTGGTCCTAAGATTCTTGGACCAGCACTGTGGGAGTTGGTCCTCAGTTTTGGAAATTCATGGTCGGTCCAATCTGGACCAAAATGGCATAAACAGCTCCTTACGACTTCCTTTTCTAGTACTCGTTTTCTTCTATCTTATTTATCCTCTTAGTCTTTAATTTGCCAAAATCGAAAGAAACAACTTCTCCACTCGCTACTCAATACTTGCATCGCTCGCTTTGGGTCACTTGTGCCACTCGATACTCACTTGACCTGTTGCTCCCCACTCGACACTCGATGCTCACTTTTTTCGACGCTCACCCTACTCAACCCTCTCCGCTTGCCTTTCTTTGTTGACCTCGCTCGTCATCGAACCCATTAGGTTGGTCCGATCCTTGGTTGCCTTTTCAAGGAGAACAAAAAATGAAATAAAAAATTATCAGTTGGTCCTGGATTGACCCTGGAACCAAACCGAACCCATTGGGTCCGTTTGGTCCTCAATCACTTTTTCAAGGAGTACAAAAAATGAAATAAAAATTATCGGTTGGTCTTGGGTTGACCCTGGAACCGGACCGAACCCACTAGATCAGTCCGGTCCTTGGTCCCAAGCTCAATAGGTTTAGTCCTCAGTCCTAAAAATTAAGGACCAGCACTGTGCGAGTTGGTCCTAGGGTTAGAGGGTGAACCGGCCCAACCCAGACCATGCACACCCCTAGTCTAATATAGTAAGTATTCTTTAAGATGTGCGAGAGGAGGTGTCTTTTTTGTTTTTTGTTTTTTTCTTTTTAAGTGTCCTTGCCTGCATCATTGGTATTTTTGACTGGTTTGCATCTTTGGATTAGGCCGGTCCACCCCTTAACTCTAGGACCAACCTATACAATGCTGGTCCTCAATTTTTGAGATCAATGACCGACCCTATTGAGCTTGGGACCGAGGACCGGACTGACCCAATGAGTTCGGTCCAATTCCAAGGCCAACCCAGGACCAACTGATAATTTTTCATTTCATTTTTTGTACTCTTTAAAAAACCGATTGAGGACCAAACTAACCCAATGAATTTAGTCTGGTTTCAAGGTCACCCTAAGACAAACCAATAATTTTTTATTTCATTTTTTGTACTCCTTGAAAGGGAAACCGAGGACCATACCAACCTAATGGGTTCGAGATGAGCAAGGTCAACTAAGAAAGGCAAGCGGTGAAGGTCAAGTAGGGTGACCGTCGAACAGGATAAGCATCGAATGCCGAGTGAGGAGCAACAAGCCAAGCAAGCATCGAGCCACGAGCGACACAAGTGACCTAAAGCAAGCAAGGCAAGCGGCGAGTGGTAAGCGAAGAGGTTGTTTATTTCAATTTTGGCAAATTAAAGACTAATATGACAAATAAAACAAAAGAGAATGAGTACTAGGATGCTATAAATAGTTGTTTATACCTTTTTGGACCTCGTAAGGACTCTTTACAAAAATATTTTCCTCATTCGTAAATTATGACTATTGATGCTATAAAAGACATTAAAAATCTAAATTACTGAATAACAATGTAAAATTACTTGAACTCCTTACTAAAGAGATATTTAATATTGTTGATGCCGTTTATTTTAAGGTTTTCTCTATATAAAAAATTGTAAATAATATTATATATATTCAGGGTTGGTCCGGATTGGACCAACTTGGAAATCTCAGGACCAAGAACTGACCCACACAGTGTTGTCCAGGAATTTTAGGACCAAGGACCAACCCAGTCTCCTTGAGAACTGGATCAAGACCAGTGGGATTGGGCCAGTCCAGGGATGCTCACCGCTAATCAATAGTTGCTACTTATTAAAGCCATTTTCTTGATATGATATCAAGGTGGAGGCTTTTACTTAGCTCTATCACATAAACGAAGGCAAAAGTACACTATAAGTATCAAAACTTTACTTAGATGGACACTTAGGGCATGTATGATAACATTCCTCTTTTATGCTTTTTTTTTTTGTTCTTTTGTTTCCCATAATAGAAAAAGAATAAAACTTCGTTTAATAACTTCAGTTAATTTTTCTATTCCTTGAAATAGAAAAATTGTTAGGAAATAGATTTAGAACATAAACAAAAAATAGAAAAAAATAACTTCTTGTTCTTATGAACGATTTCTAGAAATAAGTCTTTATCTTTTTTTCATTTTTTTTCTTTTCTTCTTCTTCTTCCTCTTCCAATCAATTGGTGGAGACTTGTCGCTCATCTCTTGTTGCCGATTGCTAGTCGCCGCATGGCACTAGCACCCACCAGTCATCGGCAGCCGAAATTTATAGAACAAAAAAAAGTCTCAATCAATATGACATGAAAACTAAGATCTCAATTGACCAATTGATGTGACGTTTAGGACTCCAGCATATTTGGCCTCACCATTGGATTTGATGTTCGGGGCACTTTCTTATAACCTCACTCCAATCCAGTTATGTGGTAGCCATGGAAGGACCCAATTATTCTCTTATTGGGTGCGTTTGGATGGGCATTTAGAAAGCCCATCCACGCCCCCAAAGCCCTTTCACCCAAAAATAGGGTGTTTGGCAACCTCCTTGAAGGAGCTTTCAAATGAAAGTCTCCCCTTGGAAATGCTGAAAATATTTTTTTTCTTCCTAAACTACCCTCGTTAATTTTTCATATTTCCGTTATTACCCTTATATATATTTATTTATTTTTTAAATGAAAAAGGAGAAGCCCTTCGCTGGTCCAGCGAAGGGCGTCGGCGGCCGTCGGCCGAGGTCGCCCGAGGCCGGGCGACCTCCGCCGAGGGTCGCGCGACACAGCCGAGGGCCGCCGAAGGTCGCCCGACCTCGGGCGACCCTCAGCGAGGGTCGCGCGACCTAGCCGAGGGCCGCCGGAGGTCGCCCGACCTCGGGCGACCCAGGCAACTGCCGCCTGGGTCTCGCGGCCACAGGCGGCCCTCGCCATCGCGCGACCCTCGTGAGACACAGGCAAGGGCCGCCTGCGGCCGCGAGACCCAGGCGGTGGTCGCCTGGGTCGCGCGGCCCCTGGGTCGAGCGACCTCCCAGCGACCCTCACCGAGGTCGGGCGACCTCCGGCGGCCCTCAACTGGGTCGCGCGACCCTCGCCGGAGGTCGCCCGACCTCGGCCGACAACTGCCGGCGCCAGATCTGGCTCGCCAGCGGCCATAGCCCTTCGTCGGTCCGGCGAAGGGTTTAGCTAAATTTTCAAAAAAAAAAGAAAAGAAAAAATAATACCCAAAGCCCCTTGTGAAAGTTTTTTTAACCAAACACACATTCAACTCAAAATTCATTTACAAAATTTTTTTACCAAACACAACTGCATTTTCTCCAAGTAGCTTTGGGCTTTCAGCATTTGCATTGGACTCAAAGTCCATTGCAAATGCTGAACCAAACGCAGCCATTAACTTTTTAAATAGTGGGTTACCTTGATAGACATCGCCATGTCTAAATTTGACTTAAGATAAATATTAATGACATCCGCATAAAGAAAACTAGCCAAGATTAACATGACCCATTACAGAAAGCCAAAAAAAGGTGAGAGCAACGATATCCTCTCCATCGAGGAAACCGGGCGACTCGATGCCGGGCTCCTTGGAAAATCGTGCCCCTTGGCGTGTTTGCTAGCCCAACAAGTGAAATTTCTTAAGTTAGAAATAACAACAAATCAGCCAAAATAAATTTACGATCACTATAAGAAGCGATACCAGTGCAAAATATTCTTTCACACTTGCATTCGTAAGTGGAAAATATCCACAACCTAGTGAAATGAGCACGGTTATTAAAATTAGAACTTGGATGTGTGGGTATCTTTACTTGGCTTACGAACAAACTTTTTTATGCGTTAATAGTAAAAATTCAAAAATATATAGATAGATGACTTCCAAAATTCCACATCAAGTAACACCTATCTTTGTGCAATCGATGTTAAAAGAGATTGATAAACTTTTTGCTTATAACCTAGGTGTATGGCTTCAAGCATCCAGCAACCTGCAGCCCATGGAACGCTTGTAAACCGCAGGCGAATGTTCGCCTGTAAAAGTGACTCTACCCCAAAGTAGTTCGTATAGTGGAATTTGAACGGATAAGTTTTAGTTTTCAAGCTAAAAATTTCCCAAAGACCTACTACACTAATTGAGGGGGAGGAAAGACTAATTTGTATTATACTGTTTAAATGGAATACTTTCTGATATTGCGTATGCTAATAAAACATAAAACACTAATTGAGAGTCCACGGTATATTTTATCTATGTATAACATATTTACTTTCTTTTTCGATTTATTGCTTTAGAGCAATATTCAACCCTCATAAAACCCAATGCTCTCTCTCAGCATTTTTTTAATTTTTTTTGCTCCTTCCCGTTTTTCAATTCTTGAAAAATGAAACAAGTGATCCGAATTGCGCCGTTACTCATGTGAATTAACGGTGCCATAAGGCTCACGATGTTCTTAGTTTTTCATTGCTAATATCAAACAGAAAACATGTGATGAGCATTATGACCAAAAAAATAAAAGAAAACATGTGATGAGCGTGCCTTATCAAAATACTTTTGAGTAGACGTGAGCTCAACCCCAATCCACTAGGCGTACTGTATCAATTCTTATCTAGCATAATGATGCGACTCGAGTTCGGATATCTTTCTCCCTATATAATATAAGTGGTTGACTTCATTTTAATTACTTAATCGAAAATTAGTTTCGTGTATAATAAAACTACAATATTCGGCGGCAATAGCTAGGTTTCAGAAATTTTTTAAAAAATTCCTAAACCTATTACACTTTTATCAATTCAGTACTAAGCATTTTATTGTGCCAACTAAGTTATAAACATTTTTATATTTTTCCAATTGAATCCATCCGACCAATTTTAATTGAAAATCACAAACGTGGACGACGGTTGTCCTACGTGGCATAACTAACGTTTTTTTTTTTTTTTTTTGGTAAAGGTAAGAAATATATAGATTAAGCAGAAACTAACAAGAAAAAAGGGGGGGAAACCAGGCACCAACAGAGCAGACACTCAAGGCGACCAAAGTCGAAAGAGAGTGTAGGGGTGCCTTGGATCCAAAGAGCAGCAAGGAAAACCAAACAAGGACACCTAAACAACAAAGACTAAGCTAGACCGAAAGACCCTCCATCAATTAAAGATAGACGAACTCAAGTTCCAGCTCTGTTGCAGCCTTCTGTTCGTCGGGGTATCCAAGACATGCTTGAACGTCATCGCTTTGTCTTTAATTGCCTTACAAAGTTGCATCTTCATCGCCGAGATAAAGTGAGTCTGATTCCGGAAGATGATGTTATTGCGCTCTTTCCATATTATGTAGCAAAGAGCACCAAAGCTGAATCGAGCCATAGAGTGATAACTAACGTTGACGTGGATAATTTTTAATAACATTTTAATATTTTAAGATTTTTTTATTCTTTTTCTTTTTCTTTTCTTCTCTTTTCTGTCTTTTTTTTTTCCTTTTTTTTTCTTTTTTTCCTTTTCTCTTCTCTTTTTTTTTTTCTTTTCTTTTCCTTTTTCCTTTTGCCCTTCGTTAGCCATTGTCGAGTATCGTCAATGGCTAGCAAAGGTCAACGACCTTGGGCGAGGGATGCCAACATCTAGCCTGGCAAGGATTGCCCTCGCCGGATCAGGCGAAGGTCTCCCCCACCTAGATAGGCGGGGGCCGTCCTTGCCTGGGCTAGTGGGGGCAACCCTCACCCTGCCAGCCCAAGCGAGGGCAGCAAGCTAGCAAGGGTGGCCCTCGCTTGAGGCTAGCGAAGCAAAAAGGAAAATAAAGAAAAAGAGTAAATAAGGAAAATAGAGAAAAAAACAGAAAAAATAATAAAATAATAAAATATTTTTAAAATGTCCATGTCAACTCAGGCTTGGTCTGTAGGATGACTGGCTTCAACATCAATAATTTCCTGGCAAAATTGATCGAATGAGCTCAATAGGCAAAACGTGAAAATGTTTAGGACTTAATTAGCACAAATAAAAGGTTTATGACAATTTTCCCACTAGAATTCTATAGAGGGGAGGGAGCAAGAGGGGGCGAAACCAAAATTGTTGAATTAAAATGTGCTATAGTTACATATGGAAAATAACATGGTATACAAAAAGTGAAATAGTGGTATTTATTTCTATTTTTTATTAGAAAATTAACAAGAAGAAATATGAAACAAAAAATTTAGGTCGAGTACTTTCAATTTATCTTAAGAGACATAATTTTTTTAAAGACAAACTAATTATAACAATATTATATCACTTAAGTAAAGAATTGAATTTTATGAGAGATTGCGAGTCTTTACTTGCATAAAATAGAAAAGGTTATGCTAAGGACATATATTTCATATCTATCATTAATCGCAAGAGTGAATAAAATAATATTTTTATCAACGTCTATATAAAAGGAAAAGAGCAAGTAGTAATAGTAGTTGGTAAAAATATATAGGGAAGGCCACATCTTTACATGAAATTTGACAAATTAGCCAGCAGTTTAGGGAGACTAGGCAATATTACCAGTCCTAAGAAGTTTACTGATTAGTCTTTGGGCATAATATGATAAATTGAAATGGACTAAAAGATAAAGAAGCGTGCATGTTAATAGAAAAAATAAGTGATCTCCTAGAAAAAAGAATGCTAAAGAAGGAGAACTATTTTTCGCAAAAGCCGCATTTAGTTGTGCCACAAAAGGTGTGGCTTTTTAAGGACTTTTTTTTTTTTTTTTTACATCAGATCACATATATTACGTCGCTTTTTAGTACGTCACAAAAACTATGCTTTTAAAATATCACGCATAAATTGAAAATGTTTATGGATTGACAAAATTTAAAAGAAAATTTTCCTCTTGTAATAGATAACATTTGAACTTTTAGATATCTTTATTTTCGCTTGCATGATTTTTTGAGTCCTAAAAACTTAGAGGTTTAATTTAATTCCAATACCTTCCCATATAAAAAAATGTTCGATATTGATAT
This sequence comes from Eucalyptus camaldulensis, assembly GCA_019915185.1. Classification (NCBI taxonomy): domain Eukaryota; kingdom Viridiplantae; phylum Streptophyta; class Magnoliopsida; order Myrtales; family Myrtaceae; genus Eucalyptus; species Eucalyptus camaldulensis. The sequence continues at coordinate 11,736,343 of JAHSVA010000001.1, forward strand.
TGGAAAATAAGATGTGCCTTTTGGTCTTCTTTTGGGTTTCGGTTGCTTTGTATTCAGTCATGTACAAATACTTGCATGCCGTGTTTTCCGTCTCTTTTTAATAAGGGACTTTGCACAAAGGGCTTAACAATTCGTTTTTCGAATCAGAGTCAGATGCATCATTCATTTTTTGACTATGGCAAATGACATTTCAAGTGGGAACAACTCTTTTGGAAGGCACCGGAAGAGTACGCAAAACCCAGTTCACTAGGTCAATATAAAGAGAGCACGCTAGCTAGTAGAAATCAAACCAATCATTAATTAGGGAACACTTTTCCTGTCAAGAAGTCATCATATGTTTGCTTGATTTTTCGTTTATTCTAAAAGACCAAAACAGACTGTTTTTTACATGCAACGAAGCAAACAAGAGCACGGAATCCGATCAAATAAAAACTGAGAAATCCTATCTGATTCGAGTCAAGATCAAGGGGACATCGTATTGGGCATGAGGAGTGAGCACAGCAATAGAGACATGCTTGTATGAAGGAGATAGTTGCACTGAGAAGTGCTGCAAAATCAACGTGAGAACAACTTTGACTTCCAGCAAAGCAAAATTTTGGCCAATGCAAGTTCTAGGACCCCGTTGGAAAGGGAAAAAGTAGAGCTTGTTCTTGGTTGCTTTTGAGACTCTCTCAGAGAACCTCTCAGGATTGAACTCTTTGGCATCATCGCCTCAAATTCCTAGATCAGGATAACGAGCACCAAAAGCAGAACTCCTGAAGTTATTTGTATATCTACCAACTTTGTTTTCATGTGCATTGATCACGTCGTCATAAACACAAGCGGATATAACCTAAGCCTCATTCAGTGTCATGCTTATGTCACGATCCAAGGAGAACTATTGGGAGAAGTCATTCGAGATTCATTCGAACTCATCCAGACTAATCCAAATCCGAGTTGTCTCCAAACGCCGAATAGGATAATTTATATTATCCGACGTTTTACGCGAGCAACCCAGCACGCCCTTGGGTTAAAGAAAGAGGTGAAACTCAACAATTAGTGCAATCTACTTAGCCGCCCTTTTTTTCATCTCACTCATCTCTCCTATGTACATGTGTGTGCGGCACTAACGGGAATCGTCCTGACCCGGTATCCTTTGGCCTCACCCCCCCAAATCCCTTTATTAGCAGGGCCGCATGTCTGTTGGCAATTTTATTTTTTTTGTCAGTTTTATTATATCCCTACTTTAATTTTCACTTTCACACTTTTGTCATACCTCTTTGCAGAATATGGGAATCGAAACTAATATTTAAAGTTAAATCATCTCCACCCCAACCCCTCGATAAATGCAATGCTTATAAGACCAAGCTACATAGTGCCGGTCAAAGCTGGGAATCTCGTTAGAGTCAGCATAGCGTAATGAAGATGGGGGTGTTCAGCAGGAAACGTTTGAAAGGGAACACCTCTTTTTTCCAGTTTTAGGATAAAATTCTCCAAAACCCATTCCACACGTCCAAGTAGGTATCTCAAGTCTCAAGATCTACCTAACTCATACCACAGGACACAGCGATTTCAGTATAAATAGAGGACGTCCTCACAAGACCTGTCATGTGTATTATATAACACCTCTCATTATACTACCACAGGAGTTTTACCCGGCGAGAGAGGGGAAAAAGAGAGAGAGAGAGAGAGAGAGAGAGATGAAGAAGTTGCTGAGTTCATCAGCAGCAGCATACGCCTTGGTTTTGCTTCTGTTGCTGGAAATGTGGTTACAGCCAAACGAAGCAGGGAGGATGCTCGTCCAAGGCAAAGATGGAGGAGGAGGAGGAGCGGCAGGGGCTACTTATCAGCCGAGCAGTCTTTTAGCTTTCCAGATCCTGCAAAAGGGTCCAGTTCCCCCTTCCGGAAATCCATGTCAACGCTTATGCGAGCCACCTAAATGAAAGAACGGTAGAGGTGAAGGAGTGTGGTAGGAGGTCCTTCCTATGGAAGAGGGTGGAGTTGATTGTGTGTTAGCTGGTTCATTGTGTTCTTGAGATTTAAGTACGAGACAAGTCTAGTTGTAGTAACAATACAACCTCAAAGAACAAGACATAATGTATGCAGAAGTATCATTCTGAAAAGAATAAAATCAAGTAGGTCGTGTCAATAGTTTAGAATATTTCAAAGGGTTAATATCATGAAAAACTACCAACTGCTATAATTATAAAAAATTTATCTCAAACTAATTTTTTTTTTCTTTTAACAAGTCCATCGGATCTCTTCCGCCTGTCAAAGCTCAGCTCAGCTCAGCATATTAGTCGTATTCATGATTTTATGAAGAGAATGCGACATTTATCCAAATGACCTGTTCAAGCTATACTCCACCAATAGATTGAACTCCCACGATTCATTGATAAAGATATGTCAGAAAATATTAATAAAGTATCGACTACCAAAAAAAGTAGTTAAAACCACTTTCCACCATATTTGTTCTAATTGAAATCATTTACAAAAAAAAATAAAAAATAAAAAATAAAATAACACATGCTAATATACTTTACTTTTGTATTCATTCTGGAAAGGATTACCCAATAAATTACCAAATTGTATTTTTCACCAAGGCGTTGTCAGCCGTGTCCCATAAATTGGAAGTAACTGCCCAATTTATTAACAAATGATAATTGCTCACGAAGTGGTAAAAAACTAAGTTGGTTATTATAACTGAAAATTACATTAAAGAATGAAGGCCAATAAGATAGGAAAATAAGACAGAACACGCCTATTGTCATATAATCCTCTTGTGAGTGTCTTGTTCCGGATTTGTCCACGGACCCGAAATATCGACTCGAGCAAGAATAGATAATGTATGTAAAGCCCTTTCTCGTTAGTCACTTGATGTATGTGGCTTATGTCGTTGATTAATACAACTGAACAGAACATTTTCTTATGAGCCGTTTTCATTATTTCCTTCTTACAAAAGATTGTATGAACTATGCGTACAACCTTAGTATCGGAGGTTGCGCGCTTGAGTCGGCTAGTATACTAGTTGTGGTCCGGGATGGTACGCAACATGCCGCACGGTCCTTTGAACTAGGACACCTATTGACCAAAGGATCATCCGGTTCTATAGGCCTATTTGGATACTCGTTATTATAATTGCCAAATTAAATTGATTGAATCTAATGACTTTAAAAAAAAAAAAAAAAGATCTTAACACATCTTTACATGAAGGGCGGTCTTATTTTCACATCCCTTTTGAAAAAACGTACCTTTCTTGAGGTAATTGGCTAATAAATCCTTACAACGTCCGATTTGGTCAAACATCTATTGATGAGACATTTTTACTCTTGTTCCTAATGCTAAATTCTTCTACAAAGCTTTTGAGATTGGAAAGATGACACAATGAAAAAAAATTAACAACTTTCTCTGGGAAAATTTGCAAGAGGATGAATGATAAAATGAAATACTGTTAAAAAAATACATAAGCCTATTTGTAAGTTTTATTGTATGACTATTTAAGTTAACATATTAATCAATATATGCATAACCAAAAAGAGATATACGCGCAATCTTTACAAATATTAAGAATCATTGGAAATGTCCTAATTATTTTTTAAAATTCTAGGACCATCGTGAAAGTTTTCTCTCTAATTAATACACCATTTTAAAAGGTTCGCGGCTTGATTGCACCTATTGAAAAATCCATGATTTATCGCATCCTGTACAAAGTTTGAGACTTTTGATGGATTTTTCCATTGTCTTAAACATAAGGGTTTAGTATGTCAAGTTTAATTCGAATCAGTACTATTGATGTCACAATGTTGTGCAGCTGGATCAGAGAACTCTTCCAAGTATACAGAGCTATACAAGCAATTTATTCCATTATACTCCAAGAAAAATGAGGACTTGTGTGTATAGAAAGAAAAAACTTATAGAGGTTTTAAAGAATATCAAATCTACAATCACTCCATTATTTGCCACCACACCTGAAGGCACCACAAATGATGGACAGGACTATGATCACAATCAAAGCGACGACAATGCCGAGAACTATCGGCTTTATTTTCATGTTTTGCAGCCACATCCTCCTTCTGATTCGGGTCGCCTGCTGCCGGAAATCTTGCGCCTAAAAGTAGAAAATGCACATCAGTCAGATGCCAAGATCCTTAATTCAATCATACCGAAAGACGGTAGTCTTTGTTCTATCTCCAAATTAATCACCAATTTCCGCTCCTTCCGTACATTTTATATGAGAAGACTGGGAAGATGAAAGCAAACTATTGGAAAGCAGTAGCAGTTAAACCTTTAAAAAGTTCAAATAACACTTCTTATAATAGTGGGAAAGTTCTTAGTGAGCTCTTATTTGATGCAAAAGCTAGCAACATAGCATCAAAAGTAGATCAGCAGCAAGAAATTTATTGAATTTCAGGAAATGATGGGTGTTAGAAAATCCAATCTAAAAGCTTAAGCTGTCATATATGACTCATTGTCAAGTGATTTAGGACAATATTTCAACAATACGGCAAAAGGAATACGAGCAGAGGATACTGAACTGGGAATACCCAACATTGTTCATGTCCATCAGCTTCTCCCTGAACTATTTAATGGCCCTAAAGACACTAAACTAGATGACACGACAACTGCACTTGATAAAGCATCTAAGCTGAAGTGATGTGAGGAAATGCAACATTTGCACTAGAGCGAGAAGATGATGCGAGTTCAGGCTGTCCGGATTTTGATACATAATCTGCTCAATTGAGCATTCAAGACTTGAACAGAGAAAAATTACTGTTCACTCATAGGCGAAACTTCTATACTTACGATTTAAAATTGTCGGATGACCCAGATAAGTAGGCCGTACTAGTAGCTCGACCAGTTCAGGAGACCGGAAGAAGGCTCTAATTGTCATGACTCATTCAATTTCTGAATACCAGATCCTGCTTCTTACATACAATAATTATCTCGTTTAATAAGATAAGCCGACATCGCTCCAGGATGGAAATCACACACAGTAGACTGCTTACCTGAGATCGAAGATTCTCCGTCTTGTCGAGCAGAAGGTTAACTTCCTCACCTCGATCAAGAACCTACACGACAGAGCAACGTAAGTCTGACAATACACGCCAATTTCTCATGGTTCTAACTTAGTGGTAGAGTATAGCACAAGGTATGCCGACTCACCTTTTCTACATACTCCATCATAACTCCTTTCACTTCTGATGCCTGAGCTTTCACTTTGGCAAGTTTGCTGATCTCTTCGGGATGATCCGCGCAGTACCGCATTTGCTCCTTCAGTTTAGGCCTATGCCAAAGCTCCGATCAGCATATCCTGTGATGTAGCACAAAGAAGTCACATTCATGGACTTACGAGGAGATGGTGATGTTTACCCGAATTCTCTGTCCAAGCTATGTGCCACTGCAGTCGCAGCTTTTCCTCCGCCATATCTGTTAGTAAACTCGTCCTTGATTCTCTCGAGAAAGGCCATCGGAATCTGACGACCAATGGACTCAACTGCCAGGACGCAGTATGCTGCGGAATTGAGATGGCCAAGTCAAGTTTGTCCAAGGAAAACTGTAAAAAACGTGACCACAAGCAGCCTTCACACTTAACTCGGAGCTATTGCAGCTACAAGAGAGACAACCAGCTACGAGAGAGAGAGAGAGAGATCATACTGAAGCTGCTGTCGATGAGGTAGCTGAATGTGTGGCCATCGCAGGTGAAAGTGAAGTGGTCGGTGCTGAGAGGGAGCTTCTGGAGGCACTGCAAGGCGATGCCGGCGAACTTCCCACCGAACTCAGCGTACTCTGCTAACACCGCGGTGCCTCGAGCCACGAAGCTGTAGATCAGCGATTGGCCCATGTTTTGTCGTCTTTCGAATTCGACGGGAACGGTATGAGAGCTCGATAGCGCAGCGACAACACTTCAACCTCCGCAAAGAGAACGAGAGATCACGCATCCATTTTGCAGAGAAAGTCACGGTACCATATCGCCACTGTATCCATGCACTCCTCTTATGTTTTTTTTGCCCTCTTGGAAGAAGAAGACATGCAGTCCCCGAAGCTGCGTAGTCTCTTCAATGGGATCATCAACTACTTATCCTGTTTAAGTCCTTGAATTGATACATTTCTCTCAATCATGTCGGTCACCTTTCGGTTTCGGTTGATCAAAATCAATGCAGCGGGTAGTGGTAGAAAAACCCGATGTGAAGTAGGGTCGGTCCAATCTCAAAAAAATCAGTTTGCGCGATCAAATTGTAGTTACAATGGCCCAAAAATAAGTCCGAGTAAATCACTCATCATTCCATGATGGCAATGTTTCATTGAGTGATAGAGATTTTGGCTAGGCATCAATCAACCCGCAAGCTGTCAACTTCAATTTGTTGAAAATGGAGACAGATGGATTTAATTGGAAAAACTAGTCGGATTCAATGACTCAATCACATAAAACATAAGTTTCGAAAAAAACTACATTGAAGCAACAATACAATTGAGTCACGCATCATGCTAAGTAATGATGTGTTTGCATCTCTAAATCCAAACGTTTCGTGCATGGTGTGAGAATCTTAGAATAAACGTTTCGAAAAAAGAAATCGAGTGAGTCGCACTTTCTATGTGAATGATAGTGTGGAAAAGTAGAAAAGGTAGCATGGAGTTGATCCCTAATGTCAATGAAACTTCCAGGAAGCAAACGATGGAATGAGACGCTTTGGCTGCCACTTAACCCCATCTTTCCTAGGCAAACGTCCTATCACTAGCACAAATCAATTGTGTCCAAAATCAGTTTTTGGGCACATATAGCCGACAACGTAAGTGGGCTTGGAAATGGGCCATATCAGTTTCGGCCCACTTCGATTGGAAGCTTAGGGCGTGCATGACAAAATTTTTGTTTCTCGATTTCTCTATTTCTCTGTTCCCCAGAATAGGTTTGGAACAGAAATCCGTTTGGTAATGCAATTTGATTTCTCTATTTCTGAAACAGATTTCTATTCTAGAAATAGAGAAATTGAAGAAATCAGAAGCTGAAATTTTTAACTTCTCGGTTTCTGCAATAGAAATCAAAAACTGAAATCAAACTATATAAAAGAACCTTGTGCTTTCTTGCTAACTTAATTCACTCATAACCACAACTTCACAAATTATTGCTAATTTTCTTTTTCTTATTTTCCTCATGTTTTTTTTTTTTTGCATTTTTTTTCATTTTTTTTTATAACTTCCTCTTTAGGATGAAAGGCAATTGAATGGGTCTCCAATTTTCAAAAACGACCAAAGTTCTTAAATGCTTACTTAAAAACAATGGGGCTCTTTCCTCCTAGAAAAGACACGCGCATGGCCAGTTAAAGAAAAAGTTCTTACGTAATAAATGAATAAAAAACGTGCCTAGAAATTTAACCTTATTTTTTTACGGATTCAAAATTCTTGCAAAATCAAAATAATTAGATTGTTACACAATCTTGAATTTTAATTCGAATGCAAGAGATTCAAGATTCTCTTTGCTATGCAAGGGCCATTAAAGGTTCATTGAGCAACAATAAAGAAATTAGGGATGAGCAACTGGACTGATTCAATTCGAGAATCAAAATAAACCGACCTTCCCCCGATTGGTTCCTAATCATAAACATTACTTTAAGGTAGAATTCTCATATATTCCTTTACACCATTAATTTTATTTTGTTGATAATCTTGTATAATACTAGTTTTTGATAAAATGAAAAAGCTGTATAGGCGCCATTGATGGCACCCATATTCATGCTTCCGCAGTACTTGTCTGAACCTACGCAGAATGAGCTTGCAAACGATACATTGACTGAAGAGGAAAACCAAATAAATATGCTTAGGAAAACAATTGCTAATAAAATGGCAAGGGATAATAATATGCCGGAAATTCCATGAAATTGTATTTTCAACTTTTGTAATGTATTAGTATTATTTCGACTATTATTTTGTATTTGAGGATTTCCCATATTGTTTTAGTATTATTTCGACTATTACTTTGTATTTGAGGATTTCCTATGTTGTTATCTAATCAATTTCTATTCCTAGAAATAGAAATTTTGTTATGTTATTAAACGGATTTTTGTTTCAAAAATAGAAATTTTGAGTCGTTATCAAAGGGGTTTCTTTGCTCAGAAACTTGTTCGGGGAATAGAAATTAAGAAATTGATTTCTGGCCAGAAATCAATTTCTATTTCAGAAATTTTGTCATGCGCAGCCTTAATAGCGATGAATTGATCTCCATGGTCTGATCAGATCAGGCAAAGAAAACAGGTTAATCCTTTTTGGCTGGTTGTCAAGTTATTTGCTTGACCATTTTCGTTCTTGGTCGTATTTGCTTGACGATCTAAACTCCATTTATTTTGTGAAAAGTGAAAAAAAATTGATTAAAAAATTCAAAAAATAATTGATTGTATCACTTAAAAAAATTACTGAACAAAAAATATTTTTTATCATTCACGAAAATATTTAGATATAAATTATTGTCTATAATGAAAAAAAATTCAGTTAGCAAATTATTTTGGATGATACAATCAATGATTTTTAGGAATATATTTTGCAAATGATTTATTTTCTACGAGATAAACAAAGTCTTAATAACATTTTATGAAAATTCAAGAAATTATGGGATGCACTAAAGTTTGGCTAGTGACTGATGGTCTACACTAACTTTTCAAATATGTAAAAGTTGCTAACTAATACGATAATATTACTTTTATATTTAATTAGTGAAAAATCAAACTTGACTTCTAACTACTGGATTCAAACTTGGATGTTATGATTGTTCTCTAGCCAAATCATATTGAATGGTTCATTTCGACTCAGCTTAAGCACGATTCTGAATTCAATAGATCGATTTCGACAGTTGAATCCGATCTTGAAAATAACAAGTAAATATCAATGTCTTAACATCTTAATATTAAAGGTGTTTTGACCTAGAGAAACCATCTTAAAAATAAAAAGTCTCTCTAATAATCGCTTTTCTTATGACAATGTTAACATTTAAAATATGATTTATTATGAATTATTCAAGACTGTTCCAAGTAATTAAAATTCTCTTAGGGTAATGAAAACACTAAGGGCACGTTTTGCAACCGGCCAAACAGTGAAATTTTTTTTTCTCGGAAGTAAATTTGAAATAGAAATACATTTGGTAAAATTTTGTTTCCGGGAACAAATTTTTATTTTTTTTCCCATGAATAAATTTGAAACAAAATTGAGAAGTAAAAAAAAGTTGATTCTTTGCTCCCAGTAACAATTCCATAATCAAGCCAACCTATTTTTTCTATTTTCTCTTCTTTCTTCTTCTTCCCTCTCTCTTCTTCTTCAACCGTTGCCGTCGTTGTCGCCACTGACCGACGGCCACCACTACCGCCCACCACTACTTGTCGCCGGTGATCGATTAGTCAAGGTCTGACAAGCTTAATGAAGGCTCACTATGTCACACCCCGATCTTCCAAGCACATGCACATCCCTCAGTGGTCAATTAAATAGCGACGTCTGAGGACGCATCGCTGACCCATTCATTTTTATGCGCATGCGGAAGTGAATAATTAATCCCCAAATAACAACAAGATGGGATAGAAAAATAGAGCCAGAATTTTCCTTTGAACCAACCCACACCATTATATACATATCAAGCTATGTCATTTACAATACGAGCCGATCTATATAAGGTCTGCAAAACCAAGGGGGGTAGAGGTTACAGATCCTCTAATAAGTCGAATCTTCGATAGAATACTTCGGGGTCCCTGGCTCCGACAAACACGAGTCCACCACTGAACCAACTGGTGGGACGACTGTGCATTTCCCAAAAACAACCTCCAACACATGCATAGGGACCTCAGACTCCAATATGAGACCCTCTCTCTGTCCATTCCACTCCTGACGATACCATGATCTGTATTGATGGGGTACCTTCTAGGGTAGACCCGCATCAACCCAGATCATGGACTTCACGAGCTCATAGATCCATCCCCTTGGGTTTCCATGAAGCGGAATAAAACACTTTTGTTTGGTGACCTTCTTCAGTTGTCCAAAATGCTCGGGAGGAGCTGCCATCTAAGGACTTGAAAATGTTATCCCACAATGGGATGAGATGATGTCTCAGCAAGTTCACCCCCTAAGTCTCGACTAGAAAGAAAATACGCCCTAAGGGCTGCTTAAGCACAAGCACAAATCAGAGGACTTACCTTTGCCTCAGTCCCTTCCTACAAGTCAGTACGATTCAACCACTCAATCAATCATTCAGTAATTCAATTCGTCAAATCAGATCGAGCCATCGATCAATCGAACCAGTCGATTCCATGTCATCAAGACCATCTCTCGATCAACCCAATCAATACTATCTATAAAGTCTGATCACATCAAGGACTGCTCACACTAAGCTAAAGATAGATAGTATAGCCCACTCTAAGCTGATAAATAGTATACTGCTCGCGCTAAGTGGATATATCAAGGCCCTCTGGCTAATATAGTATACTGACAATGCTCACCAAAAGCTGCTAAGGTATATTGCTCACACTAGGTTGATATATCAAAGCCCGTAAGTTGATATAGTATACCGATATACTGCTCACTCTAAGCCGATATATCAAAGCCCGTAGGCTGATATAGTACACCATTCTAATCAATCAACAATTTCACCACTTTTATCATTCCCGGTAAAAATAATTGTGTGTGGGTACACGGTCGGCCTTAACCAAAATACAATATTTTCCCTTTTGAAGATCCTACTAATTTCAATAGTTCACAAACACATTTTTGGAGTTGTAAACCGATGCCCGGTATTTTCTAATTAAAAACAAAAATTACTCAATTTTGGAATAAATTCCAAAAATTACAAATATCACTCAATCATCACAAATTAACACTCAGATAAATAAACCAAACACACCATTGCAACCAGCACGAAATTCCGGTCACCGACTATCCCGGTCTAATTTCCAGAAAATAATATTTAATTAAATAATTACAAAAATTAATTAAATAAATACCCAAAAATGCAACTAAGGCCGTAAAAGCCTAATTAAATACCGAAACGAGCCTAGAAAATTTCCGAATCACTCTAGATAAATACTACAGCTAATCTAGGCTCTAATTATGCTACTCTAACCACCTGACATGCAATAACGATTAATTAAATTACTAATCTATTCTAACTAAGCACCTAATTCATGCTTAACTTAAAATAATCAACCCTTAAGAACAATTAACTCCTTAAGCGGAGATTAGTGAGTAAACTCACTGGATTTACGAGCCGGTGAGTTCACTAGGAGGTGAGACGGAGATGATCGACAAACTCTAAAGCGGGGACACCTTTTGAAGTCGAGAAAGGCTCAGAAAAGGACCCTGAAGCTTCAAGACCCCAGCTGGGTCTCGGTTCTGGTCAGTGAGTCAAGTAGCTGCTTCGAAGGTCGGTTGAGCTAGAAATGGCCAAAGACGAGCAGTGGAGCTGATGCGAGTCCAAGCAGGGCTTCACAACGGCAAGCGATGGCTGAACGGCATCCAAGGAGCTTCGACGCGGCTTGAGCAGCTTGAGACACAGCTAGACGAGCTCACACATAGGCGGACGGGCACTCACAGTGTGTGGGCAGATGCGTGATCGGCAGATGGCGAAGTGGCGCGCAGTGGCTTCGAACGGGCGAGCACGACTGGTCAACGATGAGGGGAGGGGCTGAGCTCGGTTTCTCTGAAATTTTTGGAGTTCTTAGGTCTGGAAATGGGGGGGGGGGGGTCGACGGCAAGGGGAAGGAGGAGGGAACAACAAGGCTTGAAGGGGGCACCTTGGTCTCCTATCTATCTTCTTGTTCCCTTGACCAAGGCCCCACCATGGCTGCTGGTTTCCTCAGGAATTTTCTAGCCTCAAAACTTCCTCTAGAAGCCTTAGAAGTGGTCCAAAAGTTAAGGGGCATAGGGGCTATGAATTTTGGGCATAAATTCCCCAAATCTTCTTCAATCCCCACTTGAATTAATTCAATTCAGCTCTCAAAAATTCCACCATCGAGTCCTCGATCAAATTGATATTTTTTCTTGCCATTAGAACCAATTTGCATCCCAACAATGCAATTAAAAACGGTCTCCTGAATTTTCTGATCGAAAACGGTCCTATATCGACTTTTCGCCAAAAATCTAGGTTTGCAGAAAAATCTTCGGAGGATGAGTCGACGTTCCTAAAATGACTCATGACATAGCAGAACTTTCAATTTTTGAAATCAGATTCAAATTCGCGGTTAATTTCAATATGTCATGATTTTAGCTTAACTTAGTCTACCGAGTAACTTTCAGAAATATGTAGTGCAAATTACCCGTGGTCGATTATCATCGAGCCACAATGAACCTCTTCAACACATTGGCAACTCTCGGTGGTCGTGAAAATCTCGAGATTTCAAATACGGACACAGGGTACCAAAACGACAAAAAAATTAGTCTAGTACCGGTCGACGAGAATTTTGTAATTTGGTGGAATCACCCACGTTTAGCCACACATCTCTGTCGAACCGACCTATCTCTAATCTCTAATCGACTTTTAATTGTGCCGTAATGATCTCTGCAGATGAGCACAGTCGAATAGTCAATTCCTAGTCGAATTCCCAAATCTACTGCATAAAAATCCCTTAATGGCTTTCTCAAATAATCTAGCTATCCCATGAGTGATCAGCTCTAAGAATAGCATTATAGGCGCGTCGATGAAAGTCCCGAATTATTTAATTGAAAACAAAATTGAAATTTCAAGATGTCACACACTAGGCCAAGGCAAGGCTTGGAGGGCCTTCCCCCAGCCACTGGTGAGGCTCGCCTGGCTGGGTGAGGCTCGCCCAACCATCGGCAAGGTTCACCTGGCTGAGGCTCAACCTCGCCTAGATTTGGCTTGGCCAAGCTCGCCCAGCCGCCAACGCGACTCAACCTCGTCGGGCCACCGCAAGGTTTGCTTCACCTTGGCCAGAGGTCGAGCCCGATCGTTGATGGGGCGAGCTTGGCCAAGCCTCACCCAGTTGCCGACAGGCCTCACCAAGGGCCAACGACGCTCCGACGAGGTTGCCGGCCCTCGTCTAGCCGGTCGCCAATCGTTTTAAGGTCAGCGACCAGCAAACCTTGAAGAAGATTCATGAATGAAGTTTTTCCAAATTCGAAGTACAAAAAGCTTTGTAAAATTGGAAAATGGCAAAAGTCTAGGGATTTCAAGAATCTGAAGAGTCAAAACCTATGAAACCTTAAGAGGCAAGCCTAAGGAGAAAGGGTGGCGCCCTACTTGATCTTCAAGATCCCTTATCATCATTTTTCTAGGTTATGAGTCGCTCCCTACCATTAATGAGCTTATGACTCACCCCCCCCCCTCGACATATAACCATTCAAAATTTAATGCTTACATTTTAAGAGTAAAGCTAATGGGGTCAATCGAGTCCAATCACAATCGATTATCTTATTTGGCTTGAGGTTCATGCCTAAGCCATGATGGGATTAAGCCGAATGCAACCGGGCTTAACTGGTGAAACCGAGTTCGGATTTCCCTTCTATCGAGAAAAGGCTCGCAACAAGGTCCAAGGGCCAGGCCCTAGATTGGTTGACCGGTCCCTCGGTTGGTCCGCGGGTCAGTCCAGGGTCCTGCGCCACAATTTATGGCCAATCTGACACTGAACCATGTTGACTTTATTTGATCCATGGTCAGTTCTTGGCCGTCATGTAATCATGTAGGATAAATTGATCCGCCTCAATTCACGGTCGAATCAAATTGGTCCACGATCATCCATGACTTGTACAACGACCGGGCGGAATCACCCGCAACCGGTACAATTACCGGGCAAGGTTGAGCCACGACCGTCCACCGATTCGTGGTGGTGCAGAATTGTCCCACAATCGATCCTTATGATCGAATAATCTTTTTATGGTCAAATACTCTATAACCAATCATTGGGTTATCGATCCCCAAATAGGCTACTCTGCTCATGACCAACTCTCAAGCCAGCTCATGGCCCAATCCCACCATTGGCATACCAATCTTTGGCCTACTAATTTAACCAAATAAGGGTTGAATTCGAAAAAGTTACATCTTATTGGCCATTTGGGGTTTGAGTCATCTTTGTAATAATGACTATATTAATTAGGGGACACCTAAGCCTTATGACTCAACCTAGCATTAAGGCACTATAGTCCAAAAGCATTTAATGTGTCTTTATCCCAGTCCAATAAGACTCTAGATGGCTTGCTCCTCAAGTTGGGCGTGCAGCCCATTCCTCTCCAAGTTTGGCGTGTGACCTCTCATTCTAAGTTGAAGAACAGTTTCAATCAACTTTGGAAATCAATGTCATTACCTTATCAAACGGGCTCGAAAAATTATGTACTTTTAATATGTTGTCAAGAAGATCTTAAGAAACATTTTTTATGAAGAAAACTTAGCCAAATTCATGCCACGGAAAGAGCAGAAATTCACCGAATACAACCTAAGAATTCGTCCGTCGTGCATATTCAATGGTTAGAGAGAGAGACTCATTTCAAAATCAAAATCTTCACAAAACTCTTTGAAATTTTAATATAGTGTAGATATGGATGTCATTTAAAACTTTCATGAATGAAGCATGATTAAATTTGAAAAGGAAAATTTTATAAAAATTCGAGAAGACAACCCAATCATCATTTTCACTTCACGGGACAGGTTCCAAACGATGAATGATTGGGCCTTCGTCCCTACCATTGAAATATAAGTATGTTTTAGATCAAGATGTTTAGAACAACTTTCATGAATGAAGTTTCTTTAAATTCTCACTAAAAAAATCTACGTAAAATTGGCAAATAGCACAAGTCCAGTAATTTCGAAAATCAAATGTGGCAATCTTAATTGGAAATAGGAGGCGCCCCACTTGGTGAAGAAGCATTAATTGTCGAGCATCGTTACCTTCAAAGTTTTCAACTAAGTCCTAGGTTAACTTAGACACTTCATCCCGACATTGAATAATTAGAAGCCAAATGTAATTAATGTGCTATTAGCTTGTCTAAGAATGTTTGACTTCCTTGCTCTTTCTTCCAATAGATATGTAGTCCATTTCTTGGCCTCCAAGATCTCCTACTTAGTTTAGGGTTATAACTAGGCTAGGCTATAGGGACACATAAGTCTTTACATCCATCATCCTCATTTAATGCATTTCAAACTTGTTCACATTTATTTTCTAGGAACATTTGACTAACCTAAGGCTTATCTAGCTTAGCCTCCTAGTTGGGACTAAAATAAGGGTCGAAATCGAGAATGTTACAATGATGATCCAATTTCTAGAGTCTAGAAAAGTCTAGAAAAATCCTACAAAAAATCTACTGTTTGGGCGGCAACAAAAAAGTTTGGAGTCCACTAAATATGCGTAGAAAAAGAACATAAAATTATCTCTACAAAAAGGCAGAGATATTTGACTTGAAAGTCGGTTCATAAAGCTCTATGATAGAGCTAGCTAAGGATAAGAGTAGTAGAAAAATCTCTGACTTTAGCATTTTGCCTGGGTAAGTTGGTGATGTAAGACTATAAATAGAGAGTAGATGTCCATCTTACTCACTCAAACCAAGAGCAAAATTCTCCTTCCTTTTGTAATACCAATTAGAATGATAAAAGCCTTTCTTTCTCTTTGTTCCGTTGTACTTCCTTGCCGTAATAGGCCTTTGATATACATATCTTTGTTGTTTCCTAGCCATATTTCACACACATCAAACATCGAGCTTCCACAAATACCAACATGCTTCTTCTCGGAGATGTAAGGGAATATGTGACTCAATCCGAGTACTCTGTTGATTCCTTTTTTTTTCTCATTGCCATGGCATCCAATAGAGATGCAGGCTTTTTTTCTTTTTTCTTTTTTTGTTCAGAAATACTAATAATTTCATTGACTCAAAGCAAGTTTGTGAACATCAGAAACTAAAATATCCAACATAGACTTCAAGGATAAGACAGCCAAATGGTGGGGAGTTCTTTTTTTCAAAGGCCTTCGCCACCCAATCTACAAGCTTATTCGCCTCTCTTGTACAATGAGTTAGATGCACAAAATTGAGATGGGCCAACTTCATTTTGTGAATATCAGTCAAAGCCCTAGTATCCCATGGGCTTTGTTCTTCGCTGGCCGCATATTTGGGACAAGATCAAAATCCATGCCCGACCATGTAACCTACTTAAATATGTTCATAAGAATAAATGTTGGTTAAGTTAAATCTATTATCAAATTAAAAATGAAAAATTACCAAAATTAAAAATATGATGGAAAAAAAATGAAAAAACCAATATGAACTATATCAAATAAACAAGCTAAAAATTGAAAAAAAGAAATCTCATCCTATTTGCCAATCTACAACAACTCTAACGTTTAGCATCGAGTTGTCATCTCCATCAAATCAAAGCCTTCGTAGAACCATCACCATGGCTTGGCAACGTAGCTGACAAAATTCTGCTGTAGTCATGGTACCGACACCAACAGCCACCATGTGCGGGCCCTGCCTCCTCTTCAAGCCTCCTATTCTTTTTCTTTTTCCATTTCCACTTGTTAGTGAGTGGCCTAGGCCTGAGCAATGGCTTTGAGGCTCGGCCCAATTTGCCCATTAATTTATCAAAAATTACGTTGATGAAATATTTATTTTAGTTTATTTACCCTGTAATACAAACTTCGAAAATATTGGAAGAGAAAGTGAGGTACAATAGAATAAGAAAAGCATTTTATGACACACTTAAAGTAAAATACAAATAAATTATGGAATTATTTTCTATGACATCCTTGTTCCAATCCCGATTTTCAGAACGGAACTATATAGGCGAAAAATCGTCGGATGGGATTACCATGAGGATTGATAAACCACGAAAGTACTGGAAAGGTCGCTTTGGGGCTGAAATTTAATTTCCCATCAACGAGATGCGGAAATTTGAAAAGTGAGGAACGGGCCACGAGCGAGGACTCGGGTGGGCCCAAGCCCATGTTGGTCGACACAATGGGCCCAAGCCCATGGAGCTAGGCCCAATTGGGCCCATGCCCACATTGGGCGACCCATGGGCCACATGCCCAAAAGGAATTGGCGGCCCATGAGGGCCATGGACCCTCCAAGCCCATGAAGCCCTCTCTTGTAAGATCTTGGCATTAATTGCCATCAAGTGAATAGTGCGTAATCTTAGTAAAATGACCTAAATGCCCTTCCATTCAACTAAGGACAAAGGGGCAAAGTTGGGAAGTGGCATAGCGGGGGCGGCATTGAGCTTGAGGAAGGCTTAAAGGAGGACAATCTAGTCTAGTCTAAACATATCCTAAGCCTAATGACCCATGTGTGCAATCTCCTCATTAATTGTCTTGGATTTTCCCTCTTCAAGAAGTCATTTCCACATCAATTGAACCCTAGATTTAGTATATTTGAGGGATTTGGAGTACAAGGCATTAAATGGGCAAAGATTTCTCTCACTCTCTCTCCTTTCTCCCCTACCGTCAAAGCTCTCTCTACCACTCTCACTCTCTCTCATTTTCTCACTTAGTTGCTCTCAAACTCATCCTCTCTCTCTCTCTCTCTCTCTCTCTCTCTCTCTCTCTCTCTCTCTCTCTCTCTCTCTCTCTCTCTCTCTCTCTGCCTTAGCCAAAACCCTCACTCCATTTTCATCTCTCTCTCTCTCTCTCTCTCTCTCTCTCTCTCTCTCTCTCTCTCTCTCTCTGCCTTAGCCAAAACCCTCACTCCATTTTCATCTCCATCTCAAGCTTGTTTCCTCATTTTTTTTTCTCTTGTTTTCCCTCTTCAGCAATCGACCATCACCCACCGGCATTGAACCGCCCTCCACACCGCCGTTCCCATCACCTAGTTGAAGTTTTGGAGACGAGGAGGCTGTTGTCCAACCTTGCCGCAGCCCTCTCTCCCTCCTTTCTTTCACGGTTTGTTCCCCACGGAGGTCATCCACCGCTAAGCCGACCGCCGTGTTGCCACCCAAGCCAACCGACTAGCCCTCCTTGTGAGCTATTCGGTGCTGGTCCAGCAACCACAACTGTTGTATAGCCTCACCAAACCTCCCCTGACGCTTTTTAAAGTTTGGATTTGGGTGTGAGTGGCTTTTAGCCCTTGATTAGGGTTGTTGTTGCATTTAGGAAGTAGTTCATGGTGAGGTTAAGGTTAAATGGTGCTTTGTTGAAGTGATAAGTGGTTTTGAATGATAAGTGATCATAGGATTTCAATAGGTTATCTCAATAGGATATCGAATTTTTACCGATAAGCTATCAAGCTTTAGATAATAAGTTATCAAGTTTTGGATGACAAGTGATCAAGTTGACGATAAGTTATCGAGTTTTGGGCGACAGGTTATCGAGCTTTTGATGATAAGTTATTGTGATAGGTTATCACTTTTGTCCAATAAGTTATCAATATGTGATAAGTAGTTGGGTGATAAGTTATTGGTTTATGATAAGTGAAGTGTTATATGTTTTTATAATATGCCATAATAGGGTAATGGACTATCATGTGGTTTTATGTGAAGTGACGTTGTGATAAGGCATATTATTAAAATATGTTATGGTATTGTGATATGTTATATTAATAAAAGACGAGTTGTTGGATAGTTTATAATGGCATGTAATAAGTGATTTTTATGACTTATGTTCAAATATGATGATTGATCCTACTTTGATGAGTGACCCATATGCCATTGGACTTGTGAATAGGATGGTGCATTTATGTGATATAATATGAGGCAAGTGTATGACATGGTGGCATATGGCAAAGCTGATTACATATCATATGGGCATTACATTGATTAATGAGAAAGATATGAAATGATTTGTGTGATGGTATGCCCATGTGATCACCTAATGACCCTGATGCATTTCACGTAGGGTGTGAACCCGTCCTGATACGTTTTACGTGGGACGGTACCCAATTCAGTTCGGATGCTCCCAAGTCAACAGGATGTCGTTCGTGGATGGATTTTGAAATGAAGCATGGTTACGCCGGATGACTACAAACCTTTGGATTGGCCTGGGGCCTTGAGTGGCCGTAATAATTTAGACATATTTGTGTGGAAAATGCATGAGATTTGTATGTGGTCAGGTTCGAATTATCACATGGCATGGGTGCATGACTATACTATTTTGCGCATTCGTATGATTGGCTCATGAGCATGGAAAGTATTATGTGAATTGCCTATGTGTTTATATTGATGGCCTTGATTAAGAAGATTTGCTTTCATGTGAATAGTTAAGGTAAAATGAGAAAAACTTTGCTGTGTTTTGCCATTGATAGATAACTGGCATGTTTAGGGCATTTACGAGGTGAACGGCTTCCCTACGCGAGGTTTAGAAAATTCACTTATTGAGTTTATCTCACTGTTGTTTGTTGAATGTTTATAAGCCCTAAGAATGGCTGAGCCTTTTCGCCAAATCCGAGTCAGACTTCTGGTAGAGCATAGCCAGGAGGTGACCGAGTATTCGGTAGGGGAGACCGATGTGCATTACACGCGCTATGTCACCACCATCTAGGTTGATGATGGACTACCTAACCTAGTGGCTCACCGTTCATGGCATGGTACTTCTAGGTAGGGAATGAGAGCCACGGTCCCATTCGTGGTTTCAATAGTCCACTGGGTGCCAGAGGCTCAAGGGGAGGCATCAGTTGGGATGCTATGGATATGGATGTTCTTGATGGGGAGGTGTCCGACCTTGAGCTCTACCCTGAGATAATCACCAAGTTGGAGCCTTGAATATTTGAGCCCATAGCTGGTTAGGTGATAGTGGGGTTAGTAAAACTTTTTGGAATCACTCTCGTAGTGCTAAAGGTGCTAGGTTTACCACAAACCCTTTTTGGTGAAGGTCGTGGCTGAGCATTTAGGCTAACAGGATGTGGCAAAGCTTAGATAGGTTTAAGCTGATGTGATTAACTTATGTGATTATGGCTTGTATTAGGGATGACTACTTGATGCATGCATATATATATATATATGAACTTTCAACATTTTTGGCTATCCCTATTTGATGATTGGTTTGAGATTTGTTTATGCTTCCGCTTGTGCATTTAATCATTTTGGCGATTGGATCGGCGATGCCTTCTGGGACGTCGCAAACAAATGACCAAAAATGTCACATTATGATGGGCGTGGGTTGTCATGCGGCCATAATAAATCGGGGCGTGACATTTTCTGTTTATCTTTCCGTTTTATCTATTATTGAGCTCAGCTTTTATTTTTCCTTTAAAAAGTAAGGCATTGCCCATGTGATTGGGCCAATAAATTACGGTAAGTGAGCTTGGCTCTTGCCAGAACCTGCTGGATTGGGTTTGGACATGGCCCCTAAAAGTTCAAACCAAACTTGTTAAGTAATCAAGTCCAACTAAGTGTATCCCATCACATCATATTCAAATATGTTTTCGCCTATATTTAATGTTTTATATCATAAAGCGTTCCCATCATATGAAATTGCATCTACCAGCTCTAAGAATGGATAGGACGATGTCTTTTTACCATAATTAACGTGGGGTTTGGGACTAGGCGCCCCTATTCCCTCCATCGGAGGGTAAGGGGTGAGCTAAAATAGCAAGTAATTGCATTAAAAAAATTATAAAAACGATGACATAATACTAGGAGATAATTTGAATGGGAAATAAAAGTGTGAGGACTCACAATTTAATCGACCAATGGAAGCTTCACGAATCATTTAATAAAGAGGTTTGATGCATATTCATAGTACAATTAGCATATATTTAACATCAATAAAGAAGGGAACATATAATATTGTCGGAATTTATTATCATATTACTAATCATAGCTCAATTTAGATATCTCACGCACGTATTTTATTTTTGGAATTCTCTTTCATGCAAAAATAAGTCAAAAAGTTGATGTTGCATCAACTTGACTACTCGAGCAAGATGTTTCAGCTTTTGGCGCTTGACTCATAATTGACTTGGACTATAAACGTATGAAAAGCCAAAAGAAAAAAAAAATCAAAATTATGGGAGAAAACTTTGACCCAAGACACGACAGATGTAAATGGAATTTTGTGGAAAGCGAGAAAAGAGTTTCGAGATAACTTTACCTTTTAATGTGTCCCATTTCATGTAAAGAATCGATGTAGCCATTATTTGTCAAGAATAAGAAAGCTTCATCCTATAGCTAAAACTTATAAAAAAGAATAAAATATAGTGGGAGCGCACACCAACAAATGACAAGAATATGACTGCTCAATCCTCTCGTGATTGACGGAGAATATAAGGCACTAATTTGTTCAATCTCTAGTCGTCGGTCTTCATCCACAAGGACTTCGTACAATACAAGGCACCAATATTAATATTACTTTCTCTCCCCTTAACTTTTTAAGGGTGTGTCCTTTCAAACAATATTATGTTATAGATTAGCATTAATATACCAAACCACATGGTAGATTATAAGTGAATATAAGCCATTTTCAATCATTAAAAACAATAGACCACATTACTTAATGTACCATATTTATGAAACACTTTTAGTGTGTTTGACATTTCTCTTTCTTGTTTTTGTTGTCCAAATGAAAACTAGCGAGATGCTGATATATGAATGACACTACATGTACTTAGACTTTACTCGAATTCACTAAATGAAATGATTCGCAATGTGGTATGCACTCATGTCATCAAATAAGTGTGGAATCAGCATTGGAATGAAATTTGTCAAAAGGCAGAAAGAGATAAATTGGGCAAGATCAATTCAAGGAAATGTAGTTTTCTATTCCACCATCATTTCTTCTCAAAATTACACAAAGTGCTTTCAAGCATCGGGAGCTGCCATTCAAGTTTGCCTGACAATCGTTGAAGGAATTGTCATTCAAGTTTGCCATTAAAGAACGGGTAGGCCTGGATCAAGGGACTGCATTTTCTGCTTCGAAGAGGCGCGGGCTAAGATTTAGGGCTCTCCCTTGTTCTTTTTCAGGCGGGTCTGTACCCTTAGCCGGAGCATCTTTGGGATCTTAGGCCTGAAATGGCTCAAACTGGTCAAACTATATATTAAAACTAAAAAATTATAATATAAAGATTAATGATTAATAAAAGAAGATGTGTTGTTTTATACTCCAAACAATTTAATAAAGTCATAAGTAAGTTAAAATATAAGCATATAAAAAAAATGACTCTTGAGGACCAAAATATATTTAATTCATAAAAATGAAAAAATCCAAAAAAAAATTGGGTGAATATATTCAACTAGACATTTTTTTCCCATGAAATAGGCTCTCTAGTCTTTTTGTCCCCTCGTTGGTACCATGGATAGTTTGTAGTATTAAACAGAACGAAGAGTTCAGATTACTTTTCACATAATGATCCAGAGCATTAGCAGATCAATTAGACTATTCTAATAAGAAAATCACTTGTAGTTTTCTTGAATCCAAGAACACAGGATGCAATCTCTTTTCATTGAGGGGCCAATGGTGCTTTTTTGATGACTTGAGCAAGAAAAGAAAAGAATTGGACTAATGGCACAATGTACCGGACTCGAGAACTATAAAAACGATTTCTGCTTCAATAATGATAAAGATCATGACGCTTGCACATCACATCACGATTAAAGAAATTTAAAGAAATACTTTTGTTTCAGTAAAAGTGAGTTTTACTTTCACATTTCTAGATTGAAAGATTCAAAAACCCATTTCATCCGACGAGAACAAAATTTGTTGGATGACTTTTCCAATCAAAAAGATATTTTGTGGAAAATCTTTGCCTTTTGGGAAAGGAGAAAAAGGACATTATAATACAAAAAGTTAGTTGATTTGTGATAATGATTTGAACTTTGTGTTCATATTGACGGATTATAATATCATCAAACTATCATTAAACGAGGGTTTTATTCAATTTTCTAGAGGTCATCCGTAGAAGGAGGGTCATTGTTAATATGAGGCACCAATTTGTCCTTTATATGGGCCGTTTGGTATTGTTATTTATTTTGTATTGTCCTCACTTTCTTCTTTGTTATTACCTTGATTATTGCTTGCTATCCTCGATATTAATTTAATATGCTGAGCTACATGGCGAACTATAAATGAAAATAAGCCATATTTAACAATTAATAGTAATACGCCATGTCACTTATTATACCTAATTTATAAAACAACTTAGTGGGAGCGCACACAAGTAAATGACAAGAATATGACTGCTCAATCCTCTCGTGACTGACGGAGAATATAAGGCACCGATTTGTTCAATCTCTAGTCGTCGGTCTTCATCTCCAAGGACTCCGTACAATATGAGGCACCAACATTAGTATTACTTTCTCTCCCCTCAACTTTTTAAAGGCGTGTCCTATCGGACAATGCTATCTTATAGATTAGTATTAATATACCAAACCACATGGTAGATTATAAAACATTTTCAATCATTAACAACAACATACCACATCACTTAATGTACGAAATTCATGAAACATTTTTGGTGTGTTTGACTTTTCTCTTTCTTGTTTTTGTTGTACGAATGAAAACTAGCAAGACGTTGATATATGAATTACACCACATGTACTAAGACTTTACTCGAATTTATAAATGACATGGTCTGCAATGCGGTATGCACCCATGTCATCAAATAAGTGTGGAATCAATATTAGAATGAAGCTCGTTAAAAGGGGGAAAGAGATAAATTTGGCAAGATCAATTCAAGGAAACTTAGTTTCTATTCCACCACCATTTCTTCTCAAAATTACACAAAGTGCTTTCAAGCAATAGGAGCTACCATTCAAGTTTGCCTAAGAACCGTTGAAGCAATTCGGTGATGCATACTATAAAGACAATCCATCTGATCTAGAGGTGGCCCCAAGGATTCACGCTGTGATTTTCACCATATGGCACTTAGCCATTACAAGGTTCAAGAAATAGCTCCCAAATAGTAGGATTTTGTTACACGTGACACTCAAGTCCAGGGTTAAAAAAAAAATAAAAATCGAAAGAACGGGTAGGCCTAGATCAGGGGACTGCATTTTCAGGTTCAAAAAGGCCGGGGCTGAGATTTAGGGCTCCCCCTTGTTCCTTTTGGGCGGGTCTGCACCATCAGCCGGAGCATCTTTGGGATCTAAGGCCTGAAATGGTTCGAACTGGTCAAACGATATATTGAAACTAAAAAATTATAATATAAAGATTCATAATTAATAAAAGAAAATGTGCTGTTTATACTCCAAACACTTTAATAAAGTCATAAGTAAGTTAAAATATAAACATATAAGAAAAAGAATTTTGAGGGCCAAAATAATTTTAATTCATAAAAACGAAAAATCCCAAAAAGAATTTGGGTAAATATATTAAACTATACTTTTTTCCCAAAAAATAGGCTCTCTAGTCTCATTGTCCCCTCGTCAGTACCATGGATAGTTTGTTGTATCAAACAGAGCGAAGAGGTCAGATTACTTTTCACAGAATGATCCAAAGCATCAGCAAATCAATTAGACCATTCTAATGTGAAAATCACTTTTAGTTTTCTTGAATCCAAGTGCACGGTACGCAATCTCTTTTCATTGAGGGGCCAAAGGAAATTCCCAAATGCTTTTTTGATCACTTGAGCAAGAAAAGCATTGGACTAATGGCACGATGTACCGCATTCGAGAATTATAAAAATGATTTTCTTCAAAAATGATAAAGATCACGACACTCGCACCTCCCACCATGATTATAGAAATTAAAAAAAAAAACACGTTTGCTGTTGTAAAAGTGACTTTTGCTTTCACATTTCTAGATTGAAAAGATTCCAAAACCCATTTTATTCGACCAGTAAAAAATTTGTTGGATGACTTTTCCATTCAAAAAGAGATTTGTGGAAAATCTTTGTCTTTTAGAAAAGGAAACAATGAGATTTGAACAATCTTTCAAAGAAAAAAAATGAATGCGGGGTCTCACAATCCCCCGCCACACACAGCAAGCCTAGTGAAAAACTCTTTTGAAGAACAAAATACCATGTGATTTTGGAATTATTTCTATATAATTATTTATAAGAAAATAGTATATTGTGTATCCCTATTTAGTGCCTTCATGAAAATTTTCAGAGTATAGCATTAGATACAAGGATTGGACACTTGGGGATGCATAGTTATGGCATTTTGTTGTTGGAGGTGTTCGCCAGAAAAAGGCCGATTACAGAGGACTTTGGGCCCCGTTTTAACCGTCATAGCTTTGTCTGAATGGCTCTTCCCAACTAGTCGATGAATGTCCTAGATTTGAAGCTTTTGAGTGAAGCTGGTGATCGACATCAGGAGATTAGGATTCGAGATTGCACGGGTTCCATGTTAGAAGTTGGAGTCGCATGCTTGATGAAATCACCACAAGACCAGATGGTTGTGACTGAGGCAATCAAGGAATTATATTTTATCAAGCCGAGTTACGAAACTAGACAGTGATATACAAGCATGTAGTAAAGTCAATTTGTCGCTTTATTTTAGAACTCTTTCACAATGGCATGGATATGCTCTAAGTAATCTACCTACCCATGTTTATATAACATACAACGTGGATGTAGGGAGTTAGAGGCTCCCTATTTCCGCCATTTAACCATGTAAAATTTGAAGAATTTGCTTTCTGAACAGTTCTCTTCACTGGTGCCACTGTATACCATACGATCAATACACTGCCTTGCTACCCAAATTATGTGATCAATTCATTATCAGCAATTTAATGGCATGTTGCCATTTCGTTTGGAAAAATTAAATGACGGGTTAA
Organism: Eucalyptus camaldulensis; assembly: GCA_019915185.1. Classification (NCBI taxonomy): domain Eukaryota; kingdom Viridiplantae; phylum Streptophyta; class Magnoliopsida; order Myrtales; family Myrtaceae; genus Eucalyptus; species Eucalyptus camaldulensis. Next base: position 11,761,935 of record JAHSVA010000001.1, read on the forward strand.
TAATCTTGGGAGGTTGTTGAGTTTGTCAAAGGCTCGATATGATTTAACCTTCACGGACCACTTCACTACCCAGCAAGCTCCGGCTTGAAAGCAACTTGTGCAAAAGCCGTTGCGCGTTGGGGCATTCATTTTCTTGCTTGTTAACACTAACATTTGATTGCAGTTTAGGCTTCATTGAAAACATAGAAAGGACTTTTCTTGCTTGTTTGAGATCAAAGTAGGCTTTATTTTGGAAAACTGTCTAAAAAGTATTAAACCTATTACACTTTTGCCAATTTAGTCTTAAAACTTTCGACTTTGCCAATTGAGTCATAAACCTTTCAACATTTTACCAATTGAGTTTATCCGGCCAATTTTACTTGGAATTCGCTGACGTGGATGTCGGCCGTCCTATGTGGCACGGCTAGTGCTAACATGGACAAAAAATTTTAATATCTTTTCAAAAATTTTTGATATTTTTATGTTTTTAATTTTTTTTCCTCTCTCTCTCTCTCTCTCTCTCTCTCTCTCTCTTCCCTTTTCTTCCTTTGGCCAATCACCCGACCTCCGGTGATCAACTGGAGCCTAGCCTCCGGCGATCAACTGGAGGCAATGACCAGTGAGGATCAATTTCGCTGAGATCTAGCTAGGGGGAGGTTGGGCGACCGACCAAAGGCCACGAGTGGCGAGGGTCACTCAGCCTCCGGCAATCAACTGGAGGTGATGACCAGTGAGGATCAGTTTCGCCTAGATCTAGCTAGGGGGAGATTGGGCCAACGACCAGAGGCCACGAGCGGCGAGGGTCAACCTTGCAGAGATCGAGCAATCCTGGCCCTAGCTAGATCCAGCGAGGTCAAACCTCGCTAGAGGTCAGCGAGGGTGAGCCTCGCTAGCCTTGTGGATGGATGGCGAGGGTTAGCCTCACCAGCCAGAGGAAAAGAGAGAGAGAGAGAGAGAGAGAGAGAGAGAGAGAGAGAGAGAGAGAGAGAGAGAGAGAGAGAGAGAGAGAGAAGAAATTGAAAACATAAAAAAATCAAAATCAAAATCAAAAAAATATTAGAAAATAAATAAAATTTATCCACGTCGGCACTGGTTGTGTCACTTAGGATGGTTAGCGTCCACGTCGGCGAATTCCGGCCAAAATTCGTCAAATGGACTCAATTGACAAAAGGTAAAAATATTTATGACTCAATTAGTAAGGTTGAAAGGTTTATGATTGAATTAGCAAAAATGTAATATGTTTAAGACTTTTTGGATAATTTTCCAGACTTTCTTCCATCCGCAAAGAAGAGATGGATCAGAAGTCTGATAAGTTTTTAAGAGAGAGGGACTCTGGCAGTAACAAAGAGTCACCCTGTGAATCGGTGGATCCCACACTTGTTGGAGACAAGGGCAGAGACGGACAGGTCTGGCGCTGTTTAGAAAGTATACGAGCGTTGAAAGAGTGAAGTCTGGGGACAAGGGCAAACGTGAGGAATGGGATCTCTATGCCGCATTAAATAAGTTCGCAAGCAAGGGACACGCCGAAGACCCACCTTAAGCAACGACTGACAAGGCCCGGGCTCCATAAAACCTACAAACGTTGTTGAGCATGCTATTCAAGAAATGATAAATGATAGGTATTGGACTCCAATTGACCGTACATTAAAAAAACGAAAAATCGATTAGCAATTTTACGACGGATGCCTAAAATTTAATTATAAGTGTGGAGCAGCAAATGAATGGCTTGGTTGAGTTTGGAGGATCAGTTGGAAATGGGTGAACTCATTTAGACTTATTTCTTCCATAATGACTCTATATTCAACCTAACCCATCAAAATTTATACCCACCGGTTTAAGGAACTTAATTATTTTAATAATAATATATGTTAGTTGAGTAAAATCTAACACCAAATCAAAAAAGAAAAATAACCAAATTGCAACCATGTTGGCAAAAAAGAAGAAGCAGATCTGAACTTCATTAGAAAAAAAAAAATCGTCTCATTTGCAAATCTGCAACAACTCTAACGTCCGACATTGAGCTGTCAGGTTCCTGGATCGTTGTTCTGGTCAAGCCGTGGCCGAGCATGCGTGCTTGTGCGCTAGAGCGTACGATCACGAGCTCAAGGCCAACTCTTGGTTTCGTGCTTGACCGTGAGTTTGCAGTCAATTGAGCACCAAGCTCGATCCACTAGTTACATGACTATTTCGATCAAATCCAAAGAGCTGTAACTTCGAGCCAAGGTTGCTGCGCTTACTTCAGACCACGTTGCCAACGAAGTTCATTGTTGTGGGAAATATTGCCGACACCAACAGCCACTGTGCACGGCTCCACCTTTTTTTTCTTTTTTTAGCACTGGTCATATCATATAGGATAGTTGACGTCTACATCAACAACTTCCAACCAACATTGGTCGGATGCACTTAATTGACAAAATGTGGAAAGGTTTAGTATTCAATCGATATAATTGAAATGTTTATAACTGAATTGGTAGAAACATAATAGGTGTAGGACTTTTTAGGTAATTTACCCGGATTTAATGCAAATTGTTAATACATTTGGCATTTCTATAACCTCAATTAAGAGGGCACCAAATAATGTTTTCGGTGGTCTAGTTTTTTTATTTGTTCAAAAGTGATCAAGTCTAATTAAGTGTATCTGATCAAGTCAAATTCAGATATATATGTTTTCCCCTATATTTGATGTTTTATCTCATGGAGCGTTCGCGTCATATGAAATTGCAACTACCAGCTCTAAGAATGGGATAGGACGAGGCCTTTTGACCGTAATTAACGCAGGATTGGGACTAGGCGCCCCTTATTCCCTCCATCCTAGGGCTAGGGGTGAGCTCAACTCGCAAGTAATTGCATTAAAAGTTAATTAAAAAGGAACGATGTGATAATACATTCGGAGATAATTTGAATGGGAAATCAAGTGTGAGGGCTCAAAACAAGCTTGTGGGTTTCATTCAATCGACCAATGGAAACTTCACAAATCATTTAATAAAGAGGATTTAATGCATATTCCTAGTACATTTAGCATTTCTTTAACCTCAATCAAGAAGGCACCATATAATATTTTCAGAAGTTATCATCAAATTTTTAATCGTGACCCAAAATAAATATATTACTCATACATATAATATTTTTGGAACGCGCTTTCCTACAAACATAAGTTTAAAAAATTGAGATTGCATCAAGCTTGACTACTTTAGCTTGATGTTTCAGCTTTTGGTGCTTGACTTATAATTGACTTGGACTTTAAACCAACTTCGTGTGAAAAGCCAAAAGAAACAATCAAAAGCAAGGGAGAAAACTTTGACCAAAGACATGACAGATGTAAAAGGAATTTTGTGGAATGAGAGAAAAGAGTTTCAAAATAACTTCACCTTTTTATGAGTCTCATGTCCATATAAAGAATCGACAAAGGCACTTTTTATCAAGGATATGAAAGCTTCATTCCTACTCGATCCTCTCGTGATTGACGGCAAATTATAAGGCACCAATTTGTTCATTCTTCAGTCTTTGGTCTTCGTCTCCATGGACTTCATAGAATATGAGGCACCAATATTGATATTGCTTTTTCTCCCCTCAACTTTATAAAGGAGTATCCTATTGGACAATGCTATTTTATAGATTAGTATTGATATACCAAACCACATGGCAGATCAAAAGCGAATAATAAGCCATATTCGATAATTAATGACAATATGCCACGTCACTTATTACAACAAATTTATGAAACATTCTTGGTGTTTTTGACATTTCTCTTTCTAGTTTTGGTTGTAAACATGAAAACTAGCGAGACGTTGATAAATGAATGACACCACTACATGTACTAAGACTTTACTCGAATGTTCTAAATGAAATGGTGTGTAGTGCGGTATGCACCCATGTCACCAAATAAGTGTGGAATCAGCATTACTATGGAGTTTATGAAAAGGAGAAAAGAGATAAATTGAGCAAGATCAATTTAAGGAAATTTACTTTTCCATTCCACCATCATTTCTTCTTAAAATTACACGAAGTGCTCTCACGCATTACTGGGAGCCTCCATTCAAATTTGACTAACAATCATTGAAGTAATTCAATGATGCATATAGTGCATTGCCTTTACAAGATTCAACAAATAACTCCCAAGGGGTGGGACTTTGTCCCAAGTGACACTTAGTTCTAGAGCTGAGGGTAAAAAAAAAAAGATCTAAGCAATGAGTTGGCTTAGATCAGATGGCCAACATTCCCTTTTAATCAGTATCAAATTTTGATTTGTTGGGCGATGCTACTTAACTATTATATGTATTGACGGTTTGGTTCTGTTGAAGATAAATATCCAAGTTTAACTGACAGAGCAAACATTAGTCAAGACTCCACTCAAGGCGTACATTATCCTGAAGGAGACCTACTGCTCAAGTCTCTATTTTATATCCCCGCACAAGAGGACTCTCTCTTTAGCGAAGAAAAATAGGGGACGCACCAGTGACGCTCTCTTTGATCGCACGGAGTTCTAAAAACGGTGGATCTTGTGACGTGAGTCGCACGATGAGTTCTTCTATCAATAACTACTGTGAATTTAGACATAATCAAGGCGTGGAAGACACTCAAACTTACGAGCAATTATAACACTCAAACTTGCGAACAATTGTAACTCTATGGTTCTCCGAGTATCAGTGGATTATAGCTGCTTACTCTTCCAGTTGCGTAGGTATCAATTTTCGGAAAGAATCATGTAAATCTCAGGAATTCTTTATTGTTTCGCGTTTATTTCTCCTGTGACTCCGCATTAATTAACTGCAAGATTTGTTAGTTTCCACATTATTCACAATAATTTATTCAGTCTTCGATCTTCAGTCTTCAGGAGAGAGAAAGTTTATGAAACTTTCCATGATGGAGTTAGTCAATAATTGATTTGTGCATAGAGCGGAGGTTTATAAATTCAGCTCAAATTGAAAGTGGATCACAAGACGAGATGAGGAAACAACTGTTTCTTATTCTCAACTCTATTCTCTTGTGGAAGTGGAGCTCAATCACAATCTCTGTAGCATACTCGCAAAACCAAACGGATCGGCTCGCGTTAGCCTCCTTCAAAAATGCAATACACGAAGACCCATTTGGAGTCTTGAGCTCTTGGAATGATTCTACTCATCATTGTGAGTGGCAAGGTGTTTTGTGCAGCAAAAGACATCCTGGGAGGGTCACATCCTTGATCCTTAGATCACAAGGCTTGAAAGGCTTCCTATCTCCTCAAGTAGGTAACCTCTCTTTTATGAGGGTTATATTTCTGCAGAACAACAGCTTCCATGGCGAAATCCCACCACAAATCAGCAACTTGCTTCACCTACGTGTTCTTTTTCTTAGTAACAACTCATTTGGCGGGCCGATACCATCCAATCTTTCCCACTGCTCGAACCTCGAGATCCTGAATCTCATAGATAACCAACTTGTGGGGGGAATTCATTCCAATCTTGGCTCTTTAACAAGACTTAAATACTTGGGCTTGACTCAGAACAGTCTTGTAGGTCCTATTCCTCGTTCGATTGGAAACCTTTCGCTGCTACACCATCTCTCCCTGGCAATGAACGTGTTAAGTGGAGAAATACCTGCAGAATTGTCCAGACTCAAGAGATTGACATTTTTCCAACTAGCTCTCAACAAACTAACCGGTGAGGTTCCAGCAGGGATTTTAAACATCTCTGACCTTTTTTTATTCGATGTTTGTTATAACCAGTTGTCAGGAAGCTTTTTCGATGATGTCGGCACCACTTCTCCTTCTCTCCAAACATTTGGCGTCAGTGATAACTTGTTCACTGGGATGATTCCGTCAACGTTAACGAATGCCACAGGTCTTAGGTTACTCTCTCTTTCCACTAACAATTTCCATGGGCCAATACCGAAAAATTTAGGAAGGCTAAAGGGCCTTCTCTTGATTTCAATGGCATATAACCACTTACAGGATGACTTGAGTTTTATTTCTTCTTTAGTTAATTGTTCCAAGTTAGAAATTCTGGAGATGCAAATGAACTTGATTCACGGATCGTTGCCGAGATCCATCTCCTATCTCTCCACCAGCATTAGGCGAATTTGTTTGGGAAAGAATCGGATCCAAGGATCTATTCCTTTAGCCCTCGGAAATCTCTTCAACTTGTCTTATCTGAGTTTAAGGGATAATTTTCTAACTGATTGCATTCCTCATTCCATCGGAGCACTTTCCAACTTGCAGAGCCTTTTTTTAGGCGTTAACAAGTTTACTGGAGAGATACCGTCTTTGATTGGTAACATTACGTCGTTAAATATGCTTGACCTTTCCTATAACATTTTCCGAGGCAACATACCGCAAAGTCTTGGCAACTGCAAGCAATTAATTTTGCTTGATCTTTCGAACAATAACCTAATTGGCTCAATTCCTGTCGAAATCGTGGGTCTTTCTTCCCTGTCGATCCTCTTTAGCTTAGCAAATAATAATTTAAGTGGATCTCTTCCATTGCAAGTTGGATCTTTAAAGAATCTTGGCGTAATAGATTTGTCTTACAACGGATTGACCGGCTTAATTCCAACGTCCATCAGTGAGTGCTTGGTATTGGAGAAACTTTACTTAGAAGCTAATTCTTTTCATGGTCAAATTCCCGAAGCTTTTCGCCCATTACGGGGTCTACAAGAGTTGGACCTTTCCAATAATAATTTTTCTGGTCCAATCCCGAGCTTTCTCGCAGAGCTCTCGCTACTCATGTACTTGAATTTGTCCTTCAATCAACTAGAAGGACAAGTTCCAGAGGGTGGACTTTTTCTTAATGTAAGTTCTGTATCGATTTATGGAAATACAGAACTCTGTGGAGGTGTTCCTGGTCTAAAGCTTCCTCTTTGCAAGTCACCAAGCTCTACGAAGTCTTCTTCAACCAAGGCTAGAGTAATATATGCGGTAGCTGGCAGTTTGTTATGTTTAGCTTTGTTGCTCCTATGTCTGTCTATCTTTTATCGCAAAAAGAAGCAGACAACAACCAATGCCTCCACTTCATTATCTTTCGAGAACCAATTCTTGAGGATTTCTTATGAAGAACTCCTAAGAGCGACTAACAGATTCTCTGAGACCAATTTGATTGGTAAAGGGGGATATGGCACGGTTTATAAGGGGATTCTTGATGGAGGTGCCACGGTGGCGACGAAGGTGCTCAATCTAATGCAAAGAGGTGCTTCAAGGAGCTTTATCTCTGAATGTCGAACTCTAGGAACCATTAGACATCGAAATCTCGTGAAGATACTAAGTGTCTATTCGGGCATGGACTTTTGTGGCAATGACTTCAAAGCTCTAATATATGAGTTCATGGCTAATGAGAGCTTGGAGGAGTGGTTGCACCCTGGAACTATAGGACAAGATGATGAGTGTAGCGAATCAAGAAATCTGAAACTAGTGCAAAGATTAAACATCGCCATTGACATAGCTACCGCAATCAAATATCTACACAAGGGTTGCTACCCAGCCATCGTCCATGGAGATCTGAAGCCGAGTAATGTGCTTCTAGACAACAACATGATGGCTCGAGTTGGAGATTTCGGGCTTGCAAAGATCATTTCAACAGTGTCTATCGAAGCCATAGGAGTTCAAGACCAGGGTAGTTCAACTTCAACCGCAGTCAGAGGATCCATTGGCTATGTGCCTCCTGGTATGAAACTATCATATTTTCTTGATTAGTTTTTATTTGATTGCGATAGTAATATGTGAGTGCCAAAAGTTTGACTAAACAATTATTCTTGATGTTATGTTATGATTTGCATGCTCTGACACCTATTTCTCACAACTCAATTCCTCTTTCCGCTATTAATAGCTTTCGCAGAAAAAGAAAATACGTATCTTTTTGTACAAAAAGGTTAATAGTAGCTTGCCCTATTGTATTTTAAATTAAGATGAGAATAAATCATCGTAATTTTGATCAATGAGTGGAAAATTTTTAGACAAAACTTGTGAATCCATGTGAATAAATAGATTAAGCCTATCGTATCATCTCATATTTATATTTTCTTTCTATAATCTGTATTTTGTCTCATATCACGTTCATGCCATTAAAACAGATTAATCTCTTTTGGAATATTTTGACTTAAGGTCTTAACAATAAGTAATTTTTCCTTTACGGCAGACCCTTTCATGACCAATAATTTAATATTAGAAAAATATATTAGATGACATGACATTTAATGCCAGAAACCGTTGGAGGATACACTAATTCACAACACGGTGGGCTCTACCCAACGATCACTTTCCCTAAACTTATTGGTTAGAGCATATTAAGACAAATTTACGCATTTACAAGTATAAATCCATCACCGTCAACAAATCAGTCTTAAGTCTCCTCTTCCCCCCCCCCCCCCCACCGTGTTCATTTTTTTCTTGTTCTTCTAGGCATTTTCTTCTCATCTTTGCATAAAAGAAAGTGTGGTATAGGTATTAAACATAATTTGTATCAAGAAAATGACGAGCCTCACTTGGATCCCATATGTTTCCAGTTAAAAAAACAACTATTCAAATTTAGTTAACACATAGACTTCTGCCAAGGCCTCAACCCAACATATTTCTTTTTTTTCTATTTTCACCCGTATCCTACTAAAGGACAAATCCACTTTTGATGTTTAGGCAATTTGTGTAGCAAACATGTGACAACTTTGGTTACACTTAGTAGTTTTGGAGAAGAAGAGTTTATATGTTGTTAACTAACCTTTGGTGCACTTTATGAATTCTAAAATTCTATTTCTCTACCGTTGATGCATTTATCAATGGTCAATGCACTTTATAAGAGTTCACACGACAGGCGCTAAACAACAGCCATATACAGTAAACTAAACAAAAATTAAACAGAGAGAAATGAAAGCAAAAAACTAGTAGGGGGCTTTGGGACCCTCTGCCTTGCTCTGGCAGAGGATCCCTTGGCCTCTGCCATGCATAGTGGGCCCGATTGTGAAGTGAGTGGGGGCTTGCAAGCCATCTCTCTATGTTGGGCACCATAGGCGCGATCCCTCACAATTTTCTTTGGCAAGCTATTGCAAATGGACATCAAGCAAAATCCCATGTGACTTAGAAGCTTTTTCTAAACAATTGACTTCGAGAAAAAGTGTATGTTTGTTCCTATTAATGTCTTGATGAAATTTTCAGAGTATGGCATGGGACACAAGGTTTCCACACTTGGGGATGCATACAGTTATGGCATTCTATTATTGGAGATGTTCACAGGAAAGAGACCCACTGAAGAGGCCTTTGGGCACCATCTTAACCTCCATAACTTCATTAGAATGGCTCTTCCGGATCAAGCAATGGACACTATAGACTTAAGGCTTTGGAGTGAAGCTAGTGATCGAAAACAAGAGATGAAAATCAGAGATTGCATTATCTCTGTATTCGAAGTTGGAGTCGCATGTTCGGTGGAATCACCACTAGATCGGATGGACATGACCGAGGCAATAAGGAAATTACACTCGATCAAGGTGAGATATGAAACCGAAGAGAGGATGACAAGTATGTAGCTAAGTTATTTTTCTCATTTCGTCTTGGAACTTTTTCACTATTAGTGAAAATCATCGTGTAAAGGCAGTGCCAGCAAATTTACATGAATGTCTCCCTAACTAGTCTGCCTACCCATACCTATTATGTGTGTTTTTTATTATTACATTTTATAATCATGGAAAGTGGATGTATAGAGTTAAGTCTACCTATTTCCACCAAGTAATCATGTAAAATTTGATGAATTGGCTTATTTGTCCGGTTCTCTTCATTTCTGATGCCAATGTGGATCGATGCATTGCTTAATTATCATGGTTGGGCCATTGCCCTTACCTCTCTCTCTCTCTCTCTCTCTCTCTCTCTCTCTCTATGCACACTCGTGTACTAGAATGTGACCTCACCATGAGGTCACGAGCTGAAGGCCAACTCTTAATGCCATGCTTAACCGAGAGCCCGCAGTCAATTGGAGACCAAGTTGATCAAATCCAAAGGCAAGGAGAGGGAGGCAACCTTATCATAAGATCATGAGGTCAAGGCTAACTCTCGAAGTCCCTGTTGAGAGTGACCTCACTATCAATTGGAAGCCATGCTTGATCGAATTTGGGCAACATTGTAGATGAAATTATGTTGTGGTCATGTTGCCGACACCGGCTACCACCATGTGTGGCCCCTACCTCTTTTGCAAACCTCCTTTTCTTTTCTTTTTTTCTTTGCTATGTCATTGAATTACAGGGTTTTTCTTTTTTCTTTTTTTTTTGGTCGATAGAGATACAGAGTTAACAAAAACATAAATGGGACATGATCAAAAAGGGAACATGGATGCATATTTGTTGCACTCGACGATGTGCTTATCACACTGTCTAATTATCCTTGTCAAGTCTTCCTACTCAATCAACCCTCTCTCTTTCTTCACCATTAGCCACCGTCTCCAGTCGTTACGGCTACCTGTCATCACGGTCGCCTCCTCCTTGTCTCACCACTTTCTCCTTCATGTCATCCACGACCATCTTTGCTTTCTCTATTTGCTAATCGAAAACACTCTCTCCTTCACTGTCTCTTCTCTCATTGCCAAATTTCTAAGGTCTTCGAACTGAAATAGCTAGTATAAGCACCTAGAGGGGGTGAATAGGTGCATAAACAAATTTTCGAGATACGGAAGCGATTCTAGGCAATCGATAGAAAGGAAAATACGATCAAAGTCAAGTAAAGGTTAGGGAAGAGAGAAATGAACACAAGATTTATAGTGGTTCGGCTTATTCCAAGCCTACGCCCACTCTTCTGCACTGACAGCCCACCGGCTGGATTTCACTATGAACAAAAGAGAAGTTACAGCACAGCTTTTCCTTGATTCCACAGTGTAGATGATCTACCACACTTCCTCAAGGTTTCTCACGAATATAGACTCTCTTTTGTTTACACGATTTTGCTCAACAAATGAATTGACTAAGAACAAAGAGTCTTCAGACTTTGGAATTCTTCTATCGTGAACACACTCGAACAACTGGAACGTCTTCCTTATATACTCCTTCATGCCATCATACCCGTTGGCACTTACCAAAGGAATTCGTCCAATCTACCCGTTGGACGGAATCAATTAGGAAGATCATTCGAGCTATTAAAGGAACATGTCGATAGCCCATCAATCATGTTCGCCCATACAATCAAGATCTCGGTTTCCATAAGTAGAACCTTCTAAGTATACTTTGCCAATCAACAGATCCTTAATCTTCAAATCAATTATGATCAAATAAAGGATTCCGTTATGTCATATCTAGCCAAGAGATCTTCTCCAGTCGATAAGGCCACATCCTTAATGAAACATCCAGTTCTGGATAGCCTTTCTTCAACGGATTAGAAACTGTCAATGAGGATAGACTTTGAGTCTTGAGTCTGACTGTCCGGAGGTCTTCAAACTTTAAATAGCAGAGTCTGCAAGCCTTCATACTAGACTGATGGAAATGTTTTGTCAACTTCAAAACACTTCAAGAGGATTTCTCCAACAATCTCCCCCTTTTTGATGGTGACAAAACTTTCCTGCAGAATTGGAAAACTTTGACCTGCAAAACATTTCTCAAACACATATGCATATCTTATATGAATGGCTAAATGAATAACACTAGAATCTGCAACCACAGAAAATAGGTTAGTCCAGTATGCAATAAAGCCATCCATAAGATATCAATAGTAGTTAATAATAGGCAGTCAAATCCAAATCCCAAATTTAGTCCATATCCAGACACACAAGTCAAGTCAAAACAAACCACAAACCAAAAGTTCGACAAATTTAAATTCAAAGTTTTTCAAGTTTTTCAAGTCTCACAACTCTCTCCCTTTTTGTCAGCATAAAAAAGATTGAGAATGAAGTCAAGGATTCTTGGGAACACGAACAAGCTGAAAATCTCCCATCGACTGAACGATGCCTTCCAGCATTTTAAAGTCTTCCTTCAGTTGTGCAACATCCTCACCCTTAGCATTAGCTTGAATCTGAAGAGAAAGGGCATGGATTTGATCATTTAATGAACCCGAAGAGACTTGTCCTGCATTCTGCAAGTTCTGAACTTCACATCCCAATGCATATATCTGACCTTGCATCTCCAAGAGAATATCCATCACTCTGCGAAAGTCTGTTGAATTGTCGGTCTACGTACTGGCATTAGCACGATCTGATGGAGTAAATGCAGACGATGGTAGATCAGCATAATCACCCAGATTTGGTGAAGAAACCTCATGACCTTCCTCAGGAAACTGAGAGGCAAAAACCTCCTCTGGATCTGCTGGGGATCGACTGACTCCCTCACTGGTTTTAGGATTTGAGGACATTCCTCTTTTCTCTTGGTCTCCCCCTGTGTTCATGCCTTCAGGTGGAGAGTGTTCCTCATGTTCTCCTTCTTCTTGATCTCTTTTCTCTTCTTCTTCTTTCTCAACTCTCTCTTGCTCAGCATCTCTTTCTTCTTCTTCTTCTCTTTCCTCCGTTTCTTTTTCCTCTGCTTCTTTCTCTGCTCTTTCTTCTGTCTGCTGTTCTGACTCTTTATCTGGAACAGATTGACTGAGATTCTTCAAAGCATAAGTAGTGATGTTTTCCTCATCATCTTCATCATCAACGAGAAGAGCTCTTCTTCTCTTGGATGGAGCACCCATGGGCTCCTTTCCTTTTCTTTTTTTTGCAGAAGAAAATTGATGAGTTTTGACTGGAGTCTTCTCCTTAAATTTCTCCAATGCCTTGCTTAGTTCCTTCAGACGCATCTTGGTCACCATTTTCAGTCCTACCACCATAAGATCGCATGATCGAACACAAAGAATTTGCGGAGGTTGAATGTTCAGATGTCTGAATAACTTCGTCACAAGACCTGGATAAGGAAGTTGTCCTCTGTCCTTTATCACAGCTCTATACATATGGAACATAACAGTGTGAGGAAGTGAAAACCTTTTCCCAGAGATGATAGCATACATTAGCTTTGTCTCTGAACTTGAGACATCAGTCTTGGAAGTTGATTTTGGTCTGAGGCAATTGATTACAATTTTGTGCAGCAAGATGTTAAATGCACTCATCCTTGAATAGGAAATCTTTCCCTCTGTTCTCCTGTCCTTAACAAGTTCCAGAGTAGTACGAGCAACATAAACTTTTATCCGTTGATATCTTCCTCTCTCAACTCCTAACACATCTGCCAGCATATCCATATCCACAACAAAGTCTTGATCTTTGACACTGAAGGAGAATCTATTCGAATCCAAGAAACTAAGATTTGAATAGAAATATGCAGTTAGTTGAGGATAGGCCTCTGTGGAGTCAGAGCAGAATTTCTCAAGTTGAAGATGACCAAACTTTTCCCTTAAGTTCACATTTACAGCATCCAGAAAGTCAAAATCCACACTCCTAGGGTTTATCACCCCACACTTCAGCAATTTTGAATATAGATCCTTCTGTTCCTTTGATCTAAACAACTCTCCCATTTTTCCTCGATTTTCTGCCGCAACTCCCATTCTTGGTTGAAATTCGCTATATAATTTATCATCATCATTTCCATCCACCGGATTAATTCCCCAATCACGAGGGTCACTTGGGATATTCGCAAGGGTTTCTTCTGCCACTCCCTTACGGGCAATTCCCAAACTTTCCATTTTTCGCAAAAAGATATATTCATTTCCATATCCTTTGTCCTTAAGAAAATCATCCACATAGTTCAATGGAGTACCAGTCCCTTTTAGAGCACGATACAGCTTATAAATAAAAGAGGGCCTTTGAACTCTTACAGGGTCTGCATCTTCAATAATTTCTTCATTTTGATGATGATCAACATCTTGAGGACTAGATGGAGGAGAATGACGCTGCTGAGAATGTTGTGGGCTCTACTGCTGATTCGGAGACACTTCTTCTTCAGTGAGATTGAAGTGCGTAGGCCCCTCACTCATTCGCCGTGGTCCCCTGCTTGCGATCCTCGAAGACTTTCTTGAAGATGACATCTTTCTTAGTCTTTGAAAGATTTTTTGCTTAACTTTCCCAAGAAAGATGACAACTTTTCGAAGATTAAACAAGAGAAGAAAACAGGAATGGAAGATTGGTGCTTTTTAGGGTTTTGGAGTTAAGCGAAGGGAAACTGACCATATACAAGACAGTCGAAAGGAGGGGATACCAACCGTTGTAATGGTAAGTAAAAAGATGCCTTTTAAAAAAATAACTGCCTTTTTCAAAAAATGGTCATATCAAGATAACTTCCTTTTCAAAACGATGCAATAATTTCATCAATTAAAGATACCAATTGAGATAGCGTTTGAGATAACAATAATCGTACCTTTTCAAAATGAGATTAGAGAGAGAGAATAACTTACAGTCAAAGTCTTGCAGTCAAAGTCTTATTTGTCTGAGTCTGAGAGTCTCTAGACTTTAACTTCTTCAATCCTCAAAATGTTGAGTTTGGAACGGATAATTTCAAATTGATTTTTCTCCAAAGGCTTTGTAAATATATCCGCCAGTTGGTTCTTTGAGTCAACAAACTGAATCGAGATTTCTCCATTTTGAACATGATCTCTAATGAAGTGATGTCGTATTTCTATATGCTTTGCTCTTAAGTGAAGAATTGGATTTTTGGTGAGATTGATTGCGTTGGTGTTGTCACATTTAATCTCCGTGCATGAATCTTCAATTTCAAAGTCTCTTAGCTGTTGTTTTATCCACAGAATTTGTGAACAACAGCTTCCAAGAGCTACATATTCTGCTTCTGCTGTAGAGAGAGCTAATGTACTTTGTTTCCTTGAAAACCAAGACACTGTCCTGCCTCCAAGTAGTTGACAGGTACCTGAGGTGCTCTTTCTATCAACTCTACATCCGGCTAAGTCTGCATCTGAGTACCCAACAAGAGTAAAGTCTCCCCTTTTAGGATACCAGAGACCGAAGCTTGAAGTTGATGCAATATATTTGATAATACGCTTTGCAGCATTCAAATGTGATTCTTTAGGGTCTGCTTGAAATCTGGCACAAATGCAAACACTAAACAAAATATCAGGTCTAGAAGCAGTAAGATAAAGAAGTGAACCGATGATACTCCTGTATAACTTTTGGTCGACTTTCTTTCCTTCTTTATCTTTATCTATCTTCACGGAGCTTGATATTGGTATTTCAGCCTTCTTGCAGTTGTCCAGTCCAAACTTCTTCACAATATCATTAGCATATTTTTCTTGATGAATAAAAGTTCCTTCCTTCAGTTGTTTCACTTGAAGTCCAAGGAAGAAGGTTAACTCACCCATTATGCTCATTTCAAATTCATCCTGCATAGTCTTAGAAAATTTCTTGCACAGACTTTCATTAGAGGATCCAAAAATAATATCATCCACATATATTTGAACAAGTAGAAAACTCTTGCTTTCACTTTTAATGAAAAAAGTAGTGTCTACTTTACCTTTAACAAATCCATTTTCAATTAAAAACTTACTAAGTCTGTCGTACCAAGCTCGAGGTGCTTGTTTCAAGCCGTCTAAAGCCTTTTTGAGTCTGAATACTGAGTCTGGTTTCCTTGGGTCTTCAAACCCAGGTGGTTGTTTCACATAGACTTCCTCTTGGATGAATCCATTTAGGAATGCACTTTTGACATCCATTTGGAATAACCTGAAATTCTTATAACAAGCAAAAGCAAGTAATAATCGAATTGCCTCTAACCTTGCTACTGGTGCGTAAGTCTCGTCATAGTCTATCCCTTCTTCTTGTGTGTATCCCTTGGCCACGAGTCTTGCCTTGTTTCTTATAACTTTTCCTTTCTCGTTCATCTTGTTCCTGAAAACCCATTTAGCTCCAATAACAGATTTACCTTTTGGTTTAGGAGTCAATTCCCAGACATCATTAATACTTAATTGCCTAAGCTCTTCTTGCATAGCTTCAATCCGGCTTTCATCAGATAAAGCTTCTTCTATGCTTTTGGGTTCTATTTTAGAAACAAGAGCCATAGCACTAGACTCTTCGCACCTTTTGGATCTTGTGCGAATTCCTTCATTGATGTCTCCAATAATAAGATCTTTGGGATGACTGGACTTATGTTTCCAGTTGCTGGTTAATTTGTCAGATTGATGGTTACTTCCTTCACTTAAATCTTCAACGGTCACTTGTTGCTGGTCCTTCAAAGTCTGAGCTATTTTAGACTTTGTAGAGTCTGGAGCAAGTTCAGGTTCTTCAAGATGAGTCCGAATGGATTCATTTTGCATAGAGTCTTGGAATTTAACATTCATTGATTCTTCCACTGTTTGAGTCTTCTTGTTGTAGACTCTATACGCTTTGCTTGTGGTTGAATATCCAAGGAAGATGGCTTCATCTGACTTTTCTTCAAACTTACCAACTCGATCATTTGCATTTTTCAGTATAAAACATTTGCATCCAAATACATGAAAATATGAAACAATAGGCTTCTTCTCTTTGAATAGTTCATAGGGGGTTTTTTCCAGAATAGGCCTTAGAAAAACTCTATTTATAATGTAACATGCTGTAGAAACTGCTTCAACCCAAAAACGTGAAGAGATGTTACTTTCAATTAAAAGAGTCCTAGCCATTTCTTGAAGAGATCTATTCTTTCTTTCCACAACTCCATTTTGCTCTGGAGTATATGGAGAGGAGAATACATGCTGTAAACCAGATTCATCACAGAATTTTGTGAAATCAAGATTTTCAAATTCACCTCCATGATCTATTCTTATACTTGAGATAACATACCCTTTTTCATTTTGAACCTTTTTAGCAAACTTTTCAAAGTAAGAGAAAGTTTCAGACTTACTTGCCAAGAAATATACCCAAGTGAATCGTGAGTAATCATCCACAATTACCATGTAGTATTTCTTACCTCCAATGCTTTGTGTTCTGGTTGGTCCAACTAGATCCATATGCAGAAGCTGCAGTACACGGTTAGTGGAAACTTGATTTATTGGTTTAAAGGAATTTCTTACATGTTTTCCCAATATACATGGTGTACATAGATCAGACTTTTGGTATGATAAATTAGGTAGACCACAAACAAGCTTCTTTGCTGAGATTTTGGCTATTTGTTTTATGTTGACGTGCCCAAGCTTTATGTGCCATAAGTTTGCTTCGTCTTGGATTGAGATTAGACATTGTGATTCATCTGGTTTCACATCCAAGAGGTAGATATTTCCATGTCTTCGACCCATGAATGACTGAGTAGAATCTTTACTAATTCCAGAATATATTCCCTCTTGAAAGTTGATTTTGAAACCAGTATCACATAGCTGACTAATACTGAGCAAATTGTAATTGAGCCCTTCCACTAAGGAAACATTACTGATCTTGAGATTTCCAATCTTTACAGTTCCAAATCCCACAATTTTTCCTTTGCTGTTTCCTCCAAAAGAGACTTTTCCACCATTTACTTGAACAAGCTTTATGAAGTAATTTGAGTCTCCTGTCATGTGTCTTGAGCATCCACTATCCAGATACCATTTTACCTTTTTCTTGATAGTGACCTGCATTTAAAAAGGAAACTCAAACCTTCTTTGGTACCCATATTTTCTTGGGTCCATCGTGTTAGTATGATATGCGGTTTCTGTCCATACCTTCTTAACCGGTTTCCAAATCATGGGACATTCTTTTTCAAAATGATCTGCACTATTGCACTTTGAGCATCTGAGAGCATTGCGACCTACTGGTTTTACAAAGATTCTTTTAAAATGATTTTTGTAAGCATCTCTTGTGGGTCTTTGTTTGATTCTTTCCTTTACTTTAGGAAAATCTATTAAAGGAATGGTTTCAGCAGTCATTCCCAAACCAGATTTATTGAAATAAGGTCTTTGAACAGAGAGAATTTTTTCCAGTTTCTCAGATCCTATAGAAAATCTTTTGGAAATATTTGAGATATCATTTTTCAAGAATGCATTTTCTTTTAACAAATTATCTTCACTTTCTTTAAGAGAAGAAACATTCTTGTCTAAACTTATCACTTTTTCTTTCAAAATATTTTCCTGTTGTTTTAGAGCAAAATTTTCTTTCTTGAGTTCGGAAATTCTTTTAAGAGAGGTCTTAAGACTAAAACACAATTCATCAATATACTTTGAAACCTTAATAGGGATTTTGAAGTTACTTACCTCAAATTCGCTTTCTGAGTCTGAATATGTCTCGGAATTTGAATCTAAATCCGATTGAGCCATCAGACATATATTGGCATATTCATCATCACTTTCTTCACACTCTGTATCACTCCAGGTTTCAGCTTTAAGAGCTTTTCGATACTTTTCAGTTTTTCCTTTCTTCTTCCTCAGAAGAGGACAGTTGGGTCTGATGTGTCCATTTTTCTTGCATTCAAAGCATACTACATCTTTGTTTGATTCATCATCCTCAATTGACTTAGTTTGTTGCTTTTGAGAACTTTGTTTCTTTGGATTGAATCTTCTTCCTTTTCTGTTCAGCTTTCTGAATCTTCTTATCATGAGAGCAAGTTCCTCATCATCCATATCGTCTTCAGAATCTGTAACATCATAATCATCATTAGATTTTAATGCAATGGACTTCTTACCTTTAGGGTCTTCGTCTTCATTGATTCGTTCCACTTCATAAGACTGAAGAGTCCCAACCAACTCATCAACAGATAGTGGCATGATTCTTTGGGTCTCTCTGATTGAGGTCTTTATGTGATTCCAATCCTTGGAGAGTCCACGCAGTAGCTTGTTTACTTTCATGGGATCAGAAATTGGTTGACCTTGGTTTTCAAGACCATTCACGATTTCTGTAAAGCGACTGAACATATCCGTTATAGATTCTCCTGGTTTCATTTTGAAGGCTTCATATTGACCGAGGAGAATGTTGATTCTAGTCTCTTTCACTCGATCGGTTCCTTCATAGGTAATATGTAATCTATCCTAGACTTCTTTAGCTGTAACACAAGAAGATATTCTGTTATATTCAGTAGGGGATAGAGCACAATATAAAGAATAAATTGCTTTTGCATCAAGAGCTTGTCTCTTGATTTTCTCTTCCTGAGTCATTTCGCTAGACTCAACAACATCTTTTCCTCTTTCTGAGACAGATGCAGCTTTAGGAATGATTCCTTTTTCTACAACATCCCATTCTAGAGGATCCTTTGATCTTAGGAATGCTTTCATCTTGTTTTTCCATATGTTGTAATCCTTTCAATCAAAGTAAGGTGGTCTGGTATTGCTTTGCCCTTCTACCAGCCCTGGAGCCAACATACTAGCCATGGATCTTTAACTCTGAAGTAAAACACTTCAACAAAAGTGAGTACACAGGCTCTGATACCAATTGAAATAGCTAGTATAAGCACCTAGAGGGGGTGAATAGGTGCACAAACAAATTTTCGAGATACGAAAGCGATTCTAGGCAATCGATAAAAAGGAAAATACGATCAAAGTCAAGTAAAGGTTAGGGAAGAGAGAAATGAACACAAGATTTATAGTGGTTCGGCTTATTCCAAGCCTACGTCCACTCTTCCACACTGACAGCCCACCGGCTGAATTTCACTATGAACAAAAGAGAAGTTACAGCACAGCTTTTCCTTGATTCCACAGTGTAGATGATCTACCACACTTCCTCAAGGTTTCTCACGAATATAGACTCTCTTTTGTTTACACGATTTTGCTCAACAAATGAATTGACTAAGAACAAAGAGTCTTCAGACTTTGGAATTCTTCTATTGTGCACACACTCGAACAACTGGAACGTCTTCCTTATATACTCCTTCATGCCATCATACCCGTTGGCACTTACCAAAGGAATTCCTCCAATCTACCCTTTGGACGGAATCAATTAGGAAGATCATTCGAGCTATTAAAGGAACATGTCGATAGCCCATCAATCCTGTTCGCCCATACAATCAGGATCTCGGTTTCCATAAGTAGAACCTTCTAAGTATACTTTGCCAATCAACGGATCCTTAATCTTCAAATCAATTATGATCAAATAAAGGATTTCGTTATGTCATATCCAGCCAAGAGATCTTCTCCAGTCGATAAGGCCACATCCTTAATGAAACATCCAGTTTTGGATAGCCTTTCTTTAACGGATTAAAAACTGTCAATGAGGATAGACTTTGAGTCTTGAGTCTGGCTGTCCGGAGGTCTTCAAACTTTAAATAGCAGAGTCTGCAAGCCTTCAGACTAGATTGATGGAAATGTTTTGTCAACTTCAAAACACTTCAAGAGGATTTCTCCAACACGAACCACCATTGATTACCTGATTTAGCCATTATGGCCTTTAAGATCTCATGGAAATCTCAATGGACAGGCCAGATGTAGGAGGCATCCCCAGATCTTGAGACGACCTTTTGATGTCATCATTGTCAACAACTTGATTATAGATGACGAGAGGAGCTCAACACGAGGTCTTGAGACCCACCAAAGGCATAAACTTGACATTCAAGCAAGTCTCATTCTCCCCCCCCCCCCCACCCGTAGTTATGCAGAGCTAGTGCGCCGAGTAGAGAGAAAGCCGAACTGAAAAACTATAGAGTTTGAGAGAGAGAGAGAGAGAGAGAGAGAGAGAGAGAGAGAGAGAGAGAGAGAGAGAGAGAGAGTTTCTATGGGGCATAGGCCTCCCAAAAGGTAACAGAGGCTTTGTTTTTTTCCCCCACAATCTCACCAACAACTTGGCAAGGGTCACAAAGGCCTCCCCCAAATTTGGGCGAGGCCTAGGGGCCATGAGTGAGGTCGCCTTCACCTGCGGCTGACAAGGCCATGGTGAGGACCGCGACCCTCGTTGACGATTGATGAGGGCTTCCAGTGGCCAACGAGCCTCGCTAGAGCTTTGCTAGCCACTATGGGCAAAGAAGCCAAAGAATGAAGAAGAGGAAAAAGAAAAAGAAAAAAGAAAAAGAAACGGAAAAGGAAAGGGAAAAATACATAATTGTTTAAAAATTTCAAAAAAAATAAAACATTATTAAAAATTTCCATGTCGGCAATGGTCAGCAAGCGTACACATTAGTGCCAACCGGCTAAAATTGGCCAATGGATCAAATTGATACAATTATAAAATATTTAACACTAAATTGACATAATTATAATAAGTTTATGACTTGTTTGGTAATTCTATCCTGAAAATATATCACATAATTGGACCCATTTTCGACTAACTCAGACTCAACCCGACCTAACCCGGCCCAACTCACTCATTTGACAAGTATAACTTCCCATTATACTTAGCTAAAAGCACTTCAACTTTCAACAGTTTATAACTTTTCATTAGTAAACTAAGAAATTCTAATACGATTGTATCACATATTATTTACGAAAGTAAATACAACATTGCTTTTATTTACTATTGGGTAGTTCAAAGTACTAAAAAAATTCAATTATAGCATAAGCTGGTTTTCTAAGAATATTTTTGCAAGTTTCATTTATAATACAATCAAAGTAAAATTGTAATAGCATCATATTTATATTATGTTAGATTAATGTCAAAATCTTGACCTACTTTTAGGGTAAATAAGGATATATACTTCTACGGCATTAAAATTCGCCTTATGTATTGGTAATAGTCGCCGAAGGGATGTAACCACCGGCGACGACGAAGGAGGCACTGGTTTAGGCTTCACTTAGGGCAGAGAATGGATTCTTCGATTCTCCCTTCTTTTCTCTCTTTCCCTTTAATTATTTTCTTTTCTTTTTTTTTGTTTAAATAATTTCAATTCGTATGGGATAAAATTCTCCTTCCCCTGGTGTTGGGATAAGTCATTCGAGATTCATTCGAACTTATCCAGACTAATCCAAATCCGAGTTGTCTCCAAACGCCGAATAGGATAATTTATATTATCCGACGTTTTACTCGAGCAACCCAGCACGCCCTTGGGTTAAAGAAAGAGGTAAACTCAACAATTAGTGCAATCTACTTAGCCGCCCTTTTTTTCACCTCACTCCTCTCTCCTATGTACATGTGTGTCCGGCACTAACAGGAATCGTCCTGACCTGGTATCCTTCGGCATCACCACACCAAATCCCTTTATTAGCAAGGCCGCATGTCTGTTGGCAATTTATTTTTTTTGTCAGTTCTATTATATCCCTACTTTAATTCTCACTTTCACACTTTTTGTCCTGCCTCTTTATAAGATATGGGGGTCGAAACTAATACCTGAAGTTAAATCGTCCCCACCCCAACCCCTCGATAAATGCAATGCTTATAAGACCAAGCTACATAGTGCCGGTCAAAGCTAGGAATCTCGTTAGAGTCAGCATAGCATAATGAAGACGGGGGTGTTTAGAAGGAAACATTTGAAAGGGGACACCTCTTTTTTCCAGCTTTAGGATAAAATTCTCCAAAACCCATTCCACACGTCCTAGTGGGAATCTCAAGTCTCAAGACCCACCTAACTCATACCACAGGACACAGCGATTTCAGTATAAATAGAGGACGTCCTCACAAGACCTGTCATGCACATCATATAACGCCTCTCATTATACTACCACAGGAGTTTTATTTTAACATCCCTTTTGACAAAAAAGGTACCTTTCTTGAGGTAATTGGCTAATAAATCCTTATAACGTCCGATTTGGTCAAAAATCTATTGATGAGACATTTTTACTCTTGTTCCTAATGCTAAATTCTTCTACAAAGCTTTTGAGAGTTGAAAGATGACACCATGAAAAAAGATTAGGATTTGAAAGATGACACGATGAACAAAAAAATTAACAACTTTCTCTGGGAAAATTTGCAAGAGGATGAATGATAAAATGAAATACTGTTAAAAAATACATAAGCCTGTTTATAAGTTTTATTGTATGACTATTTAAGTTAACATATTAATCAATATATGCATAACCAAAAAGAGATATACACACAATCTTTACAAATATTAAGAATCATTGGAAATGTCCTAATTAATTTTTTAAATTCTAGGACCACCGTGCCACGGTAAGCTCCAGTTTTGACATGAAAGTTTTCTCTCTAAAGATTTAATACATCATTTTAAAAGGTTTGCGGCTTGATTGCACCTATTGAAAAATCCATGATTTATCGCATCCTGTACAAAATTTGAGACTTTCGATGGATTCCATTGTCTTAAACATAAGGGTTTAGTATGTCAGGTTTAATTCGAATCAGTACTATTGATGTCACAATGTTGTGCAGCTGGATCAGAGAACGCTTCCAAGTATACAGAGCTATACAACCAATTTTTTCCATTATCCTACAGGAAAAATGAGGACTTGTGTGTATAGAAAGAAAAAACTTATAGAGGTTTTAAAGAATATCAAATCCACAATCACTCCATTATTTGCCACCACACCTGAAGGCACCACAAATGATGGACAGGACTATGATCAGAATCAAAGCGACGACAATGCCGAGAACTATCGACTTTATTTTCATGTTTTGCAGCCACATCTTCCTTCTGATTCGGGTCGCCTGCTGCCGGAAATCTTGCGCCTAAAAGTAGAAAATGCACATCAGTCGGATGCCGAGATCCTTAACTCAATCATACCGAAAGACGGTAGTCTTTGTTCTATCTCCAAATTAATCACTGATTTCCGCTCCTTCCATAAATTTTATATGAGAAGACTGGGAAGATGAAAGCAGACTATTGGAAAGCAGTAGCCATTAAACCTTTAAAAAGTTCAAATAACACTTCTTATAATAGTGGGAAAGTTCTTAGTGAGCTCATGTTTGATGCAAAAGCTAGCAACATAGCATCAAAAGTAGATCAGCAGCAAGAAATTCATTGAATTTATGGGTGTTAGAAAATCCAATCCAAAAGCTTAAGCTGTCATATATGACTCATTGTCAAGTGATTTAGGACAATATTTCAACGATACGGCCAAAGGAATAAGAAAAGGAATAGGAGCAGAGGATACTGAACTGGGAATACCCAACATTGTTCATGCCCATCAGCTTCTCCCTGAACTATTTAGTGGCCTAAAGACATTAAACTAGATGACACGACAACTGCACTTGATAAAGCATCTAGGCTGAAGTGATGTGAGGAAATGCAACATTTGCACTAGAGCGAGAAGATGATGCGAGTTCAGGCTGTCCGGATTTTGATACATAATCTGCTCAATTGAGCATTCAAGACTTGAACAAAGAAAAATTACTGTTCACTCATAGGCGAAACTTCTATACTTTCGATTTAAAATTGTCGGATGACCCAGATAAGTAGGCCGTACTAGTAGCTCGACCAGTTCAGGAGACTGGAAGAAGGCTCTAATTGTCATGACTCATTCAGTTTCTGAACACCAGATCCTGCTTCTTACATACAATAATTAGCTCGTTTAATAAGATAAGCCGACGTCGCTCCAGGATGGAAATCACACACAGTAGACTGCTTACCTGAGATCGAAGATTCTCCGTCTTGCCGAGCAGAAGCTTAACTTCCTCACCTTGATCCAGAACCTACATGACAGAGCAACATAAGTCCGACAATACACGCCAATTTCTCATGGTTCTAACTTAGTGGTAGAGTATAGCACAAGGTATGCCGACTCACCTTTTCTACATACTCCATCATAACTCCTTTCACTTCTGATGCCTGAGCTTTCACTTTGGCAAGTTTGCTGATCTCTTCGGGATGATCCGCACAGTACCGCATTTGCTCCTTCAGTTTAGGCCTATGTCAAAGCTCCGATCAGCATATCCTGTGATGTAGCACAAAGAAGTCACATTCATGGACTTACGAAGAGATGGCGATGTTTACCCAAATTCTCTGTCCAAGCTATGCGCCACTGCGGTCGCGGCTTTTCCTCCCCCCTATCTGTTAGTAAACTCGTCCTCGATTCTCTCGAGAAAGGCCATCGGAATCTGACGACCAATGGACTCGACTGCCACGACGCAGTATGCTGCGGAATTGAGATGGCCAAGTCAAGTTTGTCCAAGGAAAACTGTAAAAAACGCGACCACAAGTAGCCTTCACACGTAGCTCGGAGCTATTGCAGCTACAAGAGAGACAACCACCTACGAGAGAGAGAGAGATCATACTGAAGCCGCTGTCGACGAGGTAGCTGAATGTGTGGCCATCGCAGGTGTAAGTGAAGTGGTCGGTGCTGGGGGGGAGCTTCTGGAGGCACTGCAAGGCGATGCCGGCGAACTTCCCACCGAACTCAGCGTACTCTGCTAACACCGCGGTGCCTCGAGCCACGAAGCTGTAGATCAGCGATTGGCCCATGTTTTGTCCTCTTTCGAATTCGACGGGAACGGAATGAGGGCTCGATAGCGCAGCGACAACACTTCAACCTCCGCAAAGAGAACGAGAGATCACGCATCCATTTTGCAGAGAAAGTCACGGTACCATATCGCCACTGTATCCATGCACTCCTCTTATGTTTTTTTTGCCCTCTTGGAAGAAGAAGACATGCAGTCCCCGAAGCTGCGTAGTCTCTTCAATGGGATCATCAACTACTTATCCTGTTTAAGTCCTTGAATTTATACATTTCTCTCAATCATGTCGGTCACTGTTCGGTTTCGGTCCATTAAAATCGATGCAGCCGGTAGTGGGAGAAAAACCCGATGTGAAGTAGGGTCGGTCCAATATCAAAAAATCAGTTTGCGCGATCAAATTGTAGTTACAATGGCCCAAAAATAAGTCCAAGTAAATCACTCACCATTCCATGATGCAATGTTTCATTGAGTGATAGAGATTTTGGCTAGGCATCAATCGACCCGCGAGTCGTCGGCTTCAATTTGTTGGAAATGGAGACGGATGAATTTAATTGAAAAAACTATTCGGATTCCATGACTCAATCACATAAAACATAAGTTTGGAAAAAAAAACTACATTGGAGCAACGATACAGTTGAGTCACGCATCATGCTAAGTAATGATGTGTTTTCATCTCTAAATCCAAACGTTTCGTGTATGGTGTGAGAATCTTAGAATAAACGTTTCGAAAAAAGCAATCGAGCGGGTCGCACTTTCGATGTGAATGATAGTGTGGAAGAGTAGAAAAGGTAGCATGGAGTTGATCCCTAATGTCAATGAAACTTCCAGGAAGCAAACGATGGAATGAGACGCTTTGGCTGCCACTTAACCCCATCTTTCCTAGGCAAACGTCCTGTCACTAGCACAAATCAGTTGTGTCCAAAATCAGTTTTTGGGCACACATAGCCGACAACGTAAGTGGGCTTGGAAATGGGCCATATCAGTTTCGGCCCACTTTCGATTGGAAGCTTAATCGCGATGAATTGATCTCCACGGTCTGATCAGATCAGGCAAAGAAAACAGGTGAATCCTTTTTGGCTGGTTGTCAAGTTATTTGCTTGACCATTTTCGTTCTTGGTCGTATTTGCTTGATGATCTAAACTCCATTTATTTTGTGAAAAGTGAAAAAAATTGATAAAAAAAATTCAAAAAATAATCAATTGTATCGCTTAAAAAAATTACTAAACGAAAAATATTTTTTATCATTCACGAAAATATTTAGATATAAATTATTGTCTATAATGAAAAAAATTTCAGTTAGCAAATTATTTTGGATGATACAATCAATGATTTTTAGGAATATATTTTGCAAATGATTTATTTTCCGCGAGATAAACAAAGTCTTAATAACATTTTATGAAAATTCAAGGAATTATTGGATGCACTGAAGTTTGGCTAGTGCCTGATGAGGCGTCTACACTAACTTTTCAAATATGTAAAAGTTGCTAACTAATACGATAATATTACTTTTATATTTAATTAGTGAAAAATCAAACTTGACTTCTGACTACTGGATTCAAACTTGGATGTTATGATTGTTTTCTAGCCAAATCATATTGAATGGTTCATTTCGACTAGGCTTAAGCACGATTCTAAATTCAATAGATCGATTTCGACAGTTGGATCCAATCCTGAAAATAACAAGTAAATATCAATGTCTTAACATCTTAATATTAAAGGTGTTTTGACCTAGAGAAACCATCTTAAAAATAAAAAGTCTCTCTAATAATCGCTTTTCTTATGACAATGTTAACATTTAAAGTATGATTTATTATGAATTATTCAAGACTATTCCAAGTAATTAAAATTCTCTTAGGATAATGAAAACACTAAGGGCACGTTTGGCAACCGGCCAAACAGTGAAATTTTTTTTTTCTCGGAAGTAAATTTGAAATAGAAATACATTTGGTAAAATTTTTGTTTCCGGGAACAAATTCTTATTTTTTTGTTCCCAAAAATAAATTTGAAACGAAATTGAGAAGTAAAAAAAAAAGTTGATTCTTTGCTCCCAGTAACAATTCCATAATCAAGCCAGCCTATTTTTTCTATTTTCTCTTCTTTCTTCTTCTTCCCTCTCTCTTCTTCTTCAAACGTTGCCGCCGTCGTTGCCACTAACCGACGGCCACCACTATTGCCCACCACCGCTTGTCGTCGGCGATCGATTAGTCAAGGTCTGACAAGCTTGATGAAGGCTCACTATGTCACGCCCCGATCTTCTAAGCGCATGCACATCCCTTAGTGGTCGATTAAATAGCAACGTCTAAGGATGCGTCACCGATCCATTCATTTTTATGTGCATGCGGAAGTGAATAATTAATCCCCAAATAACAACAAAATGAGATAGAAAAATAGAGCCATAATTTTCCTTTGAACCAACCCACACCATTATATACATATCAAGCTATGTCATTTCTAATACGAGCCGATCGATATAAGGTCTGCAAAACCAAGGGGGGGTAGAGGCTACAGATCCTCTAACAAGTCGAATCTTCAACTGAATACTCCAGGGTCCCTAGCTCCGACAGACACAAGTCCGCCACTGAACCAACTGTTGGGACGGCTGTACCTTTTCCAAAAGCAACCTCCAACACATACATAGGGACCTTAGACTCCAATATGGGACCCTCTCTCTGTCCATTCCGCTCCTGGCAATACCATGATTTGTATTGATGGGTTACCTTCTAGGGTAGACTCGCATCAACCTAGATCAAGGACTTCACGAGCTCATAGATCCATCCCCTTGGGTTTCCATGAAGCGGAATAAAACACTTCTGTTCGGTGACCTTCTTCAGTTGTCCAAAATGCTCGTGAGGAGCTGCTGTCTAAGGACTTGAAAATGTTATCCCACAATGGGGTGAGATGACGTCTCAGCAAGTTCACCCCCTAAGTCCCGACTAGGAAGAAAATACGCCCTAAGGGCTACTCAAGCACAAGCACAAGTCAAAGGACTTACCTTTGCCTCAATCCCTTCCTACAAGTCAGTACGATTCAACCACTCAATCAATCATTCAGCAATTCAATTCGTCAAATCAAATCGAGCCATCGATCAATCCAACCAGTCGATTCCATGTCATCAAGACCATCTCTCGATCAACCCAATCAATACTATCTATAAAGTCCGATCACATCAAAGACTGCCCAGACTAAGCTAAAGATAGATAGTATAGCACACTCTAAGCTGATAAATATTATACTGCTCACGCTAAGCTGATATATCAAGGCCCTCAGGCTAATATAGTATACTGACAATGCTCACCAAAAGCTGCTAAGGTATATTGCTCACACTAAGTTGATATATCAAAGCCTGTAAGCTGATATAGTATACCGGTATACTGCTTACTCTAAGCCAATATATCAAAGCTCGTAGGTCGATATAGTACACCATTCTGATCAATCAACAATTTCACCACTTTTATCATTCCCGATAAAAATAATCGTGTGTGGGTACACAGTCGGCATTAACCAAAATACAATACTTTTCCTTTTGAAGATCCTACTAATTTCAATAGTTCACAAACACATTTTTGGAGTTGTAAACTGATGCCCGGTATTTTCTAATTAAAAACAAAAATTACTCAATTTTGGAATAAATTCCAAAAATTACAAATATCACTCAATCAACACAAATTAGCACTCAGATAAATAAACACCATTGCAATCAGCACGAAATTCCGGTCACCGACTATCCCGATCTAATTTCTAGAAAATAATATTTAATTAAATAATTACAAAAATTAATTAAATAAATACCCAAAAATGCAACTTAGGCTGGAAAAGCTTAATTAAATACCGAAACGAGCCCGGAAAATTTCCAAATCACTCTAGATAAATGCTACCGCTAATCTAGGCTCTAATTACGCTACTCTAACCACCTGACATGCAATAACGATTAATTAAATTGCTAATCTATTCTAACTAACCACATGATCCATGCTTAACTTAAAATAATCAACCCTTAAGCATAATTAACTCCCTAAGCGGAAATTAGTGAGTAAACTCACTAGATTTGTGAGCCGGTGAGTTCACTAGGATGGCGAGACGGAGATGATCGACAAACTCTAAAGCGGGGACACCTTTCGAGGTCGGGAAAGGCTCGGAAAAAGACCCCGAAGCTTCAAGACCCCAGCTGGGCTCGGTTCTGGTCGGTGAGTCAAGGAGCTGCTTTGAAGGTTGGTTGAGCTAGAAACGGCCAAAGACAAGCGATGGAGCTTATGTGAGTCCAGGTGGGGCTTCACGACGACAGGCAGTGGCTGAACGGCATCTAAGGAGCTTCGACGCGGCTTGAGCGACTCGGGACACAGCTAGACGAGCTCACACATAGGCGAACGGGCACTCGCAGCATGTGGGCAGACGCGTGATCGGCGAACGGCGAAGCGGCGCGCAGTGGCTTCGAACGGGCGGGCACAGCTGGTCGATGGTGAGGGGAGGGGCTAAGCTCAGTTTCTTTGAAATTTTTGGAGTTCTTAGGTCTGAAAAATTGGGGGGGGGGGGGGGGGGTCGACGGCAAGGGGAAGGAGGAGGGAACAACAAGGCTTGAGGGGGTCACCTTGGTCTCCTATCTATCTTCTTGTCCCCTTGACCAAGGCCCCACCATGGCTGCTGGCTTTCTCAGCAATTTTCTAGCCTCAAAACTTCCTCTAGAAGCCTTGGAAGTGGTCCAAAAGTTAAGGGGCGTGGGGGCTACGAATTTTGGGCATAAATTCCCCAAATCTTCTTCAATCCTCACTTGAATTAATTCAATTCAGTCCTCAAAAATTCCACCGTCGAGTCCTCGATCAAATTTGTATTTTTTCTTGCCATTAGAACCAATTTGCATCCCAACAACACGATAAAAAACAAGCCCCTGAATTTTCCGGTATAAAACGGCCCTATATCAACTTTTCGCCAAAAATCTCAGTTTACAGAAAAATTTTGAGAGGATGAGTCGACGTTCCTAAAATGACTCGTGACATAGCAGAATTTTCAATATCTGAAATCATATTCAAATTCGCAGTTAATTTCAATCTGGCGCGATTTTAGCTTGACCTAGCCTACCGGGTAGCTTTTAGAAATATGTAATGCAAATTACCCGTGGTCGATTATCTTCGAGCCACAATAAACTTCTTCGACACATTGGCAACTCTCGGTGGTCGTGAAAATCTCGAGGTTTCAAATACGAACACAAAATACCAAAACGACAGAAAAATTAGTCTAGTACCGGTGGAAGAGAATTTTGTAATTTGGTGGAATCACCGATGTTAAGCCACACATCTCTGTCGAACCGGCCTATCTCTGATCTCAAATCGACTTTTAACTGTGCCGTAATGATCTATGCAGATGAGCACGGTCGAGTAATCGATTCCTAATCAAATTCCCAAATCTACTGCATAAAAATCCCTTAATGGCTTTTTCAAATAGTCTAATTATCCTATGAGTGATCAGCTCTAAGAATAACATTATAGGTGCATCGATGAAAGTCTCGAATTATTTAATTGAAAACAAAATTGAAATTTCAAGATGTCACACACTAGGCCAGGGCAAGGCTTGGCAAGCCTCCCCCAGCCACTGGTGAGCCTCACCTGGCCGGGTGAGGCTCACCCAACCATTGACGAGGCTCACCTAGCTAAGGCTCAACCTTGCCCATATTTGGCTCGGCCAAGCTCGCCCAGCCGCCAACGCAACTCAACCTCATCGGGCCACCGCAAGGTCTGCTTCGCCCTAGCCAGAGGTCAAGCCCGATCGTTGATGGGGCGAGCTCAGCCAACCTCACCTAGTTGCCAACGGGCCTCATCGAGGGCCGGCGATGCTCCGACGAGGTTGCTGGCCCTCGTCTAGCCGGTCGCCAATCATTTTAAGGTCAGCGACTGGCAAATCTTGAAGAAGATTCATGAAGGAAGTTTTTCCAAATTTGAAGTACAAAAAGCTCTATAAAATTGGAAAATGGCAAAACTCTAGGGACTTCGAGAATCTGAAGAGTCAAAACCTACGAAACCTTAAGTGGCAAGCCTATGGAGAGGGGGTGGCGCCCTACTTGATCTTCAAGATCCCTTATCATCATTTTTCTAGGTTATGAGTTGCTCCTTACCATTAATGAGCTTATGACTCACCCCCCCTCTTGACATATAACCATTCAAAATTTAATGATTACATTTTAAGAGTAAAGCTAATGGGGTCAAGTGTCCTACTTAATCATCATGTATTAATAAGCCACCTTCCAAGAGCATTAAATACATCATGGGAAATATCAAGTTAGAAGGCCATCTCTTTGGACGGGAGTCAATCGAGTCCAATCACAATCGATTATCTTATTTGGCCTGAGGTTCGTTCCTAAGCCATGATAGGATAAAGTTGAATGCAACCGAGCTTAACTGGTGAAACCAAGTTCGGATTTCCCCTCTATCGAGAAAAGGCTCGCAACAAGGTCCAAGGGCCAGGCCTTGGATTGGTCGACTAGTCCCCCGGTTGGTCCGCGGGTCAGTCCAGGAACCTGCGCGACAATTTATGGCCAATCTGATACTGAACCACGTTGAGTTTATTTGATCCATGGTCGGTTCTCGGTCGTCATGTAATCATGTAGGATCAATTGATCCACCTCAATTCACAGCTGAATCGAATTGGTCCATGATCATCCATGACCAGTACAACGACCGGGCGAAATCACCCACAATCGGTACAATTACCGAGCAAGGTCGAGCCACCACCGTCCACCGATTCATGGTGGTGCGGAATTGTCCCACAATCGATCCTTATGATCGAATAATCTTTCCATGGTCAAATACTCTATAACCAATCCTTGAGTTGCCGATCCCCGAATGGGCTACTCCGCTCATGACTGACTCTCAGGCCAGCTCATGGCCTAGTCCCACCATTGGCATACTAATCTTTGGCCTACTAATCTAACCAAATAAGGGTTGAATTCAAAAAAGTTACATCTTATTGGGCCATTTGGGGTTTGAGTCATCTTTGTAATAATTGACTATATTAATTAGGGGACACCTAAGCCTTATGACTCAACCAAGCATTAATGCACTATAGTCCAAAAGCATTTAATGTGTCTTTACCCCAGTCCAAGAAGACTCTAGATGGCTTGCTCCTCAAGTTGGGTGTGTAGCCCATTCCTCTCCAAATTTGGCGTGTGACCTCTCATTCTAAGTTGAAGAACAGTTTCAATCAACTTTCGAAATTATCAAACGGGCTCGAAAAACTATGTACTTTTAATATTTTGTCAAGAAGATCTTAAGAAACATGTTTTATGAAGAAAACTTAGCCAAATTCATGCCATGGGAAGAGCACAAATTCACCGAATACAACTTA
This sequence comes from Eucalyptus camaldulensis, assembly GCA_019915185.1. Taxonomy (NCBI): domain Eukaryota; kingdom Viridiplantae; phylum Streptophyta; class Magnoliopsida; order Myrtales; family Myrtaceae; genus Eucalyptus; species Eucalyptus camaldulensis. Next base: position 11,794,289 of record JAHSVA010000001.1, read on the forward strand.
AGAATTCGTCCGTTGAGCATATCCAACTGTTAGAGAGAGAGACTCATTTCAAAATCAAAATCTTCACAAAACTCTTTGAAATTTTAATATATTGTAGATATGGATGTCGTTTAAAACTTTCATGAATGAAGCATGGTTAAATTTGAAAATGAAAATTTTATAAAAATTTGAGAAGACAACCCAATCATCATTTTCACTACAGGGGACAGGTTCCAAACGGTGAATGATTGGGCCTTCGTTCCTACCATTTGACCTTAAAAAACTATGAAATATAAGTATGTTTTAGATCAAGATGTTTAGAACAACTTTCATGAAAGAAATTTCTTTAAATTCTCACCCAAAAAATCTGCGTAAAATTGGCAAATAGCACAAGTCCAGTAATTTCGAAAATCAAATGTGGCAGTCTTAATTGGAAATAGGAGGCATCCCACTTGGTCAAGAAGCAATAATTTTCAAGCATCCTTACCTTCAAAGTTTTCAACTAAGTCCTAGGTTAGCTTAGACACTTCATCCCGACATTGAATAATTAGAAGCCAAATGTAATTAATGTGCTATTAGCTTGTCTAAGAATATTTGGCTTGCTTGATCTTTCTTCCAATAGATATGTAGTCCATTTCTTGGCCTCCAAGATCTCCTACTTAGTTTAGGGTTATAACTAGGCTAGGCTATAGGGACACATAAGTCTTTACATCCATCATCCTCATTTAATGCATTTCACACTTGTTCACACTTATTTTCTAGGAACATTTGACTAACCTAAGGCTTATCTAGCTTAGCCTCCTAGTTGGGACCAAAATAAGGGTCAAAATCGAGAATGTTACAATGATGATCCAATTTCTAGAGTCTAAAAAAGTCTAGAAAAATCCTACAAAAAATCTACTGTTTGGGCAGCAACAAAAAAGTTTGGAGTCCACTAAATATGCGTAGAAAAAGAACATAAAATTATCTCTACAAAAAGGTAGAGATATTTGACTTGAAAGTCGGTTCATAAAGCTCTATGATAGAGCTAGCTAAGGATAAGAGTAGTAGAAAAATCTCTGACTTTAGCATTTTGCATGGGTAAGTTGGTGATGTAGGACTATAAATAGAGAGTAGATGTTCATCTTACTCACTCAAACCAAGAGCAAAATTCTCCTTCCTTTTGTAATACCAATTAGAATGATAAAAGCCTTTCTTTCTCTTTGTTCCGCTGTACTTCCTTGCCGTAATAGGCCTTTGATATACATATCTTTATTGTTTCCTAGCCATATTTCACACACATCAAACATTGAGCTTCCACAAATACCAACATGCTTCTTCTCGGAGATGTAAGGGAATATGTGACTCAACATTGGCATGAGTATCCGAGTCCTCTATTGATTCCTTTTTTTTCATTGCCATGGCGTCCAATAGAGATGCAGACTTTTTTTTTGTTCAAAAATACTAATAATGACTTTTTTTTGGTTCAAAAATACTAATAATTTCATTGACTCAAAGCAAGTTTGTGAACATCAGAAACTAAAATATCCAACATAGACTTCGAGGATAAGATGGCCAAATAGTGTGGAGTTATTTTTTTCAAAGGCCTTCGCCACCCAATCTACAAGCTTATTCGCCTCTTTGTACAATGAGTTAGACACACAAAACTGAGACAGGCCAACTTCATTTTGTGAATATCGGTCCAAGCCCTAGTATCCCATGGGCTTGGTTCTTCGCTGGCCGCATAAAGGGGACAAGATCAAAATCCATGCCTGACCATGTAACCTACTTAAATATGTTCATAAGAATAAATGTTGGTCAAGTTAAATCTATTATCAAATTAAAAATGAAAAATTACCAAAATTAAAAAGATGATGGAAAAAAATAAAAAAAAAAAACCAATATGAACTATATCAAATAAACAAGCTAAAAATAGAAAAAAGAAATCTCATCCTATTTGCCAATCTACAACAACTCTAACGTTTAGCATCGAGCTGTCATCTCCATCAAATCAAGGCCTTCGTTGAGCCATCACCATGGCTAGGCAACGTAGCTGACGAAATTCTGTTGTGGTCATGTTACTGACACCAACGGCCACCATGTGTGGGCCCTGCCTCCTCTTTAAGCCTCCTATTCTTATTCGTTTTCCATTTCCACTTGTTAGTGAGTGGCCTAGGCCTGAGCGATGGCTTTGAGGCTCGGCCCAATTTGCCCATTAATTTATCAAAAAAAAAAAAAACGTTGATGAAATATCTATTTTAGTTTATCTACCCTTTAATACAAACTTCAAAAATATTGGAAGAGAAAGTGAGGGTTAAAATAGAATAAGAAAAGCATTTTATGACACACTTAAAGTAAAATACAAATAAATTATGGAATTATTTTCTGTGACATCCTTGTTCCAATCCCGATTTTTAGAACGGAACTATATCAGCGAAAAATCGTCAGACGGGATTACCATGAGGATTGATAAACCATGAAAGTATCGGAAATGTCACTTTGGGGCTGAAATTTAATTTCCCATCGACAAGATGTAGAAATTTGAAAAGTCAGGAACGAGCCACGAACGAGGACTCGGGTGGGCCCAAGCCCATGTTGGTCGACACAATGGGCCCAAGCCCATGGAGCTAGGCCCAATTGGGCCACATGCCCAAAAGGAATTTGTGGCCCATGAGGGCCATGGACCCTCCAAGCCCATGAAGCCCTCTCTTGTAAGATCTTGGCATTAATTGCCATCAAGTACGTGAATAATGCATGAATAGTACGTAATCTTGGTAAAATGACCGAAATGCCCTTCCATTCAACTAAGGACAAATGGGCAAAGTTGGGAAGTGGCATGGAGGGGACGGCATTAAGCTTGAGGAAGGCTTAAAGGAGGACAATATAGTCCAGTCTAAACCTATCCTAAGCCTAATGACCCATGTGTGCAATCTCCTCATTAATTGTCTTGGATTTTCCCTCTTCAAGAAGTCATTTCCACATCAATTGAACCCTATGTGACATCTTGAAATTTCAGTCCTATTTTCAATTAAATAAAACGGACATTTTATTGACGCATCTATAATGCTATTCTCTGAGCTGATCACTCATGAAATAACTAGACTATCTAGATAAGCCATTAAAGAATTTTAATGTAATAGACTTGAGAATTCGACCAAAAATCGACTACTCAACCATGTTCATCTACAAAGATCATTACGGATCAGTTAAAAATCGACTAGAGATCAAAGATAGGTCGTTTCGACTGAGATAGGTGATCAAAATGTAGGTGATGCCACCCGATCACAAAATTCTCATCGATCCACACTAGACCGATCTTTCTGTCGTTTTGGTACCATATGCTCGTATTTGAAACCTCGAGATTTTCACACAACTGAGAGTCGCCAATGTATCGAAAAGGTACATTGTGACTCGAAAAAATTAATCACGGGTCAATTGCACCAAAAATTTATAAAAGCTACCCGGTAGGCTAGGTCATGCTAAAATCGCGCTAAATTAAAATTAACCGCGAGTTTGAATTCGATTTCAAAAATTGAAAGTTCTGCTGTGTCATGAGTCATTTTAGAAATGTTGACGCATCTTTTGAAGATTTTTCTGCAAACCGAGATTTTTGGCATAAATTCAAAATAAGATTGTTTTTGTCCAGAAAATTTAGGTGACCATTTTTTATCACGTTTTTGGGATGCAAGTTAGTTCTATTGGCGAGGAAAAATGTCAATTTGATCGTGGGCACCTTGGTAGAATTTATAGGACCGAAATTGGCTTGATTTGAAGGGGAATTGGTTCAATTTGGAGGGGGATACCTCAAAATTCGTAGCCCCCTTGGTCCTTAACCTTTGGACCCCTTCCTTGGCTTCTAAAGGAAGCTTTGTGGTCTACAAGAGGGCTGGGGATAAAGCTGAAGCCAAATGGGGCCAAAGTAATGAGTAAATGAAAGACATTTGGCTTAGACGGACCCTCCAAGGGCTGCTGTCACTTTCTTCTTCCTCCTCAGCCCTGTTTTCCCCATTTCCAAACCATAGAAACTCTGAAAGTTACAAGAAAACCGAGTAGCACACCCCCCCTCACCATCGACCACCGCCTAGAGCCGTTGAGCACCCGTCACTACCACCGCGAGCCCCCGCATGAGCCGTGCCAATCCCGTGGGCTGTTCCGCCTCTTTCCGCTTCCAACCCATCCCCCGAACCTGTCCAGCCACTGTCGCAAGCCGTTCCCGCCGCCTAAGCCGCCGTATGTTGTTGTCTGCCTCCGCCCGACTCGCTGCAGCCCGTCCACCCGTCCCGTGCCACTTTCAGCCCAACCGGCCTTCGTCCAGCCTCCCTCGACCCACCAACTAAAACCAAAGTCCAGCTCGAAGCCGTGGGCTTCGAGGCCCATTTAGGACCGCTTCCCAACCTCATAGGGTGCCCCTGCTTTGGAGTTTGTTGCTCGCCTTCGTGTTCCCATCGTAGTGAACTTATCGGATTTCAAAACCAATGAGTTTACTCACTAAACTCTGCTTAGGGAGTTAATTATACTTAAGGATTGATTACTTTAGGCTAATTATGGATTAAGTGATTAGTTAAAATGGATTAGTGATTTAATTATTCGTTTATGCATGTTATGTGGTTAGATTAGCGTAATTAGCAACTAGATAGGTTGTATTATTTATCTAAGTAGGTTCGCAAATTTTCCAGGCCCATTTCAGTATTTAATTAGGTTTTCCAGGCCTAAGTTTGCATTTTTAGCATTTATTGGTATTTATTTAATTAATTTTGATAATTATTTAATTATTTATTATTTTTCGAAAATTATATCAGGATAGTCGGTGACCGGAATTTCATGCCAATTGTAATGGTGTGTTTGGTTTATTTATTTGGATGCTAATTTGTGCTATTTGAATGATATTTGTAATTTTGGGAATTTATTCCAAAATTGGGTAATTTCGGTATTTAATTAGAAAATACCGGACATCAGTTTACAATGCCAAAAATGTGTTTGTGAGCTATTATATTTAGTGAGATTTTATAAAAGGGAAATTATTGTATTTTGGCTAAGGCCGACCGTATACCCACACACGATTATTTTATCGAGTATAATAGATATTAAGTATCGTGCAGTTTTGGTGAGTATATTAAGTATTGCACAGCTTTAGTGAGCATTATTAGTATACTATATCAGCTTGTGGGCCTTGATATATCAACATATGGTGAGTAGTATATTTTATTATCAGCTTTTGGTGAGTTATACTATCTATCTTCAGCTTAGGGTGAGTAGTCCTTGATATGATCGAATTTTATAGATAGTATTGAATGGGTTGACCAAGATATGGTATTGATGGTATGGAATCGATTGCATCGATTAATCGATGACTCGATTTGATTTGATGATTTGTTTCGAATTGAAGTGATTCATTGAATATATGAATTGTACTGATGTGCAGGAAGAAACTAAGGCAAAGGTAAGTCACTTATCTCTTTTGTGCATAGGTAGCCTTTAGGCATATTTCCTTCCTAGTCGAAGTTTAGGGGGTGAACTTGCTGAGACGTCGTCTCATCCTATTTTGGGATAACATTTATAGGTCCTTAGATAGCTACACCTCCTGAGAGTTTTGGCTAGTCAAAGAAGGTCACTGAACAGCACTCTCAGATTCCCCTCCTTGGAAGCCAAGGAGCTTGGGTCTACGAACTCGTAAGATCCACTGTTTGGGTTGATGTGGGTCTATCCCGAAAGGTGCCACATCAATTCAAATCGTGGTATCGTTATGGGCAAGATGGATCCAGAGAAGACCCTCTTCCGAAGTCTGAGATTCCTAGATCGATGCTAGAGATCACTTTTGGTGAGGGTACGGCTAACTCTCCAGGTGGTTCAATGGTAAACCCGAGTCTTTCGGATCTAGAGTCCCCGAAGTATTCAATTGAAGACTCGAATGCTTAGAAGATCTGTAGGCCTCTACCCCTTTTTGTAGACTTGTACTCATAGATTAGTATTGTATATGACTTAGTCTGATATGTATATAAGCGTGTTATAGTTTGAAAATTTTATGGCCCTACTTCTCTATCATATCTTTTTGTTGTTTGGGGATTTATTTATTTGCTTCCGTGTGTGTATTAAAATGAATGGGTCGGTGATGCGTCTTGAAACGTCACAATTTAATTGACCATCGAGAGATAGGCACGCGCTTGGAGGATCAAGGCGTGACATCCCTAGATTTAGTAGATTTAAGGGATTTGGAGTACAAGGCATTAAATGGGAAAAGATTTCTCACTCTCTCTCCTTTCTCCCCTACCGTCAACTCTCTCTCTCTCTCTCTCTCTCTCTCTCTCTCTCTCTCTCTCTCTCTCTCTCTCTCTCTCTCTCTCTCTCTGCCTTAGCCAAAACCCTCACTCCATTTTCATCTCCATCTCAAGCTTGTTTTCTCATTTTTTTTTTCTCTTGTTTTCCCTCTTCAGCAATTGACCATCACCACCAGCATTGAACCACCCTCCACACCGCCGTTCCCGTCACCTAGTTGAAGTTTTGGAGATGAGAAGGCTGCTGTCCAACCTAGCCGCAACCCTCTCTCCCTCCTTTCTTTCACGGTTTTTCCCCACGGAGCCCGGAGACCATCCACCGCTAAGCTGACCGTCGTGTCGCCACCCAAGCCAACCAACCAGCCCTCCTTGTGAGCTATTCGGTGCTGGTCCAACAGACACAGCTGCTGTATAGCCTCACCAAACCTCCCTTGACGCTTTTTAAAGCTTAGATTTGGGTGTGAGTGGCTTTTAGCCCTTGATTAGGGTTGTTGTTGTATTTAGGAAGTAGTTCATGGTGAGGCTAAGGTTAATAGTGCTTTGTTGAAGTGATAAGTGAGTTTTGAATGATAAGTGATCACAGGATTTCGATAGGTTATCTCAATAGGATATCGAATTTTTACCGATAAGCTATCAAGCTTTAGATAATAAGTTATCAAGTTTTGGATGACAAATGATCAAGTTTAGGACGATAAGTTATCCAGTTTTGGGTGATAGGTTATCGAGCTTTTGATGATAAGTTATTAGGTTATCATTTTTGTCCAATAAGTTATCAATATGTGATAAGTAGTTGGGTGATAAGTTATTGGTTTATGATAAGTGAAGTGTTATATGTTTTTATAATATGCCATAATAGGGTGATGGACTATCATGTGGTGTTATGTGAAGTGACGTTGTGATAAGGCATATTGCTAAAATACGTTATGGTATTGTGATATGTTATATTAATAAAGATGAGTTGTTGGATAGTTTATAATGGCATGTGATAAGTGATTTTTATGACTCATGTTTAAATATGATGATTGATCCTACTTTGATGAGTGACCCATATGCCATTGGACTTATGAATAGGATGGTGCATTTATGTGATATAATATGAGGCAAGTGTATGACATGTGGCATATGGCAAAGGTGGTTGCATATGATATGGGCATTACATTGATTAATGAGAAAGATATGAAATGATTTGTGTGATAGTATGCCCGTGTGATCACCTAATGACTCTGATGCATTTCACGCAGGGTGTGAACCCATCCTGATACGTTTTACGCGGGATGATGCCCAATTCAATTCGGATGCTCCCAAGTCAACAAGATGTCATTTGTGGATGGATTTTGAAACGAAGCATGGTTACGCCGGATGACTACAAACCTTTGGATTGGCCTAGGGCCCCCTAAGTGGCCGTAATAATGTAGACCTATTTGTGTGGAAAGTGCATGAGATTTGTATGTGATCAGATCCGAATTATCACATGGCTTGTGTGCATAACTATACTATTTTGTGGATTTGTATGATTGGCTCATGAGCATGGAAAGTATTATGGGAATTGCCTATGTGTTTATATTGATGGCCTTGATTAAGAAGATTTGCTTTCATGTGAATAATTAGGGTAATACGAGAAAAACTTTGCTGTGTTTTGCCATTGATAGATAACTGGCACGTTTAGGGCGTTTACGAGGTGAACGGCTTCCCTACGCGAGGTTTAGAAAGTTCACTTTTGAGTTTATCTCACTATTGTTTGTTGAATGTTTATAGGCCCTAAGAATGGCTAAGCCTTTTCACCAAATCCGAGTCGGACTTCTGGTAGAGCATAGCCAAGAGGTGACCGAGTATCCGGTAGGGGAGACCGATGCACATTACACGTGCTATGTCACCATCGTCTGGGTTGATGATGGACTACCTAACCTAGTGGCTCACCGTTCATGGCGTGGTACTTCTGCATAAGGAATGAGAGCCATGGTCCCATTCGTGGTTTCAACAGTCCATTGAGTGCCAGAGGCTCAAGGGGAGGCATCAGCTGGGATGCTATGGACATGGATGTTCTCGATGGGGAGGTGTCTGACCTTGAGCTCAACCCTGAGATAATCACCAAGTTGGAGTCTTGAATATTTGAGCCCATAGCTGGTTAGGTGATAATGGGGTTAGTAACACTTTTTGGAACCGCACTCGTAATACTAAAGGTGCTAGGTTTACCACAAACCCTTTTTGGTGAAGGTCGTGGCTGCGCATTTGGGCTAACAGGATGTGGCGAAGCTTAGATAGATTTAAGCTGACGTGATTAACTTATGTGATTATGGCTTGTATTAGGTGATAACTACTTGATGCATGCATACAGGGATAGCCAAAAGCATATTTGATGATTGGTTTGAGATTTGTTTATGCTTCCGCTGTGCATTTAATCATTTTGGTGATTGGATCGGCAATGCCTTCTAGGACGTCACAAACAAATGACCAAAATGGTAATTATGATGGGTGTGGGTTATCATGCGGCCATAATAGATCAGGGCGTGACATTTTCTGTTTATCTTTCCACTTTATCTATTATTTAGCTCAGCTTTTATTTTTCCTTTAAAAAGTAAGACATTGCCCATGTGATTGGCACAATTAATTCCGGTAAGTGAGCTTGGCTCTTGCCAGAACCCGCTGGATTGGGTTTGGACATGGCCCCTAAAAGTTCAAACCAAACTTGTTAAGTAATCAATTCCAACTAAGTGTATCACATCACATCATATTCAAATATGTTTTCGCCTATATGTAATGTTTTATCTCATAAAGCGTTCCCTCATATGAAATTGCATCTACCAGCTCTAAGAATGGATAGGACGATGTTTTTTTACCATAATTAACGTGGGGTTTGGGACTAGGCGCCCGTATTCCCTCCATCGTAGAGTAAGGGGTGACCTAAAATAGCAAGTAATTGCATTAAAAAAATTATAAAAATGATAACTAGGAGATAATTTGAATGGGAAATAAAAGTGCGAGGACTCACAATTTAATCGACCAATGGAAGCTTCACGAATCATTTAATAAAGAGGTTCGATGCATATTCATAGTACAATTAGCATATATTTAACATCAATAAAGAAGGGACCATATAATATTGTCGGAATTTATTATCAAATTACTAATCATGGCTCAATATAGATATCTTACGCACGTATTTTATTTTTGGAACTCGCTTTCATGCAAAAATAAGTCAAAAAATTGATGTTGCATCAACTTGACTACTCGAGCAAGATGTTTCAGCTTTTGGCGCTTGACTCATAATTGACTTGGACTATAAACGTATGAAAAGCCAAAAGAAAAAAAAATCAAAATTATGGGAGAAAACTTTGACCCAAGACACAACAGATGTAAATGGAATTTTGTGGAAAGCGAGAAAAGAGTTTCGAGATAAGAATATGACTGCTCAATCCTCTCGTGATTGACGGAGAATATAAGGCACTAATTTGTTCAATCTCTCATTGTCGGTCTTCATCCACAAGGACTTCGTACAATACAAGGCACCAATATTAATATTACCTTCTCTCCCCTCAACTTTTTAAAGGCGTGTCCTATCAAACAATATTATGTTATAGATTAGTATTAATATACCAAACCACAGGGTAGATTATAAGTGAATAATAAGCCATTTTCAATAATTAAAAACAATAGACCACATTACTTAATGTACCATATTTATGAAACATTTTTAGTGTGTTTGACATTTCTCTTTCTTATTTTGTTGTCCAAATGAAAACTAGCGAGATGCTAATATATGGATGACACTACATGTACTTTACTCGAATTCACTAAATGAAATGATTCGCAATGTGGCATGCACTCATGTCATCAAATAAGTGTGGAATCAGCATTGGAATGAAATTTGTCAAAAGGCGGAAAGAGATAAATTGGGCAAGATAAATTCAAGGAAATGTAGTTTTCTATTCCACCATCATTTCTTCTCAAAATTACACAAAGTGCTTTCAAGCATCGGGAGCTGCCATTCAAGTTTGCCTGACAATCGTTGAAGGAATTGTCATTCAAGTTTGCAATTAAAGAACGGGTAGGCCTGGATCAAGGGACTGCATTTTCTGCTTCGAAGAGGCGCGGGCTGAGATTTAGGGCTCTCCCTTGTTCTTTTTCAGGCGGGTCTGTACCCTTAGCCACAGCATCTTTGGGAGGTCGGCCCTCGCTAGCCTTGCCCAAGGCCGGTGAGGCCGACCCTCGCCAATCGTGGCCTTTGACTAATCGCCGGAGTTAGGCGACCAGCTAAAGGAAAAAAAAAAAGGAAAAAAAAAGTAAAAAAAGAGGAAAAAAAGAAAAAAGAAATTGAAAACATAAAAAAAAAAATCAAAAAAATATTCGAAAATAAATAAAATTTATCCACGTCGGCACTGGGTATGTCACGTAGGATGGTTAGTGTCCACGTCGGTGAATTCCGGCCAAAATTCGTCGGATGGACTCAATTGACGAAAGGTAAAAATGTTTATGACTCAATTAGTAAAGTTGAAAGGTTTATGATTGAATTAGCAAAAATGCAATATGTTTAGGACTTTTTGAATAATTTTCCGGACTTTCTTCCATCCACAAAATCCGCAAAGAGGAGATGGATCAGAAGTCTGATAAGTTTTTAAGAGATAGGGACTTTGGCAGTAACAAAGAGTCACCCTGTGAATCGGTGGATCCCACGCTTGTTGGAGACAAGGGCAGAGACGGACAGGTCTGGCGGGTGGATAGCACCCCAATACCCTCCTTAGTTTTACGTCGGGAGAGCCCTGCAAAGAGCGGGCGACGCCGGATCAGATGGGCTCCCCCCCTTGGGGAGCCTCCGTCATTTCCAGACCTTGGATCAGCTGGATTGGGGCTTCGATTCCCTATCCCCGTCATTTCCAAGGGAGCAGTTTAAGGTCCTGCTCAGGACCGCTGTTTAGAAAGTATACGAGTGTTGAAAGAGTGAAGTCTGGGGACAAGGGCAAACGTGAGGAATGGGATCTCTATGCCGCATTAAATAAGTTCGCAAGCAAGGGACACGCCGAAGACCCACCTTTCCAGCTAAATCCAACACGAGGACCCTTAAATTGACTATAACATCCGTGGTCCGCAAGCAACGACTGACAAGGCCCGGACTCCATAAAACCTACAAACGTTGTTGAGCATGCTATTCAAGAAATGATAAAAAAAAAAAAAAAAATAGGTATTGGACTCCAATTGACCCTACATTAAAAAAACGAAAAATCGACTAGCAATTTTACAACGGATGCCTAAAATTTAATTATAAGTGTGGAGGCAGCAAATGAATGGCTTGGTTGAGTTTGGAGAATCAGCTGGAAATGGGTGAACTCATTAAAACTTATTTCTTCCATAATGACTCTATATTCAACCTAACCCATCAAAATTTATACCCACGGGTTTAACGAACTTAATTATTTTAATAAAATGTGTTAGTTGAGTAAAATCTAACACCAAATCAAAAAAGAAAAATTACCAAATTGCAACCATGTTGGCAAAAAAGAAAAAGCAGATCTGAACTTCATTAAACAAAAAAAAAAAAAAATCATCTCATTTGCAAATCTGCAACAACTCTAACGTCCGATATTGAGCTGTCAGGCTCCTGGATCATTGTTCTGGTCAAGCCGTGGCCGAGCATGCGTGCTTGTGCGCTAGAGCGTACGATCACGAGCTCAAGGCCAACTCTTGGTTTCGTGCTTGACCGTGAGTTCGCAGTCAATTGAACACCAAGCTCGATCCACTAGTTACATGACTATTTCGATCGAATCCAAAGAGCTGTAACTTCGAGCCAAGGTTGCTGCGCTTACTTCAGACCACGTTGCCAAGGAAGTTCATTGTTGTTGGAAATATTGCCAACACCAACAGCCATCGGGCGCGGCTCCACTTTCTTTTTCTTTTTTCAGCACTGGCCATACCATATAGGATAGTCGACGTCTACGTCAACAACTTCCAACCAACATTGGTCGGATGGACTTAATTGACAAAATGTGGAAAGGTTTAGTACTCAATCGATATAATTGAAATGTTTATAACTAAATTGGTAGAAACACAATAGGTGTAGGACTTTTTAGGTAATTTACCCGGATTTAATGCAAATTGTTAATACATTTGGCATTTCTATAACCTCAATTAAGAGGGAACCAAATAATGTTTTCGGTGGTCTAACTTTTTATTTGTTCAAAAGTGATCAGTTCTAATTAAGTGTATCTAATCAAGTCAAATTCAGATATATATATATATATATATATATATGTTTTCCCTTATATTTGATGTTTTATCTCATGGAGCGTTTTGCGTCATATGAAATTGCAACTACCAGCTCTAAGAATGGTATAGGACGAGGCCTTTTGACCATAATTAACGCAGGATTGGGACTAGGCGCCCCTTATTCCCTCCATCCTAGGGCTAGGGGCGAGCTCAACCAGCAAGTAATTGCATTAAAAGTTAATTAAAAAAGAACGATGCAATAATACATTAGGAGATAATTTAAATGGGAAATACAAGTGTGAGGGCTCAAAACAAGCTTGTGGGTTTCATTCAATCGACCAATGGAAACTTCACAAATCATTTAATAAAGAGGATTTAATGCATATTCCTAGTACATTTAGCTTTTCTTTAACCTCAATCAAGAAGGCACCATATAATATTTTCACAAGTTATCATCAAATTTTTAATCGTGACCCAAAATAAATATATTACTCATACATATATAATATTTTTGGAACGCACTTTCCAACAAACGTAAGTTAAAAAAAAAAAAAAAATTGAGATTACATCAATCTTGACCACTTGAGCTTACTGTTTCAGCTTTTGGTGCTTGACTTATAATTGACTTGGACTTTAAACCAATTTCGTGCGAAAAGCCAAAAGAAACAATCAACAGCAAGGGAGAAAACTTTAACCAAAGACATGACAGATGTAAAAGGAATTTTGTGGAATAAGAGAAAAGAGTTTCAAAATAACTTCACCTTTTTATGAGTCTCACGTCCATATAAAGAATCGACGGTGGCACTTTTTGTCAAGGATATGAAAGCTTCATTCCTACTCGATCCTCTCATGATTGACGGCGAATTATAAGGCACCAATTTGTTCATTCTTCAGTCTTTGGTCTTCGTCTCCATGGACTTCATAGAATACGAGGCACCAATATTGATATTGCTTTTTCTCCCCTCAACTTTATAACAGAGTGTCCTATTGGACAATGCTATCTTATAGATTAGTATTGATATACCAAACCACATGGCAGATCAAAAGTGAATAATAAGCCATATTCGATAATTAATGACAATATGCCACATCACTTATTACACCAAATTTATGAAACATTCTTAGTGTTTTTGACATTTCTCTTTCTTGTTTTGGTTGTAAACGTGATAACTAGCGAGACGTTGATAAATGAATTACACCACTATATGTACTAAGACTTTACTCGAATGTTCTAATGAAATGGTGTGTAGTCCGGTATGCACCCATGTCACCAAATAAGTGTGGAATCAGCATTACTATGGAGTTTATGAAAAGGAGAAAAGCAATAAATTGAGCAAGATCAATTTAAGGAAATTTACTTTTCCATTCAACCATCATTTCTTCTTAAAATTACACAAAGTGCTCTCATGCATTACTGGGAGCCTCCATTCAAATTTGACTAACAATCATTGAAGTAATTCAATGATGCATATAGCGCATTGCCTTTACAAGATTCAACAAATAACTCCCAAGGGGTGGGACTTTGTCCCAAGTGACACTTAGTTCTAGAGCTGAGGGGAAAAAAAAATCTAAGCAATGAGTTGGCTTAGATCAGATGGCCAACATTTTCATGTTCAAAGAGGTCCGACATGAGATTTAGGACTCCCCTATCCTTCTTTGTTATTACTCCCAACTTTTTTATGGTGTTTCCTATTAGACGATGCTATGCTATATATTAATATTAGTATACTAAACCAAATAGCAGACTTTGAGTGGACTATAAGTCATATTCGATAACTAATAACAATATGTCACGTCAAATTCATTAAGTAATCTTACTATCTGACATTTTTTTTTTCGTAAAATTGAGAGCAAGCAAGATTTTGAAATAAGAGTAACACTACATAAACTGAGACTTTACTAGAGTTTCTCGGTAAGTGAAATGGGACACTATGTGCTGTGCGGCATGTCGTAAAATAAGAGTGGAATCAGCGTTAGTTTGTAAAAAGGGGAAAAGTGATAAACGGGGCAAGTTCAATTAAAATAAATTTTGTGGCAAAAAAAATTAAAGGAAATTTTGTCAGTCCTCTAATATTCCGTGCAATCTGTAATATGCTTTGTTGGCTATACTTCTTGGCCATACTGGTAATGAAAATGCCTGTATTACCCTTAACATCAGCAATATGAGGCGAGGTGATGTTTGAATAAAAGGCAAAGTTGGAAGAAGAGAAATATTCCCAAACCTCCGCTCTGTTCTCCCTAATGTTCTTGCAAATCTCTCTCTTCTAGGTCTAGTGATATTGGAAGGATAAAATTACAATTTTGATCATATAAGATGAGTTGGTTCAACAAGTCTGCTCTCTATTTGTTATTCAAATCCTACGGATGAGAAAGCTTTTCCAAGGCCATAAAGCCTTTGGATGAAGGCTAATGATATTTTGGAGACCATCAAGCAGTTTTATTTAAGGGCTAAAAGAGAAAAAGGCATGCGTGCTGGGATAACGTACATGTCCCGAATTTCATTAGTCTTCCTCTTATTTTATGGTTATATGCGCTGTTAGCTTATTCCATTTCTCTATTTTAATTTTTCCCATGGGGTAATTGTAGTCAGTTACATGCCTCTCCTGTTGAAATAAGTCTCGTGTCCTTATCCTATTCCTCTTCCCAATCGTTACTAAATCGATGGGAAATATGAGGCACCAGTTGTTAAATTATGGCTTGAGTTTGAATTAGGCACGAGACCCAACTCATTTAAAGGATTTTGATTTGTTCAAAATATGGTGTTCCCTTTTAATCAGTATCAAATTTTGATTTGTTGGGCGATGCTACTTAACTATTATATGTATTGAAGGTTTGGTTCTGTTGAAGATAAATATCCAAGTTTAACTGACAGAGCAAACATTAGTCAAGACTCCACTCAAGGCGTACATTATCCTGAAGGAGACCTACTGCTCAAGTCTCTTTTTTATATCCCCGCACAAGAAGACTCTCTCTTTAGCGAAGAAAAATAGGGGACGCACCAGTGACGCTCTCTTTGATCGCACGGAATTCTAAAAACGGTGGATCTTGTGACGTGAGTCGCACGATGAGTTCTTCTATCAATAACTACTGTGAGTTTAGACGTAATCAAGGCGTGATAGACACTCGAACTTACAAGCAATTATAACACTCGAACTTGCGAGCAATTGTAACTCTTTGGTTTTTCGAGTATCAGTGGATTATAGCTGCTTACTCTTCCAGTTGCGTAGGTATCAATTTTCGAAAAAAATCATGTAAATCTCAGGAATTCTTTATTGTTTCTCGTTTATTCCTCCTGTGATTCCGCATTAATAAATCAACTGCAAGATTTGGTTAGTTCCACATTATTCACAATAATTTATTCAGTCTTCGATCTTTAGTCTTCAGGAGAGAGAAAGTTTATGAAACTTCCCATGATGGAGTTAGTCAATAATTGATTTGTGCATAGAGCAGAGGTTTATAAATTCAGCTCAAATTGAAAGTGGATCACAAGACGAGATGAGGAAACAACCGTTTCTTATTCTCAACTCTATTCTCTTGTGGTGGTGGAGCTCAATCACAATCTCTATAGCATACTCGCAAAACCAAACAGATTGGCTCGCGTTAGCCACCTTCAAAAATGCAATACACAAAGACCCATTTGGAGTCTTGAGCTCTTGGAATGATTCTACTCATCATTGTGAGTGGCAAGGTGTTTTGTGCAGCAAAAGACACCCTGGGAGGGTCACATCCCTGGTCCTTAGATCACAAGGCTTGAAAGGCTTCCTATCTCCTCCAGTAGGTAACCTCTCTTTTCTGAGGGTTATATTTCTGCAGAACAACAGCTTCCATGGCGAAATCCCACCACAAATCAGCAACTTGCTTCACCTACGTGTTCTTTCTCTTAGTAACAACTCATTTGGCGGGCCGATACCGTCCAATCTTTCCCGCTGCTCGAACCTCGAGATCCTGACTCTCATAAATAACCAACTTGTTGGGGGAATTCATTCCGATCTTGGTTCTTTAACAAGACTTAAATTCTTGGGCTTGACTCGGAACAGTCTTGTAGGTCCTATTCCTCGTTCAATTGGAAACCTTTCGCTGCTACACCATCTCTTCCTGGCAATGAACGTGTTAAGTGGAGAAATACCTGCGGAATTGTCCAGACTCAAGAGATTGACATATTTCCAACTATCTTTGAACAAACTAACCGGTGAGGTTCCAGCAGGGATTTTAAACATCTCTGACCTTTTTTTATTCGATGTTTGTTATAACCAGTTGTCGGGAAGCCTTTTCAATGATGTCGGCACCACTTCTCCTTCTCTCCAAATATTTGGTGCCTGTCATAACTTGTTCACTGGGATGATTTCGTCAAAGTTGACGAATGCCACAGGTCTTAGGTTACTCTTTCTTTCCAATAACAATTTCCATGGGCCAATACCGAAAAATTTAGGAAGGCTAAAGGGCCTTTCCTCGATTTCATTGCCTGGTAACCACTTGCAGGATGACGTGAGTTTTATTTCTTCTTTAGTTAATTGTTCCAACTTACAAATTCTGGAGATGCATGAGAACTTGATTCACGGATCGTTGCCGACATCCTTCTCCTATCTCTCCACCAGCATTAAGCGAATTTCTTTGGGAGAGAATCGGATCCAAGGATCTATTCCTTTAGCCCTCGGAAATCTCTTCAACTTGTCTTTCTTGGATTTAATGGATAATTTTCTCACTGATTGCATTCCTCATTCTATCGGAGCACTTTCCAAATTGCAGAAACTTTTTTTAGGCGGTAATATGTTTACTGGAGAGATACCGTCTTTGATTCGTAACATTACGTCGTTAAATTTGCTTGACCTTTCCGATAACATTTTCCAAGGCTACATACCGCAAAGTCTTGGCAACTGCAAGCAACTAATTTGGCTTGATCTTTCAAACAATAACCTAATTGGCTCAATTCCTATCGAAATCATGGGTCTTTCTTCCCTATCGATCCTCTTTAGCTTAGCAAATAATAATTTAAGTGGATCTCTTCCATTGCAAGTTGGATCTTTCAAGAATCTTGGCGTAATAGATTTGTCTTACAATGGATTGACCGGCTTAATTCCAACGTCCATCAGTGAGTGCTTGGTATTGGAGAAACTTTACTTAGAAGCTAATTCTTTTCATGGTCAAATCCCCGAAGCTTTTCGCCCATTACGGGGTCTACAAGATTTGGACCTTTCCAATAATAATTTTTCTAGTCCAATCCCGAGCTTTCTCGCAGAGCTCTCGCTACTCATGTACTTGAATTTGTCCTTCAATCAACTAGAAGGACAAGTTCCAGAGGGTGGACTTTTTCTTAATGTAAGTTCTGTATCGATTTATGGAAATACAGAACTCTGTGGAGGTGTTCCCGGTCTGAAGCTTCCTCTTTGCAAATCACCAAGCTCTACAACGTCTTCTTCAACCAAGGCTAGAGTAATATATGTGGTAGCTGGCAGTTTGTTAAGTTTAGCTTTGTTGCTCCTATGTCTGTCTATCTTTTATCGCAAAAAGAAGCAAACAACAACCAATGCCTCCACTTCATTATCTTTCGAGAACCAATTCTTGTGGATTTCTTATGAAGAACTCCTGAGAGCGACTAACAGATTCTCTGAGACCAATTTGATTGGTAAAGGGAGATATGGCACGGTTTATAAGGGGATTCTTGATGGAGGTGCCACGGTGGCGATGTAGGTGCTCAATCTAATGCAAAGAGGTGCTTCAAGGAGCTTTATCTCTGAATGTCGAACTCTAGGAACCATTAGACATCGAAATCTCATGAAGATACTAAGTGTCTGTTCGGGCGTGGACTTTTGTGGCAATGACTTCAAAGCTCTAATATATGAGTTCATGGCTAATGAGAGCTTGGAGGAGTGGCTGCACCCTGGAACTATAGGACAAGATGATGAGTGTAGCGAATCGAGAAATCTGAGACTAGTGCAAAGATTAAACATCGCCATTGACATAGCTACCACAATCGAATATCTCCACAAGGGTTGCTACCCAGCCATCGTTCATGGAGATCTGAAGCCAAGTAATGTGCTTCTAGACAACGACATGATGGCTCGAGTTGGAGATTTCGGGCTTGCAAAGATCATTTCAACAGTGTCTATCGAAGCCATAGAAGTTCAAGACCAGGGTAGTTCAACTTCAACCGCAGTCAGAGGATCCATTGGCTATGTGCCTCCTGGTATGAAACTGTCATATTTTCTTGATTAGCTTTTATTTTATTGCGATAGTAATATGTGAGTGCCAAAAGTTTGACTAAACAATTCTTGATGTTATGTTATGATTTGTATGCTCTGACACCTCTTTCTCACAACTCAATTCCTCTTTCCGCTATTAATAGCTTTCGCAGAAAAAGAAAATACATATCTTTTTGTACAAAAAGATTAATAGTAGCTTGCCCTAATTATATTTTAAATTAAGATGAGAATAAACCATCATAATTTTGATCAATGAGTGGAAAATTTTTACAAAAAACTTGTGAATCCATGTGAATAATTAGATTAAGCCTATCGTATCATCTCATATTTATATTTCTTTCTATAATCTGTATTTTGTCTCATATCACGTTCATGCCATTAAAACAGATTAATCTCTTTTGGAATATTATGACTTAAGGTCTTAACAATAAGTAATTTTTCCTTTACGGCAGACCCTTTCATGACCAATAATTTAATATTAGAAAAATATATTAGATGACATGACATTTATGCCAGAAACCGTTGGAGGATACACTAATTCACAACACGGTGGGCTCTACCCAACTATCACTTTCCCTAGACTTATTGGTTAGAGCATATTAAGACAAATTTTCGCATTTACAAGTATAAATCCATCACCGTCAACAAATCACTCTAAGTCTCTTCTTCCCCTCCCCCCACCGTGTTCATTTTTTTCCTGTTCTTCTAGGCATTTTCTTCTCATCTTTGCATAAAAGAAAGTGTGGCATAGGTATTAAACATAATTTCTATCACGAAAATGATGAGCCTCATGTGGATCCCATATGTTTCCAGTTAAAAAAACAACTATTCAAATTTAGTTAACACGTAGACTTCTGCCAAGGCCTTAACCCAACACATTTTCTTCTTTTTCTATTTTCACCCGTATCCTACTAGAGGACAAATCCACTTTGGATATTTAGGCAATTTGTGTAGCAAACATGTGACAACTTTGGTTACACTTAGTAGTTTTGGAGAAGAAGAGTTTATATGTTGTTAACTAACCTTTGGTGCACTTTATGAATTCTAAAATCCTATTTCTCTACCGTTGATGCATTTATCAACGGTTAATGCTCTTTATAAGAGTTCACACGATAGGCGCTAAACATCAGCCATATACAGTAAACTAAACAAAAATTAAACAGAGAGAAATGAAAGCAAAAAACTAGTAGGGGGCTTTGGGACCCTATGCCTTGCTCTGGCAGAGGATCCCTTGGCCTCTGCCATGCATAGTTGGCCCGATTGTGAAGTGAGTGGGGGCTTGCAAGCCATCTCTCTATTTTGGGCGCAATAGGCGCGATCCCTCACAATTTTCTTTGGCAAGCTCTTGCAAATGGACATCAAGCAAAATCCCATATGACTTAGAAGCTTTTTCTAAACAATTTACTTCAAGAAAAAGTGTATGTTTGTTCCTATTAATGTCTTGATGAAATTTTCAGAGTATGGCATGGGACACAAGGTTTCCACACTTGGGGATGCATACAGTTATGGCATTCTATTATTGGAGATGTTCACAGGAAAGAGACCCACTGAAGAGGCTTTTGGGCACCATCTTAACCTCCACAACTTCATTCAAATGGCTCTTCCGGATCAAGCAATGGACATTGTAGACTTAAGGCTTTGTAGTGAAGCTAGTGATCGACAACAAGAAATGAAAATCAGAGATTGCATTATCTCTATATTCGAAGTTGGAGTCGCATGTTCGGTGGAATCACCACCAAATCGGATGGACATGACTGAGGCAATAAGGAAATTACACTCAATCAAGGTGAGTTATGAAATCGAAGAGAGGATAACAGGTATGTAGCTAAGTCAGTTTTCTCATTTTGTCTTAGAACTTTTTCACTAGTAGTGAAAATCATCATGTAAAGGCAGTGCTAGCAAATTTACATGAATCTCTCCCTAACTAGTCTGCCTACCCATACCTATTATGTGTGTTTTTTATTATTACATTTTGTAATCGTGGAAAGTGGATGTATGGAGTTAAGTCTACCTATTTCCACCAAGTAATCATGTAAAATTTGATGAATTAGCTTATTTGTCCAGTTCTTTTCATTTCTGATGCCAATGTGGATTGATGCATTGCTTAATTATCATGGCTGGGCCATTGCCCTTACCTCTCTCTCTATGCACGCTCGTGTACTAGAATGTGACCTCACCGTGAGGTCACGAGCTGAAGGCCAACTCTTAATGTCGTGCTTAACCGAGAGCCCGCGGTCAATTGGAGACCAAGTTGATCAAATCCAAAGGCAAGGAGAGGGAGGCAACCTTATCACAAGATCATGAGGTCAAGGCTAACTCTCGAAGTCGCTGTTGAGAGTGACCTCAATATCAATTGGAAGCCATGCTTGATTGAATTCGGGCAACATTGCAAACCAAATTATGTTGTGGTCATGTTGCCGACACCGGCTACCACCATGTGTGGCCCCCTACCTCTTTTGCAAACCTCCTTTTCTTTTCTTTTATTTTCTTTGCTATGTCATTGAATTACAGGGTTTTTCTTTTTTCTATTTTTTTTTTTTTTTGTCGATAGAGATACAAAGTTAACAAAAACATAAATGAGACATGATCATAAAGGGAACATGGATGCATATTTGTTGCACTCGTCGGTGTGCTTATCACACTGTCTAATTATCCTTGTCAAGTCTTCCTACTCAACCAACCCTCTCTCTTTCTTCACCATTAGCCACCGTCTTCGGTCTACGGCTACCTGTCATCACGGTCGCCTCCTCCTTGTCTCACCACTTTCTCCTTCGTGTCATCCACGACTATCTTTGCTTTCTCTATTTGCTGATTGAAAACACTCTCTCCTTCACTGTCTATTCTCTCACTGCCAAATTTCTAAGGTCTCCGAACCACCATTGATTACCTGATTTAGCCATTATGGCCTTTAAGATTTCATGGAAATCTCATGGAAATCTCAATGGATAGGCCAAATGTAGGAGGCATCTTCAGACCTTGAGACGACCTTTTGATGTCATCATTGTCAACAACTTGATTGTAGATGACGAGAGGAGCTCAACACGAGGTCTTGAGACCCACCAAAAGCATAAACTTGACATTCAAGCAAGTCTCATTCTCCCCCCCCCCCCCCCCCCCACTCGTAGTTATGCAGAGCTAGTGCACCGAGTAGAGAGAAAGCCGAACTGAAAAATTGTAGAGTTTGAGAGAGAGAGAGAGAGTTTCTATGGGGCATAGGCCTCCCAAAAGGTAACAGAGGCTTTGTTCCCCCCTCCCCCCCCCCCCCCCCACAATCTCACCAACAACTTGGCAATGGTCACAAAGGCCTCCCCCAAATTTGGGCGAGGCCTGGGGGCCATGAGTGAGGTCGCCTTCACCTGCAGTTGACAAGGCCATGGTGAGGACCGCGACCCTCGTTGACGATTGATGAGGGCTTTGTGACCCTTACCCAATGGCCAACGAGCCTCGCTAGAGCTTTGCCAGCCACTATGGGCAAAGAAGCTAAAGAATGAAGAAGAGGAAAAAGAAAAAGAAAAAAGAAAAAGAAACGCAAAAGGAAAGGGAAAAATACATAATTGTTTAAAATTTTCAAAAAAAAAAACATTATTAAAAATTTCCATGTCGGCAATGGTCAACAAGCGTACACATTAGTGCCAACCGGCTAAAATTGGCCAATGGATTGAATTGATACAATTATAAAATATTTAACATTGAATTGACATAATTATAATAAGTTTATGACTTGTTTGGTAATTCTACTCTGAAAATATATCACATAATTGGACCCATTTTTTACTAACTCAGACTCAACCCGACCTAACCCAGCCCAACTCACTCATTTGACAAGTATAACTTCCCATTATACTTAGCTAAAGCACTTCAACTTTCAACAGTTTATATCTTTTCATTAGTAAACTAAGAAATTCTAATACGATTGTATCACATATTATTTACGAAAGTAAATACAACATTACTTTTATTTACTATTGGGTAGTTCAAAGTACTAACAAAATTCAATTATAGCATAAGCTGGTTTTCTAAGAATATTTTTGCAAGTTTCATTTATAATACAATCAAAGTAAAATTGTAATAGCATCATATTTATATTATGTTAGATTAATGTCAAAATCTTGACCTACTTTTAGGGTAAATAAGGATATATACTTCTACGGCATTAAAATTCGCCTTATGTATTGGTAATAGTCGCCGACGGGATGCAACCACCGGCGACGGCAAAGGAGGCACTGGTTTAGGCTTCGCTTAGGGCAGAGAATGGATTCTTCGATTCTCCCTTCTTTTCTCTCTTTCTCTTTAATTATTTTCTTTTTTTTTTGTTTAAATAATTTCAATTCGTGTGGGATAAAATTCTCCTTCCCCTGGTGCTGGGATAAGTCATTCGAGATTCATTCGAACTTATCCAGACTAATCCAAATCTGAGTTGTCTCCAAACGCCAAATAGGATAATTTATATTATCCGACGTTTTACGCGAGCAACCAGCACGCCCTTGGGTTGAAGAAAGAGGTAAACTCAACAATTGGTGCAATCTACTTAGCCGCCCTTTTTTTCATCTCACTCCTCTCTCCTATGTACATACATGTGTGTGCGGCACTAACGGGAATCGTCCTGACCCGGTATCCTTCGGCCTCACCCCTCAAATCCCTTTATTAGCAGGGCCGGATGTCTGTTGGCAATTTTTTTTTTTTTTTGTCGATTCTATTATATCCCTACTTTAATTCTCACTTTCACACTTTTATCCTGCCTCTTTACAGGATATGGGAGTCGAAACTAATACCTGAAGTTAAATCGTCCTTACCCTAACCCCTCGATAAATGCAACACTTATAAGACCAAGCTATATAATGCCGGTCAAAGCTAGGAATCTCGTTAGAGTCAGCATAGCGTAATGAAGACGGGGTGTTTAGAAGGAAACATTTGAAAGGGGACACCTCTTTTTTCCAGCTTTAGGATAAAATTCTCCAAAACCCATTGCACGCGTCCTAGTGGGAATCTCAAGTCTCAAGACCCACCTAACTCATACCACAAGACACAGCGATTTCAGTATAAATAGAAGACGTCCTCACAAGACCTGTCATGCACATCATATAACGCCTCTCATTATACTACCACACGAATTTTATTTTCACATCCGTTTTGACACAAAAACGTACCTTTTTCTTGAGGTAATTGGCTAATAAATCCTTATAACGTCCGATTTGGTCAAAAATCTATTGATGAGACATTTTTACTCTTGTCCCTAATGCTAAATTCTTCTACAAAGCTTTTGAGAGTTGAAAGATGACACCATGAAAAAAGATTAAGAATTGAAAGATGACACGATGAACAAAAAAATTAACAACTTTCTCTGGGAAAATTTGGAAGAGGATGAATGATAAAATGAAATACTGTTAAAAAATACATAAGCCTGTTTATAAGTTTTATTGTATGACTATTTAAGTTAACATATTAATCAATATATGCATAACCAAAAAGAGATGTACACACAATCTTTACAAATATTAAGAATCATTGGAAATGTCCTAATTAATTTTTTAAATTCTAGGACCACCATGCCATGGTAAGCTCCAGTTTTGACTTGAAAGTTTTCTCTCTAAAGATTTAATACACCATTTTAAAAGGTTTGCGGCTTGATTGCACCTATTGAACATCCATAATTTATTGCATCCTGTACAAAATTTGAGACTTTCAATGGATTTTTCCATTGTCCTAAACATAAGGGTTTAGTATGTCAGGTTTAATTCGAATCAGTACTATTGATGTCACAATGTTGTGCAGGTGGATCAGAGAACGCTTCCAAGTATACAGAGCTATACAACCAATTTATTCCATTATCCTATAGGAAAAATGAGGACTTGTGTGTATAGAAAGAAAAAACTTATAGAGGTTTTAAAGAATATCAAATCTACAATCACTCCATTATTTGCCACCACACCTGAAGGCACCACAAATGATGGACAGGACTATGATCACAATCAAAGCGACGACAATGCCGAGAACTATCGGCTTTATTTTCATGTTTTGCAGCCACATCCTCCTTCTGATTCGGGTCGCCTGCTGCCGGAAATCTTGCGCCTAAAAGTAGAAAATGCACATCAGTCAGATGCCAAGATCCTTAATTCAATCATACCGAAAGACAGTAGTCTTTGTTCTATCTCCAAATTAATCACCGATTTCCGCTCCTTCCGTACATTTTATATGAGAAGACTGGGAAGATGAAAGCAAACTATTGGAAAGCAGTAGCAGTTAAACCTTTAAAAAGTTCAAATAACACTTCTTATAATAGTGGGAAAGTTCTTAGTGAGCTCTTATTTGATGCAAAAGCTAGCAACATAGCATCAAAAGTAGATCAGCAGCAAGAAATTTATTGAATTTCAGAAAATGATGGGTGTTATAAAATCCAATCTAAAAGCTTAAGCTGTCATATATGACTCATTGTCAAGTGATTTAGGACAATATTTCAACAATACAGCAAAAGGAATACGAGCAGAGGATACTGAACTGGGAATACCCAACATTGTTCATGTCCATCAGCTTCTCCCTGAACTATTTAATGGCCCTAAAGACACTAAACTAGATGACACGACAACTGCACTTGATAAAGCATCTAGGCTGAAGTGATATGAGGAAATGAAACATTTGCACTAGAGCGAGAAGATGATGCGATTTCAGGCTGTCCGGATTTTGATACATAATCTGCTCAATTGAGCATTCAAGACTTGAACAGGGAAGAATTACTGTTCACTAGTAGCTCGACCAGTTCAGGAGACTGGAAGAAGGCTCTAATTGTCATGACTCATTCAGTTTCTGAACACCAGATCCTGCTTCTTACATACAATAATTAGCTCGTTTAATAAGATAAGCCGGCATCGCTCCAGGATGAGAATCACACACAGTAGACTGCTTACCTGAGATCGAAGATTCTCCGTCTTGTCGAGCAAAAGCTCAACTTTCTCACCTCGATCCAGAACCTACATGACAAAGCAAGATAAGTCCGACAATACACGCCAATTTCTCATGGTTCTAACTTAGTGGTAGAGTATAGCACCAGGTATGCCGACTCACCTTTTCTACATACTCCATCATAACTCCTTTCACTTCTGATGCCTGAGCTTTCACTTTGGCAAGTTTGCTGATCTCTTCGGGATGATCCGCGCAGTACCGCATTTGCTCCTTCAGTTTAGGCCTATGTCAAAGCTCCGATCAGCATATCCTGTGATGTAGCACAAAGAAGTCACATTCATGGACTTACGAGGAGATGGTGATGTTTACCCGAATTCTCTGTCCAAGCTATGTGCCACTGCAGTCGCAGCTTTTCCTCCGCCATATCTGTTAGTAAACTCGTCCTTGATTCTCTCGAGAAAGGCCATCGGAATTTGACGACCAATGGACTCAACTGCCACGACGCAGTATGCTGCGGAATTGAGATGGCCAAGTCAAGTTTGTCCAAGGAAAACTGTAAAAAAACGCGACCACAAGTAGCCTTCACACGTAGCTCGGAGCTATTGCAGCTACAAGAGAGACAACCAGCTACGAGAGAGAGAGAGAGAGAGAGAGAGATCATACTGAAGCTGCTGTCGATAAGGTAGCTGAATGTGTGGCCATCGCAGGTGTAAGTGAAGTGGTCAGTGCTGAGAGGGAGCTTCTGGAGGCACTGCAAGGCGATGCCGGCGAACTTCCCACCGAACTCAGCGTACTCTGCTAACACCGCGGTGCCTCGAGCCACGAAGCTGTAGATCAGCGATTGGCCCATGTTTTGCCGTCTTCCGAATTCGACGGGAACGGAATGAGAGCTCGATAGCGCAGCGACAACACTTCAACCTCCGCAAAGAGAACGAGAGATCACGCATCCATTTTGCAGAGAAAGTCACGGTACCGCCACTGTATCCATGCACTCCTCTTATGTTTTTTTTGCCCTCTTGGAAGAAGAAGACACGCAGTCCCCGAAGCTGCGTAGTCTCTTCAATGGGATCCTCAACTACTTATCCTGTTTAAGTCCTTGAATTTACACATTTCTCTCAATCACGTCGGTCACCGTTCGGTTTCGGCCGATTAAAATCGATGCAGCCGGTAGTGGGAGAAAAACCCGATGTGAAGTAGGGTCGATCCAATCTCAAAAAAATCAGTTTGCGTGATCAAATTGTAGTTACAATGGCCTAAAAATAAGTACTAGTAAATCACTCATCATTCCATGATGGCAATGTTTTATTGAGTGATAGAGATTTTGGCTAGGCATCAATCGACCCGCGAGTCGTCGGCTTCAATTTGTGGGAAATGGAGACGGATGGATTTAATTGGAAAAACTATTCGGATTCAATGACTCAATCACATAAAACATAAGTTTGGAAAAAAAAAACTACATTGGAGCAATAATACTGTTGGATCATGCATCATGCTAAGTAATGATGTGTTTGCATTTCTAAATCCAAACGTTTCGTGCATAGTGTGAGAATTTTAGAATAAACGTTTCGAAAAAAGCAATCCAGCGTGTCGCACTTTCGATGTGAATGATAGTGTGGAAGAGTAGAAAAGGTAGCATGGAGTTGATCCCTAATGCCAATGAAACTTCCGGGAAGGAAACGATGGAATGAGACGCTTTGACTGCCACTTAACCCCAACTTTCCTAGGCAAACGTCCTATCACTGGCACAAATCAGTTGTGTCCAAAATCAGTTTTTGGGCACATATAGCCGACAACGTAAGTGGGCTTGGAAATGGGCCATGTCAGTTTCGGCCCACTTCGATTGGAAGCTTAATCGCGATGAATTGATCTCCACGGTCTGATCAGATCAGGCAAAGAAAACAGGTGAATCCTTTTTGGCTGGTTGTCAAATTATTTGCTTGACCATTTTCGTTCTTGGTCGTATTTGTTTGACGATCTAGACTCCATTTATTTTTTGAAAACTGAATAACTTGATAGAAAAAAATCAAAAAACGATCAATTGTATCGCTTAAAAAAAATAACTGAACGAAAAAATATTTTTGATCATTGACAAAAATATTTAGATATAAATTGTTATCTATAATGAAAAAATTTTCAATTAGCTAATTATTTTGAACTATACAATTGATGATTTTTAGGCATATATTTTGCAAATGATTTATTTTTCGCAAGATAAACAAAGTTTTAATAACATTTGATAAAAATTCAAGAAATTATTGGATGCACTAAAGTTTGGCTAGTGAGTGATGATGTGTCTACACTAACTTTTCAAATATGTAAAAGTTGCTAACTAATACGATAATATTACTTTTATATTTAATTAGTGAAAAATCAAACTCGACTTTTGCAGAAAAAGCCACTGACTATTGGATTCAAACTTGGATGTTATGATTGTTCTCCAGCCAAATCATATTGAATGGTTCATTTCGACTCAGCTTAAGCGTGATTCTGAACTCAATAGACAATCAAATCCGATCTTGAAAATAACAAATAAATATCAATGTCTTAACATCTTAATATTAAAAGGTATTTTGACCGAGAGACCATCTTAAAAATAAAAAGCCTCTCTAATAATCGCTATTTTTATGACAATGTTAACATTTAAAGTATGATTTATTATGAATCATTCAAGACTGTTCCAAGTAATTAATCTTATCTTAGGGTAATGAAAACATTAAGGGCGTGTTTGGCAACTAGCCAAACAGTGAAAATTTATATTCTTTTGTTTTCAGAAGTAGATTTGAAATAGAAATCCATTTAGTAAAAAAAAAATTGCGAAAAAAAAATTTCTATTTTTTTATTCTCGGAAGTAAATTTGAAACATAATCAAAAAGTAAAAAAAAAAAAATTGATTCTTTGCTCCTGGGAATAATTCCATAATTGAACCAACCTATTTTTTCTATTTTCTCTTCTTTCTTCTTCTTCTTCCCTCTCTCTTCTTCTTCAAATGTTGCCGTTGTTGCCACCGCCAGTTGCCGATGACTGATTGGACAAGGTTTGGCGAGCTTGATGGAGGCTCACTAGGCCAGGGCAAGGCTCAACAGGCCTCCTTCGGCCACCAGCAAGCTTCACTTGGCCAAGTGAGGCTCACCTAGCCAAAGCTCAACCTCACCTAAATCTTGCTCGGCTAAGCTTGCCCAACCACCGGCGCGGCCTCGCCAAGGGCCGGCAACACTCCGACAAGGTCGCCGACCCTCATCTAGCCGGTCACCAATCATCCCAAGGCCGGCGACCGGCAAACCTTAAAGAAGAAGAGGAGAAAGAAAAGGAAAAAAAAAGTAATAAAACTATTAAATAATTAAAAGAAAATAATTTGGATTAAAAATTTTCAAAACAGTACTAAACGCAATTCTATTTTGGGAATAAAAATGTTGGTTCTTTACCAAACACCTTAAAATACTTAAAAATTATTTTTGGGAATAGAATAAAAAAGAATCATTTTTTATCAGAAATTATTTACGAGAACAGAATGGTTACGAAACGCGCCCTAAGAGTGTCCCTTAGACACCTACTGACAATGGTTAATTCTACTTTATAAATATAAAAAATTTTATTAAGAATCTTATGTTCGTTAACAAGATCTTTAAAATAAAAACCACCCAATATCAATAATTACGTGGGCCACAAACTAATTGACCAATCAAAAACAAACACCATGTATCCATAGTTGTAAACCAAATGTACATGCGGGTTATGTCTTCCACCGGGATGTGCACGACACCCAAGAAAGAAAATCATCATCTTTTTTTTTTTTTTTTTTGAGTGTTGATATTAAAAGTGTAATTTATTATGAATAAATTCAAGACATTTCTGAGTAATTAAAATTCTTTTATAGTAATGAAAATGTTGAAAGTGTCCTTTGCACACCTATTAGGGATCGTTAATTTTACTTTATGAATATGAAAATTTTTATTCGAATATAACTTTCCAATTCTTAGGAGTACTAATTTGTGTTTTCAAGACACTCATTAACAAGATCATTAAAATAAAAGCTACACAATATCACTAATTATGAATGAAATTATGGGCCACAAACTAAGGGTCTGTTTGTTTAAAATTGTTTCTGTTCCCCGAAACAAAAATTTTTGGTCTTTTGTTCCGATGAACAAAAAAAAAAAACAGAAACACGTTTGTTTACACTTTTGTTTCCGGAAACAAAAAATCTATTTTTTTTGTTCCTTAGAACAGATTTAGACAGAAACAAGAAATAGAATAAACTTGTTTCTTATTCTCGGAAACACTTCCGAGAAACACATTTTTTTCTTCTCATTTTTCTTCTTCTTTTTTCTTTTTCTTTTCTTCTTATTTTCTTCTTCTTCTTCTTCCTTTTGCTAGTCACTAGCCTTGGCCATGGCCAGCGCCGGCAACCAGCCAAACGAGGGCCGATGACCTCACCAAAGCGTCACCGACCCCTAGAGAAGGCGAGCCTCGCCGTGGCCGCACGAGGCTCGGCCTCACCTGGGCTGGGCGAGGCCAAGCCTCGCGCGGCCACGGTGGTGGCCGGCAACTGGCCAAAGAGAAAAAGAAAAAGGAAAAAGAAAGAAGAAAGAAGAAAAAATAAAAAATAAAATAAAAATATTAAAAAATTATACAAGTTTACCAAACGTATTTCTGTTCTTTTTTTATTTCAGGAACATAAATTTTGTGCAATTACCAAACGTGTTCTTCTATTCAAAAATTGTTCTCAAGATTAGAAATAGTTTTTTTCTATTTCTGTTTCTAAGAATAATTTTTGAACAAAAATGTTACCAAACGCGTCTTAATTGACCAATTCACGGTTGCAAGCCAAACGTAGATCCTTGTGTCCTCCACCGTGATGTGCATGACACCCAAGAGAGAAAATCATCATCGTTTTCCATCATCCATCAAGAGATCCTGTGCCCTCATTTGTCCACGTGGGGGCTCCGCATCAGTCAACCGTCAACGCCATTCCCTTGCTCATCACTACTGCAATTGAATAATTTTTCCCATTGAAGTGTCCTCTTTCTATAGGGCGACGGTCCGAATTTCGATTTCGCGGTGGTGGTGGTGGTGGTGGAATTTTAAATAATAATAATAATAATAATTAATAAATAAAAAGACAAACAAACAAACAAACAAACATTCACCCTCCTTTTATTCTAGTCCACCTTCTAATGCCCAGTGCCCACCATCTCTCTCTCCCACTTTTGCTTTTGCCTTTGCTTGTCCTCAACGTTCGGTAGCGGAAAGAGAGGGGAGAGAAAATGATATTATAAAGTTTAGTTGGGATAAGTAAGAATGTCTATGTGAATTAGAATAAGTATTATTGACATACTAAATTAGAGGTATTCATTCATAAGTCAATATATGCATAGAGGTGTCGGTAAAAATTTGCAATTGAATCAGTACATGAGGTTTACTAGTTCATACGTGAGAGTGAAATAAATTGAAGTGTTTTTCATGATTTTCATTGACAAGGCAAGGGATTTTTTTCTTTTTAAGATGTGCTAGTGATTGCATTTAATTTTGATCAAATGGATTAAAATGGGTATAGGACCAATTAGTGGACCAACAGAATAGGGTTTTCTCGTTACTCGAAAGATTTACGCCAAAGAAAAGGGTAATTTAGCTTTAAATTCAAATAATATTATCAATTCAAATTTCAATTCAAATTAAGTCGTGCTTCTTACCAACTAATTAAGAGCTAATTAGAATAGTTTGAATTGATTTTTTTTTGTCAAGTAAATCAAAGGAAACCAATAAATTAACCAAACCACACATATTTGTACGTTAATTTTTTCCATGTGGGTAAGTCATATGAAAAATTTCTATTCTTGTAGAATGTTTTTGTCAAGTGATTGTTCATAACTTTTTGTAACAATCTACTTCATGTGAGATTTCATCCATTTAATTTGAGTTCGCCTACATTTCAATCATAATCAAATTACTTAATTTGGAAAAATCTTGAACCAAATCAATTATAGTCCTTCAAATCATTAGTTTAATCCCACAGTCACCAAAAAAAGAAAAGAAAAAAGCAACATGCATTGCATCACATCGGAAGAGAAAGGGTGGGCAAGAAGTACCAAATCAAAAGTTCTTTAATCTTTTTGGGTCGTTGAAACATTAAAATAGTGAGGATAAGCTTGTCACAAGGTTACTCACGATTCCTTTTTATAAGGATTATGCATGATTAATATGAACGAGATAAAGTAGAGAGTACATGAGAAAAGATTTGGGCACTCCCTTCGAACTTATATGACAGGTGGAGTGCCTTTCATGATTTCTAGCGATAGTTCTCCTACTACAAATTCTTATTGCTAAGGGCATTTATAGATAAGAAAATGTTGACGAGCAGTGTTTCGCCATGTAGCGAATCACACAAGTTAAATCAAATGGAAGATGTTTGGCCATGTGTCAAGAGAATACAATTTGATAGACAAAGAGACTTAGATTGACATTAAATCCACCAAAAAGGGTAAGACCGGTATCAAGTTAAATCTTC
The DNA here is from genome assembly GCA_019915185.1 of Eucalyptus camaldulensis. NCBI lineage: Eukaryota > Viridiplantae > Streptophyta > Magnoliopsida > Myrtales > Myrtaceae > Eucalyptus > Eucalyptus camaldulensis. The sequence goes on from JAHSVA010000001.1 coordinate 11,826,319, forward strand.
CAATCCCATCGCTAGCTCACTAAACTAAGACTCTTAAAGCAATCCCAAATGAATAGAGATAAATCCATATCCCAGTTAAATCCAGTAGAGGCCACACATGGCCCTAGTTGCACGAGATATCACTATAATAAGTACTTAGGCATAAGCTTGCGATAGCAAATTCAGAAAATTCCAACAAATGATAATATCATTCGTCATCTATATAAATATAATGAAAAAAATTACGCTCAATTAATAATATAAATTCAATAAAATGACAACATTCTCCTCCAATATTAGAAGGAAGAAACTCCTCTCACTTTAACCAAACCTGCTGAAAATTCAAAATTATGGGTATCAATCATAGACGAAGTCAACGAAATTTAAATACTCCTAATGGCTGAGTTTCTTGGAATTTGGCCATAATATATTTTTGGAGAGAAATCCTCTTTCTAAATTCAATTTTGGCATATTGAAATCATAACAAAAAGATTCTTTGGAGTCATCTACAAGTATATAATCCAAATAAAGAAAATAATTGAATTATCTGAGCTTATTTAATAATAGTAATAATAAATAAGTAAATAAATAAAATAATAGATAAATAGAAAGCATATGTCCTCCATGAACGCTTGTCTCTCTCGTTCTCCCCCCCACCCGTAGTCGCGCATAGCCAGTGCGGCCGAGGAGAGAGAAAGCTGAACTGAAAAACTGCAGGGTTAGAGAGAGAGAGAGAGCTAGAGAGAGAAAGCTTGACGTTGTTTCCGTGGGCGCGGGGAAGAGAGAGAAAGTTCCCAGATGCTCTGCGAATTGGGAAAGCTGAGCAGCAAAACCTGCAGCGTCGGCCACAGGGGGAGGCCGGGGCGGACTGCGGCGGCTGGGGTGGGGCCTCGCGGTTCTTCTGCGAGAGATGTTCGGTGTGGCTCTACCGGGTCGCAGGGGAGGTCAGCCTCCGGTCGCCGACCACCGGTCACCACCGCCGCTGGCTAGAGGAGGAGTAAGAAGAAGATGAGAGAGGGAAAAAAGAAAAAATTTTAAGAAAAAATATTAAAAAATTAAAAGAAATTTTATATTATAAAAAAAAAAATTGTGAGTTATCATTTTTTTTCATTTCGAAAATAGAAATTTTCTATAGTTACGAAATGCATTATTTTACTCTGGAAATTATTTCAAAGATTAAAAATTAAAAAAAATTATTTTTAAAATAAAAGAAATTTATATTTATAAAAAATTTGCGAGTTATCATTTTTTCATTCTGAAAATAGAAATTTTTTATAGTTACAAAAAGTATTATTTTACTCGGAAATTATTTCAAAGATTAAAAATAAAAATACAAATATTATTTTTCGAAACATAAATGTTACTCAACGACCTATAGGAGTTTTTCGATTTCATGTTATCTGGGGAAATAGTTAGGGTTTCCGCGTTTGCACTTGATGGGCATGTGCTTGGTTTTGGAGGCTTAGTGCTTACCATTGCACTAGCACGCACTGAAGCTAAATCATGATTACCCCAATCCTGAGAAATGCAAACGACTAAGACTAAGCTACTTAGTGCCGGTCAAAAAGTTGGGAATCGCATTAGAGTCAGCATGGGGTAATGAAGACGGGGTTGCTCAGCACGAAATGTTTGAAAGAAAGCACTTACTTTTTTCCAGCTTCGAGATTAAATTCTTCAAAACCCGTTCCACACGTCCTAGTAGAAATCTCAAGTGTCCAGACCCACCTAAGTCATACTACAGGACACGGCGATTTCAGTATAAATAGAGGACGTCCTCACAAGACCTGTCATGCATATCATATAACGCCTCTCATTATACTACCACACGAGTTTTACCCGGCGAGAGAGGGGGAAAAAGAGAGAGACATGAAGAAGCTGCTGAGTTCACCGGTAGCAACATTCGCCTTGGTTTTGCTTCTGTTACCGGGAATGTGGTTACAGCCGAACGAAGCAAGAAGGATGCTCATCAAAGGCAAAGACGAAGGAGGAGGACGAGGAGGAGGAGGAGCGGCATGGGCTACTTACCGGCCAAGCGGTCTTTTAGCTTTCCAGATCCTGCAAAAGGGTCCGGTTTCCGATCCAGGAAATCCATGCCACTATGCTGCGCGCGGATGCAAGCCGCCCAAAGGAAAGAACGGAAGAGGTGAAGGAGTGTAGTAGGAGGTTGTTCTTATGGAAGAAAGCGGAATTAATTGTGTGTCAGCCGGTTCCTTGTCTTGTAGCAACAATACAACCCGAAAGAATAGGGATATAATGTATGCAGAAATTCCATTCTGAAATGAATTAAAACAAGTAGTTCGTGCTGGTATTTTAGAATATTTCAAAGGTTAATATCATAAAAACTACAAATTAATATAATTGTAATAAATTTATCTCAAACTAATTTTATTTTTATTTTTAACAAGTCTAACGGATCTCTTCCGGCTGTATAAGCTCAGCTCAGCATATTATGCGGTAGAGAACAAATAAGTCGTATTCATGATTTTTTTAAGGGAAGGCGATGTTTATCCAAATGACCTGTTCAAGCTAAACTCCACCAATGGACTGAACTCCCACCATTCATTGATAAAGATATGCCAGGAAAATATTAATAAAGTATCGACTACCAAAAAAGTAGTTAGAACCGCTTTCCACAATATTTATTCTAATTGAAATCATTTAAAAACAAACAAAAAAACAAACACATGCTAATATACTTTACTTTTGTATTCATTCTGGAAAGTGATTACCCAGTAAATTGTTAAATTGTATTTTTCGCCAAGGCGTTGTCAGCCGTGTCCCATAAATTGGAAGTAACTGCTCAATTTATTAACAAATGACAATTGCTCACGAAGTGGTAAAAAACTAAGTTGGTTATTATCGCTGAAAATTACATTAAAGAATGAAGGCCAATAAGATAGGAAAATAAGACAGAACACGCCTATTGTCATATAAAGTCTCTTGTGGGTGTCTTGTTCCGGATTTGTCCACGGACCCAAAATATCGATTCGAGCAAGAATAGATAATGTCCGTAAACCCTTTTCTCATTAGTCACCTGATGTACGTGGCTTATGTCGTTGATTAATACAACTAAGCTGAATATTTTCTTACAAGCCATTTTCATTATTTCCTTCTTACAAAAGATTGTACGAACTGTCCGTGCAGCCTTAGTATCAGAGGTTGTGCGCTTGAGTCGGCTAGACTAGTCATGGTCCAGGGATGGCACACAGCAAGCTGCACAGTCCTTTGAACTGGGACACCTATTGACCCAAAGATCATCCGGGTCTTTAGGCCTATTTGGATACTCGTTATTATAATTGCCAAATTTATATTGATTGAATCTAATGACTTTACCGACCAAAAAAAAAAAAGATGTTAACAAATCTTTACACGAAGGGCGGTCTTATTTTCTCATCCCTTTTGACAAAAAAGAACGTACCTTTCTTGAGGTAATTAGTTAATAAGTCCTTATAACGTCCGATTTGGTCAAACATCTATGGATGAGACATTTTTACTCTTGTTCCTAATGCTAAATTCTTCTGCAAAGCTTTTGAGATTTGAAAGATGACAAAATGAAAAAAAGATTAAGATTTGAAAGATGACACAATGAGAAAAAAATTAACAACTTTCTCTGGGAAATTTCGCAAGAGGATGAATGATTAAATGAAATACTGTTAAAAAATACATAAGCCTATTTATAAGTTTTATTGTATGAATATTTAAGTTAACATATTAATCAAAATATGCATAATCAAAAAGAGATATACACGCAATCTTTACAAATATTAAGAATCATTGGAAATGTCCTAATTAATTTTTTAAACTCTCAGACACTGTGCCACGGTAAGCTCCAGTTCTGCCATGAAAGCTTTCTCTCTAAAGATTTAATATACCATTTTAAAAGGTTTATGGCTTGATTGCTCTTATTGTAAAATCCAGGATTTATCGCATCCTGTACATACAAAGTTTGAGGCTTTCGATGGATTTTTCCATTGTCTTAAACATAAGGGTTTAGTATGTCAGGTTCAATTCGAATCGATACTATTGATGTCACAATGCTATGCAGCTGGATCAGAGAACTCTTCCAAGTATACAGAGCTATACAAGCAATTTATTCCATTATACTACAAGAACAATGAGGACTCATGTGTATAGAAAGAGAAAACTTATAGAGGTTTTAAAGAATATCAGATTTGCAGTCACTCCATTATTTACCACCACACCTAAAGCCACCACAAATGATGGACAGGACTATGATCAAAATCAAAGCGGCGACAATGCCGAGAACTATCGGCTTTATTTTCATGTTCTGCAGCCACATCTTGCTTCTCATTTGGATTGCCTGCTGCCGGAAATCTTGTGCCTAAAAGTAGAAAATGCACTTCAGTCAGATGCTGAGATCCTTAATTCAATCATACCGAAAGACGGTAGTCTTTATTCTATCTCCAAATTAATCACCAATTTCTGCTCCTTCCATACATTTTATATGAGAAGACTAGGAAGAGGAAAGCAGACTATTGGAATGCAATAGCGGTTAAACCTTTAAAAGGTTCAAATAACACTTCCTATAATAGTGGGAAAGTTCTTAGTGAGCTCTTATTTGATGCAAAAGCTAGCAACATTGAATCAAAAGGAGATCAGCAGCAAGAAATTCACTGAATTTCAGGAAATGATGGGTGTTAGAAAGTCCAATCCTAAAGCTTAAGCTGTCATATATGACTCATTGTCAAGCGATTTAGGACGATATTTTAATGATATGGAAAAGGAATGAGAAAAGGAATAGGAACAGAGGATATTGAACTGGGAATACCCAACTTTGTTCATGTCCATCAGTTCTTCTTGAACTATTTAGAAGCTAAACTAGATGAGAACAATTGCACTTGATAAAGCATCTAGGCTGAAGTGATGAGAGGAAATGAAACATTTGCATGAGAGCGAGAAGAAGACACAAGTTTAGCCTGTCCCGGTTTTGTTACGTAATCTGCTTAATTGGTCATTCAAGACTTGAACAGGGAAGAATTGCAGTTCACGTATAGGCAAAACTTATATACTTCTGGTTCAACAGTTGTCCAGTGACCCGAATAAGTAGGCTGTACTAGTAGCTCGACCAGTTCAGGAGACCGGAAGAAGGCTCTAATTGTCATGACTCATTCAATTTCTGAACACCAGATCCTGCTTCTTACATACAATAATTAGCTCGTTTAATAAGATAAGCCGACATCGGTCCAGGATGGAAATCACACACAGTAGACTGCTTACCTGAGATCGAAGATTCTCCGTCTTGTCGAGCAGAAGCTTAACTTCCTCACCTCGATCCAGAAACTACATGACAGAGCAACTAAGTCTGACAATACACGCCAATTTCTCATGGTTCTAACTTAGTGGTAGAGCATAGCACAAGGTATGCCGACTCACCTTTTCTACATACTCCATCATAACTCCTTTCACTTCTGATGCCTGAGCTTTCACTTTGGCAAGTTTGCTGATCTCTTCGGGATGATCCGCGCAGTACCGCATTTGCTCCTTCAGTTTAGGCCTATGTCAAAGCTCCGATCAGCATATCCTGTGATGTAGCACAAAGAAGTCACATTCATGGACTTACGAGGAGATGGCGACGTTTACCCGAATTCTCTATCCAAGCTATGCGCCACTGCGGTCGCGGCTTTTCCTCCGCCATATCTGTTAGTAAACTCATCCTTGATTCTCTCGAGAAAGGCCATCAGAATCTGACGACCGATGGACTCAACTGCCACGATGCAGTATGCTGCGGAATTGAGATGGCCAAGTCAAGTTTGTCCAAGGAAAACTATAAAAAAACGCCACCACAAGTAGCCTTCACACGTAGCTCGGAGCTATTGCAGCTACAAGAGAGACAACCAGCTACGGAAGAGAGTGAGAGAGAGAGAGAGAGAGAGAGAGAGAGAGAGAGAGATCATACTGAAGCCGCTGTCGACGATGTAGCTGAATGTGTGGCCATCGCAGGTGAAAGTGAAGTGGTCGGTGCCGGGAGGGAGCTTCTGGAGGCACTGCAAGGCGATGCCGGTGAATTTCCCGCCGAACTCAGCGTACTCTGCTAACACTGCGGTGCCTCGTGCCACGAAGCTGTAGATCAGCGATTCGCGACCCATGTTTTATCGTCTCTGGAATTCGATGGGAATGGTACAAGAGCTCGATAGCGCAGTGAGAGCACTCCAACCTCCGCAACGAGAACGAGAGATCACGCATCCATTTTGCAGAGAAGTCACGGTACCGCCACCGTTTTTATGCGCTCCTCTTATGTTTTTTTACCCTCTAGGAAGAAGAAGACATGCAGTCCCTGAAGCTGCATGGTTTCTTCGATGTGATCATCAACTATTTATCCGGTTTAAGTCCTTGAATCTATGCATTTCTCTCGATCACGTCCCATCGCCAGTCAGTTCCGATCAATAAAGACCCATGCTCCTACGGTACTAGTAGAAAAATCCGATTTTGATTAGGTCGATCCGGACCCAAAATACCATTTCACGCAATTGAACTGTAGTTACCATGGCCCGAAAATAAGTCCTAGTAAATGACTCATCATTCCATAGTGGCAATGTTTCATTTAGCGATAAAGATTTTGGCTAGGCATCAATCAATCCGCAAGTCGTCGACTTCAATTTGTTGGAAATAGAGATAGATAGACTTAATTGGAAAAACTATACAGGTTAAATGACTCAATCACGTAAAACATAAGTTTGCAAGAAACTACATTGAAGCAACAACACAAGTGAGTCACAAACAATGATCTCTTGGTATCTCTAAATCCAAACATTCCATAAATGGTGCAAGAATCTTATTATAAACGTTTCGAAAAAGCAGTCGAGAGGAAGAGTAGAAAAGGTAGTATGGAGTTGATCCCTAATCTCAACGAAACTTCCGGGAAGCAAACGATGGAAAGAGACGTTTAGGCTGCCGCTTCAACCACACCTTTCCTAGGCAAACATCCTATGTACTTGCATAAATCATTTGTGTCCACAATCAATTTTTGGGCACATATAGCCGACAACGTAAGTGGGCCCAAAAGTGTTCTTGGAAATGGGCCATATCGGTTTCAGCCCACTTCGATCGGTGTCTGAAAGCATAATTAGTGTTTTTTTGGTTTTGTGAAGAGTGAAATGTAATGTGCATGCTCGTTACCAAAAAAAATGTAATGTGCATGCTTTGAAAAAGTTAGTAGCGTCGTAGACATGAATTATTTTAAATAAAATAAAAAAGATGGAACAATTTGAGATTAGCGAGTAGACAGTGAGTAATGGAATAACTAGCCTAAATAGACCTAAAAAATGGATTTCAAGACCAGCAATTCTCAACATGGCATGCAATTAAACAGGTTCGAACTTGGCATAAACAGATTCTTATCTTGAATAGTGCAGCCCGTTTATGATCGGCATCATGCCTTACATGGGGTCAACTACTGAATAGGTTCAAACACAAATCAATGCGCGTAATTTGTCACATAAAAGTGAATAGGATATTAAAGATACTTTACCTCATTTGATACTTCATGTTTAGGGATTATTTTATACTTAATAATTTATTGACAGAACACATGCAAAAAAATAAGTCAATAACATATCTTGATCTACTAACGTAAAGTGATATTACTTGAATTGTCTAAAAGCATGTTTGAGCATGTTAAGCACGTCAACATTATAAAACGTGTATTGTAGTTTAAACACATATGAACACATAGTTGTAAATAGGTTGACTTAGGTTGACCTCGCGTTAAGTCAACCTCTATAATGACATGTTTGATAATCGTATTAATTGCACGTGACAGATCTAGATTAATTATATTCATATCATACTTCCATTACAACCCAGCATACAATGCTTCCTAATTTGAAGGGCTTCAATTTCAGAGACTTGTCTAGTACTCTTCAAATTGGACAAACATAGTTGGTTGAAATTAGGGCACAAAACTTTCTTTGAACTTTACAGTTATGACGTTAGAAAAGAAAAAGACAATTTTATAAACTGGGGCATCAGATTTCAATAAATCAGCAAGCATAATGTAATCAAATAAAATAAGATCTTAAAACTAAGGCATGCTTTTTTGACGCTAGCATGATTAGATTAATTTCGAATCCGGGTCAAGTCAACGTCTTGGCCGAAGGCCACGACCGCGAATGGCGCCAGAAAGGCGGGGCCCCTCTCCCACATCTGTATAAATAGGAAGTCAATTTGTTTGAAATTGAATCTAGGGTAATTATAGCATACCATGCCGACTAGAATGGATTTGAATTTGTGGGTATTTTAGCACCGTACGATCTTGATGAATTTATCTTCACGGTCTGGTAAGATTGGGTCAAAGAAAGCAGGTGATCCTTTTTGGCTGGTTGTCACCAGTCAAGTTATTTGCTGGTCGCATTTTTCGGCCTGGAGGACGAATTTCACTTCGAGACGAAGGTTTCAAATCATGAGATTTGCAAGATACGGCCGGTCATAGCATCTCCGCAAAGGGAGGTTTGATCACCATGAGAGCTTGAATAAAAGCGAGAGAGAGAGAGAGAGAGAGAGAGAGAGCGAATGAGAACGACAGAGAAAAAGAGAGCGAGAGAGAACGACAGAGAAAAACAAATTTTCTCTGGTGCGGCCTGGTTTTGTGATTAAGGCCACCTCATTATTTACTTGGGCTTTTCTTTTCTTTTCTTTTCTTTTATGAAAAAGCCACGTAGACATTAATATTTAATTAAAGTCACGTAATTATTTTGGTCAAAATTTCTTGCTGAAGGCACTTCAGTAATTGTTTTTCTGCACTTAAGTGAAGTGATTGTTTTTCTTCACTTAAGTAAATCGGCGAAAACTTTGAGCATTAAAGTGAACGCTATATGCAATTTTTGATACTTCTAATATCCTTCTACAAAAAATTAGTAATTTGGTCATGAGATGAATCCACCTAAAAGATCTCTTCCATTGATTAAACTGAAAGCTAGTTACTGCAACAATACCATTCACATGCTCAACAGTTCGACTGGCAAAATGTCGGCAGGTAAATCGTGCCTAAATGTAATGCTTTTAAGACCAAGCTGCTTAGTGCCGGTCAAAAAGCTGGGAATCTCGTTAGAGTCAGCACAGCGTAATGAAGACGGGGGTGTTCAGCACGAAATGTTTGAAAGGGAACACTTCTTTGACCAAAAAAAAACAGGAAACACTTCTTTTTCCAAAACCAGTTCCACACGTCCTAGTAGGGATCTCTAGTCTCAAGACCCACCTAACTCATACTACAGGACACAGCGATTTCAGTATAAATAGAGGAGGTCCTCACAAGACCTCTCATTATACAATACACAAGTTTTACCAGACGAGAGAGGAGAAAAAGAGGGAGAGATGAAGAAGCTGCTGAGTTCATCAGCAGCAGCAGCATTCGCTCTGGTTTTGCTTCTGTTGCTGGGAATGTGGTTACAGCCGAACGAAGCACGAAGGATGCTTATCGAAGGCAAAGATGATGGAGGAGGAGGAGGAGGAGCGGCAGGGGCTACTCACCGGCCGAGAGGTCTTTTAGCTTTCCAGATCCTGCATAAGGGTCCGGTTCAGCATCCCGGAAATCCATGCCGATACACTCTGATCCGTGGCAGATGTACACCGCCCAAATGAAAGAACAGAAGAGGTGAAGGAGTGTAGTAGGAGGTCGTTCTTATGGAAGAGGGTGGGGTTATTGTGTGTCAGCTGGTTCCTTTCTTTCTATGATTTAAGTACGACATAAGTCTAATTGTAGCAACAATACCATATAATGTATGCAGAAATTCCATTCTGAAAATAGTTAAAACAAGTAGTTCGTGCCAGTATTTTAGAATATTTCAAAGGTTAATATCATAAAAAACTACAAATTAATATAATTATAATAAATTTATCTCAAATTAATTTTTTATTTTATTTTAACAAGTCTAGCGGATCTCTTCCAGCTGTCAAAGTTCAACTCAGCATATTATGCGGTAGAGAACAAATAAGTCGTATTCATGATTTTATGGAGGGAAGGCGATGTTTATCCAAGTGACCTGTTCAAGCTAATACTCCGCCAATGGACTGAACTCCCACCATTCATTGATAAAGATATGTCAGGAAAATATTAATAAAGTATCGACTACCAAAAAAGTAGTTAAAACCGCTTTCCACCATATTTATTCTAATTGAAATCATTTACAAACAAACAAAAAAAACTAACACGTGCTAATATACTTTACTTTTGTGTTCATTCTGGAAAGTGATTACCCAATAAGTTGTCAAATTGTATTTTTCACCAAGGCGTTGTCAGCCGTGTCTCATAAATTGGAAGTAACTGCCCAGTTTATTAACAAATGACAATTGCTGACGAGGTGGTAAAAAACTAAGTTGGTTATTATCACTGAGAAATTACATTAAAGAATGAAGGCCAATAAGATAGGAAAATAAGACAGAACACCCCTACTGACATATAAGTTTCTTGTGAGTGTCTCGTTCCGGATTTGTCCACGGACCCGAAATATCGACTCGAGCAAGAATAGATACCGTCTGTAAAGCCCTTTCTCGTTAGTCACTTGATGTATGAGGCTTATGCCATTGATTAATACAACTGAGCAGAACATTTTCTTATGAGCTATTTTCAGTATTTCCTTCTTACAAAAGACTGTACAAACTATGTGTACAACCTTAGTATCGGAGGTTGCGCGCTTGAGTCGGCTAGTATACTAGTTGTGGTCCAGGATGGTAAGCAACATGCCGCACGGTCCTTTGAACTAGGACACCTATTGACCAAAGGATCATCCGATTCTATAGGCCTATTTGGATACTCGTTATTATAATTGTCAAATTAAATTAATTAAATCTAATGACTTAAAAAAAAAAAGATCTTAACACATCTTTACATGAAGGGTGGTCTTATTTTCACATCCCTTTTGACAAAAAACGTACCTTTCTTGAGGTAATTTGCTAATAAATCCTTATAACGTCCGATTTGGTCAAAAATCTATTCATGAGAATATTTTTACTCTTCTTCCTAATGCTAAATTCTTCTACAAAGCTTTTGAGATTTGAAAGATGACACAATGAAAAAAAATTAACAACTTTCTCTGGGAAAATTTGCAAGAGGATGAATGATAAAATGAATACTGTTAAAAAAATACATAAGCTTATTTGTAAGTTTTATTGTATGACTATTTAAGTTAACATATTAATCAATATATGCATAACCAAAAAGAGATATACACGCAATCTTTACAAATATTAAGAATCATTGGAAATGTCCTAATTAATTTTTTAAATTCTAGGACCACCGTGCCACGGTAAGCTCCAGTTTTGACATGAAAGTTTTCTCTCTCTAAAATTTTAATACACCATTTTAAAAGGTTTGCGACTTGATTGCACCTATTGAAAAATTCATGATTTATCGCATCCTGTACAAAATTTGAGACTTTCAATGGATTTTTCCATTGTCCTAAACATAAGGGTTTAGTATGTCGGGTTTAATTTGAATCAGTACTATTGATGTCACAATGTTGTGCAACTGGATCAAAGAACTGTTCCAAGTATATAGAGCTATACAACCAATTTATTCCATTATCCTATAGGAAAAATGAGGACTTGTGTGTATAGAAAGAAAAAACTTATAGAGGTTTTAGAGAATATCAAATCTACAATCATTCCATTATTTGCCACCACACTTGAAGGCACCACAAATGATGGACAGGAGTATGATCAGAATCAAAGCGACGACAATGCCGAGAACTATCGGCTTCATTTTCATGTTCTGCAGCCACATCTTCCTTCTGATTCTGGTCACCTGCTGCCGGAAATCTTGCGCCTAAAAGTAGAAAATGCACATCAGTCGGATGCCGAGATCCTTAATTCAATCATACCGAAAGACGGTAGTCTTTGTTCTATCTCCAAATTAATCACCGATTTCCGCTCCTTCCGTACATTTTATATGAGAAGACTGGGAAGATGAAAGCAGACTATTGGAAAGCAGTAGCAGTTAAACCTTTAAAAAGTTCAAATAACACTTCTTATAATAGTGGGAAAGTTCTTAGTGAGCTCTTATTTGATGCAAAAGCTAGCAACATAAAAGTAGATCAGCAGCAAGAAATTTATTGAATTTCAGGAAATGATGGGTGTTAGAAAATCCAATCCAAAAGCTTAAGCTGTCATATATGACTCATTGTCAAGTGATTTAGGACAATATTTCAACAATACGGCCAAGGAATAAGAAAAGGAATAGGAGCAGAGGATACTAATCTGGGAATACCCAACATTGTTCATGTCCATCAGCTTCTCCTTGAACTATTTAATGGCCCTAAAGACACTAAACTAGATGACACGACAACTGCACTTGATAAGGCATCTAAGCTGAAGTGATGTGAGGAAATGCAACATTTGCACTAGAGCGAGAAGATGATGCGAGTTCAGGCTTGTCCGTATTTTGATACATAATCTGCTCAATTGAGCATTCAAGACTTGAACAGGGAAGAATTACTGTTCACTCATAGGCGAAACTTCTATACTTCCGATTTAAAATTGTTGGATGACCTAGATAAGTAGGCCGTACTAGTAGCTCGGCCAGTTCAGGAGACTGGAAGAAGGCGCTAATTGTCATGACTCATTCAGTTTCTGAACACCAGATCCTGCTTCTTACATACAATAATTAGCTCGTTTAATAAGATAAGCCGACATCGCTCCAGGATGGAAATCACACACAGTAGACTGCTTACCTGAGATCGAAGATTCTCCGTCTTGTCGAGCAGAAGCTTAACTTCCTCACCTCGATCCAGAACCTACATGACAGAGCAACGTAAGTCTGACAATACACGCCAATTTCTCATGGTTCTAACTTAGTGGTAGAGTGCATGCCGACTCACCTTTTCTACATACTCCATCATAACTCCTTTCGCTTCTGATGCCTGAGCTTTCACTTTGGCAAGTTTGCTGACCTCTTCGGGATGATCCGCGCAGTACCACATTTGCTCCTTCAGTTTAGGCCTATGTCAAAGCTCCGATCAGCGTATCCTGTGATGTAGCACAAAGAAGTCACATTCATGGACTTATGAGGAGATGGCGATGTTTACCCGAATTCTCTGTCCAAGCTATGTGACATCCTGAAATTTGATCCCGTTTCGATAAAATGAAATGTGCCTATGATCCTTTATCTCTGAGTTGATCACTCACGAGTTAACTAACCTATTGAGTGAAGCCATTAAGGGATATATCCGTAGTAAAATCCCTAAAAGCTACCTAATTTATTGGATTGGATTAAAATCATGTCCGGTCAATTTTAACCATAAATTTTGATTCGGTTTTGGGAATCGAATATTCAAGCATGTCACAATTCATTTTTAGGACCGTCTCATCGTATGTCAATTTATTGACGAGTTCGAAATTTCAAGAAAGAAATTATCGAAGGAAAAATCGAAGACCGGAAGAAATTAGAAAGGGAAATGGAAAGAGAAAAGAAAATTTAGAATAGAATTATTCTTTTTTCTTTTCTTTTCTCTTTCTTCTTTTCCTTCTCTCTCTTTTCTCTCTCCTTCCCTCCCACTCGTGCGATTTCTTCCCCCAGCCGGATGCCTGCTGTCTTCCTCATTCTTTTCTCCCTTTTGACCATTCAAACTCTCTCTCTCTCTCTCTCTTTCGCACTCTCTCTCTCTCGACTCTCTGCCCATGCGAACAAAACTGAAGCAGAGGCAGCAAAACCGAGACCGCAGCTTGCCGTCGTTGCTCCGTCGCCGCCCGCCGCTCGCCACCGTCCCGCCACCCGCGCCCGCGCCCGCGCGACGCCACGCGTCCAGCCACCCGCCTCTCGCACCCAGTCCTCCCTCGTGCGATTCCAGCTACTGTCCAGCTCGGCCTAACGCCTCCGGCCGCCGCCCAACTCCGTTCAGCCACCATTTGGACCCGCCGGAGCTCCCCTCACCCTCCACCGGCCTTCCCTCGCCGTCTTGGCCACTGGAGCAGCTCCACCCAGACAAGATCAGCAACCCACGAAGTGGGTTTCCAGCGGCTTTAGGCCTGCTTTTGGGCCGTTTCCGGGCCCCGGATCCGTGAGTCGCTTTGGGAAGAATCGTTCCTCGTGTCGTCCCTGTCGGATTGATACGTTTTGCACGCGACTCCGGTGAATAATCTCACTAATCACTAATTAGTTTGCTAATTATGCTTAAGGATTATTTAGTTTTAATTAATTAGGTTTATGTGGTTAGATTAGAATATATTAGCGATTATTAGTCAATTGTGATGCGAATTAGATAAATTGAATGTGTATTTAGCAAGTAGACATGGTCTACTATTTAATGAAGGTAGCTCGGGAATTTTCGACCCCTAATCGGCCTTCAATTTGACGATTCGGGCCTAAGTGGAATTTTTGGTATTTAAATATTGTTTTTCGGAAATTAATTAATTAATTATTTATTTTCCAAAAAGTCAATTGAGATGGCTAGTGACCAGAAAATTATGCTGATGACCGTGGTGAAGTCCATTTATTTAATCGGGCTTTATTTTAAGCTAAATTGAAATTTTAATATTAATTATTTAATTTTCGAAATTAATTATTTATTTATTTATTTTCCGAAAATTCAATTGAGATGGCTAGTAACCGGAAAATGATGCTGATGACCATGGTGAAGTCCGTTTATTTAATTAGGTTTTATTTTGAGTTAGATTGAATTTTTAATATTTATTAATTAATTTTCGAAATTAATTATTTATTTATTTATTTTTCGGAAATTAAGATTGAGATGGCTGATGACTGAAATCTCGTGCTGATTGTCGTGGCGCAGTCCGTTTATTTATTTGAGCTTTGATTGGGCCAAATGGAATTAAATGTGGAATTTTAGGATATATTCCTAAATGGTTATTGTTAATTATTTCATTGAGAAATCGTTGGGTATTGATTGAATATCGAAAGTGGTCGAGTGGGACCGTAAAGCCATTGAGTATCAAAAGTGGTCGAATGGTACCGTAAAGCCATTGAATATTGAAAGTGGTCGAGTGGGACCGTAAAACCATTAAATATCGAAAGTGGTCGAGTGGGATCGTAAAGCCATTGAATATCAAAAATGGTCGAGTGGGACCGTAAAGCCATTGAATTTTGAAAGTGGTCGAGTATGACCTTAAAGCCATTGAATTTTGAAAGTGGTCGAATGGGACCGTAAAGCCATTAAATGTCAAAAGTGGTCGAGTGGAACCGTAAAGCCATTGAGTATCGAAAGTGGTCGAGTGGGACCGTAAAGCCATTAAATATTGAATGTTGTTGAGTGGTGGATTGTGTCTTCCACCTTTGCTTAAGATGTGATCTGAGGATCGTAATTCGTAATTGGGGATCGAGATGGAATAATTGAATCGACCTAGAAATGGTCCGACTGACATGTAATCGACTAAGTCGATTGAACTATGATTTGACTGAGAATGCATGGAGATATATGAAGTATCTGTATATAACCTTGAATTGCAGGTTGAGATTGATGCCAAGGTACGTCTTCTGCCATGTGCGTGTATAGGCAGCTTATAGTATAATGGTTTACTAATCGGGCTTAGTGGGGTAGAACTCGTTGAGACGTAGTCTCATCCCAATTTGGGGAAAACATTTCAGGACCCCGATGAGGAGCTGAGGAGGAGGAGTCTGGGAAGGAGAACTCGGAGGTAAAACCTGAGAAGAAGAATTTTGGAAGAAGAAGATAATCCCGAGAGGAGCCTTGAGTACGGCCTAGATGGATTGAGATTTTATCTTCTTTTGAGATCTCCATTTTGATGTGAATAGAGATAGAGTAAAAAGTTGTGAAGTGCTTTGGTTTGTGTTCTATATAAAAGTTTGATTATAAGTTTCAATATGAAAAATATGGTCATACTTTTCTATCCCATTGATTTATTGTCTAGGGATTTTAACTGCTTCCGCATGTGCTTAATAAAAAAAAAAAAAAGAGTCGGCAAAACATAGTCCTAAGATATCGCATTTTAAAATTGATCAAGTAGAAGGATATATGCGTACCCGAGGATCGGGGCGTGACAAGCTATGTGCCACTGCAGTCGTGGCTTTTCCTCCTCAAACTCGTCCTTGATTCTCTCGAGAAAGGCCATCAGAATCTGATGGCCGATGGACTCAACTGCCACGACGCGGTATGCTGCAGAATTGAGACGGCCAAGTCAAGTGTGTCCAAGGAAAACTGTAAAAAACACGACCACAAGTAGCCTTCACACGTAGCTCGGAGCCATTGCAGCTACAAGAGAGAGAGAGAGAGAGAGAGAGATCATACTGAAGCTGCTGTCGATGAGGTAGCTGAATGTGTGGCCATCGCAGGTGTAAGTGAAGTGGTCGGTGCTGAGAGGGAGCTTCTGGAGGCACTGCAAGGCGATGCCGGCGAGCTCCCCACCGAACTCAGCGTACTCTGCTAACACCGCGGTGCCTCGAGCCACGAAGCTGTAGATCAGCGATTGGCGACCCATGTTTTGTCGTCTTTCGAATTCGACGGGAACGGAATGAGAGCTCGATAGCGCAGCGACAACACTTCAACCTCCGCAAAGAGAACGAGAGATCACTCTTCCATTTTGCAGAGAAAGTCACGGTACCGCCACTGTATCCGTGCACTCCTCTTATGTTTTTTTTGCCCTCTTGGAAGAAGAAGACATGCAGTCCCCGAAGCTGCGTAGTCTCTTCAATGGGATCATCAACTACTTATCCTGTTTAAGTCCTTTAATTTATACATTTCTCTCAATCACGTCGGTCACTGTTCGGTTTCGGTCTATTAAAATAGATGCAGCCGGTAGTGGTAGAAAAAACCCGATGTGAAGTAGGGTCGGTCCAATCTCAAAAAATCAGTTTGCGCGATCAAATTGTAGTTACAATGGCCCAAAAATAAGTCCAAGTAAATCACTCATCCTTCCATGATGGCAATGTTTCATTGAGTGATATAGATTTTGGCTAGGCATCAATCAATCCGCGAGTCATCGGCTTCAATTTGTTGGAAATGGAGACGGATGAATTTAATTGAAAAAATTATTCGGATTCAATGACTCAATCACATAAAACATAAGTTTCAAAAAAAAAATACATTGGAGCAACGATACAATTGGGTCATGCATCATGCTAAGTAATGATGTGTTCACATCTCTAAATCCAAATGTTTCGTGCATGGTGTGAGAATCTTAGAATAAACGTTTCGAGAATAGCAATCGAGCGGGCCGCACTTTCGATGTGAATGATAGTGTGGAAGAGTAGAAAAGGTAGCATGGAGTTGATCCCTGATGTCAATGAAACTTCCAGGAAGCAAACGATGGAATGAGACGCTTTGGCTGCCACTTAACCCCATCTTTCCTAGGCAAACGTCCTATCACTAGCACAAATCAGTTGTGTCCAAAATCAGTTTTTGGGCACATATGGCCGACAACGTAAGTGGGCTTGGAAATGGGCCATATCAGTTTCGGCCCACTTCGATTGGAAGCTTAATAGCGATGAATTGATCTCCACGGTCTAATCAGATCAGGCAAAGAAAACAGGTGAATCCTTTTTGGCTGGTTGTCAAGTTATTTGCTTGACCATTTTCGTTCTTGGTCGTATTTGCTTGACGATCTAAACTCCATTTATTTTGTGAAAAGTGAAAAAATTCATAAATCAAAAATCAAAAAATAATCAATTGTATCGCTTAAAAAAATTATTGAACAAAAAATATTTTTTATCATTCACAAAAATATCTAGATATAAATTATTTTCTATAATGAAAAAATTTCAGTTAGCAAATTATTTTGGATGATACAATCAATGATTTTTAGGAATATATTTTGCAAATGATTTATTTTCTACGAGATAAACAAAGTCTTAATAATATTTTATGAAAATTCAATAAATTATTGGATGCACTAAAGTTTGGCTAGTGACTGATGGTCTACACTAACTTTTCAAATATGCAAAAGTTGCTAACTAATACGATAATATTACTTTTATATTTAATTAGTGAAAATCAAACTTGACTTCTGACTACTGGATTCAAACTTGGATGTTATGATTGTTCTCTAGCCAAATCATATTGAATGGTTCATTTCGACTCCGCTTAAGCACGATTCTGAATTCAATAGATCGATTTCAACAGTTGGATCCGATCCTAAAAATAACAAGTAAATATCAATGTCTTAACATCTTAATATTACAGGTGTTTTGACCTAGAGAAACCATCTTAAAAATAAAAAGTCTCTCTAATAATTGCTTTTCTTATGACAATGTTAACATTTAAAGTATGATTTATCATGAATTATTCAAGACTATTCCAAGTAATTAAAATTCTCTTAGGGTAATGAAAACACTAAGGGCACGTTTGGCAACCGGCCAAACAGTGAAATTTTTATTATTTTTTTTGTTCTCGGAAGTAAATTTGAAATAGAAATACATTTGGTAAAATTTTTGTTTTCGGGAACAAATTTTTTTTTTTTCCTGAAAATAAATTTGAAACAAAATTGAGAAGTAAAAAAAAGTTGATTCTTTGCTCCCAGTAACAATTCTATAATCAAGCCAACCTATTTTTTCTATTTTCTCTTCTTTCTTCTTCTTCCCTCTCTCTTCTTCTTCAACCGTTGACGCCGCCGTCGCCACTGGCCGATGGCCACCACTACCGCCCACCACTGCTTGTCGCCGACGATCGATTAATCAAGGTCTGACAAGCTTGACGAAGGCTCACTATGTCACGTCCCGATTTTCCGAGCGTATGCACATCTCTCAGTGGTTGATTAAATAGCGACGTATAAGGACGCATCAGCAACCCATTCATTTTTATGCGCATACGGAAGTGAATAATTAATCCCCAGATAACAACAAAATGGGATAGAAAAATAGAGCCAGAATTTTCCTTTGAACCAACCCACACCATTATATACATATCAAGCTATGTCATTTACAATACAAGCCGATCTATATAAGGTCTGCAAAACCGAGGGGGGGGGGGTAGAGGATCCTCTAATAAGTCGAATCTTCGACTGAATACTCCGGGGTCCCTGGCTTCGACAGACACGAGTCCACCACTGAACCAATTGGTGGGATGGCCGTGCATTTCCCAAAAACAACCTCCAACACATACATAGGGACCTCAGACTCCAATATGGGACCCTCTCTCTATCCATTCCACTCCTGATGATACCATGATCTATATTGATGGGGTACCTTCTAGGGTAGACCCGCATCAACCCAGATCACGGACTTCACGAGCTCATAGATCCATCCCCTTGGGTTTCCATGAAGCGGAATAAAACACTTCTATTCGGTGACCTTTTTCAATTGTCCAAAATGCTCGGGAGGAGCTGCTATCTATGGACTTGAAAATGTTATCCCATAATGGGATGAGATGACGTCTCAGCAAGTTCACCTCCTAAGTCCCGATGAGAAAGAAAATACGCCCTAAGGGCTGCTTAAGCATAAGCACAAGTTAGAAGACTTACCTTTGCCTCAGTCCCTTCTTGCAAGTCGGTACGATTCAACCACTCAATCAATCATTCAGCAATTCAAATCGTCAAATTAGATCGAGCCATCGATCAATCGAACCAATCGATTCCATGTCATCAAGACCATCTCTCAATCAACCCAATCAATACTATCTATAAAGTCCAATCACATCAAAGACTACTCAAAAGATAGATAGTATAGCCCACTCTAAGTTGATAAATAGTATACTACTCGTGCTAAATTGATATATCAAGGCCCTTTAATATAGTATACTAATAATGCTCACTAGAAGCTGCTAAGGTATATTGCTCACACTAGGTTGATATATCAAAGCCCGTAAGTTGATATAGTATACTGGTATATTACTCACTCTAAGCCAATATATCAAAGCCCGTAGGCTGATATAGTATACCATTCTAATCAATCAACAATTTCACCACTTTTATCATTCCAGATAAAAATAATCGTGTGTGGGTACACGGTCGGCCTTAACCAAAATAAAATATTTTCCCTTTTGAAGATCCTACTAATTTCAATAGTTCACAAACACATTTTTGGAGTTATAAACTAATGCTCGGTATTTTCTAATTAAAAACAAAAATTACTCAATTTTGGAATAAATTCCAAAAATTACAAATATCACTCAATCAGCACAAATTAGCACTCAGATAAATAAACCAAACATAGCATTGCAATTAGCATGAAATTCCGGTCACCGACTATCCCGGTCTAATTTCCAGAAAATAATATTTAATTAAATAATTACAAAAAATTAATTAAATAAATACCCAAAAATGCAACTTAGGCCGTAAAAGCCTAATTAAATACCGAAACGAGTCTGAAAAATTTCTGAATCACTCTAGATAAATCTACAGCTAATCTAGGCTCTAATTACGCTACTCTAACCACTTGACATCTAACCACCTGACATGCAATAACGATTAATTAAATTGCTAATATATTCTAACTAAGCACCTAATCCATGCTTAACTTAAAATAATCAATACTTAAGCATAATTAACTCCCTAAGTAGAGATTAGTGAGTAAATTCACTGGATTTGTGGGCCGGTGAATTCACTAGGACAGCGAGACGGAGATGATCGACAAACTCTAAAGTGGAAACACCTTTCGAGGTAGGGAAAGGCTCAGAAAAGGACCCCGAAGCTTTAAGACCCCAGCTGGGTCTCAGTTCTGGTCAGTGAGTCAAGGAGCTGCTTCGAAGGTCGGTTGAGCTAGAAACGGCCAAAGACGAGCGGTGGAGCTGATGCGAGTCCAGGCGGGGCTTCACGACCACAAGCGGTGGCTGAACGACATCCAAGGAACTTTGACATGGCTTGAGCGGCTCGGGACACAACTGGATGAGCTCACACATAGGCGAACAGGCACTCGCGATGTGTGGGCAGATGTGTGATCGGTGGATGGCGAAGCGGCGTGCAGTGGCTTCGAACGGGCGTGCATGGCTGGTTGACAGTGAGGGGAGGGGCTGAGCTCGGTTTCTCTAAAATTTTTGGAGTTCTTAGGTCTGGAAATGGGGGGGGTCAATGGCAAGGGGAAGGAGTAGGGAACAACAAGGCTTAAGGGGGCCACCTTGGTCTTCTATCTATCTTCTTGTTCCCTTGACCAAGGCCCCACCATGGCTGCTGGTTTCCTCAGCAATTTTATAGCCTCAAAACTTCCTCTAGAAGCCTTGGAAGTGGTCCAAAAGTTAAGGGGCATGGGGGCTACGAATTTTGGGCATAAATTCCCCAAATCTTCTTCAATCCCCACTTGAATTAATTCAATTCACCCCTAAAAAATTCCACTGTCGAGTCCTCGATCAAATTGTACTTTTTCTTGCCATTAGAACCAATTTGCATCCCAACAACGCGATAAAAAATGGTCTCCTAAATTTTCCGGTCGAAAACGGTCATATATCGACTTTTCGCCAAAAATCTCGATTTGCAGAAAAATCTTCGGAGGATAAGTCGAGGTTCCTAAAATGACTCGTGACATAACAAAACTTTTAATTTTTGAAATCAGATTCAAATTCGCGGTTAATTTCAATCTGGCGCGATTTTAGCTTAACCTAGTCTACCGGGTAACTTTCAGAAATAAGTAGTGCAAATTACCCATGGTCGATTATCTTCGAGCCATAATGAACCTCTTCGACACATTGGAAACTCTTGGTGGTCGTAAAAATCTCGAGATTTCAAATACAGACATAGGATACCAAAACGACAAAAAAATTAGTCTAGTACCGGTCGACGAGTATTTTGTAATTTGGTGGAATCACCCATGTTTAGCCACACATCTCTGTCGAACTGACCTATCTCTGATTTCTATTCGACTTTTAATTGTGCAGTAATGATCTCTACAAATGAGCACGGTCGAGTAGTCGATTCCTAATTGAATTCCCAAATCTACTGCATAAAAATCCCTTAATGACTTTCTCAAATAATTTAGTTATCCCATGAGTGATCACCTCTGAGAATAGCATTATAGGTGCGTCGATGAAAGTCCCGAATTATTTAATTGAAAACAAATTGAAATTTCAAGATGTCACACACTAGGCCAGGGCAAGGCTTGGCGGGCCTTCCCCCAGCCACTGGTGAGCCTCGCCTGGCCGGGTGAGGCTCGCCCAACCATCGGCAAGGCTCACCTGGTTGAGGCTCGACCTCGCCCAGATTTGGCTTGGCCAAGCTCGCCCAGCCGCCAATGTGACTCAACCTCGTCGGGCCACTGCAAGGTCTACTTCACCCTGGCCAGAGGTCGAGCCCGATCGTTGATTGGGCAAGCTCGGCCAAGCCTCACCTAGTTGCCAATGGGCATCATCGAGGGCCTGCGACGCTCTGACGAGGTTGCCGGCCCTCGTCTAGCCGGCCGCCAATTGTTTTAAGGTCAGCGGCCAGCAAACCTTGAAGAAGATTCATTAAGGAAGTTTTTCCAAATTCGAAGTACAAAAAGCTCTGTAAAATTGGAAAACGGCAAAAGTCTAGGGATTTCGAGAATCTGAAGAGTGAAAACCTATGAAACATTAAGTGGCGAGCCTGAGGAGAAAGGGTGGCGCCTTACTTGATCTTCAACATCCCTTATCATCATTTTTCTAGGTTATGAGTTGCTCCCTACCATTAATGAGCTTATGACTCCCCCCCCCCTCTTGACATATAACCATTCAAAATTTAATGATTACATTTTAAGAGTAAAGCTAATGGGGTCAAGTGTCCTACTTAATCATCATGTATTAATAAGCCACCTTCCAATGACATTAAATACACCATGGGAAATATCAAGTTAGAAAGCCATCTCTTTGGATGGGAGTCAATCGAGTCCAATCACGATCGATTATCTTATTTGGCCTAAGGTTCGTGCCTAAACCATGATGGGATAAAGCCGAATGCAACCAGCTTAACTGGTGAAACCGAGTTCGGATTTCCCCTCTATCGAGAAAAGGCTCGCAACAAGGTCCAAGGGCCAGGCCTTGGATTGGTCGACCGATCCCCCCGATTAGTCCGCAAGTCAGTCCAGGGTCCTGCACCACATTTTATGGCCAATTTGACACTGAACCATGTTGAGTTTATTTGATCCATGGTCGGTTCTCAACCGTCATGTAATCATGTAGGATAAATTGATCCGCCTCAATTCACGGTCAAATCGAATTGATCCATGATCATCCATGACTAGTACAACGACTAGGCAGAATCACCCGCAATCGGTACAATTACCGGGCAAGGTCGAGCCACGACCATTGACCGATTCGTGGTGGTGCAGAATTGTCCCACAATCGATCCTTATGATCGAATAATCTTTCCATGGTCAAATACTCTATAACCAATCCTTGGGTTGCCGATCCCCGAATAGGCTACTTCGCTCATGACCGACTCTCAGGCAGCTCATGGCCCAGTCCCACCATTGGCATACCAATCTTTGGCCTACTAATCTAACCAAATAAGGGTTGAATTCGAAAAAGTTGCATCTTATTGGGCCATTTGGGGTTTGAGTCATCTTTGTAATAATGACTATATTAATTAGGGGACACCTAAGCCTTATGACTCAACCTAGCATTAATACACTATAGTCCAAAAGCATTTAATGTGTCTTTATCCCAGTCCAAGAAGACTCTAGATGGCTTGCTCCTCAAGTTGGGCATGCAGCCCATTCCTCTCCAAGTTTGGCGTGTGACCTCTCATTCTAAGTTGAAGAACAGTTTCAATCAACTTTCGAAATCAATGTCATTACCTTATCAAATGGGCTCGAAAAATTATGTACTTTTAATATGTTGTCAAGAAGATCTCAAGAAACATTTTTTATGAAGAAAACTTAGCCAAATTCGTGCCATGGGAAGAGCAGAAATTCACCGAATACAACCTAAGAATTCGTCCGTCGAGCATATTCAACGGTTAGAGAGAGAGACTCATTTCAAAATCAAAATCTTCACAAAACTCTTTGAAAATTTAATATATTGTAGATATGGATGTCATTTAAAACCTTCATCAATGAAGCATGGTTAAGTTTGAAAAGGAAAATTTTATAAAAATTCGAGAAGACAACCTGATCATCATTTTCACTACACAGGACAGGTTCCAAACGGTGAATGATTGGGCCTTCGTCCATACCATTTGACCTCAAAAAAATATGAAATATAAGTATGTTTTAGATCAAGATGTTTAGAACAACTTTCATGAAGGAAGTTTCTTTAAATTCTCACCAAAAAAATCTGCGTAAAATTGGCAAATAGCACAAGTCCAGTAATTTCGAAAATCAAATGTGGCAGTCTTAATTGGAAATAGGAGGCGTCCCAGTTGGTCAAGAAGCATTAATTGTCGAGCATCGTTACCTTCAAAGTTTTCAACTAAGTCCTAGGTTAGCTTAGACACTTCATCCCGACATTGAATAATTAGAAGCCAAATGTAATTAATGTGCTATTAGCTTGTCTAAGAATGTTTGACTTGCTTGCTCTTTCTTCCAATAGATATGTAGTCCATTTCTTGGCCTCCAAGATCTCCTACTTAGTTTAGGGTTATAACTAGGCTAGGCTATAGGGACACATAAGTCTTTACATCCATCATCCTCATCTAATGCATTTCACACTTGTTCACACTTATTTTCTAAGAACATTTGACTAACCTAAAGCTTATCTAGCTTAGCCTCCTAGTTGGGACCAAAATAAGGGTCGAAATCGAGAATGTTACAATGACGATCCAATTTCTAGAGTCTAGAAAAGTCTAGAAACATCCTACAAAAAATCTACTGTTTGGGTGGCAACAAAAAAGTTTGGAGTCCACTAAATATGTGTAGAAAAAAGAACATAAAACTATCTCTACAAAAAGGCAGAGATATTTGACTTGAAAGTCAGTTCATAAAGCTCTATGATAGAGCTAGCTAAGGATAAGAGTAGTAGAAAAATCTCTGACTTTAGCATTTTGCCTGGGTAAGTTGGTGATGTAGGACTATAAATAGAGAGTAGATGTCCATCTTACTCACTCAAACCAAGAGCAAAATTCTCCTTCCTTTTGTAATACCAATTAGAATGATAAATGCCTTTCTTTCTCTTTGTTCCGTTGTACTTTCTTGCCGTAATAGGCCTTTGGTATACATATCTTTGTTGTTTCCTAGCCATATTTCACACACATCAAACATTGAGCTTCCACAAATACCAACATGCTTCTTCTCGGAGATGTAAGGGAATCTCAACATTGGCACGAGTATCCGAGTCCTCTATTGATTCCCTTTTTTTCATTGCCATGGCATCCAATAGAGATGCAAACCTTTTTTCTTTCTCTTTTTTTGTTTAGAAATACTAATAAGTTCATTGACTCAAAGCAAGTTTGTGAACATCAGAAACTAAAATATCCAACATAGACTTCAAGGATAAGACAGAAAGATGGTGGGGAGTTCTTTTTTTCAAAGGCCTTCGCCACCCAATCTATAAGCTTATTTGCCTCTCTTGTACAATGAGTTAGACGCACAAAACTGAGACGGGCCAACTTCATTTTGTGAATATCAGTCCAAGCCCTAGTATCCCATGGGCTTTGTTCTTCGCTGGCTGCATATTTGGGACAAGATCAAAATCCATGCCCAACCATGTAACCTACTTAAATATGTTCATAACAATAAATGTTGGTCAAGTTAAATCTATTATCAAATTAAAAATGAAAAATTACCAAAATTAAAAATATGATGGAAAAAAAGTGAAAAAACCAATATGAACTATATCAAATAAACAAGCTAAAAATTGAAAAAAGAAATCTCATCCTATTTGCCAATCTACAGCAACTCTAACGTTTAGCATCAAGCTGTCATCTCCATCAAATCAAAGCCTTCGTCGAGCCATCACCATGGCTGGGCAACGTAGCTTACGAAATTCTGCTATGGTCATGTTACCGACACCAACGGCCACCATGTGCGAACCCTGCCTCCTCTTCAAGCCTCCTATTCTTTTTCTTTTTCCATTTCCACTTGTTAGTGAGTGGCCTAGGCCTGAGCAATGGCTTTGAGGCTCGGCCCAATTTGCCCATAATTTATCAAAAATTATGTTGATGAAGTATTTATTTTAGTTTATTTACCCTGTAATACAAACTTCGAAAATATTGGAAGAGAAAGTGAGGTACAATAGAATAAGAAAAGCATTTTATGACACACTTGAAGAAAAATACAAATAAATTATGGAATTATTTTCTGTGACATCCTTGTTCCAATCCCAATTTTCAGAACGGAACTATATAGGCAAAAAATCGTCGGACGGGATTACCATGAGGATTGATAAACCACAAAAGTGCCGAAAAGGTCGCTTTGGGGCTGAAATTTAATTTCCCATCGACGAGATGTGGAAATTTGAAAAGTTAGGAACGAGCCATGAGTCAGGACTCGAGTGGGCCCAAGCCCATGTTGGTCGACACAATGGGCCCAAGCCCATGGAGCTAGGCCCAATTGGGCCCATGCCCACATTGGGTGATCCATGGGCCACATGCCCCGAAAGGAATTGGCGGCCCATGAGGGCCATGGACCCTCCAAGCCCATGAAGCCCTCTCTTGTAAGATCTTGGCATTAATTGCCATCAAGTACGTGAATAGTGCATGAATAGTGTGTAATCTTGATAAAATGACCGAAATGCCCTTCCATTCAACTAAGGACAAAGGGGCAAAGTTCGGAAGTGGCATGGAGGGGGCGGCATTGAGCTTGAGGAAGGCTTAAAGGAGGACAATCTAGTCTAGTCTAAACATATCCTAAGCCTAATGACCCATGTGTGCAATCTCCTCATTAATTGTCTGGGATTTTCCCTCTTCAGGAAGTCATTTCCACATCAATTGAACCCTAGATTTAGTATATTTGAGGGATTTCAAGTACAAGGCATTAAATGGGCAATGATTTCTCTCACTCTCTCTCCTTTCTCCCCTATCGTCAACTCTCTCTCTACCACTCTCACTCTCTCTCATTTTCTCACTTGGTTGCTCTCAAACTCATCCTCTCTCTCTCTCTCTCTCTCTCTCTCTCTCTCTCTCTCTCTCTCTCTCTCTCTCTCTCTCTCTCTGCCATAGCCAAAACCCTCACTCCATTTTCATCTCCATCTCAAGCTTGTTTCCTCATTTTTTTTCTCTTGTTTTCCCTCTTCAGCAATCGACCATCACCCACCGGCATTGAACCGCCCTCCACACCGCCGTTCCCATCACCTAGTTGAAGTTTTGGAGACGAGGAGGCTGTTGTCCAACCTTGCCGCAGCCCTCTCTCCCTCCTTTCTTTCACGGTTTGTTCCCCATGAAGGCCATCCACCGCTAAGCCGACCGCCGTGTCACCACCCAAGCCAACCAACCAGCCCTCCTTGTGAGCTATTCGGTGCTGGTCCAATAGCCACAGCTGTTGTACAGCCTCACCAAACCTCCCCTGACGCTTTTTAAAGCTTGGATTTGGGTGTGAGTGGCTTTTAGCCCTTGATTAGGGTTGTTGTTGCATTTAGGAAGTAGTTCATGGTGAGGTTAAGGTTAAATGGTGCTTTGTTGAAGTGATAAGTGGGTTTTGAATGATAAGTGATCATAGGATTTCAATAGGTTATCTCAATAGGATATTGAATTTTTACCGATTAGCTATCAAGCTTTAGATAATAAGTTATCAAGTTTTGGATGACAAGTGATCAAGTTTAGGATGATAAGTTATCAAGTTTTGGGCGACAGGTTATCGAGCTTTTGATGATAAGTTCTTGTGATAGGTTATCACTTTTGTCCAATAAGTTATCAATATGTGATAAGTAGTTGGGTGATAAGTTATTGGTTTATGATAAGTGAAGTGTTATAGGTTTTTATAATATGCCATAATAGGGTGATGGACTATCATGTGGTGTTATGTGAAGTGACGTTGTGATAAGGCATATTATTAAAATATGTTATGGTATTGTGATATGTTATATTAAATAAAAGACGAGTTGTTGGATAGTTTATAATGGCATGTAATAAGTTATTTTTATGACTTATGTTCAAATATGATGATTGATCCTACTTTGATGAGTGACCCATATGCCATTGGACTAGCGAATAGGATGGTGCATTTATGTGATATAATATGAGGCAAGTGTATGACATGGTGGCATATGGCAAAGGTGATTGCATATCGTATGGGCATACATTGATTAATGAGAAAGAGATGAAAAGATTTGTGTGATGGTATGCCCGTGTGATCACCTAATGACCCTTATGCATTTCACGAAGGGTGTGAACCCGTCCTGATACGTTTTACGTGGGATGATGCCCAATTCAGTTCGGATGCTCCCAAGTAAACGGGATGTCATTCGTGGATGGATTTTGAAATGAAGCATGGTTACGCCGGATGACTGCAAACCTTTGGATTGGCCTGGGGCCTTGAGTGGCTGTAATAATTTAGACATATTTGTGTGGAAAATGCATGAGATTTGTATGTGGTCAGGTTCGAATTATCACATGGCATTGGTGCTCAATCTAATGCAAAGAGGTTCTTCAAGGAGCTTTATCTCTGAATGTCGAACTCTAGGAACCATTAGACATCGAAATCTCATGAAGATACTAAGTGTCTGTTCGGGCGTGGACTTTTGTGGCAATGACTTCAAAGCTCTAATATATGAGTTCATGGCTAATGAGAGCTTGGAGGAGTGGCTGCACCCTGGAACTATAGGACAAGATGATGAGTGTAGCGAATCGAGAAATCTGAGACTAGTGCAAAGATTAAATATAGCCATTGACATAGCTACTGCAATCGAATATCTACACAAGAGTTGCTACCCAGCCATCGTCCATGGAGATCTGAAGCCGAGTAATGTGCTTCTAGACAATAACATGATGGCTCGAGTTGGAGATTTCGGACTTGCAAAGATCATTTCAACAGTGTCTATCGAAGCCATAGAAGTTCAAGACCAAGGTAGTTCAACTTCAACCGCAGTCAGAGGATCCATTGGCTATGTGCCTCCTGGTATGAAACTGTCATATTTTCTTGATTAGTTATTATTTGATTGCGATAGTAATATGTGAGTGCCAAAAGTTTGACTAAACAATTATTCTTGATGTTATGTTATGATTTGTATGCTCTGACACCTCTTTCTCACAACTCAATTCCTCTTTCTGTTATTAATAGCTTTCGCAGAAAAAGAAAATACATATCTTTTTGTACAAAAAGGTTAATAGTAGCTTGCCCTAATTGTATTTTAAATTAAGATGAGAATAAACCATCGTAATTTTGATCAATGAGTGGAAAATTTTTAGACAAAACTTGTGAATCCATGTGAATAAATAGATTAAGCCTATCGTATCATCTCATATTTATATTTCTTTCAATAATATGTATTTTGTCTCATATCACGTTCATGCCATTAAAACAGATTAATCTCTTTTGGAATATTATGACTTAAGGTCTTAACAATAAGTAATTTTTCCTTTACGGCAGACCCTTTCATGACCAATAATTTAAAATTAGAAAAATATATTAGATGACATGACATTTATGCCAGAAACCGTTGGAGGATACACTAATTCACAACACGGTGGGCTCTACCCAACTATCACTTTCCCTAGACTTATTGGTTAAAGCATATTAAGACAAATTTACGCATTTACAAGTATAAATCCATCACCGTCAACAAATCACTCTAAGTCTCTTCTTCCCCTCCCCCCACCGTGTTCATTTTTTTTCCTGTTCTTCTAGGCATTTTCTTCTCATCTTTGCATAAAAGAAAGTGGTGTATAGGTATTAAACATAATTTGTATCATGAAAATGACGAGCCTCATGTGGATCCCATATGTTTCCAGTTAAAAAAACAACTATTCAAATTTAGTTAACACATAGACTTCTGCCAAGGCCTTAACCCAACACATTTTCTTCTTTTTCTATTTTCACCCGTATCCTACTAGAGGACAAATCCACTTTTGATGTTTAGGCAATTTGTGTAGCAAACATGTGACAACTTTGGTTACACTTAGTAGTTTTGGAGAAGAAGAGTTTATATGTTGTTAACTAACCTTTGGTGCACTTTATGAATTCTAAAATCCTATTTCTCTACCGTTGATGCATTTATCAACGGTTAATGCTCTTTATAAGAGTTCACACGACAGGCGCTAAACATCAGCCATATACAATAAACTAAACAAAAATTAAACAGAGAGAAATGAAAGCAAAAAACTAGTAGGGGGCTTTGGGACCCTCTGCCTTGCTCTGGCAGAGGATCCCTTGGCCTCTGCCATGCATAGGGGGCCCGATTGTGAAGTGAGTGGGGGCTTGCAAGCCATCTCTCTATGTTGGGCGCAATAAGCGCGATCCCTCACAATTTTCTTTGGCAAGCTCTTGCAAATGGACATCAAGCAAAATCCCATGTGACTTAGAAGCTTTTTCTAAACAATTGACTTCAAGAAAAAGTGTATGTTTGTTCCTATTAATGTCTTGATGAAATTTTCAGAGTATGGCATGGGACACAAGGTTTCCACACTTGGGGATGCATACAGTTATGGCATTCTATTATTGGAGATGTTCACAGGAAAGAGACCCACTGAAGAGGCCTTTGGGCACCATCTTAACCTCCACAACTTCATTCGAATGGCTCTTCCGGATCGAGCAACGGACATTGTAGACTTAAGGCTTTGGAGTGAAGCTAGTGATCGACAACAAGAGATGAAAATCAAAGATTGCATTATCTCTGTATTCGAAGTTGGAGTCGCATGTTCGGTGGAATCACCACCAAATCGGATGGACATGACTGAGGCAATAAGGAAATTACACTCGATCAAGGTGAGTTATGAAACCGAAGAGAGGATAACAGGTATGTAGCTAAGTCAGTTTTCTCATTTTGTCTTGGAACTTTTTCACTGGTAGTGAAAATCATCGTGTGAAGGCAGTGCTAGCAAATTTACATGAATGTCTCCCTAACTAATCTGCTTCCCCATACCTATTATGTGTGTTTTTTATTATTACATTTTGTAATCGTGGAAAGTGGATGTATGGAGTTAAGTCTACCTATTTCCACCAAGTAATCATGTAAAATTTGATGAATTGGCTTATTTGTCTAGTTCTTTTCATTTCTGATGCCAATGTGGATCGATGCATTACTTAATTATCATGGCTGGGCCATTGCCCTTACCTCTCTCTCTATGCACGCTCGTGTACTAGAATGTGACCTCACCGTGAGGTCACAAGCTAAAGGCCAACTCTTAATGCCGTGCTTAACCGAGAGCCCGCGGTCAATTGGAGACCAAGTTGATCAAATCCAAAGGCAAGGATAGGGAGGCAACCTTATCACAAGATCATGAGGTCAAGGCTAACTCTCGAAGTCCCTGTTGAGAGAGACCTCACTATCAATTGGAAGCCATGCTTGATCGAATTCGGGTGACATTGCAAACGAAATTATGTTGTTGTCATGTTGCCGACACTGGTTACCACCATGTGTGGCCCCCTACCTCTTTTGCAAACCTCCTTTTCTTTTATTTTTTTTCTTTGCTATGTCATTCAATTACAGGGTTTTTTTTCTGTTTTTTTTTTTTCGATAGAGATACAGAGTTAACAAAAACATAAATGAGACATGATCAAAAAGGGAACATGGATGCATATTTGTTGCACTCGTCGGTGTGTTTATCACATTGTTTAATTATCCTTGTCAAGTCTTCCTACTCAAACAACCCTCTCTCTTTCTTCACCATTAGCCACCGTCTTCGGTCGTTACGGCTACCTGTCATCACAGTCGCCTCCTCCTTGTCTCACCACTTTCTCCTTCATGTCATCCACAACCATCTTTGCTTTCTCTATTTGCTGATCGAAAACACTCTCTCCTTCACTGTCTCTTCTCTCACTGCCAAATTTCCAAGGTCTCTGAACCACCATTGATTACCTGATTTAGCCATTATGGCCTTTAAGATCTCATGGAAATCTCAATGGACAGGCCAAATGTAGGAGGCATCTTCAAACCTTGAGATGACTTTTTGATGTCATCATTGTCAACAACTTGATTGTAGATGATGAGAGGAGCTCAACACGAGGTCTTGAGACCCACCAAAGGCATAAACTTGACATTCAAGCAAGTCTCATTCTCACCCCCCCCCCAACTCGTAGTTATGCAGAGCTAGTGCACCGAGTAGAGAGAAAGCCGAACTGAAAAACTATAGAGTTTGAGAGAGAGAGAGAGAGAGAGAGAGAGAGAGAGATTCTATGGGGCATAGGCCTCCCACAAGGTAGAGGCTTTGTTCCCCCCCCCCCCCCCCCCCTCCCACAATCTCACCAACAACTTGGCAATGGTCACAAAGGCCTCCCCCAAATTTGGGCGAGGCCTGGGGGCCATGAGTGAGGTCGCCTTCACCTGCAGCTGACAAGGCCATGGTGAGGACCGCGACCCTCGTTGACGATTGATGAGGGCTTTGTGACCCTTACCCAGTGGCCAACGAACCTCGCTAGAGCTTTGCCAGCCACTATGGTCAAAGAAGCAAAAGAATGAAGAAGAGGAAAAAGAAAAGGAAAAAGAAAAAGAAACGCAAAAGGAAAGGGAAAAATACATAATTGTTTAAAATTTTCAAAAAAAAACATTATTAAAAATTTCCATGTCAGCAATGGTCAGCAAGCGTACACATTAGTGCCAACCGGCTAAAATTGGCCAATGGATTGAATTGATGCAATTATAAAATATTTAACACTGAATTGACATAATTATAATAAGTTTATAACTTGTTTGGTAACTCTACCCTGAAAATATATCACATAATTGGACCCATTTTTAACTAACTCAGACTCAACCCGACCTAACTCAGCCCAACTCACTCATTTGACAAGTATAACTTCCCATTATACTTTGCTAAAGCACTTCAACTTTCAACAGTTTATATCTTTTCATTAGTAAACTAAGAAATTCTAATACAATTGTATCACATATTATTTACGAAAGTAAATACAACATTGCTTTTATTTACTATTGGGTAGTTCAAAGTACTAACAAAATTCAATTATAGCATAAGCTGGTTTTCTAAGAATATTTTTGCAAGTTTCATTTATAATACAATCAAAGTAAAATTGTTATAGCATCATTTTTATATTATGTTAGATTAATGTCAAAATCTTGACCTACTTTTAGGGTAAATAAGGATATATACTTCGACGGCATTAAAATTCGCCTTATGTATTGTTAATAGTCGCCGAAGGGATGCAACCACCGGCGACCGCAAAGGAGGCGCTGGTTTAGGCTTCGCTTAGGGCAGAGAATGGAATCTTCGATTCTCCCTTCTTTTCTCTCTTTCTCTTTAATTATTTTCTTTTTTAAAAAAATAATAATAATTTCAATTCGTATGGGATAAAATTCTCCTTCCCCTGGTGTTGGGATAAGTCATTCGAGATTCATTCGAACTCATCTAGACTAATCCAAATCCTAGTTGTCTCCAAACGCCCGATAGGATAATTTATATTATCCGACGTTTTACTCGAGCAACCCAGCACGCCCTTAGGTTAAAGAAAGAGGTGAACTCAACAATTAGTGCA
This sequence comes from Eucalyptus camaldulensis, assembly GCA_019915185.1. Lineage (NCBI taxonomy): Eukaryota > Viridiplantae > Streptophyta > Magnoliopsida > Myrtales > Myrtaceae > Eucalyptus > Eucalyptus camaldulensis. Next base: position 11,859,620 of record JAHSVA010000001.1, read on the forward strand.
ATCTACTTAGCCGCCCTTTTTTTCGTCCCACTCCTCTCTCCTATGTACATGTGTGTGCGGCACTAACGGGAATCGTCCTGACCCGGTATCCTTCGGCCTCACCCCCCAAATCCCTTTATTAGCAGGGCCGCATGTCTGTTGGCAATTTTTTTTTTTTGGTCAATTCTATTACATCCCTACTTTAATTCTCGCTTTCACACTTTTTGCATGCCTCTTTACAGAGTATGAGAGTCGAAATTAATACCTAAAGTTAAATCGTCCCCACCACAACCTCTTGATAAATACAATGCTTATAAGACCAAGCTACATAGTGCCGGTCAAAGGTGGGAATCTCGTTAGAGTCAGCATAGCGGGGTGTTCAGCAGGAAACGTTTGAAAGGGAACGCCTCTTTTTTCCAGCTTTAGGATAAAATTCTCCAAAACCTATTCCACACGTCCGAGTAGGAATCTCAAGTCTCAAGACCTACCTAACTCATGCCACAGGACACAGCGATTTCAGTATAAATAGAAGACGTCCTCACAAGACCTGTCATGCACATCATATAACGCCTCTCATTATTCTACCACACGAATTTATTTTCACATCCCTTTTGACAAAAAACGTACCTTTCTTGAGGTAATTGGCTAATAAATCCTTGTAACGTCCGATTAGGTCAAAAATCTATTGATGTGACATTTTTACTCTTGTTCCTAATGCTAAATTCTTCTACAAAGCTTTTGAGAGTTGAAAGATGACACCATGAAAAAAGATTAAGATTTGAAAGATGACACAATGAAAAAAAATTAACAACTTTCACTGAGAAAATTTGCAAGAGGATGAATGATAAAATGAAATAGTGTTAAAAAATACATAAGCCTGTTTATAAGTTTTATTGTATGACTATTTAAGTTAACATATTAATCAATATATGCATAACCAAAAAGAGATATACGCACAATCTTTACAATATTAAGAATCATTGGAAATGTCCTAATTAATTTTTTAAATTCTAGGACCACCGTGCCACGTAAGCTCCAATTTTAACATGAAAGTTTTCTCTCTAAAGTTTTAATACACCATTTTAAAAGGTTTGCGGCTTGATTGCACCTATTGAAAAATCCATGATTTATCGCATCCTGTACAAAATTTGAGACTTTCAATGGATTTCTCCATTGTCTTAAACATAAGGGTTTAGTATGTCAGGTTCAATTCGAATCCGTACTATTGATGTCACAATTTGTGCAGCTGGATCAGAGAACTCTTCCAAGTATACAGAGCTATACAAGCAATTTATTCCATTATACTACAGGAAAAATGAGGACTTGTGTGTATAGAAAGAGAAACCTTATAGAGGTTTTAAAGAATATCAAATCTACAATCACTCCATTATTTGCCACCACACCCGAAGGCACCACAAATGATGGACAGGACTATGATCAGAATCAAAGCAACGACAATGCCGAGAACTATCGACTTTATTTTCATGTTCTGCAGCCACATCTTCCTTTTGATTCGGGTCGCTTGCTATCGGAAATCTTGCGCCTAAAAATAGAAAATGCACATCAGTTGGATGTCAAGATCCTTAATTTAATCATACCGAAAGACAGTAGTCTTTGTTCTATCTCCAAATTAATCACTGATGTCCACTCCTTCCATACATTTGATGTGAGAAGATGGGTAGAGGAAAGCAGACTATTGAAAAGCAGTAGCAGTTGAACCTTTAAAAAGTTCAAATAACACTTCTTATAATAGTGGGAAAGTTCTTAGTGAGTTCTTGTTTGATGCAAAAGTTAGCAACATAGCATCAAAAGTAGATCAGCAGCAAAAAATTCATTGAATTTCAGGAAATGATGGGTGTTAGAAAGTCCAATCCAAAAACTTAAGCTATCATAAATGACTCATTGTCAAGTGATTTAGGACAATATTTTAACGATACTGCAAAAGGAATAAAAAAAGGAATATGAGCAGAGGATACTGAACTGGGAATACCCAACAATTGTTCATGCCCATCAGCTTCTCCCTGAACAATTTAATGGCCCTAAAGACGCTAAACTAGATGACACGACAATTTCACTTGATAAAGCATCTAGGCTGAGGTGATGTGAGGAAATGAAACATTTGCACTAGAGCGAGAAGACGATGCGAGTTCAGGCTGTCCGGATTTTGATACGTAATCTGCTCAATTGAGCATTCAAGACTTGAACAGGGAAGAATTACTGTTCACTTCTAGGCGAAACTTCTATACTTCCGATTTAAAATTGTCGGATGACCCAGATAAGTAGGCCGTACTAGTAGCTCGACCAGTTCAGGAGACTGGAAGAAGGCTCTAATTGTCAGGACTCAATTCAGTTTCTGAACACCAGATCCTGCTTCTTACATACAATAATTAGCTCGTTTAATAAGATAAGCCGACATCGCTCCAGGATGGAAATCACACACAGTAGACTGCTTACCTGAGATCGAAGATTCTCCGTCTTGTCGAGCAGAAGCTCAACTTTCTCACCTCGATCCAGAACCTACATGACAGAGCAACATAAGTCTGACATTACACGCCGATTTCTCATAGTTCTAACTTCCCGGTAGAGTATTAGCACGAGGTATGCTGACTCGCCTTTTCTATATACTCCATCATGACTCCTTTCACTTCTGATGCCTGAGCTTTCACTTTGGCAAGTTTGCTGATCTCTTCGGGATGATCCACGCAGTACCGCATTTGCTCCTTCAGTTTAGGCCTATGTCAAAGCTCCGATCAGCATATCCTGTGATGTAGCACAAAGAAGTCACATTCATGGACTTACGAGGAGATGGCGATGTTTACCCGAATTCTCTGTCCAAGCTATGTGCCACTGCAGTCGCAGCTTTTCCTCCGCCATATCTGTTAGTAAACTCGTCCTTGATTCTCTCGAGAAAGGCCATCGGAATCTGACGACCAGTGGACTCAACTGCCACGACGCAGTATGCTGCGGAATTGAGATGGCCAAGTCAAGTTTGTCCAAGGAAAACTGTAAAAAAACGCGACCACGAGTAACCTTCACACGTAGCTCGGAGCTATTGCAGCTACAAGAGAGACAACCAGGTACGAGAGAGAGAGAGAGAGAGAGAGATCATACTGAAGCCGCTGTCGATGAGGTAGCTGAATGTGTGGCCATCGCAGGTGAAAGTGAACTGGTCGGTGCTGAGAGGGAGCTTCTGGAGGCACTGTAAGGCGATGCCGGCGAACTTCCCACCGAACTCAGCGTACTCTGCTAACACCGCGGTGCCTCGAGCCACGAAGCTGTAGATCAGCGATTGGCCCATGTTTTGTCGTCTTGCGAATTCGACGGGAACGGAATGAGAGCTCGATAGCGCAGCGACAACACTTCAACCTCCGCAAAGAGAACGAGAGATCACGCATCCGTTTTGCAGAGAAAGTCACGGTACCGCCACTGTATCCATGCACTCCTCTTATGTTTTTTTTGCCCTCTCGGAAGAAGAAGACATGCAGTCCCCGAAGCTGCGCAGTCTCTTCAATGGGATCATCAACTACTTATCCTGTTTAAGTCCTTGAATTTATACATTTCTCTCAATCATGTCGGTCACCTTTCGGTTTCGGTCGATTAAAATCGATGCAGCCGGTAGTGGTAGAAAAAACCCGATGTGAAGTAGGGTCAGTCCAATCTCAAATAATCAGTTTGCGCGATCAAATTGTAGTTACAATGGCCCAAAAATAAGTCCGAGTAAATCACTCATCATTCCATGATGGCAATGTTTCATTGAGTGATAGAGATGTTGGCTAGGCATCAATCGACCCGCAAGTCATGGGCTTCAATTTGTTGGAAATGGAGATGGATGGATTTAATTGGAAAAACTATTCGGATTCAATGACTCAATCACATAAAACATAAGTGGTGGTGCAGAATTGTCCCACAATCGATCCTTATGATCGAATAATCTTTCCATGATCAAATACTCTATAATCAATCCTTGGGTTGCTGATCCCCGAATAAGCTACTCCGCTCATGACCGATTCTCAGGCCAGCTCATGGCCCAGTCCCACCATTGGCATACCAATCTTTGGCCTACTAATCTAACCAAATAAGGGTTGAATTTGAAAAAGTTACATCTTATTGGACCATTTGGGGTTTGAGTCATCTTTGTAATAATGCCTATACTAATTAGGAGACACCTAAACCTTATGACTCAACCTAGCATTAATGCACTATAGTCCAAAAACATGTATGCGTCTTTATCCCAGTCCAAGAAGACTCTAGATGGCTTGCTCCTCAAGTCGGGCGTGCAGCCCATTCCTCCCCAAGTTTGGCGTGTGACCTCTCATTCTAAGTTGAAGAACAATTTCAATCAACTTTCGAAATCAATGTCATTACCTTATCAAATGGGCTCGAAAAATTATGTACTTTTAATATGTTGTCAAGAAGATCTTAAGAAACATTTTTTCTGAAAAAAAAAACTTAGCCAAATTCATGCCGTGGGAAGAGTAGAAATTCACCGAATACAACCTAAGAATTCGTCCGTCGAGCATATTCAACCGTTAGAGAGAGAGACTTATTTCAAAATCAAAATCTTCACAAAACTCTTTGAAATTTTAATATATTGTAGATATGGATGTCGTTTAAAACTTTCATGAATGAAGCATGGTTAAATTTGAAAAGGAAAATTTTATAAAAATTCGAGAAGATAACCCGATCATCGTTTTCACTACACAGGACAGGTTCCAAATGGTGAATGATTGGGCATTCGTCCCTACCATTTGACCTCAAAAAACTATGAAATATAAGTATGTTTTAGATCAAAATGTTTAGAACAACTTTCATGAATAAAGTCTCTTTAAATTCTCACCAAAAAAAAAAATATGCGTAAAATTGGCAAATAGCACAAGTCTAGTAATTTCAAAAATCAAATGTGGCAGTCTTAATTGGAAATAGGAGGCATCCCACTTGGTCAAGAAGCATTAATTGTCGAGCATCCTTACCTTCAAAGTTTTCAACTAAGTCCTAGGTTAGCTTAGACACTTCATCCCGACATTGAATAATTAGAAGCCAAATGTAATTAATGTGCTATTAGCTTGTCTAAGAATGTTTGACTTACTTGCTCTTTCTTCCAATAGATATGTAGTCCATTTCTTGGCCTCCAAGATCTCCTACTTAGTTTAGGGTTATAACTAGGTTAGGCTATAGGGACACATAAGTCTTTACATCCATCATCCTCATTTAATGCATTTCACACTTGTTCACACTTATTTTCTAGGAACATTTGACTAATCTAAGGCTTATCTAGCATAGCCTCCTAGTTGGGACCAAAATAAGGGTCGAAATCGAGAATGTTACAATGATGATCCAATTTCTAGAGTCTAGAAAAGTCTAGAAAAATTCTACAAAAAATCTACTGTTTGGGCGGCAACAAAAAAGTTTGGAGTCCACTAAATATGCGTAGAAAAAGAACATAAAATTATCTCTACAAAAAGGCAGAGATATTTGACGAGAAAGTCGCTTCATAAAGCTCTATGATAGAGCTAGCTAAGTTTAAGAGTAGTAGAAAAATCTTTGACTTTAGCATTTTGCATGGGTAAGTTGGTGATGTAGGACTATAAATAGAGAGTAGATGTCCATCTTACTCACTCAAACCAAGAGCAAAATTCTCCTTCCTTTTGTAATATCAATTAGAATGATAAAAGCCTTTCTTTCTCTTTGTTCCGTTGTACTTCCTTGCCGTAATAGGCCTTTGATATACATATCTTTATTGTTTCCTAGCCATATTTCACACACATCAAACATCGAGCTTCCACAAATACCAACATGCTTCTTCTCAAAGATGTAAGGGAATATGTGACTCAACATTGGCATGAGTATCCAAGTCCTCTATTGATTCCTCTTTTTTTCATTGCCATGGCATCCAATAGAGATGCAAACTTTTTTTTTGTTCAGAAATACAAATAATTTCATTAACTCAAAGCAAGTTTGTGAACATCAGAAACTAAAATATCCAACATAGGCTTCGAGGATAAGATGGCTAAATGGTGTGGAGTTATTTTTTTCAAAGGCCTTTGCCACCCAATCTACAAGCTTATACGCATCTTTGTACAATGAGTTAGACACACAAAACTGAGACGGGCCAACTTCATTTTGTGAATATCAGTCCAAGCCCTAGTATCCCATGGGCTTTGTTCTTCATTGGCCGCATAAACAGGACAAGATCAAAATCCATGCCCGACCATGTAACCTACTTAAATATGTTTATAAGAATAATTGTTGGTCAAGTTAAATCTATTATCAAATTAAAAATGAAAAATTACCAAAATTAAAAATATGATGGAAAAAAATGAAAAAACCAATATGAACTATATCAAATAAACAAGCTAAAAATAGAAAAAAGAAATCTCATCCTATTTGCCAATCTACAACAACTCTAACGTTTAGCATCGAGCCGTCATCTCCATCAAATCAAAGCCTTCGTCGAGCCATCACCATGGCTGGGCAACGTAGCTGACGAAATTCTGTTGTGGTCATGTTACTGACACCAACGGCCACCATGTGTGGGCCCTGCCTCCTCTTCAAGCCTCCTATTCTTTTTCGTTTTCCATTTCCACTTGTTAGTGAGTGGCCTAGGCTTGAGCAATGGCTTTGAGGCTCGGCCCAATTTGCCCATTAATTTATCAAAAATTACGTTGATGAAATATTTCTTCTAGTTTATCTACCCTGTAATACAAACTTTGAAAATATTGGAAGAGAAAGTGAGGCTTAAAATAGAATAAGAAAAGCATTTTATGACACACTAAAGTAAAATACAAATAAATTATGGAATTATTTTCTGTGACATCCTTGTTCCAATCCCAATTTTTAGAGCGGAACTATATCGGCGAAAAATCGTCGGATGGGATTACCATGAGGATTGATAAACCATGAAAGTATCGGAAATGTCACTTTGGGGTTGAAATTTAATTTCCCATCGACAAGATGCGGAAATTTGAAAAGTCAAGAATAGGCCACGAACGAGGACTCGGGTGGGCTCAAGCGCATGTTGGTCGACACAATGGGCCCAAGCCCATGGAGCTAGGCCCAATTGGGCGACCCATGGGCCACATGCCCAAAAGGAATTGATGACCAATGGGCCCAAGCCCATGAAGCCCTCTCTTGTAAGATATTGGCATTAATTGCCATCAAGTACGTGAATAATGCATCAATAGTGTGTAATCTTGGTAAAATGACTCAAATGCCCTTCCATTCAACTAAGGACAAAGGGGCAAAGTTGGGAAGTGGCATGGAGGGAGCGGCATTGAGCTTGAGGAAGGCTTAAAGGAGGACAATCTAGTCTAGTCTAAACCTATCCTAAGCCTAACGACCCATGTATGCAATCTCCTCATTAATTGTCTTGGATTTTCCCTCTTCAAGAAGTCATTTCCACATCAATTGAACCCTATGTGACATCCTGAAATTTCAGTCATATTTTCAATTAAATAAATCAGACATTTCATCGACGTGCCTATAATGCTATTCTCTGAACTAATCACTCATGAGATAACTAGACTATCTAGGGAAGCCATTAAAGAATTTTAATGCAATAGACTTGAGAATTCGACCAAAAATCGACTACTCAACCATGCTCATCGGCAAAGATTTAAAAATCGACCAGAGATCAAAGATAGGTCGTTTCGACTGAGATAGGTGATCAAAGTGTGGGTGATGCCACCCGATCACAAAATTCTCATCGATCGACATTAGACTGATTTTTCTGTTGTTTTGGTACCCTATGCTCATATTTGAAATCTCGAGATTTTCACGCAACTGAGGGTCCGCAATGTATCGAAAATGTACATTATGACTCAAATAAAATTATCATGGGTCAATTGCACCAAAAATTTATAAAAACTACCCGGTAAGTTAGGTCACGCTAAAATCGTGCCAAATTAAAATTAACTGTGAGTTTGAATTCAATCTCAAAAATTGAAAGTTCTGCTATATCATGAGTCATTTTAAGAACGTTGACGCATCCTTTGAAGATTTTTCTACAAACTGAGATTTTTGGCAGAAATTCAAAATATGATTGTTTTTGTCCGGAAAATTCAGGTGCCCATTTTTTATCGCGTTCTTGGGATGCAAGTTAGTTCTATTGATGACGAAAAATGTCAATTTGATCGTGGGCACCTTGTAAAAATTTATAAAACCGAAATTGGCTTAATTTGAAGGGGATTTGGTTCAATTTGGAGGGAGATACCTCAAAATTCGTAGCCCCTTGGTCCTTAACCTTTGGACCCCTTCCTTGGCTTATAAAAGGAAGCTTTGTGGTCTACAAGAGGGCTAGGAATAAAGCTAAAGCCAAGTGGGGCCAAAGCAATGAGTAAATGGAAGATATTTGGCTTAGACGGACCCTCCAAGGGTTGCTGTCCCTTTCTTATTCCTCCTCAGCCTTATTTTCCCCATTTTCATACCATAGAAGCTCTGAAAGTTGCAAGAAAACTGAGTAACACACCCCCCCTCACCATTGACCACCACTTATAGCAGCCGAGCACCCGTCACTGCCACCGCGAGCCCCCACATGAGCTGTGCCAGTCCCGTGGGCTGTTCCGCCTCTTTCAGCATCCAACCTATCCCTCGAACCTGTCCAGCCACCATCGCAAGCCGTTCCCGCCGCCATATGTCGCTATCTGCCTCCGCCCGTCCCGTGCCACTTTTAGCCCACCGACCTTCGTCCAACCTCCCTCGACCCACCAACTAAAACCAAAGTCTAGCTCAAAGCCATGGGCTTCGAGGCCCATTTAGGACTGCTTCCCAGCCTCATAGGGTGCCCTTACTTTGGAGTTTGTTGCTCACCTTCGCATCCCCATCGTAGTGAACTGATCGGATTTCAAAACCAGTGAGTTTACTCACTAAACTTTGCTTAGAGAGTTAATTATGCTTAAGGGTTGATTACTTTAGGCTAATTATGGATTAGGTGGTTAGTTAAAACGGATTAGTGATTTAATTATTCGTTTATGCATGTTAGGTGGTTAGATTAGCATAATTAGCAACTAGATAGGTTGTATTATTTATCTAGGTAGGTTCGCAAATTTTCCAGGCCCATTTTGGTATTTAATTAGGCTTTCCCGGCCTAAGTTTGTATTTTTTAGCATTTATTAGTATTTATTTAATTAATTTTGGTAATTATTTAATTATTTATTATTTTTCGGAAATTATATCGGGATAACCGGTGACCAGAATTTCGTGATGATTGCAATGATGTGTTTGGTTTATTTATTTGGATGCTAATTTGTGCTATTTGAATAATATTTGTAATTTTGGGAATTTATTCCAAAATTGGGTAATTTCGGTATTTAATTAGAAAATACCGGGCATCGATTTACAGCGCCAAAAATGTGTTTGTGAGCTATTATATTTAGTGGGATGATAATAAAAGGGAAATTATTGTATTTTGGTTTAGACCGACCGTGTACCCACTCACAATTAATTTATCGGGTATAATAGATATTAAGTATCGTGTAGCTTTGGTGAGTATATTAAGTATTGCACAGCTTTAGTGAGCATTATCAGTATACTATATCAGCTTGTGGGCCTTGATATATTGGCTTAAGGTGAGCAGTATATTCTATTATCAGCTTTTTGTGAGTTATACTATCTATCTTCAGCTTAGGGTTAGCAGTCCTTGATGTGATTGAATTTTATAGATAGTATTGAATGGGTTGACCAAGAGATGGTATTGATGGTATGGAATCAATTGCATCGATTGATCGATGACTCGATTTGATTTGATGATTTGATTCGAATTGAAGTGATTCATTGAATATATGAATTATACTGACGTGCAGGAAGAAACTAAGGCAAAGATAAGTCACTTATCTCTTGTGTGCATAGGTAGCCTTTAGGTGTATTTCCTTCCTAGTCGAAATTTAGGGGGTAAACTTGCTGAGATGTCGTCTCATCCTATTATGGGATAATATTTACAGGTCCTTAGATAGCTACACCTCCTGAGCGTTTTGGCTAGTCAAATAAGGTCACCGAACAGCACTTTCAGATTTCCCTCCTTAGGAGCCAAGGAGCTTGGGTCTACGAACTCGTAAGATCCACTGTCTAGGTTGATGGGGGTCTATCCCAAAAGGTGCCACATCAATTCAAATCGTAGTATCGTTACTGGCAAGATGGATCCAGAGAAGACCCTCTTCCAAAGTCTAAGATTCCTAGATCGGTGCTAGAGATCACTTTTAGTGAGGGTACGGCTAACTCTCCAAGTGGTTCAGTGGTAAACCCGAGTCTTTCAAATCCAGAGTCCTCGGAGTATTCAATTGAAGACTCGAATGCTTAGAGGATCTGTAGCCCTCTACCCTTTTTTTTGTAGACTTGTACTTATAGATTAGTATTGTATATGACTTAGTCTGATATATATATATATATATATATATATATATATATAAGCGTGTTGTAGTTTGAAAAATTTATGGCCCTACTTCTCTATCATATATTTTTGTTGTTTGGGGATTTATTTATTTGCTTCCATGTGTGTATTAAGATGAATGGATCGGCAATGCGTCCTGAGACGACGCAATTTAATCGACCACCGAGAGATGGGCACACACTCGGAGGATCAAGGTGTGACATCCCTAGATTTATAGATTTAAGGGATTTGGAGTACAAGGCATTAAATGGGAAAAGATTTCTCTCACTTTCTCTCCTTTCTCCCCTACCGTCAACTCTCTCTATCTCTCACTCTCACTCTCTCTCATTTTCTCACTTGGTTGCTCTCAAACTCATCCTCTCTCTCTATCTCTCTTTGCCTTAGCCAAAACCCTCACTCCATTTTCATCTCCATCTCAAGCTTGTTTTCTCATTTTTTTTCTCTTGTTTTCCCTCTTCGGCAATCGACCATCACCACCGGCATTGAACCGCCCTCCACACCGCTGTTCCCATCACCTAGTTGAAGTTTTGGAGATAAGGAGGCTGTTGTCCAACCTAGCCGCAGCCCTCTCTCCCTCCTTTCTTTCACGGTTTGTTCCCCACGGAGCCCAGAGACCATCCACCACTAAGTCGACCGCCATGTCGCCACCCAAGCCAACCGACCAGCCTTCCTTGTGAACTATTCGGTGCTGGTCCAATAGCCACAGCTGCTATACAGCCTCACCAAACCTCCCTTGACGCTTTTTAAAGCTTAGATTTGGGTGTGAGTGGCTTTTAGCCCTTGATTAGGGTTGTTGTTGCATTTAGGAAGTAGTTCATGGTGAGGTTAAGGTTAATAGTACTTTATTGAAGTGATAAGTGAGTTTTGAATGATAAGTGATCATAGGATTTCAATAGGTTATCTCAATAGGATATTGAATTTTTACCGATAAGCTATCAAGCTTTAGATAATAAGTCATAACGTTTTGGATGACAAGTAATCAAGTTTAGGACAATAAGTTATCAAGTTTTGGGTGATAGGTTATCGAGCTTTGGATGATAAGTTATTGTGATAGGTTATCATTTTTGTCCAATAAGTTATCAATATGTGATAAGTAGTTGGGTGATAAGTTATCGGTTTATGATAAGTGAAGTGTTATATGTTTTTATAATATGCCATAGTAGGGTGATGGACTATCATGTGGTGTTATGTGAAGTGACGTTGTGATAAGGCATATTATTAAAATGCGTTATGGTATTGTGATATGTGATACTAATAAAAATGAGTTGTTGGATAGTTTATAATGGCATGTGATAAGTGATTTTTATGACTTATGTTCAAGTATGATGTTTGATCCTATTTTGATGAGTGACTCATATGCCATTGGACTTATGAATAGGATGGTGCATTTATGTGATATAATATGAGGCAAGTGTATGACATGATGGCATATGGCAAAGGTGGTTGCATATCGTATGGGCATTACATTGATTAATGAGAAAGATATGAAATGATTTGTGTGATAGTATGCCCGTGTGATCACCTAATGACCCTGATGCATTTCACGTAGGGTGTGAACCCTTCCTGATACGTTTTATGCGGGATGATGCCCAATTCAATTCGGATGCTCCCAAGTTAACAAGATGTCATTCATGGATGGGTTTCGAAACGAAGCATGGTTACACCGGATGACTACAAACCTTTGGATTGGCCTAGGGCCCTAAGTGGCTATAATAATCTAGACATATTTGTGCGGAAAGTGCATGAGATTTGTATGTGATTAGATCCGAATTATCACATGGCTTGTGCGCATAACTATACTATTTTGTGGATTCATATGATTGGCTCATGAGCATGGAAAGTATTATGTGAATTGCCTATGTGTTTATATTGATGGCCTTGATTAAGAAGATTTGCTTTCATGTGAATAGTTAGGGTAAAACGAGAAAAACTTTGCTGTGTTTTGCCATTGATAGATAATTGGCATGTTTAGGGCGTTTACGAGGTGAACGGCTTCCCTACGTGAGGTTTAGAAAGTTCACTTATTGAGTTTATCTCATTGTTGTTTGTTGAATGTTTATAGGCCCTAAGAATGGCTAAGCCTTTTTGCCAAATCCAAGTCGGACTTCTGGTAGAGCATAGCCAGGAGGTGACCGAGTATCCGGTAGGGGAGACCGATGCACATTACACGTGCTATGTCACCACCGTCTGGGTTGATGATGGACTACCTAACCTAGTGGCTCACCGTTCATGGCGTGGTACTTCTGCATAGGGAATGAGAGCCACGGTCCCATTCGTGGTTTCAACAATCCACCAGGTGCTAGAGGCTCAAGGGGAGGCATAAGCTAGGATGCTATGGACATGGATGTTCTCGATGGGGAGGTGTTCGACCTTGAGCTCGACCCTGAGATAATCACCAAGTTGGAGCCTTGAATATTTGAGCCCATAGTTGGTTAGGTGATAGTGGGGTTAGTAACACTTTTTGGAACCGCTCTCGTAGTACTAAAGGTGCTAGGTTTACCACAAACCCTTTTTGGTGAAGGTCGTGGCTGCGCATTTGGGCTAACAGGATGTGGCGAAGCTTAGATAGGTTTAAGCTGATGTGATTAACTTATGTGATTATGGCTTGTATTAGGTGATGACTACTTGATGCATGCATACAGGGATAGCCAAAAGCATATTTGATGATTGGTTTGAGATTTGTGTATGCTTCCGCTTGTGCATTTAATCATTTTGGTGATTGGATCGGCAATGCCTTCTAGGACGTCACAAACAAATGACCAAAATGGTAATTATGGGTGTGGGTTATCATGCAGCCATAATAGATAAGGGCGTGACATTTTCTGTTTATCTTTCCATTTTATCTATCATTTAGCCCAGCTTTTATTTTTCCTTTAAAAAGTAAGACATTGCCCATGTGATTGGCACAATAAATTCCGGTAAGTGAGCTTGGCTCTTGCCAGAACCTGCTGGATTGGGTTTGGACATGGCCCCTAAAAGTTCAAACCAAACTTGTTAAGTAATCAATTCCAACTAAGTGTATCACATCACAGCATATTCAAATATGCTTTCGTCTATATTTAATGTTTTATCTCATAAAGCGTTCCCATCATATGAAATTGCATCTACCAGCTCTAAGAATGGATAGGACAATTTTTTTTACCATAATTAACGTGGGGTTTGGGACTAGGCGCCCCTATTCCCTCCATCGTAGGGTAAGGGGTGAGCTAAAATAGCAAGTAATTGCATTAAAAAAATTATAAAAATGATGACATAATACTAGGAGATAATTTGAATGGGAAATAAAAGTGCGAGGACTCACAATTTAATCGGCCAATGGAAGCTTCACGAATCATTTAATAAAGAGGTTTGATGCATATTCATAGTACAATTAGCATATATTTAACATCAATAAGAAGGGACCATATAATATTGTCGGAATTTATTATCAAATTACTAATCATGGCTCAATATAGATATCTTACGCACGTATTTTATTTTTGGAACTCGCTTTCATGCAAAAATAAGTCAAAAAATTGATGTTGCATCAACTTGACTACTCGAGCAAGATGTTTCAGCTTTTGGCGCTTGACTCATAATTGACTTGGACTATAAACGTATGAAAAGCCAAAAGAAAAAAAAAAATCAAAATTATGGGAGAAAACTTTGACCCAAGACACGACAGATGTAAATGGAATTTTGTGGAAAGCGAGAAAAGAGTTTCGAGATAAGAATATGACTGCTCAATCCTCTCGTGATTGACGGAGAATATAAGGCACTAATTTGTTCGATCTCTCGTGGTCGGTCTCATCCACAAGGACTTTGTGCAATACAAGGCACCAATATTAATATTACTTTCTCTCCCCTCAACTTTTTAAAGGTGTGTCCTATCAAACAATATTATGTTAGAGATTAGTATTAATATACCAAACCACAGGGTAGATTATAAGTGAATAATAAGCCATTTTCAATAATTAAAAGCAATAGACCACATTACTTAATGTACCATATTTATGAAACATTTTTAGTGTGTTTGACATTTCTCTTTCTTGTTTTTGTTGTCCAAATGAAAACTAGCGAGATGCTAATATATGGATGACACTACATGTACTTAGACTTTACTCGAATTCACTAAATGAAATGATTCGCAATGTGGCATGCACTCATGTCATTAAATAAGTGCAGAATCAGCATTGGAATGAAATTTGTCAAAAGGCGGAAAGAGATCAATTCAGCAAGATCAATTCAAGGAAATGTAGTTTTCTATTCCACCAACATTTCTTCTCAAAATTACACAAAGTGCTTTCAAGCATTGTGAGCTGCCATTCAAGTTTGCCTGACAATCGTTGAAGGAATTGTCATTCAAGTTTGCCATGAAAGAACGGGTAGGCCTAGATCAGGGGACTGCATTTTCAGGTTCAAAAAGGCCGGGGCTGAGATTTAGGGCTCCCCCTTGTTCTTTTTGGGCGGGTCTGCACCATCAGCCGGAGCATCTTTGGGATCTAAGGCCTGAAATGGCTCGAACTGGTCAAACGACATATTAAAACTAAAAAATTATAATATAAAGATTCATAATTAATAAAAGAAAATGTGTTGTTTATACTCCAAACACTTTAATAAATTCATAAGTAAGTTAAAATATAAACATATAACAAAAAGAATTTTGAGGGCCAAAATAATTTTAATTCATAAAAACGAAAAATCCCAAAAAAAAAAATTGGGTAAATATATTAAACAATACTTTTTTCCCCAAAAAATAGGCTCTCTAGTCTCATTGTCCCCTCGTCAGTACCATGGATAGTTTGTTGTATCAAACAGAGCGAAGAGGTCAGATTACTTTTCACAGAATGATCCAAAGCATCAGCAAATCAATTAGACCATTCTAATGTGAAAATCACTTTTAGTTTTCTTGAATCCAAGTGCACGGTACGCAATCTCTTTTCATTGAGGGGCCAAAGGAAATTCCCAAATGCTTTTCTGATCACTTGAGCAAGAAAAAGCATTGGACTAATGGCACGATGTACCGCACTCGAGAATTATAGAAATGATTTTTGCTTCAATAATGATAAAGATCACGACACTCGCACCTCCCACCATGATTATAGAAATTAAAAAAAAAAAAAAAGAAATATGTTTGCTGTTGTAAAAGTGACTTTTGCTTTCACATTTCTAGATTGAAAAGATTTCAAAACCCATTATTCTACCAGTTAAAAATTTGTTGGATGACTTTTCCATTCAAAAAGAGATTTGTGGAAAATCTTTGCCTTTTAGAAAAGGAAACAATGAGATTTGGACAATCTTTCAAAGAAAAAAACGAATGCGGGGTCTCGCAATCCCCCGCCACACACAGCAAGCCTAGTGAAAAACTCTTTTGAAGAACAAAATACCATGTGATTTTGGAATTATTTCTATATAATTATTTATAAGAAAATAGTATATTGTGTATCCCTATTTAGTGCCTTCATGAAAATTTCAGAGTATAGCATTAGATACAAGGATTCGACACTTGAGGATGCAAAAGGCCGACTAGAGGACTTTGGGCCCCGTTTTAACCTTCATAGCTTTGTCTGAATGGCTCTTCCCAACTAATCGATGAATATCGTAGATTTGAAGCTTTTGAGTGAAGCTGGTGATCGACATCAGGAGATTAGGATCCGAGATTGCATGGGTTCCATGTTAGAAGTTGAAGTCGCATGCTCGATGAAATCACCACAAGACCAGATGGTTGTGACCGAGGCAATCAAGGAATTATATTTGATCAAGCCGAGTTACGAAACTAGACAGTGACATACAAGCATGTAGCAAAGTCAATTTGTCGCTTTATTTTAGAACTCTTTCACAATGGCATGGATATGCTCTAAGTAATCTACCTACCCATGTTTATATAACATACAACGTGGACGTAGGGAGTTAGAGGCTCCCTATTTCCGCCATTTAACCATGTAAAATTTGAAGAATTTGCTTTCTGAACAGTTCTCTTCACTGGTGCCACTGTATATACCATACGATCAATACACTGCCTTGCTACCCAAATTATGTGATCAATTCATTATCAGCAATTTAATGGCATGTTGCCATTTCGTTTGGAAAAATTAAATGACGGGTTAATAATCTTGGGAGGTTGTTGAGTTTGTCAAAGGCTCGATATGATTTAACCTTCACGAACCACTTCCCTACCCAGCAAGCTCTGGCTTGAAAGCAACTTGTGCAAAAGCCGTTGCACGTTGGGGCATTCATTTTCTTGCTTGTTAGTACTAACATTTGATTGTAGTTTAGGCTTCACTGAAAACATAGAAAGGACTTTTCTTGCTTGTTTGAGATCAAAGTAGGCTTTATTTTGGAAAATTGTCTACAAACTATTAAACCTATTACACTTTTGCCAATTTAGCCTTAAAACTTTCAACTTTGCCAATTGAGTCATAAACCTTTCAATATTTTGCCAGTTGAGTTTATCCGACCAATTTTACCTGGAATTCGCTAACGTGAATGTTGGTCATTCTATGTAGCATGGTTAGCACCGACGTGGACAAAATTTTTTAATATCTTTTCAAAATTTTTGATTTTTTTTATGTTTTTAATTTTTTTTATTTTCTTCTCTCTCTCTCTCTCTCTCTCTCTCTCTCTCTCTCTCTCTCTCCTTTTCTTCCTTTGGCCGATCACCTAGCCGGAAATCTAGCTGGGGGGAGGTTGGGTGACCAACCAGAGGCCACGATCAGCAAGAGTCAGCCTCACAGAGATCGAACGATGCTGGCCCTAGCTAGATCCGACGAGGTCAAACCTCGTCGAAGGTCAGCAAAGGCGAGCCTCGCTCACGGTCTAGCGAGGGCTAGCCTCGCTCATGGTCGGCAAGGCCGCCTCGTTGGCCTTTGGCAAGGTCGACCCTCGCTAGCCTTGCCCAAGGCTGGTGAGGCCAACCCTCGCCAATTGTGGCCTTTGGCTGATTGTCGAAGTTGGGCGAGCAGCCAGAGGAAAAAAAAAAGAAAAAAAAAAAGAGGAAAAATAGTAAAAAAAGAGAAAAAAGAAATTGAAAACATAAAAAAATCAAAAAAATTAGAAACTAAATAAAATTTATCCACGTCAGCATTGGATATGTCATGTAGGATAGTTAGCATCTACGTCAGCGAATTCCAGCCAAAATTCGTCAGATAGACTCAATTGACGAAAGGTAAAAATGTTTATGACTCAATTAGTAAGGTTGAAAGGTTTATGATTGAATTAGCAAAAATGCAATACGTTTAAGACTTTTTGGATAATTTTCCGGACTTCCTTCCATCCGCAAAGAAGAGAAGAGATGGATCAGAAGTCTGATAAGTGTTTAAGAGATAGGGACTCTGGCAGTAACAAAGAGTCACCCTGTGAATCGGTGGATCCCACGCTTGTTGGAGACAAGGGCAGAGACGGACAGGTCTGGCGCTGTTTAGAAAGTATACGAGTGTTGAAAGAGTGAAGTCTGGGGACAAGGGCAAACGTGAGGAATGGGATCTCTATGCCGCATTAAATAAGTTCGCAAGCAAGGGACACGCCGAAGACCCACCTTTCCAGTTAAATCCAACACGAGGACCCTTAAATTGACTATAACATCCGTGGTCCGCAAGCAACGACTGACAAGGCCCGGACTCCATAAAACCTACAAACGTTGTTGAGCATGCTATTCGCGAAATGATAAATGATAGGTATTGGACTCCAATTAACCCTACATTAAAAAAGCGAAAAATAGACAAGCAATTTTACAACGGATGCCTAAAATTTAATTATAAGTGTGGAGCAGCAAATGAATGGCTTGGTTGAGTTTGGAGGATCAGCTGGAAATGGGTGAACTCATTTAGACTTATTTCTTCCATAATGACTCTATATTCAACCTAACCCATCAAAATTTATACCCACTGGTTTAACGAACTTAATTATTTTAATAATAATATATGTTAGTTGAGTAAAATCTAACACCAAATCAAAAAAGAAAAATTACCAAATTGCAACCATGTTGGCAAAAAAGAAGAAGCAGATCTGAACTTCATTAAAAAAAAAAAAAAATCGTCTCATTTGCAAATCTGCAACAACTCTAACGTCCGACATTGAGCTGTCAGGCTCCTGGATCATTGTTCTGGTCAAGCCGTGGCCGAGCATGCGTGCTTGTGCGCTAGAGCGTACGATCACGAGCTCAAGGCCAACTCTTGGTTTCGTGCTTGACCGTGAGTTCGCAGTCAATTGAACACCAAGCTCGATCCACTAGTTACATGACTATTTCGATCAAATCCAAAGAGCTGTAACTTCGAGCCAAGGTTGCTGCGCTTACTTCAGACCACGTTGCCAACGAAGTTCATTGTTGTGGGAAATATTGCCAATACCAACAGCCACTGTGCACGGCTCCACTTTCTTTTTCTTTTTTCAGCACTGGCCATACCATATAGGATAGTTGACGTCTATGTCAACAGCTTCCAACCAACATTGGTTGGATGGACTTAATTGACAAAATGTGGAAAGGTTTAGTACTCAATCGATATAATTGAAATGTTTATGACTGAATTGGTAGAAACACAATAGGTGTAGGACTTTTTAGGTAATTTACCCGGATTTAATGCAAATTGTTAATACATTCAGCATTTCTATAACCTCAATTAAGAGGGCACCAAATAATATTTTCGATGGTCTAATTTTTTTATTTGTTCAAAAGTGATCAGGTCAACCATTAGAGGTTCGCCCCAGTGGCCACCATTCCAACTTGGAATGAGAAGGTGGGAGGTTCAAATTCCCACCTTCTCAGGAGGGGATTGGGGTGGGAACGAATTCATTTCAGGAGTGAGTTTTGACTCTCACGCCCTGCAATGAGGCAGGGCAAAAGTCTGAGAGTGAGTGTTAGAGTAGGATTAGAGTAGGACCGACAAAAGTGATCAGGTCTAATTAAGTGTATCTGATCAAGCCAAATTCAGATATATATGTTTTCCCCTATATTTGATGTTTTATCTCATGGAGCGTTCTCGTCATATGAAATTGCAACTACCAGCTCTAAGAATGGGATAGGACGAGACCTTTTGACCATAATTAACGCGGGATTGGGACTAGGCGCCCCTTATTCCCTCCATCCTAGGGCTAGGGGTGAGCTCAACTAGCAAGTAATTGCATTAAAAGTTAATTAAAAAAGAACGATGCGATAATACATGAGGAGATAATTTGAATGGGAAATACAAGTGTGAGGACTCAAAACAAGCTTGTGGGTTTCATTCAATCGACCAATGGAAATTTCACAAATCATTTAATAAAGAGGATTTAATGCATATTCCTAGTACATTTAGCATTTCTTTAACCTCAATCAAGAAGGCACCGTACAATATTTTCAGAAGTTATCATCAAATTTTTAATCGTGACCCAAAATAAATATATTACTCATACATATAATATTTTTGGAACGCGCTTTCCTACAAACATAAGTTAAAAAAATTGAGATTGCATCAAGCTTGACCACTTGAGCTTACTGTTTCAGCTTTTGGTGCTTGACTTATAATTGACTTGGACTTTAAACCAATTTCGTGTGAAAAGCCAAAAGAAACCATCAAAAGCAAGGGAGAAAACTTTAACCAAAGACATGACAGATGTAAAAGGAATTTTGTGGAATGAGAGAAAAGAGTTTCAAAATAACTTCACCTTTTTATGAGTCTCATGTTCATATAAAGAATCGACGGAGGCACTTTTTATCAAGGATGTGAAAGATTCATTCACACTCGATCCTCTCATGATTGACGGCGAATTATAAGGCACCAATTTGTTCATTCTTCAGTCTTTGGTCTTCGTCTCCATGGACTTCATAGAATATGAGGCACCAATATTGATATTGCTTTTTCTCCCCTCAACTTTATAAAGGAGTATCCTATTGGACAATGCTATCTTATAGATTAGTATTGATATACCAAACCACATGGCAGATCAAAAGCGAATAATAAGCCATATTCGATAATTAATGACAATATGCCACATCACTTATTACAACAATTTTATGAAACATTCTTAGTGTTTTTGACATTTCTCTTTCTAGTTTTGGTTGTAAACGTGAAAACTAGCGAGACGTTGATAAATGAATGACACCAATACATGTACTAAGACTTTACTCGAATGTTCTAAATGAAATGGTGTGTAGTGCAGTATGCACCCATGTCACCAAATAAGTGTGGAATCAGCATTACTATGGAGTTTATGAAAATGAGAAAAGAGATAAATTGAGCAAGATCAATTTAAGGAAATTTACTTTTCCATTCCACCATCATTTCTTCTTAAAATTACACAAAGTGCTCTCACGCATCACTGGAAGCCTCCATTCAAATTTGACTAACAATCACTGAAGTAATTCAATGATGCATATAGCGCATTGCCTTTACAAGATTCAACAAATAACTCCCAAGGGGTGGTGGGACTTTGTCCCAAGTGACACTTAGTTCTAGAGCTGAGGGCAAAAAAAAAAGATCTAAGCAATGAGTTGGCTTAGATCAGATGGCCAACATTTTCATGTTCAAAGAGGTCCGACATGAGATTTAGGACTCCCCCTATCCTTCTTTGTTTTTACTCCCAACTTTTTTACGGTGTTCCTATTAGACGATGCTATGCTATCTATTAATATTAGTATACTAAACCGAATAGCAGACTCTGAGTGGACTATAAGTCATATTCGATAACTAATAACAATATGTCACGTCAAATTCATTAAACAATCTTATTATCTGACATTTTTCGTAAAATTGAGAGCAAGCAAGATTTTGAAATAAGAGTAACACTACATAAACTGAGACTTTACTAGAGTTTCTCGGTAAGTGAAATGGGACACTATGTGCTGTGCGGCATGTCGTAAAATAAGAGTGGAATCAGCGTTAGTTTGTAAAAAGGGGAAAAGCGATAAATGGGGCAAGTTCAATTAAAGGAAATTTTGTGGCAAAAAAAATTAAAGGAAATTTTGTCAGCCCTCTAATATTCCGTGCAATCTGTAATATGCTTTGTTGGCTATACTTCTTGGCCATACTGGTAATGAAAATGCCTGTATTACCCTTAACATCAGCAATATGAGGCGAGGTGATGTTTGAATAAAAGGCAAAGTTGGAAGAGAAATTTTCCCAAACCTCCGCTCTGTTCTCCCTGATGTTCTTGCAAATCTCTCTCTTCTAGGTCTAGTGATATTGGAAGGATAAAATTACAATTTTGATCATATAAGATGAGTTGGTTCAACAAGTCTGCTCTCTATTTGTTATTCAAATCCTACGGATGAGAAACCTTTTTCAAGGCCATAAAGCCTTTGGATGAAGGCTAATGATATTTTGGAGACCATCAAGCAGTTTTATTTAAGGACTGAAAGAGAAAAAGGCATGCGTGCTGGGATAACATACATGTCCCGAATTTCATTAGTCTTCCTCTTATTTTATGGTTATATGCGCTGTTAGCTTATTCCATTTCTCTATTTTAATTTTTCCCATGAGGTAATTGTCGTCAGTTACATGCCTCTCCTGTTGAAATAAGTCACGTGTCCCTATCCTGTTCCTCTTCCCAATCGTTACTAAATCGATGGGAAATATGAGGCACCAGTTGTTAAATTATGGCTTGAGTTTGAATTAGGCACGAGACCCAACTCATTTAAAGGATTTTGATTTGTTCAAAATATGGTGTTCCCTTTTAATCAGTATCAAATTTTGATTTGTTGGGCGATGCTACTTAACTATTATATGTATTGACGGATTGGTTTTGTTGAAGATAAATATCCAAGTTTAACTGACAGAGCAAACATTAGTCAAGGCTCCACTCAAGGCGTACATTATCCTGAAGGAGACCTACTGCTCAAGTCTCTATTTTATATCCCCGCACAAGAGGACTCTCTCTTTAAAGAAGAAAAATAGGGGACGCACCAGTGACGCTCTCTTTGATCGCGCGGAGTTCTAAAAACGGTGGATCTTGTGACGTGAGTCGCACAATGAGTTCTTCTATCAATAGCTACTGTGAGTTTAGACGTAATCAAGGCCTGGAAGACACTCGAACTTACGAGCAATTATAACACTCAAACTTGCGAGCAATTGTAACTTTATGGTTCTCCGAGTATCAGTGGATTATAGCTGCTTACTCTTCCAATTGCGTAAGTATTAATTTTCGGAAAGAATCATGTAAATCTCAGGAATTCTTTATTGTTTCTCGTTTATTTCTCCTATGATTCCGCATTAATTAACTGCAAGATTTGTTAGTTTCCACATTATTCACAATAATTTATTCAGTCTTCGATCTTCAGTCTTCAGGAGAGAGAAAGTTTATGGCACTTTCCATGATGGAGTTAGTCAATAATTGATTTGTGCATAGAGCGGAGGTTTATAAATTCAGCTCAAATTGAAAGTGGATCACAAGACGAGATGAGGAAACAACTGTTTCTTATTCTCAACGCTATTCTCTTGTGGTGGTGGAGCTCAATCACAATCTCTGTAGCATACTCGCAAAACCAAACGGATCGGCTCGCGTTAGCCTCCTTCAAAAATGCAATACACGAAGACCCATTTGGAGTCTTGAGCTCTTGGAATGATTCTACTCATCATTGTGAGTGGCAAGGTGTTTTGTGCAGCAAAAGACATCCTGGGAGGGTCACATCCCTGGTCCTTAGATCACAAGGCTTGAAAGGCTTCCTATCTCCTCAAGTAGGTAACCTCTCTTTTCTGAGGGTTATATTTCTGCAGAACAACAGCTTCCATGGCGAAATCCCACCACAATTCAGCAACTTGCTTCACCTACGTGTTCTTTTTCTTAGTAACAACTCATTCGGCGGGCTGATACCGTCCAATCTTTCCCGTTGCTCGAACCTCGAGATCCTGAATCTCATAGATAACCGACTTGTGGGGGGAATTCATTCCAATCTTGCTTCTTTAACAAGACTTAAATACTTGGGCTTGGCTCGGAACAATCTTGTAGGTCCTATTCCTCGTTCGATTGGAAACCTTTCGCTGCTACACCATCTCTCCTTGGCAATAAACGTGTTAAGTGGAGAAATACCTGCGGAATTGTCCAAACTCAAGAGATTGACATTTTTCCAACTAGCTTCCAACAAACTAACCGGTGAGGTTCCAGCAGGGATTTTAAACATCTCTGACCTTGTTTTATTCTATGTTTCTTATAACCAGTTGTCGGGAAGCCTTTTCAATGATGTCGGCACCACTTCTCCTTCTCTCCAAATATTTGGCGCCAGTGATAACTTGTTCACTGGGATGATTCCGTCAACGTTAACGAATGCCACAGGTCTTAGGGTACTCTCTCTTTTCAATAACAATTTCCATGGGCCAATACCGAAAAATTTAGGAAGGCTAAAGGGCCTTTTCTTGATTTCATTGTTTGGTAACCACTTGCAGGATGACTTGAGTTTTATTTCTTCTTTAGTTAATTGTTCCAACTTAGAAATTCTGGAGATGCGTAGGAACTTGATTCACGGATCGTTGCCGAGATCCATCTCCTATCTCTCCACCAGCATTAAGCGAATTTCTTTGGGAAATAATCGGATCCAAGGATCTATTCCTTTAGCCCTCGGAAATCTCTTCAACTTGTCTTTCTTGGATTTAACGGATAATTTTCTAACTGATTGCATTCCTCATTCCATCGGAGCACTTTCCAACTTGCAGAACCTTTTTTTAGCCGGTAACATGTTTACTGGAGAGATACCGTCTTTGATTGGTAACATTACGTCGTTAAATTTGCTTGACCTTTCCGATAACATTTTCCAAGGCTACATACCGCAAAGTCTTGGCAACTGCAAGCAATTAATTTGGCTTGATCTTTCGAACAATAACCTAATTGGCTCAATTCCTGTTGAAATCGTGGGTCTTTCTTCCCTATCGATCCTCTTTAGCTTAGCAAATAATAATTTAAGTGGATCTCTTCCATTGCAAGTTGGATCTTTAAAGAATCTTGGCATAATAGATTTGTCTTACAATGGATTGACCGGCTTAATTCCAACGTCCATCAGCGAGTGCTTGGTATTGGAGCAACTTTACTTCGAAGCTAATTCTTTTCATGGTCAAATCCCCGAAGCTTTATGCCCATTACGGGGTCTACAAGTGCTGGACCTTTCCAATAATAATTTTTCTGGTCCAATCCCGAGCTTTCTCGCAGAGCTCTCGCTACTCAAGTACTTGAATTTGTCCTTCAATCAACTAGAAGGACAAGTTCCAGAGGGTGGACTTTTTCTTAATGTAAGTTCTGTATCGATTTATGGAAATACGGAACTCTGTGGAGGTGTTCCTGGTCTGAAGCTTCCTCTTTGCAAATTACCAAGCTCTACGAAGTCTTCTTCAACCAAGGCTAGAGTAATATATGTGGTAGCTGGCAGTTTGTTATGTTTAGCTTTGTTGCTCCTATGTCTATCTGTCTTTTATCGCAAAAAGAAGCAGATGACTACCAATGCCTCTACTTCATTATCTTTCGAGAACCAATTCTTGAGGATTTCTTATGAAGAACTCTTGAGAGCGACTAACAGATTCTCCGAGACCAATTTGATTGGTAAAGGGAGATATGGCACAGTTTATAAGGGGATTCTTGATGGAGGTGCCACGGTGGCGACAAAGGTGCTCAATCTAATGGAAAGAGGTGCTTCGAGGAGCTTTATCTCTGAATGTCAAACTCTAGGAACTATTAGACACCGAAACCTCGTGAAGATACTAAGTGTCTGTTCGAGCGTGGACTTTTGTGGCAATGACTTCAAAGCTTTGATATATGAGTTCATGGCTAATGAGAGCTTGGAGGAGTGGCTGCACCCTGGAACTATAGGACAAGATGATGAGTGTAGCGAATCGAGAAATCTGAGACTAGTGCAAAGATTAAACATCGCCATTGACATAGCTACCGCAATCGAATATCTCCACAAGGGTTGCTACCCAACCATCGTCCATGGAGATCTGAAGCCGAGTAATGTGCTTCTAGACAACGACATGATGGCTCGAGTTGGAGATTTCGGGCTTGCAAAGTTCATTTCAACGGTGTCTATCGAAGCCATAGGAGTTCAAGACCAGGGTAGTTCAACTTCAACCGCAGTCAGAGGATCCATTGGCTATGTGCCTCCTGGTACGAAACTGTCATATTTTCTTGATTAGTTTTTATTTGATTGCGATAGTAATATGTGAGTGCCAAAAGTTTGATTAAACAATTATTCTTGATGTTATGTTATGATTTGTATGCTCTAACGCCTCTTTCTCACAACTCAATTCCTCTTTCCGCTATTAATAGCTTCCGCAAAAAAAGAAAATACGTATCTTTTTGTACAAAAAGATTAATAGTAGCTTGCCCTAATCGTATTTTAAATTAAGATCATCTTTGCATAAAAGAAAGTGTGGTATAGGTATTAAACATAATTTGTATCATGAAAATGACGAGCCTCACTTGGATCCCATATGTTTCCAGTTAAAAAAACAACTATTCAAATTTAGTTAACACATAGACTTCTACCAAGGCCTTAACCCAACATATTTTCTTCTTTTTCTATTTTCACCCGTATCCTACTAGAGGACAAATCCACTTTTGATGTTTAGGCAATTTGTGTAGCAAACATGTGACAACTTTGGTTACACTTAGTAGTTTTGGAGAAGAAGAGTTTATAAGTTGTTAACTAACCTTTGGTGCACTTTATGAATTCTAAAATCCTATTTCTCTACCGTTGATGCATTTATCAACGGTTAATGCACTTTATAAGAGTTCACACGATAGGCGCTAAACATCAGCCATATACAATAAACTAAACAAAAATTAAACAGAGAGAAATGAAAGCAAAAAACTAGTAGGGGGCTTTGGGACCCTCTGCCTTGCTCTGGCAGAGGATCCCTTGGCCTCTGCCATGCATAGTGGGCCTGATCGTGAAGTGAGTGGGGGCTTGCAAGCCATCTCTCTATGTTGGGCACAATAGGCGCAATCCCTCACAATTTTCTTTGGCAAGCTCTTGCAAATGGACATCAAGCAAAATCCCATGTGACTTAGAAACTTTTTCTAAACAATTGACTTCAAGAAAAAGTGCATGTTTATTCCTATTAATGTCTTGATGAAATTTTTAGAGTATGGCATGGGACACAAGGTTTCCACACTTGGGGATGCATACAGTTATGGCATTCTATTATTGGAGATGTTCACAGGAAAGAGACCCACTGAAGAGGCCTTTGGGCACCATCTTAACCTCCACAACTTCATTCAAATGGCTCTTCCGGATCGAGCAATGGACACTGTAGACTTAAGGCTTTGGAGTGAAGCTAGTGATCGACTACAAGAGATGAAAATCAGAGATTGCATTATCTCTATATTCGAAGTTGGAGTCGCATGTTCGGTGGAATCACCACTAGATCGGATGGACATGACCGAGGCAATAAGGAAATTGCACTCGATCAAGGTGAGTTATGAAACCGAAGAGAGGATGACAGGTATGTAGCTAAGTCAGTTTTCTCATTTCGTCTTGGAACTTTTTCACTAGTAGTGAAAATCATCGTGTAAAGGCAGTGCCAGCAAATTTACATGAATGTCTCCCTAACTAGTCTGCCTACCCATACCTATTATGTGTGTTTTTTATTATTACATTTTATAATCGTGGAAAGTGGATGTATGGAGTCAAGTCTACCTATTTCCACCAAGTAATCATGTAAAATTTGATGAATTGGCTTATTTGTCTGGTTCTCTTCATTTCTGATGCCAATGTGGATCGATGCATTACTTAATTATCATGGCTAGGCCATTGCCCTTACCTCTCTCTCTATGCACGCTCGTGTACTAGAATGTGACCTCACCGTGAGGTCACGAGCTGAAGGCCAACTCTTAATGCCATGCTTAACCGAGAGCCCGCAATCAATTGGAGACCAAGTTGATCAAATCCAAAGGCAATGAGAGGGAGGCAACCTTATCATAAGATCATGAGGTCAAGGCTAACTCTCGAAGTCGCTGTTGAGAGTGACCTCACTATATATTGGAAGCCATGCTTGATCAAATTCGGGCAACATTGCAGATGAAATTATGTTGTGGTCATGTTGCCGACACCGGCTACCACCATGTGTGGCCCCCTACCTCTTTTGCAAACCTCCTTTTCTTTTATTTTTTTTCTTTGCTATGTCATTGAATTACAGGGTTTTTCTTTTTTCTTTTTTTTTTTTTTGGTTGATAGAGATACAGAGTTAACAAAAACATATATGGGACATGATCAAAAAGGGAACATGGATGCATATTTGTTTTACTCATCGGTGTGCTTATCACACTATCTAATTATCCTTGTCAAGTCTTCCTACTCAATCAACCCTCTCTCTTTCTTCACCATTAGCCACCGTCTCCGGTCGTTACGGCTACCTGTTATCACGGTCGCCTCCTCCTTGTCTCACCACTTTCCCCTCCATGTCATCCACGACCATCTTTGCTTTCTCTATTTGCTGATCGAAAACACTCTCTCCTTCACTGTCTCTTCTCTCACTACCAAATTTCTAAGGTCTCTGAACCACCATTGATTACCTGATTTAGCCATTATGGCCTTTAAGATCTCATGTAAATCTCAATGGACAGGCCAGATGTAGGAGGCATCCCCAGATCTTGAGACGACCTTTTGATGTCATCATTGTCAACAACTTGATTATAGATGACGAGAGGAGCTCAACACGAGGTCTTGAGACCCACCAAAGGCATAAACTTGACATTCAAGCAAGTCTCATTCTCCCCCCACCCGTAGTTATGCAAAGCTAGTGCACCGAGTAGAGAGAAAGCCGAACTGAAAAACTATAGAGTTTGAGAGAGAGAGAGAGAGAGAGAGAGAGAGAGAGAGAGAGAGAGAGAGAGAGTTTCTATGGGGCATAGGCCTCCCAAAAGGTAACAGAGGCTTTGTTTTTTTTCCCCCACAATCTCACCAACAACTTGGCGAGGGTCACAAAGGCCTCCCCCAAATTTGGGTGAGGCCTGGGGGCCATGAGTGAGGTCGCCTTCACCTACGGCTGACAAGGCCATGGTGAGGACCGCAACCCTTGTTGACGATTGATGAGGGCTTTGTGACCCTTACCCAGTGGCCAACGAGCCTTGCTAGAGCTTTGCCAACCACTATGGGCAAAGAAGTAAACGAATGAAGAAGAGGAAAAAGAAAAGAAAAAAGAAAAAGAAACGGAAAAGGAAAGGGAAAAATACAAAATTGTTTAAAAATTTCAAAAAAAATAAAACATTATTAAAAATTTCCACGTCGGCAATGGTCGGCAAGCGTACACATTAGTGTCAACCGGCTAAAATTGGCTAATGGATCGAATTGATACAATTATAAAATATTTAACATTGAATTGACATGATTATATTAAGTTTATGACTTATTTAGTAATTCTATCCTGAAAATATATCACATAATTGGACCATTTTCAACTAACTCAGACTCAACCCGACCTAACCCGTCGCAACTCGCTCATTTGACAAGTATAACTTCCCATTATACTTAGCTAAAAGCACTTCAACTTTCAACAGTTTATATCTTTTCATTAGTAAACTAAGAAATTCTAATAAGATTGTATCACATATTATTTACGAAAGTAAATACAACATTGCTTTTATTTACTATTGGGTAGTTCAAAGTACTAACAAAATTCAATTATAGCATAAGCTGGTTTCTAAGAATATTTTTGCAAGTTTCATTTATAATACAATCAAAGTAAAATTGTAATAGCATCATATTTATATTATGTTAGATTAATGTCAAAATCTTGACCTACTTTTAGGGTAAATAAGGATATATACTTCTACGGCATTAAAATTCGCCTTATGTATTGGTAATAGTCGCCGACGGGATGCAACCACCGGCGACGGCAAAGGAGGCACTGGTTTAGGCTTCGCTAAGGGCAGAGAATGGATTCTTCGATTCTCCCTTCTTTTCTCTCTTTCTCTTTAATTATTTTCTTTATAAATATATATATTTCAATTCGTATGGGATAAAATTCTCCTTCCCCTGGTGTTGGGATAAGCCATTCGAGATTCATTCGAACTTATCCAGAATAATCCAAATCTGAGTTGTCTCCAAACGCCAAATAGGATAATTTATATCATCCGACGTTTCACGCGAGCAACCCAGCACGCCCTTGGATTAAAGAAAGAGGTAAACTCAACAATTAGTGCAATCTACTTAGCCGCACTTTTTTTCATCTCACTCCTCTCTCCTATGTACATGTGTGTGCGGCACTAACAGGAATCGTCCTGACCCGGTATCCTTCAGCCTCACCCCCAAATCCCTTAGGCTACGTTTGATCGTCCAGATTTCTAATCGGGATAAGATTTGATAGGATAGGATATGAAATCCTGTGATTTTTTTATATCCCATCCAGTGTTTGGTGAATCGCAGTATTAAAGTCGAATATGTTCACATCATGTACATTTTGTTTTTTATATAAATGGCATATCATTATAAATGAACCTAAATATTCATAAATGAAGATGGTGAAAATATCTCGTAACACTATTCCTTAATTTATTTATTATTTATTTATTATTTTATTTTTCCTCTTTTTTATATTATTTTCATTATTATTTCTTTTTTCCCTTTCATCTTTCTTTAATAAAAATTTATCAAATAGTAAACTATACTAACATATTTAAAATACAAAAATACCTAAAATATATAATAAATATAAATATTTAATTTATAGATTGAATGCTTATTATAAAATAGAATTAAAATTGAATATATAAATTAAAATGAGATTAATTAAAAATAAATTTTTATTTTTTATTTTTATTTTCTTGAATTAGAATTCAAATATTATTTATATTGAAATATAATTTCAATTTTGTTAATTTAATAAATTTGTTATTCAAGAAAAATAACTTTCCTATTATGGACATTAGAAATTCTATCTACCTTTATCCCACCTCTCCCATGGGATAATTTTATCTTGTCTATACCCCCCCTTATATCCGACTTTATTATATCCCAAGTGAGCACCAAACGTAGGATATGATAAATTATATCCTATCCCGAATTTTATCCCTACTGCCAAACGCAGCCTTAATGTTATATCCCTACTTTAATTCTCAGTTTCACAGTTTTGTCCTGCCTCTTTACAGGGTATGAAAGTCGAAACTAATACTTAAAGTTAAATCGTCCCCACCCCAACCTCTCAATAAATGTAATGCTTATAAGACCAAGCTACATAGTGCCGGTCAAAGCTGGGAATCTCATTAGAGTCTGCATAGCGTAATGAAGACGGGGGTGTTCAGCAGGAAACGTTTGAAAGGGAACACCTCTTTTTTCGAGCTTTAGGATAAAATTCTCCAAAACCCATTGCACACATCCGAGTAGGAATCTCAAGTCTCAAGACCTACCTAACTCATACCACAGGACACAGCGATTTCAGTATAAATAGAGGACGTCCTCACAATACCTGTCATGCACATCATATAACGCCTCTCATTATAGTACCACACGAGTTTTATTTTCACATCCCTTTTGACAAAAAAAAACGTACCTTTCTTGAGGTAATTGGCTAATAAATCCTTATAACGTCCGATTTGGTCAAAAATCTATTGATGTGACATTTTTACTCTTGTTCCTAATGCTAAATTCTTCTACAAAGCTTTTGAGAGTTGAAAGATGACACCATGAAAAAAGATTAAGATTTGAAAGATGACACAATGAAAAAAAATTAACAACTTTCACTGGGAAAATTTGCAAGAGGATGAATGATAAAATGAAATACTGTTAAAAAAAATACATAAGCCTGTTTATAAGTTTTATTGTATGATTATTTAAGTTAACATATTAATCAATATATGCATAACCAAAAAGAGATATACGCACAATCTTTACAATATTAAGAATCATTGGAAATGTCCTAATTAATTTTTTAAATTCTAGGACCACCGTGCCACGATAAGCTCCAATTTTGACATGAAAGTTTTCTCTCTAAAGTTTTAATACACCATTTTAAAAGGTTTGCGGCTTGATTGCACCTATTGAAAAATCCATGATTTATCGCATCCTGTACAAAAATTGAGACTTTCAATGGATTTCTCCATTGTCTTAAACATAAGGGTTTAGTATGTCAGGTTTAATTCGAATCAGTACTATTGATGTCACAATTTGTGCAGCTGGATTAGAGAACTCTTCCAAGTATACAGAGCTATACAAGCAATTTATTCCATTATACTACAGGAAAAATGAGGACTTGTGTGTATAGAAAGAGAAACCTTATAGAGGTTTTAAAGAATATCAAATCTACAATCACTCCATTATTTGCCACCACACCTGAAGGCACCACAAATGATGGACAGGACTATGATCAGAATCAAAGCAACGACAATGCCAAGAACTATCGACTTTATTTTCATGTTCTGCAGCCACATCTTCCTTTTGATTCGAGTCGCTTGCTGTCGGAAATCTTGCGCCTAAAAATAGAAAATGCACATCAGTTGGATGTCAAGATCCTTAATTTAATCATACCGAAAGACGGTAGTCTTTGTTCTATCTCCAAATTAATCACCGATGTCCACTCCTTCCATACATTTGATGTGAGAAGATGGGTAGAGGAAAGCAGACTATTGAAAAGCAGTAGCAGTTGAACCTTTAAAAAGTTCAAATAACACTTCTTATAATAGTGGGAAAGTTCTTAGTGAGTTCTTGTTTGATGCAAAAGCTAGCAACATAGCATCAAAAGTAGATCAGCAGCAAGAAATTCATTGAATTTCAGGAAATGATGGGTGTTAGAAAGTCCAATCCGAAAGCTTAAGCTATCATAAATGACTCATTGTCAAGTGATTTAGGACAATATTTTAACGATACTGCAAAAGGAATAAGAAAAGGAATATGAGCAGAGGATACTGAACTGGGAATACCCAACAATTGTTCATGCCCATCAGCTTCTCCCTGAACAATTTAATGGCCCTAAAGACGCTAAACTAGATGACACGACAATTTCACTTGATAAAGCATCTAGGCTGAGGTGATGTGAGGAAATGAAACATTTGCACTAGAGCGAGAAGACGATGTTCAGGCTGTCCGGATTTTGATACGTAATCTGCTCAATTGAGCATTCAAGACTTGAACAGGGAAGAATTACTGTTCACTTATAGGCGAAACTTCTATACTTCCGATTTAAAATTGTCGGATGACCCAGATAAGTAGGCCGTACTAGTAGCTCGACCAGTTCAGGAGACTGGAAGAAGGCTCTAATTGTCAGGACTCAATTCAGTTTCTGAACACCAGATCCTGCTTCTTACATACAATAATTAGCTCGTTTAATAAGATAAGCCGACATCGCTCCAGGATAGAAATCACACACAGTAGACTGCTTACCTGAGATCGAAGATTCTCCGTCTTGTCGAGCAGAAGCTCAACTTTCTCAGCTCGATCCAGAACCTACATGACAGAGCAACATAAGTCTGACATTACACGCCGATTTCTCATAGTTCTAACTTCCCGGTAGAGTATTAGCACGAGGTATGCTGACTCGCCTTTTCTATATACTCCATCATGACTCCTTTCACTTCTGATGCCTGAGCTTTCACTTTGGCAAGTTTGCTGATCTCTTTGGGATGATCCGCGCAGTACCGCATTTGATCCTTCAGTTTAGGCCTATGTCAAAGCTCCGATCAGCATATCCTGTGATGTAGCACAAAGAAGTCACATTCATGGACTTACGAGGAGATGGCGATGTTTACCCGAATTCTCTGTCCAAGCTATGTGCCACTGCAGTCGCAGCTTTTCCTCCGCCATATCTGTTAGTAAACTCGTCCTTGATTCTCTCGAGAAAGGCCATCGGAATCTGACGACCAATGGACTCAACTGCCACGACGCAGTATGCTGCGGAATTGAGATGGCCAAGTCAAGTTCGTCCAAGGAAAACTGTAAAAAACGCGACCACAAGTAGCCTTCACACGTAGCTCGGAGCTATTGCAGCTACAAGAGAGACAACCAGCTACGGAAGAGAGTGAGAGAGAGAGATCATACTGAAGCCGCTGTCGACGAGGTAGCTGAATGTGTGGCCATCGCAGGTGAAAGTGAAGTGGTCGGTGCTGGGAGGGAGCTTCTGGAGGCACTGCAAGGCGATGCCGGTGAATTTCCCGCCGAACTCAGCGTACTCTGCTAACACTCCGGTGCCTCGTGCCACGAAGCTGTAGATCAGCGATTGGCGACCCATGTTTTATCGTCTCTGGATTTCGATGGGAATGGAACAAGAGCTCGATAGCGCAGTGAGAGCACTCCAACCTCCGCAACGAGAACGAGAGATTACGCATCCATTTTGCAGAGAAGTCACGGTACCGCCACCGTATCCATGCACTCCTCTTATGTTTTTTTACCCTCTAGAAAGAAGAAGACATGCAGTCCCTGAAGTTTCGTGGTTTCTTCGATGTGATCATCAACTATTTATCCCGTTTAAGTCCTTGAATCTATGCATTTCTCTCGATCACGTCCCATCGCCAGTCGGTTCCGATCAATAAAAACCAATGCTCCTACGGTACTAGTAGAAAAATCCAATTTTGATAAGGTCAATCCGGACTCAAAATATCATTTCACGCAATTGAACTGTAGTTACCATGGCCCGAAAATAAGTCCTAGCAAATGACTCATCATTCCATAGTGGCAATGTTTCATTCAGTGATAAAGATTTTGGCTAGGCATCAATCAACCCACAAGTCGTCGACTTTGGTTTGTTGGAAATAGAGATAGATAGACTTAATTGGAAAAACTATATGGGTTAAATGACTCAATCACATAAAACAAAAGTTTGCAAGAAACTACATTGAAGCAACAACACAAGTGAATCACAAGCAATGATCTGTTGGTACCTCTAAATCCAAACATTTCATACATGGTGCGAGAATCTTATTATAAACGTTTCGAAAAAACAGTCGAGAGGAAGAGTAGAAAAGGTAGTATGGAGTTGATCCCTAATCTCAACGAAACTTCCGGGAAGCAAACGATGGAAAGAGACGTTTAGGCTGCCACTCAAACCACACCTTTCCTAGCAAACATCCTATTTACTTGCATAAATCAGTTGTGTCCACAATCAATTTTTGGGCACATATGGCCGACAACGTAAGTGGGCCCAAAAGTGGGCTTGAAAATGGGCCATATCGGTTTCAGCCCACTTCGATCGGTGTCCGAAAGCATAATTAGGGTTTTTTTGGTTTTGTGAAGAGTGAAATGTAATGTTCATGCTTTGAAAAAGTTGGTAGGATCGTAGACATGAATTATTTATTTTTTAAAAAAGATGGAACAATTTGAGATTAGCGAGTAAACAGTGAGTAATGGAATAACTAGCCTAAATAGACCTAAAAAATGGATTTCGAGACCGGCAATTCTCAACATGACATGCAATTAAGGGCCGCCCATTTATGATCGGCAAATGTCATGCCTTACATGGGGTCAACTACTGAATGGGTTCAAACACGAATCAATGCGCGTAATTTGTCACATAAAAGTGAATAGGATATTAAATATACTTTACCTCATTCCATACTTCATGTTTAGAGATTATTTCATCCTTAATAATTTATTGACAGAACACTTGCAAAAAAATAAGTCAGTAACATATCTCGATCTACTGACGTAAAGTGAGATTACTTGAATTGTCTAAATGCATGTTTGAGCATGTTAAGCACATTAACAGTAAAAAATGTGTATTGTAGTTTAAACACATATGAACACATAGTTGTAAATAGGTCAGCCTATCCCATTAAGTCAACCTCTATAATGACATGTTTGATAATCATATTAATCGCGTCATGTTACGTCATGTGGCCCACTTTATCAAAAGTATTATGTTTGTGCTAGTGTAATCCAATACATTAATTGAATGTGACAAATCCAGATTAATTATATTCATATCATACTTCCATTCCAACACGGCATACAACACTTCCCGATTTCAAGGGCTTCAATTTCAGAGACTTGTCTACTCTCTTCAGATTGGACAAAAACATAATTCGTTGAAATTAGGACACAAAACTTTCTTTGAACTTTATAGTTATAGTGTTAGAAAAGAAAAAGACAATCGTAAAAACTGGGGCATCAGATTTCAATAAATCGGTAAGCATATTGTAATAAAATAAAATAAGATCTTAAAACTAGGGCATGCTTGATTGACGCTAGCATGATTTGATTAATTTCGAATGCGGGTCAAGTCAACGTCTTGGCCGAAGGCCACGACCGTGAATGGCGCCGGAAAGGCGGGGCCCCTCTTCCATTTCTGTATAAATAGGAAGTCAATTTGTTTGAAATTGAATTTAGTGTAATTATAGCATACCATGCCGAATAGAATGGATTTGAATTTGTGGGTATTTTAGCACCGTACGATCTTGATGAATTGATCTTCACGGTCTGATAAGATCGGGGCAAAGAAAGCAGGTGATCCCTTTTGGCTGGTTGTCACCAGTCAAGTTATTTGCTTGACCATTCATGGTCGTATTTACTTGACAATTTAGACTCCATTTATTTTGTAAGAAGTGAATGATTTGATAGAAAAAATTCGAAAGATGATCAATTGTATCGGTTACAAGAATAACTGAACGAAAATTATTTTCATCGTTCAAAAAAATATTTAGATATAAATTATTGTTTATAATAAAAATATTTTCAATTGGTTGACTATTTTAAATTATACAATCAATCGTTTTTAGAAATATATTTTGTAAACTATTTATTTTTCTTAAGACAAACAAAGTCTTAATAACATTTGATGAAAATTCGAGAAATTATTGAATGCACTAAAGTTTGGCTAGTGACTGATGACGCATCTACACTGACTATGTAAAAGTTGCTATTTAATACGATAATATTACTTTTCATTTAATTGGTGAAAAATAAAACTTGACTTTCATAGTAAAAGCCACCGACTACTGGGTTCAAACTTGCATTTTAGGGTTGTTCTTTAGCCATATCATATTGAATGCGTCATTCCAACTCGGCTTAAGCATTATTTTGAATTTAATAGATTGATTTAGAGATCCAATCCTGAAAATAACAAATGAAAATCAATGTCTTAAAGTCTAAAGGTTAATGGTTTCTTGATGTAGGTTATTTGTGGAAAAGAAAATATCTAAAAATTGAAAAGTCTTGATAATAAATGTTGAAATTATGTCTCGAGTTTGAATTCAGAGATGATGATTTATTACATCGAATTTTGTTGATGAAGATTTTTCAAATAGAAAAAAATTCGCTAGACTGCACGAAGGATTTTCTCTTAGTCATCTGTGGAGAAGGAGCCGAATTCTTCCATCCACGGTGGCCCCCACGCCATGGGCTTTCTTCTTTTAGCTGATGCAATCAAAGGGAAAGAGCTCCCCGCACGTAGACAGAAGGTGGTGGGGCCCAAGGTCAAAAGTTTGACCTTGGGCACACACGTATAAAAGCTTAAAGAAGTGCTACGCAGGTTTCTTCTCTTTTTTTGGGAGAGTGGCTGCTGCACCCGTACGAAGCCGCGTAGTCCACGATCTTTGAAGCCGCAAGCCGCGTGAAGCTTTGAGGAGATACGCGAAATCATACGTAGAGCATATTATTTTGAGTTTGAACGTGTGATAATTTTATGACGTGAGTTTATATTCAAGTGAGTTGTTTATTTATAAACACTTTGGATTTGGAGTTAAATTTATGTGTGAAAAACACTTGAACAATTGAGCGATTGTAAACTCAGATTCTCCAATTATAGTGGATTATTTGCTGCTGGCTCTCCCGTGAACGTAGATATTGATATTTGGACCGAACCTCGTAAATTTCTGGTGTCATTATTTTTATCGTTTATTTCTCTGGCGATTTCACGTTAACGTAAATTGCAATATTCTATCGTTTCCGCATATTATGTCCCAACAATTAGTATCAAAGTTTGGGGTTAAATTTCTTGATTGTGATTTGGGGCTTTTATTTGTTTGATTATTATCTGGAAATTCTTTTATTACAATTATATCTGAGAAGAAATCTGAGATTGAGAAGTTTGATGAGAGCAACAATTTTGTGTTATGAAGCATCAAGATGTAGGGGTGTGCAACTGGACTGGGTCAACCCGGTTCCTGGTTTAGCCCACCTGGAAAACAAGGTCGGGAACTGGTTCCGGTTGAAACCGGTCCGGGAACCGATTCCCAAAGTTCAGACCCTGTTTGAACCAGTCCGGGAATCGGTTCCGAGGGAATACCCACCCGGGAACCGGATCGACCGGACCGGTTCGGGAACCGGTTTGAGAACCGGTTTTTGGGCCTCAAAATTCCAAAAGACCAAACCCTAGTCGTTTCTTTCTATCTTTAGTCTTTACTCTCACGCCGCTCGTCGCTCTCAGTCTCTCACCTCCGCCGATCCATCCAAGTGCTGCACTACCGACGCTGCCTTCGCTCGCCCACTTGGTCCCAGCCATCCTTGCCACCCCGGCGCTATTGGCCTCGAACACAAACGTGACGGTGCTCCTCGTCTCGAGCGGCATCATCAAGACGCACCAGTCGGTGCTGGACAAGGGCTTGACGGTGTTCGCACCCGACGTGAGCTCGTGTCGCTCCTATTGTACCACGCGGTGGTGGACTACACCTCAATCAGGTCCCTGAAGACGAGCAACGCCCCGATCAGCACCTTCGCCACAAACGGCGCCAGGAAGTACAATTTCACCGTGAAAACCACCAGCGATTCCATCGCACTCGACACTGGGGTCGACTCCTCACTGGTAAGAGGTCCTTTCTTCAACTTTTTTATTAGACTCGCCCTTCTGGCATTACTGTACTCTATAGACTCACTACTTTGACATGATAATGAGCTAATAGAATCGTTATCTGTTTCAGCAGAGTCCGGGCTTGATGCTCATCGGGCTTGATGCTCATCAGTATTAATCTCTCCCCCAGTGTTGCGTAGCTTGTTTCGTAGACAGGAATTTACCCATCTCAAATAGGCTAATTCCTCGACTTCATTTAACCGACTCATTTGTAAACCTTCCACTTGTTTACACAGGTCTTCGTTTGTATGTCTAAGTAAAGAAGCCTCTTCTTTAATCTTTGCCACTATGTAACTCTAAATAAACCAACAAGCAGAAATAGGGCAAACACAAGCAGAAATGGCAATATAAAAAGATTCTTTTCTTAATTAGAAAAAATTGCAGTCTCCTGTATTTGTCCCAACATTCGACCGAGTTAGAATATATACAGAGGCCAGAGAAACGGAACATGTTAGGGGGTTGAATTCGCACAATATGTCGGGATCTTGTTTCTATTTAGCCGTGTCTTGATCTTGCTTTTTTTAACATCGTGGTTTCTTCTTTTGGTAGGATTTGAAATGGTGTATTTCTAAGAAATCTAGTTCTTTAGCATTCTTAATTCAAAGTCCTCTGTGGTTGGCATAGAAAGTATATTGGATGAATTTTTAACCATTATTTTTCTGGCCATGCAAAATTTATACCTTTGAAATCTTGTCACGGTTTGGCTGCAGGATGAGATGTTAAGACAAAGATTCATGGTTTACTAGCAAGATGTGAATTGTGCATGTTCAGAAAAGTTTTGCAAAACAGGTTCCAATATAAACAGGGTTAACCCTGTTCTTGTTCTTGTTGCTGTTTCTGTTGCCATTAACATCAAGTCAAGGAGGGCAAGTGGGTTGTGGTTGGCTTTGTCAGCCTGATTTATCGTTAATTGTTTTGCTAAGATTGAGGTTATCAGAAGAGAAATCAGTGTTATGTTGCCTGACATTGGTGTTTTATATCCTAGAAAATTTGACTTCAAAGATTGTTCTTTGTTTGGATACTTCATTTTATCTGCATATTGGAGTGTTCATTGTCCTTTGGATTGGAGTTGTTCTAAGCATCCGATTCAATCTTGCCACTGAAATAGGACCCTGAAAAGAACTCTTTCAATCAGATGTTCTTTGGAGAATAGATTAGCAAAGATTGACCGGTAGTAAGAGAACACGGGTTATTAAGCTCTATGACTCAAGAGTTTACTGGTTCGCTAAGTTTGCCCTCAGAGGTCAAGATACATTAGGCACCATTTGTTTTACTTGATATGTTGTGATTTCGATAGATCTATCCTTCATTAGCGAGGATCCATATCATTTTGGAGTATTCATTGTCTATCTCTAGATCAGAGATTGTTTTGAGCTTTCATTTGATTCTTGCAATCAAATTAGAATGTTGAAGAAACACCTTCATGGTTTACTAGCAAGATGTGAAATGTGCATGTTCAGAAAAATTTTGCAAAACAGGTTTCAATATAAACAGGGTTAACCCTGTTCCCGGACCGGAAAAACAAGGTGGGCCGGGAACAGGGTCCAATGCAAACAGGGAAGGGAACAAGGTCCAAAAAAAGAGAACCGGTTATAATAGGGTTGAGAACAGGGTTCGTGTCTAGACCCTACCCACCCTGAACCCGATCACCCCTATCAAGATGCGGGCATTATTGACAACACAAGATTTGGTCAAGGCATTGGATGGTAAAGATGAGTTGCCGATTATAATGAAAGCCTCTAAGAGGGTAGAGCTGATGGAAAAAGCAAAGAGCAGAATTCTGTTAAATTTGACAAATGAGGTCTTAATAGAGGTTGCTGAGGAGAAGGATGCCGCGGTGTTATGGGCAAAACTTCAAGCACTCTATGTGAAGAAAATTTTGAACAATCGCTTATACATGTTGAAGAAGATGTTTCAATTTAGATATACTGAAGGTACATCTATCA
The DNA here is from genome assembly GCA_019915185.1 of Eucalyptus camaldulensis. Classification (NCBI taxonomy): domain Eukaryota; kingdom Viridiplantae; phylum Streptophyta; class Magnoliopsida; order Myrtales; family Myrtaceae; genus Eucalyptus; species Eucalyptus camaldulensis. The sequence goes on from JAHSVA010000001.1 coordinate 11,899,567, forward strand.
AAACCCACCTAGATGAATTTAATAAACTCATGTTGGATCTGAAGAACGTCGGTAAGATACTCGATGATAAAAAACGGGGCATGATGTTGTTAGCCTCTTTACCATAGTCATGGGAGCACTGATTCGCTATTGCATGGGCATACTACTATTACCTCAGAAGAGGTAAAGTCCGCCTTATTTTCTAAGGAGTGGTAGAGAAAGTTGCAAAATGACGGTCTGTCGAAAGGAGTAGCACAAGTACTCATGATTCGGGGTAGAGAACAACATCGAGGGCCTAGTAGTAGCAAAGGTAAAAGCAAATCAAAATCATGCCATAAAAAGTCTAAGGGACGCGTGAGGTGCTTTGAGTGTCACGAGGAAGGGCACATCAAAAGAGATTGTCCAAAGCGGAGAAATAAAGCTGATAAGCAGAATGCTACAAGCAATGTGGCAGACGTTGCCCAGGGGAGCAATAGTGATGCAAAAGCTGTCTTATGTGTGACTGCTACTTCTTCAGGAGACGAATGGGTGCTGGATTCGGGATGTACTTATCATATAATGCCTCATAAGAACTGGTTTACTACTTACCAAACTGCAGATGGTAGAATTCTTTTGGAGAATAATGCAATTTGTAAGGCTATGGGGATAGAGACAATTCGGATCCGAATGCACGATGAGGTGGTGCGCACATTGACAAATGTGAGGCATGTACCGAAGCTCAAGAAGAACCTTATTTTTCTAGGGACACTCGATGACATCGGGTGTAGGTACACCACTGAATGTAGAGTACTGAAGATATCTCGAGGTGCCTTAACAGTGATGAAATGGGAGAAAGTGAATACTCTCTATCATCTGCTGGGAGAGACTATGACTGGAACCGCTGCTGTTTCATCAATGAGTCAGACTCCAACTTGACTCGATTATGACATATGCGTTTGGGGTACATGAGTGAGACAAGTATGACGATGCTGAGTGAAATGGGGTTGTTGAAGGGTCAGAAGATAGGAAAGCTGGACTTATGTGAGCACTGCATCTATGGGAAGCAGCACCGAGTTAAATATACTACAGTTATTCATTCGACAAAACAACTAATTAGATATATTCATTCAGACTTTTGAGGCCTGTCTTTAGTTCCTTCGAAAGGAGATGCCTAATATATGCTGACATTTATCAACAACTATTCAAAAAAGGTATGAGTATACTTTTTGAAGCACAAACATAATGTTTTTGATCAATTCAAGAAATTTAAGGCATTGATTTAGAAACAGTTAGATAAACAAATCAAGCGTCTGAGAACCGATAATGACATTGAGTTCTGTAGTAAAGATTTACCGAGTTCTACGAAAAAGAAGGTATTGTAAGACAGCACAGTACCTGGGACACTATAGCAAAATGGCATGGCAGAACGGAAGAACGGAACTTTGCTAGATGAGCTCGATGCATGCTTTCGCATGCAAGACTTGGCAATGAATTTTAGGCTGAAGCAGTGAACATGTCATCTTACCTAGTTAATCGATCTATATCGTCTGCTATCGAGTGGAAGACTCCTGAGGAAGTATGGTCGAGGAAACCTATTGAATACTCCGGTAATCCGTATATTTGGATGTCTTGCGTATGCTTATGCAAGTGATGGTAAGCTTAAGTCAAGAACGAAGAAATGCATATTTATGGGTTATGCACATGGGGTGAAAGATTATCGACTGTGGTGCACCGATCCTAGATCACCCGGTTTTCTAATCAGCAGAGATGTGATCTTCGATAAGACTATAATGCTTCGACGGAGGAGTTCTGAAACACAACCAGTAGAGAAAACAGATCATAGTGTCATTAGTGAGGTGGAGCTTCAAGTGGAGACTCTGGAGACCTCAAAGGTAACTGAAGTTGAGACTGTAGATGAAGCCACAATTCCTGAAGTGGGTGATAGTGAACAACCAGCAAAGCCACAGCACATTATAGCTGCAGATAGACAGAGAAGGCACATTAAATCACCGGTACATTATGGTTATACAGATATTACTTATACATTGACTATAGGTGATGAGGTGGAGACGGATGAGCCTCGTCTTACTCTGAGGTGATGACTAGTTCGGAGTCGTTGCGGTGGCTAGGAGCTATGAGTGAAAAGATGGAATCACACTGTCGAAATCAGACATGAGAGCTAGTCAAGGTACCCAAAAGCCAAAAGATTGTCGAAAGTAAATGGGTCTTCAAATGGAAATAGGGCATTCCTGGTGTCGAGGTAGCGAGGTATAAGGCGAGACTTGTGGCGAAGGGATATAAACAACATAAGGGCATTGACTACAATGAGGTGTTCTCTCCTGTGGTAAGACATACTTCTATTTGTGTTTTACTTGCCTTAATTGCTTCGCAGGATCTCGAGTTAGAGTAGCTAGATGTGAAAACTGCGTTTCTTCATGATAAGTTAGAGGAGCAGATTTACATGAGGCAACTAGAGAGATTTGCTATTTCGGGTAAGGAAGATCATGTTTGCTTGTTAAAGAAATCTTTGTATGGGCTGAAACAGTCTCCTAAATAGTGGTATAAACGTTTTGATGCTTTCATGACTAGTCAAGACTATACAAAAAGTCAGATGGATAGCTGTGTTTACTATAGGAGATTAGAGAATGATTCTTTGATTTATTTACTGTTATATATTGATGATATGCTGATAGGAGCTAAGAATATGTCTGATATTGATGTGCTAAAGAGGTAGTTAAATGCTGAATTTGAAATGAAAGATTTAGGTACTGCAAAGAAAATTTTGGGTATGGAGATTTTGCATGACAGAACTGCATGAGTTTTACGTTTATCTCAAAAGAAGTATATTGAGAAGATAGTGGCACATTTTAATATACAGTCGGCAAAATCTATAAGTACACCTCTAGCGAAGCACTTTAAACTTTCAAATAAATTATCGTAGCAGACTGAGGATGAGGAGGAGCATATGTCTTGTGTTCCTTATTCTAGTGCCATTGATAGTATTATATATGCTATGGTGTGCACTAGGCCTAATATTTCACAAGTTGTAAGCGTGGTTAGTCGCTATATGAAGCGTCCTGGTAAAACTCATTAGGAAGCTGTGAAGTGGATCCTCAGATATTTGAAGGGGACGACAGACGTGGATATAGTGTATTAGAGGGACAGTAATAGCAGTGAGACCACTGGTTTTGTGGATTCGGATCACACCGGTGACTTGGATAATTGCAGGTCTTTACCAAGGTACGTATTCACGCTAGCGGGTGGTGTAGTTAGTTGGAAAGTGTCCTTACAATATCACATTGCCTTGTCTTCGATTGAGGCATAGTACATGGCACTAATCTTTGTAGCGAAAGATGCAATATGGTTACAAAGTTTGCTTTTGGACTTTAGGTTAGAACATAAAAGTGTGGATATATATTGTGATAACCAAGGCACGATATATTTGGCATATAATCTAGTTTATCACGAGCGAACGAAGCATATCAACATTAGGTACCACTTCATCCAAGATGTCTTATCTAAGGGTAATGTTATTATTAAAAAGATTGCTATAGCACATAACCCGGCAAACATGATGACTAAGTCTGTTTCTTTGGCAAGCTCAACCTCTACTTGAGCTCTATTGGCGTCTGTGGAGAGTGAGCGCCCATTGAGGCGTTGGGAGAGTAGCATGGATGATGAGCACTATAACTTGGTTTCAAACATTAAGTCAAGGTGGAGAATTGTTGAATTATGTCTTAAGTTTGAATTCGGATGATGATTTATTATACCGAATTTTGTTGATAAAGATTTCTCAAGTAGAAAAAAATTCGTTGGATTGCACAAAGGATTTCCTCTTTGAGTCATCTACAAGAGGAGGAGCCGAATTCTTCTATCCACGGTGGGCCCCCACGCCATGGGCCTTCTTCTTTTAGCCGATGCAATCAAAGGGAAAGAGCTCCCTGCACGTAGACAGAAGGTGGTGGGGCCCAAGGTCAAAATTTGACCTTGGGCACACACACGTATTGCTTTTCCTGGAGATGGCACTCTTCGGGTCGCTTCACCATTGGGTCCGCATGGGACCGCCTCAGAAGGAAGAGACCCCCTGCTCCTTGGGCTTTTCTCATTTGGGCAGGCGACATTACTCCCAGGTTCCAATTCATTCTCTGGTTGATTGCTAAAAATCGTCTACCCACGCAGCAACTCCTTCTATCATATGGTAGAATTGACTATACCACCTGTGCTTTTTGTAATGAGGTCCCTGATTCCACTGACCACTTATTTTTTGATTGCCATCTAACGGCTTCTATCGCTTATTTTTAGGCCACTCGTTGCAATCTTCCCTGGCGTCCTAGGCCTTGGAAGGATAACCTCCTTTGGGCTATGCGGTTCCTCAAAGGCAAAGATTTTTTTCACATTATAGCACGGCATTCTTTTGCTGCTATGTGCTATATCATTTGGAAGAAAAGGAATGCCATTATCTTTCGTGGAGAGTCGGTCGTCCTTACTTCAATCAAAAATCACGTTATCAAAAGTGTGAAGGACAAAGCTGCAAGTTTTTCTAATATCCTTGATATCTCAAGGAATAGACGTCTCCAGCAGAGTTGGGGCTTCCACCCAACTATCTTCAGCGATCGACAGGAACATGCTTAGATCGGCGTCCTTCAACACCCTGCCTCTTCGGTATCCAAGTGTTGGCTTCTCTTCTGGCAGCGGAGGGTCTTTGCTAATCTTAGCTCTTTGTTGTCTCTCTTGGGCCTTCGGTCCTTGCTCTGTTTAGTCCGTGTTGTTCTTCTTTCCCTGTTTCTTGATTGCGCTCCCTTCCACTCTCCCTGCTTTGTATCGAGAGTGCAAGATTAGGAGCCAGTCAAGTTTTCTTGTATATTTGTTCAAAGCTTTAATACCATTTACCTTACCAAAAAAAAAAAAAAAAAGCTGAAAGAAGTATTACGCAGGGTTTCTTCTCTCTTTTTTCGAAGAGTGGCTGCTGCACCCGTACGAAGCCACGTAGTCCACGATCTTTGAAGCTGCAAGCCACGCGAAGTCGTACGTAGAAAGTATTGTTTTGAGCTTGAACGTATGATAATTTTGTGCCATGAGTTTATACCCAAGTGAGTTATTTATTTATAAACACTTTTGATTTTTGGTTAAATTTAGGTGTGATAAACACTTGAGCGATTGAGCGATTATAAACTTTTATTCTCTTATTATAGTGGATTATTTGCTACTGACTCTCCCCATAGACGTAGGTACCGATACTTGGACCAAACCACGTAAATTTCTGGTGTTCTTATTTTTCTCATTTATTTTCTCTGGCAATTTCGTGTTAACGTAAATTGCAAGATTATGTTGTTTCCGTGTATTATATCCCAACAATAATCTCTCTTTTTTTTTTTACAGTGTTAACTTTAAAAGTGTAATTTATTATGGAAAAATTCAAATGAAAATGCTAAAAGTACCCCTTACACACCTGTCAAGGGCCGTTAACTCTACTACTTTACAAATACAAAAATTCATATTCGAATACTATTTTCCAATTCTTCAAGGGTCTCGATTAGTGTCTTTATGACACTAGTTAATAAGATGATAAATTTACTCTATTACATCCAAACTCTTTACTCTCTAGTCTTACTTAAGTCAAAGAGTGATCACTAATTATAGGTGAAATTACAGGTCACAAACTAATTGTCCAATTAAAAACAAACATCATCTATCCATCCTTGTAAGCCAAGCGTACATCCGTGTGTCCTCCACCGTGATATGCATGACACCCAAGAGGGAAAATCATCATCGTTTTCCATCATCAATCAAGATCGTGTGCTCCGAATTCCCCACGTGGGGCTCCCACAATGGTCAACAGTCAACGCCAATCCCTTGCTCATCACTACCGCGATCGAGTAATTTTTCCCCTTGAAATGCCCACGTCCCATAGGGCAACGGTTTTAATTTCGATTTCTTGGTGGTGGTGGAATTTTAAATAATAATAATAAATTTTAAAAATATTCACCTGCTTTTATTTTTGTCCACCTTTCGATGCCCACTATTATCTCTCTTCCCCACTTTTGCTTTCGCCTTTGCTTGTGCTCAACGTTCGGTAGCGGAAAGAGAGAGGAGGGGAGAAAATAATATTTTATGTGAATTAGAATGAGAATTATCCATACACTAATTTAGAGATATTCATAAGTCGATATATGCATGGAGGTGTTGGCGGAAATTCGCAATCGAATCGGTGCATGAGGCTTATAAGTTCATATGTGAGAACGAAATAAATTAAAATGTTTTTTCATGATTTTTATTGACGAGACAAAGGATTTCTTTTAAAGATGTGCTACTAATTACATTTAGTTTTAATTGAATAGATTTAAAATGGTCTGGGTCTAATTAGTGGACCAATATAATAGGGTTTTCTCTTTACCGAAAAGATTCATGCCAAAGAAAATGATAATTTAGCTCAAAACTCAAATTATATTATTAAATTCAATTTTCAATCCAAATTAAATCGCACTTCTTACCAATTTTTATCAACTGAATCAAAGGAAACCAATAAATTAACAAAACCACCAATATTTATACACTAATTTTTTATTCCATGTGTAAGTCATGCGAAAAATTTCTATTGTCTTGGGTAGAATGCCTTTATCAAGTGATTGTTCATAACTTTTTGTAACAATCTGCTTCATGTAAGATTTCATCCATTTAATTTGAGTTGACCTACATTTCAATCAAATCATAATCAAACTACTTAGTTTAGAAAAATCTTGAACCAAATAAATTATAGTCCTTTAATCCCACGGTCACCAAAAAAAGAAAAAATCAACATGCATTGTATCACATCGGAAGAGAAAGGGTGGGCAAGAGGTACCAAATCAAAAGCACTTTATCCTTTTTGGGCTGTTGAAACATTAGAATAATGTGGATAATCTTGTCATAAGGTTAATGGCAATTCCTTTATATAAGGATTATGCATGATTAATATGAATGGAATGAAGTATAGAGTGCATGAGAAAAGATTCGAGCACTCCCTTCGAACTTGAATGACAGGTGGAGTACCTTTTAAGATCTCTAGTGATAGTTCTTCTGCTACGAATTCTAATTCTGAGGTTAATAATTTAAGGTATTTATAGATAAGAATGATTGGCGAATAGTGTTTTGCCATGTGGTGAATCATACAAGTAAAATCAAATGGAAGATGTTTGGCCATGTGTCAAGAGAATACGATTAGATGGACATAAAGACTTAGATTGACATTAAACCACCGAAAAAGGGTAAGGCTAGTATCAAGTTAGATCTTCCAATCCCATCTCCAGCTCACTAAACTACAACTCTTAAGTAATCCCAAATGAATAGACATAAATCCGGATCCTACCAATAATTCGTAATTAAACCCAGTAGAGGCCACGCGTGGCCCTAGTTACATGAGGTATAACTATAATAAGTATTTAGGTATAAGCCATCGATAGCGAATTCAGAAAATTTCAACGAATGATAATACCGTTTGCCATCCATATAAATATCACAACAGAAAATACGGCCAATTGATAATATAAATTCAATAAAAAGACAAAATTTTCCTCCAATCCTAGTTGGAAGAAACTCCCCTAACAAAGATTCCAAATTATGAGTTCATCAGCAACAGCATTCGCCTTGGTTTTGCTTCTGTTGCTGGGTATGTGGTTACAGCCAAACGAAGCAGGAAGGATGCTCGCCGAAGAAAAAGATGGAGGAGGAGGAGGAGGAGGAGGAGCGGCAGGGGCAAGTTGCTGGCCGAGCGGAAATCCATGCCAATACAGTCGGTGGAGCGGCGGCGGATGCAAGCTGCCCAGATGAAAGAACGGAAGAGGTGAAGGAGTGTAGTAGGAAGTCGTTCTTATGGAAGAGGGTGAGGTTAATTGTGTGTCAGCTGGTTCCTTTCTTTCTATGATTTAAGTACGAGATAAGTCTAGTTGTAGCATCGATAAAACCTGAAAGAATATGGATATAATATATGCAGAAATTTCATTCTAAAAATAATTAAAACTAGTAGTTCATGCCAGTATTTTAGAATATTTCAAAGTTAATATCACAAAAAACTACAAATTAATATAACTATAATAAATTTACTCCAAACCCATTTTTTTTATTTTAACAAATCTAGCGGGTCTCTTACGGCTGTCAAAGCTCAGCGCAGCATATTATGCGGTAGAAAACAAATAAGTGGTATTCATGATTTTATCAAGAGAATGCGATGTTTATCCAAATGACCTGTTCAAGCTATACTCCGCCAATGGACTGAACTCCCACCATTCATTGATAAAGATATGTCAGGAAAATATTAATAAAGTATCGACTACCAAAAAAGTAGTTAAAACTGCTGTCCACCATGTTTATTCTAATTAAAATCATTTACAAACAAACAAAAAAAGTAACACGTGCTAATATACTTTACTTTTGTGTTTATTCTGGAAAGTGATTACCCAATAAATTGTCAAATTGTACTTTTCACCAAGGCGTTGTCAGCCATGTATCATAAATTGGAAGTAACTGCCCAGTTTATTAACAAATGACAATTGCTCACGAAGTGGTAAAAAACTAAGTTGGTTTTTTTTTTTTTTTCAGTCTTACTCTATTCCTACACTACATTCAATCTCAGACTTTTGTCCTGCCTTTTGCAGGACGTGGAAGTCAAAATCCACTCCTGAAACTTACGCGTCCCCATCCCATCCCCCCGAGAATGTAGGGATTTGAACCCCTCACCTCACCCTTCCATGTTGGAAGAGTGGCCAGTAGGGCGAATCTCAATAGTTAAGTTGGTTATTATCACTGAAAATTACATTCAAGAATGAAGCCCAATAAGATAGGAACCCTATTGTCATATTATTCTCTCGTGAGTGTCTTGTTCCAGATTTGTCCACAGACCCAAAATATCTACTCGAGCAGAATAGATAATGTTTGTAAAGCCCTTTCTCATTAGTCACTTGACGTACGTGGCTTATGTCATTGATTAATACAACTGAGCAAAACATTTTTTTTATTAGCCGTTTTCATTATTTCCTTCTTATAAAAGATTGTATGAACTGTGTGCGCAACCTTAGTATCAGAGGTTGCGCACTTGAGTCAGCTACAGCCTAATATACTAGTTGTGGCCCGGGGATGGTACGCAGCATGCTGCACGGACCTTTGAACTGGGACACCTATTGACCCAAAGATCTTCCGGGTCTATAGGCCTATTTGGATACTTGTTAGTATAATTGCCAAATTTATATTGATTGAATCTAATGACTTGAAAAAAAAAGAAAAGATTTTAACACATTTTTACATGAAGGGCGGTCTTATTTTCACATCCCTTTTGACAAAAAAAACGTACCTTTCTTGAGGTAATTGGCTAACAAATCCTTATAACGTCCGATTTAGTCAAACATATGTTGATGAGACATTTTTACTCTTGTTCCTAATGCTAAATTCTTCTACAAAGCATTTGAGATTTGAAAGATGACAGAAAAAAATTAACAACTTTCTCTGGGAAAATTTGCAAGAGGATGAATGATAAAATGAAATACTGTTAAAAAATGCATAAGCCTATTTATAAGTTTTATTGTATGACTATTTAAGTTAACATATTAATCAACAGATGCATAACCAAAAAGAGATATACGTGCAAACTTTACAAATATTAAGAATCATTGGAAATGTCCTAATTAATTTTTTAAACTCTCGGACCACCGTGCCACAGTAAGCTCTAGTTTTTCCATGAAAGTTTTCTCTTTAAAGTTTTAATACACCATCCTAAAAGGTTTATGTCTTGATTGCGCCTATTGAAAAATCCATGATTTTATCGCATCCTGTACAAAATTTGAGGCTTTCAATGGATTTTTTCATTGTCTTAAATAGAAGGGTTTAGTATAATCAGTACTAGTGATGTCACAATGCTGTGCAACTGGATGAGAGAACTCTATCAAGTATACAGAGCTATACAAGCAAATTAGTCCATTATACTACAGGAAAAATGAGGACTCGTGTGTATAGAAAGAAAAAACTTATGGAGGTTTTATAGAATATAAGATCTACAGTCACTCCATTAATTACCACCACACCTAAAGCCACCACAAATGATGGACAAGACTATGATCAGAATCAAAGCAACGACAATGCCGAGAACTATCGGCTTTATTTTCATGTTCTGCAACCACATCTTCCTTCTGAGTCGGGTCGCCTGCTGCCGAAAATCTTGCGCCTAAAAGTAGAAAATGCAATCATAGAGAAAGACGGTAGTCTTTGTTCTATCGCCAAATTAATCACCAATTTCTGCTCCTTCCGTACATTTTATATGAGAAGATTGGGAAGAGGAAAGCAGACTATTGGAAAGTAATAGCACTTAAACCTTTAAAAGGTTCAAATAACACTTCTTATAATAGTGGGAAACTTCTTAGTGAGCTCTTATTTGATGGAAAAGCTAGCAACATAGAATCAAAAGTAGAACAGCAGCAAGAAATTCACTAAATTTCAGGGAATGATGAGTATTAAAAAGTCCAATCAAAAAGCTTAAGCTGTCATATATAACTCATTGTCAAGTGATTTAGGACAATATTTTAATGATACAACAAAAGGAATGAGAAAAGGAATAGGAGCAGAGGATACTGAACTGGGAGTACCCAACATTGTTCATGTCCATCAGCTTCTCCTTGAACTATTTAATGGCCTAAAGACACTAAACTAGATGACACGACAACTGCAGTTGATAACATCTAGGCTGAAGTGATGTGAGGAAATGAAACATTTGCACTAGAGCGAGAAGACGATGCGAGTTCAGGCTGTCCGGATTTTGATACATAATCTGCTCAATTGAGCATTCAAGACTTGAACAAGGAATAATTACTGTTCACTTATAAGCGAAACTTCTACACTTCCAATTTAAAAATTGTCGGATGACCCAGATAAGTAGGCTGTACTAGTAGCTCGACTAATTCAGGAGACTGGAAGAAGACTCTAAGGCCCTATTTGGTAACCATCCAAATAATACCAAATTCTGATTCTTTGTTCTCGGGAGTAGTTTGAGAACGGAATCGCGTTTGATAAAAATTTTGTTCGCGGGAACGGATTTGGAGTAGAATCAAGAATAAAAAAAAAATTAATTCTTGTTCTGGGAATAAAAAAAGAATAAAAAAAAAGTGGAACCCTTCTCTCCCCTCCTCTGTTGCCGTTCGCCACCGTCGACCACCGCCGGTCACTGGCAACTAGTCCGTCGAGCTCGCCGGAGGCTCGCCAGATCTGGCAGGGCTGGGTGAGGGCTAGGCAAGCCTCGTCCAGCTGCTAGAGAGGCTCGGCCAACGAGGGCCAGCCTTGCCGAGGGTCACCAACGCTCCGGTGAGGTCTCTGGCCCTCATCTGGCCGGTCGCTAGTCTCGCGACCAAACTGAAGAAGAAGAAGAAGAAGAAGAAGAATACAAGAAAAAAGAAAAGAATACAAGAAAAAAAGTATAAAAAGTATAAAAATTATTTAAAAATTAAAAGAAATTGATTTGGAACGGAATTAATGAGCACGGTACCAAACGCAATTCTATTCCAAAATTAGAAATTTTGAACAATTACCAAACGGCTTAAAATACTTAAATTCTGTTCTCGGGAACAGAATAAAAAAGAATCATTTCTGATCAGAATCTACTCCTGGGAACAGAATCGTTACCAAACGCGCCCTAATTATCATGACTCATTCACCAGATCCTACTTCTTACATACAATAATAGCTCGTTTAATAAGATAAGCCAACATCGCTCCAGGATATCAAACATAGTAGACTGCTTACTTGAGATTGAAGATTCTCTGTCTTGTTGAGCATAAGCTTAGGTAACGTTTGTTATTTTTGTTTCTGTTCCCCCGAACAAAAATTTATGTTCTTTTGTTTTGGGGAACAAAAAAGAACAGAATCGCGTTTGTTTACACTTTTATTCTCGAAAACAAAAAATCTATTTTTTTGTTTTCGGGAAATTTGGAACAGAAACAAGAAACAAGAAAAACTTGTTTCTTATTCCCGAGAACACTTTTTGAATAAACAAAAGAACAAAAACACAAAATTTGTTTCTTTTTTTATTTATTCTTTTTCTCCTTTTTCTTCTTCTTTTTTCTTCTTTTTTTCTTTGGCTAGTTGTCAGCCTTGGCCATGGCCAATGACCGGCCGTCAAGGGCCGGCAACCTCACCAGAGCATTGCTAGCCCCCGGCGAGACTGGGCTTGGATCTAGGTGAGCTCGAGCTCAAGCTCACCCAGCTAAGGTAAGGCCAAGTCTCGCCGATGGCCTGGTGAACATCGGCCAGCCAGCGACTAGCCAAAGAGAAAAATAAAAATAAAATAAAATAAAAATATTTAAAAATTATTACAAGTTTATCAAACGTGTTTCTGTTCTTTTTCTATTCCAGGAATAGAAATTTTATGCAGTTACAAAACGCATTCTTCTGTTTAAAAATTGTTCCCCGGAACATAAATAATTTTTTATATTTTCTGCTCCCTGAAACAATTTTTTAGCAGAAATATTATCAAACACGCCCTTCACTTCCTCAATCCAGAACCTACATGACAGAGCAACATAAGTCTGACATTACACGCCGATTTCTCATAGTTCTGACTTAGTTGTAGAGTATAGCACAAGGTATGCCGACTCACCTTTTCTATATACTCCATCATAATTCCTTTCACTTCTGATGCCTGAGCTTTCACTTTGGCAAGTTTGCTGATATCTTCGGGATGATCCGCGCAGTACCGCATTTGCTCCTTCAGTTTAGGCCTATGTCAAAGCTCCGATCAGCATATCCTGTGATGTAGCACAAAGAAGTCACATTCATGGACTGACGAAGAGATGGCGATGTTTACCCGAATTCTCTGTCCAAGCTATGCGCCACTGCGGTCATGGTTTTTCCTCCGCCATATCTGTTAGCAAAATCGTCCTTGATTCTCTCGAGAAAGGCCATCGGAATCTGACAACCGATGGACTCAACTGCCACGACGCAGTATGCTGCAGAATTGAGATGGCCAAGTCAAGTTTGTCCAAGGAAAACTGTAAACACTCGACCACGAGTAGCTTTCAGACGTAGCTCGGAGCTATTGCAGCCACAAGAGAGACAACCAGCCACGCTAGAGAGAGAGAGAGAGAGAGAGAGAGAGAGAGAGAGAGAGAGAGAGAGAGAGATCATACTGAAGCCGCTGTGGACGAGGTAGCTGAACGTGTGGCCATCGCTGGTGAAAGTGAAGTGGTCGGTGCTGGGAGGGAGCTTCTGGAGGCACTGCAAGGCGATGCCGGCGAACTTCCCGCCGAACTCAGCGTACTCTGCTAACACCGCAGTGCCTCGAGCCACGAAGCTGTAGATCAGCGATTGGCGACCCATGTTTTATCGTCTCTTGAATTCGATGGAAATGGAACAAGAGCTCGATAGCGCAGCGACAGCACTCCAACCTCCGCAACGAGAACGAGAGATCACGCATCCATTTTGCAGAGAAGTCACGGTACCGCCACCGTGTCCATGCACTCCTCTTATGTTTTTTTAACCTCTAGGAAGAAGAAGACATGCAGTCCCTGAAGTTGCCTAGTTTCTTCAATGTGATCATCAACTACTTATCCTGTTTAAATACTTGAATTTACACATTTCTATCGATCATGTTGGTATGATCGCCGTTCGGTTCCAGTTGATCAAAATCGATGCATTAGTAGCGGTAGAAAAACTCGATGTGAAATAGGGTCAGTCCAATCCCAAAAAATCATTTTGTGCAATTAGATTGTAGCTACAATGGCCCGAAAATAAGTCCGAGTAAATGACTCATCATTCCGTAGTGGCAATGTTTCACTTAGTGATAGACATTTCAGCTAGGCATCAATCGATCCAAGAGTCATCGACTTCAGTTTGTTGGAAATGGAGACGGATGGACTTAATCGGAAAAACTATACAGGTTCGATGACTCAAATCACCTAAAACATAAGTTTGGAAAAAATTATATTAAAGCAACAATACAAGTGGGTCAAGCATCATGCTAAGTAATGATCTATTGGCATCTCTAAGTCCAACCATTCCATGCATGGTGTGAGAATCTTATAATAAACGTTTCGAAAAAGCAATTGAGTGGTCGTGCATTCGACGCAAAAAGTAGTGAGGACGAGTAGAAAAGGTAGTATGGAGTTGATCCCTAATCTCAATGAAACTTCCAGGAAGCAAACGATGGAAAAAGACGTTTTGGCCGCCACTTAACCCCATCTTTCCCTGCCAAGCATCCTATTGCTTGCATAAATCAGTTGTGTCCAAAATCAATTTTTGGGCGCATACAGCCGACAACATAATTGGGCCCAAAAGTGGGCTTAGCAATGGGCCATACGGTTGCGGCCCACTTCGATCGGTGTCTGAAAGTTTTTATTTTTTTTTTGGTCAGGTTGTCTGAAAGTATAATTAGGGTTTTTTTCTTCTTTTTTTTTGGGGGGGGGGGTTTTGTGAAAAGTGAAATGTAATGTGCATGCCTTGAAAAAGTTAGTAGAGTCGTAGACATGAATTATTAAAAAAAAAAATGGAACAATTTGAGATAAGCGAGTAGACAGTGAGCAATTAAACGGGTTTGGAGTTGGCATAAACGGATTCTTATCTTGAATAGGACAGCCTGTTTATGATTGGCAAATACCATGCCTGATATGGTGGTCAACCACTTAACCAGTTCAAACACAAATCAAAGCGCTTAATTTATCAGGTAAAAGTGGACAGAATATTAAATATGCTTTACCTCATTTGATACTTCATGTTTAGAGATTATTTTATCCTTAATAATTTATTGACATAACACTTGCAAAAAAAAAAGTCAATAGCATATCTTGATGACGTAAGGTGAGATTACTTAAATGTCTAAAAGCATGTTTGAGCATATTAAGCGCATTAACAAAGGTGTATTGTAGTTTAAACACGTATGAACGCGTAATTGTAAATAGGGTAACCTATTGCGTCAAGTCGGCCCCTATAATGACAGGTTTGATAATCGTATGAATCGCGTCATGTTGCATCATATGATCCATTTTATCATAAATGTTATGTTTGTGCCAATACAATTATATTGAACATTGCGACATATCCAGATTAAATATATTCGCATCATACTTCTATTTTAACGTAGTACCACACTTCCTAATTTCAAGGGCCTTAAATTCAAAGACTTGTAAAGTCCCTTTAGATTGGACAAAAGCACTATTCGTTGAAGTTAGGACACAAAACTTTCTTTAAACTTTATAGTTATGATATTAATAAAGAAAAAGAAAATATTAAGAACAAAGGGCATCAGATTTTAATAAACCAGTAAGCATAATGTAATGAAATAAAATAAGATTTTAAAACTAGGGCATGCTTGATTGACGCTAGCATGATTAGATTAATTTGGAATCCGGGTCAATTCAACGTGTTGGCCGAGGGCCACGACCGCGAATGGCGCCAGAAAGGAAGTCAATTTGTTTGAAATTGAATCTAGGGCAATCATAGCATACCATGCCTAACGGAATGGGATTTGAACTTGTGGGCGTTTCAGCACCGTACGATCGTGATGAATTAGATCTCCACGGTCTGATCAGATCAGGCAAGGAAACAGCCGACCCTTTTTGGCTGGTTGTCAAGTCGTTTGCTTGACGATTTTTGTTCCTGGTCGTACTTGCTTGACAATTTTTGGAAAAGGATCAATTGTATTGCTTAAATAAAATAAATAAACAAAAAAATTATTACTTGTGAAAATATTTAGAAATAAATTATTATTTATAATGAAAATATTTTTTATTGGCTAATTATTTTAAACAATACAAACGATTATTTTTAAGAATACATTTTTCATAGAATAGATGAAATTGTAGTAACATTGAATGAAAATTTAAAAAATTATTAAATGCACTAAAGTCTGACTTGTAACTGATGATGACGCATCTATATTGAATTTTTAAATATGTAAAAGTTGATATTATCACTTTTTAAGGAAAAGTCACAGATTACTGGGTCAAAACTTAGGCTTTATGGTTGTTCTTTAGCCAAATCATATTGAATAGGTCATTCGAACTCAGCTTAAGCATGATTCCGAATTTAACAGATCGATTTAGATGGTTGGATTCGATCTTGAAAATAACAAATAAAAAATCGATGTCTCAACATCTTGAGATTAAAGGTGTTTTGACCAAGAGAAACCATCTCAGAAATAAAAAGTCTCCATAATAATCATTTTTTTAATGACAATGTTAACATTGAAAATGTGATTTCTTATGGAAAATTCAAGACAATTCTATAATTAATTTTTTTTTAGGGTAGTGAAAATGTTAAGGATGCCCCTTAGACGTCCGCCGACGGTGGTTAATTCTACTTATAAATATGAACGTTTTTATTAAGAATCTCATTTAATGTCTTTAGGACACTCCTTAATGAAATCCTTAAAATAAAAACTGCCCAAATATCACTAATTATGAATGAAATTATGGGCCACAAACTAATTGTCCAATCAAAAACAGACATCATGTATCCACAGTTGTAAACCAAACGTAGGTACGTGTGTACTCCACCGTGATGTATTCCACCCAAGAGGGAAGATCATTATCGTTTTCCATCATCCATCAAGATCTTTAGCTCTCATTTGTCCACGTGGGGGTTCCGCATTGGTGAACAGTCATCGCCATTCCCTTGCTCATCACTACTGCTATTGAATAATTTTTACCTTTGAAATGCCTTCGTCCTATAGGGCGACAGTTTGAATTTCGATTTCTTGGTGCCGAGGGTGGAATTTTAAATAAATAAATAAAAACATTCATCCTGCTTTTATATCTGTCTACCTTTTGATGCCCACTATCTCTCACCCCCTACTTTTGCTTTCGCCTTTGCTTGTCCTCAACGTTCGGTAGCGGAAAGAGAGAGGTGGAGAAAATTATATTATAAAGTTAAGATAAGTTGGGATAAGTTAGAATGTCCATATGAATTAGAATAAGTATTGTGGACACGATATTTTAGAGATATTTGTAACTCAATATATGCATAGAGATGTCCATGGAAATTCGCAATTGAATCGGTCACATGAGGTTTATTAGCTCATATGTGAGAGAAATAAATTGAAGTGTTTTTCATTGACAAGGCAAGGGTTTTTTTTTTAAGGATGTGCTGGTATTGCATTTAATTTTAATCGAATGAATTTAAATGGGTCTAGGGCCAATTAATGGACCAATATAATAGGGTTTTCTCTTTACCCAAAAGATTTACACCAAAGAAAAGGTTAATTTAGCTTAAAATTCAAATAATATTATTAATTCAATTTTCAATCCAGATTAAATCGTGATTCTTACCAACTAAATAACAGCTAATTAGAATAGCTTGAATTGTTTTTTTTTTTTGTGTCGTAAATCAAAGGAAACCAATAAATCAACAAAACCACCAGTATTTGTACATTAATTTCTTTCCATATGGGTAAGTCATACAAAAAATTTCTATTCTTGTAGAATGTTTTTATCATGATTGTTCATAAATTTTTGTAACAATCTACTTCATGTGAGATTTCATCTGTTTAATTTGAGTTGACCTACATTTCAATCATAATCAAACTACTTAATTTGGGAAAAATCTTGAAGCAAATCGATTATAGTCCTTCAAATCATTAGTTTAATCCCACGGTCACCCAAAAAAGAAAAGAAAAAGCAACATACATTGTATCACATTAGAAGCAAAAGGGTGGGCAAGAGCTACCAAATCAAAAGCTCTTTATTCTATTTGGGTTGTTGAAACATAAGAATAATTGGATAAACTTGTCAAAATGCTACTCGTGATTCCTTTTTATAAGGATTACGCTTGATCAATATGAATGAAATGAAGTAGAG
Source organism: Eucalyptus camaldulensis (assembly GCA_019915185.1). Taxonomy (NCBI): domain Eukaryota; kingdom Viridiplantae; phylum Streptophyta; class Magnoliopsida; order Myrtales; family Myrtaceae; genus Eucalyptus; species Eucalyptus camaldulensis. The sequence continues at coordinate 11,917,326 of JAHSVA010000001.1, forward strand.
AGTGCATGAGAAAAGATTCGGGCACTCCCCTCAGATTCGAATGACAGGTGGAGTACCTTTTAAGGTTTCTAGTGATAATTTTTCTGCTACAGATTCTTATTCTTAGGTTAATAAATTAAGGGAATTTATAAGTAAGAATGCTGATGAGTAATGTTTCGCCATGTGGTGATTTATGCAAATTACATCACATGGAAGATATTCGGCCACGTGTCGAGAGAATACGATTAGATAGACACAAAGACTTAGATTGACATTAAATCCACTAAAATAGGTAAGGCTGGTATCAAGCCAAATCTTCCAATCCCATCTCCAAATCACTAAACTAAAACTCATAAGTAATCCCAAATGAATAGAGATGAATCCCTATCCTACCACTAATCTGTAGTTAAACCCAGTAGAGGCCACGTATGGACCTAGTTGCATGAGATGTCACTATAATAAGTCTTTAGGTATAAGCCTTTGATAGCAAATTCAAAAAATTTCAATGAATGGTAATACATTCGCCATCCATATAAATATCATGAAAAAATACGCTTAATTGACAATATAAATTCAATAAAAAAGACAATATTTTCCTTCAATCCTAGTCGGAAGAAACTCCTCTCGAGGATTCGAAATTATGGGTATCAACCATATACAAAGATAACGAAAATTACATATTCCTAATGGTTGAGTTCCTTTGAATTTTGTCATGATATTACTTTGGAAAGAAATCCTCTTTCTGAATTCGGTGTTGGTATATTGAAATCATAACAAAAAAGATTCTTTGGAGTCATCCATAAGTATATAATCCAAACAAAGTAAAAATTAAATTATCTAAGCTTATTTATTAATGATAATAAAAAACAAATAAATAAATAAAATAATAGATAAATAGAAAGCATATGTCCTCCATGAACGCTTGCCTCTCTCAACTCTCCCCTCCACCAGTAGTAGCGCAGTGCCAGTGCGCCGAGGAGAGAGAAAGCTGAACTGAAAAACTGCAGACTTAGAGAGAGAAAGCTAGAGAGAGAGAGCTTGGCGTCGTGTCCGTGCGCGCGGCGAGGAGAGAGAAAGTTCCCAGATGCTCTGCGAATGGGGAAATCTGAGCAGCGAAATCTGCAGCGGCGGCCACGTGGCGAGGGCGGCGCGGCCGGCGGCCGGGGCGGCGGCGGCGGCGGCGGCGGCTCGCGGTTCTGCTGCGAGAGATGTTCGGTGGGGCTCCGCCGCGTCGCGGGGGAGCTCAGCCCGCGGTGCGTCTTCGTCCTGCTCCTAGGCATCGCCGTCTTCCTGTCGGGGATCTTCTGGGTGCTCCCGCTGCGGAGCGCGCGATCCGGTTTCGATGCGAAGGATGCGGTGAAGCGCGGCGGTACGATTCTCGGGACTCAAGTCGTCGCTGGTCTCACGGTTCAGTGGGCCGCGACTATTTTGGTGTGCGGTTGTGTTCGTTTCTGCTCCAATTTTAGGAACTGACGCTGCGCGATTTGGTCTCTGCTGATGATTTGGTTTCTAGGGTTCTTTGTTTTGCTCGTATAGGAGCAGGTCTAGGAGCCGGGTTTTTCGGTTTCGTGGTGCCTGGGGACATTGTTAGGGTTTCGGCGTTTACCACTTGATGGGCATGTGCTTGGTTTTGGGGGCATAGTGCATTACTAGCGGACTAGCGGTAAAGTGTCTAAATTTAGAGGTCTCGAGTTTTCCAATATGTCACGTTCTTCCTGGAGATTGGGCGTTGCTGCTGTCTGTGCGAATCTGTGGGCAGATTTTACACTGTGGTTCATGAGCAAATGGTCGACAGCTTCTTCTGTAGTTCCGACTGCGATCTTGAGATGAGTTTGTTTCACTGAGGACCCAGACAAAATCTAGGATAGGAAATCTTGAATTAGAATAGTCAAGAGCTGTTTCCTAAGGCAAAAATGGTTATACATATAGGCACACGCGAGCCCGCACACCCCATTGAGGCCACTGAGAATAAATAATTGATGCGTGGTGAGTTTGGGTGAGAATATGGAATGCTTTGATGGAAAGAAAGTGTTTGATGTGTTTGCGAAAATTTAGCATTGGGATAAAAGAGTTTACTACCAAAGCATAAGGGAATGTTCCACTAATTAAGGATGAAGAACTTTAAAGGTTCACCACCAAAGAACTGGGTAAAGAACTGAAGGAATCACTAACGTGAGAGAGATCCTCAGATATTATCAACTGAAAAATCTTAATCCATACAACTGAGAGTTCACCTCTTATTTTTGGAGGGACTTGGATACTAAGCTTGGAAACTTTAAAGTAGGAAATCTTAGATTGGGAAATATTAAACTAGGAAAATATTAAATTAAGAAACATCAAATTAGGAAATAAATTTGAACTAGAAACCATAGAAATTAGGAAACAACCCTCCAGCCTTTAATTCAGTTAAAAGAGCCTTTATTTTTAAATTTCTAGAAATTCCATCTTGGACGCTTTCTTCTCAGTGGATCCATTGGATCATGTTGTGGCCAAAATCTCCCTTTACTTGCATTAACATAAAGTATTCTTTACTGGAAATAGTCCCTTCATTAATAACTTTGATGGATCTATAGCCCCTGAGAGTAGTGCCATTTCTCGAGTTATCTTTGAGGTAAAAGAAGGTACACTGAAATGCGATTCCTGGTGAGGGCAGCTTTACGAAAAGTGTCATTTAGATATATTACTTAACATCGAATTGAGCTGTGCATTCACTACTCTAGTTTGTTTTGATAGAGCAATTTTGCTTCCTGCTACTTTCTGTTGACATTTATATTTATTCATCAATGCCAAACTCATATTAATTAACGCGCTTGCAAACATAGGTTTTGTGCCGATCCACTTGACTTCAGACAACAGTTGAGAGAACACAGGGTATGTACATACCAAAGAAACAAAAGGATCTTTGAGAATGTCATTTCAAACTAGGTGGTGTTCTCTTAAATTGAGGGATATTTTTCAAGGATGGATTGTTATAATATCTCAGACAGATGAGATGTTTGATTTGATTAGCAAAGCTGAGGGATTCATATGTTTTCAATTTTTGACAGCCCTATGGTGTGCTACATTGTTGTTATACTGACTTCTCATCATTATGCAGAAACAAATAGCCACGTGTTCTATAGAGTATGTCAACTGAGTCACACACTCGAGGATTTGTATGGCGAGTGTGATTGATGCATTTTAAGTTTATTATAGCACTCTGGTGTGTTGACATTGTATTTATTGGCTTTTTCATTATTCTCTTGAATCAAATAGCTATTATGTCTTTAATGTGGCAGGGCTGAGTCATATAAGTTGGGGAGTTCAATATTTGATAATTCAAGCTCTATTGTTAGTTCAGTGTTGTCCTTTGAACTATGAGCGAATGTTTATTTATATAGGACAATAATAAAAATGGATGGTGAGAATATTCACGTGTGGGGAAAGAAGAATTTTTCTCTCTAGTGGTATTCTATCAAGTAGTTGGAGCTAGGCAAATTTAAAATCTACCAAATCTAAATGACTTTATTGCAGCCCGTGTTGGATGGTATTCGTGTTCATAATTGCTACTTTGTTTAAATGCTCTACAACAAGGTAAAAGAAAGCGCATCAACAGCACCTTCCTTTGACTCACCGAAATTGCATTTTTAGAAGGATGAATTTCAATCAAAGTCACCAATCTGGAGGATAAGAAAGTTGTTATATCTGTACATCTTAGTGTTCTACAGATAATAATCTGTTGTCAGTTGGAGAATAGTTTGATTGCAGACTGGTTGAGTCGGATAAGAGTATGAAGTATGTTATGCACACAAGAAAGTAGAGGAAAGAGTGGTGTGGGGGTATTCTAAAAGGATGATCTGTTGACTCTTGGACATAATATCCAAAGGAATTTTTTTTTTCCCTGAGTATTACACACAACTTTAAGCTTGATAGGCACTAATAATAACTTATTTCTCAATAAAGCTTTTAACTTCATAGACCTTTTGTAGTCTCTCCAATACTCTATCTTATTTGACGTAGATTAATGCTTTGTTTGGGAAATTGAGGACAATGGGGGAAAGACAATTTGGGTGGAAATATTTTAAAAATAAAAAAAAAAAAAATTTGAGTAGGTTATGGACGGAAAATTTAAAATAGTGGGCACTTTCTTTGGATTTTCCTCCCCATCATGCCTTCAACCATAGCATAAGTGTGGAATTGTGACACAAGCCAAAACCTATAAATACTGATGTTTGAATCTAATTTATCCTAACTAAAAATCATTGGATTGGTTCCATGTTCCATACTAGATACTTAAAATGTGACTAGTAAAGGATTTGCTTTTACCTTCACAAGTCGGCACTAGGCAAGCCTTACATCACCTTGTCTCTGTTTCTATTGTGTCTGATTAGCGTGTTCCAAGAATATTTTAGCTTATCATAAATGACGAATCCAGCTGGTAAGGTGTTCTCTCCATGCCCATGTAACAAGACAATTTATTCCCCCCTCTCTAGAATATAGTTTTCATTTGATTGATATGAGATAATGGCATGCTCATTTTTGTCCCTCTGGTTCTCACAAGTCCTGTACATATTTTTAGAAGGTGTATAAGTGAATGACTGCATGCTGTCTATTTATCAGACATGTATCGTGATGAGGCATTGATTGCTACATTTGTTGATGTTGCGGCTCTTGGGTGTTGAAAAGGTCAAATAGATTTCCTTTCCTGGTCTCTCTGTCCTGCTCACCCTTCCATCAGTTTGTGAGATAGATACCCAAATGGGCACATGCCATCCAAGCCTAGCCTTTATAACAATTTTTTGTGACTGAAAATTGAGCAGTGAGAAATGACATCAAAGGAATTAGTTTTACACTCATGCCTGTGAGTGCCTTTGAACTGGAAAAATCAACTTGTCCTACCATTGAGCTCTTACAAATAATACCATTAAGTGGTCCATGCTTTCTTTTTGTTATCTGTTCTTATGTTAATGACTCTTTCCTTTCTTAATACTCACTCAACCTTTGATATGTCTGTTTAACAGCCACTGTTCAGGTATCTTTTCGGTTGGAAAAGCCAGTTTCCGAGATTGTTATGTTCATTGGAAGGTTAGAATATGACATATACGGTGAAATTGGGGTTCCAGATACAAAGGTAATTGAATGTTACACTGCATATTTTGTTTACTTTTTAATCAGAGATGAAATTAACGCAGAAGTGGTTTGAGCAGGTGGCGGTATTATCGGCGCACCAATCAGGCTCGACTAACTATACTGATGTGGTGTTTGGCGTTCTGTCTGACCAACTGAATGGTCCAATTAATCAAGTGTGGCTAAGCGTTCTGAGATCGTATTTGATTGGCCTCTTCCTCCAGCAATCTAATCTAACCGTTACAGCCTCCCTTTTTGGGCAACCATCTGAACTTCAGATTTTGAAGTTTCCCGGGGGAGTCACTGTGAACCCATCTGTTTCAATTTGGCAGATGCCCCAGATCCTATTTAATTTTACTCTCTACCAGTCTATATATGGTATACAGGAGAATTTTGTTGAGTTCAAGGAACAGCTGAAAGAGGGATTGCATCTAAGGTCTGACGAGGTGAGCCAGTTGTCCAGACGAGTTTTACTGATCTGCACCATCTAAGTGTTTAGAATTTCATCCAAACCACCATTTTGAGATCTATTGTGACTGAAAAGTTAAAATTTCACGAATAGCATGATGTTGGAAGGCTGTTGTTCTGCAAAGTGTAACTTTGAAATTGGATAGGGGAAGAATCCCTTTTCATTTGTTTTCTAGGTGAAGTTGTTTAATGAGTTACTTATCTTATACCTGCTTCTGTACACATCCCATGTACATGGAGCATGTTGGTTCTTTGTTCAAAAATATTAATTTTCAAAACACAAGGTACACTGCATTGAGTTTAGTGTCAAGATCTTCTCGATCTTGCAGTGCTTCCAACAAAAGCTGCTAGATGAGATTCTAGATTAGCTTCACAATGTTTGTACATGCATTTTATGTTTCACCAGGAGTAAAGCATCTAATATGTTTATATGAATTCCTCCTTACTATCATCTCTGTTTTGTAATTTAGTTTTCTGTACTCTGACACTCTTTCCCTTTTATACTTTGCTGATTTGTTTCTCCAACAGGATGTATATGTGCAAATTACGAATATGGAGGGTTCAACAGTTGCTCGCTTTGTCACAATTGAGGCTTCTGTTATTTCTGATTATGGGAAACTTCAACCGCAAAGATTAAAGCAATTAGCTCAAATAATCTCAGGATCTCCTGAAAATCTCGGTCTTAATAATTCAGTTTTTGGTAATGTTAAAGGTGTCAGCTTGTCATCTTATTTGGAGGGCACCCTTACACCACCTCCAGCTGCATCGCCCGGCTTTGTGCCATCAGCTTCCCCGTATAGCTCGCCTTCTTCATATTCCCCAGCTCCCTCACCTCACCCGCATCCAGTACCACGTTGTCCTAAGTGTGAGATCTCTGTATATTTTGGCTACCTTTTTATCTCAAGTCCTCGAAGGATGGGTCCTATGTCAGGTCACACAACGGATTGTACATGTGGTGGGATCACAGTCGCTCCAGCCGCCTCACCTTTTCATTCTAGTCCAGCTCAAACTCCGACCTCTCTACCTCCTGCACCTGCTGTGCATTCACCTTATATGTCTCCAACATCACGACATTCTCCATCTTTCTTGCCAGGGCCAACAGTGTCAATCGCCTCCCCTCCAGTTAACGATAAAGGACTTGGAGAAGGCCCTGTATCCCCTTCTCTTGCGCCACTTCAATCATGTAAGCTTCTTAGTTTTGAGATGACATTCTCTATTTATCTTGATAATTTCTTTTTTAATACATTGTATGTGAGGGGTGGATTATGAAATAATTCAAGTGAAAGATCATGGTGAAGAATGCAGTAAACTGTTTATGCTTTCTTAAAGATTAGTTATGCTATGGTATATGCTTTAAGATCTGTTGATGCATCTGGATGGATCGGGATTTAAAATTGGCACTCTTCTTTGTAGAGCAGCATGATTTAATGCTGTTGGTAATTGAAAATTGTGACTAGTGATCATGAGCTTGAAATATATGTAATAATAGCACAACAACATTAATTATGTATAAGTTGAGTGGCATTTTAGGGCATTCGCTGTCAGAGGAGGGATAGATTGCATGTGGAAAATTTGGAGCATTGAGTTGATTGATTGGGATTGCAATAGAGTGATAATTCGCATCTTGGCTTCTGAATGATTCACAATTTGATTGATCCATCCCGTGTTCATAGTTCAATTCCACCTTTGGGGTGCAATCATTTTGAAGTAGATAGTTCTTATTTATCGTTGCTACACTGACTCTATTGTACCATCTCTTGATTTCTATCAGGGAAAAAGGGTGGTTTATCCCCTGACAGCTCTAATACATTAGGCTAGTTAGTTCAGAATAATTTTGAGATTCTGTCATCTGTTCATATTATTCAGTACTTGATGAATGAAGTGAGGGTGGACACCAGTGGATAGCCATGCTATGTCGCATTAATGAGTGAAGAAGGCTGCAATTTTATTTATTTATTTATTCTGTTTTCTAATTATCTTGATCAAGTTATACAACTAATTCATAGTGAGAGACTTTAACTTTCATTAAATGTTCTTCACACAGCCGTAGGTTTCACTTTTGGCTTTCATAGTAGTTGCTGGTACTTGGTGCAATCTTATTTGTTATTCCTGATTCAGAAGTCACCTTTTTTCTTTCCTTTGGTATTATCTCACAGCAAGCTCGATTTCTGTGTCAATTGTAATTTGATTTCTCTGCAACTTTCCTTTATGTGAGCTTACAGTTGGTAAATACAGTGACAAAACTTTTTACATCTTGATGGTTCTTCATATTATAATATGTTGTCTAGAGTTGCAGGTGGAAGGGTTTTCATTCTTTTTTTTTTTCAATTTAAATTCAAGAGTTTTCTATCTTTGTATATTGATGACATATGATTTAAGTTCTAATCAGATAAGAATCATGAGATCACATGTGCCATTCCAAAATTTAGCCACGTTTAATTTTTTCTGCATTTTATTGTTGGCTGTCTAGATTTGAAATGTTTTTTCTACTGGCTATCTTTACTGTCGGCCTTTCCATTTGTATTTGACACCACATGTGCTTTTGCAGCTTTTGCGGTGCCTCTGTCTCACATAGATATGCGGTTGCTGGTGCTCTTTACATTTCTGATTAATCTGCTGGGCTGGTTGAGTTCATAAATCTGCTAAACATGTGTTCAGAGGAAGAAAGATGAGGACAATGTCAACATGCTAACGTCCAGTTTTGTTCTCCTTCGGGAAGTTGAGAAACCTCTTCTTTTCTTGGGCAATCCAATCAAGGTAAATCGGTCAAAGCCAAAAAAGGTGGCAGGCCGCTCATCTGTTCTGTGTTACAATGTAACTTTACTCCCAAAGGGAAGCCCAACTCGAGGGTTATTTTGTGAATAGGTGAGAAACATAGGTTGCAGGTTCCAAAGGGAACTTTAATCATGTCAATGCAATTGTAAAAAATAACCCAAGGCTCCTTTTGGGCATCTGCAATGCGGGGCAGAAGCTATTGCCATAAAAGAAAAGGAATGGAGTACTAATAGTGTTATTTCATATGAAAATGATGGTGAAAATAATGCCATTGTCAAACTTATGCATCCTCTTGAATCTTGTGTGATTGATGGTTTATACTTGATCACAAGTAAAAGAAAAACTCCTACCGGAGTAAAGCGTATCTCCAAGTAGTATGTCACTCCTGCATAGAAGAATTTGCAATTTGATTATCATAGAAGTAGTAGTTTCCGTATCTCATTCTGTGATCTTTGAACGTCCTCTGATAGTTGCCAGGCATCAATTGAGCATGCCTTGCAGTTTTAACGAGAGATTTCTCCTTGCACCCTTCCATGGCCGGAGCAAGTTGCGGCCAGAATTTCCTTGGTTGAAATTGTTGTAACCTTTGCTTGATGTCTTCAATACCCAAGTTGTCGAGGATGGCACTCCGTGCATTACAGTAATGATGGTCGTGAACATAAGCATGCATCACATGTTTCATCTGGGTTTCTTGCAGTAACGTTGCAAGGGCAAAGGACAGCAGTTGCTAGTGTAGCAAACCTTTTGGAAAGGAGACATGCGAGTTTCTATCTTCACTCTCTTGCTAGCCTTTTTGATTTCTGCTTCTAGTGCACGAACGACGCCCATTAGAAAGGCGTCCCACCATCCTTGGTGGTAAACCTGGTTTTGCTTTAACAAGGAGTCTTCATGGCTTCAACTTAGAATTGGAAAACTGCATTGTGACGATGGTAAGGATTGACTGTCATACCTGGTGGGGACTAGTTGAGTGTTCAAGGAGTTCACATCCAATCGTAATATGAAAGTGAAGAACGGCTCTTGTCGAAAACTGAATTGGAATCTGTACATTTGCTCAGGACTGAATTCATTATCTTTCCCGGTTACTTTATTCCTTCCCCTTCGCTTTGGTACACACTTTAGGGGTGATGCGGATACAAAGGACTTATGGGTTTATACCACTCTTTTACAGAGTCTTCATCCTCTTCTTTGGAAGAACAACATGAAAATAGACCGATATTAAACCACTAGAGGTCATCACCCTCATCGCTGTGGTAAAGAACGTGAGTCATGCTCAGTAAAACATGTAACCCAAATTCAGAAAAGAAAAAGAAGGCAAATCTCTCTGCGCTTTATCCACACGGCAAAATCACTTAGAAGGGGCTTTGGAGTCTGGAGGAGGCTTGCAAAGAGCTTTCGAGGCATTAGAGTTCATAGAGCATGAGGATTTGAAGCAGGAAACTCTTTTAAGGCACAAATATAATCTTCTCTCGAAAGATTTCTAAAAGAGACTGCAAGCCAATGAAAAACTACACTAGCTCAAATACAGCCCACCTCTCTCTATTAGATCTCGGATCTACACCGCCTTTGGCGATCGCCCTCCTCGATGCTCCCCCTCAACTACCCCGCTCCAGTCTATACTTAGTTTGTCCATGTAAGTAGTCTGGAGTCCAGCTTAGCCCACCTTGGCCAAATTTTGGGTTGCGCGGTCATAGGGGCATGCTCCTACTATATAATACAATGATAGAATATATTAATTATCCAATTAAATGATGCTTTTAAGGTTTCCACCTATAAGTCCTTAATTTTCCTCACATCTGTCATAATTTACTCGAAATCATCCTATAAGGAGTGATTCAACTTTATGGGTTGTATTTATTGGAAAAATGACCAAAAAAGCCATAAATTTATTGTTTTTGTATCAATTTAGTCATAAATTTGGAGGACACCAGCTTTTAGCTCTAAGTCATTGCTTCCAATCCTATTCTTGTAATAGAATGCTTTTCTTTTTTTCAGTATGCCGCTTTGTGAACAGAGCAAATGAAGAGAGATCCAACCTAATATCATGAATTTCATTTGCCTGTTATCTCCTCATTTTTTTTAAGGAGAAGCATTCCTTTCCTATTCCTGGGCACTCTAGCTGTTTCCTTTTTTCATCTTCTTTGTGGGTTCGATGGATTTTTGTTAGTCCATCCTTTCATAAATTGGGTTCTCCTGGGGTGATCGAGCCCTATCTTTCCTTTTCATATATATGGGCTTCTCCAGGGGACTTGCCTTGGTAATTGCTTTTGTTGTGAGGATCTTAATCACTTCCGAAGCGGCGCCATATACTAAGAATATAATGATGCCGTTTGGGGACGGCTTTGGAGGAGCTCCCGCAGGCATCAGCACCGACGGCTCTTGATTAAGGGCACGTAGCCTTTGCCAAGAGCTCCACTTGGTGAGAAGCCCTATCACTCCCCAAATAATTCGATAGCACTGGAATGCTTATGTAAGCATGTGAAAGACCAAATTCAAACGCTTTTAAATATAGGCAAGAAGAATGTAGTGGCTTTAGCCAGGGCTGTGCTTGGAACTGACTCAATTTATTGATTAATACCCCTTCGGGTATGAAGAGTTCTCGATAGTTGCCGTGGCATGACATTGGAGAACTCATTGTTATTGCTTTCTGAATTTTGGCTTCACCAACATATTGTTATAGTAGCTAGGTGTTTAACTGTTCCCTTTCGCGCACTATCACAAACTTGAAGTGTAGAAACCGACTTTATCCTCTTCTATTTATTACCCCTAGAACAAAACAATCATCCTATAAGGAGTCCTTAATTTTCCTCAAATCTTTCATAATTTACTTGAAATCATCCTATAAGGAGTGATTCGGCTTTTTGGATTGTATTTATCGGAAAAATTACCAAAAAAGTCTTAAATCTATAACTTTTATACCAATTTAGTCATAAACTTTTTAATTGAACAATTTAATCCTAATCTTTTCGCATTGATACCAACCCAATTCATTTAGCTAATTTAGGTCAGAAATTACTGACGTGGACATCGGCCGACCGGCGTTAACATGGACATTTTTAATAATATTTTAGTATTTTTTTGAATTTTTAGAAAGTTTGTTTATTTATTCATTTTTACCTTTTCTTTTCTTTTTCTTTTTTTGTTGGCCATCACCGGCCACCACCGGCCACCACCGGCCACCACCCATAGCCATGGTTGCCGTGAATGTAATTATTGTATGACTTTTTTTGTACTTTTCCCATAATTTATTTGTAGTGTTCGTAACTTGATTTCATATGGATAGTAATATTATTGTTGTGGACGCTAATTTGATCAAGAGTAACATGAAAATGGTAACATTTAGTGATTAAGCACTTAAATAGTAAAATATCATAAATGGTTGTAAGTAATCAGGATCCTTGATAAGTTTTTGTAAATAACAAGTCAGCAATCATCGTTCAAATGCAGTAATTAACCTCTAAGTCTCATAAGGTTGAATTATCTAACTTTAATAGCTTTCCATGAAATATTGCAGACACCTCGATTTCTATTGTAAATTTTTTGTCCTCTATTTGCAATAACTTACCTTAGTTGTATTAGCATTCTTTTACAGTTCATTATTGTAATGGCTCTATCCAAAAGTAATTATCTTTCCTTAAATGCGTGATATTCCATAAACGATAGTAATATTAACAATTTTATGTTCAGCAATTTTTGTAATGAAAAAAAAAAAAAAACATATGGATGATGACCGTAACAAAATGAAAGTTGGTGAGTAGTTGAAAGTATCCCTAAAGTTTAGGGTTTTTAATATAATCTCTTAAAGGATAAATGACACAACTGTCCCTCATTGAACTTTACATTTGTTCAATATGGCCCCAAAATTTTAGCTTAAAATACAATTTTTGAACTTTTAATTTATTTAATATGGCCTATAAAATTTTAATGTATGTTCAATTCAATTTAATCCTTAAATTGTATGAAAATGTTAATTCAAGTTCAGAGATAATATTTATCATATTCATATAATTTATAGATTAAATTGAACATAGATTGAGTAAATTTAAAATTTAGGGATTATATTGCATATTAGATGGAAGTTGAGGGTTATTTATGTCATTAAAAGAAAATCTTAAAAGAGACAAATAGCTGAGGTCACGTCTCCTGTCATTCCTCGCCGCTTTCAAAATTTCCCGAACCCGACGCCTCCATCTTCTCCCCCTCTCTCTCCAAATTTTAGCGCGCCTCCCGAGCTCCGACGAAGGAAGGAGAGCTCCCCATCATCGGTCAGTGTTGTCGATTCCTCTGTTGTCTCTCGTCATGGTCGGTGTCCTTTTCTCATCGTTCTCTAGATTGATTTCTGGTCGTGGGTCGGTTTCTTGATTCCGGTTCGATTGGCTTGTGATTGAGTTTAGTGGGCTGCGGTTGATGAATTCTGGGTTTGGACTGGGGATGTCTTCTGGGTTGTCTCTCTTTTGATCGTGGACATCTGCCTGTTTGTCGTTTTGGCATCAGTTGTGGCGGCGGGTGGGTGGGTGGTGGGTGGGGTGGTTGGTGTTCTGAGGTTGGTACAGTAGGGCGTATATATTATGTGATGCGGCGGACTGTGAGTAGGGCTGGTAATTTCTGATACGAATTAAGTGGTTTGTGAACGATTGAATGTAAACGTGACGCGGATTTGATCGACACAAGTGATGTAGCGTAGTTATAAAGAAATTTAGTGTTTATGGGGACAATGGCTCTACTGAATTTGAATGCCCGATTGTGACATGTGAACACAAATTGCTAGGCTAGCCCTATAGAACGATGGATTGAAGTGTGTCACGGCTTTTGCCCTTAGTATACTTGGCGTGTCTTGTGTTGGACTGATATAGGTGTTTAGATGATCGCCAGACTTCTTGATCCCAATGTGGCTGATGCTGTGGTTGTGTGACCTGCAAAAAATCACATTCTTGTGCCTTGCTGTCTTGCAGGTTGTGCATTTTATGTGCTTCGACTTGACCACAATGGTTGTCGTTAAAGATGCTGCAGTTACCCGACCTGAGAAAAGTCAGGTTCTTGCTCCACACCTTAGGTGATTCTCGGTCCTGCTATATTTTTTTTGTGGAACTCTGTCACTCCCATGAACAGATCATTAGTAAATTTGTCCTTCTGACCGAGTCGATGCCATCGCCTTTCCTTTTGATTTTTTCTCATAGGAACAATAAAAGGACGAGGGAGACGACCACAGAGGTTCCCAATAACACCACTGAAGAATTGGTATGCCCCATTTGAACTGAAAATAATGATCCATCAATGTATGCAATAGGACAAAGGTGACAATGTTGCTCTTGTGTAGGATATTGATGAAAGATTGGACCGGCTGGAATCACGCGTCCTCAAGTTGCGCAGGGTCCTGTCAGAGATGTTAGAGGATGTAAGAAAGCTGAAAGCAGAGGTATCACGATTGAGAACTGGAAGGGGAGATGCCGTAGCACCAGAGCCTAGCCTAACTGACTCTGCATCATCTTGCATAACCGTAGATCATAGCCTCAGAAGCTGCGCAGATTCGAGAAGCTGCCTCCAGTGAACTGTGAGAGGCTTCGCCGTGAATGGGAAGGGGAGTTCCTTGTGTTTCACTGTGGGCTCCTTTTCAGGTTACCGCATGCTTTCTGGTTTCTCATTAGCTGAATTGAACGCTGGGGAAATAACTTGTTGACCTTTTAGTCAACTGATGTACAGATGAAACTGACTTTGTCTTTGGCACAATGGACGTGCGCCGTTAAAAATTTGGCGGATTTCATTTCAGATTTGACTTTAGACAGAGAGGTGCACCTCAGGCATGACCCATTTTCTGTGCTTGTCAAGTATGCTTTTCCATGTCGAACCCGTGATTGAACCGTTCAAGCTCGTGATTCTAACTTTGCTTGCTAGGCTGATTGAGTAGTCAAATTCACATATGTCAACCGTTATGCATGCATTTTGAGTTCAAGCTTCACTGGAGAAGATTGGAAGTTACTGTGTATCGAGTCGAGTCTAGTCAAGCTTGAGATCATTTCTGCTTAGAGATTATTACAAAGAACATTATGAAGTTTGCACCCACGTCTCAAATATCTATCTCCATTTCGGATTCTGAGTTTTTCACTTTCATGTTAAATTCTATCCTCATAACTCGATAATTTTTTTTGACAAAATTGCCATTTTCCTTGTCCAAAATCCTGCTGTCCCGGGTTGTCGCCAACCTCAGACTCAAGGCCGGTGACGGTTGCTGCTGCTTTAGATCTAGTCTGATCGAGGCTGGGCGACCTGATTCGGACCAGATTGGGGCCTGTTCTCCCATGGCCACTGCGAGCTCCACCATGGAGCTTGCCGATCTCTAGCTCGCCGGGCTTGCGACTCATGCCGGCACAAGATGTTCGAGCTCCACTTTCACTTGACGCTGCCTCCAGTGCCCTATTTGCAAATATCCCTAATCTTTTAACTTAGGCTCGACCACAAAAATGTGTCTAACACATTCTCCTAAATTGCTTAGGAAAATTTTGAAAAAATTTGCGAAGTCTATGTGAGCGTCGACCTTGCCATGTAGACTAACATCCACGATAGCGTTCCCGACAAAAAAAATGATAAGAGGAACTACATTGGCTATTTATTAAAAGGTTTATAATTAAATTGGTCAAATTAAAAAGTTTATGACAAAATTGACATTTGTATAATATTTTTATGTCCTTTTTGTAATTATCTATACAAAATAATGTGTTAACTCACAATTTTCGTTCCTAACATCGATAGTGAGCCACTCCCCCCTGCTTTGGCACTAACCCTATAGCCGTGTCACTTAAATGCGAGCCGCTAAAATGCCATTAGCTTCGTCTTGTCGCTTTTGAAGTTTGGCAGGCCAAAATTAGGTTTTCTCCATTTAGCAAAAGGGCGAGGCGCACCTCCATTTCCAACTTTCGTGACCGATCTCTCTCTATTCATACCTCTTGTATAATTAATCTGGCCGGTTTACTTTTAAAGTACTGTTCCTTGCCCTATATGGATTTTTCTTTACAACTGGCAAAAAAAAAATTATCACAGTTTCCATCTAAGTAATATTGACATCAACACGTGACACATGACACAATACAACATAACATACCGATATGCCATTTCTCAAAAAATAGAGAATTCCTATATGTTGGGATGTATTGTATATTAAATGTATATTTTTATTTATACATGACAAATTATTATTTTTATGATTATTTTAAATAAATTAATTTGATTCAAATTCATAAATAATAATAATAATAATAATAATAATAATAATAATAATAATAATAATAATAAAAGAATCTAAAATGAATTTATCTTAAAAAAATTAATCCACTATTTGTTAACATTGTTTATTGTTTCAATTTGACAAATTCAATTCCATTCTAATAATCTATAAAATTTCGGAAAAAAAAAAAAAGCAAACTCTTCATATTCTAAACTTGTGTGTCAGAGCGTATTGGAAAAGAAGATAAAAAAACAAACTTGGGGGTGAATTATATATCACGGGAAGTGAGAGTCGGGAGAGAAGAGAAGACTAAGTTTTAATTTTTCCCTATTTATTATTTATTATATTTTTTCATATTTACATTTTGACCCTCATTTATTAAAAATTTTTAAAATTGACCTCGCGCGAGAGTGTCGGGAGAGTTTATCAGGTATCGCATTTTCCAACACATGTTAATCAAGTGTCGAAGAGTGTCAGAGAATGTTGAACATGTGTTGGAGTGTCCGACATGATATGAACTACGAAGGCTTTAAAAGAGTATCGATACTTCATAGGTTTTTGTCACCACCATGGGCCTCAAGTATGCCTCTCTTTATTTCACTCTCTTGCATGATTAATCTGTTCGGTTTAATTTGTCTGTGATCTTTAAATCAATCTAATATGGGATCCATACAGTATTGAAGCATTCCTTCATGCCCCATATGAACTTGTTGGCCTCTTGCCTCCTTGGCAGTGTCCTTTCCTTCAGCTTCTGATAGACCGCCGCTTAGGCTCAAAATGACTCATTTACCCTTACCTGAGTCGCTTGACTAGAGAGAGAAACTCTAGGACACACTAGTTTTTATTGTTCAATCGCTTGAAAAAATACAAATGATGGGAACCAATTGCTCATTTGATCCAACAATGGAGATCCAATCTCCCAATCTACTAATTAACCCATATGAATAACAATTCTCAAGAACACACATATATATACATTTCCATTAACTCTGTAAGAGTACTCTGGAATTCTCATGAGAACCTTAGACCTCAAGAAGCTTCAAGGCATATCTCGATCATCTTGGCCATCTCCTTAGCCTGCGGAGCCTTGACAACCTTTGGTCTATAACACGAGATCAAAACAATGGCGACTCAAGCTTTGTAGCTTGACTATGATTGCTTGAGCTTCATAAAGCTTATGGAACGAAGGAGATTTGGAGCTCGCAGCCATGGTAGCTAGAGCTTCTTCGAGTTTGCGTCCATGCCCACTCGAATTTCTGAGCTTGGGGCATGGTTGCTTGAGCTTCCTAATGTCCCTTGGCTTTTTAATTTTTTTTTTTTTAGTTTTTCTCCCCTTAATTCTAATCTTTTTTTTTTTCTTTTATAGTCCTTTTATTGTAGAACTTTTTTTATTTTGGAATTTTCAAGTTATTTTTTTAATATGACACTTGGTGGCGCTACATTAGCGGCATGTGTGCTAAATGAAGGAACAATAAAGCCACATCAATATTTTTCAATAACCAAATTAAACCAAGAATAACTTAAATTGCACCAATTGGAAAGATATGTTTTAGAACTTTATTACATTTTTTTTTTTGATTTTTTAAGAATCAATTATATTTTTCATTTTTTTTAAGAATTTGATTGAGGGGATTATCAATTTCCACTTCCTCAATCCCTCAATCCCAATAAGAATGGCTCGCAATATTAATTCATCAGGCGATATAAAAAAACTCTTAGGTTACGTTTGGTCATCCGAATTTCTAACTATGAGGTTGTATTTGGTAGTTGGGATAAAATTCGAGATATAATATGATTTATCATATTCTACGTTTGGTGCTCGCTTAGGATAGGATAAAGTCGGATATAAGGGGGATTTAGGCAGGATAAAATTATCCTATGGGGGAGGTGGGATAAAGGTGGATAGGATTTCTAAGACACGCGGACCTCTGGAGTGCCTTAACTTTGGCCAAAGGGACACTTAAGTGCCATAACTTACGAAAGGTACACTTAAGTGCCAAAATCGGAGTAAAAGGGATCACTTGAGTGCCAATCCGGCGAAAATCCGGTTAAAATGTCGACGTGGCACTTTTCCGGCGAACTGAGCTTAAAATAACGCCGTTTTGTACGCTGACATGGCCAAAACGGCGTTATTTTGGCTGACGTGGCAAAAAAAATAAAATTAATTAATTAATTAATTAAATTTATTTAAAATATTTAAAAATAATAATTTTAAAATTAAATTTAGTTAAAATATTTTAAATTAATAATTTTGAAATTAAATTTAGTTGAAATATTAAAAAATTAATAATTAAAAATTTAAAAAAAAAAAGGAAAGGGGGAAGGCGGCTGAGGGATTAGCCCTCAGCCGCCGCCGCCCCGCCGCCGGCGACGGCGGTGGGAGGGTCGGCCGGGGTCGCCGGGCCCTGGCCAGGGGCTGGCGACCCCGGCCGACCAGCGGCGAGGGCTCACGAGCCCTCGCCCCAGATCGGGGCGAGGGTCGCAGCCCTCGCCCAGATCCGGCGAGGGTCGGCGGCCCTCGCCCGTCCGGGCCAAGGGCCGCCGACCCTCGCCGGATCTGGGCAAGGGCTCGCGGCCCTCGCCGGATCTGGGCAAGGGCCGCGAGCCCTCGCCACAGATCTGGGGAGGGTCGCGGCCCTCGCCCGGCCGGGCCAGGGGCCGCCGCCTGCCGGGGGTCGCCCCAGCGGGCGGCAGCCCTTGGCCTGGCCGGGCGAGGGCCGCCGACCCTCGCCGGATCTGGGCGAGGGCTCGTGGCCCTCATCAAGATCTGACGAGGGCCGCGAGCCCTCGCCACAGATCCGGCGAGGGCTCGCGAGCCCTCGCCGCCGGTCGGCGGTCGCCGACCCCTGGCCAGGGCCCGACGACCCCGGCCGACCCTCCCCTCACCGTCGCCAGCCCTTCCCAGCGGCGGCGGGGCGGCGGCGGCGGTGGCAGCTGAGGGCTAATCCCTCAGCCGCCTCCCACCCTTCCTTTTTTTTTTTTTTTTTTTTTTTTTTTTTTTTTTTTTAATTTTTTTAATTTTTTAATTTTTTAATTTTTTAATTATTATTTTTTAATATTTCAACTAAATTTAATTTTAAAATTATTATTTTAAAATATTTTAACTAAATTTAATTTTAAAATTAATTTAATTAATTTTTAAAATTTTTTTATTACATTAGCCTAAAACGACACCGTTTTGGTCACGTCACCGTGCAAAACGACGTCGTTTTGGGCGCGCTTCGCCGGAAAAATGCCACGTTGGCGTTTTGGCCGGATTTTGGCCGGAGTGGCACTCAAGTGATCCGTTTTTCTTTAAATGTGGCACTTAAGTGTACCTTTCGTAAGTTATGGCACTTAAGTGTCCCTTTCGCCAAAGTTATGGCACTTGAAGTGTTCTTTTGCCGGATTTCTAATATCCATAATAAGAAAGTTATTTTTCTAGAATAACAAACTTATTAAATTAACAAAATTGAAATTATATTTCAATATAAATAATATTTGAATTCTAATATAAGAAATTAAAAATAAAAAAATAGAAATTTATTTTTAATTAATCTTATTTTAATTTATATATTCAACTTTAATTCTATCTTATAGTAAATATTCAATCTATAAATTAAATATTTATATTTATTATATATTTTAAGTATTTTTGTATTTTAGGTATATTAGTACAGTTTACTATCTAATAAAATTTTATTAAAGAATGATGAAAGGGGAAAAAATAATAATAAAGAAAATAATATAAAGAAGAGGAAAAAGAGGAAAAATAAAATAAAATAAAAATTAGGGAATAATGTTACGAGAGATTTTTACCATCTTTGTTTTTGAACATTTATGTTCATTTATAATGACATGCCATTTATATCAACAAAATATACATGATATGATGTGAATATATCCGACTTTAATATTGCGATTCACCAAATAATTAACAAGATATAAAAAAATCAAAGGATTTCATATCTTATCCTATCAAATCATATCTCGAATAGAAATCCGGACAATTAAGGCTGCGCATGACAACGCTTCCTAGCTGGGGAAGAGATTTATTTTATTTTATTTTAGAAATAATTCTTTTCTATTTTTATTCCGGGGAACAATTTCTGAGTAAACAAACTCGTTTGGTAACTACACCAAATTTCTACTCTTGGAATAGAAAAAGAATAGAAATGTGTTTGGTAAAACAATAATTTATTTTTTGCATTTATTCATTTTTTATTCTTGCTTACGGATTGCCGACCGTCTTGTCCGCTGCTGTCGCTATATGACCCCCTGCAGCCGACCGTCACTGGCGACTGCCATTGCAGAGCCCATCGGTTGCCGCCTCTCGCAGCTGATCATCGGCGGTCGGTGGTCGGTAGCGACGACGGCTAATGGGCTCTACGGCGAAGGTCGCTAGTGACGGTTGGCCGCGAGCGGTCGTGTAGTGGCGACAATGGCGACAACCGGCGGGTGGCAATGGCTCCAGGAGATTGGAGGTGGCCGCGGCAAGAGAGAGAAATAAAAGAAAAAAAAATTGACTTATTTCTAGAAATTGTTCCCGAGAACAAGAAGCTACTTTTTTTTGTTTCTCAAAATTGTTCTCAGGAACAAAAAATTAGAGATATTGTTCCCGGGAATAAATGTTTTACCAAAGAGATTTCTGTCCTTTTTTTTTTGTTCCGGGGAACAAAAGAATAGAAATTGCGAGAAACAGAAACGTTACCATGCGCTGCCTAAACAACTTCAGTCTAGTTGTAGTGCTTCTAGCAGTTTCTATATAGCTTATCAAGACCATGCATAAAAATTATTTCTGGAACGCATGATAGAATGAAGTATGAGCATGACATTGTTTGATGCCCCAAAGTATATCATATAGAGGTATAATAATGAAAGCAATCTTCTACACCATGATACGTTCATGATTTCAATTTAAAAAAAAAATTGTTGGGATAAGGGTGCGTTTGCTTGAGTGAAGAAGTTTCATGCAAATTAGTTTTAAGAATTTTCATGGTCTTGGTAAGGATGGGCTTGGCGAGGCCTAGGTGGCCCCGCCTAATGAGCCACTTCGGCGATTTTGGCATGTGGAAAGCTATGAAGGCAACCACGAGTACAACCGAGGGGATTGCTCCAGCAAAAAGCATCACACGCCATACATATTTGAGGAGGAGTTTAGAGAAGATATAATTTGATAGATTGCCAAAAAGAGTGCCAACGTTAATACACACCTAAATAATGGAAACAAAAAAAAAATGAAAAAGATGTCACAAAATTAGAAACGAAAAAAAAGAAATTAAAATAAATAAGCATCTCAGGAAATGACATTAGGATGCCATGAGAGAAGGCAAGCGAGATCTTGGTCGCGTAGACTGGGGCAATCGTCAAGGTGAAGCTTGCGCCGAGGCTGACCAAGGAGCGACCGACTAGCAACATGGCAAGATTTTGGGCCAAACCCATAATGAATGGCCCAACAAAATATATAGCCCCTGCCATCACATTTGTCTAATAGCGACCAAACTTCTCATAAATCACTGTCGCTGACACCACCCCAAGCAATTAGAACATAGCAAGGATGCCCGCAAATCACTTAGAGCCAGGTCCACCTTAATATGTGGCAAAAGCCCAGTCATCAACAGTTGAATTGCCAAAAATTCAAAATAATAACGTACGTGCGATAAACATGCAACATACGTGCAATATACGTGTAACATACATGCGATATAAATGAATTTTCATGGTCTTGGTAAGGATGGGCTTGGCGAGGCCTAGGTAGCCCTGCCTAATGAGCCACTCTGGCGATTCTGGCATGTGGAAAGCTATGAAGGCAACCATGGGTACAACCGAGGGGATTGCTCCAGCGAAAAGCATTACACACCATGCATATTTGAGGAGGAGTTTGGAGAAGATATAATTTGATAGATTACCAGAAAGAGTGCCAATGCTAATACACACCTAAATGATGGAAACAAAAAAATGAAAAAGATGCCATAAAATTAGAAAGGAAAAAAAAGGAAATGAAAATAAATAAATACATAAGGAAAAATGATTAGAATGCCACGAGAGAAGGCATGGGAGATCTCGGTCCCGTAGACTGGGGCAATCCTCAAGGCAAAACTTGTGCCGAGACTGGCTAAGGAGTGGCCGACCAGCAACATGGAAAAATTTTGGGCTGAACTCACAATGACGGGCCCAACGAAATATATGGCCCCCGGCATCACAATTGTTCAACGGCGATCAAACTTCTCAGAAATCACTGTTGTTGACACCACCCCAAGCAATGAGAACATAGCAAGGATGCCGATCATGAGCTGAAGCTGCAAATCGCTTAGAGCCAGATCCGTCTTGATATATGGCGCAAGCCTAGTCATCAGCAGTTGAACTGCCAAAAATTCAAAATAATAATGTACGTGCGATAAACGTGCAATATACGTGCGATATACGTGCAACATACGTGCGATATAAATGAATTTTTATGGTCTTGGTAAGGATGGGCTTGGCGAGGCCTAGGTGGCCCTACCTAATGAGCCACTCCGGCGATTCTGGCATGTAGAAAGCTATGAAGGCAACCATGAGTACAATCGAGGGGATTGCTCCAGGGAAAAGCATCACACGCCATGCATATTTGAGGAGGAATTTGGAGAAGATATAATTTGATAGATTACCAAAAAGAGTGCCAACGCTAATACACACCTAAATGATGGAAACAAAAATATGAAAAAGATGCCACAAAATTAGAAATTAAAAAAACGAAATGAAAATAAATAAATACATCAGGAAATGAGATTAGGATGCCACGAGAGAAGGCATGGAGATCTTGGTCACGTAGACTAGGGCAATCGTCAAGGCGAAGCTTGCGCCGAGGCTGGCCAAGGAGTGGCCGACTAGCAATATGGCAAAATTTTGGGCTGAACCGTAATGACAAGCCCAACATGGCCCCTACCTTCACAATTGTCCAACGGCGACCAAACTTTTTAGAAATCATTGACGCTGACACCACGCTGTTGACACCCGAAATTTCCGTCAACATTTTAATCATCCATTGTTTGCAAAAAAAAAAAACAAAAAAAAAAACAAAAACAAGATCCAAAAAGAAAACAAAGAAAATAAAATAAAAAGAAAAAAGAGAGAGAAAACAAAACAAAACAAAAAGAAAAAATGAAATGAAATGAAAAGCAAAAGAAAACAAAGAAAAGAAAGAAAAAAAAAGAATATAAAAAGGGGGGAATCGCGGACGGTCTGGGGGTGGAGACTTGGCAAAAAGTTTCTCTCTCCTCAGACGGGCTCTCTAACAAACTCTCTTGAGGGTGGGGTTCGCTCTCTGGGGGGATTTTCTCTGGATGGAGCATTCGGAGGATCCCTCTCAAAAAAGAAAAAATTGCCGAACGGTCTTTGGGACTCTCTCTCTCTCTCTGATCGGTTCATCATTTGGTGAGTTCAAAACCCTTGATTGGACCTCTGGATCCAATCGGGAATCGGTGAAGCAGCTCTGTTTGATTCCCTATCGTCGCAAATCGTGCCGGACGCCGTCGAAGAGCAGCGTCGCCGCCACCGCCGATTGGAGGATCTCGGATCTCACCGTCTCGCGTGGCTCGGCCGGATCGACAGACGCTCTCAAAGGGATCTCTCTTTGGATTCGTGAGAGTTCAATCGTTCTTTCGGAGGCTCCTTCTCTGTCGAAGCTTAGCTCGAGGTTTCTCAATCGGATGCTTCTCTCGCTGGATTCGGCTTCGGAAGCTCTGGATTAGGTGTTCTCTGACTCTTTCCCGGAGATTTGACGCTCGCTCGCTCAATCAAGGTAGTAGGTCTGTTTGAAGCAGTCGGCTGTGCAGTAACTTTGGGCCTCTACTTCAATCATAAGTTTACTCCTGACTCGTTGCTTTGTCCGACATGATGCCATTGTCCACATCTTGTAATGGCCATCCACTATGGTTCGTTTCTTCTGTTCTCTGATCCTGTTTTGAAGGTGTAGGATTGATCGATTGATTATGTATAGGTTCTTAGGTCAGTACAGATTGTGAATATGTCTAGTTCTTGTAGAAAGTTCTGTATGGCTGCAACTTCACCCCAAGTAGTTGGATATTGCTCACCTAAGGTTCGTGAGCTTGTGAATTGTGGTTAGCTGAATGTTACATTTGGTGATCCTCTGTGTCATTGATGTCGGCTCTTGGAATGCATCAAAGTAGTTGGATACTGCTCACGTATACATTTGATTGTGGATCATGCAGTGTAGCTGTGCCGATATCCCTACGTTTAATGCATCTGTGTACTGATGTACACATGCACAAGTGCTTTAACTTTTGGTCAATCAAAACTTCTTCCTTTATTCAGCCTTGCTCTTTGGATGGCATGTCACTGCATTTGCGAGGCTATATGTTAATATGTTCTAGGATTTTTGAGGTTAATAAGGCAATGTGATTAATAGATTGATTTGGCAATTAAACGCAGAAATTAATGGAAGAAATCAGCTAAGAAAAATAATTCCGATTTCTTAAAGCTTCGAATTAGTAGGGTGCCTATTAAAATTGAAGTTCATTTGCTGTGAGAAACAAGCCACTAAATCTAGGAGCTGAATCTGGGAATTTTGACTTCAATTCTTCAATGATAATTTCTGGCATGATCTGTGTTTGTTCTCTAATCATACGTTGTCTTGAATATATTGATATAATCTACTGAGGTTAATGAATTTATGTGGATTGATGATCAATGATCATGAACTTGAAATTGAATGAACTTGATTTACCTTGATATGTCACTTTCTGTTTTGGCTTAAATGAGGTGATAGATGAGGCTTTCTGGTCTTGAGCCCTTTTAGACATAGCAAATAGACTTCTCAAGCTTCGATTTGATATGTCGCACGCCCTGAATAGACATCATCTGGTTATCGAAAAATATCGACAAAGTCTGTCAATTCTGCAGTAGTTTTTTTTTAGGTTGATTTGTTGTTTTGACCTCCTGCAATTTTCTGTTTTAACTGGAACGAGCTGGAAGATGATGTTATTAGGACTTAATGTCTTCTAGAGATTTGTAATAGGCTTCTCAAACTTTCCATTGACATATTATATGTGCGATTTGGTCATCATTTGCCTTGCCTTTCCTTTTTTCAAATTGAGCTTTGAAATCTGAAATTTGTCTTGAACTACAATACTGTCTTTTCTGTGGCTAGTTGTTGTTAGTCTTAAGATGAGATAGTAGATTTGTCCAAATTGTTTTCAATATGTTGTAGAATGACGTTATGACATGCTACTATGATCTATTCTTGATTGACTTGTTCATGTCCTTAATATTTTTAGAAATTCATGCGTTAGGAATCTTGAGGTGCTTCCTTCATGGAATGACATCCTTTATCAATTGTCTAACAACGGTTTTAGGTGTCATGTGAGTTACACATTGATTGCCCCGTTTGTCTTAAATACATATGTTGAGTGAATTCAATGGTGCATGTTTTGGAATAAGTGATCTTTAGTTGGTTCATTCATTGTTTTGAGTTGATTGAGGACCAATGTCATATGGCTTGAATGTTTGTCATGTTATATGCTTTGTGTGTGATCGTTAGATAGATGATTTAGGTGTAATACATAATGATGCTAAATCTTGGGATTTCATTTAGAATTTGGTGTAAGGACTTCATGATTTTAGTCACCATTTTTGAACGCTAATAATGTCATGTTCTTTGATGTTTTGATATGTTTGTTTGTTTCCTTCTATTGCATATACCTAGTTATAGGTTTATTAGATTAGGTTTAGCTTAAGATCCCGAAGATGGAGAAGGCACGAAGAGGGTGAAGGTCGATGTCCATTCCGACCATTTTCATGTAATACCCATTTTCCCGACATATGTCTCGGGTTTTATGCATTGTATAAAGCCCGACGAGTTGTGGGTTTTCTTTCTTTTTCGATTGTTTTCTCTTTTATATTCTTTAGAATTGTATGATTAGGTTTACTGATTTCTCTTGATTGTTTATTTCATGTCTTGTGTTTTCAATTTCATTGATTGTTTTCTTTTCATTTTTTAGAAATAGAATTGAATGAAAATGATCAGCCACGCATGATCACTTAACCTAGGAATTGATGATCTCAAAAATGTAAAAAGAAACGCATGGACATATTAGGAAAAATACAACATATTGTTTAGGTACCGAAAGGACGCTAATAGCAATATTAACATGACCCAAGTCCCCGAACCTAGATATCTGGTTGCGTAGAAATCGAGGGAACACTCCCGACCCTCGATTGGGTTTCTAGCCGACCCCCAAAGTTAAGGCTAGTGGCGACTCCCGTCTATTTTTAGGTTGTCATAAATAAGTAGATCGTATAAATAAATCCGTTGTCACGCGGGGTATGAGTTTCGATAAAACTCACTATGGTTTAGCATACTTGATGTGGAAGTAGCCCAAAGGATAAAGTGATGCCATCCTAATGGGTGAAGCGTACTATCGAGAGGGCTACCATGGTAAAAGTACCCTTCAATTCGATATCCACATTCGACTACTTTTTTTAGGTGTGTCGCTTATGTGGGTATAGATCGCGACATTCCATTGTCACTCAGGGTACGAGCTTGGGAGAGCTCGCGATCTCGTAGAGGGAACTCATGAGAGGCTTGATCCAAAAGGCGAGGTGATGACGCCTTTTGGAATGCAAGCCGTGAGGGAACTTTCGTGATCAAGTACCCCTAAATCCGACCTTTCCCCCTTTTCTCTCCTCGCGATGATGAGGGATTCGAGGGTGGCGAAGTTGGGTCGCGACACACCCCAAGCAATGAGAACATAGCAAAGATGCCTGTCATGAGCTGAAGTTATAAATTGCTTAGAGCCAGGTTCGTCTTGATATATGGCACAAGCCCGGTCATCAGCAATTGAATTGCCAAAAATTCAAAGTGATAATGTACATGCGATAAACGTGCAATATACGTGCGATAAACGTGCTACATACGTGCGATATACGTGTAACATATGTGCGATATAAATGAATTTTCATGGTCTTGGTAAAAATGGGCTTGACAAGGCCTAGGTGGCCCCGCTTAATGAGCCACTCCAGCTATTCTGGCATGTGGAAAGTTATGAAGGCAATCACGAGTACAACCGAGGGGATTGCTCCATCGAAAAACATCACATGCCATGCATATTTGAGGAGGAGTTTGGAAAAAAATATAATTTGATAGATTGCCAAAAAGAGTACCAACGCCAATACACACCTAAATGATGAAAGCAAAAAAAATGAAAAAGATGCCACAAAATTAGAAAAGAAAAAAAGGAAATGAAAATAAATAAGTATATTAGGAAAGGAGATTATGATGCCACGAGAGAAGACAGGAGAGATCTCGGTCCCGTAGATTGGGGCAATCGTCAAGGCGAAGCTTGCACCGAGGTTGGCCAAGGAGCGGCCGACCAGTAATATAGCAAAATTTTGGGCCGAACCCATAATGACGGGCCCAACGAAATATATGGCATCCGCCATCACAATTGTCCAACAGTGACCAAACTTCTCATAAATCATTGTCGTTGACACCACCCTAAGCAATGAGAACATAGCAAGGATGCCCATCATGAGCTAAAGCTACAAATCGCTTAGAGCCAAGTCCGTCTTGATATATGGCGCAAGTACAGTCATCAGCAGTTAAATTGCCAAAAATTCAAAATAATAATATATGAGCGATAAACATGCAACATACGTGCGATAAATGTGCAACATACGTGCAACATACATGTGATATAAATGAATTTTCATGGTCTTGGTAAGGATGGACTTGGCGAGGCTTAGGTGGCCCCGCCTAATGAGCCATTCCGGCGATTTTGGCATGTGGAAAGCTATGAAGGCAATTACGAGTACGATCGAGGGGATTACTCCAGCGAAAAGCATCACACGCCATGCATATTTGAGGAGGATTTTGGAGAAGATATAATTTGATAGATTGTCAAAAAGAGTGCCAACACTAATACACACCTAAATGATGGAAACAAAAAAATGAAAAAGATGCCACAAAATTACAAAGGAAAAAAAGGAAATGAAAATATATAAGTACACCAGGAAAGGAGATAAGGATGCCATGAGAAAAGGCATGGGAGATCTCAGTTGTGTAGACTGGGACAATCT
Organism: Eucalyptus camaldulensis; assembly: GCA_019915185.1. Classification (NCBI taxonomy): domain Eukaryota; kingdom Viridiplantae; phylum Streptophyta; class Magnoliopsida; order Myrtales; family Myrtaceae; genus Eucalyptus; species Eucalyptus camaldulensis. Next base: position 11,944,924 of record JAHSVA010000001.1, read on the forward strand.
TCAAGGAAAAACTTACGCCGAGGCTGGCCAAGGAGCGGCCAATTAGCAACATGGCAAAATTTTGGGCCGAACCCATAATACGAGCCCAACATGGCCCCTACCATCACAATTGTCCAACGGCGACCAAACTTCTCAGAAATCATTAACGCTGACACCATCTCAAGCGATGAGAACATAGCAAAGATGCCTGTCATGAGCTGAAGTTGCAAATCGCTTAGAGTCAGATCTGTCTTGATATATGGCACAAGCCCGGTCATCAGCAGTTGAATTGCCAAAAATTCAAAATAATAATGTACATGCGATAAACGTGCAACATACGTGCGATATAAATAAATTTTCATGGTCTTGGTAAGGATGGGCTTGGCGGGGCCTAGGTGGCCTCGCCTAATGAGCCACTCCAGCTATTCTAGCATGTGGAAAGTTATGAAGGCAACCACGAGTACAACCGAGGGGATTACTCCAGCAAAAGCATCACACGCTATGCATATTTGAGGAGGAGTTTGGAAAAGATATAATTTGATAGATTGCCAAAAAGAGTGCCAACGCTAATACACACTTAAACTATGAAAGCCAAAAGATGAAAAAGATGCCACAAAATTAAAAAGGAAAAAAAAAGAAATGAAAATAAATACATACATCAGGAAAGGAAATTAGGATGCCATGAGAAAGGCAGGGGAGATCTCGGTCGCGTAGACTGGGGCAATCGTCAAGGTCGCGTAGACTGGGGCAATCATCAAGGCAAAGCTTATGCCAAGGCTGGCCAAGGAGCGGCCAAACAGCAATATGACAAAATTTTGGGCCGAACCCATAATGATGGGCCTAACGAAATATATGGCTCCCGCCATCACAATTGTCCAACGGCGACCAAACTTCTCAGAAATCACTGTCGCTGACAACACCCCAAGCGATGAGAACATAGCAAGGATGCTCGTCATGAGCTGAAGCTACAAATCACTTAGAGCAAGGTCTGTCTTGATATATGGCGCAAACCCGGTCATCAGCAAGTGAACTGCCAAAAATTCAAAATAATAATGTACGTGCAACATACGTGCGATATACGTGTGATATAAATGAATTTTCATGGTCTTGGTAAGGATGGGCTTGGCGAGGCCTAAGTGGCCCCGCCTAATGAGCCACTTCGGCGATTCTGGCATGTGGAAAGCTATGAAGGTAATCACGAGTACAACCGAGGGGATTGCTCCAGCATCACATGCCATGCATATTTGAGGAGGAGTTTGGAGAAGATATAATTTGATAGATTGCCAAAGAGAGTGCCAATGCTAATACACACATGAATGATGGAAACAAAAAAGTGAAAAAGATGCCACAAAATTAGAAAGGAAAAAAAAGAAATGAAATTAAATAAGTACCTCAGGAAAGGAGATTAGGATGCCATGAGGGAAGGTAGGGGAGATCTCGATCGTGTAGACTGGGGTATTCATCAAGGCGAAGCTTGCGCCAAGGCTAGCTAGGGAGTGGCCGACCAGCAACATGGCAAAATTTTGGGCCGAACCCATAATGACAAGCCCAACGAAATGTATGGCTCTTGCCTTCACAATTGTCCAACGGCGACCAAACTTTTTAGAAGTCACTGTCGCTGACACCACCCCAAGCAATGAGAACATAGCAAGGATGCCCGTCATGAGGTGAAGCTGCAAATCACTTAGAGCTAGATCTGTCTTGGTATATGGCGCAAGTTCGGTCATCAGAGTTGAACTGCCAAAAATTCAAAATAGTAATGTACATGTCATAAACGTTCAACATACATGCGATAAACGTGCAACATACGTGCGATATATGTGTAATATACGTGCGGTATAATTCCTCGAAGAAAATGATGGGGTAGATGTGTAGGAGCCCATGCATTTTCCCCATCGTCTTCTAGCTTTATCTCTATCTCGTGTGCTCCGAAAGCCTCCACATCCTCTTATTGCTGGTGTCCCAACCCATCTCTCCCATTCTCTCATTCTTTTCCTTCATGGAACATCTGCAACAAAAATGTTTGGTAGCTATCATCTGGCTCTTCATCTCCTTTGTTGAACATTCACAACATAAATTCCTGATAGCTATCATCCATCCCAAATGGTTGATAATCCATGCACTTAAGTGTAGAAATGTGTTTCGTAACGCAATAATTTTTTTTTCATTTATTCATTTTTTATTCTTGCTCACAGATAGCTGACTGCCACTGCCCGTTGCCGCCACTGCACAACTGCCCGCGATTGACCGTCACTAGCGACCGTCGTCGCAAAGCCCATCGGCCGCCGCCTCTTGCAGTGGGCCGTCGGTGGTCAACGGCGGCGACGGCCGATGGGTTCTGCGGCGATGGTCGCCGATGACAGTCGACTGAGGGAGATTGTGCAGCGGCGGCAGTGGTGGCGGTGGTCAGCAGTGGCTCCAGACGATTGGAGGTGGCCACGACAAGAAAGAGAACAAAAGAAAAAAAAGAAAATTAACTTATTTCTAGAAATTGTTCCCAGGAATAAGAAACTACTTTTTTTTTTTGTTTCTCAAAACTGTTCTCCGAAATAAAAAATTAGAGAAATTATTTTCGGGAACAAATGTTTTACCAAATAGGTTTATATTTTTTTTGTTCCGAGGAACAAAAGAACAAAAATTGAGAAAAACAGAAACGTTACCATGCGCTGCCTAAACGTAGCTTGATATGATTAGATAGGATATGATATGAAATCTATGGTGTTTGCTATATCTCATTTATTGGATGGTGATTACAGTAATAGAGTCGGATATATTCATATTATATTAATATAATTTAATCAAAAATTGTATAAATGAAAAATGGTAAAAATCTCTTGTGACACTTTTATATGCTTTATTTTTTATTTATTTTCCTCTCTTTTTTAATTAATTAATTATTTATTTATTTCTTCCCCTTCCCTTATTCTCTAGTAAAATTTTATTAAATAGTAAATTGTACTAATATACCTAAAATACCTAAAATATGTAATAAATATAAAAATACATTTAAGCTTATATATTGAATTTATATTATAAAATAGAATTAAATTCGACCGTATAAATAAAAATAACTAAATCATTCTTTTTTATTATTTTGAATCTTATATTAGAATTCAGATATTATTTATATTGAAATATAATTCTAATTCTGTTAATTTAAGAAGTTTGTTATTTGAGAAAAACAACTTTTCTATTATGATTATTAGAAATCATATTCATACTTATCACAATTCTTTCATGAAATAATTTTATCTATTTTATATTCCTCTCGTATCCAACTTTATCCTATTTAGAATAGATATCAAATGTAGAATATTCGGAATTTTATTTTATTCGGAATTTTATCCTGATTGCCAACCACAGCCTTCGTGAGCAATTCATATGATCCTGTCACCTCATTTTCTAACCTCTTTAGGGATGGTGAGCCAAAAAAAAAAGGGATGGTGAGCAAAATGGGCTTTTTTTTTTTCTGGCCCATCTATTTGGTATGTAACTTACAGGCCCAATAATTGCATCCATCAAGTGCCATTAAAGCCCATTTAGCTTCTTTCTCTCCGCTTTTAAGGCCTGGCGATTAGGGTTTCCGCTCTACCCTGCAGAAGCGGCGAGGCAGAACCTCCATCTCCACCACCTCCTGTCGCCGGCGCCATGGTCCTCAAGTAAGTTCCTTTCTCTCCCTGCAATTTCTTTCTGGTCGGTCCGCTTTTTCTGCCGTCGTTGAATCGGTCTGCATGCTGTCATTTCGGTGGTTTATTGTTTAGATGTGATTTGATGGGAATCAGGGGATTCTTCCTGTATTTTCTTTGGGTTCTGCTGATCCCTGGCGATGGAGCTTTTGTTTGATCGATTGATTGAATGCCGACTGTTCGGGATTTGGGGTCGTGCGTGTGTGCATGTTGTGAAAGATTCTGCTTGCGTCTCTGGAACTGCCGAATACGCAGATTGAATCTTCAGGGCTCGACTCGGCTCTGCTGTTGACGTGAACTTGAGGGGAAAGAAGGGAACTTTTGTGGGTTTTTTTTGGGAATTAGGAAGAGACTAGATATGGGTTTGGAACCCTTTGAGCCGTAGATGGCGTGGGAAATTGGGGGTCGCGGGTGCAGTTCAAGCCCTGATGAGATGAAAGATGTCTTTCTGTCTGCTACTGTGCAATTTGTCTTCCTGGGCGATTCTCGCATGTTTCCTTTGTAGTTTGCTTGTGCTAATGTAGCTTATTCGGAATAATTGTTTGGTTTTCTAATGACTTTTTCTTTTGGAATAATAGGACTGAGCTTTGCCGCTTCAGCGGTGCCAAGATTTACCCTGGCAGGGGAATCAGATTTATCCGCTCGGATTCCCAGGTGAGGCTTGTTGCGTGGTTTCTTTATGGTGGATGGCCTTCTCGGTCGTACCTCTCGTGAATGATTCTCCTTCGCTTTGCATTGGTAGGTTTTCCTCTTCGCCAACTCGAAATGCAAGAGGTACTTCCACAACCGCTTGAAGCCGTCAAAGCTCACGTGGACTGCCATGTACCGGAAGCAGCACAAGAAGGTGAAGAAAGCATCAGCCAGAAGGGTTATGGGGTTATGAGGAAACGGCAGAATTTTGATATCTTTTTCTCCTTTATTGATATTGTAGGATATTGCTGCTGAGGCTGTGAAGAAGAAGCGCCGTGCCACCAAGAAGCCGTATTCCAGGTCCATAGTCGGTGCCACCTTGGAGGTCATTCAGAAGAAGAGAGCTGAGAAGCCAGAAGTTCGAGATGCTGCACGTGAGGCTGCTCTGAGGTATATAACTTACGAGCTCTTCTCTTGTCACCATGGAGTGTGTTTGCACTCCCTACTCACCAGCTTTTCATATCGGATTCTCACTGCAGGGAAATTAAGGAAAGGATCAAGAAGACGAAGGATGAGAAGAAGGCGAAGAAGGCTGAAACGATGGCCAAGTCCTCGAAGTCACAATCCAAGGGAGCCATGCCCAAGGGTGCTGGACCTTCTAAGGGCCCTAAGCTTGGAGGTGGCGGCGGAAAACGTTGAATTCCCGTTTAAACTTCTAGATTACCTACTGTTTGTTTTGATTTCTGTCTCAATTGAGCAGTATATTTTGTCAATCTTTGCGGTATCTTCTGTCGGAACCGCTTAGTTTTTGTTTAGTGCAAGTTTTGACAGTGCTGTAAACTGAATCATCAGTTGAAAGTTTGGGCTTCTGATTTTGCTTATGCTGGTCCACTAAATAATTAGTGTTAGGCTCTTCAGTATGAATTACTTGCTAGTTTCTGAAATGAGGTTTCTGCCTTCGGGCGTACGTGTAGGAGCTCGACTCTAACGGAGAATTTGGATTTTCGAGCTAGAATCGACGATTCTAGCTCCAATCAATTTATGAATAAACTCAAGATAGAGCTAAATAAGTTGGAATATGTTCCCTTTTTATATGAAATTTTAAGGATTTTCTTGTCTATTTTATAGGACTATTAACAAATTAGAATAAAACAGTTATGCTCGATACCGCTCGATTAGACTCTGAAGTTTGTCTAGCCGATTTAGATCTTCGGTTGGCACTTGCTTAGGCTGTCAAGTTTGTCAAGCCGATTTAGATCTTCAATTGGCACTAGCTTAATTTAAATTATGCAAGTCTTTCTTGAATAACAATCGTGTATTTTATTTGAGATTTTTTTTATTATATATCTAAGTATGGTGTTTCGTAGAATAAATTTGGATCGAGTTGTGAGAAAGAGTGGCATTGATCTTACCATAATAATGTTGTCATAAACGGAGGCTCTTTTGTATTGTCATTTATATTATGCTAAGATTATTTAAAGTTTGGAGTATCTACAAACTTATGTACTCTAGAAAATAGAATTGCTAAGTTCAAAAGCACTTCAAATAAAAAGGAAAAGGAAAAGGAAATTCAACAAATTTCAAACTTTTGCCATTAATTGAAATTCTCGATCTCAATCCACATTTTAGGTATCTGGCCAATTAGAGCAATTATTGATTTTTATGGAAAGAGCATGTATAGTATACACCTTCAAGTCTAGTAAATTTTTGGGAATATCTAAGAAAGAGATTGACAAAAAAGGGAAGATCTCATTTTGATGACTTGGAAATCTTATCATTCCAAATTGAGCACTTTACCCTAATAAAACCTCTAATCTCATCCAAACCCTTGCATCCAAATGAATCACAAGTCTCTTACCGTAATGAATTGATTTAGCTCAACAAGCCCGATTTAAAAAATAGCGCAAGGGCGATCCGCTATTAAATCACACTTCATATATCTGTAAAAAAAAATATTTAATGAAACAATTTAGGAAAATTAATCAAATTAACCAATAGGTGGCCAAAGATCCCGACAAGATTATGGATGATCAAAGTATATGTTGGGAGAAACCGTTATCGGTTACGAGACGTCAAAGACCAATTTATGAAAAGCTGAGAAGTTCGGAGTAACCCACGACATGCATCGAAACCCAAGTAGAATGTATTTCGCCATGAAAGCGAGTAATTTCTAATTCTTGTCTGTTTTAAACAAATCAATTTTCCCATAAAAAAAATAGGGAGGACAGGAACATAACAAGAAAAATCTGATGAAGGCTCCCCCAACAAGACACATTCAGCCACTAATCTCTCAGGAAGACCTGCCGGTAGAGGGTTAGCTAACCTCGTCACCAAGCGCCGACTCGTTGACCCCCCAACTCAGCCCGCCGACTCGGCGTGTCGACTCACCGAGTCCATTTTCTCTCTCTATCGCCCTCTCCCTTGTTCGTTTCCGCCTGAACGGATTGGGTTGTTCCACAGCAATCCATCAAAACCCCCCCTCCCCGACCCACAAACCCTTTCTCTCTCTACACCGACCCATCTCTCTAGAGAGAGAAAGTCGCCACCTTGAGGCGAAACCCACCTCCGGAACTGCCATGGATTCTCACTGAGCCGGAGAGGAAGAAGAACCATCGATCATCTTTCTCCAATTCTCTCTCTTTCTGTCTCTTTCTCTCTCTTGCCCGCTTGAGGAGGAGGAAGCCCAGGAGAAGTTTCGGCGTGAAAGATGTCGCACCCGGTGTTCCGGACTGCGCAGATCATGCCGCTGAGCTCGCAAGCTCAGGTGGCCGCCGCGAAGAACCCCGCCTTGCCTTGCCCGTTCCTGAAGCCCGTCCTGCCCGCCCCGAAGCTTGGCGGCCCGCCGTCGCCGCCGGTTTTCGGGAGGGCGGTTCGGAGAGTCGGCGTCGCGGTCAGGTGCTCTTCGGCTCCCGCTTATGAGCCTGCTGCGCTTGACGGGAGCTCCGGAGGAGGGGAGGCGAGGGCTCTCCTGGAGAAGTGCTTCCGGGCGCCGAGCTCGGCCGGCGGTGGTTCGGACGGTGGCGGCCCCGTCATGAAGGGGGGGCAGTTCGGGGCGTTCGGCGCGGTGACGCTCGAGAAGGGGAAGCTCGACATGACGCAGAAGCAGACCACGTCTAGCCCCGAGGTCTGTCCTTTTCTATCTCGGTTGCAATTTGCGATTTGCGAGTTTCCTGCGGTGTGTTTCTCACGGAATTCGTTGTGGGTTTGTTGTCGTCGTTGTTGTTGTTGTTGTTGTTGTTGTTGTTGTTGTTGTTGTTGTGCGTTAGGAGATAGAAAGGAAAAGTAGGAAATGAAATTGTTACCGGACAACTGTGGAGGTCGGAGAATTGGAATTCATGGACAGAACAGTAGAGTTTCGGTCTTTCTGCAGAGGAAATTAAACTTGTGGTATGGGCAGTATCTGGTTTGGTGGATGTTGTACTGCCTTTGCATTTGAAAGGGAAAGAAGGAAGAAAGACTGAATAAGATAACATGTGGAAGAAGGATACTCATAACCATTGGAGTTGATGTTCTCACTACCATCATGCAGTCATAACTAGACATCTTAACCCTAAAATTGAGGGAAGGACCGTAAAGAGTATTCTATTTTAAAAGACTGAAATTTCAATAGGACCATCTGAAGAGGCTATTGGTGGATCTTTTCCGAAGATTTTAGTTAGCTGGAGTACTGTGTTTTGTGGTGTGTAAAATTGGACAATTTGACTTAGAAGGTGCAATTTATTCTGCTTTAACTTCATCCCAAACTCCTTTGAAGCTTGAGCAATAAATAAAAACTGTATATAGCGTCGATTGCTGAAGCAAGGAAAACCCTCATTTCTATCCATTTACATTAAGAAGACATGCTCATTTCTTCTTTGTTAACGATGGACATGGAAAAGTTACATGACATGATGTAAGAAGTTTTTGGATATGGAATTTTATGGGGTCACAGACTAGACTATTCATTTCATGGTCGAGTGGATGTTAATTGTTGGTGCATGAACCTAGTACCCTGGATTTTTTTTTTTTTTTTGGGGGGGGGGGGGGACTTGCTAAGGGCAGTTGGTGCATTGCGTGATGTTACATCATTATGCGATTTTCAACTTCAACTCCTGAGGGTTGAAAAATTTTATCCACATCGATGTCATAGATCAATACGAACTCTGAGTGCCCTTCACCCATACTCACTGAAATTAATGTTGGTTTATGGTTTAGATTTTCAACATGTTGCTCTTGTAATTTGTCATGGTTAATTTTAACCTTCAAGGGGAGTCATTTTGTGGTTTAGATTAAGCATAGAGCTGAGTTGTTTTATGGTACGTATTATTCTTCCAGTAGTCATTTTAGTAATTTGCTTCTTTCCAACGCACGAACTGAAAGTTCCTCACCAAAGCCCAAAGTTTTTGATATTCAAGTAGAAATTCACAATGAGGCACCAAGACGGTGCCAACCCATCCACAAAAGGAGCTTGACGCCACAAGAGCTCAAAGCCGACATAATAAGGGGCTCATTAATGAGATAGGGAATCTACAATGTAAATCAAAGTATTTACATCTTAAATAAAACCCAATATACCAAAGGTGGAAAATTTTAAACCAATTTTGAATAATCTTGAACAGAAACCTCTTTTTCCTTTAAAAGCTTTCTTGTTCTGCCTTTCCCAAGCCAACCAACCAAGAAATAGAAAGAGGAACTGTGGGTATCCACTTCGACTCATGGCAAGGGATAAGAATCCCTTGCCATGCCCATAGTTCTTGCTTAATGGATCTTGCTATAAAACCACAACGCCCCGTAGAGGCATAACAGGTAGCCCAAAAAGTTGTCTTCCCAAGACAATGAAGAAGTGTGACAGGGTAACTAATCCCAGCATGGAAGTATGGAAAAAACTCATAAGCAAGAAACTTCTACATATCCTTGATCACTAGAAACATAATTGTCAACTATAAACCAAAACTGAAATTCTACCTTAAAGTAGCTCTATTGCATTATATATAATCTACGTTACAACTCCGTTCATTTAATGTTATATGGTGTCATTGAGCAAAGAGATATCATTTGTCATGTGTATCCTCTAATTTTATGTATGGATAGTTAAAGGATTAATCATATAATGATCTAGATTTGGAAATAGAAAAATGTGAGGCTTGTGATGATTTTGAAATCTTCTATACTAGGTAATCAAGTTCGAGTATAATTATGCAAGAAAATAATTAAGTTGACTGTTTTGATTGGATCCTTTTATGGATTTATATCAATAGTCATATTTTGTGCTAGTAACTGTCAGTTCTTGACTTCTATAAGATGATTAGGGAACTCTTTAAGTTTACCCAATGAACTGAGAAATAACTCTAGCAATTTTGCATGGATAATTCTTTGAGAAATACAGCTTTTTTATTTTCTTTGGCTTTTTATTCTTTGCCCCAACGTAGGCTTGTTAGTTTGCTTAAAATTCACAATTAGTGCTGAATTTTTTTTTTACAGCTTGCGACGGGAGGAGGTGGCGGTGATATTGGAAAGAGGATCAGTCATGGGGGAGGTGACGGAGGTGATGACGATGGCGATGATGATGATTATTTCGATGACTTCGATGATGGCGATGAAGGTGATGATGGAGGGCTATTTAGAAGGAGGATGTTTCTTGAAGAGGTTTGCATTTATGCTAACACGCATTCTTATACTTCAGAAAATGTCAATATATCTTATGCACTGGCCTGATATATTGTTTTCTTTCTCCCAGCTATTCGATCGCAAGTTCATTAATGCAGTATTAAACGAATGGCAGAAGACGATGATGGATTTGCCTGCTGGCTTTCGGCAATCGTGTGAAATGGTGTGGATTCTTCCTCTCTATGTCTTTCCAACTGTTTACATATCCAAGAGAATACTGAAAATGGCTTGCAGGGTTTGGTCAGCTCCGCTCAAATGGTTAAGTTTCTGGCAATCAATGCTAGACCAACAACTGCCAGGCTCATATCGCGGTCGATACCGGAGGCCATGTCTAGGGCATTTATTGGCAGGTAATAGTGACAAAGAACTTCCTTATGCTGACCACCACCTTGGTGGCCGCGATGGTTTGGGCTCTCTCCCCCTCACGAAGGGGAGGAGTTCGAATCCCCTCACGGTCGCTTGGGGTCTTAAATGGGACGCCGGGGGTGGTGGGTCCTCCCGCTTATGTGTCCCCCAGGTTTACTCGCTGCCGGCTGTACGGGGTTCCTGGGTCACCAAAAAAAAAAGGACTTATGCTGTAGCTGGTCAGAAACGGTTCCAGCTTTAGTTTTTAAATCTTTGGATGAACTGTTATGTCTGTGAGTAGACGGCGATTTTGGGGATTGTGCAGCTATGAATCTTAGATCAAGTAACCTTGTTGCTTCTTGAGGAGAGCAGCAATTTGTTCAAAGTTCTATTTATCTTTATAATAGTGAATCAAATTTTAAGTAAACATTCTGAGCGCTGGATCTTAGTAGATGTTCATTTCCCCACTTTGACTGTAAGGGGTGATGGGAAGCTGCTTCAATTACGGTAAATATGATGCCTTCCTTCGATGGATCTTGTTGCCGAGGTTGAAGAGCCAGATTCCCATCTACCCTAGATATCTGAAGAGTCTAGATACATAATTGGGGATGATTTCCACTTCGTAATAGATTTTTCCCCACATCTCGATTTCCTTGGGAAAGGACGCCCCATTTAGCTATTTCAGAAACAAAAAAGCTCCTCAGACCATTGCCATTTATCCAACCAAATTATTTGAGGACCATCACAGCCAGCTGCTATCGATAGACTTTCTTTTTTCTGTTTCAAGAAGAAAGTGCATGATGCATAGTTCAATTTTTGCACGTGCGCTTGCTTGTGATTCTCAACAAACTTACTCTCTTGTCTGTTGCATTTTTTAATAGGATGATTGCAGATCCTGCATTTCTATATAAGCTTCTCCTAGAGCAGGCTGCCACCATTGGTTTTGCTGTTTCATGGGAAATGAGGAATCGTAAAGAGAGGTTTGTGCCTCTCTCTTTTATTACAGGATATGCAGGAGTAATTGATGTGCTCCTTGGATATGCACAAATATTTCTTTCTACTTGTTACAGGATAAAGCAGGAGTGGGATTTGGCGCTTGTAAATGTTCTCACAGCATCTCTGTGCAATGCTGTTGTTGTTTGGTCACTCGCCCCTTGCCGTTCATATGGGGACACATTCCGGTTTGATCTACAAAATACATTGCAGAAGCTTCCCAACAATATATTTGAGAAGAGTTACCCAATGAGAGAGTTTGACCTGCAAAAGAGGGTCCAATCTTTTTGTTTCAGAGCTGCAGAGCTGTGTATGGTTGGGTTGACTGCGGGGGCAGTGCAAGGTTCTTTGTCCAATTTCCTAGCAAGTAAAAAGAAGGAAAGGTAAGCATTTTTCTGAGGCAACTTTTTCCTGGTGTGGTAATGCTGCTTTGAAAGGATAATAAATAACAAGAATAAGGTTCCATCTTACAATGGAAGAAAGTCCTAAGATTTATTTGCTGACCTAGCAATAATTGACAGGTTATCGGTGACAATACCCTCAGTGAGCACGAATGCACTTGGTTATGGTGCTTTCCTGGGCATATATGCAAACTTGAGTTATCAGCTTCTATGTGGATCTGATAGATTGTTGACGAATCATTTTGATGTTATTGGAGTGGCCCTGTTCTTTGGAACTGCTCTCAGGTGCTCTCTCTCTCTCTCTCCCTCTCTCTCTCTCTCTCTCTCTCAAGCTTGTGAGGATCCTTTCATCAGGCACTTCCTCAGCTAGTTATCGGCTATTTTGTGGTGGTGAATTCATGGAAGCTGAAAGTGCCGTGTGATTGTTTGATTGACTTTGAACATGCCTTGCATCTTATCATGGCTTTGGTCCTAAATTCGTCTTTTATTTTATGTAGGATTATGAATAACAATGGAGGACAGACATTGAGGCATGCCTGGCTTGGCATGGAGCCTGATCCACTGGCTCATTCAGATAGCCTTCTGAAGGCTTATAATAGGCCTGAAGAAGTTGCACCTAAGTCCTCTCCCAATTGGTTGATATCGAAAAATGCCATTGTTTCTGGTCTTCGACTTTTTGGTAGCAAGGAAGGTAACACAGATACTGTCAATGGGGAAGCACCGCCTCCGAAGGCAAGGAGGAAGAGGATAGTCAGGAAGAAGGTGACAACAAGTTGAGCATAGATTTGTTGTACTTAAGTCGTGCCTCCAATTTTGCCTTCTAATGGAGATATATGACCTTACATTCTTTGCTCAATTAACCTCGAAGATCGTGAATTACTGGGGCTCGTTGCCCGTCCAGAGCTGAAGTCTGAACACATGAGCTACGGCTGAAGAGATGGGTTGTCTTTTTTTTTTTCTTCCTTTTCTCTTCCTTTTTAGGTACATGGGTTCGGGGAAGGTTGAATTTCTTAAGCATCATCTTTCCCTTATTGATTTGTTTTTGACAGTGGGATAACTTCCTATATTTTACTTGAAATACTCATTGTAATTTCTTTAGAATAAGAGGTGATACTCTGATATCCGCGATGGGGATTCATGCAGTGAGACATTGAATTTACCATCTTCACATCAAGCTGGCGTTTGACATTGTCTTGTACATTTTGAATCATCTGAATTAGGGGTTATATCGTCATGCACTGTTTCTTTCTTTGTTGTGCTCGTCTTGGATCGTATAAGCAAAGTTACACAAAGATACTATCAGCTTTGTCGGCGAGCATCTGGACTTCTTAGTGTGCTTACCATTGGGTTAATTATTGGGAAAAGTTGATAGCAGGAGGGATGGTAAAACCAGAGCAAAAAACCTGAGAATCTCAAAATGAGATGCTTTAGTATTTTTCGTGCCTAGAGAGGCCGGGGTTTGCCTTTGCACAGATTGCTTGTTTAGGTGAGAATGGGTAGGAGTGAGCAAAATGGACTGATCGAACTAGGGACCGCCAGGGCTAGATTGGACCGGCTGATTCGATCAGCATCATTTGCTTCCAATTTCCATAAAATTGGAGTCGGAGTCATTGAGAGAGACAAACCGACTCGTGAGTGTCTTTATGTCATGTCTAGGCAGTCCGATTCCTAGTTCCGAGCTATTTCAAAAATTAGAGCTCCTGCTGTGAAGTCATATCATTGTTTTCTGCCTTACTTGCAATGTTATTTACAAGTGGGACGTTCACAGCATAGAGACACTCGAAAGGAGGCTTGTCTCCCTCAGTGATATTTTGTGCACCCATGATCATCGGGGGATCAACCTCGTAGAGAAAGATCCAAGGACTGCTGTTTTGTCTTTGTGCAATGTTTAGATTGTACAAGGATGGCCGGCCTGATTGTCGAACGTAGGCGAAGAAGTTGGATATGTATATAAATTTATATATGACAGTGTCTGCTCCGAACATTGCCTCTAAACTTTAAGACTCGATTGTAGAGATGCCCTTTCATTGTACGAGGTGGATTTGTTGCATTTTCCACATAAAAAGGCTGCCAACTGAGCGAATATATTTTACGCTGCAAATTCATTGTCCACCCTAAATTTTCAAATTTTCAATTTTTGCTTTTGAACTTTAGCTCCAAAGTTCAAAGTTGCAATTACTACTCACTAAAAAAATTGTAAATTTATTAGGTTGGTATTAATTCAGTCATAAACCTTTCAATATTTTTTACATTGATACCAATTAAATTTATCTGATAAATTCATATCGAAAATTGCTTATGTAGATATCGATCGTCCTATATGATATGGCTGGCGTTGATATTAATAATTTTAAATATTTTTTTAATAATTATTTTAGTTTTTTTAAATATTTAATTTTTTTTCTTTGCTTCTCTCTCTCTTTTTTTTTTTTTTTTTTTTGTTATTGTGGTTGGAAAGAGTCGCTGGAGCTTGCTAGTCATTGAGCAAGGGCTGTGAAGCACTTATTGGCTATTGGCGAAGCTAGCCTCGACATGGCTTAGTTGGCCGCAAGCAAAGGCAACCTCTCCTATGGTTGGGGAGGTCATGGCCACCTTCGTTTGCGGCTGGTGGCGTTGGCCTCATACAATTTTGGGTGAGGGGGCCTTGCTTGTGGTTGCCTGGCAGGCCATCGCGAGGCGACTAAAGCCTTGTCGATAGTGTGCGTAGGTAGTCATGGCCCTGCTAATCATGAGCAAGGTTGCCTTCATCTGTGATCAGCTAGGCCATGGCAAAAATGGCCTCACTTGCGGCCACTTGGGCCTCGCCCACATTTGGATGAGGCTGAGCAAGAGCTGCTAGCGTCACTTGGACTGGGCGAAGGTGCAACCCTTGCTTGTGGTTGGTAAGGGCGTGGAGGCCCTCACCTATGTTTAGCAAGGATATGAAGTTCTTTAAGCGATGAAAACCACAAACGGGGTTATGGATATAATCTAAAGTCTGATTTTGTTTGGCATGAACTAGAATAAACTCACTTTTCATGGATTTCATGAAAAGTTGTGGTCAAGTAGGAGACAGTTTTGAAGGACAAGATCATTGATCTACAACCTGTCTCTTCTTTTATCTTTCCTTGCCTTCTAAGTAAAAGGGCACAACTAACAATATTACATGCATAAAGGTACGACAAGCATACGACACGAGAACAGAGATCCTAAATCCTTTATCCATATGTAGATAATATAATATAATATAATATAATATAATATAATATAATATAATATGATATATTTATATGAATTATGACATGGAAATTCCAATTCGAAAGACGAAAGAAGAGTTCTGTTCCAGAGTTTGGAGGACATAAAAGTACTTTTTGCAAGATGGGTTGTCCCATGTTTATTCAAGAAATGACAAAACACACTGCGCATAAATGATATAGTTCTAAAAGTGAAAAGATATGGTAGTGGATTACATAAGAAAAACAGCTGAAGATGTGTTAGAGGCAAGGTATCTTGTCGATCATTGAACTAAGCAAGGAACCCACTTTTTATTCTATGCTGTCTTAGCTCCCTCTGTTCATAGATTCACTCTCATTCACACGCATTCTTCTTCTTCTTTTTCCGACGTTGGCTGGTCATATAAACACAGGAATACACACATCATGCACGTCGAAGTGTAGCCCCCATCGGCGACAGAGGACAGGCCAAAGAGAAATGGCTTTTCACGTCAGTCTGCTCCTCAAAGTCTTGCTCCTGCTCGGCATAGCCGCAACAGGTAAGACGTCGCAGTGTGAACCTCACTAGTTATTCACAACAATTTGATCCAGTGATAAACTTCGGAACTAACTTTTCTCACATGGGTGTCGACAGTTGAGATGATTGAGGCACTGAAAGGCAGTACATCTTTCTCAGAACTAGGCAATGTAAATCATGGGTATTTGCTTAGTTAGGACAACATGCTTGCTTTACATGGACTTTGAACCATACTGTTAAGTTTAATTCTCGGCGCGTTTAGCTAATAGTTATCATTCTTTTTGGCCAAGGACAAATGACATTGTTCGTCGCTTTATGTTGACATTGATTGCATGATTCTAGTGGATGATTTCTGATTTTTAGTACTTGCCGTAGTTGCATGTTGTTCAATGTTGGATCCTTACGTTGGCTTAGGCTCATAGTACGTGGAACATAAAATATTTTCTTTTCCTTCTTTTTTTGGTTTTGTGTGATCAGAAGTAGCCTCTCAAGGGAACAGAAAATTTACTATACAAAACAACTGCAAAGAGACTGTATGGCCAGGGATAACAAATGGTGAAAGTTTCAACCGCAGTGGCTTTGAATTGAAACCGGGCCAATCTGCCGTCTACAGTCCATCGGCGACTTGGTCCGGGCGGATCTGGGGCTGAACCGGCTGCAATTTTGATCAGAACGGCAACGGCACGTGCCAAACTGGTGCATGCGGCAATTCCTTGAGCTGCCTTGGGCCTGGGAGCTCGCCTGTTTCGTTTGCCGAGTTCACCCTCGGAGATCCGGATTATTATGACGTAAGCCTTGTGAGCGGCTTCAATTTGCCCATAGTGATAAAGCCCGTAAATGCTAAGGTAAATTGCAGCACCGCCGGGTGCGACGGAGATTTGAGATCGAATTGCCCCTCGGAGCTCACCGTCAAGTCCAATGGGAAGGTGATTGCTTGCGACAGCGCATGCGATAGGTTCAACACGGATGAGTACTGTTGCAGGGGCGCTTTTGGTACTGCAGATTCTTGCCAGCCAAGTAACTATTCAAAGGCTTTCAAGTCTTTCTGCCCAGATGCTTATAGCTACGCGAAAGACGACACG
Organism: Eucalyptus camaldulensis; assembly: GCA_019915185.1. Classification (NCBI taxonomy): domain Eukaryota; kingdom Viridiplantae; phylum Streptophyta; class Magnoliopsida; order Myrtales; family Myrtaceae; genus Eucalyptus; species Eucalyptus camaldulensis. The sequence continues at coordinate 11,961,415 of JAHSVA010000001.1, forward strand.
ACGAGCCTCAAAACATGCTCTAGCCCAGAATACGTCGTGAGCTTCTGCTCGTCAAGGTAATTCTCGACTTCTATTCTCTTTTCCTTGTTTTGATATGAACACCGGTGCTTCATTATCAACTACCTGAGAACATTGAGAAGTTGTAAGACTGCCATTTTCCGAGGCCTGAACCTCACAGCATCTGATATAATTCAAGTCTACACCATAAGTTGTAAACCTTTCAGAAAAATGAAATGCTTAACTTATGCGGATTCGACGATACCATTTATCAATAAATGCTACCTTATCATAAGGGCTCAACATGTTATTATACCGATTCATCGAACATATGTGCATCTTGAATACAGGAATGGAACGGTATGCTCTGTTCATGACGGTACATTGAAATGCAGTGGATCGACTGATTTGAGGGCACCCTCCTACGGATGGTGGTTTCTGGCGATCGTGCTGCCCATGATCATCGGCACCCATCAGTTTTTGGGGTTCATTATGTGAATCAACATTTTGAATTTGTGTATTGACGCAATCGTGTTGATTCGCGACTATAATTTGGTGGTTTTTCTGATTTCCAAACAACGCGTGTGATTTTAAACAGTGCCGAGCTCGATAAAAAAAAAGAACGTTTGATGTTCACGTGTATAGTGAGAGCTATATGCACAAAGAAGTACAAGAACATGTAACTGAAAGGAAAGAAGTGCGTGTACATACAGTGATCCTTTATTATTGATTTAAGGGAGGCTTTTACTTAACGGATTTTTATTAGGTCCGCCGTCAAGATTAAAGACATGAGTCGCACATTCACCGCTAGCCTTTTGGAAGCTATATAGTTAGTATATTGCAAGTGTACCACAAGTTTATTACATATCACCGTGTTTTCTTACCGCCATTACTACTACAGCTGTTACAAGGACGTAAGGATTATTACATGACCCACAAACTCTTGAAGAAAGTATTTGAACTGAGGGATGAAATGAAGCCTTTCGATGAGATTTTTATTGGAATTTAGGAAAAGGCTTTATTTTTGTTTGGCCCTTGGCATCCCGTAGGATCTATTCTTGATCACGACAGCAGAACTATGTTTTCTCCGCTAGATCTGGAGAAGACAATGATTACTAAGGTGCTCACATCTTTTTCATTTTTTGATGGAATATATGCATGTCACGTGATGCTTCCAATTAGAGAATAAGATCCACAAGGAAAGAATGTGAATAATTCTTCAGCTGCTGCGATCGATTCATTGGCCAACAAGAGGAATCAGCACAAAAGGAAATGATATTTGGCCACCTATTTGGCACATGATTCTCGGCCATTTTTGGGAGGAGATAGTGGGATTTGCTGAGGTCAAAATATTCTCTAAAAGTTCGATGGAAGTCAATTTAGGGGGCATTCAGCGAGTGGATAAAGGAGATATTGGGCGCTTTAGGATAGAGGATGGAGTGAGGGGAGAAAGTGCTTAAGAAAAGTAACTAATCGAATAATTACAAACTTACTAGCCACATGTATGTTGAAAGTTACTTATGCTCAACGACCTTTTTCGGTTGCTTTAGAATAGTATTAGTTGCAAATGGATACATATTTGCTTTTTCTCCAATGTGAAAACTTGTTCATCATTGTGAAAAAATTACTTAGTATAACATCGTGATATATCAATACATAATTTTCCATATCAAATCAACTAACCACTTTGAGGAGTCGCTAATTTCCTATAGGTTGAAATTTAATTTTGCTTAGCAAAAAATATTGCTCGATGGGAGAATCAGTAGTTAATTATATAGCTTGTTGGAAGCAATACAATTAGCACGTTGCAAGTCTACTACGAGGGTATTGCATACCGTGGTGTTTTCATAGCTATTGTAGAAGTTCCAAAGCTGTAAGGGATATTACATGACCCTAAAACTTTTGAAAGACAGTACTTCAAGTGAGGGATGAAATGAAGCCTTTTGATAAGAATTCTACTGGAATTTCGTAACAAGGCTTTAGTATAATATGGTCCTTAGCATCCTATAAGATTTCGTAGTGATCACTACAGTAAAACAATGTTTTATCTGTCAGATCCAGTGAAATCATTGATTTCTGAAGGTGCTCACATCTTTTTTATCTTTTAATGAAATGTATTCATATGCATTCAACATCATATTATTAACAACAACAGCAAAAAACAAAGAACCACCACCTAATTTTCTTACTATCAATCACCAATTTTGACTCAAGGACAAGAAATATTAATCTTGAGGACATAGAGATACGTTGATAGATGAATCTCTTCCACTAAGCTGCATACGCATTAACCATATGATACTTGTGCCTTTGATGCTTTCTATTCATACCATAAATACAATTCAGACTTCCTGTTTACAAGATGTCCAATTTACAATTGGCCATCAAACTGATGAGATAACTTATGAGGAATCAATTTTCAAAAGTTGCATCATCTAATTGGTAGCTCTAGGAGACATCCAATCCATCTATATTGAGGTCGATCTCGATACTTGGTCAACATTTCCAGAGATATGCAACCTTTCACCACCAGTTACTTCAAAGAATTTAAGCTATCGAGCCCTTCCATGGCTCTTAGCTTAGGACAATTTTTCACTTAAACGCAAATTGCATAAATTAGGTAATCCTTCAATTGAATCACACGCAACAAAGATCCTGATTCCCCCAAACCTTGAACCTCAACTACTCTTTCTAATCGAGACAGCTCCCAAGGACTGTCGATTCCTCAAGCACGATAGATAACTGTCCTTATGAGGCATTCACGCCTAGTAATTCACAATCCCTCGACTTCCACAAGCCTTCCAAGACAGGAAGGTGTGCCGCCGAGCATTGATCAATAATGAGAGACCACTGGTTTTTCAAGTGTGGCAGTGCTGCATCGGCCCAGGCAACATTTTTATCATAGCATATAACTCAAGCAACAATTATAATTCTCCGATTGAGCGTGAAAGCAATGACAAAATATAATAAAGATAATATCCACAAGAGTTGCGCCAAATTTTCCTATTTATCAAAAACTTTATGCCAATTATGCCGTGACCATCAACCAAAAGTTCTTCCAATCCTGTGACCCAAAACTTCTATCGTTAGATTTTGATTAATCATGCTACATCATTCAAATCTACACTTTAATAAAACTAGTTTTCAGTCTTAACTATGCGCCGATTGCATCTTAATTCTTTTCTCACATGGAAAAACATATATAATGTGAGATTAAGGTTAGAATTTAAATAAGTAATAATTTCTTGTATAGAAGAAATATTCTACAACCCTTCCCAGGAGTTAAAAGAACAAGAGGGGGCTCAGCTCCCAAGTTTAAACATTAAGTTGCCAAAATCAACTTCGAATATATATTGAGATGAAAAATTCAATTGCGGCAACTATAGGATTTTCAAAAGAATGTGATGTAAAACCATGATCACACGGAGAGAAGTCATTTGGGAAATTAAGAATTGTTCTCTAAAGAAAAACTAAACGACACCTATCTTTTAATCCCAAGAGATTGCCCAAGCGATAAGTGTGTCTATCCTCCTTACTCAAGGCTTGTGAGTAAATCACCATATTTGCATAGTCTCTTGGAGTCACCCATAGGAGCAAAGATGTATGTGTTTTCGAGAATTAACCGATGTGTGTGCGGCAGAGGGATAGCCGCACTCAATAAGCATTAGTTGGGTGTTCAAAAAGTCCCAAACACTCTCTGATGAGATCTAAGAAATACCTATGTTTATTAATCTTGTGATAATGAATATGTATTCGTTTTGAGCTACGTATGTAATTCCATTGGAAGAAACTGAAGGTTCATGAGAGATGCTTTAACATTTCTTTTTTTATTTAAAAGTACTAAGCATAATCATATTTTATTCCTGAGAACATCACTTCTCCAAAAATAACCCAATTTAATTGATTATTACACTTCATTGATGAGACCAATGAAAATAAAGTGTATTTGTATGTAATTATGTGTATGTTAACAGGATTATTAACTCCATGGATTATATGGATGTCACGTTATTAATCGGTTGAGCCGGACCACCTCTCTTTGCTGTAAACCTTTTCTTAATGACCCTCTTCCCGATTCTCTGCAAAAATAACGTAACGATTCACAAATAACTCCCAAATCCCTACGCGTCTCTCCCTCCCTAACACGTACCAACCCATGTCCACCATCGTTGCTCTCTCTCTCTCTCTCTCTCTCTCTCTCTCTCTAAAACGCTAAAACGCAGAGGGGGAGGAGGAGGAAGACAAACGCGGCGCTGAGCCAAACAGAAGAAAAGAACGGAGTGATGATAATGGCCGAACATGGTGGAGCTTGGTCTTATGTCAACCTCACACTGTAGATGGCAACTACTAAGAATTTCGTATAATTTGTACATTTTCGTTCGGTTTCTTTTATTAAATCGAATGGCTGATATGTAAATATCGTTCTTTCTTTTACTTAGATGTGAATTTAAGATAATGACATATGAAAAGTACATGAAATTATTTAGCCCCTACATCTCCAAGCGTACAATCAACTGCACCGAAAGAAGTCAAAACTCAGTCATCAGAAAATAAGAGTAAATATTATCTTTAATTCAAGTACATATAAAAAAAGTACACGTACACCCAGTAAAATAGAAATTCAAAAGGAATTGCTGAAAAAGCTTGGAAGCATCGCGTTAGTGTGTGCACCACCCAAACAAAATTAGTTTTAATTGATGGGAAAACATACTTACATATAGTCCATAAATTTACATCACCCGATATAATCCAATAGTCATCATGCATGTAATTATTGTAGTGCTGCAATAGAAAATGTTTTTCTACAGACTGTATAAAAAATTCTAGTTAAAAAGGTATATGTTCCATATGTAGCCGTGATATTCAAGTCCTCAATGGCCATAGTGGCCCTTGCCGTGGTTGTTGAGGGCCTGGGCTAGGGCTGTGACGCCAAGTGAGAGCGCACAAGCCCTTGCCTAGATCTAGTGAACGTCGTGACACCCTCGTTAGATCTAGGCTAGGCGAGGGCTTGGTGGCCCTTGTGTGGCATAAGCAAGGGCTCACACGCCATCGCTTTGGCCAGCCATCACTCCAAAAATCAAAAAGAAAAAAAATGGAAAAAAAGGAAAAAACCAAAAATGTTCAAAAATGTTATTAAAATGTCCACTCCAACATAGTGTGCCAAATAGGATGTTTGGCGTTCACATTAACAATTTTCGGTCACCCGAATAGACTCAATTGGCAAATTGTCAAAATGTTTAGGACTTTATTGATAAAATTAAAAATGTTTAAAACCGAATTAACAAAAGTATAATAGGTCTAGGTCTTTTTGGACAGTTTTCCCGATCCTTTTACAAACAAGATTGTAATCCTCGAGCATCTCATCATTTCTTTACTTTGGAAAACTTTGAAAAAGTTAAAAAGAATCTTCAAATTGGAAAAATTAAAAATGAAAGAATCATCTTTCACTTGCCATCTCTCTCCCTTCTTCCCTCCCCCCCCCCCCCCTCCTTATACTGCTCTATGTCTAATCTTCCATTATGATATCTGGGACTTCGACCCACGAAATAGGTAAGATCGAATTGAGGTTCAATATGAATCTATGTCATAAATCAAGTCATTTTAAAAGGGTCGATATTTTATCGACACATATCCAATTCAATTCAACTAGTGATTGTCCCCCTTTTTTTGATGGCATGACCCATAAAGAATCGAATTGGGTAATTTCATAGGGTAAAGCGGGTTTTAGGACTCGGGTTAAAAGAAAAGGAAATAATGCTTGCCTTGTGGGGCTAGAATAAGTGCTAGGGAAGTGGAAAGAGTGATAGACAAAACCTAGGAAATTCCGACACTCTTTGAGAGCTTTCGCATTATATCAGACATTCCAACACATGTCTGACACTCTCCGACATTTGGTCAACACGTGTCGGAAAATCTGACATCTAATCAACTTTCTTGACACTTGAATCGGAATTCTGACATATAAGGTTCCAACACGTGATTCCAACAAAAAATTTCAATAAATGAGAGGTCGAAATGCATAAATGTGAAAATAAAATAAAAATAAAAACAATAATAAAAATAATAAATGGGGAAAGAAGAAAAACTTGATTTTTTTTTCTCTTCTAACTTTCACTTCTTGTGATACATAATTTACCCCTAAAGTTTTTTTTTCGTCTTCTCTTCCGACACATCTGTCATGTGAGTTCAGAATGTGAATTGTTTGTTCTTTTCTTCAAATTTTATAGATTATTGAAATTGAGTTGAATTTGTCAAATTGAAATAATGAATTATATTAATAAATGGTGAATTAATATTTTTAGTATAAATTCATTTTATTTATTTATTTATTTATTTGAGAATTTGAATCAAAATAATTTGATTGAAATAATCAAAAAATAATAATTTATTATGTACATATAAAAATATATATTTAATATACAATGTGTCCCAACTTATCAAAATTTTCTATTTTTAAGAAATAACGTGTCAACATGTCATGTTGTTGTGTCGTGTATCAGGCGCTACTTAGGACAAAATTATTCATGCAGGCCCACAAAATATATTCCTCGTAAAACTGTTCCTTCTTCCCTTTCCGGACTTTGTGGGCCCACCCCATACTTGCTTTTTCCTGGACTCTTTTCACGTCTTTATCCTATGTTATCTCATCTTTATTTGTTCCCTTTTTTTTTTTTTTTTTTTTTTTATCTCATCTTGTTAGTTTAATAATTAGCAACTTGACAAAACTTGATAATTCACTGATTTATTGAGAGGTTGGTAGGTTTCTTATTGAGTTGGTATTTTAACAAAAAAAAAGTTGTAAAATTTCAAAGAAATTGGTCAATCACTTTATTAGTAAAATATAGGTAACTTTATTATATTATTGATAAATAAAAAGGACACTCATGAAATTTTAGAAGAGGTGATAATTTACTAATTTGTTTAGACATAGACAAAATCTTGATAATAATGACAACTTACTTAAGGGTAATCTAATAAGTTAGAGGTCATATATTTTTCCAAACAAGATTTGAATTCTCAACCTTTTCATCATTTCTTTAATTTGGAACCTTTTAAGTAAAGTGAAAAAGAATCCTCTAAAGAGGGAAAGAAAAAAAAGATGATTATCATCTTTCCCTAAAGAATCTCTACCATCTCTCTTTTTCTCTCAATCTCTCTTCACTTGTACTGCTCTTTGTTTAATCCTTCACAGCGATTTCTGGACCTTGATCCGACAAATGGGTGAGATAGGATCTGGGCTTAATATGAATATGGGTCATAAATCAAGTTATTTTAAATGGATCGATATTTCATCAACGCATACATGTTCTACTCAACTGGATTATGCCACATTTTTTGGCCCACTTCTCCCCTCGATCAAGAAACAAATATGACCTTTGGTAATTAAAGATTTGATGCAACAACACATACAATGTCTTGTTATTTGTTTGGATAGCCTGACATTTTTGTTCATATATTAATGCAAATATATCCATAACCCTTGACACCTGAATTTTAGTCAACAAATTTAACATACATTTTTGTAATTAAAAAAAGAGAGCATAATAACAATAAATGGTAGTAAAAAGAACAAAAGAAAAAGAATAATAAAACATAAAAATAAATAACAAATAGAAAGGCCAAGTTGGTCCAATTGGCAGGGCCCACAAGAGCAACCCATTGATTTGGTAAGCGGCCCAGACCCATCAGCTCCGTTACCCCAACGTTTCAGCTTTTTCCCCTAGCAGCTTCGAGAAATACTTCTCTGGGCAAATGACGAAAGTGCCCTGCTTCAAAATGACGAAAACGTCCTTCTGGTATTGCTATCCTAACCGAATTCAAGAGAGAAGGGATTGTTCAAAAAAAAAAAAAAAAAAAGAGAGAGAAGGGAAAATCGGTGGTGGCCCCACGGAATAAAAAATTCTCTCGTTTTAGCAATGGCGTGTGACAATTTTTTACTATTATTGTTGTTCGTAATTTTGTTCGTGCACTGTCAGCAAAATTTACGTGTTAATAATTCCGAATTGTGAGAATCCCGTGGGACAAGCTATTCTATACCTCCTAACCGCAGCCAACAATGAAGGTGGAGTCATATGTGAAGAACAAAGATGCGTTGAGGGCCGAGCTCATTGGGGTCGTGGATATACCAATGGCCAAGATTGTGTCCGGCAACACGAACAATGACTAGTTTCCAATAATTGGCAATTTCGGAAGCCCCCTCAAGCCCTATCCAAAACTTCACATCTCCATCCAATTCAGATCCAATTCAGGCTGATCGGTGACAATTTGTTATGCAAGAATGGTGTTGGGGTTAGGCCAAACTATGTGGGTGTACCAAACACATATTTCTCACTTAAGGAAAGGTGGGCATGTGACATTTTAGCAAGATGTTCATGTCCCAGAATGCAAGCTGCCTCAGATTTTGCTTGATGATGGGAAGATTTATGAGCAAGGCAAGTGCTAAGAGGATATATGCCATGCCATTTTGGAGGTCCACCACTTGATCTACATCATTGGTTGGTCCATTTGTCATCTTGTTAGGTTTGTGCGAGAGCCCACGACGGAATTGCCGAATCGAGGAGAGCTCTCTTTAGGGGAGCTCCTAAAGCACAAGTCCGATGAAGTTGTGCGAGTGGTCATGCTCATTTGGGATGACAAGACTTTACATGACATGTTCCTCTTGAAGACGGTAATACTAAACCATGGTTACATATAATTAAGCGTTGCTAAAACATGGAAATGTCTTTATAGTTTTTAGGATGAGCAGAATACTGCCGGGTCGAGAAAAATTTGTCCGCATATGGCTTCCATCACTATTAATTTGTTGGGCCAGTGCAATAGAGAGGTTCGAAGTTACAACCAATCATCAATGATGATGAGAGCCACATGTAAACACATTTTTTGTTCCACTGGCATCGCATCTAAGAAGCACCCTTTTATCAGTGGTGCAAAGTTAGTGAAGGATTTTCTTATTTTTACTATCAGCTTAATGAATGTTTATAGAATAAGAAGTTTTCTGTTTTTCGACACAAAATCTTGACCTCTAATGGCTCTTTCTTGAATAAGTATCCTCATTTATGGTGCAACCCACCATTTGGCCAAATTTCAAATCCATGCCCCTTGAGACAGAAAATCTATACGTGACTTAGGAAAAGATAGTTCTTTATTGAGATCTCACATAATTGAGACTCGACATGTGCCATGTTGTTGCATAGGATGGCGTGATGCAAACTCACGACGAAGAGACGAAGAAGTTTTTCCGACCTTCTGGCATCTGCTGTGTGCTTGCTCCTTGTTATGCAAGCACCAAACTTAGCATCTTCAAGCAGCATGTATGTATCCTTAGATGTTTACGTCAATTCTTAATCAAAATCTCATCAGATTGCACCAAAAGCATTGTTTTTAATGTATATTACCTGATTATTTCAATCGGATTTAATTTCATGGGAAAGATTTTCCTTTCATCAGACAATCTATGGAAGTTTATTGATTTGTCTCATGTTGTCCTAGGTCATATCATGTGTTTTCTAACCTAGTGACATGTATTTAGGACAGCACTAACATGGAATTTTAAATGGACCTAAGCAAGTCCTTAAAAGGCTTAAGAAGAAAACAAGCGGGAGATCCCAAGCGTGGGAGACCCAGCGCTATCCTTCATATTCGCTCGCAGTCGGAAAGATAAAGATAGACAGGGAATTTGGGGGCCTCACGGTGAGGAAGGTAGACTCATCCTAGACTTGGGTGACTACTATACCAACTTACTCGATGGTAACCGAGACATGCAAATACATGGGTAGGATTTGAGAACCTGTTAATAGCGTGCTGCGACAACGGCAAGTCGTCGTACAGTTGTTGCAGCACGCCATACAACTACAATCCCAAAATTACTTGTGGACGGAGCAGCTACATCGTGTGTGATGAGGTGTCATGCCACGTGAGCTGGGATGGCATCCACTACACCGAGGCGGCCAATTCCTTCGTGGCCACTCGAATACTCTCCTCTAACTACTCCATCCCTCCCATTACTTTTGATTTCTTTTGTAACGTTTAATTTCACTTGAAGATTTTTGGAGTTTTTTGCTTATTTGATTACTTAACAAAAATCGCAATTTTTTTGGGATTATGTTTTTGCAATTTTTTTTTTTCCATTTTTAATTAGAGTAGGCCCAGGTTGTTAAGTGGCAACAGCAACTGTTCAGCTAATAAAAAGGCCAGGTGTAACCACTTCAGAAGCATTACCACAAGAAAAAAAAAAAGAAAGGACCGACCGCTGCAGCTTTTAACCACGGCTTCTCCTGCTAAGGGTATGGATTTTCCGGCAAGAAGTTCGTCCATGGCCGACTCGGTGATGTGTAAATGGCAACATGAAAAGAACAAAGCGAGGCAACAACATCAATATGAGCAAGCAATTCAATGAAAAGGGATCAAGCTCGGACTAAAATAAAGTCAAAAGCAAATCACACACAATCTATTTCGAAATCTCACTTAAGCATTTTATCGAACAAGTGACGTGCAACTTCAACAATGATTTTCCAATCTGATTTTCCAGCGGCTCTCGGCCTAATCATGGTATACAGAGACTTAGATCAATGCCACTTGCAGCCAATCGATCCCAGCTTATCATGATTTACTTATTAACTTGCCGATCGAGTTCGGGCTCTTGAAAGACAGGGCTAAGACAGTATGTTCGAGAAAGAGGAAGCTCACCTTACCTGGGCAAGACTGAGAACGAAGGATCAAGGTAACTGAGCTCCACAAGGTCGTCGATTGGGCGAACGGCTTCAGAAAGTATCTACGTCGCTCGGCCGTGGAGAGATACGGCGACCGGCGACCAAAAGACTCGAAGATATTTCCGGCCAAATTCAAAGAAACTCCGGCGAAGTACTTTGGATCGGACGAGTTTCGTGAGTTTTTTTTATCTCGGTTTCTCACCTTTTTGGGCTCAAATTGTGGGCTGAAAGGAAAACAGGAAAATCGGGAAGTTGGACTGAAAATTCTACTAAAGAAAACGGAGACCTCCAGGGCTAGATTGCTTGTTTAGGTGAGAATGGGTAGGAGTGAGCAAAATGGACTGATCAAACTAGGGACCGCCAGGGCTAGATTGGACCGGCTGATTCGATCAGCATCATTCGCTTCCAATTTCCATAAAGTTGGAGTCGGAGTCATTGAGTGAGACAAACCGACTCGTGAGTGTCTTTATGTCATGTCTAGGCAGTCGGGTTCCTAGTTCCGAGCTATTTTAAAGATTAGAGCTCCTGCTGTGAAGTCATATCATTGTTTTTTGCCTTACCGGCAATGTTATTTACAAGTAGGACGTTCACAGCATAGAGACGCTCGAAAGGAGGCTTGTCTCCCTTGGTGATATTTTGTGCATCCATGATCATCGGGGGATCAACCTCGAAGAGAGATCCAAGGACTGCTGTTCTGTCTTTGTGCAATGTTTAGATTGTACAAGGATGGCCGGCCTGATTGTCGAACGTAGGCAAAGAAGTTGGATATGTATATAAATTTATATATGACAGTGTCTGCTCCGAACATTGCCTCTAAACTTTAAGACTCGATTTTAGAGATGCCCTTTCATTGTACGAGGTGATTTTGTTGCATTTTCCACATAAAAAGGCTGCCAATCGAGCGAATATATTTTACGCTGCAAATTCATTGTCCGCCATAAATTTTCAATTTTTCCTTTTTTGCTTTTGACCTTTAGCTCCAAAGTTCAAAGTTGCAATTACTACTGTCTTTATTTATGAGAAAAAATACTAAAAAAATCCTAAATTTATTATATTAGTATTAATTTAGTCATAAATTTTTCAATTAATCAATTTAATTCTATATATATATTTTTTTCACATTGATACCAATTAAGTTTATCTGATAAATTTAGATCGGAAATTACTTATGTAGATATTGATCGTCCTCCATGATACAGCTAGTGTTGACATTGATATTTTTAAATATTTTTTAATAATTTTTTTAGTTTTTTTAAATGTTTAATTTTTTTCTTTGCTTCTCTTTTCCTTTATTTTTTCTTTTTATTTTTTCTATTTTGGTTGGGAAGAGTGACCGAAGCTTGCTAGTCATTGAGCAGGGGCCGTTAAGCCCTTATTGGCTGTTGGCGAAGCTAGCCTTGACATGGCTTAGTTGGCCGCAAGCAAAGGCAACCTCACCTATTGTTGGGGAGGCCATGGCCACCTTCGTTCGTGACTGGCGACGTTGGCCTCGCACAAATTTTGGTGAGGGGGCCTTGCTTGTGGTTGCTTGGCAGGCCGTCGCGAGGCAACTAGGGCCTTGTTGATAGTGGGCAAAGGCAATCATGACCTTGTTAGTAGAGGTGTGCATGGTTCGGGTGGGCGGTTCCCTGCCTAAAACTGAGAACCGCTCGCTAAGGACTGGTTCCAAAAAATTGGAACTGAGAATCACCCGTTAGTTGTATAAATCTACTTGAGAACTGAACACCAGTCCGATTTGGTTCCTAGGTGGATCCATGGAATCCCACCACGAGTACTCTTCATATCAAATAATATTTTATTTTTTAAAAATTGAACCGGCTTAATTAAGGGTACCATTTTTCTTTATTTTATTAGAAACACTACCAAAGAAGAGAAATAGTTTTTTTTTTCCTGTTTTTGAATCATTTTAGTTGAAATCTAAAATATTCTTTGAGTTCAAGGTTTTGAATGATTGTCATATGTAGATCGTCTTTTCCTTTATCCCCTAATAGTGCTCAATCTCTTACGACCTTTACTTTATTGAATTCTTTCTATAGAAACAATTCCACCGATACTACACATATTCTTGAACACAGTGTCCTACGTGAGTCCCAAAAGTATCATTTGAATGAGCCATTTGTTAAATTACTGAAAGGCAGCTTACATACTTTACTAAATTCTTATAAAAACATGGAAACCGTGAAAGGAGATGGAGCCCTAAAATTTAAATTTGCTAATTAGTTATTTCAAAATTTATTTTAATATTAAAAATTGAAATATTATTATAATATAATCGGTTCGGTCCGAGTGGACGGATCTGCCCATGGAACTGGGAACCGGACTAGTACCCATTGGTTCCCATAAATTGGAATTGGCAATCGGACTGGTTTCCTCAAGAACCATTGGTTTCGAGCAATTCAAGTCCGGTTTCGGGTGGTCTGGGTAGGTCTTGGTTCTTTTGCACACCCCTACTTGCTAGTCATGAGCAATGTTGCCTTTCATCTGTGGTTGGCTAGGCCATGGCAAAAATGGCCTCACCTGCGGCCGCTTGGACCTTGCCCACATTTGGGTGAGGCTGAGCAAGAGTTGCTAGCATCACTTGGATCCGGGCGAAGGTGCAACCTCGCTTGTGGTTGGTGAGGGTGTGGAAGCCCTCTCCTATGTTCGGCGAGGATAGGGACGCCCTTGCTTAATGCAGCCAAAGGTTAGAAAAAAAATAAGGAAAAAGAACAAAAAAAAAATCAAAAAATCGAAAAAATATCAAAATATTATTAAAAATTGTTCACACCAGTGTTGACGGTGTCATGTGGGAACCTAATGTCCACTTTAATAATTTTCAGCTAAAGTTAGCTAAATGAACTCAATTGGCGAAATGTGAAAATATTTAAAGACTCAATTAGCAAAATCAAAAGATTTAGAATTAAATTAAAAATTGAAAAAATTACAATAGATTACGAATTGATACCACTGCATGAAGCTCTTTTAAGTGATGAAAACTACAAACGGGTTATGGATATAATCTCAAGTCTGATTTTGTCTGGCATGAACCAGAATAAACTCACTTTTCATGGATTTCATGAAAAGTTGTGGTCAAGTAGGAGACAGTTTTGAAGGACAAGATCATTCATCTACAACCTGTCTCTTCTTTTATCCTTCCTTGCCTTCTAAGTAAAAGGCCACAACTAACGATATTACATGCATAAAGGTACGACAAGCATACGACGCGAGAACAGAGATCCTAAATCCTTTATCCATATGTAGATAATATAATATAATATATGAATTATGACATGGAAATTCCAATTCGAAAGATGAAAGAAGGGTTCTGTTCCAGAGTTTGGAGGACATAGGAGTACTTTTTGCAAAATGGGTTGTCCCATGTTTATTCAAGAAATGACAAAACACACTGCGCATAAATATTATAGTTCTAAAAGTGAAAAGGTATGGTAGCGGATTACATGCGAAAACCAGCTGAAGATGTGTTAGGGGCAAGGTATCTTGTCGATCATTGAACTAAGCAAGGAACCCACTCTTTATTCTATGCTGTCTTAGCTTCTTCTGTTCATAGATTCACTCTCCTTCACACGCATTCTTTTTCTTTTTCCGACGGTGGCCAGTCATATAAACACAGGCATACACACATCATGCACGTCGAAGTGTAGCCCTCATCGGCGACAGAGGACAGGCCAAAGAGAAATGGCTTTTCACGTCAGTCTGCTCGTCAAAGTCTTGCTCCTGCTCGGCATAGCCGCAACAGGTAAGACGTCGCAGTGTGAACCTCACTAGTTATTCACAACAATTTGACCCGGTGATCAGCTTCGGAACTAACTTTTGTCACATGGGTGTCGACAGTTGAGATGATTGAGGCACTGAATGGCAGTGTATCTTCGTCAGAACTAGGCAAATGTAAATCATGGGCATTTGCTTAGCTAGGACAACATGCTTGCTTTACATGGACTTTGAACCAACATGTTAAGTTTAATTCTCGGCGCGTTTAGCTAATAGTTATCATTCTTTTTGGCCAAGGATAAATGACATTGTTCGTCGCTTTATGTTGCCATTGATTGCATGATTCTAGTGGATGATTTCTGATTTTTAGTACTTGCCGTAGTTGCATGTTCTTCAATGTTGGATCCTTACGTTGGCTTAGGCTAATAGTACGTGGAACATAAAATAATTTTTTTTCCATCTTTTTTGGTTTTGTGTGATCAGAAGTAGCCTCTCAAGGGAACAGAAAATTTACTATACAAAACAACTGCAAAGAGACTGTATGGCCAGGGATAACAAATGGTGAAAGTTTCAACCGCAGTGGCTTTGAATTGAAACCGGGCCAATCTGCCGTCTACAGTCCATCAGCGACTTGGTCCGGGCGGATCTGGGGCCGAACCGGCTGCAATTTTGATAAGAACGGCAACGGCGCGTGCCAAACTGGTGCATGCGGCAATTCCTTGAGCTGCCTTGGGCCTGGGAGCTCGCCTGTTTCGATTGCCGAGTTCACCCTCGGAGATCCGGATTATTATGACGTTAGCCTTGTGAGCGGCTTCAATTTGCCCATAGTGATAAAGCCCGTAAATGCTAAGGTGAATTGCAGCACCGCCGGGTGCGACGGAGATTTGAGATCGAATTGCCCCTCGGAGCTCACCGTTAAGTCCAATGGGAAGGTGATTGCTTGCGACAGCGCATGCGATAAATTCAACACGGATGAGTATTGTTGCAGGGGCGCTTTTGATACTGCAGAGTCTTGCCAGCCAAGTAACTATTCAAAGGCTTTCAAGTCTTTCTGCCCAGATGCTTATAGCTACGCGAAAGACGATCCGACGAGCCTCAAAACATGCTCTAGCCCAGAATACGTCGTGAGCTTCTGCTCGTCGAGGTAATTCTCGACGTCTATTCTCTTTTCCTTGTTTTGATATGATCGCCGGTGCTTCACCATCACCTACCAGAGAACATTGAGAAGTCGTAAGACTGCCATTTTCCGAGGCCTGAACCTCACAGCATCTGACATAATTCAAGTCTACACCATAAGTTAGTGTAAACCTTTCAGAAAAATGAAATGCTGAACTTATGCGGATTCGACGACACTGTTTATCGATAAATGCTAGCTTATCATAAGGGCACGACATGTTATTATACCGATTCATTGAACATATGTGCATCTTGAATACAGGAATGGAACGGTATGCTCTGTTCATGACGGTACATTGAAATGCAGTGGATCGACTGATTTGAGGGCACCCTCCTACGGATGGTGGTTTCTGGCGATCGTGCTGCCCATGATCGTCGGCACCCATCAGTTTTTGGGGTTCATGATGTGAATCAACTTTTTGAATTTGAATATTGACGTGATCGCGATGATTGGCGACTATAATTTGGTGGTTTTTCTGATTTCCAAACAACGTGTGTGATTTTAAACAGTGCCGAGCTCAATAACAAAAGAACGTTGATGTTCACATGTATAGTGAGAGCTATATGCACAAAGAAGTACAAGAACATGTAAATGAAAGGAAAGAAGTGCATGTATATACAGTGATCCTTTATTATTGATTTCGGGGAGGCTTTTATTTAACGGATTTCCATTAGGTCCGCTGTCAAGATTAATGACGGTCGCACATTCACCGCCAAATCACTGAAATAAACAGTGAATGTGTAAATGTTTTTCTTTACAATATCGGTAATCCTAATAGTAATCCTTACTTAAGAACTTTGGAAATGCACTTTTGGGCCATGGATGTACCATTGTTCTTCCTTTGTGGTCCTTGCATTTGTAGTTTGTGCAATCCAACCTATGCAATTCTACAACTTCGGCAAAGAATTCATCCATTTTCTATCGATGCCAAATTAAAAATCTTGAAGGGGGAAAAATTTACCGAAAATTTGCTTGATCTTATCTTGGACGAGCGCTTCATGCAAAATTGATCATCTGTCTTTTTTACTGAAAGCGTCGAAGGTAATGCCACCTTATATGGTAAAAGAGAGGTAAGAGCTTAGTCTAGCAATTAGTCACGGGCAAATAAAAGTTATCCGAGAAGAAAATAAGAAAGAAACCCCGGAAAAAAAAAAAAAAAAAAAAAAAAGAGAGAAAAAGAGAGAGATGCATCGGTCGGCCATCGACATGAGAGCACCTACAAAACATGAATCGTCGTCATGTGATATTCATGACGAATTAAATTGATTGTTTGTCCTCCAAAAGAATGTCTAGATCAGTAATTTGTTCGGTGAACAAAGCAATAAGAGTGTATAGATCGAATAAATGACTTGTGCTTAGGATGCGTTTGGTTGGACTTTTGGGGAAAGTCTTTGGAAAAAATATAAAGAGTTTTAAGTTAAAGGAGTTTTTCAAAATGCAAATTGTGTTTGTTAAATTATAGTTTGAAAGTCCATTGTGAAATACCTTTGAGTAAAATAGTTTTTCAAAAAATTATATTTACAAAGGACTTTAGTGATTATAAAAAAAAAATTATCAAAAGAACAATAAAAGAGTTGGCTGGTGAGGTAGGCAATCGTCGGCGGCCTCAGGCAGCCCCTGAAGACGACCGGCGAGGGCCGCCTTTGGCTTTGCCGGAGGTTGCGTGACCTCCAGCGAGCCTGAGGTCGTGTAACCATAGCTGAGTTACAGCGATGCGACTCGTGGGCGGTCGTCGCGGCTCGCCGAGGTACTAGCTGGTGATAGTCACTGTGACCTTGCCGGCCTCAGCTATGACCTCGTTGGCCTATCTCACGCTCCTCGCTGACCAGCCACATGCCACTGGAGAAGAAGATAAATGGTAGACATGGGGCTTTCGAGAATATGCTAAAAGCCCAAGATAGTCTTGGGTTTTCAGCATTTTCAAGGCAAACTTTATCTCAAGGTGGGTTTCAAAAATGAAACCAAACACCCAATATTTGGCCTAAAAATTCTTGGAAGCCCAAAGGCCCTTCCCAAAGCCAATTCCAAATGCCGCTGCTACAAAAGATCGAAAGACTCAACAACCTACACAGTAGATGAGTTGATGAGCAGATTGTCAACTCGAAACTAACAAGCTTTCCAGTCAAAGATGGTCGTCACCAGCCTCGAAAATTTCAAAAGATGAAACCGATTCTAGACCAAGATATGATCCTCTAGACCAAGATATGATCCTCAAAGAAGAGGCCGTAGCCAAAACCGAAATGTCCGAGCTCTTGGCAGGCGCAGAAGGAGCACTTATGTTCAGACAAGCAACGAGAACGATTGTATTCTCAGTGCTGCATATGCAGAACATATGGCCATGACACTAAATTTGTTGCCGTTTCAGAGGCAGAAGATGTAGAAATCCCAATCACTCCCAAAGAGAATTGCTGCTACACAAGAGTGTACCGAGGGAGTTGTCGTTCGTACATGTCACCAACTATGCAGACACTCACCCAAGGCCAAACAAGAGATTATGTGAATCTGGTTGGCGATGGAATGAGCCAAGATTGTCTTTGCCACATTCAGGTGGTCAAAATGAATAGCTGCAACTGATGAATTGGCGCAGATACCTTGCTCTGCACTTCTTACAGTCTCCAAATCACAACTAAATAAGGTTGAGCAATACCTTCTGTGATTTCATAATTAAACTGTTCATATTTTGGATCTCTTTGGGCTCAGGCAAATAATTGCAACTTTCATTTTTTGAGTAAAGATGAAAAATGACCAAAGTTCTATTTTCAACTTAAAGAAACATAATTTTTACTTCTAAATAAATTTAAACATGTTCTTTTCTAAGTTAAGTTGCATGCCTTCACCCTAGCTCTTTTAGAATGAGAATTTCCAACCATACTTTACCTTTTTTTTTTTTTTTTTTTTCAGTTTACAGTCATAAATTGAAATTGGTTTGCCTCTGTATTAGCTTGAAAATTGTTTTCACTATGAGTTGATAACCTATGTTTATTGTTGTTTTCGTTTTAGACAGAAGATAAGAACAGAATCAAAATTAGAGTTTTGGGAACTCCAACACGAGAAGAGAATGTCATCTAATCAAATCTTAACAACCCCATGCAAATTGTTTCGGGCCGAGAGTACTTAGGCTAAAAAACAAGGACTTAACCGATTTATGCATATTGCACGGTTGTTTTATGGACTCCCAAGTAATCAGATCTCTCTACGTGTGCCCCTAAAAAATATAAAATATAGAAAAAGGGTATCTGTTTCATGATACTTTCACAAGAATATCCACTTGATCGTAATCATGATAATCAGAGCACCGCCGATTTTTAGGGTTTCTTCCGCAAGTTAATTTTGCATTTGGACATCTCCCTTGCTCAATTTTTGCTTATTTCTGTTTCTGGTTTCAGAACTTCTCATGCGTTCTAGACAGCGCCAAGAATGAAACAGAACTTCCAGGTTCATTCCAGTGTTTACGGAGTCCTAGTGATTTCTGGGCACTAAGTGTATTAGCAAGTATTGTAAGGACAAAAAAGCAAAAATGCATGTATACACGATGAACTGACGAACGGTGAGCCATAACGCTTTTTATTTATTTATCATTATTTCTTTTTATTTTGTGTTTTTTGTAGAAGAGAGAAGAAAAGGTCCTAACAATCAGATACGTTCCAAAAATACTTTATGTACATGAATTAAGAATAAATAGCAGGGAAAGTTCACCACTTATAGCCGATTGCCGCCCCTCAGCTTGCCTTGCGATCTTTCTTGTTGTCAATTGTCATTCCTCCGCTGGGCGACCCGGACTCTTCATTTTGGTAAGGCAAAACCACGACAGGTGCAGCTGGTACCATTTCCCAACGCTCCTTTAGCAAGCTCATGAACCTCTTAACCATTTCTTTCCGGAAGTCCAGTTCCCGTGTGAAGAGGTCAAACAGAAGAAAACTTAAGATATATTTGAACGAGAAAAGAAGCATGATTGTCGCCGAAGATAACAGAACCAGGGCAACCTCTGTTGTTATCTGTAAAGAGGACAGAATTAGATATGTGCTTTTCAGACACATATTTTGGGAAATGGTTCATGCACGTATACTCATGAGAGAGAGAGAGAGGAGAGAGAGAGAGAGAGAGAGGAACGGTCAAGCATAAAATGTAGATATATCGAGAGACTAATGTCATATAGAGAACCAGAAAGGCAATAAGCAAAATACTACATAAAGCATTTTTTTTCCCGAGATCTCGATATAATTCTTTATTTATTTATATATCTTGGTATGGCACTGCCCCATATGTTAACTAGGTAGAAGGTAGAGCGTTAGAGAAGTCATTAGCCACACATATACTATAGTTTTGCTACCCAAGAGTTGAAGACTAAGTTATAACGAGAAACCAGCAAAATATCAATCCCGCAGAAAGAATGTGATCATACAAAAATTGAAAGTAATGACAGAAGCATGGTTGTTAATCCATTGTGGCTCAAGACACAACCTTTATATAACAGTAGATGACAGTAGATGAGATAAAACCAGGCCAGTCAAGTGTTACCGATGGGGACAGCAGCAGTCATCTAAGTTGCGGGCAGGATAGTATTAAGTCCTGACATTATTATCTTAGATAACTAATGATGGAAACCTGCGGCCACGTTGCAGATGGAAAAGCACAATTCAAGATTCAAGAATACATGTTGATAAAAGATTTAGAATTATGAAATTCATCTTTGCCTTACAGGATTGACCCCATATATTATTGGGAGTTTAGTATAAGTAATGGAGGGTATGGAGGGTCATACTCAACTGTGGACTATCCTGAGAGTTCATACATATGTGAATTTGGTGAAGACAAGATATTGTGTGCCATAAAGCTAGAGCTTCTCAAGTTAATTGGTCCAGGATTTTCCTAAAAATATGACCTGGAAACTAGAAGTTGCCATAACTTTAGCATAAGTTACCGGGACACCTCCTGAGTATTAGCCAAATTATAGTGACAACCCTGTGTTTATAGAAACTAGATAAACACCTCTTATCAGTGAAGAATTTAAAATTATAGAATTTTCTTTACTTTTTGTTTACGCCTTTTATTAATCCAACTGAAAAGTGCTGATATGGATGCAATGAGTCTTTGTACAAAAAACCATAACTCAGAGCATTGTGCCCATAGGATAGACCGCTTGCCCAAAAGGAAATAGAACCTAACATGTGTCCTATGCAAAAACCAGAGCAAAGCACCTGCATAGTGGGTTGAGTCTATTTCATTTTAAGCAAGTTTCCAAGCCCATGACATGATATTACATGCTATTATGAACTGTATAACAGAATAGATTACATCACAATTTCAGTTTACTTGGATGAAAAGACAGACAAATTTATTAATTTTTTTCTTGGTCTAATAAGAGGTTTCAGCTTAGTTATTAAAATGCAATGGTTTCGATCTAGTTAAAACAAACTCAGAATGGGCCACGGTAACTTTAATATGAAATATGCAATTTCTACCAACTGATCAAGTAGACAATATGTTAACGGAACTAAATCCACTAACCTGAATAGATAAAACAAGGCTCCATTTTTTTCGCGTAAATTGAATGATTTTGAAAACATTTTTCTAGAAATAATTATAGGTGTCACTTGAAATAATTAGTCAATAAAAAATATTTTCATTATCAATAATAATTTATAACTAAATATTTTCATTGACGATGGAAATATTCTTTATTAATTCATTTTTATAAGCGATATAAGTGATCGATTTTAGGAAAAAGTTTTCTAAATCATTTTTTTTCCACGAAACAATCGCACCCCATGTTTAACTTTTCCCAAGGGAATGTGTTGACAAGGACTCACTCTCTTCCAGTTTTAGATCTTCACTCCCCCTCTAGTAAGGAAGAAACTATAATACCAAATGCACCCAAGAAATGACAGGAACTAATTATTTTCGTGTCTTCACTTTTATTCCTTAAGGTGGAACTATAGACAGTAATATGCACTTTAATGTGATAGGGAAAAAATGCATCACGTTACATACTATATCAGAAGAAAAGTTACTAAATGGACTCACAAAAATTACTAGACACAAATGAGATTTACGTAAAATGGCACAGACATAACATTACAATGAAGATGCAAGTGAAAAGGCCCAAATGAAATGAGCAGAGTTCTTTGAAAATGAAGAAAGATCTTGAGTACCATTAGAGAGGACATTGTACATGATAGAGTGCAATGGAACAAAATGATCTATTGGCAGCTGCAGTTGTTTTTCTTATAGAAGCCATAAAAAGGATGCTCAGGAATATGACAAAATGCTTTGAAAAAAGAACATCTATTAGTCAGTCATGTCAATGTACCTGAGGATGACCAGCAAGCACAATTGTTCGTACTTTTAGAAGTAAAATATTCACATTCTGGAGATAGTTCTCAACATCACGCATGGCATCTTTCACAGCTATGATTTTTTGAATGGTATTCGAAGGTGGCTGATCACGAATTGTAACTGATCCAAAAGATCTTCCAAGGCGGCCCTGCTCCTTTAACCCTTTTAATGTCAGCATACCAGCTGCAAGAATAATTAATGCCGATGGAAATACATATGGCCATAAATTCCTGCAATGCATTACATCACGTCGCCAATGAGTGCTGAAAGTTATTGAAAGTTAAAGACTACTTGAAAATCATCAAAAACAAAGGAATGCTAAAAGTAAAAGACTACTGGAGTAATCATAAAACCAAGTGTCATCTTCTAATCTCCAAGATACAGAAGGCAAATTTTAAACTTTTGATTTTTTTGGCATCACAAGCTGCATGTCCTAGGTGACATACGAAGGGTTACAACAATTTTTTCCACCTTACAAGTTGAAAGTAGGCATAAATGATTTAAGAATCAGTTCAAAGTACTAAATTCAGCGAAAAAACAATCTGTCAATATGAAACATATTAATCCCAACTTAAATTATAGTTTCAAACCATCTAATTGCAATGCATGTTTTTGTTCTCTAAATCAAGTATCAACTTCGGAATGGTAGGAAGAAAACTTTGAAGGTTTCTCTCCATGACTAGGACTAGAGGATGACGACAATGACCGCATGCCAAAAGCTGACCTGAAAATCAAGGTATATGCACATGCAAGAAATGAGACTGTGAGGTGAGGCTCCTCCCAGCGTCTGAGCCTTTCAAAACTTCTGATAGCCATTGTCAAAGGAAATATAACTTCCTGCAATATGAAAAGATTTTAACTGAAAAAACAATAGTTTGAAGATCTTCAAATACCACAACAAGAAGCATCAAGTTAGCTTTTGTTGATCAATAAAAGGGAATCCCATCAGCACCAAGAAAAAGAGAACGAAAAAAGAAAAAAGAAAAGAAAAACACAAGCAGCTTGCCCTATATACAAAAATAATTGACAGGCAATTGCAACCAACAAGTGAGATCATTTTCATCAAGTCTCCTTTGATGATTGCCATAAGTGCAATGACTGCGGAAAAGGAGTAAATCGTTTGCGAAGCCAATTGAAATAGGACAAAATGGACACAACTTATTTACATGTTACCTTGACATGGAAGCTTGACACGGAAGGTGGCAACAAGAGTCTCTAAAGGCACATACTCAAGGCTTGAGAGACAACCAGGTCACACATTATCAATATACTAGTGACGCCAAAGTCTGCATTTGTCACTTAGTTCTTTCAAGCAAGTAAAATGCACTAAGTGCCATTGACACCAAGATTTACTTGCATTCTCATGTCCAGCACACTGGGCACCTGACCCTACTACATGTCTTGTTTTTATGATTTGGAGCTTAATTATGTTTATTGCTTCCTGTCTGCCCTTTTCAATATTAATCTTGATGGTTCAGTGGAGACAAACTTCTTTGAAGTCTCCTTCTGTTGGGCTGCTTCTTGGTATAGACTTCTGCTTATCTTAGAAAATGAAATTTTATTTTGATTGATTAGTGTGGCATGAGGCATCTAGGGAATTCACAAAGCATTTACTTCTTCACTCTGATATTGTTCAGTAATTCTGGCATTTCATTGCCAACAGTTGTTTCAGTGCTGCAACTCTTCTTACTCTTGCTCTCACCTATTTAAAAAGCTCAGTCTGTTGGCTCCACTTTGTCTCATGTGGTGCACTGGGAATAAGAACAATTTGAAGAATTTGAATCTTCTTCTCTTTTCATTAGGTATCCAAACCTGGGGCTCGATTGTTCTCAAGTGTTGCAATCAAATTACCCCACCGCATGAATTGGTTAAGGCTAAGGGCACAAAGATTACTATGAGTGGAGACCTAAGAACTGGACCATTAAACCAATCTGTTCAGGGTTAGGATCTCAGTCTTCACACAATTGTATTTTGTTGATTTTCACTTCTTGCTCTGATCTTACAATGAATATGTGCGGTCTTCTCAGTTCTTTTTTTTTTCAACCTGTTCTTGTGTCGAATTCTCAATAAAAATCTACTTACAAAGATCACAGTTTCAACTCCTGTGGTAAACAATTCATGTTGGCACTCAACTCAAACAGTGAAAAAGATCACAAAATATAAAAAGTAACTGCTATTCATCCAAATTCCCTTTTTCGAACTTTTATCATTTTGAGCTATCCCTCCTGAAAAGTTGTATCACCAAGCCTCTTTCTTCCTGATCCATTTTGATCTAAGGTTCAAAGATAAAAGGAACAATGTCATGGGACATGCATGTGGGGATTTTTCTTTTGGCCAGAACATTCGCTTATATTCACTACCTTAGTTATGTTCCATCTATCTTGTGCAATGCTGCGGCTTCCTACTCTATGATTTGCAGTCATGATTTGCAGTCATGTTGTTCATCCTTCATAATAAGTTATAATAGTTGGTCACTAACCCGGAACCCATTTCTTTTAAGGTACAAAAAAGATTCTCGTTTTCCTATTGCTTTAAAAGGCTACAAAGATTGTAAATCTCTTAATCAGTTCATGCATGAAAACTCATTTCCTGTTAAAATGTGAAGTTGGTAACTTCTAACTTAATTGCACTATTGTTTGTTCTTTTTTTCTTGTAATCATGTGTTTATCACTAGAGAATATTGACATGGTTAGACATCAGGAAATCTTGTTCGAAGTGGTTCCCTATAGTTTTGACCTTTTATTCGGAAAAAACAAAATTTTAGTTGATCTATCTTGAAGTGATGCATTAATTGCTTTTAACGCAAAATGACAATCTTTGTAGTTGTCTTTCTATGGTTTGATATCCCCTCCAATTTCCTTCCCTCCCTCCATTCCCTTTCATCCTCCAGACAAACAAACAAACAAAACAAATCCAAAGTATGAACTACTTAATTATAGTTGACCAAGAGATATGAGAAAGGAAAGGACAAAAGAAAATTCTACCTTGAAAAGGTCTATGTTATTGGGGATTCCCTTCAGCATTGCAGCATCTATTGTCGCTTGTGTTTTTTCAACCATCTCGCCTTTCTTTCTGCATATAGTTGCTGCTTTTTCTGCCAGGCTTGCATCAGCCACAACAAGATTTTTACTTAATACAAGACCTTGTTTTATTGATGCATTCCTCCAGAAAGTGGCAGAAGAGCTGGAAACCCAAGATGGAGATCTCATCCATTTTCTCAAGTATATGCTTCCATCTATGTCATAAATATGACCAATATTTTCTGATATTTCATCAGAAGACAATGATTCTTGATCTGATGGAGAGCCTGCTTCTGTATACCTTGTTACTAGCTGTCCACCCCAAAATTTCAAAGCCAGAGCTTGGCAAACAACACTACCATAGGGTGAACTTTGTAGGTACGAAAACTGAACAAGTTTAAGGGGATTATCCAACAACCTACGCATAAATTGAAGAGCCTGAAGTCTAGCTATGCTATTAATGGCGCTCATGATTGCTCGTTCATTTCCTTTTTGGGCTCCATATACATGAGAGATAGATTGATCATTGTCTTCAGGACCATACTCACGGATGAACTTGTGCAAAGCTATAACTTCACATATGAAAGCATGCCAGACATCTCTTCTCATCTCGCCTCCCAAATCAACAAATTCCAAAACCCATGTCTCTGACCTGCACACAGTTGCATAGAAATTTTATGACTACGTACATTGCTGTTTTGAGTGGAATTTACGGACAAAGCAAAAGAGCAATCAATGAGGATCAATGCAGATAAACCAATAGAACACATTCGAGCCTTGCAATGAAACTACTCCTGCTTTGAGAAATTTCAGTTGCATTATACGGACAATTTTTATACATAATATAAGTGTACTCCATGTGCTGATAAAGTTCTGTTCCTACAATAGCTACACTTGCAAGTGAATATGTTTTATAAGAAAAATACACTAAAATCACTCATAATGTCAGTCAAGTTCTACTTGCCAACCTGTGTGCTTTAAAACTCGCAGTTAACCCATCAGTGGTCGCAAGTCATTGTTGACTAATCCATTAGGGCTTATTTGAAAATCTCCAGAAGCGAGGAACAATGAATTGTAAATTTCAGCTCTTAAATGAAAGCTTGTAAGCTCATTTTCCTGTTGCTCCTTGAAGATTTGACAGTCCGACCCTTCAGATTCCGTCCATTATCATTTAGGTTTTAGCTATCTGTAACCATTTTTTGTTTTAGGCAATCACCTATTATATTTAAATAAATGAAATGTGAAAGTAATCAGTTTTCCTATTTACATTGTGACTGAATTGGACAAGACAAAACCTCTCTGTGACAATATATAGTTGGTATTCCGTTTAACAAGAAATCTGATTGGAAAACATAGAAGAATAACATACGGTTTAGCTTTGAAATTTTTTTACAAAAAACAAACATTTTTTTGAAAACTATTCAGATTTTGGAAGATTTTTGATAGAGGTTTAAAGGTTTGTTTAGCTTTGACAATCTTGTTAAGAAAGCAGTTTAGAAATAGAGATGGGTGATATACAATGGTGGAAACAACACAGTTAACAAGTAGAATGTAGGCTATACCACTAGCTGCTTGAGTTTAATTTTCTCACTATTAATGGAAGCTTTCATCGTTTTGCAATAGATCTACAGCAGCAACATGATCAGCAAGGGCTTGTGAGATAATCTTGCAACATGTCCACTTATGGTACCCTCAAATGCTCTACAGCAAGTCTAGAGGAGAGATAAATCCCAGAGCAAAGTGACAACTCATGTATAATTGAGACTAATTCATTAATCTACAGCATATAATTTATCTTGCTTTCTGTCTCATTAGAACAGCTTCAATAATCTACGCCCTGAGAGTGGTATTTCTAGATTTATCTCAAATGGTCGAACTTGGGAAGTAAAACAAATAAGTATGCTATAATAAATGCAATACATCATTCCAGAATAATCATCAGATAAACGCATGGGAAATCCATCTGAATATGACCAATAGCACCAAAAGTATGCTTCAACAAGAATTTAATGTGCCAATTTGACCTACTCAAAGATATAGTTCTATATGCTACCCTATACCATCTTTCCTAAGTGTACAGATCATGGCGTCAAATATCTGCACTATGTTTGTATTAACAATTACATTCAGCTAAACCAGACATGCTGATTCCTTCATTACTCCATCATAGTCAACTGTGTTTGAAGAGGTTAGCAGGTTTAAGAAAAATGCAAAAGACTGCCGTTTCTGTAAACATGGACCATCTTCATCCATATACATGAATTTCTCTGAACAGTCGATCTTCAACTACTATCCCATAAGCAACTGAAGAACAAGTAAAATAGAAAATACGCAACTGAGACTGACAACAGAAGCTTACTCACTGAGGACCACAAGAAATAGAGATAGCAGAGTCAAAAAGAAGAGATCCCAAAGGTCCAACTTTTGCTTTTTCCACACCTGCTCCAGGTATTGTAAGATCCAGCATTGCCAAATCTTTGCGTCCCATTAAACCAACTGCCTACAGTACAGGGGCCAATGAATTGAAATGTTATAAGCAAGAATTTCTCATACAAAATTAACATCAGAATTTGTGAAGCTCTCATTTTGGTATCGTACAATTTCCTCTCAGTGGGACCAACAGCTTTGGCAAATATAATTGGGACAATTCATCATCCTTAGGGTCCTTTCTATGAGTCGAAAAGGTCCATGAACATCTAGAAGATCTGGTATTAGATGGAGAGGACTTCTAACCTAGATTCAAGCTGAAGTCCAGAGGAACAACAATTCAGTGATGGAAATTACAAACTTCATTTCCATCTTTATATTTTCTCTCTTAAATTCTATTTCTAATGCTTTTGTCATTTCTTTGGTATATTATCACAGCTTCTTCTTTTTTTAATTGCCGACATTGCTTTTGCACATGCACATGGTCTATACAGCCCCTCTGGGATTCTCAACATCTTTGTTGTATGTAAACTATGCCAAGTTTCCTTGCATTTCTCCGATTTTCACCATTAACGAAAGTGTGCTACTTTTCAAAACTGTGAAGCTGACTTCATTACTTCATCTGGTTCATTACTCTTAATATGCAAGTGAATCATAATACTTTGGACATTATGATTCACCCCGTTCTTCAAAGGAAGGAAAACAGTAAACCAAACAAACCAGAAATGTAGCATGACCTTATGAACCATCACTGATGCATGACGCCCCAGTATATTATTACCTTGAAATAGATTGCTTTATCTGTCAAGATAACATTTCCCGGCCATCCCATATTATTGTCCCATTTAAGCACAGGCCTTTTCCTGCTAGAGCCAATACATAAGACCTGCTCCAGAGAGATCTTTGTACCTTCTCGAGCCTGATAAGATTTTCGTCCTTCATGTACCCTTCATTGCAACAGTACAAATTCCAATTATCATCTGCTAAGGGATAGTTGGGGCCATTGAAAATGCTAGCAACATGCATTTGCATACATGGGAGTCGATTTAACTGGAGGGAAAATGTCTCAAAATAAACTATATGCAATAAGTAGTAACACTCTTGTAAGAGAGTCAGAGCAGCTCAACACCAAAGTTCTAAAATTTAGCAAGGGTTCTAAACAGTTTTTTCTTATTTAATATATTTCTTCAATAAAAGAAATTCGCACATTTAATGGGAAAGGGCATCACATTCTGGAAGGCTAAAGATGCAAAATTATATACCATGTGACAAACATATAAAAACCAAATAATTTAATACTTAATTTGAAAGAAACATTTTCAACATCACAGCAAAATAATACAATTTCCTGGTAACATTAATCCTAATGATAGAAAATCCTACAAAGTTGATCGTATGCGTTTCTACAAGCATAATCTGAGATTAAATCCTAAGCAATACTTACTTGAGAAGCTCGTCTACGTAAGTTAACCATGAGCTCAAGGAGATGCCATTATCATCAGCAAGTGCCTTAAATAGATTATGCACTGTCGATGAATCAGCCACTCCATGGACAGCAGGAGCAATTCGGGTAAAAGCCTCTTCGCCTACAAGCTTACTCTAGAAAAACAAGGCAAAGCAAGTCTTAGCTTTAAGCGAATCTTAGTCTGAATTATTTGACCACTACTTTACACATCAGCAAAAGCAACTCCATTCAACTATCTCATGCCTTTAACAGTACAAAGGAGCATTATCAACAGATTAAAATTCCACACACAATAAATGATAAAAAAGCAACGCAACAACAGAAGATGAAGCAAATTCTAGGATCTAATAAGACATTTGGACTATAGTTATATGAGGCAGATCTAAAGGTAGATCCAAAATGTCAACTTCCAATTAACATTGCCTTCTCAACATGGATAAATAGAATCAAATATAATTTAAGATTCATCGGGGAGCCTGGGCTGGAGTTATCTGTGTAAGGGCAGCTGTGAATTAGTACACTTCATACGTCAGACATAAAAATGTTTGGAATTCAGTTTTAAACACATGCATGAACTTTATGAAAGGAAGCTTGACCAAGGACATTTAAACTTCCATTTATTTGCCCATCACTAAGTTGTGAGGCCAAATGTACATAGGTCTTATGCCAGTCAGCAATTTAGATTTTATTGGACCAACAATAAGTAAATAATCAAGTTCATGCAATCTAATGTGGTAGAGATGACACAATCTAGTGCCTCCACGGATTGATCTGCTTCATTACAATCACATTTAGTTTCTTCAAAGCCATTTCACAGAGGCTTCTATGAAAATGTGGTGAGTTAAGCCTAGAAACAATCAACAAAACTACTTCACCAAAAAAAAATCTTCACCAAAGAAACAATCAACAAAATTGAGATTATTAACCTTGACAACTTAATGTTACTTGTCCATGAAACCTTTTCGTCAGTAATTAGAGACAAAAATATAACTGCTTCCTCAAATAGACTGAAGAAAACGCTAAATATTGTGATGGTTTAAAGGCATAAATATACTAAATGTCTTCTACACAATTGTCAATAAGGTAGTAGACAGGCCCCCAATTAATCAGCTCAACAACATTTAACAAGAGAAAAGTTTCCTTCTTTGAAGCCCTAAGTTTACGTATTTTCAATATTTGCTAGTCAGGATGAAATAACGAGACTAAAGCCATGTTAAATTACACTTTTTTCTGGATTATCCTGAAAAGAACCTGAAAGGAAGCTCTCTCCACAGCATCCTGGTTGGCATCTCCACAGTAGGGATTCCCCCAGGCTAGCATCGTTATGAAGATTAGCTTCTGGAAGGCAGGTTCCTGAAAACAAGTAATAAAAGCATCCAGAGATCACACCATGCCAAAAGATAAGCTATCCATTTAGAGAAAAACACTTTAAGGATGCCTAACAAATAACCTTGACTATGAAAATGAGAACAAGAATACTCTTAAGAGAGAGGTTAGGAAAATAGATCTTTCCTCTGTCCCTGTAGCACATACAACAGGTCCTTAGTAATTCCTATAGATATTATTCCACCACCATAACTATCAAAAGCAGCATCCAAAACAACATCAACAGCAGGGATAAAACCTTTGCCCATCAGCATGAAACAGGAGGCTGATGTGAAAGATTCAGACATTCTCGTGGATGGTCCACAATTGGAAAAGACGACCATGATATGACTACCGCAGCAGAACTACAAGACCAACAAGTAGTGGCCCTATGCACTGTTCCAGACAGATCCAGGATTTGAAGATATACTTCTTGCCTTCTTTAGTGATGATGGTGTCCTAGGTGTCATGCATCATTGGATCAAACTGTCTCATAGAGTTGCTTAAAATAAGAAAAGCACAATTGCTTTTACTTGATTTTAAAGAGGACACTTCAGAGAATCATCAAACTTTGCAGTAGGATGATGTGAATGAAACCTAAAAGTCAAATGGTCTGTTAGCCACCCTTCAGAACCTTGACATTCTTCATGTGCAAATATATTAGGCATCCTTGTAGTCGATATCGAGAACAGAGCATTACACGGTCTACATGATCGTGGATAGAGAAAAATATATATTTGTCATAAACCCATGTTAAGCTCACAAACCTTAAGGCAAGGATGAAAATGGGAATCGTCCCTTGACAAGAATCTGAAGCAGCAGTACTCCACCAAGTTCCTTGCATCGTTATATACAGACTCAGGGACCAGGGCTTTGAATATCTTTTGCATTTTCTGACCAGTTAATCCATTCATCCTGCATATCTTAACTTCACAAAGTCAAAACACATTTCCTTCATTAGTCTGACAAATACAAAACATAAAAGAAAAATTTAAACAGACACGAAAAGGCAACTCAGTCAACCCCTTCATCCTGCATTAAAAAGGTACGTACATGCCTTATGGATAAGTAAAAATACAAATGCAGATGAAGCACGCCATGGATGATTAAAAAAGAAAAATAAGAAGCGAGCTGTCTCTTTCAAGAACGACTAAACTCTGACCGTCGTCAATCGATGCGCTCACCTGCTGAATTGCTCTATCGCCAAAACAGCCTCCCAGGACAGCACCCCGTTCGGCATCCTCCGCTCCACCGTCCGCTCGCCTTCGAAGATCTCCCCCATGTCCCGAGCGATCGAGACATTCCCCGAATCAGGCCTTTTGCCTTGACCGCTCTTCACCAGCGGAGACGTCGCTTCTCTCAAAAAGCTCTGCGTCTTCGACAGCCACGAAGTCACCTGCTCCTGCACCGCACCTGCCAAGCGAGCAGCAACAACATCAACACCGGATTCCGCAGAATCTCACTAAATCCACGCCGCGAACGAACGTAACCGTCAGGTCATCGAGTTATCGACAATCCAGCAGCAGCATCCGTACACATCCACAGCAACAGTATCACTTACACCGAACAACTAGAGAGCAACTCTAGAGAGAGAGAGAGAGAGAGCTCACTGGCGTCGATGTCGCTCAGCTTCCACCGAACAACTAGAGAGAGAGAGAGAGCGCTCACCGGCGTCGATGTCGCTGAGCTTCCAATTGTCGCCGAGAGACTGGCGGACGAGCTTCAGCCGCGGGGCCCGCCGGGAGCGGGCGGCCGGAGCGCCGACGGAGAAGAGGGAGCCTCCGCGATACGGCGGCGGCGGCGAAGGAGCCGGCCGCGGCTTCGGCGGGGCGAGCGAGAGCTTCGACTGCATCATCTTCTCCCTCCCTTCAGCAGCTAGTCGCGATTCGCGTTCTCATCGTCGGCGAGAAAGAGAGAGAGAGAGAGAGAGAGAGAAAAGAGGCGTGCGGGATAAAGCGACTTCGCAATTCCTGGACGGTGCGTGTCCCTGTCCGGCGGGGGCAAAATGGTCAAAGGATAGTGATCTACCTCGTGCTTTGCGAGGCGAGGATTTTGTCTCGAAGCGAGCATTTGTTTATCATTTTTTAAAATATATATACTTTTTATAGAAATAATGACGTGAAGAGCCGCTAAACCTTAGTTCAATATACAATTTGATCCGTGAAATTCAGTCTAATGTGCAATATGATCCTTCAAATTTGACACACATATTCAATATAATTCATGAACTGTATGAAAATATTAGATCAAATTGAATAAATTAAAAAATTTTAAATAAAATTACACGTTAGATTAAAGTTTAAGAATTGTCCGTGTCATATTTTTTTTTATTGTATATTTGGGTTGTAATAAAAAATGGACACCTTGAAAGTGACTTTTCAGATGAGAAATGAAATAAATAAATAAAAAAAAAAAAAGACAAGATCCCACCAAAAAGCTTGAACGTTATCTACCTTAACACTAACGAACGCAAAAGTATCTTCATGCATGATCGCCTCTCGAATGACCCGTAAATATCAGATGTGACGATGTGAGTGGACAACAAAAGGCAAACGAAGCGGCATGGATTAGTTTCATAAAAAAATCTAGATTTACCCCACTTTTCTAAGTGATCAATATCTCCAAACTCATAAAGTTGATCTAAAAGTACATTTTCCTCTAAGACAACAATCAATGATCCGTGCCTTGTGGGAATGATGATATATAAACAAAGTTAAAGTGACTTTAATTATGTCAAAAGCGACGCTACTTTATGTCGCTTCGAGGGATTTAAAATTTGCCAACGAGATACTAGTTATCGTGGAGGTTTTTTTAACTTCCCTCTTTTTCTCTTCATTGATTGAGGGGCAAAATTGTAATTTGGATGGTTTAGTGATGGCAAGATTGGAATAGATAAAAATTTGTTAACCCGCTCGTGTTGCTTTTCAAAAATGCTCAAAGCCAAAACAGGTGAAAACTTCCCGAGTTTTAGGTTTTAAAAATGCAGTTTGGGGTCCAAAGTGAGCATAACTCCCTAAAAAACCTCAAATTTTAGATTTAGCAACAATTCTACCCTAAACTTTTTATATCCTAAAAAGATTTCTAACTTTTACTTTAGTCCCAAATCTACTATTATTAATCATCCATGCAAAAGCTCTATTAGTTGTCTAACGTAGGATTTTCATGTCAGCAATAAATTTTTGTTAGATGCTCATGTGGATTTTTCGTTACTATTCATCGTCCTTATTTGTTTCATCTTCTTTATTCCTTGCAACCTCCGTTACCAAAGGTGCTCGAGCATGGCGCCCAAATCATTCATTTTGACTGAAACATGCTCTATTTATTTTGTGGGAAATGAATAACGACAATTTTCTAAAAATAATTGCTCGTGACGCTCAAAATAATTAATCAATAAAAAATATTTTTATTACTAATAATAACTTATATCTCAATATTTAAATGAACAATAAATGTATTTTTTGTTAATTCATTTTTGTAGGTGATGCAAACGATTATTTTTAAGAAAATATTTTTCAAATTGTTTGTTTTTTGCAAAACAAATAGAGCCTTAACTTTTCAAAGACAAATTCTCCCCCCTCTTTTTTCCCTCTCACTCAACTAGTAACCAAATATATTAGCACATTGATGAGTGAACCCCACAGCACCTCCAGATATGGTGCCCTCTGTTTTTGCTCTCACTCAACTAGTAACCGAGTCACTGCATTTACATGCTCCATAGGCTTTTTAATCTTAATATGGTGCTCTCTTTTTTCTCTGAGAATGGTGCCATATCTTATTGTATCCAACTCCAAGTACGAATGGAACTTTTCTGGACAAGGCATATAACGCCATTGGTGTGATGTAATTTCTTGCTATGCCGGCTCCTTTTCCTGCCAATTTTGATTGTTTAAGCAAAGTTAGTGGGGATGGTGCTCTGCCCTGCTCTTTGCTTTTCTGAAGTCTCTGGCATCTCTCCTTTGTGACAATCGACTTTTGTTTAGACTTCTGTTGATGTCTGCTCGAGTTCGTGACGGTTTGTCTGTTAGCCCATACAGCTGTGGAAGTGAATGAAATGGAGCAATCGCATCCGAAGAAGTCGGCTCCAAGGAAGATTAAGAGATGAGGATACTGGTTCTTCAAGAAGCACAAGCCCAGGATTTAATGCAAATAATTGTAGTTCTGAATCTTAGAATGCATTTAATTCAGCTTTTCTAAATGGCTTTTTAGCTTTTAGCTTCTAAAATCTCCTAGGGAAATATTGAAGTGTTCGGCAAGTATTTTGAAGTAACTTTTAGCAAAATTCTAGCCTTAAAAATATTGAAAGTCAAAAGCTGAACCTATCCAGCATTCTGAAGTAGCATTGAATGAATTTTGAAACTAAAATTAAAATTACTATTTGGTTTTACGATTTTGCCCCTTTTGTTATTGTTCACCTTCTTCATCAAATTCTTTAGTTTGGCCGGCAATGAGGAACCGACGAAGCAAAATTTGGCCATTGAAAGGCTAATGACCTAGATGACTGTCACTAGAGGTTGCTCGACCTTGTATGACCGCTGCCTAGGTCACGATTGCTAGGAGTTGCATGACTCTCGCAAGACTCAGATGAGGGCTGCTTGTGTTGCGTGTTAGGATAGCAAATTTTTAAAAATCAGACTGAATACACATGCAATGTACGTGCGATAAATGTGCAACATACGTGCGATATACGTGCGATATAATTCCTCGAAGAAAATGATAGAGTAAATGTGTTAGGAGCCCACACACAAGTGATTTTAAGAGAACAATGCTGCAAAAAAAAAAAATTGAGATTATTTCCTTTTTATTTTCACGAATTTTGTTTTAAATGACGATAATATCCAAACAAGGGTCCAACGTAATTCACATAAGTGCAGCACTGTCATAATTCGAATGAAGCATAGAAATGAAAAACATCAGCATTACGCAAATAAGTCCAGCCACAATACTCCAGTAGCACATGCCGAGTGAAGATGAGTTTCCTATCCTACAAGAGACCCCAAGTGGGAATCTTGATTTAGCTACACAGTTGAACGAGGATGGCCGCACAGCAAAATATGTGCTGCTTTTATTACCAAGCGTCCCTTTTTCTATTTTTTGCTCTATGGTGGATTACATGAAAATGAAAGGAGTCCAAAAACAATTCCAGGCCCCGTTAATCAATTTTGAAATGATTATTTAAAATATATAGAAGAAAAAAACGGAGGGACAAGACGGATTACCCGGATCCACAGTCACTGGGCTTCTTTTTTGGGGGGAATGGGCTGGGCTCAATTCCTATTTTCACGCCGCCTCGTCTATATAGTCGGCAACGCTCTCTCTGCGCTCCAGAACGCCG
Organism: Eucalyptus camaldulensis; assembly: GCA_019915185.1. Classification (NCBI taxonomy): domain Eukaryota; kingdom Viridiplantae; phylum Streptophyta; class Magnoliopsida; order Myrtales; family Myrtaceae; genus Eucalyptus; species Eucalyptus camaldulensis. The sequence goes on from JAHSVA010000001.1 coordinate 11,996,951, forward strand.
CTCAGAACGCTCCAAAACTCTCTAGGTCGCCGCTGATTTCAGGCGTAATATTCTCCTGCTAATCAGAAGTCGCATTCGCCAGAGAAAAGCTCCTCCAGAGAAACCCTAAAACCCTCTCTCTCTTCAGCGCTTGGTCCGCTTCCGGCGAGCCCTCGCCGCCCCCTCGCCACTCTCCCCCGACCCCCGCGCCGCCTCCGCGGTTAAGCCGACGCCCGAGGAGAAGACCAGTGACCGCTTGCGTTGAGTTTATTAGCCCTCCAGCAATGCATGAAGCTTTGGAGTCATCTGCTGAGCAAGTTGTTGCGACCCTCAAAGCGGTTCATCCTGAGTCTGTAGGGTTTTTCACTCCAACAGCACAAAAACTAATTGAAGAGCAAGGTGTAAATGTTCTAGCTGATGCTTTGGCTCATTTGAGTGGTTTTTCGCAATCTCCTACAGCTCGGTCTTTTACAGATCATGAGCAGGTAAATTAGAGACGTCCGTGGCAATTTTGTTCGTCATCTGTGCTTCGATAAAACCTACCTTTTAATGGAATTACTTCAAGATTTAGGCAAATGGTGCGAATGGTAACGTTTCTGTTCTTTTTTTGTTCCAGGGAACAGAAACAAAAAAAAAAAGTGTTTCTGTTTCGGGGAATAATTTTTGAACAAAAGAACGTGTTTGGTAACGTTTGGTCCGGGAATAAAAAATGAATAGAAACACGTTTGGTAAATTTTATTTTTTTTTATTTTTTTTAATTTTTTAAACATTTTTATTTTCTTTTTTCTTTTTTTCGACCGGTCACCGGCCTCCGGCGATCGGCCGATGGGGCCGGCAGCCTTGCCCAGCCACGGCGAGGCTCGCCGGCCCTCGGCGAGGCCGAGCCTCACCGTGGTTGGGCGAGGCTCAGCCTTGCCTTGGCTGGGCGAGCTCGGGCTCGCCCAGATCCGGCAAGGCCGAGCGTTGCCAGCGCGGGCGAGGCCGAGCCTCGCCTTGGCTGGGCAAGCTCCGAGCTCGCCCAGCCAAGGCAAGGCTGAGCCTCGCTAGCGCGGGCGAGGCCGAGCCTCGCCTTGGCTGGGCAAGCTCGGGCTCGCCCCGATCCAGCGAGGCCGAGCCTCGCCATGGCTGGGCGAGCTCAAGCTCACCCAGATTCGGCTAGGCCGAGCCTCGCCGGCGGCCGGCGACGCTCAGCCTCGTCGGATCTGGGCAAGCCCGAGTTCGCCTAGCCAAGGCGAGGCTCGGTGACGCCGAGCCTCGACGGCCAGTCGTTGGCCATGGCCGAGGCCGGCGACTGGCGAAAGAAAAAAGAAGAAAAAAAAGAAGAAAAGAAGAAGAGAAGAAGAAGAGAGAGGAGAAATGTTTCTTCAAGAAATGTTTCTGGAGCAAGAAACAACAAATTGTTGTTTCTTTTTTTTGTTCTTATTTCGTTCCAGAAACAAAAAAACAAAAAAAGAACAGAAACGCAACCAAACGCATTTATGTTCTTTTTTTGTTCCCAGGAACACTTTCCGTACAGAAGTGTTCCGGAAACGTTTCTGAGAAACGTTTCCATGCACACCCAAAGTGGTTGCTTTCAATAGAATTATTTCAAGATTTAGGAAAAGAAGTGGTTGATTATTGGAGCATGGACCATTTATGTTGGGAAAATAATTTGTTGATCCTATGTGCTGTCAAATTTTGCGATAAATGTGCAACATACGTGCGATATACGTGCAACATACGTGCGATATAATTCCTTGAAGAAAGTGGGGAAATGATCATTGCAAATGGCAACCTCATGACCTAAAAGGCTAAGTTTTTATTTTTCTCGGTTGGTTCCCACCTATCTGCTCCTCGTCGGCGGCGGCGGCGACGTTGCTGTTCTTCTCGCAGTCGCTGGCCTACAATGTTGGCGGCTACAACGACGGCAACAAGGTCAATTTAGACACGGTGCTAGCTCCTCCAAAAAAAACCCCTAAAACCCTCTCTCTCTTCAACGGCAGCCTTGGCGATGTGCTTGGTCCGCTTCAATTCAGCTTCAGTTCGTGCGAGTTGTCCAATTCATGCATGTTTTCTTTCATGTACCCATAGTACCGCTTCTCTTAGAGCTAGGGCTTCGGCGACCCACACGGACGAAGCAGAGATCGCCTTCGCGAAGCCGTGAAGGAGAACGCCGGCTTCATTTCTACGGACTCCAGCTACTGATTCAACCTTAAACGATTTGCACCAGGAGCAGTCGACGTTAATTTTTATCTCGTTTGCTACTTATCATAAATGGCCAGAAAGACTTGAGGAATTTCATACTTGGTTGAATACTCAGTTCATCACCAACCATGATATGAATGATGTCCTTTATAATTTTGTTACAAGATTCACAGGCAGTCTCAAGCTTTGGTGGCAATCAATTTCTAAACAGGATCAGATTCATTTCCTGATGTCACCTAATTTCGGCCATGCCATCACTCTCTTATACCATGTCTTTGTGGGAAAACCCACCGATCTCATAGAGATTAAAAGAAGAGAGTTTTTCGAAAGAAAATGCTGCTCCCTCCAGAAGAAGCACTTGGATAAGCATTATCGAGTGATGCTTTAGCTTTTTTACCAAATTGGTGCAGATCCAAATTTAAAGCATGTTTTCCTTACTTCCATCCCGAAAGAATTATCTCAGATGGTTGAAAGATCTTTCTTTGGAAAACAAAGGAGAGTACAAGATATTCCCTTGGGAGAAATACAGCAAGAAGTCCATCTATGCCTCGAAGAATTATGCTTTGTTGCGACCTCCCCGAAGCAGGTTTTGACCACCTAAGGGTTCGGCTAATGGATTGTTAAGCCTAAACTTAACTCAGGCTCTCCCAAGCCCATACCAATTCGCGACTTAGGTTCAAGTTCTTAATATGCAAATGATGTTTATCATGGAGTCGCCACTAATCTATTTTTGGTGGGTCGATTAGAAACCCAAGTGAAGTAATGGGAGAATTACTTCACTCCTACGAACCAGAGATTGTGAGTTCGGGGACTTGGTTACACTAGATTTCTCTAATGCCCTTTCGGTACCATTTCTTTTTTATTTGAAAAAATATTTTGCAGGCAGCTTGAATTGATTTTAATTCATCATCCTAACATGTGAGGTGATCATGCGGATGCGCAAACCACCAATTTAACACCCAAGAAAGCGATGAATAAATTGCAGGACTTACCTCATAGCAACGAAAGCATCTGCATTGTTAGATCAGCATTCACATCAACAGACCTAGATATGATTTCTAATTAACATGCAATTTCCCCTTTTTTTTTTTTGGTTTTTACTTATTTAATGGGAATCATGCAATATGCAATGCATGCTATTAATCTAACATGGAATGGCATGACAATGTTTTCTAAACTACATGACGTGAGTAAAATATTATTTTTTTTATGTTTTCTTAATGAATATGCAATAATTAAATATGCAAATCAAAATGACCTAATTATAATGACGGGCAATTTTTTAATTATATGAGCCTAATTCTACATGACGTGCACATGATATTTATATTCCTAAAAATGCAATTTATCCTAAAAATTGAAACTAATTTATCTAAAGACAAGTTTTTGAATTTTTCATGATATTCGAAATTAAGACAAATGCAAAAATTACCTAGCTAAATTAAAATTCCATCCAATTTAAACTTAGGATTAAGTCATGCTAAATCCTAATTTAAACTATGACGTTATTTTAATCTAGCAATTTCTAACCTAAGATGCAAATTGATCTAATCTTAAAATGAGACATGTAATTCTATTCTAAAATGTATGATGATTTTTTATGGAAATTCGTAATTAAAAAACACTAAAAAAAAAACTATTAGAGTGAAAATTAAAGGGACACGTTATCTCTTCTAAAGCATGCATTTTAAAATAAAAAACCTATTATGCAACCTACAAAAAAAAAAACTAGCAACCTAAATTAATTAATTTTTTTGGATTTTTTATAAAAATTTGAAGTAAAAGTCCAATTCTAGATTGACACGTGCAATTCTAAAAACTAATATCCTAAATGCACTTTTTGGATTTTTTTTATTTATTATTATTTAAAAAAACGAAATAACTAAATATGCTAACCCTAGCCCTAATCTAACTTGTATTTTTTGAACTTTTTTATGCAAAAACAAAAGTTAATTCAGATAACCCGATATCCAATCCAATCAAGATAAGATTAATACCCAAAATTGACAAACCATATCTCGCGCATGAGATCGGGTTGGTCAATTTTAAATTAAATCGCGAATCGAATCTCGGGCATGAGATTGGATTGTCGATTTTTATACGAGATCGTGAGTCGGATTTCGGGCGCGAAAACCGAACTCATAATCCCTAAATTGAGGGGTTATTTTACATTGGAATTTCAATCATGCGTTAATGAATAATCACACTAAAAAATATAAAAACAAACTATAAACTATATAAAAAATAAAGATAAAACAATAATAATAAAAAAGCTACCTAATGTTCCCCTTTTGTTTTTTTCTTCTTTTTTTTTTTTGTTGTCTCCTTTTTCTTTTCCCACGCACGGCTTGGCAGCTTCGTGGAGGTGCGCAGCCGAGGGTGGTGGTCGCCGGCGTTCCGGTGAGGGGCGGCGGGCGTCGAAGAATGGCGATGGTGCAGGCGTCGATTCGTCGCGAGGAGTCAAGTGGCGGTCGGCGTAGCTGCTCGCGGGCGAGGGGAACCCTGGTGGTGGCGCAGCACGAGCAACAGAGGAGATGCGGGCCGGTGCGGGGGCTAGCTCGGCGGTGGAGCGACGACCGGGCTCGGTGGTGCGGCACAGAGGTTGCAGGAAGAGCACGGCGAGCTGCTGTGGCACCGGTGCTCGGGCGAAGGGTTGCAGACGGCGGCTTGTGGAGGGTGGAGCGCGGGGGGTTGTTGGTGTGGGCGGTCAGAGGCGCGACTGTGAGTGTGGGCTGGAGGGTGCTCGTGTAGGGGTGCGGTGGCGTGGCGTCGTGGCTGGATCTCGGGCGGAGGGAGCGGTGGCCGGCTCGGAACTGGCGCGGTGGTGCGGGCTGTAGTGGCGAGAGAGTTCGGGGCTCCGGCAGTAATGGGCAGCTGGGGCGTCGTGTTGTTCGGCTGCTGGTGCTCTGGCGAGTGCAACGGTGCGGATGCGGGGGGAGTAGCCCAAACCGGTGGAAATTTTGCAGCGAAGAACTCCTGGAGAAGATGAACAGTAGGGGTCTTGTCCTTGTTTTTTTTTTTCTTTCTTTTTTAATCTCCTCTCTCTCACGTCTCACTCTCTGCAGTCTCTCTCTCTGCTTTTTCCCTTTCTTTTTTTTTTTTTAATCTCCTCCCCTTGACTTCATATTTTCTTTTTTGCAGGTTCTCTCCACACTGGTTCTCTTTTTTAAATGGCTCTCACAATCCTCTCCAGCAAATTCCCCCCCCCCCCCTCTCTCTTGGACGCGGCTTCTTGTGGTCTTATTTATAGGCCGTCCATTGCCTCTTGAAGATAGCCAACATTATTGTGACAAGATGTAGCGCAACTTTTCCAGAATTTAAGCTGAACGTTGCCCCTTTTTTTTTAATCTTTGCCCTTTTTTATTCTTCTTTTTTTTTTCTGACAAACTCTCCCTTCATTTTTTTTTAATATCTTCCCCTGACTTCATTTTTTCTTGTCCGAAGGAGGAGCCCCTTCCCAATGAATATTTTTTAGCTCTCTCTCTGACACTCTTCTTCCCCCCTGTTCTTTAGCAAGGAAATCTTCTAACAAGCGCCTGTCCCATTTCGTGCGTGTATGACGATGCATTAATGAGGAGGTTTCTTCTTGGTGCCACCAGAGCTGACATATTGTATAATATTATGGGTTGCTTTTGCTTCTTTGAAGATGTCCCCAGAATCCGCACGTCCACGAATTTGTGCGTGCATTAATAAGGAATCGATAATGGACGTGCGAGAGCTTCTTTCCTCATCATTTTTTCTTATGCATGTTCAGACCAGCGAAAAACGGACCATCCTTTTGTGCATGCAATCGACCGTGAAACCCCTGCTTCTTGTTGTCCTCTTAGTACCGATGCAAATGCAACTACATGAAATGCAATTTTGCTATTATTATTTTTTTTAAGGAGTTAAAGATTAATCCCTAATTTTCTATGCAATTAATTACTAAATGATTAGTCAAAATTTAGGGGTCAACATGCTTGAAACGCCAGATGGTCTGTACCTACATCACAGATGACAAGCGCCTTGATCAGCATGTTCTCATCAAAAGTTAAAAATCAAATGCTCTAAGCAAGACTGTGATGGTACTTGTGGCAAGTATTCCAGAAAAAAGAAAAATTACAAGAAGCTCTGGATAAACAAATCCAAACATGGCTCCAAGCATTTCCGGAAAAAGAAGAAATGGCGATACCTACGCAAAAGAAAGGATTGCACAGGCCACAAGAAATCAAACCGTTGCTACATCTGCAACCAGAAAGGACATTTTGCCAAAAATTGTCCTCAAGCAAGAAAATGTCAGAATCATCTAATTCATCACATTGAGAATGAAACAGCATTTCTCTTGAAAATGATGATATTGAATCCTTATTCTATACTGACGAAGAACCATCTGAACAAACTCTTTGTGTCATCCCCTTTTACCAAACTCTGAGTGAGACTGAATCAAACTCAGAGTCTAAAGATATTTTTCATATATCATTCTCATCCCCAAAACCAAACCTTGACATATTTTCAAGTCAGACTCACTGTCCCCATTTCCCTGTAAAAATCCTCACCTCAAAGTTTGCCAAACCCATCACTGTTATTGCTCTCATTGACATAGGAGCAAGTTGTTCAATATTAGACACCAAAGTTATTCCTGAAGAATTCTGGACTCCTTATATCCAATATTTTAACTCGGCTTCTGGAGATACCTTCTCCACAAATGTTAGAACCACTCTAGTAACTGTCTAGTTCTTTCCTCAGTGTTTTATAACTGCAAAAATCTTTGGATCAAACCTCCCCAATAAGGATCTGATAATTGGGTGGGACATTATGACTCAAATCTCTCAACTTCGCATCATTCCTGGAAAAGGTCTTAGATATAAAGACCAATTCTCTGAGTTTGTCAACATTCAGAGACTCTTTTCCATTCAGATGAGTCTACTAGATCCAATTATGCAAAGGTTATTAGAATCTTGTTCGGAATCCCATTCGGAATTCGCTCGAAAGCGTTCCCATCCTTTATGGGAAAATCTAGAGTTATTTGTTCGCCTTCCTTTCAAGAAAAATGAAGATATAAATCCAACCAAGGCGAGTCATACGGGAATGAAGCTAGAACATCTGGCTTTAGCCCAAAGGGAGTGCTCAGAACTATTGTAGCAAGGCCTTATAGAAATCTCCAATTCTCAATGGGCTTGTGAAGCCTTTTATGTCAATAAACGTGCTGAGCAAAACAGAGGGAAAATGAGACTGGTAATCAACTATCAACCTCTCAATCTTTTTCTCCAATATGACAAATTCCCTCTATCATCTAGATATTCTCTCTTTACTGACCTAACCAAGGCCCATATCTATTCCAAATTCGACCTTAAAGCCGGATTTTGGCAATTAGGCATCCATCCTGAAGACAGACCTAAAACAGGTTTCTGTATCCCTAACTAGCACTTCTAGTGGAAAGTTCTTCCTTTTGGCCTAAAGGTAGCACCATCCCTTTTCCAAAAGGCCATGTGTCATATTTTTCAACCAATCTTGTCAAGTGCAGCCGTATACATTGACGACATTCTGCTCTATAGTCCTGATGAGCAGTCACACTATCAATTCCTTAAGCAATTTGCAAAAATTGTGAAGAAACATGGTATCATGCTTTCTCAAAGAAAGATGAATATCGCCCAGACAGAAATTGAATTTCTTGGTATGCACCTTAACAAAGGTACGTACTATCCAGGGCCACATATTGCTCAAGAATTATTGAAGTTTCCTGAAGATAACTTCACGACAAAACAAGTTCAGCACTTCCTTGGGATAATCAATTATCTCAAGGATTTTGTCCCAAATATTGCAAAGCTCCTAATTCCTTTGCAATCCATGTTGAAGAAGAATCCCCCACCTTGGGGAAAACTCCAGACTAAAGCAGTCACTTAGCTTAAGGAGATTATGCAGAATCTCCCATAATTGGAGATACCATCAACAGGAAGAAGAATTCTTCAAACTGACGCCAGTGATGAATACTAGGCAGCCATCCTATTCGAAGAAATTGATGGTAAGAGACACCTCTGTGCTCACAAAAGTGGAAAATTTCTCAAGTTGAGATGCATTACCACTCCACTTTTAAAGAAATCTTGGCAGTAAAAAATGGAATACAAAAGTTCGAGTTCCATCTCATCGGCCATCACTTCCTGGTAGAATTAAACATGGCATCTTTCCCTCAGATGGCCAAGTTTAAACAGAAGCAGATTCCAAATTCTCAGCTGCTCCGATTGGCTGAATGGTTTTCGAAATACTCCTTTGAAACCAAACACATTCCTAGAAAAAAGAATGTACTTGCTGACTTCCTGTCAAGACCAAATGCACTAGCTGAAATCAAAATGTACATCAAGAGACCTGCCTTCCATATGCTCAATTATGGAGTGAAATACAAGGTTGAGAAGATCAAAGATTTATCAAGCTGAAAATATCCCCAGGAGATTGTTCAACACATCCAAAATGACAATCTTGCTGAAAACCTGGAAAGTCTCATGTGGCAATGTCACACAGATCTATTCAGATTCAATGGAGGTCTGATTCTTTATCCTTTTGGGTTAAATCTGAATTATCCATTTATTCATCCCCTTATCTGGAAGGAAGATGATTTCCCTGATCAACTCAAGACGTTATTATGGTACTTAACCAATAAGTACTTAATAGCTATTGAAATTCCAACCAGAAGATTCATTGCCAACCTCACCAGGATATTCTTACTCGGAAGAAATGTGGAAAGAGAAAGTGATAAGAATCTCTTAGACTTTCTTAATTGGTTCTATCATCCTATTCATTGGAAATATCTCTTGGAAAAAGAACTGAGAACCACGACTCTAGATCCTGAAGTTCATACCATCCTGTTTTTCCGATGACCATGGCATTTTTTCACAAACAATGGTACCATCATCGATAGTGAAGTACTGTTTTGATGCTATGGACACATGATGTCCATGATTGCTGGTTTGGCCATTTTCTGGCTCAGAATAGTTTGATTCCATTTCATCATCTGGAGGATCAGCCATAAATATTGATGAAGTTACTGGCACAATGGGGAGGGAATCAACTGTAAGAATTGAGAAGGATGAAGAGGAAGAAAGAGATACTGAATCTGATTCAGTATCGGGAAAAGTTTGTTCCGCTGGGAACAAAATCTGCTTTTCTGGAATGGTAGAATCTGGTTGTTGTTGGGTAACAGGGTTAGATTCCTGAGTACCCAAATCCTTCAGAAACGATTCCAATGGATTTGATAACATCATATGATCTGGCCTTTCTCTTATCACAACCGAACTTGATTCTGTAGGCGGCATTTTTTCTTTTCCTTTGTCCTTCTGTAGGGCCTTGAGGCGATTTCGTATTTCTGCCATATCTGGTTCTCTTCTGTAGGGATCTTCTGGGATAATGCCAAAAATAGAGGTCTGTGGTGGTGGAGGTAAATACCCGGTTCTAACAGAAGGCGCCAATAGATCGAAAAGTCTAAACCTTCCTTCTTCAAGAAGTTGGATTTGCTTCTTGAGCTTTTCTATTTCTGGCTTTGGACTTTCAAGATAATGATACCCAACATGTTGTCCTGACTCCAAGGCATGAAGCCTTTTCTGGAACTTAGAAAGTATCTTTTTGGTGCTTTCATCATATCTTCGAAGATCTTGTTGCACGTTTCCAATCTTGGAATCAATTGCCTTGAAGGCATTGTTTTGTACCAATAGAGTCTCGGATTGCCAGTTTAGAACAGCTTTAGCAGCAGGAATCTTTCTTTGTCTCCCATGTTCATCTATATCAGTGGGAGTTGCTATTTTCGGAACATGACGGTATCTGTTTTGTGGATCAATGAATTCCTCTGGAGCAAGAAACAAGAGTTTTGAACTTTCTTTGACAAGAGGAGGAAAATCTGTATCTTGGAACATAGCAATGGAAGAAGTGGGTGGTGCTGCTGCTGGAACCTCAAGTGGGTAAGAATGCTTCTTAGCCCATTTTAGGATTGGCTTGTAAAATGGGGAGAGGGCTTGCTTTTTCTGAGGAGGAGACGGTGGAGGTGATTTCGGTGGATCTGGTGAAACTTGGGATGTAGTATTGAACTCTGGTGGTGGAGGTGGAGCATAAGAAACCATGTACTAGTATTTATCACACTCACCAAGAGTATCAACGGAGGGATCTCCGTTTAAGTATCTTTGATACACCTTATTCTTTGGCTTTTTCCGTCGAGGTGGAGGTCTTGATAAAGGATCTACCTCATAAGGGGAATTTGTGCAATAAGAATATTGACAAAAAGGATCCCAAAAACAATGACCATAATTGTCTTTATAGTAATGGACAAGATGTCCATCACCGTCAAAGTGTCGAACAAGCTTTTTTGGATCTGGCTTGAAAATTGATTGAGGAACGCATGGTTCAATCATGAAGAGGGTCTAGAAGATAGAGGGACTTTCTTCCTTTTCCTTGCCAAATTTGATGGAAACAGTTCCATCTTTTTTCCGAACGAACTCTAAGTCCTTGGACTGGAAAGGCTTGTTATGCTGGTGTAGCTTTTCGTAGTTGGTGATCCAAGTCTCTGGAAGGAGCTTGGCCAACGTATCCTTTGGGATTTGTCTAGGAACATGGATGCATGATGCCTAATCATTCTGCATGGAGATGAACAAAGCATCTTCATTACCATTATTGAAGTTGAGATCAAGGGCATGGTTCTGCACTCGATAAACCATCTGGTAATGAAGTGTTGCAGCAATAGATTCAGCAGTTTGAGGGTCTCCAGTGAGCTGGACTTGAACTTTTAGAAAAGAGAGCAGCTGGGGATCTGAAAGAGCAATGTTGAAGTTTGGATACAAAGTCACAAAGACTGTTTCGGTATTTAAAGTGGTTTGGACAGTACCGATGCAAGCATGCTGGTATTGTAAAAACCTGGTATCCAACAATGCTATTCTTGCCACAACTGGCAAACCTTTACGACCATGAAAGGTAAGAGCCAGACGAACAGCACCATAATGGACATGAGTATATCCCTGTTGAGCCCATTGTCTGGGGAACTCTAGAGGGATTTGAAGAGTGACAAAATACTCATTTTCAGTGGCAGGAATGGGATGCTGGTCGAATTTGGGGGACTAGACGTACTCCTTTACTTGCTTTGGAGTTTGGTGAATAAGTTGGCGGATGGAGTGGATGGGTGAGAAGGATGTGTGTGGTTTGGCAAAAGTGGAGTAAGGGTTCATGAGGGGAAGTTGGGTTTCGGAGATCTTGGTTTCATCACTAAGAGAGACTTCATAAAGATAACCTATCTTAGAAGCATTGGAGACACGAAACTTTGGAGGGGTCGAGTATGAAGGAGAAGGAGCAAGAGAAATAGGTGCTTCGAGAATTTCTGGTTCAGTAGACATGATGGGAAGGGATCTTCTCAGCACTGGATTCTCCTACCAAGCGCATGGAATGGATAACCTTAAAAACGAAACCATGGCTCTGATACTAGTGAATGGACCTAGACTTAGAACTAGGGAGAACCAAGAAAATTTTCTGCGGGTATGCTTTCTCACAGTGGGCGAACAATTCCCGTTCAAGCCCTTCAGGGACAACCTTTCAGCAAAAAACCACTCAGCCCTTTAATTCAGAGCCTAGAGACACCTAAAGATGCCAGGATGGAATCGATTCTAACCTACCCAAGCTGCATTTCTTGGAGGATCCTACCAGGTTGAAGAAGAAGAGGGATTTAGAAAGCCATGAGAGATTTTCCAAAGCACACACTTTACTTCAGGGGACTCTGCCCAACACAATACACCATCCTCGCCTTATATAGGCGATAAGAGGTCACAAAGACACCAACAAGGACCAAGCTCATGGGTCCGAATACAAACAAAGGCGCCGGAAACTTCCGGGAGGGAATTATTCGCACACTATGAACAGTACCTTCCCTAGCCTAGTGCTACAGTAAAAGTGAAAGTGGATTGCTACAGTGAAATTGTACGGACTTAGCGATCTCGTCCGTCACGAGCATTGTAACTGCAGACTGAGTCATCTGAGCTATCTTCTAGGAGATGTGCCTCGTATTTCTGTTCAAGGGCTTCAAGGTCTTCAGGTGAAAGGATTTGGCTCAGCCTTCGTGATGAGGATGCTTCTTTGTGAGCCCAATGGGATGCTTCCTCTTGAGCCCAGTTTGTGTTGTCATCTTCTTGAGTGTTGGCAGGGATGCTCGGTTGAGGCCAGTTGGATGGCTATGCATAAAAGGATGTATCCATGTTTTGGAATAAGGACAAAGGTCCTTGTTCGTAGGGATCCTGGGACAGAGGACCTCCAAAGCGTGCATAGGGGTCTTGAGTGGATTGGACAATGTCATCTATTCCTGTCATTTCATGATCTTGAGACGATGCAGCTTGTCTATATTGCCCGAGTGCTTCCTTAGCTTCTGATGCTAGGTCATAATGATCCCATGTAGTGGATACATTATTCCAAACACTTTCAGGAATAGTTTTGTTTTCTTGACACAAGATTCTCTGGAGTTCTCGGTACTGGTGTTCACAAAATTTGACAGATCTTGGATAAGATTTGTGAATCCGGGCTTCTCTGCTATTCAGATGGGGTTTGTAAGATGTGGTTCCTATTTCTTGTGGAGTTCAACTCTGTTCATGGGACTTCTGGTGATTCTCTTCCACCTTTCTTCCCCCGCAGGTTCCATCTCTTGAAGAGTGCTACTGTGATGGTTGTTTCTTCGTGAGCTGTGGATGGGTCGGGCTTTCGCCCTTGGAAGACCGAAGCATTTCGACTTTTCCAGATCTGCCACAGAGTAGCGGCAAACAGGGCTTTTCGAGTGTTGATCTTCCCAATTCTTTTGTATCTCTCTTGGTGGTTGTGTCATTCTGTAACATCTTATTTGGCGAGCTATTCTATGTCATTGGATGAGAAGATTGGACGTGATCATTATTATGGTTGTGTATATGATGTACGTGCGATAAACATGCAAAGTACGTGCACGATTGAAGAAAATGATGGGGAAGATGTGTTTGGAGTAGTCGATAAAATGGGTTGGAAAATGGGTTGGAATAGATTTCTATTCGAAAAATAGAAAAAATGGAATAAGTTTATTAAACGGATTTCTATTCCAGAAACAGGTCTGGAATAGAAAAATTGTTTCTGGAACAGAAATAGACAGTTGTCATGCACCCCTTAGGTCATCAAAGGTATGGCGCTCGTCCGCTGCTAGGTCGCCGAAGGTATGCTGCTTGTCGCTGCTAGGTCGCCAGAGGTATGCCGCCCCCTCATCGCGCTCCCCCCACAGCAACCACGTTGCGGCCTCTGTCCTCATGGTCGCTGGCCTACAACGCCGACGGCTAATCAATCCGGACACAATGAACCCAAGCCCACGCCCGAGGAGAAGACCGCACGCCCGAGGAGAAGACCGCTTGCGTTGTTTCTTTCCGCGCCGTGACCGCTTGCATTAAGTGTGATTGTGTCAGAAATGCTGCTTCTTCACCGGAGTTAAGCAACATTTGGCTATGGCTAATTGTGGTAAAAGTTTCAAACTTTTTGCTTGAGGCACATTCGTAACACGTTTTTTTTTTTGGTCGAAAATAGTAACACATGTTCATTGCGTAGCTGTTAATACTATGTCGATGCCACATTTTCTACAAAACAACTTAAAGCATAACTTGCTTTTTGGTCAAGTGGTCCTTTCCAATTTGCCATTAGTGGTTTAATTTTTTTTTTAAATCATCATGTTATACCTTGATTTCAACAAATTTGACAGATCAAGAGCCTCTTGGGAACAAACGTTGAGTGGATGTACTATATTCTCGAGGCATTTAATGCTGGTAATTTGCAACGCTATCAAGAACTATGTCTTGTACACAATGCTGCTCTCAATGCACAACCTGGTTTGGTTGAAAATGAGAAAAAACTATTGGAGAAAATCAACATCCTCTGCCTAATGGAAATCATATTCAGGTCCCGCTTCCTATTCTTTTTCCTATCTCCATTTCTGTCATACTTAGTATTTCATATTTTGCATTATAAGCATATATTCCTCCCCATATAAAGTATACAATTTTATCCTTGCAGCCGTGCATCAGAAGATAGGACAATTCCACCGAGTGTTATTGCTGAATGCACAAAGCTTTGTGTAACTGATGTTGAGCACCTTCTCATGAAGAGCCTTTCTGTAAGTCTTCCCAATTCTTTTGTATCTCTCTTGGTGGTTGTGTCATTCTATATCTTATTTGGCGGGCTGTTCTATGTCATTGGATGAGAAGATTGGACGTGATCATTATTATGGCTGTGTATATGATGTACGTGCGATAAACGTGCAACGTACGTGCACGATTCAAGAAAATGATGGGGAAGATGTGTTTGGAGTAGTCGATAAATGGGTTGGAAAATGGCAAAGAGATGTCCTAGTCAAATGCTTGAATAGAGAGACCGTCTGATGTAGAATCTAAATCGAAGATCTCCATTGGTAAAGTTGCTATATTTATGCTTCTCGAAAAAGCGAGGGACGAAGAGCATCATGGTGTCTATTCTACATGCCTATTGGACAAACTAGATCACAACAGCGCACACTAGCATGTAACGGACACATTCGGTTGGATAGAAGATGTCCCATCATGCACCAATGTTGTGGTTTGTGTTCACAATGTCATCGTCGCACTCGTTAGGTATGCCAGCATCGTTCTTGATTTGGGCCTGCCGAAGTGTAGCCTCCTCCCCAGATATGGAGGTCTTGGTGAGATGGGCTTGACGAGGCCTAGGCGGCTACGCATGATGAGCCTATTAGGCGATTCTAGCATGTGGAGAAATATGAAAGCAAGCACAAGTATAGCCGAAGCGATTGCTTCCGAAATAAGCATTCAATGCCACACATGGTTGAGGCGGAGATTGGAGAGAATATAATTGGATAGATTGCCAAATAGGGTGTCAATGCTAATACACACCTAAACCGTGGAAACAAAAAATGAAAAGATGCCAGAATTTTAAGGAAAAATAAATTATTACCTTAGTTAGGGCGTCAAGATGCCATTAGGCAATATGTTTATAAAAAAAAAAAATATTTTGAAGAAAGTGGGGAAATGATCATTGCAAATGGCAACCTCATGACCTAAAAGGCTAAGTTTTTATTTTTCTCAGCTGGTTCCCACCTATCTGCTCCATCGCCGCCCCCTCTATTCCCCCTCTCTCTCCCCCCCCCCCCCCCCCCCCACCAAAAAAATAAACCCCTTTATTTTCTTGCCCTCTCTCAGCATGATCACTTTTGCACATCATTAGTTTCGATTTTCAAAATAAATGTTGACATAACAAATTTTTAAAATCAGATCGAATACACAGGCAATGTACATGCGATACACTTGCAACATACGTGCGATAGTAAATCTATGAAGTTACACATGCTTATTATTAACTAAGGATGAAAATATATCAAACTGTCGAATAGCTTGAAGATATTGACAACCGCCCTATTAATCAAGAAATAACTAATGGTAGCTGTGAAGAAGATTAACTGCATCGTGAAAAAAATTGTAGAAAGGGAAGATACATAACACATTCCACAACGAGGCTAATGAACTTCAATTTCAAGAGGTCAGCAATTGAACCATCCGACAGTTCTTCTTGAGCTCTTTCACAGACACTACAAAGCATGAAGGATCAAAGCAGAACTTGTACAAAGAAACATCTCTCCCAATATCTACGTACTCCTGCACAAATATTCCACTTAGATAACCAAAATCTCATGTATGTTATAATAGTGGTGGAATGTCTATAACTTAAATCTGGACATCTAAAAAAAAAATCTGGACATCTAAATGCAATACACGACTCGAACAAGATTAGAAAGGGCAAAAAAGCCCAAAATCCTGATTACCAAGAAGATGAATAACGCTCAACTCGAGATTCTCATCCTTAGCTCGCAGATATCGATGTTTTGGCTTTGTCAATAATATCTTGTGGCACCAGAACCCTGTGATGATTCAAGCTTTTGTCCGCCTTTAGCCGGTGAACCCTCCCCAATGTTCCCACACTCGGATCTGGAAAAGCACTACACAAGTGCCTGATTTTTTGATGCACGAGTGCCATCGCACACCTTAAACAAAACGAGATGCAACAGAAAAGCTCTATATCAGGTAATTCATCACTCTATTTCAGAAAATCTACACCTCTTAACGCTTGTTTGATTGCAAAAGGTGGGAGAGGAGAAAGATAAGACTTAATGCATGCCTGGCGCCTTAAAAATAGTGATTTCAATCAACTAAGCAACCCTTCGTCTCTATAGTTGCGATTCATTAGCAGCCATTACGCATGATGAGGATCGCATGTTCAGTTATTCCTTAAGAGTAACTTCTCTGGTTTACATATGACCCAAAACTTGATTTATATGTTTAAGTGAGCTTTTGACCTATTTTCCCAAAATACATAAAATACACAACTCGGACTCTTGGTAACTATTATGGGAAGATTACGAACCAGCCTCTTAGACGATAGTTTAGCAATCTATTTCATACTCACATGTCCAAGCTTGTGGGGCCAGAGATATGCTTCATCTTGAATTGATATAAGACATGGAGAGCTCTCTGGACTTATATCCAGAAGATAAATATTACCATGTTTTCGCTCAGTGAAAGATTGAAAGAAGTCTTGACTAACTAGAGAGCAAACATTTTCTTGGAAATTGATTCTAAATCTTGTATCATATAGCCGGCTTATGCTCAGAGGACTATAATTCAAACTTTTCACCAAAGAAACATTGTTGATGATCAAACTTCCAATTCTTACTATTCCATGTCAAATAACTTTTCTTTTGCTGTTCCCACTAAACAAAACATTTCCTACTTTTTGTTTTTCTAATTTTATGAAACTGCTTGAATCTCTAGTCATATGTATAGAACAGCCATTGATCAAGTATCATTTGCTTTTCCTTTTAACAGTAACCAACAATAAAAAAGAAATCTCAAATTTTCTTTGGTACTCAAATTTTCTCGAGTTAGTTTTAAAAACAGCATTTGCCCAATCTTTCTTAACAAGTTTCCAAATTTTAGGATATTCATTTTGAAAATGTTCAGAATTGTTACACTTAGAACATTTAAGAGCACTCCAGCCAACAAGTTTTACAAAAACTTTTTGAAAATGATTTTTGTAAGATTTTGGAAGTTTTTGTCTAAGTCTTTCATTAACTTTAGGAAAACCGATCAAAAAAGTACTTTCTTTACTCAGACCCAAACCATATTTGTTAAAATAGGTATTTGAGCTAAAAGGATTTTCTCTAAAGTTTTTGATCGTTTAGAATACTTTGTAGAATATCCAAAATCTTCTTTTTCAAACATTCATTTTCTTTTAAAAGAGAATTAGTATATTCTTTCAAATCATCAAAATTATTTTTTAGATTCTCAAACTTTTCTCACCAAGAATTATCCTATTGCCTGGGTTTTAAATTTTCTTTCTTTAATTCGGAGATCATTTTAAAAGAAGATTTGAGGTTCAAGCATAGTTCATCTATATATTTAAAAACTTTAATTAGAATTTCTGAATGACTTACTTCAATTTCTTTGTTAGATTCTGAGTCTGTATCTGAGTTTGACTCTGATTATGAATCTAATTTTGAGTAAGCCATTAAACAGATATTTGCAAACTTTTCTTCACTTTCCTCGCATTCCGTGTCACTCCAGGTTTCCGCTTTTTAGGTTTTGTTGTATTTTTCATACTTTCATTTCTTTTCTTTTCTTTTTTTTTTAGCAAAGGACAGTTAGGCTTAATGTGCGGGATAAAGTGACTTCGCCTTTCCTGGACGGTGCGTCCCTGTCTGGCGAGGGCAAAATGGTCAAAGGATAGTGATATACCTTGTGCATTGAAACGCGAGGATTTTGGCTCGAAGCGAGCATTTGTTTATCATTTTTTAAAATATATATATTTTTATAGAGATAATGATGTAGAGAGCCGCTGCATCTTGATTCAATGTGCAATTTGATCCCCAATAATCAGTTCAAGATGCAATATAATCTCTCAATTTTGGCACACATATTCAATATAATTTATGAATTGTATGAAAATATTAGACCAGATTAAACAAATTAAAAGTTTAAAGATAAAATTGTTTAAGAACTGTTTGTGTTATTTTTTTAATTGTATATTTGGGTTGTAATAAAAAAAAATGTACAGACTTTTCAGATGAGAAATAAAATGAATAATAAAAGGACAAGATCCCACCAAGAAGCTTGAATGTTGTCCACCTTAACACTAACGAACGCAAAAGTATCTTCTTGCATGATTGCCTCTCGAATGACCCCTAAAAATCAGATGTGACGATGTGAGTGGACAACAAAAGGCAAACGAAGCGGCGTGGATTAGTTTCATAAAAAAATCTAGGTTTTCCCTACTTTTCTAAGTGATCAATATCTCCAAACTCATACAGTTGATTTAAAAGTACATTTCCTCCGAGACAACAATCAATGATTCGTGCCTTGTGTGAATGATGATAGACAAACGAAGTTAAAGTGACTTTAGTTATGTCAAAAGCAACGCTACTTTATATCACTTACAGGAATTTTAAAATTGCCAACGAGACGTTATCGTGTGGAGGTTTTTTCATTTCATTCTCTTTTTCTCTTCATCATTGAGGGGCAAAATCTAATTTCGGATGGTTTAGTGATGGCAAGATTGGAAAAGACAAAAATTTGTTAACCCGCTCGTGTTCCCCTTCAAAAATGCTCAAAGCCAAAACAGGTGGGTACTTTTGAAGTTTTAGGTTTTAAAAAGGTTTTAAAAAGGCAGTTTGGAGTCCAAAGTGAGCATAATTCCTTTAAAAACCTCAAATTTTAGATTTAGCCACAATTCTACCCTAAACTTTTTGTATCCATAAAAAACTTGTAACTTTTACTTTAGTCACAAATCTACCATTGTTAATCATCCATGCAAAAGCTCTATTAGTTGTCTAACGTATCATTTTCATGTCAGCAATGAATTTTTGTCATATGCTCATGTGGATTTTTCATCATTGTTCATCGTTCTTATTTGCTTCATCTTATTTACTCCTTGCAACCTCCGTTAACAAAGGTGCTCAAGCATGGAGCCCAAATCATTCATTTTGACTTAAACACGCTCTATTTATTTTGTGGGAAATGAATAACGAAAATTTCCCATTGCTCGCGTTGCTCGAAATAATTAATTCATAAAAAATATTTTTATTATTGATAAACTCATATCTAAATATTTTCATGAACAATAAATGTATTTTTCGTTAATTCATTTTTGTAGGCAATACAAACTATTGTTTTTAAGAAAATATTTTTCAAATCGTTTGTTTTTCGCGAAAAAAAAAATAAAGTTAGAAGGCAAATTCTTCCCCCTGTTTTTTCCCTCTCACTCAACTAGCAACCAAATATATTAGCACATTGATGAGTGAACCCCACAGCACCTCCAGTTATGGTGCCCTCTTTTTTTGCTCTCACTCAACTAGTAACCGTGTCACTGCATTTACATGCTCCATAGGCTTTTTAGTCTTAATATGGTGCCCTCTTTTTTCTCCGAGAATGGTACCATATCTTATTGTATCCAACTCCAAGTACGAATGGAACTTTTCTGGACAAGGCATATAAAGCCATTGGTGTGATGTCATTTCTTGTTATGCCGGCTCCTTTTCCTGCCAATTTTGATTGTTAAAGCAAAGTTTGTGGGGACTGTGCTCTGCCCTGCTCTTTGCTTTATGAAGTCTCTGGCATCTCTCCTTTGTAACAAACAATTAGCTTTTGTTTAGAGTTCTGTCTATGTCTGCTCGAGTTCGGGACGGTTTGTCTACTAGCCCATACAGCTGGGGAAGTGAATGAAATAGAACGACCGCATCCGAAGGGGTGGGCTCAAAGTCTGAGAGAGAAGGAATGGAGCGGAACAATAAACTTCATACAGCATTAATAAAAAAAACTGTCACCAAATAAGAACCTATTCTGGAACTACACACAAACATGCAAAATACTTGATCCACTTCCTAGAAAATAGCTAACAAACCAACTGCCTAACAAATAAACTTGACTGAATAAAAAAACAATAAAATATTAGGAGCACATTGAGACACATCTCCAACAACTTGGAGCAAGTATCCACCAAGAACGATGCCTTCATCACTAGTGAGGTGGCTTAGCCTCGTGGCCTTGATCTGGCTCCAGACCATCACTGGGACGAACACCAACTTCCCGGCCTACTCGTCGCAGCTCAAGCAAGTCCTCTCCATCTCCCAGGTCCAGCTCAATTTCACAAAATAAAATAAAAGCATATATCCGACCAGAAGGACGACCCAGAGAGGGAGGTGCGCCGTACGCGCAACGTTCATCATCTGGGGATGTCTTTGCTTACTCGAACTGTCCTAGCTCTAGTCTTGTACGCACGTACGCGCAAGTTTTATTCAATAAGTATAGAGAGGTAGTAGCTAACTGAGCAAATCCACTCTCCTATACGAGTTAGGATATTAACTAACCGAGCAAATCCACTCTTCCATACGAGTTAGGATATACTGCTTTTATTTTATTTTGTGAAATTGAGCTGGACCTGGGAGATGGAGAGGACTTGCTTGAGCTGCGACGAGTAGGCCGGGAAGTTGGTGTTCGTCCCAGCGATGGTCTGGAGCCAGATCAAGGCCACGAGGCTAAGCCACCTCACCAGTGATGAAGGCATCGTTCTTGGTGGATACTTGCTCCGAGTTCGCCAGTGCTGACGCAGTGCGCACGTAGATAAGGAAAGCAAAATCCCAGTGGGGGATGGGGGCCGGTGCCTTTCTTTTACGGCCTCAACTCCTATTTGTCAGCCGTGGGGAACTGCTCGGTCAGGGAGAGGAGAAAGGCTTGGGCCTACCGATCCCGATAGGACCTCATAAAGGAACGGGAGCAGTTGAGAGGTTCCATATTGCCGAGCCGGGGCAGCACTTCTGTACTGTGATCGTAGTATGTCACGTCGTTCTCGTCCCCGCTGCATTGAGCGGTCAAGGCCTTACCCTCTTCCTGATGCAGGAAGAGCGGCCTTGGCATCGGCGGCGATCTCAGTGTGTGTTGTTTTTTTTATTCAGTTTATTAGGCAGATGGTTCGTTACCTATATTATAGGGAGTGGAACAAGTCTTTTGCACGTTTGAAATAGGTTCTTAGCATGACCTTACGAACCATCACTAATGCATGACACCCCAGTGCTTTTCCTTCGGTTTTGGGCATCTAATGAAATAAAAGAAGAGTGAACGGAAGAGAGAAGGGTGAGTGAGACGTAGCAGCGTGGGGCAGAAAAGCACAAAAAAACCATGACCTTATGAACCAGCACTAACGCATGACACCCCAGTATATTATTACCTCGAAATAGATTGCTTTATCTGTCAATATAACATTTCCCGGCCATCCCATATTATTGTCCCATTTAAGCACAGGCCTTTTCCTGCTAGAGCCAATACATAAGACCTGCTCCAGAGAGATCTCTGTACCTTCTCGAGCCTGATAAGATTTTCGTCCTTCATGTACCATCTGCTAAGGGATAGTTGGGGCCATTGAAAAAGATATCAACATGCATTTGCATACGTGGGAGTCAATTTAACTAGAGGGGAAATGTCTCAAAATAAACTATACACAATAAGTAGTAACACTCTTGTAAGAGAGTCAGAATAGCTCAACACCAAAGTTCTAAAATCTAGCAAGGGTTCTAAACAGTTTTTTCTTATTTAATATATTTCTTCACTAAAAGAAATTCGCACATTTAGCTGTAAGCCTTTAACTTTAATGGGAAAGGGCATCACATACGGGAAGGCTAAAGATGCAAAATTATATACCATGTGACAAACATATAAAAACCAAATAATTCAATACTTAATTTGAAAGAAACATTTTCAACATCACAGCCAAATAATACAATTTCCTGGTAACTTCCATCCTAATGATAGAAAATCCTACAAAGTTGATCGTATGCGTTTCTACAAGCATAATCTGAGATTAAATCCTAAGCAATACTTACTTGAGAAGCTCGTCTACGTAAGTTAACCATGAGCTCAAGGAGATGCCATTATCATCAGCAAGTGCCTTAAATAGATTATGCACTGTCGGAACCATGAATGTCACAAGCAACCAAGAAAACTCTCAAAATGGGCAATTTCCATATTGTACACCGGCCTTTGTAAGTGCTGCTGCACGCGAGTCCCAGTGTGCTATTCATCTGCACATGAAAGGTTGTGAGAAGCTTCAGCACGTGCTTCTTCCAGTTTCATCACGAGTTCTCTCACAAACTCTGTATTCGTCCCGTGAGTAACACGCAGTATGTCAACTGCCTTGGTCAGTGATTTGATAGCATTTCCTGTGTCGCCAAGTAACCTGCAGCATGTTAAACAGCAAGCTTGAAACCAAGGGAAATGCTGAGTACATTCCATAAAGGGTGGGGGCGAATTCTGAGGCCATTTTCATGCATGAGGCGACATTAAAATGACCAAGCAAGTCCTCCAAGCAGATTATGTATTTTTACTTCCACAAGAAACAACAGATGGATGAACAGTTACAAAATTCAAACGAGAGAATTCCAATGAAGTCACGTTTTCAACTTCAGAAGAGAGCAGGAGAGGGCTTACGACAAAGAAAATGTGATGAACCTTGTTACAGCTAAAACAATTCTTGCCATTGCAAGAACACAATAATTGTGTTAAGAGTGCCTAATTTTTGGACGACACACAAGCCACGGTTATAGCTAAAACAGTTTGTGGTTGCAAGAACGCAATGATTGTGTTAAGAGTGCCTAATTTTTGGACAATACAAGCTACGGTTATACATTCATCCTGTAAAGCTGCTTTTCCATGTCCTAAAAATCCTCTCTATTTCAGGTGATGCTTTGTTAGCATTGCTCTTTGAAATAACATCACTAAAACAAATAATAAATTGGTGACTGAGCACACCAATAGATCTACAACAGATCGCACATTGCTTGGTCTCAAATCTGTCATAAGTGCATGTAGCATGAATTTATGTGAGCAACTTGTCCAACAAAGTTAAGGTGAGGGATATACGTCATTGAACAATCAATGACTGATGTGAATTTCGACAGCCTAGCATTAAAATATGAAATGTGGGGGAGGAAAAGGAAAAAGCAAGGAAAATGGACGATAAAACTCCAGAAAAAAACACAGACCATTCAAGTTTTCCGCTGGTATAGTATTGTAACCCAAGCAAAGGATGGTACCCTGGATAGACTCCTGCAGCATGAAGTCAAAGTCAGGAGTTTCAGAGGGAAAATAACAAAAAACCAGAAAAATCATTTCAGCATTTCTTTTAGATCAAATAAAGAGACAACAAATCTAGCAAAAATCTTTTGCAGACAATGAAGCATTATTAGTCACACAAACAACAGCACAACAACGGAGAAAATGAATGTGACTTCATGTGACAAAAGCTCCTGCCATATGATTGGATAAAATGGGAGAAAAACTACCAAGCTAATTATTCAACACTGGACCCCATGCAATCAAATGATTTTACTTCCAAAGTTTCCAACCAAATCACAGCTTAATGGTCTCAGTTGAAAATACTCTATCGCCCTTATTCAAAGGATCTATCAAAAATCTAGTATGACACTTTATCCACAAGCCCCATGATAAAACTTGTTGGTTTTGGCCGTTCCTCGAGATTTTTCGAAGAAAAGCTAAAAGGAACCTAATTTCAAATAACCTGATTAACATTCTTAAATAGAGAGACGTGATCGCTTACAATGAGTTTTTAGATTAAGGGGAAATGAAGATAGGTGGAACCCATGCTAAACAAACAAAAACTCTTGCCAACGGAAAAGAGGATTGCTCAGCAGAACTTGTTGTAGTGAAGCTCAATTGCTATTCTATTCAATTAACTCAAAGATGAATGTTTCGCTATTTCTCATCCACTTATTTCTAACTTTTATGTGAGCATCAATCAAGAATGACATGCAAACTTGACAAATATCTGT
This sequence comes from Eucalyptus camaldulensis, assembly GCA_019915185.1. Lineage (NCBI taxonomy): Eukaryota > Viridiplantae > Streptophyta > Magnoliopsida > Myrtales > Myrtaceae > Eucalyptus > Eucalyptus camaldulensis. The sequence continues at coordinate 12,020,991 of JAHSVA010000001.1, forward strand.
ATCATGAATCTATAATTTGTAACCCTGAATTGCTCAAAAAATTCTGACAATTCCCATAAAATTAAAAATAAAAATGGCATACTTTCATAAACTGGAATAGTTAGCTTGCAGTACACCAGAGCTTCCTTCCAATCTTGCAGATCCATCAACGTCTGCAGTTCACAAATGCTTTAAGTGTTAAGCAACTAACAAAAGGACAAGTCAGATCACAATTTGGAACCACGTGAAGACTACAGACACATTCATTCTTCATGAAAGGATCAGATAACACCAAGCTACAATTCACAGAAGCTAGCACCCTACAGAGAAAACATAAGAACAAGGAGGAAAATCAACAGAGTCTATCTGATACAAATTCGTTTGCAGACCACTCTTGAGGAAAATGGAAACTGGAATTATTCAAAACTGTAGAAAGACATTTCCCACTACATGGAAATTTGAATACCACAAAATTTGACAATTCATATATTTCTTAGTTTGTGGAAACTAGTTCTCTACCACACGCTTATATAAAATGGCATATCTCCTAGTTTTTTAGGGTCGAGAATTCACTTCTGGTAGCGGACAGCAATAAAGCAAAATACCTTTCAAAAGTAAAACTGTTCACAACAACAGGGCTGCAGATGCTTTTAAAATTCTATTAATGAGGGATAGAAGCTATAATAGGATTAATGAGAAAAAGAAACTGCCTTCAATATCTTTTCTCGGGTTTGCAACAAGATGATTGAAGAAGGATGATATAGTTTCCCTTGGAGATTCTCAATCATCTTATAGATGGAAACAGCTTCTTTATGTATTATAGCAAGTCAAGTTTAAACATTTCTCAAACATGCAGCCAAATGGATGACTTGTTCTGAAATGGGAAAACTAAGAAAAAGGAAGCCATTCTAAGTGAAATTTTACACCATTGAAATGCAGTGAGAGAGATTCAGGTAACACAGACGATACATTAACATGCCGCCAAAATTAGTTAGCAATGGCTGTGAAGAAAGGATACGACTAGGGGATGTAGACGATGACGTCCTCTCTGACATCAATTTAATTTCACTAGCAATGCCTCTTATCTCTTCTTTTTTTCTTACACGTCCACACTGTTGGCACACAAATCCTTGTTTCTCTGCATACGCAAGGAAAACCATGTGAAAAACTTAAGCTATTCAATAAAAGTGCCGATCTTGATCCACATACCAGAGTCACGGAGCAGGAAACTAGAGCATCTGTCATCTTCACATCAGTAGCCTTCCAAAATTGCACTTTCTTTGATATCATCAGGTTGCCCCTTAACAATTAATTTACATTTGTTAACCCAAACAGTTAAAAAAATGCACATTCTCACAAGTCGACAGAAAAGATGCAACACGAGCAATCACAATCAAACCCTTAATGTAGAAAGTTACCAATTTGGCACAGTGAGGGCATGCACAAGCAAAGTGGTATTGTTCTCTAAGAGACTTCAGTTTAATCGTAGTGCTTCCAGCAGTTTCTATATAGCTTATCAAGACCTTGCAGAAAATTATTTCTGGTCAACATGATAGAATGAAGTATGAGCATGACATTGCTCGATGCCCCAAAGTATATCATACAGAGGTATAATCATCAAAGCAATCTTCTACACCATGATATGTTGGAGTAATGGGAAAGGAAAACACAAAATATATCTCAAAACAAACAGCCTCATAATTCTGATTCATTATTATCCTACAACAAGAAGGTTGTGAACAGGCAATTTGACCAGATTTATGTGAATTAGTGCTACATAACCCACGATAAGCAATTAAATGCTTATATCGATACACTGACTGGAGCATTGCAGCTGGTTTGGTGTAGAGGTTTAGGTTCAGGGTCTTAAAGTCACCATCACTTAAAGTTCAGTGGTTGAAAGTTTCAGCACTCATTTCGCGGCTTCATCCAGCAACCTTTAGTTAGGCAATGATGATGAAAAGAAGGTAAGAGATACCACAGCTAATTAACATCAATTGGCTGGAAGGGTGGCTTCTCTTTATCCATCCATTGGAGAAGCACGATCCACTAACAAGAATCTGCTGATCAAACTCAATAGTGAAATGCACACTGAATACCTTTCATCTGGGAAAACATTTACAATTCCTTTTTTCCAACCTTAATTCTTCTGAAAGCTTATCATGGCGTCCAGCATTTGTTTCAGTTCCACAACATATTCAATAAAATTCTGCTGGATTGTACTATCAAATTTTGGACTCAAAATGTCCAAAGCATAAAATTTTCTATTGTAGAAGGTCCAAGTCGAGATTCCACATCGAGGCTTTGCATCTACAAAACCATGAACCATGTTTGACGACTGATCAGAAGCAGTAATTTTTCCTGAAACAAATTTTTTTAAATATTGCTAAATAAGATAAGATATAGCTGAGTGCCAAGAATTCCCCATTAATCTATAAAAGATCACAGATTTCTGCAGCCTGACATCTGAAATTTCGTGCAGCATAATATAATTCAACATTAAATTATTGGGAGTTGGACAGACTAGAAGACGCATAAGCAATGGTCATCACCATGTTGGAATACTGGAAACGAAGTTTTCCGTCATTATTCCTGGATGTCATGTTAAAGTTCTGTTGAAAAGATGCAACACAAGCAATCACAATGAAACTCTTAATGTAGAAGGTGTTGACACCTAAATTTTGATTAGGTTTTTTTAAATTAGGCCTTAGTCTCTTTCAATTTTTGTTTTTTCTTCGGACAATAATAAATAATAAAAACAACAAAAAATAGTAAAAACAAACAAAAACAAAAAAAAAAAGCAAAAGCCCAGCCCCTCTCCTCTTTTCTTTTCCTTCACGCAGGTCCGCGAGGCTCATCCGCGACCTAACCCGGCCCAGGCCCCTCTTTCCCTTTGTCTTCTTCCGTCTCTGCAAGACACACGCGGCGACGAAGACGCGCTCAAGCACAACCTACAACAGAGAGAGGAGCGTAGGCCGGTGGCTAAGAGGACGCAACATTGAAGGCGAGCATGCCTCCGTGGAAGGGGGAAGATTTGACGCCGGTTCAGCCGCACCTAGGGCTGGTCGGCGTGCGAGGGCCGACGGCCGAACCTCCGTCGACCGGCCTCCTCCTCGCCTATAAATAGAGGAGCACCTCCGTCGACGAAAACACATCGCGAGCTCCGAGATCTTCCCACTGAGAGACTTCGGGGGAGGAATCGAAGAGCGAGCGAGAGAGGCGGAGCTTAAACGACCTCCCACCGAGAGACATCGGGGGAGGCCGCCGGCGAGCGAACCTGAAGAGAGAGAGGGAGATCGAGTCGCAGTCCTTGGACACCCCCACTGAGAGACTTCAAGGGGGTCCGAGGACTCGCGGCCGCGGATCCGAGCCTCGCCGAAGGAGAAAGCAGAGATCCGAGGGAGAGAGACGGTAACCCGGCGCCGAATATGGTTAGATTTGATCGTCCAGGATCCACCGTCGTCGTCGTTGTCCACCGCGGTTGTAGCCGTCAGTCTGTCCTTGCCCTTGTTGCCGTCGCTTGTCTCCGCCGTTGCTGCCTTCGATCGATCTAGCATCGTTGTCGTCGCCGCCCTTGTTCGAGGAAAGGTAAAAAGCCAGTTGTTGTCACCCTTGCCGTTCATCGCAACTGTTTTCCGCTGACCTAGCCACCATCGCCATCGCCGTTGTCGCCCTCGTCGTTGCTGTCGCCACCGTAGTCGCCGTCGCCGCCGTAATGCCTCGGTTCCCGTCCTCTACGCCGTGGATTCGCAAACCCTAGGGTTTGCGATTTCCCGGGTCACGATTCGGGTCGGTTCGGGCAGGGTTTTTGTAGGGGAGCTGGGTTGTGGAGCGGGTTGTCAAAGCGGGTCGTCGGGCCAGGCCGGGTGTCCCCGAACGCCTGGCCACGACGCCGTTTTTGTAAAAAAAAAAAAATTTTGAGCCCGGCCCGGGTTAGACCCAACCCGCGGATCCGACTCGGGTTGGCTTTTGAAGTTTTATTTTAAATAAATAATAAATAATTTATTTTAAAAAATAAAAAATGATTTTTTTCAAAAAAATATTTTAAAAAATGTTAAAAATGTTTTATTTTCCAAAAAAATTGAGAAAAATAAAAAATAATTTATTTTCCAAAAATTTGAAAAATATTAAAAAGTATTTTATTTTCCAAAAAATTAAAAAAATAAAAAATATTCCATATTTTCCAAAAAATGCCAAAAATCCAAAAAAAGCCAAAAATTCATGAAAAAGCCAAAAAATTCAAAAAAGCCAAAAAGACTTGTATTTTTCCAAAAATACCAAAAAATCCAAAAAAGAAAATCCATTTTATGTCAAAAAAAATTTAGAAAAAGACCCAAAAAAATGTTTTTCCTCCCCACAAGTGCATGGAAAATCCCTCAAACATCCAAAACACCTCAGGATTTAAATAAGATTAGGTACCGAAAGGGCATTAGTGATTAACTAGTGTAATCAAGTTTTCGATCCTAATTTCTCTGGTTGTGTAAGAGTGAGTATTTCTTCTGATACTTCACTTGGGTTTCCAATCAACCCACCCCAAATCGATTAGTGACGACTCCATTTTAAAAATTAATTTACAGGTTAAAAAACTCAGACTATTAAAGTCGTGAATTGGTGGACTTGGGAGAGTCCGAGCATAATTAATTTTAGCCGAGCCATTAGCCTCCTTAGGCGCTCGTACCCGATTGCGGGTGCAGAAAAAAGAGGTCGCGACAGCTTCGCGACTCCGCTGGGGACATTTGAGGACTTAGGCCTTTTTATCTTATTTAAGCACTTTATTGACTTGTTTTTGTTTTTTTTTGTTTTTTTTTTGTAGGTCAGTACCTTAAAGGTTTATTTTAATTTTGGATTGTTTTGTGATTATAAATTGCTATGCATGCTTTAAATGTTTAAGCACTACATGTGGCACACACAACCCGGCCGCCGGACCTGGGCTGCCATAGGATATCTAGGATGATGTTAAGAAAGATACGACATCAAACGCGAAACTGCGATGTAGAGGTTGCCTTTTTTTTCCTCGAATTTCTTAGCTGAGGTTAGAAGGGTATACTGCTGACGCGAGACTACGACGGGCAAATATCCTTTTAATTTCAACAAACCTTCTCAGTTAGAAATTGAGCCGTACATATCATGCGCATGTCTATGTGATTGCCATCAATTTTCTCGTGTGAAGTAAGTTTTTATTTCGTGTAAGTTTTTATTTCGTGTACTTTGCAATTTACTTACCTTCTTGTATATATTGAGTAGTCCATGATTAGTGTAGGATTTAATATCACGGTCATATAAATTTGGAAGTAATTGTCATAAAGTTTTTTTTTTAAAGTTAAAAATAAAATTTGCAAAAAATTACTTTTAGTTGATGTTTTTATTCTCAAGCATGTTACAAAATTCTTTTCTGCAAGAATTTTCATTTGCCTCAAAAAAGGGGATATAAATCTTTTTCAAAATTTGTTGCAACTCATGCTTTCTTCGCCTTTCAAATTGAATATCTTTTTAGCTCATGTTAACATGTCACATGCCCTTTTTTCAATCCATGTTTAGGAAATCCTCTACCTTTTCATGAATAAACAAAAATAGTAGGATTAGGTCATCATCATGGACCGACTCCCTATCTACGCCTTGTCTTCACACATGCTTGTTTATTCATGGCCAGGTAATCACGGAACGTCAACGTTCACTAGTCCAGACTCGCTCAAAAGCAAGAGCAAGAATGGCTGAAGAAAATGTACCAAGCCGTATTGCGATCGTAGAAAGCGAAATGAAACAAGTCTTCAATGTGCTTCAACAACTTTCAAAGCAAATAGACTCCATTCGGGGCAAACTCACTCCCGCCCCGGCCTTAATCGAGGTATTGTTGCCACAATCATCTACCAGGGGTGATCAAGGTGGAGATGCCGATGATAACGTGCCTGAATTGGAGGATAATCCACACCCAACCGCAATTAAGAAAGCTAAGCCAGACAGTTTGTCTAAAACTGAGCATGACAGATGTCTCAAAAAGCTTGAGGAGAGACTGAAACAACTGCAAGGCCTCCAAGATCCTACTTTGACGGACCTCGCCATTTATTCTAACGTCAAAATGCCGGAAAAATTCAAAATGCCTGAGTTTGAGAAGTATGATGGCACGACTTGCCCGAGGGCTCATTTGCAAATGTACTTGGTTCGAATGACCCAATACGTTAATAATGCACCATTAATGATCTAGTTGTTCTAATCAAGTCTAGTAGGCCCAGCCCTAAGGTGGTACATCACGAAGAACATGAACCTCCTCGAAACATGGAGCGAAGTGAGTGAGGCATTCCTCAAGCAGTATAAGTTCATAATGGACATTACCCCTTCTCGTGAGGATCTTGAGCGTACCAAAAAGATAAAGCATGAATCGTTCAAAGAATATACTATTAGATGGAGGAATCTGGCCGCCCAAACCAGTCCTGAACCAACCGATTTCGAACTGAGAAAAATGTTTATCAAAACCCTCCCTTACGAGTACCGCAATCGAATGGTAACCATGATCGCCGAATCATTTAATCAACTTATTCCAGTAGGGGAGCAAATCGAGATAGGGTTGAAGGATGGTTGGTTCACTGAACCTGCACCCATGGGCAGGTTCAGCATGAAGAAAGATAAAGAACCTCTAGTAGATGTCAATGCGACCTACAATCATTCTCCAACAATTCAGACAAGTGCAAGACAGCAACAGACCACTGGCCGTCAACCGCCCTAGCACTACAACAACATGAGACAATTCACTTCACTTCCTGGATCTCCATCACAGGTTTTGGCAATCCTCCAGAATAAGAACCTCCTCTTGACTGAGCCAAAGCGACCAAATGCCGAAAACTTCTCCATCTATGACCCGTCCAAAAAATGCGACTATCACATGGGAGAAGTGGGGCACTCGACTGATGAGTGCTTTGCCCTCAAGAGTCGAATCCAGAACCTGTTAGACACTAAAGCTTTCTCATTCCAGAGCAATTCGCTCCTGATCACATCGACAAAGTAAATGCGATATTCAGTTCTGAAGACAGTCAGAGCAGAAATGTCGAAGCACATACCGCTGACATTCATCAAGGGCTGGTGAAGGCCAGGTATTATTTAGGCAATCAAGTGCCACCCTTAGCAACAGAAGAAGGCCAGATGACATGACCACCATGTTTGGAGACCTTTTCATGGGCGCCATCAACGAAGGACTGTCAGGGGAAATGGGTGCAAGCCCGCTCGAGTAGAACCCTTTTTAATTTCCTTTCGTATTCCCCTACGTGAGAACTTGTACATCTTTCTTAAATCTGGCTTGTTTTTATTTTCAACATCAGTTCCGCTTGAGGAACTAACTTTTGAAAACACTTTTCCAAAATGTAAATCCACCTATTAAATAAAGTTGAAAATATTTTGAGAGCATTAGGTGGTATCCCAAACCAGCCCGGTGATGCTATCCAACCATGAAAAAATTATCATCCAAGAAGAATACTGAGGGCTGGGCTTCCTCATGCTTTTTCTCTCCCAAAGACGTATTTTGAAAATAAAAAATATTATATCACTCAAAAACTTTTGTCAAAACAAGATGATAAATTTAAACACATTTGTCTTTCTAACCTTCTCATTTTATGTTTTAGAACATCATCCCCTTTGATTTAGTGTGACAAAAGGTATTTGAAACTAGCACATCATGTGAACAAACCAAACTCGAGAACACATTTTCAAGAAAGCGGGGGCAAACAAAAAGGAGCATCCCGTTTCAAGAAAAGGGGTAAGTCTTATTCCCTTAACATAATATTGAGAATGACAACCCCTCTCTTCTATTTACAGGATACAAAAGGTGAGACGTAATAGGTACATGCATACAGTTGAAATCGAAGCATCCATGACATGCCTCACTCCTGCCCAGCTCCATCCTAAGCCAAAGGACTATATTGTCACATGACATGCCTAAATAGCTAGATGTTACAGTTTCAACTTCGACGAGCCCAGAAGCATAAGAAAGAAGTTCCTTCTCTTCCTTTAAAGTGATTACTGTCAACAGGGAGAAAATCTAGATGGTCAAGGTGATCTATAGCCCCACACCTTGGACAATGACTTTGGAATCTAGAAGCTTCACTCCAGATGCATATTCTTCCAAGGAGTAATTGCCATCAGAAAGCTTGAGATTTTGATCTTAGATTCCATAGAAGCTTGAGGTACATGACTTTTGCCCAATGATGCTATAGTTAAAGACAGAAGGAGAAATTCCACAGAAGGAAGGCATTGAAGATGAATCAACGACTAACAATCATGCATACATGGTCACAAATGAGGAAAGCCAACTGAAGGATACATTGAACCGTGCCAAGATAAAGGGTCATCATCGACATTCAAATATCCTTAGGAGCTAGCACAAACAAACTCTGGGGAAGGGTAATTCGGTATCGTTTCCAATACTTCTACTATCTGAACTCACTTTTGACGTATTTTCCCTATTGACAAGAAACATTGGGAATCAAAAACCAAACTTGATGGTCAATATTGGCCAAGTGAGGTTCATGAGAATGACCCATATCGAATTCACTTGACCTCGTGTAAAGAGACATGACATCCATAAGCTAATTAAAGAGAATAATTAACCTGATGAAGCAAGGGACATATGACTTTGTGTCCCCCTCTCACTTCAGGTTCACCCAATCATATGCAAACTAGTGAAGGGTAAAGTTGTATCGCTTCCAGTTATTCGACTCTTGAAAGAGTTCATGACTAACACATTCCCTCTTGTTTGTTACAGGATCACCTGACTGTCAAAAGCAAGGATAACAAATCAATGAGAAGCATGTCAAACTCTAATAAGCTCTTCCAAGCGAAATGGCTTCCTGATTAATCGCTAAAGCTAATGACAGAAACCTTTTAGGCCTCAAATGACGTGCAATTTTGGCCCTACTAATTGATCTATTTCCACATCTTCTCTTCTGCAGGGGCAAAAGCAGAAAGACCCATCAAATCAATGATCAGATCCCCAACACTGACTGATTGTTCGTGTGGGACGACCATCGATACCCATTTGTGAATAACTCGTTTGATGTTCAAAATTCAACACATTTGTAAGTACAATACCACCAAGTAAATACCCCTAAAGCTGTTAATAGGGTTCTTGAGTAAAAACCATTCATTTGTTTTGAGAATACAAACTTTCTCACATTTAAAATGTTGCATGGCTTTTCCAAATGGATTTTGCATGATGATTTTGTCTGTCTAAATCACTGATTCCATTGAGAATTATAGAATAAACAGCTAATTGAAGAATACAAGATTGATCGAGCTTGCTGGATAAGGTACGTTAGAATGATGAAAGGCAAGCCATATCCTACACACAGTCCCCCATCTATACACTTGTGAGATAAGTGCAGAAGATTCCATGACTGCAGGGTAAAGAGTTTTCTCGCGAATGGTACGATAACCAAAATAGTGAGAGGCATTTCATTGCTCACCCCTTTGAGCCCCATACATTAGTGAAGCTTCTCTCATACCCCCGTCAAGAACCACCCCACACTGGGGCAAATAGGAGGCGAAGCAGCATCACAAGGTGAGAAGAGAGATAGAAATTTTCTTGCTCGCACTTGCATCAATCTTTGGGTGTTCTTATTGCATATGAACACTCACGTTATTTTAAGTGCCCTAGAATGACGAAGAGCAATTCTTTCTCTATGCACTTGTATTCATTGTACAACCTAATTGAGTCTGTAATTTCACCATCACATGGAGGCAAAACAGAAGTTACTGCCATTTAAGCAGCATAGCCCAGAGCGTTGACTGAAGATGAAGACTCAAGAGTCTAAATAACGGTGCTTCGATTGAACTTGTCTAGATCAGTTCCTCAAACAACAAAAATGAAAAAAACTAGGGGCATAAAAAAGCAGTGTACCTGGTAAAAGCAAGGTCAAATGCCCATAAATGAAAAGTTGGGATAAAAAAATAGAAGCATGAAAAAGCAGTGTGCCTAGTAAAAAGCAAGGCCAATGCCCCCAGCAAAAAATACAGTCAATTGTATTCCCTAGAGAAGTTGCTGTTGTGGTTCAATTGATAGAGCCTTCATCTGATAGTGAGAAGAAAGACTGGTGATAAATGCCAAGGCAATCACCAGCTTTCACCCTTTTACACATGAGTCAAGTCTACATTACATCCCATTGTAAAAGTCTCTTCAGACTAGGGGCACTTCAATTAATGTAGGATTTCATATGTCTATAAGCATCGTTCGAAGAAGTACGAGCAAGACTATTCTATCTCTTTTCGCAGGACTCTTGACTTGCGAACCCGGAGATGATCGTGCGGCACTTCGTTCATGAGCCTTGACCTCGATGGTCCCATTTGATGAGCTATTGACCAAGTTTTCATCACAATTTCAACAAAGACCTCTCACATTGGTAAAGTCATACCACTTGCGAGAATACTCAGACCCCTGCTGATGTGATGACAGTGAGAAGTGTGGTCATTATAAATCCTGCATCAATGGTCAGGATAGCCTTTTCCATGAGAGTGGGCGAAAAGTACTTTCAGACTGAAAGTCCCTCATCTGGCATGCTCGAGACATCCGCATTCTAAATGAAGGTTGTCTTTCAAAATCTTCCCCAGTGGAATTCAAATGATGCAAAACTGACAAAATTATCATGCATGAATCTCATTTGAACTCATGAATTTACAACACATACAATCATGTGTGCATACTGTGCAAATAGCAGACATACTCTCAGAGATCAAAGATATTGCCAGGTAAGCATATCCCTATCCCCATTTGTCTTAAGGTACCTACCACTATCCAGGTACTCTCTTCTTGACACTCGACTTGTTCGAGTCGTCCCTTGAGTTTGGGTGCTTGCAACTGTCTAAGTATCCCTTTGTCTTTGAGTACCCACCACTTGCCGGGTATCCCCCTGTTTTGAAGTGCATGCCGTTACTCAGGTGCTCCCTCTGTTGACACTCGATTTGTCTTTAAAGTTTGGATGCTTGTGATTGTCCAAGTATCTTCTTGTCTTCGAGTACCGGCCATCGTTCGGATACTCCCTTTTCATGACACTCAACTTGCCCGAGTTGTCCCCAAATAATATAGTAGTTGTTCAAGCATTCCACTGTGTTATGCATTTGCAGTTACCCAGGTATGCTCTCTTATCATCATGACATTTGGACCTGCCTGAGTGGTCCCAGATCATATCATTAAATACTTGTGTTCATCCAAGTATTCCAGTACTTTGTACACCTGCGGCTACCCAGGTGTTCTAGCCCTTTTGAGTGCCTGCGGCCATCCAAGTAAGCCTCGTGCTACATTCAAGTTTATGTTATTAGGAGGTGAGAGACCTTCACGAATATGTGGGGCACGTCCTCGATATTCCCAATTACCAGGAGGTGAGAGACCTTCATAAATATCCAAGGTACGTCCTCGATATTCCTTTTACCAGGAGGTGAGAAACCTTCATGAATATCCAAGGTACGTCATCGATATTCTAACTACTAGGAGGTGGGAGACCTTCATGAATATCCCAGGTACGTCCTCGATATTCCAACTACCAAGAGGTGGGAGACCTTCACGAATATGCGGGGCAATGTTCTTGATATTCCCTTTACCGGGAGGTGAGAGACCTTCATGAATATCCAAGGCACGTCCTCGATATTCCAACTACTAGGAGGTGGGAGACCTTCACGAATATCCCACGTATGTCCTCGATATTCCCTTTACTAAGAGGTGAGAGACCTTCATGAATACGCGAGGCACGTCCTCGATATTCCCTTTACCAGGAGGTGAGAGACCTTCATGAATATGCGAGGCATGCCCTCGATATTCTCAATTACCAGGAGGTAAGAGACCTTCATGAATATCTCAGGTACCCCTTCGATACTTGTGATCATCCAAGTACCCTTTTGATCATTCAGGTATCCCCTAAGAGTTTGTACCTGTGATCGTCTAAGTACCCCTTTGATACTTGTGATCATCTAGGTATCCCCCAAGAGTTTGTACCTGTGATCGTCCAGGTACCCCTTCGATACTTGTGATAATCCAGGTATCCCCCAAGAGTTTGTACCTGTGATCGTCCAGGTACCTCTTCAATACTTGTGATCATCCAGGTACCCTCCAAGAGTTTGTACTTGTGATCATCCAAGTACAATCTCCCAACAAACAGATGCCTTGAGAAAGGTCAGCGCATCTCTCGTTAAGACGACCGAAAAAAGGTTCGGGTCCTAGACAAACCACTTATTGCTCCAATAGGCGACCGAAGAATGGTTTGGGTCCTGGAGAAGCAATCTCCTCATGCAACAGGTAAGATGACGCCTTGATACTTGCCAAAACTCGGGGTTCACACCCTATCTCACTCACTCTTGATAAGTAACTATAGGTATCTTCTTATCTGCCTTAGTATATGTAATGTTATATTGCTCATTTTCTGCATAGGACACTAGGTCCTAAATATCATACAATCTATTGCATATGTATAGACAAAATTTAGGTATCGGGTTTGTCTTTGAATGCAACCTCTGCGAACTCACCTTCAAAGAAGGGTAGCTGTTGACACCTAAATTTTGATTAGGTTTTTTAAATTAGGCCTTAGTCTCTTTCAATTTTTGTTTTTCCTTCGGACAATAATAAATAATAAAAACAACAAAAAAATAGTAAAAACAAACAAAAAGAAAAAGAAAAGCAAAAGCCTAACCTCTCTCCTCTTTTCTTTTCCTTCGTGCAGGTCCGCAAGGCCCATCCGCGACCTAACCCGGCCCGATCCCCTCTTTCTCCTTTGTCTTCTTCCTTCCTCCTTCTTCCGCCTCTACAAGACACGCGTGGCGACGAAGACGCGCTCAAGCACAACCTACAACAGAGAGAGGAGCGTAGGCCAGTGGCTGAGAGGACGCAACATTGAAGGTGAGCATGCCTCTGTGGAAGGGGGAAGATTTGACGCCGGTTCAGCCGCACCCAGGGCCGATTGGCGTGCGAGGGTCGACGGCCGAACCTCTGTTGACCGGCCTCCTCCTCGCCTATAAATAGAGGAGCACCTCCGTCGACGAAAACACATTGCGAGCTCCGAGATCTTCCCACTGAGAGACTTTGGGGGAGGAATCGAAGAGCGAGTGAGAGAGGAGGCGGGTCGTGAGCTTAAACAACCTCCCACCGAGAGACATCAGGGGAGGTCGCTGGCAAGCGAACCTGCAGAGAGAGAGGGAGATCGAGTCGCAGTCCTTGGACACCCCATTGAGAGACTTCAGGGGGGTCCGAGGACTCGCAGTTGCGGATCTGAGCCACGCCGAAGGAGAAAGCAGAGATCCGAGGGAGAGAGAGGGTAACCGGTGCCGGATCTAGCCAGATCTGACCGTCCAAGATCCACCGTCGCCGTCGTTGTCCACCGCGGTCGTCATCGTCAGTCTGTCCTTGCCCTTGTTGCCATCGCTCGTCTCCGCCGTGGACGCCTTCAATCGATCTAGCATTGTCATCGTCGCTGCCTTCAATCGATCTAGCATTGTCGCTGTTGCCGCCCTTGTTCGAGGAAAGGTAAAAAGCTAGTTCCGTCACCCTTGCCATTCATCGCAACTGTTTTCTGCTGACCTAGCCGCCATCGCCATCGCCATTGTCACCCTCGTCGTTGTCGTCGCCACCGTAGTCGCCGTTGCCGCCGTAACGCCTCGGTTCCCATCCTCTGCGCCGCGGATTCGCAAACCCTGGGTTTGCGATTTCCCGGGTCGCAATTCGGGTCGGTTTGGGTAGGGTTTTCGCAGGGGAGCTGGGTCGTGGAGCGGGTTGTCAGAGCGGGTCGTCGGGCCGGGCCGGGTGTCCCCGAATGCCCGGCCACGATGCCGTTTTTTTTATAAAAAAAAAATTCTGAGTCAGGCCCACGTTGTAGGCCCGTCCGCATTCGGGTTGCCGGCCCGGGTTGGACCCAACCCGCGGATCTGACCCGGGTTAGCTTTTTAATTTTTATTTTAAATAATATTTTAAATAAATAAATAAATAATTTATTTTAAAAAAATCAAAAATGATTTTTTTCAAAAAAATGTTTTATTTTCCAAAAAAATCGAGAAAAATCAAAAATAATTTATTTTCCAAAAATGTTGAAAAATATTAAAAAATATTTTGTTTTCCGAAAAAAAAATTCCATATTTTCCAAAAAATGCCAAAAATCCAAATAAAGCCAAAAATTCATGAAAAAGCCAAAAAATTCAGAAAAAGCCAAAAAGACTTGTATTTTTCCAAAAATACCAAAAAATCCAAAAAAAAATCCATTTTATGTCAAAAAAAATTTAGAAAAAGACCCAAAAAATGTTTTTCCTCCCCACAAGTGCATGGAAAATCCCTCAAACATCCAAAACACCTCAGGATTTAAACAAGATTAGGTACCGAAAGGGCATTAATGATTAACTAGTGTAATCAAATCCCCAATCCTAATTTCTTTGGTTGCGCAGAAGTGAGTATTTCTCCCGATACTTCACTTGGGTTTCTAATCAACCCACCCCAAATCGATTAGTGGTAACTCCATTTTAAAAATTGATTTACAGGTTAAAAAACTCAGACTATTAAAGTCGTGAATTGGTGGACTTGGGAGAGTCCGAGCATAATTAATTTCAGCCGAGCCATTAGCCTCCTTAGGCGCTCATACCCGATTTAGGGTGCAGAAAAAAGAGGTCGTGACAGAAGGTTACCAATTTGGCACAGCGAGGGCATGCGTAAGCAAAGTGGTATTGTTCTCAAAGAGACTTCAGTCTAGTCGTAGTGCTTCCAGCAGTTTCTATATAGCTTATCAAAACCTTGCAGAAAAATTATTTCTGGTCAACATGATAGAATGAAGTATGAGCATGACATTGCTCGATGCCCCAAAGTATATCATACAGAGGTATAATCATCAAAGCAATCTTCTACACCATGATACGTTAGTGGTTTCGATTTAAAAAAAAAAAATGTTGGGATAGCAAATTTTTAAAAATCAGACTAAATACACATGCAATGTACGTGCGATAAACGTGCAACATACGTGCGATATACGTGCAACGTACGTGCGATATAATTTCTCGAAGAAAATGATGGGGTAGATGTGTTAGGAGCCCACACATCTTCCCCATTGTCGTCCAGCTCTATCTCGTGTGCTCCCAACACATCTTCACTAGCCTCCACATCCTCTTCTTGCTGGTCGACTAGTCCCAACCCATCTTCCCCACTCTCTCATTCTTCTGCTTCATTGAACATCCGCAACAAGAATGTCCGGTAGCTATCATTTATCCCAAATGGCTCTTCATTCTCTCATTCTTCTCCTTCACTAAACATCTGCAACAAGAATGCCCGGTAGCTATCATCCGTTCCAAATGGCACTCAATGTCCATGGCAGCTGCTATATGGAATGAAAAGTCGAGAGAGCAAATCAGTATGGACATAGGATATGGATAACTATGCATAATACACATGAAAAGAGAGGAAAATATAGTTTTAAGGATCGACTATTCTCAAATGAAGCTATTCAAGGTAAGATCAGACAAGATTAAAACAAAAGGATGAGCACGACATCCCGAAACTAGACATAGATCTCGCAAACGAAAGAAGTCTTTGCTTTGAAGAATCGGCACTTCTCAAATAGACCGTGCAGTCTTCCGCATTACATTGGGACAAGCTAGGTTCCATCGCCCCAAAAAAAAAAAAAAAACCTTCATTATCTTGCCTACTCCTGCCATGATCATTTTTACACGTTAGTTGTTTCAATTTTCCAAAAAGTGTTGGGATAGCATCAGACCGAATACACGTACAATGTTTGTGCGATGATGAGCCACTACGGCGATTCTGACATGTGGAAAACTATGAAGGCAACCTCGAGTATAGCTGAGGGGATTGCTCCAGCGAAAAGCATCGAATGCCATGCATATTGGAGGAAGAGTTTGGAGACGATATAATACGCACCTAAATGATGGAAACAAAAAATGAAAAAGACGCCACAAAATTAGAAAGGTAAAAAATGAAATGAAAATAAATAAGTACCTCAGGAAATGAGATCAGGATGCCACGGGAGAAGGCAGGGGAGATCTCGGTTGCATAGACTGGGGCAATGTCAAGGCAAAGCTCACGTCGAGGCTGGCCAAAGAGCGGCCGGCCAGCAACATGACATAACTTTTGGCCGAACCCATAATGACGGCCCAACGAAATATATGGCCCCCGCCATCACAATTGTGCAACGGCGACCAAACTAATCAGAAATCAGTGTTGCTAACACCAACCTAAGCAATGAGAACACAGCAAGGATGCCCGTCACGAGCTGAAGCAGCAAATCGCTTGGAGCCAGGTCCTTCTTGATATATGGCGCAAACCCGCTCATTAGCAGTTGAACTGCCAAAATTCAAAAAATAATAATAATGAGAAAATCTATTTGCAAAAAAGTACACCAAAATCACTAGACTAACGGTCTTCCCTTCACAATATTGAACAAAAGAGAGACTAACCATAAGCTAGCGAAATGGTGGTCAAAGATGCAGCTAAGGCGTAAACTGTGGCATACTTGTTCGGAAGCAGCCTCGCTAGAGGATCGAAGTCCTCAATCCTTCCTTGTCTAGCAATGAACTAATGAATAAAGATCAGCTAAGGTATCATTATCTGTCTAAGTAGTGACTCAATCCACAAGCTTCAAACGAGAGGCATGATAAAAGAATATCGTATAAAATTTCATAAGTTATGATATTCGATCGCTAAAAGTTAAATTAGGCAATGAACAATTAAGAGATGACAGCCCTTAATAACCTCACTCTAATCTATTGTTGCTATTGCAATTGATTTGTTTATTCTATTCAAATATATGTTATACCACGCCCTTGCTCTTTCCACTATCCACTATACTAAAAATCAATGTTCACTGTACCGATACTCAATTGATACTTGTTTTATAAAAAAATAAAGAGTGAGATATCAAAACGAACTGATCAGGATGATCATTGTCGGCTAGAGGAGGAGCCAATGCATCTCCCCCATCGTCTTCTAGCTCTATCTCTATCCCGTGTGCTCCGAAAGCCTCCACATCCTCTTCTTGCTAGTGTCCCGACCCATCTCTCCCATTCTCTCTTTCTTCTCCTTCGTGGAACATCTACAACAAAAATGTCTGGTAGCTATCGTCTGGCTCTTCATCTCCTTCCTTGAACATTCGCAACAGAAATTGCCGATAGCTATCATCCATCCCAAATGGCTAACAATCCATCCACTCAAGTGTAGGGATGACAAGCGATTTTAAGAGAACAATGCTGCAAAAAAAAAAAATCGAGATTATTTCCTTTTTTATTTTCGCAAATTTTATTTTAAATGATGATAATATCCGAACAAGGGTCCAACCTAATTCACATAAGTGCAGCACTGCCATAATTCGAATGAAGCATAGAAATGAAAAACATCAGCATTCCGCAAATAAGTCCAGCCACAATACTCCAGTAGCACATGCCGAGTGAAGATGAGTTTCCTCTCCTACAAGAGATTCCAAATGGGAATCTTCATTTAGCTACACAGTTGAACGAGGATGGCCGCACGGCAAAACGTGTGCTGCTTTTATTACCAAGCGTCCCTTTTTTTTTTTTGCTCTATGGTGGATTACATGAAATTGAAAGGAGTCCAAAAACAATTACAAGCCCCGTTAATCAATTTTGAAATGATTATTTAAAATATATAGAAGAAAAAAACGGAGGGACAAGACGGATTACCCGGATCCAGTCACTGGGCTTCTTTTTTGGGGGGAATGGGCTGGGCTCAAATCCTATTTTCACGCCGCCTCGTCTTTATAGTCGGCAACACTCTCTCTGCGCTCTAGAACGCTCCAAAACTCTCTAGGTCGCCGAAGATATGCCGCTCGTCGCTGTTAGGGGCGCGCATGACAACTATTCTGTTTCAGAAATAGTTATTGGAACAGAAATAAAATTTTATATTTCTATTTCTAGAAGAGTTTCTAAGCAAAAATAACAATTTGATAACGATACAAAATTTATACTCTAAAAATAGAAATTCATTTGATAACGACACAAAATTTCTTTCTTTCGGACTGCGGCGGACTGGCGAATAGTGGTGACGGACGGCGGTTGGCGACCGGCGGCGGTGGTGATCGGCGATGGCGGCAGCTATGACCGGCGGCGGTGGTGACTGGTGGCGGCAGCAGCCGGCGATTAGCAGTGGCAACGGCTGGCGGCGGCCAGCTTACCGACGGCAGCGGGGGCCAGCGAGTGGCTGGCAACCGACGGACAGTGGTTGGCAGCAACGGATGAAAGACCGGTTGATGGACAATGGGAAAAAATTTTATTTCTCATTTCTATTTCAGAAATAGAGAAGTATAAAATTTCTACTTCTGATTTCTATTCCAAACCTATTTCTGGAATAGAAATCTATTCCAGAAATAGAAAAACGGAATAAGTTTATCAAACGGATTTCTATTCCAAAAACAGGTTTGGAATAGAAAATTTGTTTCTGGAACATAAATAGGTAGTTGTCATGCACCCCCTAGGTCGCCGAAGGTACGGCACTCGTTCGCTGCTAGGTCATTGAAGGTACGCCGCTCGTCGCTGCTAGGTCATCGAAGGTACGCCGCCCCCTCGCCACGCTCCCCCCGCAACAAACGCGTTGCGGCCTCCGTCCTCGTCGCCGACGGCGGCAGCGTCGCTGTTCTTCTCGCAGTTTCTGGCCTACAACGCCAGCGGCTACAACAACAGCGACAAGATCGATCCAGACACGATGCTAGCTCCTCCAAAAAAAAAAAAAACCCCTAAAACCCTCTCTCTCTTCAACGGCAGCCTTGGCAATGCGTTTGGTCCACTTCAGTTCGGCTTCAGTTCGTGCGAGTTGTCCAGTTTGTGCATGTTTTCTTTCCTGTACCCAGAGTACCGCTTCTCTTAGAGCTAGGGCTTCGGCAACCCACACGGAGAAAGCGGAGATTGCCTTCGCGAAGCCATGAAGGAGAACGCCGGCTTCATTTCTACATACTCCAGCTACCAATTTGGCCTTGGATGATTCACACCAGGAGCAGTCGACGTTAATTTTTATCTCGTTTGCTGAAGGTGGGTTCCAGTTCAGCTCTGTTCGTGGGACTTTTGGTGATTCTCTTCCACATTTCTTCCCCCGCAGGTTCCATCTCTTGAAGAGTGCTGCTGTGATGGTTGTTTCTTCGTGAGTTGTGGATGGGTCGGGCTTTCGCCCTTGGAAGACCGAAGCATTTCAACTTTTCCAAATCTGCCACAAAACAGCAGTAAACAGGGCTTTCAAGTGTTGATCCGCCCGTGAGGTGAGCACCTTCTCATGAAGAGCCTTTCTGTAAGTCTTCCCAATTATTTTGTATCTCTCTTGGTGGTTGTGTCATTCTATAATATCTTATTTGGCAGGTTGTTCTATGTCATTGGATGAGAAGATTGGACGTGATCATTATTATGGCTGTGTGTATGATGTACGTGCGATAAACATGCAACGTACGTGCACGATTGAAGAAAATGATGGGGAAGATGTGTTTGGAGTAATTGATAAAATGGGTTGGAAAAAGGGTTGGAATAGATTTTTATTCCAGAAATTAAAAAAAATGGAATAAGTTTATCAAACGGATTTCTATTCCAGAAACAGGTCTACAATAGAAAAATTATTTCTAGAACAGAAATAGGCAGTTGTCATGCACCCCTAGGTTGTCGAAGGTACGGCGCTCGCTAGGTCACCAAAGGTACACCGCTCGTCGCTACTAGGTCGCCGAAGGTACTCCACCCCCTCACCGCGCTCCCCCGCAGCAACCGCATTGCGGCCTTCGTCCTCATCGCCGCCGCCGGCGGCGGCGGCGTCACTGTTCTTCTCGCGGTCGCTAGCCTAGAACGCTGGCAGCTACAACGATGGCGACAAGATCGATCCGGACACGGTGCTAGCTCCTCCAAAAAAACCCCTAAAACCCTCTCTCTCTCTTCAACGGCAGCCTTGGCGATGCGCTTGGTCAGCTTTCGGTGAGCCCTTGCCGCCCCCTCGCCGCACTCCCCCCGCACCAACTACACTGCAGTCTCCGTCCTCGTCGGCGACGGCAACGGTGTCGCTGTTCTTCTTGCGGTCGCTGGCCTACAACACCGGCAGCTACAATGACGATGACAAGATCGATCCGGACACGGTGCTAGCTCCTCCAAAAAAAAACCCTAAAACCCTCTCTCTCTCTCTCTCTCTCTCTCTCTCTCTCTCTCTCTCTCTCTCTCTCTTCAATGGCAGCCTTGGCAATGCGCTTGGTCCACTTCCGGTGAGCCCTCGCCGCACTCCCCCCCGCAGCCCCCATGCTACAGCCTCCGTCCTCGTCACTGGTGGCGGCGGCGGCATCACTGTTCTTCTTGTAGTCGCTGGCCTACAACACTAGCGGCTACAACGACGGCGACAAGATCGATCCGGACATAGTGCTAGCTCCTCCAAAAAACCCCTAAAACCCTCTCTCTCTCTCTCTCTCTCTCTCTCTCTCTCTCTCTCTCTCTCTCTCTCTCTCTCTCTCTCTCTCTCTCTCTCTCTCTCTCTCTCTCTCTCTCTCTCTCTTCAACGGCAGCCTTATGGTGCAGCTGTACACATGAAGCTTTAAGACAGAATGAACTCCAGCTGCTATGCACGACCTGGCTTGGTTGAAAATGAGAAAAAACTTTTGGAGAAAATCAACATTCTCTACCTAATGGAAATCATATTCAGGTCCTGCTTCCTATTCTTTTTCTACCTCCATTTCTATCATAGTATTTCATATTTTGCATTATAAGCATATATTCCTCCCCATATAAAGTATACAATTTTATCCTTGTTTGATTGCAAAAGGTGGGAAAGGAGAATGATAAGACTTAATGCATGCCTGGCGCCTTAAAAATAGTGATTTCAATCAACTAAGCAACCCTTCGTCTCTATAGTTGCGATTCATTAGCAGCCATTACGCATGATGAGGATCGCATGTTCAGTTATTCCTTAAGAGTAACTTCTCTGGTTTACATATGACCCAAAACTTGATTTATATGTTTAAATGAGCTTTTGACATGTTTTCCCAAAATACATAAAGTACACAACTCGGACTTTTGGTACACCATTCTGGGAAGATTACGAACCAGCTTCTTAGACGATAGTTTAGCAATCTATTTCATGCTCACATGTCCAAGCTTGTGATGCCAGGAATATGCTTCATCTTGAATTGATATAAGACATTGAGAGCTCTCTGGACTTATGTCCAGAAGATAAATATTACCATGTCTTCGCTCAGTGAAAGATTGAGAGAGGTCTCGACTAACTAGAGAGCAAACATTTTCTTGGAAATTGATTCTAAATCTTGTATCATATAGCTGGCTTATGCTCAGAAGACTATAATTCAAACTTTTCACCAGAGAAACATTGTTGATGATCAAACTTTCAATTCTTACTATTCCATGTCAAATAATTTTTCTTTTGCTGTTCCCACTAAACGAAACATTTCCTACTTTTTGTTTTTCTAATTTTACGAAACTGCTTGAATCTCCAGTCATATGTATAGAACAACCATTGATCAAGTATCATTTGCTTTTCCTTTTAATAGTAACTTACAATCAAAAAGAAGTCTCAAATTTTTTTTGGTACTCAAATTTTCCTGGGTCCTGGTGAGTTAGTTTTAAAAATAGCCTTTGCCCAATCTTTCTTAATAGGTTTCCAAATTTTAGGATATTCATTTTCAAAATGTTCAGAAATGTTACACTTAAAACATTTAAGAGCACTCTAGCCAACAAGTTTTACAAAAACTTTTTGAAAATGATTTTTGTAAGATTTTGGAAGTTTTTGTCTAAGTCTCTCTTTAACTTTAGGAAAACCGATCAAAAAAGTACTTTCTTGACTCAGACCCAAACCATATTTGTTAAAATAGGTATTTGAGCTGAAAGGATTTTCTCTAAAGTTTTTGATAATTTAGAATACTTTGTAGAAATATCTGAAATCTTCTTTTTCAAACATTCATTTTCTTTTAAAAGAGAATTAGTATATTCTTTCAAATCATCAAAATCTTTTTTTAGATTCTCAAACTTTTCTCTCCAAGAATTATCCCGTTGCCTGAGTTTTGAATTTTCTTTCTTTAATTCGGAGATCCTTTTAAAAGAAAATTTGAGGTTCAAGCAAAGTTCATCTATATATTTAGAAACTTTAATTAGAATTTTTGAATGACTTACTTCAATTTCCTTGTTAGATTCTGAGTCTGTGTCTGAGTCTGACTCTGATTATGAATATGATTATGAGTAAGCCATCAAATAGATATTTGCAAACTCCTCTTCACTTTCCTTGCATTTTGTGTCACTTCAAGTTTCCGCTTTTAGGTTTTGTTGTATTTTTCATACTTTCATTTTCTTTTCTTTTATTTTTAGCAAAGGATAAAGTGACTTCGCCTTTCCTGGACGATGCGTCCTTGTCCGGCGGGGGCAAAATGGTCAAAGGATAGTGATATACCTTGTGCATTGCGAGGCGAGGATTTTGGCTCGAAGCAAGCATTTGTTTATCATTTATATATATATATATATATATATATATATATATATATAGATAATGACGTAGAGAGCCGTTGAATCTTGATTCAATGTGCAATTTGATCCCCAATATTTAGTTCAAGATGCAATATAATCTCTCAATTTTCGCACACATATTCAATATAATTTCTGAATTGTATGAAAATATTAGACCAGATTAAACAAATTAAAAATTTAGAGATAAAATTGTTTAAGAACTGTTTGTGTTATTCTTTTTAATTGTATATTTGGGTTGTAATACAAAAAAGTACAGACTTTTCAGATGAGAAATAAAATGAATAATAAAAGGACAAGATCCCACCAAGAAGCTTGAACGTTGTCCACCTTAACATTGACGAACGCAAAAGTATTTTCTTGCATGATTGCCTCTCGAATGACCCCTAAAAATCAGATGTGACGATGTGAGTGGACAACAAAAGGCAAACGAAGCGGCGTGGATTAGTTTCATAAAAAAATCTAGATTTTGCCTACTTTTCTAAGTGATCAATATCTCCAAACTCATACAGTTGATTTAAAAGTACATTTCCTCCAAGACAACAAATCAATGATTCGTGCCTTGTGTGAATGATGATAGACGAACGAAGTTAAAGTGACTTTAGTTATGTCAAAAGCAACGCTACTCTATATCACTTACAGGAATTTAAAAATTGCCAACGAGACGTTATCGTGTGGAGGTTTTTTCATTTCATTCTCTTTTTTTTCTCTTCATCGATCGAGGGGCAAAATCTAAATTCGGATGGTTTAGTGATGGCAATATCGGAATAGACAAAAATTTGTTAACCCGCTCGTGTTCCCCTTCAAAAATGCTCAAAGCCAAAACAGGTGGGTACTTTTGAAGTTTTAGGCTTTCAAAAGGTTTTTAAAAGGCAGTTTGGAGTCCAAAGTGAGCATAATTCCTTAAAAAACCTCAAATTTTAGATTTAGCCACAATTCTACCCTAAACTTTTTGTATCCTAAAAAAACTTCTAACTTTTACTTTAGTCACAAAACTACCATTGTTAATCATCCATGCAAAAGCTCTATTAGTTGTCTAACGTAGCATTTTCACGTCAGCAATGAATTTTTGTCACATGCTCATGTGGATTTTTTGTCATTGTTCATCGTGCTTATTTGCTTCATCTTATTTACTCCTTGCAACTTCCGTTAACAAAGGTGCTCAAGCACGGAGCCCAAATCATTCATTTTGACTTAAACATGCTCTATTTATTTTGTGGGAAATGAATAACGACAATTTCCCATTGCTCGCGTCGCTCGAAATAATTAATTAATAAAAAATATGTTTATTACTTATAATACTTATATCTAAATATTTTCATGAACAATAAATGTATTTTTCATTAATTCGTTTTTGTATAGGCAATACAAACTATTATTTTTAAGAATATAATTTTCAAATCATTTGTTTTTCGTGAAAAAAATAAAGCCTAACTTTTCGAAGGCAAATTCTTCCCCCTTTTTTTTCCCTCTCACTCAACTAGCAACCAAATATATTAGCACATTGATGAGTGAACCCCACAGCACCTCCAGTTATGGTGCCCTCTTTTTTTGCTCTCACTCAACTAGTAACCAAGTCACTGCATTTGCATGCTCCATAGGCTTTTTAATCTTGATATGGTGCTCTATTTTTTCTCTGAGAATGGTGCCATATCTTATTGTATCCAACTCCAAGTACGAACGGAACTTTTCTGGACAAGGCATAAAAAGCCACTTGTGTGATGTCATTTCTTGCTATGCGGCTCCTTTTCCAGCCAATTTTGATTGTTAAAGCAAAGTTTGTGGGGACTGTGCTCTGCCCTGCTCTTTGCTTTATGAAGTCTCTGCATCTCTCCTTTGTAACAAACAATTAGCTTTTGTTTAGAGTTCTGTCGATGTCTGCTTGAGTTCGGGACGGTTTGTCTAGGGTGCGCATGGATTTGTTTCTGTTCTTTTTTTGTTTCTGTTCCGGGGAACAGTTTTTGAACAAAAGAACACGTTTGGTAACGTTTGGTCCGGGAATAAAAAATAAACAGAAACATGTTTGGTAAATTTTATTATTTTTTTGTTTCTTTTAATTTTTTAAACATTTTTTTATTTTTTATTTTTCCTTTCTTTTTATTTTTTCTTTTCTTCGGCCGGTCACCGGCCTCCGGCGACCGGCCGACGGGGCCGGCAGCCTCGCCCAGCCACGGCGAGGCTCGCTGGCCCACGGCGAGGCCGAGCGTCACCGGCCCCCGGCGAGGCTCGGGCTCGTCGGATCTGGGCGAGCTCGAGCTCGCTCAGCCATGGCGAGGCTCGGCCTCGCCGGATCTGGGCGACGCCGAGCCTCGACGGCCGGTCGCCGGCCAAGGCCGAGGCCGGCGACCGGCCAAAATGAAAAAGAAGAAAAAAAAGAAGAAAAGAAGAAGAGAAGAAGAATTGAGAGAAGAGTGATTTTTGTTCTTTTGTTCCTTCCGAGAAGTGTTTCTTTCAGGAGAAACAACTTTTTTTTGTTTCTTTTTTCTGTTTCTATTTCGTTCCAGAAACAAAAAAACAAAAAAAGAACAGAAATGCAACCAAACGCATTTCTGTTCCTTTTTTGTTCCCGGGAACACTTTCCGTACAGAAGTGTGCCGGAAACACTTTTTTGGAGTGTTTCCATGCACGCCCCTACTAGCCCATACAGCTGGGGAAGTGAATGAAATGGAACGACCACATCCGAAGGAGTGGGCTCGAACTGTAGGGCCGGAAAAATGGGTTATAAACCCATATTATGACCCATTTTTCGTTAAATGGGTTATATATGGGTCAAGTGAAGTTAAATATGGGTTAAAAAAGAGTCAAGTGAAAGTTAAATATGGGTTAGAAATGGGTCAAGTGAAAATTAAATATGGGTCTAAATGAATTATTAGGAAACCACTTTAAATTTTAAATCCATGACCTTTTTTAACTTTATAAAAATATTTTTTTATAAAAAATTGAAATTATAATTGTTTTTCATATTTTAATTTTTCTTTTCTTTTCTTTTCTTTTTCTTTTTTCTTTTTTCTTTCTTCCTTCCTTAGCCAATGGCCAGCAAGGCGACAGTTGGCCGCCGGCCGACGACAAGCGAGGCGAGGCTCGAGCTCGCCGACGTCGAGCGGGGCCTCGGCCTCGCTAGATCGGTGAGATCGAGCCCCTCCCGATGCCGGCGAGCTCGATCTTGCCCGTGGCTAGTCATCGATCGTCGTTGTGGCTGGCGGCCGGCCGAAGAAGAAGAAAAAAGAAAAGAGAAAAAGAAAAAGAAAAAGTAATTATTAAAGATTTAAAAATATATTTTTAAAAAATTTTAAAATTTAAAAATTATATTTTAAAAAATAATTAAAATTTATATTTAAAAATAATTAAAATTCGATTTTTTAAAAGATGTTTTTTATTTATTTTTATTTTATTTACTATTTTTTTTAATCCAATTAGCATATAGTAGAAGTGAGTTTTCTTAGAATATTAATAGGTTTTAGCAATATGGGTTGGGTTGGGTACGGATCGGGTCGGGTTGGGTCGGGTATAGGTCACTAGATGGGTTAACTATGGGTTAACCCATTTTTGACCCGACTCATACCCGACCTGACCCACCCATTTGCCACCCCTAGATCTCATCATGTACGATGATTTATGTCCATTTTGTTTTGATACGTATTAAGTTCATCGAACGGGTTTTGTCGTTTTCACGGCATTTTCATGCGGTGAAGGAGTTTTCCGACTCCCTCCACTGATATTGCGTAGAGCCGAGGCGCATGCACCGGCCCGCAAAGAGGGGATTGCGATGGAGACAAAGCGCATGCACTGCGTGCGAACGGAAAGTTGATCCTTAGACGAATTTTGACTCAAACTTCGTGGACTCGTCGGTGATGAGTGCGAAGGGAATATATGCGACGAATTCAAAGTCCGATTCCTCCTCTACGGGCCAGAAAAGTTGTAAGAGTCGATTCAATCTACTTTTCTGGTAAAACAATCACACGTCAACCTAAAAAAGGAGTTGTTGAGTACATCCAACTCAAAACATCAAAAGACCGGTTGAAACAGAGATTACGACAGGCTTCACCATCTCTGAGGCGAGGCTTGAGCCTCGCCTGGCCTGTCGCTGGCTAAGGAAGGAAGAAAAAGAAAGAAAAGGAAAAAAAAAATTAAAATATGAAAAATAATTATAATTTCAATTTTTTATAAAAAATATATTTTTATAAAGTTAAAAAAGGTCATGGATTTAAAATTTAAAGTGGTTTCCTAATAACTCATTTAGGCCCATATTTAATTTTCACTTAACCAATTTCTAATCCATATTTAACTTTCACTTGACCTATTTTTAACCCATATTTAACTTCACTTGATCTATATATGACCCATTTAACTAAAAATGGGTCATAATATGGGTTTATGACCCATTTTGCTGGCTCTAACTGAGAGAGAAGGAATGGAGCGGAATAATAAACTTCATACAGCATTAATAAAAAAAACTATCACTAAATAAGAACCTATTTTGGAATTGCACACAAATGTTCAAAAACAGAACCGCAACAGAACCGCACACAAACATGCAAAAGACTTGTTCCACTTCCTAGAAAATAGCTAACAAACCAACTGCCTAACAAATAAACTTGACTGAATAAATAAAAAATAAAAAAACAAGATATCAGCAGCACACTGAGACACATCAACAACTTGGAGCAACTATCCACCAAGAACGGTGCCTTCCTCACTGGTGGGGTGGCTTAGCCTCGTGGCCTTGATCTGGCTCCAGACCATCGCTGGGACGAACACCAACTTCCTGACCTACTCATCGCAGCTCAAGCAAGTCTTCTCCATCTCCCAGGTCCAGCTCAACAACCTCGCCTTCACCTCCGACGCCGGCAAGCTCCTGGGGTGGTTCTCAGGCGTCACTGCGGCACACCTTAGAGGTCGTCCTCCTAGTCGGCGCGCTGCTGGGGCTCGTCAAGAACGGCGTCCAAGACCTCTTCGTGGCCGGCAAGGTCGCCTCGGTCTTGTACCTGGGGATGTTTCTCCTCTCCTTCCTCGTCGGGAACAGCAGCTGTTGGATCAACACAGTTTGCTATGTTGTGGCGATCAACAACTTCCCGCTCCACTGCCAGGTTGCCGTTGGGCTCACCACCAGCTACTAAGGGCTAAGCGTCGGAGTCTACACGGATATTGTTGACGCTGCGCTCGATAGGCGAGGCAGGACAGGGGCTAGAGCTCAAGCATATCTACGTCTCAGTTCAGTCCTGCCAATGGCCGTCTCACTAGCGACCGCGCCTTTTGTTCGTGTCGTCGGTGCGGACAGTCCAGGAGTAGGCAAAAATGCACATGCCGGGTTCATAATCCTATTCATCATAACAATCGCAACAGGAGTTTATGCGGTGGTGAGTAGTAAGGGGTCGGTGTTGGGCGCCTTACCAGCGGTGTACAATGCGATGGGGATGGGTATCTTCCTCCTGAGCCCCATCGTTGTACCACTTGCCGTATGCCTCAAGCATGTCCTCGCCCACACCGAGATGAAGGCACACAACGTGGTGACCGAGCAAAAGCACGGCGAACCTAGCCTAGACGAGTGGGATCAAGTGGGAGGACCATCCCTAGGTTGGCGACCAAGAAGAGGAGATGGTTGATGTGGTTCCCTCAAGCGAGGAAGCGACAACTAATGGTGTTAGAGAGGAGGTTGGAGCCTAAGAGATGGTGAAGTGAGTCGAGTTCTGACTCTACTTCTTCGTGTACCTGCTCGGGGCGATGCTCAGGCTCGTGTTCCTCAACAACCTGGGGCAGATCGCCAAGTCCAGGGGAGCTCAAAGACGCCGTCACTGGTCTCTCTTTCGGGTTCTTAAGGCGGCTGATCCCGTCTCTCTTCGACTACCTCTTCGAAAGGTAATTATGACCGCCATTTCCTCCTTTTGTCAATGTTTCGATTAGTGCCGTTAGATTGATAGCTAAGTGTGGAGTTCAATAATTAGTCCAGAGTTTGAAGTGGACGAACCATGGCATTTGCACGTAAATGTCTTCAGCATTAATTGTCCTTATTCCCTAACTAGTCAAAACACTGACAATGGAGCGCCGTCTCCAGACTCTCTACGCTCACGTTCTAGATAGGAGACTTCTATGCATTTTCATATAAGATATATGTTTAGTGCATTGTCGATTATAAGAAATAGGTATGGTGCGGCGCTGCTCTACCGCAGCCGGCGAGGTGGCGATGGGAGGTGCATAAGGATGGAGTGCTACAGCACAACGTTCCTCATATGGGGATGTCTTTGCTTACTCGGGACTGTCCTAGCTCTAGTCTTGTACGCACGTAAACAGGCATCGCGTAGAGAGTCTAGAGACGGCGCTCCCCAGAGTAAGCAAAGACATCCCCAGATGAACATTATGCTGTAGCACTCCATCCTTATGCACCTCCCATCGCCACCTTGCCGGCTGCGGTAGAGCAGCGCCGCACCATACCCATTTCTTATAATCAACAATGCACTAAACATATATCTTATATGCAAATGCATAGAAGTCTCCTATCTAGAACGTGCCTATCATCGCGTAGAGAGTCTGGAGATGGTGCTCCATTGTCAGTGTTTTGACTAGTTAGGGAATAAGGACAATTAATGCTGAAGACATTTACGTGCAAATGCCATGGTTCGTCCACTTCAAACTCTGGACTAATTATTGAACTCCACGCTTAGCTATCAATCTAACGACACTAATCGAAACATTGACAAAAGGAGGAAATGGCGGTCGTAATTACCTTTCGAAGAGGTAGTCGAAGAGAGACGGGATCAGCCGCCCGAAGAACCCAAATGATGACGAAAGAGAGACTAGCGACGACGTCTTTGAGCTCCTCCAGACTCGGCGATCTACCCCAAGTTGTTGAGGAACACAAGCTCGAGCGTCGCCCCGAGCACGTACACGAAGAAGTAGAGCCAGAACTCGACTCACTTCACCATCTCTTTGGCTCCAACCTCCTCTCTAACACCATTAATTATCGCTTCCTCGCTTGAGGGAACCACAGCAACCACCTCTTCTTGGTCGCTAACCTGTGGATGGTCCTCCCACTTGATCCCACTCTTGTTTAGGCCAGGTTCGCCGTGCTCTTGCTCGGTCACCACGTCGTGTACCTTCATCTCGGTGTGGGCGAGGACATGCTTGAGGCATACGACGAGCGGTACAACGATGGGGCTCAGGAGGAAGATGCCCATCCCCATTTCATTGTACACCACCAGTAAGGCACCCGACACCGACCCCTTACTACTCACCATCGCATAAACTCTGGTTGCGATTGTTATGATGTATAGGATTATGAACCCGGCATGCGCATTCTTGCCTACCCCTGGACTGTCCGCACCGACAACACGAACAAAAGGCGCGGTCACTAGTGAGACGGCCATTGGCAGGACTGAACTGAGAAGTAGATATGCTTGAGCTCTAGCCCCAGTCCCGCCGCGCCTATCGAGCGCGACGTCAACAATATCCGTGTAGACACTGGCGCTCAGCCTTGGTAACTGGTGGTGAGCCCAATGGCAACCTGGCGGTGGAGCGGGAAGTTGTTGATCGCCACAACATATCAGACCGTGTTGATCCAACAGATGCTGTTCCCGGCGAGGAAGGCGAGGAGAAACATCCCCGGGTACGAGACCGAGGCAACCTTGTTAGCCACAAAGAGGTACTGGACGCCGATCCTGAGGAGCCCGAGCAGTGCGGCGACCAGGAGGACCACCCCAGGAGCTTGCCGGCGTCGGAGGTGAAGGCGAGGTTGTTGAGCTAAACCTAGGAGATGGAGAGGACTTGCTTGAGCTGCGACGAGTAGGCTAGGAAGTTGGTGTTCGTCCCAGCGATGGTCTGGAGCCAGATCAAGGCCACGAGGCTAAGCCACCTCACCAGTGATGATGACATTGTTCTTGGTGGATACTTGCTCCAAGTTGTTGGAGATGTGTCTCAGTGTGCCGCTAATATTCAGTTGTTTTTTTTATTCAATCAAGTTTATTTGTTAGGCAGTTGGTTTGTTAGCTATTTTGTAGGAAGTGGAACAAGTCTTTTGCACCTTTGTGTGCGGTTCTGTTTTGCACGTTTGTGTGCAGTTTTGTTGTAGTTCTGTTTTTGCATGTTTGTGTGCAATTCTGTTTTGCACGTTTGTGTGACAGCTTTTTTTATTAATGTTGTATGAAGTTTATTGTTCCGCTCCATTCATTTTCTCTCAGTTAGAGCCGGCAAAATGGGTCATAAACCCATATTATGACCCATTTTTAGTTAAATGGGTCATATATGGGTCAAGTGAAGTTAAATATGAGTTAAAAATGGGTTAAATGAAAGTTAAATATGAATTAGAAATGGATCAAGTGAAAATTAAATATGGGTCTAAATGAGTTATTAGGAAACCACTTTAAATTTTAAATCCATGACCTTTTTTAACTTTATAAAAATATTTTTTTATAAAAAATCAAAATTATAATTATTTTTCATATTTTAATTTTTCTTTTCTTTTCTTTTTTCTTTTTCTTTCTTCTTTCTTCTTTCCTTTTCTTCCTTCCTTAGCTGGCGGCCAACCGGCGACAGGCCAGGCGAGGCTCGAGCTTGCCGGTAGGTCGCCAACAACCGGCTAGGCCAAGCCTCGCTGGCAACTTGCGAGGCTCAAGGCCTCGCCTGACGTTGGCAAGCTCGAGCCTCGCCGGATAAGCGAGATCGAGCCCCTCCCAACGTCAGTGAGCTCGATCTCGCCCGTGGTCGGTTGCCGACCGTTGTCGTGGCCGACGGCCAGCCGAAGAAGGAGAAAAGAGAAAAAAAACAAAAAACAAAAAGTAATTATTGAAGATTAAAAATATATTTTTAAAAATAAAAAAAATTAATTAAAAAATATCTTTAAAAAATAATTAAAAATTATGTTTTTAAAAATAATTAAAAATTTGATTTTCTAAAAAATATTTTTAACTTTTTTTATTTTATTTACTATTTTTTAAATCCAATTAGCATATAGTAGAAGTGAGTTTTCCTAGAATATTAATAGGTTTTAGTAATACGGGTCGGGTCAGGTACAGGTTAGGTTGGGTCGGGTATGGGTCATTAGATTTACACTATAAGAATATGGGTCAAAACGGGTTAAATGGGTCAAATATGGGTCGATCAATTTTCGACCCGACCCATACCCGACCCAACCCACCCATTTGCCCACCCCTAGCTCGAAGGAAGATTAAGAGATTTAAGATAATGGTTCTTGAAGAAGCACGGGCCTCAGGTCTAATGTAGATAATTACAATACTTAATTTTA
This sequence comes from Eucalyptus camaldulensis, assembly GCA_019915185.1. NCBI lineage: Eukaryota > Viridiplantae > Streptophyta > Magnoliopsida > Myrtales > Myrtaceae > Eucalyptus > Eucalyptus camaldulensis. The sequence goes on from JAHSVA010000001.1 coordinate 12,052,654, forward strand.
AGGTACATTTGATTCAGTTTTTTCAAGAAACTTTTAGTCTTTAAATCCTTTTAGGGAAATATTGAGGTATTTGGCGAGTATTTTAAAGTAACTTTTGACCAAATTCTGACTCCTACCTAGCATTTGAAATAACATTTGTGAAATGCTAAAACTAAAATTAAAATATTTTTTCCTTTCAAAATTATCCTCACTAATTCTTTGGTTTTCTAATTTTGCCATTCTATTATTGTTCATCTTCTTGTTAAGATTCTTTAATTTGGCCAATGGTGAGGAACTAGTGAAGCCAAATCTGGCTAGCAAAAGGCTGACTAGGGTTGCGCAACCTAACCGATCGCCACCAAAGGTTGCCTAACCTCAGACCACTGTCACCAAAGGACGCCCTGACCTCGAACGACTATTGCCTAAGTCTTGCAACCTCCGATGACCCTTGCCTAAGGTCAGGCGACCCTAGGAGGCGGTCGTCGAAGGTCAGGTAACCTCTAGTGGAGGTCGGGTGACCCTAGGTGGCAGTTGCCTGGGGTCGCATGACCCTTGCAAGATCGAGCGTGTCGCCTTGGTTGCGTGACCTTAGGCGACCCTCGCCTAGATCTCACGACCTCAGCCCATGGCAGCCAACACTAGATCTAGCTCACTAGTGGCCTACGCCCTTCATTGGCTCTAGCAAAGGGTTTTGAGTTTTTTAATAATAAATATATAAATGAGTTTTTAAATAAAAATATAAAAAAATATAGTCAAAGCCATTGCAAAATATTTTTACTAAACACTACGTGAACCCAAAATGGCTTTGCAAAAGGTTTTTACCAAACATAGTTTGCATTTCTCCAAAGGGCTTTAGCTTTCGGTATTTGTATTATAACAAAGCTGAACCAATCCCAACGTTCTTCAAGTGGATGTGCACATGAGAGTAGCCATACGAAAGGAGATGACAAGATCGAAGAGTTTCTACATTGAAGGTCACGGAATCTCTCTCTGTGTGCTTGTGTGCGCGATTTTAAGAGTTTCTTATCGCCATAGTCAAGCATTGCGGAGGTGCTGCGGGGTTCACTCGATGTGGGTGGAGCTCGTGCTTTGCGAGGCGAGGATTTTGGCTCGAATCGAGCATTTGATAGTCATAACTTAAAACGTATTGTCACGACCTAAATTTCGAGTGAACCACCTAAAATTTGGCTAATAGATTATTAAGCCTAGACTTAACTCGGGTTCTCCCAAATCCATACCAATTCGCAACTTATGTTCAAATTCTTAACATGCAGATAAATTTTATCTATGAGTCACCACTAATCTATTTTTTGGTGAGTCGATTAGAAACCCAAGTAAAGTAACAGGAGTTTACTTTACTCCTACGAACCAGAAACTATGGATGCGGGAACTTGGTTACATTAGATTTATCTAATACCCTTTCGGTACCATTCTTTTATTTTTAAAAATGTTTTTTGGCAGGCAGCTTAAATTGATTTTAAATATATTTTCCTAACACGTGAGGCGATCATGCAGGTACGCAAACCACCAATTTAACACCCAGATAAGCAATGAATAAATTGCAAAAACTTACCTCAAAGCAGCCAAAGCATCTGCAATGTTAAATTAGAATCCACATCAACGACCCTAGATATGATTTCTAATTAACACGCAATTTCTTTTTTGTTTTCACTTGATTAATGAAAGTCTTGCAATATGCAATGCAGTATTAACTAAACGACCTAATTCTAATGACATGCAATTTCTAACTGAACGGACCTAGCAACAATCATTAAATGGCATGCATTTCATGAATCTAATTTTAAATGACATGCAATGACATTTTTATTTCTTATAAAAATTCGTAATTAAAAATTACTAAAATAAAAATCTAACTAAAGTGAGATATTATCTATTTTTAAGTTAGGAAATAGACTAATCTAAATCCTATCTTAAACTTAGAAATTTTTCTCGACATGCAATTTAATTCCAAGATATTATCTAACCTAGATATCATCTAAACATGCATTCTAATATAATTAAAAAGGTATCTAACTATTCTATCACGCAATTCTATATAGGAAATCAAATATAATCTATATGATATGCAAATGCAATTTTTTTTGTATTTTCGGGATAAATAAAGCAATTAAAAGATAAGCACAAAATCATTCAGAATCATCACAGATATCGCACATCGTCCGAATTAGGAAACAATATCTAAATCAGACTTGATTATTTCACTAATAAAATCGATAAATTGATCTTAAGCCTTAAAGATCAAGATATCAATTTTATTCCTGCATAATTAATTATTCCATCTAAAGTCTTATAGATTGAATAAAAAATCGGTATGTGGTTGCGAACTAGGAAATATATCCTAATTGAAAGTTATGTCTATTACTCATGGATATGAAACTAGATATAAATGGACATATGTTAGGCAATAAAATATCCAAATATACTAGAGATGTGCATCTTACCTAATTTGATGATATTCTTCCAAAATTTGGAGCAAGTGCAATCGGACCGGGATCGCAACCGGCTCCTCGAAGGGATGACGAGTGGCGAGAGGCGGCTAATGGTGGCCCGCGACTGGCACCACAGTCAGCGGGTTGTCATGCAATGCAGGGGTGAACACTTAGGAAATGCTTCTCATGTCTTTCTCCAAAAGACGAGGGGATGACCTGCAACACAAAAATTACGAGGAAAGAAAGTCTTCGTTGAAAGCCTAGCAGCAAGACTTCACCAGCCAACGTGAATGGTCTTCAAAGAAAAAGAAAGTGATCTTTTTATTCCTTTTTTATTTGCTCTTTATGTGCCCCTCTTTCTCTTCGTTGGTGGACTTCAGAAGAACGGTGATTCGCCGATACTGCAACTTCTCGGTTTGGAATGGTCAGGCTCGAGCTTGGACAGCAGCACGCCGTTATTGCTGGGGACTCCGCGGATGGCTTAACAGGCCGTATGGGTGTGGCTCACGTCGGGTAATGACAGCTCGGACTTGGAGGAACGTTACAGCTGCAACAGGATCGCCATGACTCATGGGGGTGGAACTCAGCGTCAGGGCAACGCGGGCAACGGCTCCATGACAGTGAGCGGCAGCAACGGGTCGACAACGAAGGGTTCGGCCGCAGTGCAGAGGGCAACGATATGGCAATGGCACGGCGTCGGCAAGGGTGGCGCGTCTTGGTGCACCCGGAATAAAGAACGATGAAGTGCAACAAGCTTGGACGTTTGCGACTCCAGTATCTTCGTAGAGTGGTGGCCAGCAAGCAATTTGGACGATCACAGCAAAGTCATGGGTTGAGGTAGGTCAAGCACCGAAGAAGAAGACCACCTGTCGTGCTTTTTCTCTCTCTCTCTCGTCTCTCTCACAATTTTTATATTGTGGCTGACCTAAATTCTATCGCTCTGTCATGAAAAATGAGCCTCTTTTATAGTGATTTGAAACGGTCTCTTTACATGACATTTCTCGAATTACCATTTCTTGTCACATTAAATCAAATCTATATGATTTGGCAATCAGCTCAATTCTTGCCCATTTTTCACTTGATTTCAAAATTGTTGCTGCATTTAACAAAATCTGGACATCCATCATAATTCCATATTTCCTTGCATAATTCAATCAAATCAATTTCCCCCATTTTCATTTTTTTTCTTTTTATTTGTTCAAAATGCAATTTTATTTTTCCAAAATTAGGTGTCAACACGTATATTTTTTTATGTAATATAAAATGTACATCTAGAAAGTAAACTGTTTAGAGAAGAAATAAAATAAAAAATAAAAAGAGAAAATCCCACCAAAAAGCTTGAACTTTATCTAGAGAGCCACAAAAGTATCTTCCTTTATGATTGCTTTGTAAAATGACTGTTAGAAATCAGATGTGGCAAATGAAGCTCCATAAATTAATTCCATAAAAAATAAAAATAAAAATCTAAATTTGTCTAGTGTGACACCACTATGGAAATTCCCTTTTCTAAGTGATCAATACCTCTGAAATCGTGTTGATGACCTGAAAGACATTTTCCTCCAAGACGGTCAATGATTCGCGTCTTGTGTGGACAACGATAGGCAAACGAAATTAACGTAGCTTTAGTTAAGTCAAAAGTGACATGACGTGTGAATTTCCAGGACTTTAATAATTGCCAATGAGACACTGACTATCGTGGAGGTTTTTTCATCTCTCTCTTCATCGATTGAGGGGTAAATTTGAAATTTGGATAGTTTGGTGAGGGTAAACGAAAATTTGTTAACCCTCTCATGTTGCTTTCAGATAATTGCTCAAAACCAAAACGGGTGGGTACTAATTGAGTTTTGGGGCTTTAAAAAGGCAGTTTTGGGTTAAAGTGGACCTCATTTCCACCTCAAGCTTTAAATTTAGCTCCAATTCTACCTTTATTTTTGTCAGAAAAAACCACTCACTTTCACTTTAGTTCCAAATCCGCCCCTGTTAGTCATCCATGCAAAATCTCCATTAGTTGTCTAACGTGGCATTTTCATGTCAATAATGAATTTATGTCATATGCCTATGTGGATTTTACTCTATTGTTCATCATGCTTATTTGTTTCTTCTTTGTTCCTTGCAACCTCCATTAATAAAGGTGCTTGAGCATGGAGCCCAAATCATTCATTTTGAGCAAAACAGACATCATTTTTTTTTCATAGAAAACAAATGATGACATTTTCCTAAAAATAATTACTTACATTGCCTGAAATAATTAATCGATGAAAAATATTTTTATTATCAATAATAACTTATATCTAAATATTTTCTGGCTGGTAAATTTATTTTTTGTTAATCCATTTTTGTATACAAACAATTATTTTCAAAAAAAATATATTTTTAAAATCATTTGTTTTCCACAAAACAAATGGAACCTAACATTTGGAAGACAAATTCTCCCCTCTTTTTTCCCTCACTCAACTAGTAACGAAATATATTAGCAAAACATAATTATTAAATTATAAATAATATTCGTGCACGGCGTATGACTATAATTAATAGACTAATTATATGATTTAGATGAATGGGAAACAAAGCCAGAGATTCAAGTCCAGTTCCTATGTATAAAACAAACAGGACCTGAAAGTTCCCTGTCACTCACCTCATTGTTCATCAAGTTTCTCTCCTTTTGCTTTGATCAACAGGTAAAAAATTTCCTCTCTGAAATAGAGACCGTCCTCGTGTTTGGACAGAGCGAGAGGCTCAATAGACCTGCCCGACGGTTCGAGTTGAATCACTTTGCAATATGCACGGTCTACAGTTAGACTCGCAAGCAGATCCGAAAACGTTCGGGAGGTAGACTTCGGAATAGAATGTCTCCATTTACTAAACCATGAATGTCACAAGCAATGAAGAAAACTTTCAAAATGGGCAACTTCCATATGGTACACCGGCCTTTGTAAGTGCTTCACACGAGTACCAGCGTGCTATTCATCTGCACATGAAAGGTTGTGAGAAGCTTCAGCACGTGCTTCTTCCAGTTTCATCACGAGTTCTCTCACAAACTCTGTATTCATCCCGTGAGTAACCCGTAGTATGTCAATTGCCTTGGTCAGTGATTTGATAGCATTTACTGTGTCGCCAAGTAACCTGCAGCATGTCAAATAGCAAGCTTGAAACCGAGGGAAAAGCTGAGTACATTCCATAAAGGGTGGGGGCGAATTCTGAGGCCATTTTCATGCATGAAGGGTCATTTTTAATGTCGAGCAAGTCCTCCAAGCAGATTATGTATTTTTACTTCCACAAGAAACAACAGATGGATAACAGTTACAAAATTCAAACGAGAGAATTCCAATGAAGTCACGTTTTCAACTTCAGAAGAGAGCAGGAGAGGGCTTATGACAGAAAATGTGATGAACCTTGTTACAGCTAAAACAATTCTTGCCATTGCAAGAACACGATGATTGTGTTAAGAGTGCCTAATTTTTGGACGACACACGAGCCACGGTTATAGTTAAAACAGTTCTTGTGGTTGCAAGAACGCAATGATTGTGTTAAGAGTGCCTCATTTTGGACAATACAAGCTATGGTTAGACATTCATCCTGTAAAGCTGCTTTTCCATGTCCTAAAAATCCTCTCTATTTCAGGAGATGCTTTGTTAGCATTGCTCTTTGAAATAACATCACTAAAACAAATAACAAATTGGTGACTGAGCACACCAATAGATCTGCAACAGATCGCACATTGCTTGGTCTCAAATCTGTCATAAGTGCATGTAGCATGAATTTATGTGAGCAACTTCTCCAACAAAGTTAAGGTGAGGGATATACATCATTGAAAAATCAATGACTGATGTGAATTTCAACAGCCTAGAGTTAAAATATTAAATGTGAGGAAGGAAAAGGAAAAAGCAAGGAAAATGGACGATAACAATCCAGAAAGGAAAAAAACACAGACCATTCAAGTTTTCCGCTGGTATAATATTGTAACCCAAGCAAAGGATGGTACCCTGGATAGACTCCTGCAGCATGAAGTCAAAGTCAGGAGTTTCAGAGGGAAAATAACAAAAACCAGAAAAATCATTTCAGCATTTCTTTTAATTCAAATAAAGACAACAAAAAATCTAGCAAAAATCTTTTGCAGACAATGAGGCATTATTAGTCACACAAACACCGGCACAACAACAGAGTGCCCCCACATTATATGGATCAAATTCTGATTAAGTTTAGTTACCTTAAGCTCATTCCTGTATGTTTGCTCTGATGATTATTATTAATATTAGTACCCATCAGGAGCATCACTCCAGGCAGCACAAATTGAACAAAAACCGCACATCCTTAACCAAAATAGTGGGCAATGCTTGATATGGCTCCCATTAATGTTTTCAATGCTGATAAGGACTAAAGAGCAAAAGAACAGTCCTCAGTCAATCAAATTCACTCATGGATCAAATGAATGTGACTTCATGTGACAAAAGCTCCTGCCATATGATTGGATAAAATGGGAGAAAAACTACCAAGCTAATTATTCAACACTGGACCACAACCAATCAAATGATTTTACTTCCAAAGTTTCCAACCAAATCACAGCTTAATGGTCTCAGTTGAAAATACTCTATCGCCCTTATTCAAAGGATCTATCAAAAATCTAGTATGACACTTTATCCACAAGCCACATGATATAACTTGTTGGTTTTGGCCGTTCCTCGAGATTTTTTGAAGAAAAGCTAAAAGGAACCTAATTTCAAATAACCTGATTAACATTCTTAAATAGAGAGACATGATCGCTTACAATGAGCCTTTAGATTAAGGGGAAATGAAGATAGGTGGAAGCCACGCTTACAAACAAAAACTCTTGCCAACGGAAAAGAGGATTGCTCAGCAGAACTTGTTGTAGTGAAGCTCAATTGCTATTCTACTCAATTAACTCAAAGATGAATGGTTTCGCTATTTCTAACTTATATGTGAGCATCAATCAAGAATGACATGCAAACTTGACAAATATCTGTATCATGAATCTATAATTTGTGAACCCTGAATTGCTCAAAAAATTCTGACAATTCCCATAAAATTAAAAATAAAAATGGCATACTTTCATAAACTGGAATAGTTAGCTTGCAGTACACCAGAGCTTCCTTCCAATCTTCTAGATCCATCAACATCTGCAGTTCACAAATGCTTTAAGTGTTAAGCAACTAACAGAAGGACAAGTCAGATCACAATTTGGAACCACGTGAAGACTACAGACACATTCATTCTTCATGAAAGGATCAGATAACACCAAGCTACAATTCACAGAAGCTAGCACCCTACAGAGAAAACATAAGAACAAGGAGGAAAATCAACACAGTCTATCTGATACAAATTCGTTTGCAGACCACTCTTGAGGAAAATGGAAACTGGAATTATTCAAAACTGTAGAAAGACATTTTTGACTACATGGAAATTTGAATATCACAAAATTTGACAAATCATATATTTCTTAGTTTGTGGAAACTAGTTCTCTACCACACACTTCTATAAAATGGCATATTTCCTAGTTTTTTAGGGTCAAGAGAATTCACTTCTGGTAGATGGACAGCAGTAAAGCATAATACCTTTCAAAAGTAAAACTGTTCACAACAACAGGGCTGCGGATGCTTTTAAAATTCTATTAGTGAGGGATAGAAGCTATAATAGGATTAATGAGAAAAAGAAACTACCTTCAATATATTTTCTCGGGTTTGCAACAAGATGATTGAAGAAGGATGATATAGTTTCCCTTGGAGATTCTCAATCATCTTATAGATGGAAACAGCTTCTTTATGTATTATAGCAAGTCAAGTTTAAACATTTCTCAAACATGCAGCCAAATGGATGACTTGTTCTGAAATGGGAAAACTAAGAAAAAGGAAGTCATTCTAAGTGAAATTTTACACCATTGAAATGCAGTGAGAGAGATTCAGGTAATACAGACGATACATCAACATGCCACCAAAATTAGTTAGCAATGGCTGTGAAGAAAGGATATGACCAGGGGATGTAGACGATGACGTCCTCTCTGACATCAATTTAATTTCACTAGCAATGTCTCTTATCTCTTCTTTGTTTCTTACACGTCCACACTGTTGGCACACAAATCCTTGTTTCTCTGCATACGCAAGGAAAACCATGTGAAAAACTTCAGCTATTCAATAAAAGTGCCGATCTTGATCCACATACCAGAGTCACGGAGCAGGAAACCAGAGCATCTGTCATCTTCACATCTGTAGCCTTCCAAAATTGCACTTTCTTTGATATCATCAGGTTGCCCCTTAACAATTAATTTTATTTTGTTAACCCAAACGGTTAAAAAAATGCACATTCTCACAAGTCAACAGAAAAGATGCAACACGAGCAATCACAATCAAACCCTTAATGTAGAAAATTACCAATTTGGCACAGCGAGGGCATGCGCAAGCAAAGTGGTATTGTTCTCTAAGAGACTTCAGTCTAGTTGTAGTGCTTCCAGCAGTTTCTATATAGCTTATCAAGACCTTGCAGAAAAATTATTTCTGGTCAGCATGATAGAATGAAGTATGAGTATGACATTGTTCGATGCCCCAAAGTATATCATACAGAGATATAATCATCAAAGCAATCTTCTACACCATGATATGTTGGAGTAATGGGAAAGGAAAACACAAAATATATCTCAAAATAAACAGCCTCATAATTCTGATCCATTATTATCCTACAACAAGAAGGTTGTGAACAGGCAATTTGACCAGATTTATGTAAATTAGTGCTACATAACCCACGATAAGCAATTAAATGCTTATATCGATACACTGACTGGAGCATTGCAGCTGGTTTGGTGTAAAGGTTTAGGTTCAGGGTCTTAAAGTCACCATCACTTAAAGTTCAGTGGTTGAAAGTTTCAGCACTTATTTCGCAGCTTCATCCAGCAACCTTTAGCTAGGCAATGATGATGAAAAGAAGGTAAGAGATACCACAGCCAATTAACATCAATTGGCTGGAAGGGTGGCTTCTCTTTATCCATCCATTGGAGAAGCACAATCCACTAACAAGAATCTGCTGATCAAACTCAATAGTGAAATGCACACTGAATACCTTTCATCTGGGAAAACATTTACAATTCCTTTTTTCCAACCTTAATTCTTCTGAAAGCTTATCATGGTGTCCAGCATTTGTTTCAGTTCCACAACATATTCAATAAAATTCTGCTGAATTGTACTATCAAATTTTGGACTCAAAATGTCCAAAGCATAAAATTTTCTATTGTAGAAGGTCCAAGTCGAGATTCCACATCAAGGCTTTGCATCTACAAAACCATGAACCATGTTTGACGACTGATCAATTTTTTTTTAAATATTCCTAAATTAGATAAGATATAGCTGAGTGCCAAGAATTCCCCATTAATCTATAAAAGATCACAGATTTCTGCAGCCTCACATCTAAAATTTCGTGCAGCATAATATAATTCAACATTAAATTATTGGGAGTTGGACAGACTAGAAGACGCATAAGCAATGGTCATCACCATGTTGGAATACTGGAAACGAAGTTTTCCGTCATTATTCCTGGATGTCATGTTAAAGTTCTGCTGAAAATCCACCAGCTACCCTATCATTAAGTAGGAATTCCAGCAGTGAACTGAAAAATGATGAGTCAGTCTCCAATTCATTTCAAGAGGGTAGCAGGGGAACCAAGAAAAAAAAGCATAGACTACCTCCGAACCTTGCGGTATATGTTGTACAGCACGAACCACAGCCGTCCTTCCCTCGAAGAGCAATACTGCATTTGGCAAACAGCTATACAAGCAAGTCAGCAGCAATATATTGGAATGGCAAGCATAGAAGATGTCAGACCAATGTGGCAGCTACCTGTGATTGATTATAGAGATGACAGGATAGAGTCCAGTTCCTAGCGGTCTTAGCTCACTGTCACAGATTGTATGTGCATTACATGAAAGCTGCATATTAGCTGGTCTTTTAGTGCATTGGCAGGTTAACCAACTTCAAAACTAAAATGATATTTCCAAATGTCACTGATTACAATTGCTTTGATGCACATTGCAAGTATAGAAAAGGTAACAACAGTACGCCGGCTAATCTACATGCTACATTAAACATAAAGATACAAGAAGCCTTATGTTTCCAAAATCATGGTTTGCCCACCGCTTTAAGGGACAAAAATATAAGATACAGAAAGCTCTCTAGAGAGCAGCACTCAAGCAAAACTAGAGTACACTTTAGGCTTTTGGGAGAGGGATAACTGCTGTTTGAAAGGATTTATATTTATGCTCTTAACAAACATCTATGCTTATGCGGCAAAGACAGTGGGCATGAAGTTTTAAAAAATGGACCTTGGAAAAGTTCTCTGCAACTTCTTTGATGTTGATCTCGGGCCACTGGAGTATTATATTAATGAGGTTAGCCATTTGGGCATATAGCACCAGCTGCTTCTCATCAATTTCCGACATGTCTTATCAGAGAAGGTTCAGTGAAAACAGTTAAGTGGATAATCAATAATGGGTAAAAACTATTGAACTATGACCAATGACTACACCAAAGAAGCCTAAAAAGGATACGAGACACCAATGCATCCACCAGACTATAATTGTCCATTGCAGTAGTTGAAATGATCTGCACGGAAGCAAACGAATCATTGATTAATGATGCGCTCGCCTGGATGCATGCCAAAAGTTATTCTGCATACTGACCAAACAATTTTGCAAGCATTCTCTCTCCAGAGAAGAACATCATAAGAACTGGGAACTCAAACAGTTTACACGAGAAACAGTTGACATTGATGCTAGGCACAATATTGCAAAGACACGAATCTTACCAGGTCCAAAAAGTGGGAATCCATACCTTCTGTTTCAGTTAAGCGAGACACGTCCATTGGAAGTAGAAATAAATATTATCTCACCTCTCTCCCACCAAATATATTACTGTCGTTAACAGCAGCAAAATCGACAGCAAACTATGGATGCTTGTCAACTTACAGGAAATTTTTAAAATTAACAGACAGACATGTGCATCTATGCTGACTACGTCAGCAAAAACAAAAATTAAAATTATTTGACTTCTAGTTAACTAAAGATAGAGGTTGAACTTAAGAAACCTTCAAATGTCTATAACATCTCTCTAACCATGAATAAATAATCTGCTCAGTAACAAATAGATAAACTAAAGTGAAGTGCAAAGGGTGATTGTATTGATCATATCCTCCTGATAATATGGTTCATGATCTCCATCAAAAATACATGAGATCTCATTTGTCCTTTGCAAATATTTGACTTCTCTAATTTTTCTAGTTAAAGTTTATAGCAAGAGGTGCATAAACTACCCAAGAGGTAGTACAACAGAATAAGAACAATCATTTTATCTGCAAGAACGACACAAAAAATTTCCTCCAGAAGCATCTTCAAACGAAGATCGAGATTGAGGATACAAATTGCCAGCAAGACAGAAGTATAGCAAGTCAATAGCCAAGTCTTCGACCAAAAACCAAAAAATAGCCAAGTCAAAAACAAGCGAAAATCAACAAATTCAATGGATGAAAATGAAGTCTAATGAAATTTGAAACTACTGGGGAAGAACATAGGGGCAAAAGAACCTTCTCATCTTGCAGCTTTCTTCGTATGTAGAGCTTAATCATCAAACGTATGGAAGGGGTGACAGATTTCCTCTTTTCCTTATCAAGCCTCGCTAGCGCCATGCATTCAAGCCGATGCATCTTCCACTCTGATTTCTGCACACATCAGTGAACAGAAACTCAACACAATCAGCCACTACGCTCAACTCAAATTTGGGACTTGCAAACCAATCACTATCCACTTCCCAGAAACTTCTATCCCCGATTCTTTTTAGCTTCAAAGATCAAACCTTCACTCACAAGCAAAGTGCCGCATAGATGAATTTCACTACACCATCAGCTGATTGCCCCCAAAAGATTTCTACTTGAGCATAATGCTACCAAGAGACAATGTCTAGACAAAGCAACTTCACCGAAATTGCCAGGTCCACGCTGCAATACCTGACAAGAGCTCCTGCAGTACCACACAGCCCAACAAGCCGAACACTTCCTAAGGCGAGTTGAGGCGAAACGACGATCGCACCTCGGCTCTGCCCAGTCGGGCATAAAGACTCGCAAACCGATCACTACCCACTTCCCAGAAACTTCACTCCCTGATTCTTTCTAGCTCCAAAGATCAAACCATCACTCACAAGCTCTAAGCACCGCATAGATGCATCTCACCATAACATCACCCGATTGCCCCCCAAAAGAGATTTCTATTCGAGCATAACGCCAACGAGAGACAACGTCAGGACTGCATACCTGACAAGAGCTCCCGCAATACCACACCGCCTGACAAGCCGAGCACTTCCTAAGCCGAGCCGAGGTGGCGAAGCAGCCGTCGCACCTCGGCTCGGCCGCGTTGGGCGCGAACACATACGGCTCTTGGCTGAGAATCACTTGCCCTGCATCATCGATCAACCGACATTAACGCCTCCGCAACACACCCCAAAAAAGAAAAGAAAAGAAAAGAAAAAACTAGGCAGACAGACAGGACCAAAGTTCGCTTGGCTAGAGAGAGAGAGAGAGACCTTGGTGGAAGTCTGTGGCGGCGAGGAGGGAGCGGCCTTTCTCCGGAAGGGAGGCGACGGTGAGGCACCGGTCGCGGAGGGCGGCCTTCAGGTCCTCCATGGACACGAGCTCTCCGGGAGGGGGCGGCGGGATTCGGCGGGAAATTTAGTGGAGACGCGAAACGGATTTGGCGGAAGTAGGGGGGGGACCTCTGGAGCTCGAGCTTCAGTCATTCATTCCATGGAAATGTTAAGAGAGAGAGTGGTGTTTCGGGGGTTGCGTCGAAACTTCGACGGGGCTTAGAAGGGGAGACCGTCGGACACGGGCATGTCGCGGGGTACCCAGCGGCCCCATCGCGGGAATCGGGGAATTTTTTTGGTTCAACCACTTAAACCCCGCGATTCATCGTTACTCAATTTTATGCTTGAAATTGACTTTGATAAGCGCAACAATTTAAGGTCATGCTAAGGACCAAGGTTCTAGTGCGAATTAGGGATGAGAAAAACGCCTAGACTAGCCGGTTTAGTCTGAAGCGAGTCGGTCCAGTTCTTGATTTTTAAAAGTAAAACCGGTATCCTGATGGTTTGATTACCGTTCGTTAGAGGTGAACTGCTGTCCTAGTGATTTGGCTCTTGATTTTGAGGGAGAGATCGGACTGGATTAGATGAGTTACATGTACTTTTATTATTTTCATTTGGTGGAAAAATTAGTCAAAATCGGACAATAAAATATTTATAGTATAGGATTTGTCTCAAATTCTAAATTTGTTCCTAATCATGCTTTGGATAATAAGAACATGTTTTTTTTTTTTTTTTGATTTCCTAGGAACCCACGCATCATACCAATACAGACAGCTCGAAAGAACTAGCGTTAATAGAGATAAATCCTAGGGGCAACACGTGCTAGCTACCATACACGTGCCATCGGATAAGTCATCTGCGACGCTAGGGAATCGAACTCCTCTCCTTGCGTTAAGAGGAGAAGTTCACCGTCAGCAGCGCCACCCAGGTGGGTGGTATAAGAACATGTTTGGTAACATATGAAATAATGATTGATTTTATTTTTTTCTTCCTTAAAATCAAAAAAAAAAAATCCATTTGGAGCATAATCAACAATTAAATAAAAGTTTATTATTGTTCTTGCAAACAACTGTACTAGAAGTCAAAAAGAAAAATTAAGAGTTATACAAAATGATTTTTTTTTTAAATAAAAGTTTCGTGTAGTTACCAAACAACATGAAATACTCGAAAACTCCTCATGAAATAAAAAAATAAAATAAAAATTATTCCTAAAAATAAAATAAAAATTATTCCTAAAAATAAAATAGTTATTAAAACATCCTAAAAATATTCGGATGGAAATATTTAAAAACAAATTAGTGATCGATTTTATTGAATTGAAATCGAACCGAGCCAGACCAGTCCTCGATTCCCAATTTTAAGAAGTGATCCTCCCGATTGCAATGGGACCAATGGAACTGAAAAATCGGAACGGGAACCGATCACCCCAGTGCAAATCAACCTCGCCTTAAGCGATATTGCCGGACCTGGCCATTAGGCCGATGGGCCATGAAAACGTTAGAACTCCTCCAAAAGAAAGCATCATCCCTCGTTCCCATCGTTTCGACATGCACTTCAATCTCCATTCGATGCAAAAGTCATTCCCTCCCGGAGCTGCAAGCAAAGCATAGGCCAACGCGACGTCCTTCGCGCTCCCCTCCATGTCGAATCCGCGGGAACCCGAGAACGAGAAGAAGAAGAGGACGAACCCCATCGCCGTCTTCATGGCCTTCGGCACGAAGGGCGACGTCTTTCCCATCGCCGTAATCATCCCCCCCGCCTTTCCCCTGTCATCTTGCGAAGCGCTTGAGTCGGTTCTTGATTTTTCGAATTTTGTTCATTGCCATCTCCAGGCGATTGCCGCTGCATTCGGCGGTGAAATGAGGGACTACGGAGTGTTCTTCGTCACTCATTCCGCGCACCAGGTGACTTTTCTTTTAGCTCTTAGGCTTATCGATTAGTTCTAGGCATGAATTTGTCGAAAAGTTCGAATTTTGTTGCTGTTTCTTGCAGAGCTTGAGTGCCCATTTGGCCAAAAGTGGGGTGACCCATGTGCTGATTTCGTCGCCGCCCGTTCTTGCCGTTCGGGAAGATAGCGGCCCTGCAGGTTTTGGTCACTTAACTTCATTGTTGATGGATTCAAGAGAAAGAGACACATGGTTTGTCTGAAGTTCTCTAATTGATTTATTTAGGATCGTCGGAACTGTCGTTTTCTCTACAGAAGAGGAACGTTACCGATGCACACAGACAAGAATGCTTATTGGCAGTCGAGAGCATCTTCGGAGTCGAAGAAGTCATGGCCGGCGACTTTATTTTGATCAACTTCTTTGCTCTGGTACTTGGCATTTTGCGCATGGAAGATGTATTTGTCTGGGCAAAAGCTGTAACTGTTGCTGTTAATATGGAACATGCTCTCATGAGTTTCCAACAGCAGCACTATGCTGTGCAAAGATATGGCTTCATGTTGACTTTTGAAGATAACTTCTGTTTAGTGCAGCCATATCATGATCCAATTAGAAAAGGAAATTAAAAAAAGCCGCCGGGGGGGGGGGGGGGGGGGGGGGTTGGGTTGGGGAAGAATGCCCGTCTTTTTACCTGCTTTAAGCTTTCTGGTTATTATAGAGCAATTACTATAGTTAACTGGTGTAGCATTCTAGTCATCCATCATTCCTGAAAAGGGTGTAGATTATGGGAAGTGCTTATGTACCTGAAACTGAAAGAATTACTTTCCCTGACAATATAGGAGGGATGGAACCTTGCAGAGCTTTTTCAGGTCCGCTGTGTGGTTGCTGCTCCATATGTCGTTCCTTATAGGTAATGGTGAAAAATACAGTAATTATACTCTATCTTGAAATTTTAGTCTCACTTTTATACCTCTTTGCAGTTGTCATTGCTGACATTGCCATTTCCATATGATTTGTTTAAGTCAACCTTGTGCTTATTCTTTCCCGACTTGTGAGAATTTTCAATCTCAACACAACTACTTAAGCTATAAGGGGTTGTGTGAATGTGTCATTCAACTTTTAATAATGCGGGTAGTGTGTCAAACCTTTTCATTTTCCTTGAGATATTGCCTTTCCATTTCCGCTTAAGAAAATTTCTTATGCATCCTGGTTATTATTGTGAAGGGTCCTTAAATTTATAGCTTCATCTTTCTTTCTTCATGATGTCTTGCTTCACAGAACCTATTACATCCTCTATAAACTTAAAAGGCATCAACTTGGCCGGTATTGTCACACTTTTGCATCAAAAAAATTGCGTATAGTATTTCTGGATGTCTGTTCAGTATTTGATATTATAAATATGTGTTCGACTTTATTTATTCTTCCCTGCATATTGCTGTCCTCTATGATAGGTGATTAAACATCTAAGTTTGACCATAGAAAGGTTCAACTCAAAGTTGTTACTCTACTCTTGAATGTTGCTGCTACCTGAACTTATGGCTAATTGATCAAGTTACTCTTGATCTCAGAAGACCTAAAGCAAGTAGTATGGCTTTCTTTATGAGACATGAGTGTAGAACTCGGATTTTCCACCATAAATCTAATTGGTTTCAGCATACTGGGATTGTGGGAGATTTTACATCAGGACAGGGACCTCTAAGTAGCGTTTTCCCATTGTTCTATGAGAATCAGCATCAGATTTTTTAGGGATATAAAATGTAGTGGTCCTGTTTCTCGCTTTTCTTTCAGCATCCCTTTTCAGGAAGTATTTTGAAGTAGTTTTAATTCCATATTCTACTGGTACCTATCCAAGAGTGAATATTCATCTGCCAATTTGTCATCTGTTGTATAGTGCTCCTTCATCATTTGAGCGTCACTTCAGGAAGGAATTTCCCTTGCTGTACGATTATCTCCAAGAAGCTCCCAGTGGCAAGGTATCCTTATCATGATAACTTATAAATTGATGTTACAAAATCTTTCGAAAGTTTTTCTTTAATAAAAACTTGAGATGGGTTGTTATTGACGTGAGCAAAGGTTTAACAATATTTACCTACTTCCTATATTGATTCCTTGCCCCTTTCAAGTTCATAGGTCTGCTGGAAAGATGTGATGCACTGGATGTGGCCACTTTTTTCTGAAAGTTGGGGCTATTGGAGAAGTGATGTCTTACATTTAAGTTCCATTCCTTTTACAGTCAGTGCTCTCAACACTTGCAAACTCTTTCGTGCTTTTATTATTGGCTTCTACATTTTTTTGAATAAGCAATGATAACTTTTGGCTGGGATGCTGGTGTGAACCTCTTGGCAATAAGACTTCTGTTCGACAGTGCAGGATCCAGTGACGAGTCTTCCAAAGTGGCACGAGAGAGATCCATCTCCTCTTCTCTTGTAAGTCTTGGGGTTTTTTCCTTTTTTTTTTTGGTTGGTTTTTTCCACTTGAAAGCTATATTATAGGCACTTTAGTGATTAAGCAAGAATGAATGTCTGGATCTGAATGGAATATCTCTTTTCTGGATGATTGTGTTTTTGTTTTTTTTTTGGGAAACTGCTTTTATACTTCAGAGTCATAAACTTATCGCTAGATTTGTGCTATCAAGATCATTGTATGCATCCAGGATTAGCAAACGATCTACAGGTTTGAAACTGATTCATGTTTGCTGATGGAGGGATTTTGAGAGTGCAACAAGCTTTGTGCTGCATGATTATGTTCAACAAGTGTGAAATATTATAAACATGGCCTCTGGACATGTTTGCCTACACCCTCATATGTCCATGACCACATCTTTACCCAAACAACACCAGAGGGAGAGAGGGAGTTATGCATTTACACTGTGAGTAACCTGTTGGTATAAAAGAACCAGTAGTCTGAAGTGTAATTCCAGAAACTCATCTTTTTTATCTCTCTAATGATGATGGTGTTAGTTTTCTTTAAATTTCAGTCCCTGTCCCATTGATGGTACTTGGAAAGTTGAATACAGATCTCCTTGAATACAGATCTCCTTCAATAGACAACTTCAAGTAGAACAATTTTTGTTGCTGCAGAATGCAAATTATGGGGTTGATTACATGGTCTGTCATTTCGATTTGCAGAACTATATAAACTACAATGAATTATTTCCTGATGAATTTCCCAAAACGAGCAAAAGCTTCTTGTCTAATTAACCACAAAAAAAATTGTCCATCATATAATTTATAATAAAATGGAGCTTAACTATACTATCATTTTTTTAAAATTTAACTTTGCAGCTGCTGCCCAATTCATCAAATGCCTTTTTAATGCAATACTGTTTCTCCAATTGGACAATGTTTAAAACCCGTTTATTATATTGTTTGACAGGTATGGGTTTAGCGAGGATATTGTTGAACACCCTGGTA
This sequence comes from Eucalyptus camaldulensis, assembly GCA_019915185.1. NCBI lineage: Eukaryota > Viridiplantae > Streptophyta > Magnoliopsida > Myrtales > Myrtaceae > Eucalyptus > Eucalyptus camaldulensis. Next base: position 12,071,007 of record JAHSVA010000001.1, read on the forward strand.
TAATACATTTTGGGAGTCACTCCTTACATGCTAATGGTTCACACAGAAAAGATTAACTTCTATTCTTGGGCTGCCATTTGCTTTAAAAAATGCTTAGGCATCCATGAGTAAGGGGACACCTAACAGTTGTAGAGCCGTATCATCTAATATTTGCTTGCCAATAACCTTCAAACAAATTCTCTGCTTAGAACAAGTTCTCAAATGTTGGCTTTTTTAATGACCATGTGTATCTTTGGTTTTCACTGACTAAGGCTAATTGAAAACTCTGGTGCTTGGTTAAAAAATTGAATCAACATGCCATGCTTAGAAAGCTGTTACATGACCCTTCTTTCTATCATTGGTCTGCATGGGTGTTATCTTTTGTTATTTAATTTCCACCTCATGGTTTGATTTTCTCATCAGTACAAGTATATCAACAGATTATTGGCCGTCAAATGTTCGTGTTTGTGGATTCTGGTTTATCCCAATCGAGTGGCAGTTTTCCTGTCAACAGTGTCTTCAAGTTGCAGCACTTGATTCAGAAGCACATTCAAAGACAGAATATCCAACATGTTCTGTTCATGTTCAGTTGCTTTCTTTCCTAAGGACAGAAACTTCAATGCCACTCGTTTTTGTCGGCCTGAGTTCAATTGGGAGGCAAGTTCTTTTCAGCTTGATTTAGCCTCTTTCTATTCGTGCAGATGAACAAAAATGAGCTGGAACTTCTTATAAGGAAGCAAAAGAAAAACAGTTATGGTAACTGAACAAGTAAAGTGTATGTGGTGGAATTAGAAAATTCCTTAGCCAAGAAACTCTCAACTGTTGATGTCAATACTAGCATTTGTAACAATCTCTCTTGCAAATCATTAATTTTGTATGGTATCCAAACCACTTTTAATAGATATGTTATCCTTTCTAATAGTTTGGTGTTGGTGCCTACTGACTGTATTTACACACTGTCGGTTTGTGTCTCTAAATGTCTCTCTACAATGTGTGATTATCTGCAGTATGGGTTTTATTCAAAACCCTCGAGCTTTTCTTGCTGTACTGCAAATTGTTGCCAGAATTAAAAATTACAGGTTCATTCTTTTTACTGCTGGTCACGAACCCTTACAAGCAGCAGTTCTTGCCGCTGCTACAGAGGAATCATCAAGTTTTAGTCAAAGACAGTTTGGTGAAGATGGGATAATACTATTCAATGGACGAGTCTTCTGCTTTACTGGGTCAGTTAATTTTATTATATTTATTTAAAATTTTACATTAGTGTCAGTGAGTGAGAATTAAGAAGAACCTAAAAGGATAAAATGATATCAAAAATAGTTGATCGGGTGATATGAGGGTCTTATTAGAAAACTTCAGAGTCTGGAAATTGAAACCAGGCAACGGAAAAAGACTGAAATTGTGAGTTTATCCTTATTATCTGAGCTTTTTGAAGTTTTGAAGTTCAAACCTAATATCTGCTCAGTGTCATTTGAATTCACCTTCGGCTTTGTTTTGGAAAATTTAGCCTGAAGCTTTGAAAGAAAAATGAGAAGATAAAAGATGATTGATTGGTTTCCTTGGCTAATCACATTTATTTTTCTGCATCTTAATTTTTCATGCATGTTTGTGTTAAGGGATAGGACCAGCTACCTTAACTGGTCTATAATTACCGTCTTTCCATGCAAGTGTATAGATTTCCAATTTGAAAGTTTATTGGGCTTCTTGTTGTGTATCTTAGAAGCATTCCATACCTCTGGCTGTTCCCAAAATGTGCAGTTGCAGTTCATCATGGGGGAAGGTGAGGTGTTTTATCATTATCCACTAGTTCTGTCTTTACAGTATTTGTGCTACCAGCCCCTCTTCTCACTTGTGCTGCATTATTCTCTCTTAATGAATGTTAGTGGGTCAACCGCAGCAGCACTTAAAGCTGGTATACCTCAGGTTAGTTTTGAATTTAATGTCTTACTAGCTCATATTTGTTGTTTCAGAATTGCTTCATTGCGTGATTGACTTATTTGTGAACCATACCTTTGAAGTGGCTTGAGGTTCTCAAGAAATCAAGTGTGTACCCTTTTTATATGGTGGATCATGAAAAAAATACGTCATGGTAATTGTAGGAGAAAGTGTCAACTGGAATCTCTGCGAAGGATTTCTGTGATTGTATCTGCTATTAGGGACAAAATGGCTGCACGTGTTTAACTTACTACTTAAAATGATGACATCGGTGACATGACCAGGGTGTCAATTATTCTGTTCCGTTTGGGGAACACATTGGAGTTATTACTTGCTTTTTATCATCACGGATGCAATGATAGTATTATCAACATGTAGAGGATGGGAGATTATCCTAATTTTTGCCCACTCTACTTAAGTCCTGAATTAGCCCAATCTCATCAGACAGGTCATATGAAAAAATTGTAAGATGACCTGGACGAGGTCAAGGATAAAATACAAGGAGTAAAAATTGAAGGATTACGACCTCAATTTTCCACGCATCCAGGCTCAATTGGGAATTATGGATGTAATTTCCACGATGGTAACATTTCAATCTTAGTTTCAGCCACAATTAAAAATAAAAGCCAAAGGAATGCTGAAATCTTACTGCCTCTTCAGAGTTTATTAGTTTACATCAAATATAAAAAGATCTAGTGCACCATATCTTGCCTGCAATAGGATTTGTCACCTTAAGTTCTTTTTCTGGTTTGTTGATTTGGATGTATGAAGAGCAATGCCTATTTCTTGGCTCCGGCTTCATGCACCTTTTCATTTTGAGTGATTGTGCTCTCTCTCTCTCACAATCTTAAGGTAATTTGTCCATTTCTCCTGGATCAATTCTACTGGGCTGAGAGGATGTTCTGGCTTGGGGTGGCCCCTGAACCACTTAAAAGGTGCCATTTGCTCCCGGAAAGTACTGATGGCACATGCATTATGGAGGCCGCAGATGTGTTTTCAGGTTCCATTCACACTGCACTTTCTGCTACAGTCCAAGCACGTGCGTCAGAAATATCTTCAAAAATTGCTCACCAGGTAAATAACTTTCATGCTTGGGTATCCTAGATGCATATGTTTATCTGCTAAGAATGTTCAGGATTCACACACTGGCTTGCTGATAATATCACTGGCCTAGGTCCTGTCATGAGATCAAATGGCTCTTTTTCGTGACTGGGTGGTGGTGTTTCCGCCACCCTAAGTTGGATGTTAAGTTTTGCCACTTAAGCCTTGTTTGATGTTGTAACTACTCGGGAAGGAATCAAAGACAGTCACACAAATTGAGCAAAGTGGAAGATTTGATTGCACAAAAGAAATTTTTTATGATGAAATTGAAAAATTGCAAGTTAGAGGACCAACATTCTTCTTGAACCTTATTATATGTTCCTTTACTACACCTTTCAATAAAATATGATTGATGAAGTTTAATCGTTGTCAATTATTAGGATGGAGTCTCGGAGGCTGTGAAGATTCTGGAAAGGGAGATATGTTGTTAAGATGGAAGCTCCTTGAACTGTACTTTATGTTTTGATGAGGGTTTTGACCATGTAGTTCACAGCACATACACTGCAATGAAATGATTTGTGTTCTGTACACTTATATGCAGATTTTGGGATTTAGTATTTTCTTCTCATGGTGGACGGTACATGCAGGGATGGAAACAAAAGGTAAACCCAAAAAATTAGGGCAGAAGTTATAGAGCACACTAGACATGAATTGCCATTAGATCTTGAAAAGCATTTTGAAAAGGACCAACTCTGTTCGGATGTCTAGAATACTTTCAAACGATGAGAAATATCGTTGTGGTGCAATTAAGAATGGCTCTAGACAGAAGAAGATTCGCACAAGAAACTGATTTTATGGCACTTTTAAATGACCACAAGAATCAACTCTACAAGTTTCCTTTTTGGCCAACAACCACAGAATTGACCTAGAAGGGACAACGCAATCCTCCGAGCTCCACACGACAACGTTAGTTCCACAGCAGAGTTAGGAAAGTGATGTCATGATTCGGCAACACATGAAAAAATCTCCATGGAAAAAGATGAAATCAAGAAAGTATTTGGAAAGGAACGGCAAAGGAATCAAAATGGAGCCTGAAAACTCTATTTCTATGCCTAAGATGATGGTGGAATCATCGAATTTACCTGGACAACCACCTAAGACCTATTTAAGGTAAGGTCATGAACGTGAAATAGATTTGAATCGAAAATCTTACTTTTATACAAGACCAGTGAAGTGACGACACCATTTGAATGAAGTGTATCTACAAGCAAGATGCCTGCTCTATGCCCAGATTAGGGAAAATGGAGTACATTGTCATTATTTTAATTTACAATGTCATTTCTGAATTTTTAATTTGTTCAATGTAATCCCTGAATTATTAATAAATGTTCAATTTAATCCCTGAATAACACAAAAATATCTGATGTCATTCTTCTGTTAGTTCAAATTAATGGAATCTGTTGACATGCCTTCTAACCATAAAGTTTGAATGGTTAAAAAGAAATTTATACGTGAATAGTATTCGAGTATTAATCGCGAATCAAAAAATAAATTTCAATTTGGGATACTATCACAGTAGAACTCAAAACGAAATCTCTACTAAAGAAAACCAATCAAATTTTATCAAATTTTCCACTTCACCAAATAACGCCGATTGGTCGTTTGTGAGCATACACAATCACTTTATTGAATATATACCCCTAGTTCAAAAATCACATTAAATAAATTAAAAATCCAGAAACAATATTGCATTTTGGTCTAAAGTCAAGAGACCATGTGTCATTTTCCCCCCAGATTAGAATCCTTGAACAAAGATTTGATAGACAAGACTGAAGAATCTTCACACCAGCACTAGAGGATCATGAAAGCGCTAACATAGCATTAATCTAAGAGTTGCATGTTTGCGTCATCTGATTTAATCCAACTGTGGACATTCTTCCATTTAACTCTTGACGGTCCAACATTCTCGCAAAATAGATTTCTGTTGCCACTGAAGTGTAGAGAGGCAGCAAATCACACTTCAACAAAACGGAGAAAATCTGAAAAGTCCATTACTAGGAAAAAATCTAGAAAAGAGCTCAACCTTCTGTTGCAGATGATAGATCAATGTGGCTTACACATTAGAAAAGAAAATGCAGATGGGGAAATCAGACAAAAAAATTGCAGAGTACAATCAAATTCTGACTCCAAAAAAAATTGAACTTTCCCTGAAAAATGAACCTACATTGTCTGATATTCTTTTGTTTTATTCTTATCCCCTTTACGAGCTTCTAGATGTAACTTAGTGTAGCCACTACTGTACAAAGCTTATGTGCTACATTGTTTTACCCCCTCAATTTGCATCTGATATTACTCTACAAGAAAGAAGAGTGATCTTGTTTGCCAGTTGGGCATGATGCAACTGGATTCACAGGGGTGAGGCATAATGTACGATTCTTAGCATCTTCTATCAGGATCGGTCCAAGCATCTTATCAATCAACTGTACTATGCAGAACTATTTTTATCAAACGGGAAATTATTTTCAACTACTTCTGCAACTGGGTTCTTCTCAGCCCAGACCACAGCATCAAGGTACCCGAGCTCAAACAGCCTGTCAAGGATATCATCTTCTGCAGGTTCGAGCGCCCAGTTGAAAAGCTGGAAAAATCCTGTTGTCAATTATCTTCACCGAGTATAGTCAAAACTTAGTGCAGCAACCAAGATTACCTCTCTAGAAGTCGCCCTATTTTCTGGATTGCAATCTGGGCTGATCCCAATCCCTTCCAACCCTAGTTGAGTGGCTGGAAAGGCACACACCCGAACCTGTAGAGGGAAAAACTGGGATAAAAATGACTCGTTCATGAATAGCTTTTATGACCAATATGAATGGTTTAGCTTGAACATCACAGAAATCTCACCCAGTGGAAATAACCATCGTAACCAAGTACAGGCAAATAATACTCTCACAAAGTACTAAAGGAATCCTTAGAATTTTCACTTTGCCGCTTTCCAATACCAGCAAGTGCAATTTGCAATACTAGTATTATGGCCAAAAACACAACGATCCCTCCCTTAACTAGATGCTTGAATGCACTGCACAGGAGGGAATGATACTTTACCAGTCACAAAGTACGTTAAAACAAGAAGATATATCTACCAAACAAGCATGCGCCATGCATGCGAGTTCATGTGAACCACATTCACCAGTTACCAACAGGGAAAATGGGCCAAGGTGGAAATACACAAAAAAGAATACTATATAGAAGGGGATAAAACAAGCCTAGATAAACACATTGACAGGGAAACTGCTTGAAGAAAGGATGAGAAAAATTAAAGAAATGCTGAAGATGCTAAAGAGTTAAGAGTATGCAAAGAAAAGTTCAAGAGCCTTTTCATACTACCAAAAAACAAAAATATGTCTCCTTTAGGATAAATATGTCAATTCCAAAACTGAGAGTCATCATTGATGAAGATTAAGTAAACAACTCGAGGCAAGCACCGACACTAAGTTACAGGTTGCCAAAACTAGTCATGACATTTCCACTCCCAACTGACGGATAATGGAATGGACCTAAATAATTCTCACCAAGTAATTAGTCCACCCTTCTCCCTAGTTGGTCTACATCACCCGACCCTGTTCCATATTTTAGATGCTATGATGTAGAAACATGTGGTTTTTTTGGATGCCAGCTAAACAGAGACAAGTTCACATGATTTTCCAAAACAAATGAGCTCTCGCTCTTTAACATGCTAAAGAAATGTAGTATCTCAAGCACATACAGTTTGAGCAGCAGATGTAGGTGGCATGAACAACGTCAGACCCCCATCAATGCACAGTCGATTACGAAATAATGTGGCTGGTTGTGGTGCGAGATATCTGCACCATATAATATCTCTCCATAAGCTGCATTGGATAAGGCAATTTACCACAGAAAAGAAATTTAGCAATTGTTCACCCCGGGATGAAGGAAGAAGTGACTACTGCATTGATAAGATCTTCTCTGGAGTCAAACTGATCCACCAGCAAACCCCTAGGCCTCCAAAGGATCTGGGTAACAGCAACTGCAACACCAAAATCTTAAGAAGATGCTGCAAGTAATACTTGCGTAAAATTTAATACCTCAACAAAAACTCATTTTAAGTGGCGACTTTTATGAACTATCACAGACATAAGCCACTAGTCGAGTTCCTCTAATTGCATACAGAAGATTAAGCTTAACATTCAGTAGTCTTTCCGATCTAGTCCTGTAACCCCTAAAAGTCCAATACATGTTCAAGTCTCAGCTACCAGAGAAAGGCATAGCTGCTGCAACAACCAACACATGTTCCAGTCACGGATACCACTTCAGTTCAAGACTTATTCTATGAAGAAGCAAAATCTGCAACTCTCCATGAACTGCTGCTGATTATGAGAAATTCAATGCCCGTGCTTTGCGAGACAAATCCTAATCTCAAACCAAAGTAGGATGGACAAAAAAGGGACCAAAGAGAGGAGCTTAAAAACAAGAGATCATGCTTATAATAAGAGGAAATAGGGGACTACCCATAACTCCAGGCACCACAAGCCACCAAACAGATACTCTTCCCATCACCTCCCTCACGTCACCTCCCTCCCCTCCCTCTCTCTCGCAGAAGTACACCACGTCTTGAACTAGAGACTTTGTGTGTATCCACATAAGTGTGAGTTGTGTGTCGGTAAGTTCATATAACATACCCAAATTACTGCTTTTTTGTGCATTGCAGCAAGTGTACAACATAAGCAGTATGAAAGGTACTTGATATTACACGGGAAGGCTAGGTATTGGGACTTTTAAGGATCATTAAGAGTTGCAATTAGGTTGGGATAGGCTCCAGCATAGTCATTTGTCAATTAAAATATACTAATACCCCAATATCTTTGTCTACTACTCTATCAAGCATTAGCATTCATGTTTTGCTCCCTTGATTTAGTCACTAATACTCTTCAACAAATTTACACAAACTCTATCATATTGTCAGAAAATCAATGGCCATTCACACAACAACATATAAGTGCTAGATAGAGCACAGGACAGCAGGCACAGAGAGAGAAGACTAGGATGAAAGATGGAATTTGCACTTACTGCGGACCCTTCCATTGGACCTGGTATGAGCATCTTCAGGAAGGAAATTATCAAGCACATCACGAAGAACAGCCTAACACAAGGAGCATAAGAAATGCCAATGTTTATGGCGAACATAGTCTAATGAAAACTTCATACTAATGAAAACCAATGTCATGTTCCGTAGAGCTAAATGTCTCTGACAACAAAATAGCAACCTGCAGAAACAATGAATAATGACAAAAGCAGTATGTTTTTGGTCTGCACAAACTTTTTGACTTGTCATTTAACAAGATAACTGAGAAAATGTTATGCCTACGACTATTGGGAAAGATGATACGGAGATAAATAAAATTAAAGAAGAATCATGTAAAAAAAATACAGTCCATACCCCAAGCCGAAAAGCAGTTCCTCTTCTCCGACAATCCTCAGCTAGTACCTTAGTAGCCACCAAAGCCTCTTCCATGCTGGCTCCAGAAGCAATCACTGCACATACAATGGCACCAGCTGATGAACCGGCCAATGGTGTGGTTTCCTGGTACGAAAAAGACAACTTTAACCTAAGTAAATCACTATGTCGCTAAGTGGACAAGTGACATCACAAGTACATAGAAACCCATGCAATGCATAGGGAAGCTACTAGATACACACAACATATGAAAATATAATCTGTTATCCTCAATATCAGCAAACTACTTGCTCATTCTCAGCAATTAAAGCAGACTGGCGTAAAGAACACACAAGAAAGGAGTTAACATTTCACAGTTAGAGGCACATCAAACCCATTAAGAGGATCATCTTGCAAATGTTCAGCAAGTACACTCTCCTCATTGTCCTCATTATTTACAGGCACACCAAACCCACGAAGAGGGTCATCTCGTGAATTGCGCCGAACTAACCAATACATAAGAAGCCACGACAAACTTCAGACCAAACTCAACTTCCAATGAGCACACTTCAACATCATTTTATCCTCCAATCAGCCAAGAAAATTCTACCAAAGTGACCCAGAGTTGGAAAGCAAAATCGAACCTTGATATAGCCCTTCTCGATGAGGAGCTGCGCAACCCCGAGATGGTACGGGAACAAGAGCCCGGCAGCCGAGAAGCTGAACCCGGGACTCGTCACCACCCTCCTCCTCTGCTCCGCCTCCGCGTCCTTAATACTCTGCTCCCATATCACGTCGGGCTCCACATCGTCCTCAATCACGATGCTGATCCCCCCCTTCACGTCATACCTCCCCCCGCTCCCCACGCCGGCGCCGACGCCGACGCCGACGCCGACGCTCGCGCCGTCCGGACCGTCCCCAAGCCCCGACCCGGCACCCGCTTTCTTCCGGCTGTTGCGCCTCTTGATCAGCCGCGAGGCGATGCCGAGGAAGAGCTCCCCGGTGGCGATGGCGAACGATTTCTTCTCCGTCTGAGACGAATCCACCTTCTGGGTCTCGTCCCCGTCCTCGTCCTGGTCCTGGGTCCGGGTCTGGCCGGCCTGCGCCTTCCGGGTCGGGTTCTCGTTCTGGGTCGAAGCGGCGGAGGAGGACGGTTTTGAGGAGAAGGCGAGGGTCTGGGGACGGAGGCGGAGGCGGGCGGAGGTGGGTCTGGAGATGAGAGAAGGGAAAGAGCAGGCGTGGTGGTGGTGGGGAGCAGGAGGAGAGAGATAGAGGGAGGAGAGAGAAAAGGGAGGAGCCATGGAAGGAGGAGGAGGAGGAGGAGAGAGGTTTTTGCAGAGGAGAGGTGTTGGTTTGGCTCCCCACCAGTACCACTGTGGCTGTTCTTCCTCCTTGGGGAAGAAAAAGCTTTTCTTCAAGTGTTCTTGATTTTTTTTTTTTTGTCCTTTTTCTTGTCTTTTTTTCCTTTTTTAGGTTGAATGATCAATAATGTAACTAGTTTTTCTTGGTCCTAAAAATATATTGATTTTTTCAATTTTGTAATTTTTAATAGGTCGTGTTAATGGGTATCTAAAAAAGATAAATAATTCGATTTTGAAGTATCAAATAGGTAATGAATACTCAAAGCATTAGCCACATACTTTTTTTGCTCGATTGCTACTGGCCAAATCCTCGTTTTTAACTCTAAAAAGGGCATGTCAATCATTACGCATGCAATCGGATAAATGATCATTTTCCTTCTCGGTTAATATATTAAATATTGGATAAGAAAGAAAATACCTACTTAAAAATTACATGACTAAATAAGGAATTGCTCCATACACTGTCTAACATTTACAAAATTCCTTTACTTTACCTCGTGAGTGGTTCTCAAGACACTCATTCATAAAATACATTTGAAAGAATACATTATCTCGACCGGATCAATCAAATACATTATCTCGACTGGATCAATGTCCCTTGCTATTTATAGAATTTCCTTAATTTTCGTAGCAAGCAGTTTTAGAATTACTCGTATAAGAATCCATTCGAAAGATTCCACGATTTCAGCTTGATTACTATCCATTGCAGTCCACAGAATTTCCTTAATTTACGTTATTTTCTAAATGCTCATCTAATCTAATCTAATCCATGGTTTAGCTTGATTAGTACCCCTTGTGATCCTACTATTAAAAAAAGTTAAGTTTTTGCAAATGATGAGAGTCTCGTTTGTTTCGGTTGGTGTTTTCTTGAACGTCCGCGCGTGACTCACGTTCGTGCTTGGCCGGCAGGAGAGAGAGAGAGAGAGAAGAGACGAGGGGGGCAGCGGCGGATTCCGCCAACCGAAATAACGGACATAACCGTCAAATTCCAGAATTTGGGGTTTATTTTATTCGGATCGGACTTTTATATTTGAAAACTTGCTTTATGCCCTTCTCTTTTTGTGTGTATCTATCAATATATCAATTCCACGACGGATCCTTTCGACATCAATCACGCCTCCTCCACGACATCATCGAAAACGAGGAACGGACACATCAATGTTTGAAGTGCGTCTCGGGTTGGATACCGGTATCAAAATTCAATGCACGTAGCGTGGACTCGCGTACCCACCAATTTGTAATTAAAGCATGGGCCCGACGAAGACGTCGACCCATCAAACCCCTTTTCGAAATAATATGAAAAAACATGTTTTTCTAACGTAAGACACGTCGTCTCCTTTTCAAGGGAGTACAAAATTTGCCCTGACCTTTTTAATTGGAGCATTACAGCTCGTCTTCATGTTACCTTTATACTTACACATTTTTTATTACAAAAAGGATGAAAAAAGGAGAGAAGAAACGTTGGACATAGAGCTCTTCTTATGATTTGCAATTTGCGGGATTGAGCAAGGCTAGTGATACGAGTCTCTACTGCTCAGCAACTCCGGTTTATCGCAGATAAGTAACCTGCAGAGAACGATAGACTCATCGAAATGGAACCCGACAGTCACATGCGACGCAATTTTTCCCCAGTACTGATGAGTAGAACGAATCATCAAGATACATTGAAAAAATTCAGTTTAACATTGTGGAAAACGATTCAAAATCCTATATACCCGAAGTATAGGCAGAGTAAATTGAACGTGAAGACCATTTCACATTATACAGCTCTTACAATCCATTTACTAGTCAAGCAGCCTGATCCAATTTAGAAGAACTTCTGTACCTTACTATCTCAATGCCCAAGTAATCAAGAGGACCAGGAACTGCGACATGAGGCTTCCCAACTTTCACTCGAACAGCCGTTATCTGGGGGAATTTCTCCAAGGTAGTCGACGTGATGTGTTCTGCCACTGCCTCTAGAAGATTCTTGGGCGGTCCTTCCACGACCCCCTTAACTATGCTGTCGATTAGACAGAAAGTTAAACTGGGAATGGTTGAGACAATCAATGAACTCAAGATAAGTATAATACTGCTATATTCCTCATGATAAACCAAAACCATGGCCCACATTAATAAGTTCAATGGAACATAACATGCAAGTAGATTTGATGAGTGGGACAACAAAACATTGGTTCAGAAAAGGGAAAGTATTTGAAGGCAAGAACATGGCGAGCAAATCAACTTTCACACGGATGACATTCGTCAAGGCATTTTGACTATCGCTACTAAATATGCATGAAGTGACTCACCGATAGATGTCAGTGTAACTGACAGTATCAGACAACACGTCTGACTTTCCAGCTGCCTGCAGATCCATCCAAGCATCAACATCAACCAAAAATTTCTGACCCAGTTTCCTTTCTTCCACCTTCACCCCATGGAAACCATGAAACAACAAGCCTCTCAATATGAGCTTGTCACCCCTCAACACCTCATCCATCGACATTCCTAACAAAAACGACATCAATAGGCTTACCAGAGAAACATGCTAATAAAATCATTAAAGAGTAAGGTCATTTCTACTTGAGCAATAGACAACAAAAGAAAATTAAAAAAATGGTAATTTGCTTTAACTTCCAAATACTCATCATGATGATATTGACTAGTTATCAGCAATCGCTACAATCTTCGGCTTCAAAGCTTGCCCTAGAGATATGCTGAGGAGTATAATCGTGCGAATGCATCAGGGAGAAAAAGAAACTATGTCACATCTCTAATTTCCAAAATCACTGATAGAGGTTCCATATGAGTATTATTAGCCTCATTTTCCCACACAGATACAAACTCATAGTATTTACTTCAACAGAAGAACTGAACTTTGACTTTGTCAACTAAAATTGATCAACCTATCCTTCGGTATCAACACCCATTTATTTAGCTTTTGCCAATTCAGCTGCCATGAAGTTCCAACAAAATCACGAGTTGTTTTTAGCACAACCACGAGGTCCATGAATCCACTTAACTAGCTCAGTGAATCAAAAAGAGAATAAGACGTTCAAACCCGATGGCCACCAATACCGAGGGGCGCTTTTTCTGAAAGAATATTACTCCAAGAAATTTGCAACAAGAAAGAGGAGCCCCTTGACCCACCCACGCCGTCTCTTCCATACAGGAAAGAAGCGTCAACTAACCACCCGACATTTCCACAAACACGTGGTGAGCATGAGAAGGCTCCAAACAGAAGGAAACAAAAACAACCGCGAGGCACCGGAGCAATACGGAACAGACCACCCCACGCTTTAACGTTCGGAAACACAAAAATTAGAAAGAGATGGGCAAGACCCATTACGTAAGACCGCTGGGAATGCAAGAAAACGAGCAACCCGGAATCAAAGAACAGCGAATCAAAAGCAAGAAAGCAAGCAGACACGCTAGGTGTACACCATATCCAGCAACGAGAGTTGCAAAAGGGAGGACATAACTACTTACTGATGTCGGAGCAGACAGATGAACCTTGCAAATCAACGATGATGTCGTCACCAACATCCACCGAATTGCCACGCTCGTGCTTGGAGGAATGAAGACTACCGCGCTTGGTTTTACCAGCTTGGGGAGTAGAAGATAGAGGCCGATCAGATGGGCTGGTGGGCCGGGCCTGGGATGATCCATGGGGATGATTATGAAAAGTTTCGATAATTTCCAAAAGACCCCCCGCCCCCCCCCCCCCCCCCCCAATTGGTCGCCTTATTTGCAAAAGACCCCCTTAGATTGAGACTTTCCCCCAAAATGCCCCCAAAGTGAATCATCGAGTTCCAATTGACCCGCTCCCTGACCTTGCCACGGTGCAAAGAAGGGGTGTCAAAAATTGAATCGAACCGAAAAATTCGGTTTTTTCGATTCGGTTTTCATTCGGTTCAATTCTCATCAAAAACCGAATTGTTTTTATCGATTCAGTTTTTATCGGTTAACCGAACCAAACCGAACTGAACCAATAAGAGCTTATTTCTTGGAAAAGAAAAATATATACAACAGAAAAAAAATGAAAAAAAAGATAAATGCAAAAACTGAAAATTGAAAACTGAAAACCAAAAATCGAAAAATCGAACCGAACCAAAATTTCGATTTTGTTCATATTCGGTCAGGTCTGATTTGGTTTGAAAGATTTTCCTAACGGTTCAGTTCGGTTCCTTTTTTCGAAAAAAACCGAACCTAATTGAACCGTTGTCACCCCTAGTGCTAAGAACCCATCGTCCAATGAGCTCATGACTATCACGTGCCCATTTCTAGTCAATAGGCTGGGGCATTTGCAACTATCCAAAATAATCTATTATTGCACATCTTGAAGAAAAGAACTTAATGTCATAGTTGGTTTTCATGGGCTCTCTATCTTCCAAAGGAAGAATGCTAGATCATTCTCCGAATCTGTGGCTCTTTATGTCCAACCCAATTGACTTGGCGATTGTAATAAGTTTCAATACTGGGTTCCACTTCACCAATTTGATGTCAGGCCTTTCTCTCTCCTTCACTCACTTGTCTTCCTTGCCAAGGTTCACTTCTCTAGTTAGTGAAAAGATATCTTGCTCATCAATCATGTACTTTTTGTGGGTGCATTTGATTAGTCACGGTCAGACTTCTCATTTCGCCCGTGCGCTTATTCAATGATAGCTTTGTTTTGAAAATTTTGTTTGAATAGGCATTTGAGGTGAGACCAGTTGATGATGACGTTGAATTTTAGAAGTGGGCTCTGCTTGGTTGGACATAATTCAGTGGAAAGAACATGTCTTGCCGGTGTTATGATTGGTGACCCTCTCCACTGTTCATATTGGAAACTCACTTTCTTTCAAAACATTTCGTTGTTACAAAACTGTGGAGGTTGTTTGGTGTTCATTTGAAGTTTCTTAAATATTATTTTCATAATTTTATCGAACTAGATTATTTAAAATACTTGACCTTGTAAAACTTGGACTTTTTAATCAACTAATTTTAGTTAGGTTGAATCACCGGGATTGAATTTTTAACGAAGAACTATCAAGGCCATCCATTCGGTCCGATTTCTAAATATTCGCGATCCGACACTTTTTTTATACCAAACCACATTTTTTTAAACATCGCCACACAGACTTTTCGTAGAAGTAAAAGTTGCATCAATTGGATATCACATGTTATGCTGATTCAAAATTTGGAAAAAAAAAATACACAAATATCATTTTTCAAAACTTTCCCTATTAAATGGTTTTCATTACCTCCTAATAGTCATCCTAGATTATAAAGAAAAAACAAAAGGTAACCCCAGCTTAATATATAAGCTTTAGTATATTTCGCGATCACGATAAACAAGACGTTGCAAAAAACATAAGCTTTTCTGGGATGAAATTATCTTGCCATACCCAATTAGACTAGCTTGATTATTTGCCGTTAATGAATCTTAGAATGATAGCATTTTTCTTGCTAGAGAAATTTTGAACAGATATGGACATGAAGTATATCAACCCTCGTTAGATTAGGCCATGTCGATGAATCATCTGGCATAATGCTCCTTAATTTCTTTTAAGACTTCGAAATGATTTATAGGAGAAGAGGAGCAACCTATACGAAAATTGGATAATCAAGTCAAAACCACAACCTTCGTCTCATTAGACAAGCGAACTCGCCATGGATAGATGTGCTCCCATTAGATTTAGGCCTAGAATTTAGGGATGCTTTATAGTGACAATCTTCTTAGTTGAATTGAGACTTTCGGACCGACTTTTGTGTTTAAATTAATGAAAGTTATTTACTAGTGTCCTCGAGATGTCAAATTGTAGAGCAATTGCCATGGATCACTGCTTCGAAACAATATATTCTCTTAAAAAGAAGATCTAGGCAAGAATGTATTTCCATAAAGGCAAAGCTCATGGGAAATTTTTTGGCCTTTCCTTCATTATATTAAACAATGTTGTCCAAAGGATTGTATTAATTTTGTGAGATTGTTATTCATGTTGATTCTTTTGATCAGGTAGTTTCAACGCGGCTTCAAGGCGTTCGCCTATTCAGACCCATTATGTTGCTGCAAGGATCAATAGAGAGGAACAAAACGCTTGATTTAACATATTGGATAATAAAATCACTGAGTTAGCCGCCTAATTTGCCCCATCCGCGAACATAGATCAAGCTAGTCTTATGACTGCAACCCCCAATAGACACGCCTGTGGCTACTCCTGAGTCTATAATCCCAACGTTACAGGGAAATTCACCAAACCAACACTCGTGGTGGTCAAGCTTGAACCCATCTCGGAAGCTATCTCCGCCTGAATGGAAGAAGAGAACAACAAAAGATTCACCAAACTTAAGGAGAAGCTTCAAGCCATTCGGGGATATAAGGCTAACATGATTGAGGAGGATCTGTCTAGATACACCAAAATAGACTTTCCTGAGAAGTTTAAGGTCACTGATTTAGCTAAATATGATGGCGATCCAAGATTCTCAGACACAATGATGATCTCAATTCCCTAGATGCTCAAATGCAACAATTGGGGTAGTTGCTCAATCAAATCATTTGAAAATATCTTTTCAACTTTGTGCAATTAGACGAGGTTGAACTAATCATTTGACCCACATTTCTGAAAAATCAAGTGACGAGCTTCTCATAGGTGCAAAAGTCAAATCGACAGGACATTAAATAGAAAAGTTATGATAGATCTAATTTATGGATGAAAAATTGCATGTATAATGGTCATATTTGTTCAAAGAATCCAATCTCTCAATGTTAAACATCTCATGGCCGAAAATTGCATGTGCTATGCACATGTAATTATGACGTGTTATTTTCGGTCACCGTGGTGAACGGATGGGCTTTGCTGAATTTTAGGGAAAAATTCAAAAAGAGGTCCAAAGTACCTTTACTTTTTCAAATAATGATCCAAAATGAATCTTGTTTCAAATAAGAATTTAAAGTACCATTATTTTCTCAAATAAAAACCTGAAGTAAATTTTATTTCAAATGAGAACCTAAAATAGTTATGTTTATTTCAAATGAGGGTATGAAATGGCTATGTCTATTTTAAACAAGCACTTAATTTTTTGGTGGTTAAAGGTATTTTTATCATTTCTCATTTTCACCTTTTTCTTCTTCTTTTTTTTTTTTTTTTTTTTTGTTCTTCTTCTTTCTCTTCGCCACTGGTTGGTCGCCCACCAATAGTGCCCACAGAGGGCTGGGCAAGGGTCACCTTCACTAATGAGGGCAACCCATAGCAGCCACAAGTAAGAGATAGCCTCGCTTGGGCAAGGCAACCCTCGCCATGGGGCCATCTATGAGGTCGGCCCTCACCGGCCGCAAGCGAAGCCAACCCTCGCCCGTGACTGACAAAGGCTGAGCAACCTCGCCGGTCACTAGTAAGGGCCGGCAAGGCCACCCTCACCAAATTTGGTAAGGGTTAACCTTGTTGTCATCGCTCGCTAGCAAGGGTGGTCAAGTCCTCACTTGGGGCAGGCAAGTTGGCCTCGCCCACTACTAGTGAGGGCTTGTAGCCCATCAGTGGCCCTTACCAGCGACTAGCAAGATCACCCAACCCTCATAGATGGCCCCACGGCAAGGGCCACCTCACCTACGCAAGGTTGTCCATCACCTGTGGCTGGCGTGGGTGGCCCTTGTTGGCATGGGCAACCCTCCATCACTTAGTCGATGGCCAATCGACCATCGATGAAGAGGAAGAAGAAGAACAAAAAAAAATGAAAAAAAGGGAAATGGCAAATGGCGAAAATATCCTTGATCGATTGGAAAATTTAGCCGGTCAGTGACCGACGAGGTCGGACCCTTATTTGAAACAACACAAGTCATTTCAAGCTCTTATTCAATGGCCCTCACCAGCCGCAAGTGAGGCCAACCCTCGCCCGTGATTGACAAAGGCTAGGCAACCTCGCTAGTCGCTAGTAAGGGCCGGCAAGACCACCCTGGTGAAAATATCCTTGATCGGTTGGAAAATTTAGCCGGTCAGTGACCAACGAGGTCAGACCCTTATTCGAAACAACACAAGTCATTTCAAGCTTTTATTTGAAATAACTAATGCCACTTAAGGTCTTTATTTGAAATAAAATCCATTTAAAATTATTATTTGAAAAAATAAGGGCACTTCGGATTTTTTTTGAAATTTTCCCTGAATTTTATGCTCTTATGGATTTAATCCTGAAAATTCTGTGAAGTTTAGGGACTCTACGATAAAACCCATTCAGCATTTCTATGACTAGGCTAATTTAAAATGCAATTTATGTGGGCCCATTATTATTTAATGCTACTAACACGCAAATGCAAACTATCATACTTGTTTTTACCAGTCAATGACAAACTCTAACCACTGGGATTTGCCCCAGTGGCCACCTTTCTAATATGAAAGGGGAAGGTGAGGGGTTCAAATCCCCACCTTCTTAGGAAGGGATGGGGTGGAGACGAGTAAGTTTCAGAAGTGAGTTTCGACTCCCACGCCCTGCAAGAGGCAGGGCAAAAGTCTGAAAGTGAGTGTAGAGTAGGCATAAAGTAGGACTGATAAAAAAAGAAGAAGGACAAACTCCTCAATTTCTTATACAATATGAAAAGAGGTAATTAAAATTTAGGTGTCTAACCTCGTGGTTATGAAAAAATAACTAGAGATGCACGAGGCCACTCTATTAATTGCAACAAGAGACGTTTAAAACGAAGTTCTTCCACATCCTATACTTTTTGAGTATCCTCACGGGGATCTATTTAAGAAAGTCATGTCATCGAATCAAAATGTACCCCAAGCCTTAAAGGATGTCCCACATGCAACTTCAAAACCACCCGCTATATTAGTGCGACAGGGGACATCAACCTTCTATCATCTCACTTTTTGTCAAAGCTGTCGGACTCTTCTAAAGATGCAGCGCATCGAATTCATGTATATCAAAATATTTAAATATTAAACTACTTATTTTAGAACGATCGACATCGGTCTCACAAAAATCTCACAAGATGTCATAGTAGAAGCTACTTCTTTTTACTCAAATCTATAGGCATGTCTTTCCAAATTAACTGTTTATGGTTCTTGTAAATGCTTGAAACCCTTGATGATTCCGGCCAATCAATGTTGATCCGTCTTCTATAGGATTCGGAATTTCCTTTGGCTGAGTAACTATCCTTCTATCTTTGCGAAAGGCAATCTAGATCATTGACCAAGACTTTAATTCTCATTCCATAGATAGGTTGGGAAGACCACGAATACTTTAATACTTTAATATCTATTACAAGTAAGATTGACTCATCCAATATTATTTTACAGTCATCCCCGCTTAATGTAATTTGTTCGATTTTAGATAGCAAATCTTTGGCATTTGATAATGTGCCAAATTTAGATTCTTCGAATTTAAATTAATTAAAAGTTTCTTTTTCTAGAATATGGAAAAAAAAAAGTGATAAATAACCACGATCATCCATGTGTAACGCTTTCTTCAAATTGAAGCGTCAATCTTAACCACTGTTTGAATTAAGAGAAGAAGTGTTTTAGGTGTTAAACGGAAGAGAGAAGAATGGAAAAAATAAAAAAAATAAAACATTTTAAATTAGGTTTACGTTCAATCAGCCAATTATGCCTCTCTTTTTTCCTCCCTCCTTTTGCTTAACAATAGGTTGACCAGGTCGAATGAATCGGCAGAATTTTCCAAAGCAGCTTTTCAAGAGTTACTCGGAAGGAGGCACGGGCAACGAATGCGGGAAGCACGTGAAGAAGAAATGGAGAGAGCGGTGAGCTTGTACTTTGGTCTGTCCTGTTTAACCTCTTTAGCTCTCGTGACCAAAATCATTCGAGTCATTTCTAGACGCCTAGCTAAGAACCGAAAAATTTTCGTTCGACTTCAATCTCATTCCTGAAAGTTAGTAGAGCACTTGTGTCCTTATTAGTACATATATGTTTCGCATATATGTTTTTTATAGAAGTTATTTTGTAAAATAATTTTATAGATTTGTCATCTTAATTTTCCGACCATGGATTTTGAGCAGATTTTTTTTTAAATTTTTTTTTGTTTATTGGATATATAGAAAGATAAAAGAGCTGGTGAGTAGGCAACAATTAATGAATACATGCTATTCTATATGTCAAACTGATGAACCGCGTTTTTACTACATGGTCAAAGCAACGATCTAGAAAAGATATTGACATATCAGGCTGCACAATGGACGAAAGCTCCTCTTTACAGTGTAAACTTCCTGAGCTTCTGAAACAACCGCCTCTCCTGAGTAACTGTAAATTAGCATTATCATGATTCTCTGGCCAATTTTTCATCTGCATCATCAGCAATCGCTATTCTCGTCTCAGAGAATCCTCTGTGTCATTTCGGTGACATGTCAGGTAAATCTGTTGCCTCTCCATTATTACTAAGCATCGGCAAGCATGCCTACCAGTTCATCGAGTTGATTCTCCTGAGAGGGCGTCGCGGTCGGCGACTTTCCACGACTGGAATGAGATTCTTCACCAGCTGCATGAAACAGGACTCAAGTTTATCTTCAAATCAAAATCCAAACCAAGTGCACCTTTATGTCAGGATGAATTTCAAATTCAGGGAAACAAACAAGACAACAAAGTCACGAGATTATGAAGCATGTGCTGCACCTTCTTTTCTTATGATAAAATTCAGAATGATGAAAACAAACAATGCAACATTTTCACACAATATTCAGTATATATTAGACAAAAGAAGAGTCCTTTATCACGTCCTATAAATGCAACACTGGACCATCAGCACAGAAGTAACATAAAAAATAAATAAAATTCAGAGGATGTGAGGACTTGGCATTCAGTGATGCAAGAAGAACTTGGTTTTCCTCCCTTTTAGGTGTAAAATGATAAAGTTCCCATATAATTTATCATTCTTGGGGAATGGATTAGTGTAACACTCAACCACTGAAACACACAGACAGGATATTATGCTCGTTGTTGCCTTATTTCTGCTAATCCTTTCCACACAAGGTGACACTAAAACCTCTAGCAGCATCAGCTTCATTTGAGACTGAATCAGTAGCATCCAGTTTCGTTCAAGAAGATTAAAGGGCAATTAATTATATTTATGTATGTAGTCTATATCTATATCTAGACAGAAATGGCACATCTTGTCTGTGTTATCGTGATTCTCAAACTTTTGAAATATTCATGATAATAAGTAAACACAAGAATTTTTTTAACATTTTAAACAACATTTCGCTAGAGATAGCAATGCTCAACACATGCTCCAATTGTGTAGAAACTAGAAATTCCCTTAACCAACGGAGAAAATAAACTCAGTGTTACAGTGGCACACCAACGCAGTTTCTCATATAGAGCATGATAAGTCAGTTCTTATGTCAACAGATGGTAACACCTCTATATGACAAGAGGGCATAGACTATCATGCAAGAAACCTTCCAAGCACATTATCCATCACTCTATACTTCCTTATTTGAACAATTGTCTTAACAATGTTGCCATTATTTTTGCTTTACAAGGTCCACCAAATCAAAGTTAGCTGCACTTTTTACCAGGCAAAACTATCCAACATTTTGTAAAAGAATGTCAAGCAGAAGAAGACACGGCAGAGTCTTAAAAAACTCCAGCTTAAAATGATGAACAGATATTGCCATGGCATTTACCTGTTTAAGCCGCTCTTTGCTCTTCTCAGCCTGCATATAGTGCAGAGACTTCTTAGAACTCTCTCAATGAAGAATACTTATACTTATCTACATGCGTCTTTTTTAAGAAAGAAATTCATCTGCTTCATCATCACTAACCAATGATGAGTATGTTGTGGATGCAGACAACCTAAACTGGAGCATATATGTTAAGGCCGTCACAAGTTTCTCCAAGTGCCATAGTCATATATTGCTACTACCTCATAAGCTAGTTCTTAATTTCCCAGATAAATCGTCGTCCCTTTCAAGATTTTCTTTTCGACCCAAGTTCCTTCCCCATTTACAACGAATTAATCATCATAGCGTCACTGTCTGTTTCTGCTGAGGCTCCTAAAATGGCTGGTGTTGACCGAAGCTCTGATGGAATAAGAAATCGATGATGGAACATAATCCTGTTAGGTGCTACCTTTTACAGTATGACTATGAAAAGAGCTGCCATCAGTTGAACGAAAAGAGCCCCCCAATGAACTTTGTATGAATATTTTTACTCAATTTGATCAGATGGCCAGAATCGATGGGAGTCCTAATTTATACAAAGCATACCTCTTCCCTCAAAAGGCGCGCCTTTTCCTCCTCCAATCGGGTCACCAAAGATTCTAATTCAGCTGTATATGCCTGAAAAAGCAGAAAGAAAATTGTCAGGATTCCTCTTCTGAAATTAAAACGACCGCAGAGATAAGCAATCATTCACCTTAGACAAGAAAAAAAAAATTAACAGTCCCAATGTTTCTGGCAACGGAGGCCATTACAATGTGCGCGACAGATGGAAGAAAGACAAAAAAGAGATGGCGAAGGCAATGACATCAACCAGCAAGCAACTTGTCATCGTGTGTATACAAAGTTCACAGCAGAAAAATAGGAATTAAAAAAAAAAAATAACAACAACATTGGGAGTCGGACCAATTAACGTAAATGTAACTGGATTGCTCTGAGGCTGAGCTACCGTTTCACAACGAAAGTCACACTGACCAGACTAAAGAAACGAGTTTTTCACCAACGCTGGATCCGTGTGAAATTGGAAGAAGCAAGAAGTGCATAAAGGAGTAGGGGAAGACCAGATAAAATTACCTGCTTGCGTTCCCGGGACCTCGCCGCCGATTCTCGATTCTTGATCATCCTCCTCTGCTTCTGCTGCGTGGCCTTATCCACCGGTTCCTCCACGGCCCTTCTTTTTCCTCTTCCGACCACCAGTCTCCCCTCAATTCCGCCATTGTTGTTACTAACGCCGCCGCCCACGCCCACGCCCACGCCCACGCCCACCCCAACGCCCACCGGCCCCCCCACCTGAATCAAATGCCCGTTCAAGTCGCCCGCAGCCTCCCCGCAGTAACCCCCTGCTCCTCCGCCGCCGCCGCCACCAATCCTCACGTCCTCGTCCCTCACGGCCCCGTTCTTCGTCAGGAAATCCTCCAGCGTCATCTCCTCCTCTCCCCTGCCGCTCGCCCCATCGCTCCCCGCCACGATCTCCTTCCACACCTCGTCCACCGTCTTTATCCCGCCGCCGTCCCCTCCCCCGCCGCCGCCCCCGCCCGGCATCCCCGCGCCGTCGCCGACGACCCCGACGCCGCCGTGGCCGAACAGCGAGTGATCGGGAGTGGCGGGGCTGTCATCGGAGTAGATGTTCTTGAGGAGGTCGTCCATGGTGACCGTGCCGGAGCTATCCGCGGCGCTGGCGTTCGTGCTGGCGGCGGCGGCGTGGCTGCTGCTGCTGTGGTGGTGGTCCCGGAGATCGGAGATCAGGGCGGAGAGGGAGGATGATATAGAGGACTGGAGCGGCAGATCCTGATTCCCTCTCGACGACGTCGTCGAGGTCATCACCTTGGACGACGCCATGGCCGGGAAAGGCTGCGCGTATCGCTCGGCCTCGACTCAGCCCGGCGGTCTCCCGATTCTGTTTTCCCCCCGGGCGACTCGGTAACGAAGCTCAATCCCTCGCCGGCGGCGACCTCGTCCTACAACGGCCGCGAAGGCGGCGGCGATTCCGATTCCGACGGCGGCGCGGCCGATCGCCGCGGCGGAGAGATTTCTAGAGAGAGAGAGAGAGTCGGGAGCAGTTGGAACGAGAAGGAGAGAGGAAGTTGCGCCTTGAGGGGAGTTCGGGTTTTCGCTTGGGAAGGATTTATAATAAGCACGAGAACGGCGCCGATGCTCTTTGCCGCATTTATCGCCTTATTTTATTTATTTTATTTATTTTCTTTATTTTCTTTACTCTCTATTTTATGATTTTATAAAAATTATTAATTTTGGAAAATACTCTCTCTTTTTTTTTTACCCGAGGACCGCCGTACAGCCAGCAGCCAACGACGTAAACCGGAGACGGTGGCGTAGGAACCCACCTCCCACGGCGTCACAAATAAGTCGTGTAATGAGGGCAAGAAGTTTCGAATCTCTACCCTTCTGGCTGAGGGGTCAAGGTGCGAACTAACTCATCCATTACGAGATGGGTTGGAAAATACTCTTTTTGGGTCAAGAATTTTGAGCGATTTTGAATTAATAAAATCCAAAGTCTAACGGCTCAAAAAAGAAAAAAAATCGAATCATGAATTTAAAGTGAAAGTTGATTCAGATAAGCACTTACTAGATCATTTTTTAGTATCGGATACGAGCCATTTATAGCTTTGACATCCCTTTCTATTGATTTTATGAGTAGAGATATACTTTGCTTATGAGTCAGCAATTGATCGTTATCCTTCTTCAAAATGTTGTGGTTTTCCAAAGATATATATGTAATATGACAAAGCACTTTAAGCCGGAGCAATACTGTCCTAATCATATGAATCAAATCATCTATAGAACATGATTGCTTTGTTGGGAAATAGATGGATCTTTTAATGACGCGTGGTATTTCACTACGTGTATCGACGTATTTCAATCATCAATACACATCCTGTAATACTCATCGATGGTTGAGAACTAGTGGTGGCATCAGCAAGAGCGTCACGTGGCACGCGGCTAGAGAGAATGTCGATTGACGATGAAGCATTGACTCAATTCATGCATTTTGACGTAATGTGCAATGTATATATACAATATCATCTCTTAACTTTTAGTGTATAGTCAATTTAGCTCCTTAATTGCATGGAAATATTTGACATTGACAAGATTGAACTTATGGATTAGATTAAACGTATTAAAAAATTATAAATTATATTAAACAAACTGAAAAAATTCAGATATCAGGTCACGCGTTCTCATCGATGCACCGACTTCTGATACGTGCAATCGACGGTTGAGAATTCGATCGGCGGAGGGAGATCCCATCCGGACGGAAGGGCGCGATGGTAATTTCGCCGGGTGGCAGCAGGGGGAGGGGGGGCCCCACAATTTAAGAAGAGTCTCGGGGAGACTTTCGGCGAGGTTCGTCCTTTGGTCAAAGTCTGGTTTTACACGGAGTCGGCGGGATTGCGGATGAAGACACGACCCGGCGGTGCTGCTGCTGCTGCTGCCCCTTTTTTTACGGCGAAACAAAAAAAACAGTAAAGGCGAAAGCGCGTTTCGTGTTTCTTTATTCATTTTATTTCTCTTTTCTTTTTCGAATTTAGGATGATAAAGAAATCGAATGAAAGAGATTGTCCATTTCGAAAGAGTCAAAAAGAAAATATGCTATGATATGTTAAAGAGAAGAAGGAGGAGTTTTTATGGGTTTTTGTTTGTATTTGTAGCTTGGCGAAAGAAGGAAAAGGATTTTACACGTTTGGTATCTTTTTGTTTTTTTGAAATTTGTGAACTCTAGTTTCTTTTATTCAAAATTTTGTACATTGGAATTGTAGTGACTAGAACTCCAGGCTTTCGTAAAAATAACATTGATTCGGGTAATATGGGTAAAAAAGATTATATCTTCGTGTAATGTTCTAATAATTCATGTTAAAGCACCACACGTGTGACGTTTCTATCGGTTATTTCCTCCTTTACAAATTAACTTAAAACTTTCATATTGAACGTTTTAATAGGATATCAAATCCTTTAAACGTCCTGTCCTATGTGCCATTCCTAATTTGTTCTTTCAGCCCATTCTAACAAGATATCAAAGTTCCCGAACATCGATTCTCACTCATTGTTCCTAATTTGACTTGCATGTGCAGAGGATTTCATGTGGGTTTCAAGTTCCTAAAGCTAATATGCCTATGAGCTTTATATTTTTCGTCATGTTAGTTTAAGCTTTCGAGCTAGGCATTTTAAAAATTGGGTTTGTCCATGAAAAACTTAAGCAGCAAGGAAAAGGCCTGCACAAAGGGAAAGTGGGGGTTTGGAGAAATCGATGCAAGGATAAAATGGTCATTTCAGTATGGAAAGGTGGACAAGAAGATAAGACAAGTAGGAGAGAGAAGGGGTGCGTTGACTTTTAGCGTTGACTTTCGTGGCCTCGTTGAGATTGCCGCCCGTCTGGTGACGCAGCCCCTTCGATTCGTTTGGCTTCATGCGGAAAGCAATGGAGTGACATCGACCGCGGTCGTTGCGGTCGGTCTGTGGGCGGACGGCTGCGATTGGAACTCGCCACCAAAAAGGCAGATTTTAACTGAAGCGACGACGTTTTCAACAAGGCACGCCGGATCACGTGCCGAGATGCCGGGCTTTGTCGGGTCCGAAACGGCGATAAGGGACCGGCAAGCACCGAATCTGATTCAATTTGGAAATTGGACTGGATCACCCTTGGATGGACCAATTGATCGTGGGTTCCTGAAAAGAATAGTTTGATTCTCTATTTGAGCAAAGATTAAGTTCGATGTGATCCTAAATTAAAATGTCTTTCAGCGGGTTTTGAAATCTCTTTTCAAAGGGAAAAGAAAAAGCTTTTGCATCTACCAAGAATTGAATCACGGTACACAACATTAATAAACAATATAACACTTAGCTAACATATGTTTTTGTAGTGAATTGGTGCTTTTGTTGTTGTTGTTATAATCGTAAAATGATTCAATGTTGATCGATTCAGTTCCTAATTTCGATCATTTGAAATCGGGAGTCATAAGGTTAGTTCTTGATCGTAATTCTACAATCCGTTTGCTTGGAAATCAACCACCCCCATGAAGGGAAAAGTAGTGTAATACTTTCTAGAGTGATACCGTAATACTTTCTAGAGTGATACCATAAGAGTGTCATAATCTCTACTTAATATGTGAATCCAAGATTAAAGAGAGGTTATCAGTCAGCAGCACTTGCGATTCAGGTAGACGAGCCTTGTCACTATGATTAAGGTGCTAAAGGTTCAAAGCACATTCATCAAAACAAGACACGCACTTGGGATATGAACACTGCTTGACACATTAGCGAAAATTTTTCCAAATATAAAACTAATTCTTGAGAATTGTCAAAATGTTTATGTTATAAATTACGCCTTCATCTAATAGCTTTTCAAATAGTTAGTTACGGACCTACAAAATTTCACATAATATCAAAGAAAGAGGTGTTGAGTTCAAATTTTTTAGGCTTCTAATTGCATCCCAGTTACATATTTTCACATTTTAGACTTAATCTAATATATATATTTAAAATAGTTAGTTGTGATCCCACAAAATTTCATTAGAATTTTATAAGCTACTCCATTAATAGTTATGCCAACCTTGTAGAGCACACAACCTGCATACCATCTCTTTCAAGATTTTCCTTTGAAACGAGATTTTAGTGATTTTCCTTATTAAGGTATTTAATTTTTTCTTCTAAGATGCGCGCCAATTTATCAGCGTTGGTAATTGTGATTGGGCTATCTGATTAAAGTTCAAGGCCTTGGACTCTGTTAAATGGGCCAATTAATCAGTGATTAGCCCACTAATCCAGGGAGAGAGAAACGTTCTTTCCCAATAAATCCGTTTTTGCTAGACCTTCTTCCTCCGCCTATACCGTAAGTAGAAACAATATGGGCCGTTCGGGGGGGGGGGGGGGGGGGGGGGGGGTGTAGGCCGTAGGGCGGGCACAGAGGCATTTCATATGTCTATCACGTCAAGAATTTGGACCGATTGATGGATCATATATATCGGTCACATCAAGGATTTAGACCAATCAGCCAATCAATCGTATTACTTACAAAACACATTTCTCGTCTCGTAAGACGCTTTGATAGATATTGCATGAAATACCATCTCCCAATTAAGAGTATCGTGAGCACCTTGGGAGCTCAATTGGCATCCACTTCATCCGTGGTAAATAAAGGCATGATGAGATTCATTAACAAACAATCGGACTGAATATACGTGTAATGTACGTGTAATAAGCGTGCACGTGCGATATACTTCCTCGAAAAATATGATGGGAAGATGTGTTTGGAGCAGTCAATAAAATTGGTTGGAAAAGGGCAGAGAGATGTCGAAATCGAAATCGAATGCTTGAACAGATAGACCCACCTGATGTAGAATCTAAATCGAAGGTCTGCGTGTCGTCGTATCTATGCTTCTCGAAAAAGTGAGAGCTACACTAAGTTGCCTACACCTTACATCTAGAAGCTCGTAAAGGGGATAAGAATAACACAAAAGAATATCAGACAATGTAGGTTCATTTTTCAGGGAAAGCTCAATTTTTTTTGGAGTCAGAATTTAACTGTACTCTGCAACCTTTTTATCCGCAACAAGAATGTCCAGTAGCTATCATCCATTCCAAAAGGCGCTCAATGTCCATGGCAACTACTATATGGAAAATGAAAAGTCAAGAGAGCAAGTCAGTATGGACATAGGATATGGATAACTATACATAATACGCATGAAATAGAGAAAAAGATAGTTTTAAGGATAGACTATTCTCAAATAAAGCTATTCAAGGTAAGATCAAGCAAGATTAAAACAAAAGGATGAGCGCGACGTCCCGAAACTAAACATAGATCTCGCAAACAAAAGAAGTCAATGCTTTGAAGAATCGGCATAGGCCGTGCAGTCTTCCGCATTACACCGGGACAAGCTAGGTTCCATCACCCAATAAAAAAAAAAAAAAAAACCCATTTATTCTCTTGCCTACTCCTGTCAGGATTATTTTTACACGTTAGTTGTTTCGATTTTCAAAAGAAGTGTTGGGATAGCAAATTTTTACAAATCAGACCGAATACATGTGATAAACGTGCAACATATGTGCACAATCGAAGAAAATGATGGAGAAGATGTGTTTGGAGCAGTCAATAAAATGGGTTGGGAAAGGGCAAAGAGATGCCGTAGTCATATGCTTGAATAGAGAGACCCACCTGATGCAAAATCTAAATTAAAGGTATGCATTGGTAAAGTTGATGTATTTATGCTTCTCGAAAAAGCGAGGGGCAAAGAGCATTAGAGTGTCTATTCTACATGCCTGTTGGGCAAACTAGATCACAACATCGCACAATAGCATGTTACGGATGCATTCAGTTGGATAGAAGATGTCCCATCACGCAGCAATGTTGTGGTGGTGTTCACAATGTCATCGTCGCACTCGTCAGGTATGCCGGCATCGTTCTTGATTTGGGCCAACCGAAGTGCAGCCTCCTCCCCAGATATGGAGGTCTTGGTGAGGATGGGCTTGACGAGGCCTAGGCGTCTACGCATGATGAGCCTGTTAGGTGATTCTAGCATGTGGAGAAATATAAAAGCAAGCACAAGTACAGCTGAAGGGATTGCTTCGGTAATAAGCATCCCATGCCCTACATGGTTGAGGTGGAGATTGGAGAGAATATAATTGGATAGATTGCCGAATAGGGTGCCAATGCTAATACACACCTAAACCGTGGAAACAAAAAAATGAAAAGATGTCAGAAAATTAGGGAAAAATAAATTATTACTTTAGTTAGGGGGTCAAGATGCCATTGGGCAATATATTAAAAAAAAAATTGAAGAAAGTGGGGAAATGATCATTGCAAATGGCAACCTCATGACCTAAAAAGCTAAGTTTTTATTTTTCTCGGCTGGTTCCCACCTATCTGCTCCATCGCCGCCCCCTCTATTCCCCCTCTCCCCCCAAAAAAATAAAACCCTTAATTTTCTTGCCCTCTCTCGCCATGATCACTTTTGCACATTATTAATTTCGATTTTCAAAATAAATGTTGAAATAGCAAATTTTTAAAATCAGACCGAATACACAATACAATGTACATGCTATACACTTGCAACATACGTGCGATAGTAAATCTATGAAGTTATACATGCTTATTATTAACTAAGGATGAAAATATATCAAACTGTCGAATAGCTTGAAGATATTGACAACCGCCCCATTAATCAAGAAATAACTAATGGGAGCTGTGAAGAAGATGAACTGCATCATGAAAAAAAATTGTAGAAAGGGAAGATACATAACACATTCCACAGCGAGGCTAATGAACTTCAATTTCAAGATGTCAGCAACTGAACCATCTGACAGTTCTTGAGCTCTTTCACAGACACTGCAAAGCATGAAGGATCAAAGCAGAACTTGTACGAAGAAAGGAAACTCACAGTTCCTTCTAGCAATTTCAGTGATGCCTAACACCCTCCCCAGAAACATCTCAGCCAATATCTACGTACTCCTGCACAAAAGTTCCACTTAGATAAGCAAAATCTCATGTATGTTATAGTAACGGTGGAATATCTATAACTTAAATCTCTGGGGAAAATTATCAAAAAAGTCATAAACCTATTGTAATTGTGCCACTTCAGTCCTAAACTTTTTTTTTTGGCCAATTTAGTCTTAAACATTTTGTTTTTGTTCTAGTTCAGTCCGTCCGGCCATGCATAATCGGAAAAATCTGATGTGGCATCCTAGTCAGCGCCAGTCGGCGTTGCTAATGCTAACATGGCACCGGAGAGCAAAACGTCGTCATTTTGCTTTAAAAAAAAATAAAAGCCAAAGAGAAAAAGCAGAAGAGAAAAGGGCCCGAAGAGAAAAAGCTGTGGGGTTGGCTGGGTTATTTCCCAAAATCAAGCAGGGAACCCTAAATTGAGAGGATCTTCCTTTCATTCATGGTGCCCAACATTGATTCTTGGTGGATGCCTCCGTTCAACACCTCCATCGAAACCCTTTGGCCTCCGCTCGCCCAACGCCTCTGCTCGACGCCTCCGTCCAACCCCTCCAGCCAACGCTCGCCCAACGCCTCTGTTCGAAGCCTCCATCCAACCCTTCTGGCCGACGCTTGCATGACGTCTCCATCCGACATGTGCGTTAGCCCGACACCTCCATTCGATGCTCGGCTCACCCAACATCTTCATTCGACGCTCGCCCGACGCCTACATCCGACGCTTGCTTAGATTCACCTGCTTACTTGACGTTCACTGAACGCCTTCATCGTCTTCTTGAAATTGCGGTGCTTTATATTTATGTTGTCTTGATTTCACTTGAATTTTATTTTAAATTTCATTGACATGGGTTTGTCGCAGTAATGGGTTTGTGGTTGTTGAACTGGATGGCCGGGCAAATTGCTAACATGAGTTTGTGGATGGTCTTGTATAAAATGTCTCTTTCTCGCCTAGAATTTTTGGTATTGTTGCTGCTTTTGGGTCATTTGGGAAGAATATATTACTTTGAGTTGCTGCCTTTGGTTTAGATTGACAAATTTCTTTAAGTATATGGAGTTCCTAATATACTTCTCGTTCAGATTTTCCAAAGCTCGTATGGATCACCTAAATCTCATTGCAATTGCAGCAAGTTTGGCCTGCCTACGTTGTGGATTTTATATTTACTTAGAGGGATTTTGTATATATTATCCATGAGCATAGATGTCATATGATCTGATCATGTTTTGAATTCAATCTGCATTAGCTCCTTCCAATCCTGAATGCCATATGATCTGATCATGTTTTGAATTCTCGATACTGATGCAGTCATTCTTATAAGAAGACTGAGAGCATAATTATTATTTTATTCTTGGTATCTAACTATGCTTTTTGTTGTGTTGATCATGTCCACGCTGACTGATGTTTTCAATTGGTTGGCCGGCTCGACAACAGTGCTGTCTCATCAGCCGGTGCCAAGTTGGCATTCAAGTCTAATGAAGAAATAGAACTTCAAGTGAGGTCCATCCCACTGGATGAAGTGATACTAGAGTCAGAACCGGTTCTTCTCGTCAAAATAGATGTTCAAGGCTGGGAGCATCATGTTCTGAAGGGGGCCGTGAAGTTGCTGTCGAGAGAGGTAGGCAAGGCACCGTATTTGATTTATGAGGAGGATGAACGGTTGTTGCAGGCAAGTAAAAATAGTTATAAAGAGATTCGAGAATTTCATCACTCTGTTGGGTATCGTCATTGCACCCAGCATGGTACAGACCAAACTGCACCAAGAACAGCCAATAGTGGATTAATTTACCTTAACCTTGTTGATGTAAGATCACTGAGTCAAGCATGAAAAGGGACAATTCTTTAGCAGACTCCTTTGTGAGAGTTTTGCCTACCCTTAAACAGAACTTCCTCTCAACTCTAGATGGATAATTAGATTTGGAATTGTAATGAGACACATTGTCCATTGAAGGAGCCAGTTATTGAGCAAGTGAGGAAGCACATATACATTATGGTTTTCTCTTGGAGTATAGTTAGGGTTGTATCCGTCACCATTAGATCTGCCACACCCAATTTGTTATTATGTTTATTTATTGCAATTCATGCTTTGTATTTGTAGCAAATGACCTTGTGATTTGCGAGCAAATTAACTAAAGAACTCACCTTTTGTTTGTCACTAATTATGACCCAACCCCGTCCATATGTGTCAAAAATATTAAGATCATACATCAAATTTCTTAAGAACCACGTCCAGATGTTGCTACTCTCAACTCTAACAACCACTCAAGCAATTGGGAATATCTGATTATTTGCATCCCTTCCAATAGCACATAAGATCTGACCTTGACAAATTCATTTCAAGAAACAACCATCTAACCCCACAACTTGCCTACATCCCACTAAGGAATCCTTTCTTACAAGCAGCAAAGCAAATATACATTCTTTCAAAAAATGCCTTGGAGTGCATATCTGGCTTTTCAACCTTCAATGTAATAGTACTCCCAGGATTTTTCTCCCTAAGCTCCTCCGCATAATCCCACAATTTAGCATATTCCTTCTTATAGTTTCCCACCAACACTTTATTAGCAAACAACTTAGTCTTCGTACATTGAGTTATGCTTACATCTAAACCCAACTATTCCTTGATTAATTCCTTGAAAGCAATAGTTTTAATAGTTGGCATTGCTTTTATTGTAGGAAGATAATAATTTGCCAACCAAAAACTTGTCACCCTCATATTTTTGAAGCAAATGTTACAAGTATGCTCTGAATGTAAGGTCTTGACATGAAATGATCCAGAACAAGCATCAACAGAGCTAGAAATCTTCCAAGGACAACTCTTATTAACACATTTTGCTCTAACAAACTTCTTATCATTCTTTGTAAATTTTATCTCTCTACGTTCAGTCACTGAGTACTTTTTCAAAGTATCTTTAAATTGGCTACTACTATCAAATGTCATAACCACGGTAAACACGGGCACATCACAATTAGGATTATATCTTGAAAACCTACTTCTATTTCTAGTAAAATCATCTTCTCCCTCTACATCAGACCCCAAACTGTCATAGGCATCTACATCATAATACTCTGTCTCCTAACCAGCTTCAACATCAACTCCACTATTCACATCTAATGGTTGAGATGATACTAATGCTGTGGATGGTTCCCCTATAATCAGATCCTTTGTAATCCTCCCACGAAACTCAATTATATTCTACCTTGCTTCTAGAAGCTCTTCATTATCAATATCATCATCATCAGTCCAAAATCTTACATTGCCAAGAAAATTTGTCTCATCATCATTATCATCATCTAGAATATCCCCCTCTATGTCAATAAAATTACCTTCATCAACTAAGTCATTAGGATCTAAGTCATCCTCATGCTCAATAATTGTCTCATTCGCTAAACCAATATCATTGCGAGCACCCACACTAATCCCTTGACCAACACCCTCACTTGGGCAAGCATCATCACCCTCACCACCCCCGTGACTAAATTCCTCACTCGGACTAGCATTCTCACCATCACCGTCACCCACACCCACACCCACACCAACCCCTTGACCATCACCCTCAACTGCCTCATCGATTGCAAAATTTTCTCCATATATCTCAATTAACCCATGATGCAAATAATTGAAAAGTAAATCAATGACATTGCTCTCATTCCATATATATCCCAACCCATCTTCTAGAGACTTTCCAGTAAACTTAAAATAAAGTTTTTCAAATTTACAATTTACCCCATTCTCAATATCTCTAATGAAGCTTTCATAGCTCCTTGAACCGATATCAAATTTTACCAAATCAATCTTACCCCAACATATTCAAGCATTGGGCGACGGTAAAAATTTTCACCACGGAAAAGGCAAGCCCATGCCAACTTGTCACTTATCTCAACCCTACACAAAAGAACGCAATATATGTTGTAAGAAGCCACATAATGAAGATTTTAACATGAATGGCCAAAAGTGCTAAATAAATATAAAGAGTTTGACTTGAGCATAAGTGCGAAATCCTTCCTGTCTCATAATTACAGGTGAAATTTCTCTCTAATTTACAGGAATTAACTAGTTCAATAAATATCTAGTACGTATGATACAAGAGTTCAAGGTGAATAGTGGCATAAAATTAGTTTGCTTTCAAGTTAGATATTTGGTTTGTATAGCTACTTGAAGTCGATGCCACAAATCTTAGGGCTAATAAAAGAAAATTTTCTCCCATAGTAGACGTGATCTTGTTTTTTTGCAACTAATGAAGGAGAAAAAAGACCATGATGCTAGGTTCTTTGTATATAGATATAGCAGGTCAATGTATTACAAGCAGCATGAATCACAAGGCTTTAATTTTAGAATGTTACTTCATATTATCTCAATTCTTTCCTACCATCACTTCCATGGATATCGTCTTTTGGTTTTTCAGGATTTTTTACAGTAGTTTCATTGTTTAGGCAGCTGAAGAGTGTACTTCTATGCTTAAACTTTGAAGTTAATTTGCTCAGAATCACTGATTTACTTTCAGTTTAAAACCAAACGGTTGGTTTGTTCAACGCACGCAAAGAAATAAAATAATTTGGGAACACGACAAAGACAATCATGGAGACAAAATAATTTGGGAACACGACAAAGACAAACATAGAGATAAAACATAGTTTAGGACCACGACAATATACCTTTTGACAAATTTTGATTGACTTCATGACCACCCGCCACGTAGCTCACCACTTGCCGACAACACAATCAAATTGGGACCACCTCACTTGCTTGTGTTTGCTGTGGATGAACAAATCGGGTCAAGTTGTGGGTGAATCGAGTCTTCGGGTCTTTGGGTCTCTCATCTTCTCAATTGTAGCAACGAACGAATTGGGTCAAGTTGTGGCCGAATCAGGTCTTTGGGTCTTCAGGTCTTCTCGATTTGGGCAAGAAGCGACGAACAATGGCGTTGGCCAAAAAGGGGCTTGATTCACGAAGGGTATTGAGGAAATCGCAAGACAATATCAAATCAACTCAAAATCTACAAAAATTTCGGAGGAGATCTCACTAGGGTTTTTTAGATGATTTTGGAAAGAAGCAAGGAGCAACCGCACGACTTTTCTCTTCTGCCTTTTCTCTTTGGCTTTTATTTTTTTTAAAGCAAAATGACGACGTTTTGCTCTCCGGTGCCATGTCAACATCGGCAACGCCGACCGGCACTGACTAGGATGCTACATCAGATTTTTCTTACTATGCATGGCTGGATGGACTGAACCGGAACAAAAACAAAAGATTTAGGACTAAATTAGCAATAAAAAAAATTAAGACTAAATTGGTACAATTGTAATAGGTTTAGAACTTTTTTTGTAATTTTCCCTAAATCTGTGATATCTAAATACAATACACAACTCGGACAAGATTAGAAAGGGCAAAGAAGCCCAAAATCCTGATTACCAAGAAGATGAATAACGCTCAACTCGAGATTCTCATCCTCAGCTCGTAGATATCGATGTTTTGGCTCTGTCAATAATATCTTGCGGCACGAGAACCTTGTGATGATTCAAGCTTTTTCCGCTTGTAGCCAGTGAACCCTCCCCAATGCTCCCACACTCGGATCTGGAAAAGCACTACACAAGTGCCTGATTTTTTTATGCACAAGTGCCATCGCACACCTTAAACAAAACGAGATGCGACAGAAAAGCTCTATATTAGGTAATTCGTCACTCTATTTCATAAAATCTACAACTCTTAACGCTTGTTTGATTGCAAAAGGTGGGAGAGGAGAATGATGAGACTTAATGCGTGCCTGGTACATTAAAAATAGTGATTTCAATCAACTAAGCAACCCTTATTCTCTATAGTTGCGATTCATAAGCAACCATTACGCATGATGAGGATCGCAAGCTCAGTTATTCCTTAAGAGTAACTTCCCTGGTTTACATATGACCCAAAACATGATTTATAGGTTTAAATGAGTTTTTGACCTGTTTT
Source organism: Eucalyptus camaldulensis (assembly GCA_019915185.1). NCBI lineage: Eukaryota > Viridiplantae > Streptophyta > Magnoliopsida > Myrtales > Myrtaceae > Eucalyptus > Eucalyptus camaldulensis. The sequence goes on from JAHSVA010000001.1 coordinate 12,106,786, forward strand.
CCCAAAATACATAAAGTACACAACTCAGACTTTTGGTACACCATTCTGGGAAGATTACGAACTAGCTTCTTAGACGATAGTTTAGCAATCTATTTCATACTCACATGTCCAAGCTTGCAATGCTAGAGATATGCTTCATCTTGAATTGATATAAGAAATTGAGAGCTCTCTAGACTTATGTCCAGAAGATAAATATTACCATGTCTTTGCGCAGTGAAAAATTGAGAGAAGTCTCAACTAACTAGAGAGCAAACATTTTCTTGGAAATTGATTCTAAATCTTGTATCATATAGCTGACTTATGCTCAGAAGACTATAATTCAAACTTTCATCAAAGAAACATTGTTGATAATCAAACATCCAATTCTCATTGTTTCATGTCAAATAATTTTTCTTTTGTTGTTCCCACTAAACGAAACATTTTCTCCTTTTTGTTTTTCTAATTTTACGAAATTGCTTGAATCTCCAGTCATATGTTAGAACAGCCATTGTTCAAGTATCATTTGCTTTTCCTTTTAACAATAACCTATAATAAAAAGGAAATCTCAAATTTTCTTTAGTACCCAAATTTTTTCGGGTCAGTTAGTTTTAAAAATAGCCTTTGTTCAATTTTGCTTTAACGGGTTTCCAAATTTTAGGATATTCATTTTCAAAATATTCTGAACTGTTATACTTAGTACATTTAAGCACTCTAGACAACAAGTTCTACAAAAACATTTTGAAAATGATTTTTGTAAAATTTTGAAAGTCTGTGTCTAAGTCTCTCCTTAACTTTAGGAAAATTGATAAAAAAAAATACTTTATTTATTCATACCCAAACCGGATTTGTTATAATAGGTATTTGAGCTGAAAGGATTTTCTCTAAAGTTTTTGATCATTTAGAATACTTTATAGAAATATCGGAAATCTTCTTTTTCAAACATTCATTTTCTTTTGAAAGAGAATTAGTATGTTCTTTCAAATCATCAAAATCTTTTTTTAGATTCTCAAACTTTTTTCTCCAAGAATTATCCTATTGCCTGAGTTTTGAATTTTCCCTTTTTTAATTTGGAGATCCCTTTAAAAGAATATATGAGGTTCAAGCAAAGTTCATCTATATATTTAGAAACTGTAATTAGAATTTCTGAATGACTTACTTCAATTTATTTGTCAGATTTTGAGTATGTGTCTGAGTCTGACTCTAATTATGAATTTGATTCTAATTAAGCCATCAAACAAATATTTGCAAACTCCTCTTCACTTTCCTCGCATTCTGTGTCACTTTAGGTTTATGTTTTTAGGGTTTTTTTTTTTTTTGTATTTTTCATACTTTCATTTCATTTTTTTTAGCAAAAGACAATTAAGCTTGATACGTCCCTTCTTCTTGCACTCAAAGCATATCACACATTTACTAGTTTCAACTTCTTCCATCGATCTATTCAGGAAATTTTGCTTGCTTTGCTTTTATGTATTGTATAATCAACATGTAAGGCATCAAAATATTCATTATCAATTATATGGAACAAGTTTTAGTAGGCATCCATTAACAACATCTAGCTCTATGATTGTTTTTTAAGCATCTATAATATATGGATCCTAAATTTCCAACAACTTATGTTTGTAATGCCAAATTTTCGTAACTATAGATCCACAATGCATGATTTTGAGTTAATAACCATGTTCGCAATTGAAGCCATGATGTAGAAAACCCTAAATCATCAAGCCCATCATCTCGATCTCATTAATCACATGTAAATCGCAGCTCCCCTTTGCAAAATTTGGCTACATTCCTAAAATTCAAACTCATGCCCTCGAAAAAAAATAGGCAATTAGCAAAATTTGGAGATGACTACCGGATAAAACTTACATGGAGTCCCGACTATCAGAAAGCTCGACACTAAACCATTAAAAAATAAAATTAAAAATAAAAATAAAAATCCAGTTCCCGCCAAAAAAAAAAAAAGCTCCGAATCCACTAAAAACCGAACAAACCGACCCAACGGCCAGCGTAACAGAACCCGATTCAAGTCGGGTCGAACCGTATCAAAAATCAAATCACCTGCCTCCATCTTCGACTGAGCTCTCCAAGAAAAGCTTTCAAGAAACATGGCGCCGCCCCCCGCCGCCGCCGCCGACCGCCGCCGAGGAGCCGCCGCCCTCGCCCTCCTCCTCGGGACGCTCGCCCTCGCGCTCCTCGGCCTCCCCGACGGCGCCTCCTGCGTCCCCGTCGAGGACCTCGACGCCGCGCTCGCCGCCCTCCGCTCCCGCGGCTACGGCCTCGCCGCCAACGCCGTCGCCGCCTCCGACCTCCGCCTCGACCTCCTCGCCGCCGCCTCCGCCACCCTCTTCGCCCCCGTCGACTCCGCCCTCTTCGCCCTCGGCATGGCCCTCCCCGCCCCGGCCTACCTCTCCGCCCTCCGCTCCCACGCCGTCCCCCGCCGCCTCTCCGCCGCCGACCTCCGCCGCGTCCTCTCCTCCTCCTCCTCCGGCCCCGCCGTGGTCGTCCCCACCTTCCTCCCCTCGCGGTCCCTCCGCGTGACCGCGGGCCGACATCCCGACGAGATCGCCGTGGACGGCGTCGAGGTGGCGGCGCTCGGGGTTTTCTACGGCCGCGACGTGGCGGTGCACGGGCTCCGTGGCGCGCTGAGCTTACGATCTCAGCCGACCGACGGCGGTGCTCTTCCTCCGGTGCTCCGCCGTCACTCCGGTTCGATCTTTGTCCGGGTCCCCAAGGTTGCTCCGCCGTCCAGCCACGTGAATGATCATTCAGGTCGGCGCTCTGCCAACCTCACTGATTCGTCGCCTCCGGAACGGCAAGAGAGCTATCCGCCGTCGCCGGAGATTCGACCCTTGTCGGCCCCTTTGCCCGCCCCGGCGAAGATTAGTTCTGTTGCTCGAGTGGGTGGGGACGGCGACAGCGACTGGAGAGGAAGATATGGGCTTCCAGCTGATCCGGCACCGACCATGATGCCGCTGCTTGACAACGGCGTCGGCGAAGGAGAGGGTTCACTCGAGATATCCGAGCCTTTCGACGATGAGGAAACCATGCCCGCTGACGAATTCTTCGACGACGATGATGAGTTTTGGGACGAAGATCCCCTTCTGCCTTGATGGGCCGCCGGGAAATGGGGGATGCATCCGGCCGACGGCGACCAGTTACCTCTGGATTTTGTCAATTTTTTGGCCGACTTTTTACGTAGGATTGATCTTTTCTTGTTCTCATTTTTTTGGTCCCTTTTCACAATTTCCCTTTTCTTTCCTGGGGACAGAGGACTGATTGTACATAGAAATTTCTGATCACAGAAGAATGCAAATTCATTAGAAAGGTCGCTATTCACAGCTTTCGGATCTCTTTCATCGACCCTCGATTCATTTTGAATCCGATGTTGCATAAGACACGAGCCAAGATTCACGAGCCGTGTTTTCATAGTTCCGAATCCAAAATTCTATGTTCGATTTCTCATATATCAGGAGAAAGACAAGGGTGTTCCTCAGATCTTCTCTTCTATTGATATTGAACGTTTGATCAATTCACTTTGGCCAATCTAATTTGTCAAAAGATAAAAAAGGGTTGTAGCACTGAACTGCGAGCATCGCACAGAGACATTTTAGTTTTGAATTGAAAACATCGGCGTGATTGGCAAACCCACCTCCCGGCCAACGACGGAATATCAGACATCCAAGCCGAATGCGAGAGACAAAGCCACTCCTATGCCGGATCCATCGACCGGCAGATTGTACAACTAAACAAGCGCATGGATATAAAACCCACCGATCAGACCCCTGCACAAGGATCAGGGGAAGAAGCGGCAAAGGTCCCTAAAAGATGCCGGTGCCGCTGGTACAGCTCAATAAAGGATGGAAGAGAGCTCGGCAATTGAAGGCTAGGTACCATGAGAATGCAGGAATGGCAACACGAGACGCTTGCCAATGAATTCACAACAGGTTCATATACCGCCTGCCTTTAGAAAAACTAGCACTTTTCTTGCCAACTACTAAGACAAAGCCGGAAAATGCAACGGGTTGCGCCATCAGACAGAGTTTGTTCTTCATGTAAAAGCTTCATCATTGAGACAGAATGCTTAACAAAAAATATAACCCTGAAATCAAAAGTACAATGCTGTTCACATCGAGATGCAACCGACAGCATTGCTAAAAGACTTATGTATCACTCCGATCTCACACCAATGAAAGTACCGGCTCGATCTAAATCTCACATGGGATACACAAGGCATGATTCATATCCAGGGGAAACTTAAACGAAAATAAAGCAACAATATAAGCACTACGAAAAGAGTACCTAACTAACCAACAAAAGGCATGGTGAAAGGGAATTACTCGGAGTGAAACGGCACGGTAAGATACTGGCTTCATTAGCTTAGTGATTAGTATTATCAGGTTGTGGACTGGCGTTACCTGCTTCAGCCTTGGATATTTCATCACCTCTGCGGGGGTTCTCGTCAACATCCAGCACATCGTCCATCAGGTCATCCTCTCCAACGTTAATGTCTTCAACGTCCTCATCCTCATTACTACCTGCACCGGGGATTTTCCTGGTCTTGGGTCCATGCTCCAGCCTGTGGGTTTCCAACTCTTTATCCATAGTTTCCTGTAAGTTCAGATCATCATTTGCTTTTCTCGCTTTCCTTGCATTTTGCCACCTCTCTAACTGCTTCTCGACATTTGCAATATACTGATCGCCAATCTGTTTCTGATATTCAGATAGCTCCTGTCGCCTAGTGTTCTTCCACTCCAGGAAATCCTGTTTCATAGATAAAGCACAGATAGATAATGCACACCAAAAGGGCCAATTGAAGAAAAAGGGCATGCTGACTTAATTTCGATTTGTACAACTTGCTGACATGTAATGAGGTAAACATTAGGTGTTTCTCCAATTGTTGTAAACACTGACAAAATGATGAAACCATTTTCAGTGCGCTATGTATCCATGTCTATGTTCAGATCAAAATACCTAAATATCTCTAAAGATGCACATGCACCTCGACTTTCCTTGAGAATAACAGCAGAAAGAAACCAACCTGCTCCTTTTGCTGCTCGATCAAGGTTGCATCTTTCTCAAATGGTTTTGCAGGTAGATAGTATATGGATGGCTTTGTTTTAGTCCTGCAAGATAAGCATAGCACCACCCCTTAAGCATGTAAAAAGCAATAAGCAAATGATAGTTTTTCTACCTATGGCAATGAAAGCAGAAATTCAGCATCCAGTTGCTTTATCACGGCCATCATATGAACAGAAACTTATCTTCGTCTCAATAAAATTGTGAATAGGGACACTTTTGGACCAAAAGGAAAAATAACCTGCAACAGGGGAAATATTAGAAACCATGAATACAAAACTTAGTAAGAGATATTGAAGGATAATTGAAGTACCTGCAAACAAGATGACTTGGATGAAATCACTGATCTGAAAGAACATTATAATGGTATTCAAGGAAAGTGAGAAATTAACCTTATAAAATTGCTAAGTTTTCTATGGTGCTCAGTCCAGTGCAAATACAGCAACTCCAACTTCTTTTCTTCTGCCTTGGCAGCAATTCGTGCCCTAAGAGTCTGATGCAAATTGCAGTAGTAGACAAAAGAGAGTATATGTCAGCTGCTTCATTAACTAACAAGACAAGAAACAAGTACTTTGCTTCTCTCTCTTTCTGAAGTGATATAACTAAAAGAAAAGACGAACCAAATCTTGCTTTCTCTTTTCTGCAATTTGCTCACGCTCTTGCTGCCTCAGCTTTTCACTTTCTTCACGCGCTCTTTGCTCAGCCTACAAGAAATGTGATGTTTAGGACTAGATGATCAGAAATAGCCACCTTGCTTGCACCAAGTTGATTCTCTGATAAGTCACAAAAGATAAATCAAGCAGATTCTGTAGTTTCATGTTAGATTGGAACTGCAATGGTCCATACAGAAGAGCCATGATCTCCTCAGATGCCTAAAACATGGACAACTTACAGTAGCGAAAATGCACCTCTTAAGGCTGTTATGGTCCAGGTCAAGAGCATAGCCGTTATGATACTCACCAATGACACATTGGCAATCATGTTCTTCATTTATTATTGTTATTTTTTTATTATTTTTTTGGGTAACCAAACTAGTATGGGGATTCTTTGAGGCGAAGATCATGTAATTGACATACTCATCTAGCCATAGAAGAAAAGGAAATAACAGCCATTCACTTCATAGTAGCACACTGTACAGTCAATCATATTCTTGTAATTGACTGTTCTCAACTGTGTTTCAAAAAGAATATCAGCTACTATATTCAGCATGAAATCATCATAGGTAGTTTCTACAATGCACATGCTTTGACTAGTTCAAAGACCAGATCAGCAAGAGTAACAAGTACATACTCTTTGTAAAGAATTTGACCTCCGCATAAATGCTTCAGATCCTGACAGTTGCATGTCCTCCTTTCTGAATCTCTGGAAGAATTCAACACAGCAGAGAAAATGAAGGGATTAATCACTTTCAGAATTCCTCATGGCACTAAAAGATTGAAAAAAAAAAATCACATTTATGAATGAAGATGCAAATTGGCATTACCAAGCGGTCCAAATGAAAAAATTGGATTTCTTTCAGAATGCATGACAAATATAATTTCTTTAAATATCATGTCTTTTCGATTCTTGCCACAATACGATGTCCATAAAACGTATCTATACCAAGCAAAGAAAAGAACATGCAAAAGACACGATGCCCAGGGTTAATGCCACGAGGATTTTCTAAGAGAGCAGAAAAGCACAGACAGTTTTCAGAATTTAAAGCAATATAGACCAGAGGGTAACCAAACTTAGGCTAATGCCCTCAGCAGAAATTGTGACACGGAATACCTATAAAAGATGCCAGGCAATGCTTCTCTGCTTCGCAACTTGTCAGGGCACACTCAACAAATCCAAACAAGTGTACTAGTAAAGAATCCTCCTAAGGACACTTCAGCAGAAAACACTAGCTCAGGATAAAACTTAACAACATGGTTCGAAATATCTAGATAGTGGACAAGATATTTAATAAAGAAGATTTCCAAAATCATCTTGTCCAGTTGATCCGAAGGCACTAATCAGAAGGGAATGAGATGGATTTTCCTTTTTCTTGTAGTATGTGAGGCATAGGCCAATGAGTACGACTCATGCTTAAGACGACAGATGCCTTAGTATACCAAACATAAAGTAACAGTCCACCAACTAAAACACATAAAAGTCTCTAGGGGAACATTGATTTTGGCAATCTAAAATGGGACCAAAAATACATGCGTACATTCCAAATTGCACATTGGCAAAGGAACCATGAATCCCCATGATGAATGCTCTCTGATGAATCTTCAGCAGCACGTGCTTATGATCGAGGCACTAGAATAAAATGCCAATTCATTGTTTTTGAGTGACTGAATTTAATAAATCTCAATGACTTGATTGCTCATCTCACATAACACTAAGTAACTAAGCAACATCTTTCGAATAAGACCATTCTTTACTGCATCTGTTACACAAGGATCCTACAAGTTGTTTTAACCATACATTATCGAGTAGAAGTTTTCCCATCATTAATGAGTTTCACAGCCAAGACCCTTGACCCAACAAGATAGGTATCAAGTTACATTCAGATTACTTCTAAACAAAAGTTCTTTCCACTACATGCAACGGACATTACAGATCACCAACCTGCACTCACGATGATACAGTTAAGACAAATATTAGCACAGATATAGAAATTTTCTGCAATCTCCATCATTTGGTAACAATAAAAAGAACATCTGTCTTGATCAGTGCTCAGTAACCACAAGAAAAAAATATAATTGAGGACGTGAAACAAATTTGTCATACCTCCAAAGTTCCTAGAAGCTGACCCAGCATTCTTTTATTCCGATTGACCAAGCTAGGGTCCTCATTCTTTGGTAAAACCCTTGGAAGAGGTTCTGTTTCTGGAGCCTCAAATTCCTATATTATAAGGTTAACAGAATATAGTTAGGGCACAGCAACAGCCTACAAGAAGTGATGCAATAATCATGCACATGTCTTACCATCTTTCCTGTTCGCTGAGTGAAATCTCTCCTTGACCTACCGCCCTGCTGCCAATCAGATGGCTTCTTATCAACTTGATTTGCACTGGCATCTCCCTCCACCAACGGATCCCTCATCTTCACATCCTTTGCTGCTCCAGCATCCTCTATGATCTCTCCATCTTCCACCTTCAATTCCAAGCAAGTGCATACATGTGCTTATCAGGAAATGGGTAACACACAAATTAATACTCATTCAAAGCAAGCAAGTTGACTGCACACGACATCTCTCTCACCTAACAAGCAAATACATCCACTTAAAGCACAAAAAACTGTTGAATACCCTCTTCACTTTTCTTGACAATCAGATGACCGAACCCTAAAAGAATAAGAAAAACACGAACCTTGACGACTGCGGACAAAAGGCGGCGCTTGACAGGAGGCTGATCTTCGTTCTCGGTCCTCTCGGCCTGAAGTCCAAACCCCAGAACCAAAAATCTCAGCAATCCAAGCAACAATCCAAAACCACCAGCTTAAAAACACGAACTGAACCTCAAAAGGGCAGATGAAAGACATTCTATTCGTCTTACCGGGCGAACGAAACCGCGCTGCCGAGCTCCATTGGCGGCCACGTTACGAGGGCCGGCACCAGGAAACCCCCCTCTGCGAAGGCCCCTCGGGTCTCGAAGCCTCTCCGTTATCTGCTCCAACAACCCCCCACAAACACAGAAGACGCAAACGACCAGTTAACGATACGAACTCGACCAACCCACAAAGTCTTTCGAAGAGACAGATAAAGGGTACCTCGCGTTGCTGGCGATGGAGCTCGTCGATCTCCTTGCGGAGCTCCTCCTCGCTCTTCTCCACCGCCGTGCTCCCCATTTCTGGGCTCCTTCTCACGGATCGAAAATGGGTCCCGCCGTCGGCAAGAAGATACCCAGATGGAGATGAGGTCGAAGGAGGAGGAGGAAATTGCCGCCGACGATGGCGGTGGAGAGCAGGGGAAAAGAGGAGGCCGGCGAGAGCAGGTGGGGAAACCCTTTCTTAGGTTTATGGCTTTTGCGTACTGAAGGGAAGATTACACAATTAAAATGAAAAGACAGAGTGGTGGTCGAGTCGATGCTGCTCGATGCTTTTGAGTTTTGATTTGATTGGAATTATTCAAGACTCCAAAATCAATTAAAGCTTTGATTCAGACCCAAAAAAAAAAAAAATTAAAGCTTTAATCCTTCTAGCTCAAACTTAAGGCTCGATCATAATAAATTTTCAATGAGGTCAAGATCTAGATTGACTTGACTTGACTCGAATAAGTTACCTACTAAATTTTAGTAGAATGAACTCAGCCCCGCTCAAAAGCTTGAATTCTAAAATTATGCTATAATTGTAAATTAATAGTTTTATGTATTTGTTTAAATTTGTAAGTGTATGTGACTTTTGTATATAAATTGTAATTTCATGATAGGGCTATTTGAGTATAGCATTTTCAAATTTGAGTTTGACCTTAATTTAGCATTCGTGTTTCTTGGACTCGGCTTGATTTTCACATTATTTGGCATCAAAGCCTGGAGGGAAAAGATAGTAATACACGATTTCACAAATTGTTTCGATTGTTTTAATTCATCGGTCATCTAGAGTTGTCATGGAAGTCCCCATAATAAATCATGAAGAGTCAGCTAGCCTTGGAGTGAAAACTGATCAAAATTGATTAAAATAATGAGCATATTATATATAACTGATTCAACCAAAAACTTTAATAAATCATGTAATGATTAAGAAATCTCAAGTGGCAACTAATTTTAATTGCACAAGATTTTGAGAAACCACTTTACAATAAATAAATAAAAAAAAGAGAGTGCTGTAAAAGGATTTACTTATGTTTTTGTAAAATTTGATGGAACTAATCAAAACAAAGTACTCCAAAAAGTACCAAGTATTCGTACGAGATAAAAAGGATTTATTAGATGGAGCCCAACTATATAAGTGGGCCTTTTTCCGCTAACCGACACCAACTCATTTATCCAAAAAAGAATGGGCCTTTTTTAATTTAACAGGGTTCGTATGCTTTTTGGGCCATTTCTAGAAACGTGGGCTAATACTTAATCGCATAATATTTCAATTTTGTGAAAAACAGGGACAATGCATGTTAGCCCAAGTACGGTTAATTAATCAGACTATTGGGCTTCGTGTGTCTCGTTCTTTAATAATGTGGCTAGACAGTTGGTCTAGGCCCGTAGTCGACGATGGATGGGCCTGGCCTGCAAGGACACACCATATGAATAGGCTACAGTCTCCTCTCCATTCCTCATCTTAGAAAGCGTTTGCGGTTTGTCCATCAAAATCGACTAAGGCCGATCGAGCTAGGGTTTTTGTATCGCTTCGTCAGTACATATTATTTCAACTTAGTAATATGAGTTTATTTGTTCTAAATGAATGGCCCTTTTGAATTGACAGAGCTCTTTGTGAGGAGTTAATCAGCCCACACAAACTTGTTTGTTCTAAATGAATTGGCCTTTTGAATTGATAGAGCTCTTTGGGAGGAGTTAATCAGCCTAGCCTCTTGAAGTTGATGTTGGATTTGCTTTTTGGGCTGTAGGATGTTGAAAGGGACTCTATTAAGTATTATCCACATCTGGATTTTATTCTGGCTAAGAAAGGAGGCAGGTAATCTAGGGTTTGGCACCTAAGAAAGGAATAAGTAGCAAATATGTATCACTTGGTTATCTGGCTTTCAGAAATTTTCATAAATTTGAACTAATAGTTATCACATTTACAAAAAATATGGGTATCCGATCAAATTATACTTAACTCTACATATGTCATTAGTTATTAATAATTAGGCCAACTGTCAAAGGTAATTGATGATGGATGGATCAATTGAAATAGAGTCTCCTCTCCACTCCTCATTCTAAACAACATTAGGGGTTCATCCATCAAAACCTCCTGACTGAGCCAAAGAGAGGAAGATTAAGCTGCGGTTTCCATATGGCTTCGTTTGTGCGGTACGTTATGAAGACAGCAACTCGATTTGGCACAGCTCTATTGGGGTATGTACGTCGAACTTTAGATTTTCTAAATCTATATAAGAACCTTAAATTGTTGTACTTCTCACACTTGCTCCATGACTAATTACTAGTGTATTTGATAAGATGAGTTTGCTTAGTCGAGATTGTGACTAGATTTCACATGTTTAAATCAAAGAGGAAAAAGAGATTTTATTTGTGGAAACCAAAATAAGTAATTATTGAGCATTGAAATTAAGCAAATCTTGCATCTTCATACAAGAAATGGATCCTTGCTTGAGGAATTAGACTTTGAGTGTCGCAAATGATGACTCTCAACACGAAAAACTTGTCCTATTTACCAAGAAGCAAAGAAGTCTCCAATAATATATACAAGACACAAACAGCCAAAAGGTCAAAAACATGCTCCATGATTTGGTTTCAAGGAAAAATTTTGAAAATATTCTGCATCGATTGATTAGATAATTGACAATGATGGGTTTGGTTTAATTGTTAACTAGCAAATGCGCACACGGATTGGGCATGTGTGCCAACAATTGATATTTGTAAGATTGTCTAAATTGCTTTATTATGAAATGTTTGAACAATTAATAGGAAAAAAGTAAATTACTGGTAAAATTACGCCGTCGAAAGAAATTGTATATGTGGAAAGAAAAATATGTCAAGATTTGATTTTCCTAGGGAAGGTTGCTATAGGAGAGAAAAAAATCAAATTTTTAATATTGGAACATGTAAGAGGTGAATTAACTTTAAGATTTACCCTTATAAATGACATTTATAAAATAAAAATTTGAGGAGGGAAGAGAAAATTTCTAAAATCTCTAAAGAGTGGGAGGTCTCTTTTGTTTTTGTATAATGTATGGACGAGAAAAAATATTTAAATGTGGATTGGGTGCAAACCAATCCAGAGTCGTTCTAGAATGGTCCCTCTAGTAACTCCCAAACCGTTTCAATCTCTATTTTAAGAGAGATACCACAGCAATGTAATAGATTGATATAGATGTCATCAATTTAATGTGATCGGGTTCCGAATCGAGAATTTAGAATTTACCCTACTTGAAACCTAAAAAATGGAACAAGTTTCCTTAGGAATTGGCCCAAAACCGAACTAGCCAATCCCAAACATACTCGGTGCTAGTTGAATAAGGTCAGTTTGGTCCGGTTCGAATATTGAGTGGAACTTGCCCAATTGATCACATCTAGTTTAAACTCAAAACTAAACCAGTGAATGAGCTCTCTTCCCATTAAGACTATATAGTTGGGGCCCAACTATATATAAGTGGGCTTTTTGCAAACTATTCATGTTCAATTTGTTCTTTGTGTTAAAGGATGTCGAAATGACTATACTATCCACGTCTGGATTTTCTTCTGGCTAAGAAAGGTGGTAGGTCATCTAGGGTTCGGCAGAACACGCATAACAGGAATTTTCACCGTTATAAATTTCTAGAAATGTGGGCTAATATTGATCATAGGGTTCAGGAGAACACGCATAACAGAAATTTTCACCGTTAGAAATTTCTAGAAATGTGGGCTAATATTGATCATGGAACATTTCATGTTTGTGAAAACGGATTATTATTAACATAACAAAACAATTGGTTCAAGTCAATCATACAGAACCTGATAGGACACATCACATAAATACGCGACCTCGTCCCCGCTCCTAGTTCTAACAAAATGTTGCGGTACATCCATCAAAACCACCCAAAGAAGCAAAAGGGAAGGTCGAGCTGCAGTTTCCATATGGTTTGTTTCGTATAGGTCGTTTCAAAGACGGCGACTCGATTCGACACGGCTCAATCGAGGTATGCACTCTCTATTCAATCTCTAGGTTTTCTATGACCATGAATCTTAGATTGTTGTAATCTTACTCCAAACCCTATTTTCCCTCCTAGTTTGTCTCAGTGCTGAGTCTAGAAACCCCTACGCCTCCATGACTTATTGCTTGTGTAGTTGATAAGGTGTAATTAATCTGCGTTAACAGGTTTTCATTAATTAAAGGATTCATTAGGCTTGCCATGATTATCTTCATAGCCAAGTACGAATCTCTCCTTAACGAGCTTTAAATTTGTTTTTTTTTTTTTACTACATAGTGGAAATGTTAATTGTGATCGTGGAGACCAATATAATTAATAATTTGCCTTAAAATTAAGGAATTCTTTACACGTTATGCTAGAAGCTATATTTGAAACTAGGGTGCATTCGTTCTATGAAAAATGGATAATTTAGAAAATATTTTTTGAAAAATGATAGCTTACATCATTTAGAAAAATTAGTTAATAGAAAATATTTTTATCGTCAATATCAATTTATGCTTAACTATTTTCATGGGTGATAAAAAAAAATCCATTTTTTTAAAAATAATATAAGCAATCATTTTCAGAAAATGTTTTCCAACTTACTATTTTTTTGCGAAACGGATGCACCATAATTTCTCATGGCTAGCACAGCAATGAAAAACAAAGAAACAAATTGCATTATTGCTTGAGGAATTTGACTTTAAGTGCCGCAAATTATGACTCTTAACACGAAGAACTTGTCGGATTAAGCAAGAGGCAAAGAATCTCTAACAATCTTTCCAAGATACAAACATCCAAAACATGGTTCATAATTTGGTCTGTAAGGAAAGTTGAAAATTTTCAGCATCTATTAGATTATCAGCAATAACGGGATTGGACGCACACTCGTTGCACTTGCACGCACAAAAAATTCTTCCTAGGAAGATTGTTGTGGGATAGAAAAAATTGAAAATTTTAATACTACAACATATACTAGAAAGATAAAACTTATTAACTTACACATCTGCCCATAGTTACGAAGATCATAAAATAGATATTTGAGGGCATTATGTGAAAAAAAAAATATTTGAAATCCCTAGAGGAAATTATAAGGTCCTTTTAACTTTGCATAACGATGTAAATAAGGATAGACATTGATGTGTGAATTAGGTGCAAAACATCAATTCGATCCATTGTTACATCACTAATGTGAAATTAGTTTCATACTTGGGTTGTCCATAAAAAATTTGACTTGTGCATTACCTACTTTATGAGACTAATCAGTACAATATTTCATGTGATCAGAGTTTACCAAACTAATATGAGTTTCCTCTAATGATATAAAATAATTTCGAAAAGCTCTAATACCATGTACGAAGCTTGTAGGAGCTTGGTCCATGTACAATACCCAACCTAATTACGTAAAAACAGTGACTTTTATAGGTTTTTTTAGGGGTGACTCATAGAAAGTACTTAATAATTTTCCCCCCAATATTTCACCCTCCCACCAAAATCCAATATTTATATTCCATCTTTGGAATATATATGGGTCTAAAATCACTAATTCTATACTTGCCCTAGTTCTACCAAAAGAAGCATTAGTAAAAAGTGAAAATAGACAAACAAAAAAATCATCTTCTTTATCTAATAATTATAATAGCACTTGGTATAATTAAATGTTGGTAACAAGAACCATTGACATTGACCTTGGCAAACATGTAGAGAAATTTAATGAAGGGTCGCTCCATATTTATGCGTGAACAGCGTGCTTCTGTGAAAAAAAGATTCTTCTGCACCAGTAGACCTAATATCTTAAAGACCCTACTTTAGTGCTAACACGCCAATTAACACATGATGGTCGCCTTCCTCTCCAAGCACAAGCTCATTCTCTACCAGTGCGCGCAGAGAGAGAGAGAGAGAGAGGCTGGCACTATTAAAACGCTTCTGAAGATCCTAAGATCATGGGAGCTTTGCCTTGAGATTGGAGTTGGAATATATAAATACACATGAAAGAAGAGATATCTGGAACTCAAGAACATGAAAAGAAAACCAGACTAAACAAATCCACTGCTGGTTGTATTAACCCTAGGATTGACCATACTAGAAAGAGCTGGAAAAGATAAGGGTGCTTAGGATCTGAAAGTATACATTTCGACTTGTCTGTGAATTTAAATTACAGCACTTATTCTTTTTTTTTTCTCTTTTCTTTTTCTGGGCGCAAGATTCTAGTAACTTTATGGTAAGAGTTGAATTGGCTTACCATTAGGAGAGAAAGACTCAAGAACCAGGTTGTTGCCGCCGCCGTTTGATGAGCCACCACTCTCCCCATCCCTATTTGATGAAGAGGGCTCCATAGGACGATGGCTCTCGCTCATTAGTGCCCCGCTCTTCTCTTTGTTATTTATGAGCGACGTCAAAGCAGCCGCCACAGCAACCCTAAACTGGGGATCACAGGCGAAGGAGCTCGCACTCGCGTTCTCGGCCGATCCTGGTGGCTTGTCTGTCCCTCTCGAATTGCCTGAGAAAGTGTCGTAGCTCGGCCTTCTGCTCATCCAAGAGGTATCCAGATGAGACAACGGGTAATTCATGGAAGAAGTCGTCCTCATCGGCAAGTTGTGCGGCAGCTCATAGGGGTTCACGTGGGTGAGATCGAGAACGATGCCCTTAGAGGGGTCGTTGCTAGGGTTGAAGCTTCGCGCTCTTGGAAATTGAGAGGGAGCGCTGGAGTTTGCGATGTGATAGGGAAGCGATGACGGTTGCGCGTTGGCAAAATTTGAAGACATAGATCCATTCGACGAGAGAGGATTCATGCTTGAATCAAGTAATACAAAAGAGGCTGCATTGGAGGCTGTTGAGGCCATGGCTGTTGCACCCACTGGGAGGGGATGGTTGTGTGTTCCTTCATAGGTTGTTATCAAGATGGACATGTCCTCCAAGCATCTTTGCACCTAATTAAAAGTAATATCATCACATGTGAAACCTTATTAGTTGAATTTTGACAGTGTAAACATATATTGAAACCTTGAAAAGAATTCATGCACCGTTCATACCTGTTTTCTCACTGGACATCCCGGTGCCACTGTGCACCGGTAATATGCTCGAGGACATGGATTCCCTTTCGCAATTTTCTGACCGTACTTTCGCCATTGACAACCATCGCTCAACTGCACAAATATACCCCTAATCAGTACTCCTAATTCGATTTTTTTTTTCCCACAAGTCATGTCCTCGGTGATTACTGACTGAATTTCGATTGAAATTGGACCTACCGTAGCTGCTTCGCATCTCGCTCGAACTGTGACTCGGGATTTCCTGTTGGGCATGGAGGCGACATGACTTGTTACGCCTGCAAATTGATCGTTCCTTTGGATCTTGTCGTGTATCAACGGGAAATTTGTGTGATTTTGGTCCTTGCGGATGCCATCTTCTTTATGCATTTGTATTCCTTGTGGGTTGGCGCCAATTTGCAACCCCAGTGACAACCCTAGATCGCTCTCCCTGAGGGCGTCGTTTTTTGGGGATGGCGACGGAGAGTTCTCTTTGGGGTTGGACATAGATTTTGGTTCGTGATCGGGTTTTCCTTTTGTGTAGAGCGAAAGAAAGGTTGAAGGATCCTAAATCAATAAGACCATAAATAGAAAGGGAACTTTCAATAAAACGAACGACAGCAATTAAACCTCAGTATAACTTCGTGTGAGAATTCATTTATACACATGAGACACAAAGAGACCACTTTACCTTTGATTGGTTGGATTGATGAACATCGTCGAATTTGAGCTGGAGATCATTGTATTCCTTCATTGTTTGCTCCACCACCCTCCTCAAAGCCTTGTTTTCTTCTTTCATCCGATCCATCTCCTTCTTTAAAACGCATAACTACACACAAAACAGAGACACGAACATATATCTTCACAAGTTAATACACCAGACAAAAATATTAGCTGAGTTCAAACGAGAGAGACCAGGATCGATCCAAAGGCAATTTACCTCTTCCGTTTTCATACTATCTTGTAATGATAAATCAGCCGACCCATGTTCTTCATCACCATCGCGGTCTTCTTCTTCTCGTCGTTCTTGTTCTTCACCTGAAGCAGTTGTCACCACACCCTCAGCTTCTTCTGGACTTCCCACGCGTTCCTGATCATTGTGATGATCAGCCACTTGCACTTCGCAACGATCTTCGGTTGATCTTTCGCCTTCTTCTTCAGCGTCTAGCTTCAAAGATAGATCGATATCCATGACCTTGAAAGCATGAGACAGAGAGAGAGAGAGAGAGAGAGAGACGCAGGGACGCAGGCTCGTCTCTCTTGAAATATAATCTCTCTCTCTCTCTTTCTCTCTCTCTCTCTCTGAAATGTACAGCTTTTGAGGTACCGAAGTCAATTCCCTCGTCTAAAGACTTGAGTATTAGACAAAGAACCAAGGAGGCATCTGCGGGTTTGACTTTGATTTGGGTCATTAATTAAAGCTTTCAATAAAATACATACGAAAGACTGAGCCATTGGCAACTGGCGATGGTATAGTTATATACATAGACTCCTGTGTTTGGGCACCTCAAAGTTTTCAATTTGTGGGCCCATCCTCAAGGTGAAGAAAATAAATAAATCCCTATTGTATGTAGATGTTTGTGTGTCTATATATATATGTATAGAGAATGTATAACGTATAAGATCTGTACGACGACCTACGCACACCATTGCTTGTGCGCCACACACTTGCGAAGACTAGCCGCTAGGGTTTCTATATGGTGACCTTGCTATGTAGACAAATAACATCTAATCTATAGTTTATATTAATTGAATCTGTTGTTATCAAGTCATATAAGAGAAATGCTTGAATTTATTTGCCTAGATATGACTACAACTACAAGCGACATCTAGTTATGAATAGTTAAGTGCAATATCAAGGATTAGCTGAAGCCGCAATGTCGATGCTGACTGATGCGAAACAAGAGAATTGACTCAATTCGAAAGCTAATGCAATTGTGTCTAGGGTTAATCCTCTCAAGGTCGCACACAATCAATGCTCAATTTTTCCACGAATTTCATCCAACCCTATGTGGGACAAGGTGGCTACGCAAATTTGAGATTGATCGAGCTACCTCACATTTATCGAAAATATAGTATATTGGAGGTTTTCTAAACACAAACTGTAATTAGTGATTTAACTAGAAATCCAATGAAATTTACTTCCCTCCAAAAAAAAAAAATCCTACTACAATATTCACAAACTCTGCCCCAACACTTCGAATAATTATCGCGTAAGCTAACGTATTGGTCAATATTTAAACATATATATTAACTTCCATAGAAATGTATTCAAGAAGAACAAAAATACCCTTTCATGTTGCACGACAAACCATTAACAATGACTGATGAATAAAACCTTCTCATGACCTAGGGTTTCAAGTATTTGCAGCCTTTCTTGCAATGAACAAACAAATCGTTCATGATATAGTTTGATAATTGGAATAGGGAAAAGGCAAATCCATACAAATACTGTCATGTATCGTTTAACTAATTCAAAGAGTTAATACATTAATTGATAAGGAAGACGGTACATGACATTCAAGCAATTGGATCCTATACAATACTTGTATTAGGAGTATTGTCTTATTAAGCATATAAATTTTAAAAATCAATCTTTGTACAGTTATCAATGCTCATTTTGTTTAGTAGACTTGGAAAACTGTTTTCTCACTTATAGATAGAGTTACACATTATCTCAAATTGGAAATAACAAAAAAAGGGTCGATTAAAAAAGTCATGAAGAGAAAAATGAAAATTTCCAAAGAAGAAGAAGAAGAAGAGATTCGGTGGGGGCAACTCCAGATTTTTTCAACACATAAGAAAGGAAAACCAGGTTCTTCTTGTGGGTTCCCAAGAAAGCAATTTGAAAATGAGATTAGATGAATATACAATTGAGGGGAATTGTTGTGACGTCATATCGCGGTGGGAATATGAGCCCCGTACGAAATCCCATGAGAACGAGAGGACCCTAGGGATCAGATCTCAGAAATTGTCAACTACAATGACCTTGGACCCTCTCTCTCTCTCTCTCTCTCTCTCTCAATCTTTTTTCCATTCCTTGCTTCTTTCAAACCCTTATTTTACGTCTCTTTCTATTCAATCATCGTCTACGTCAGCATGGAAAACTAAACAGGGCACAAGTCAATAGTTGTCCCTTCTCTACTCAAAGCTGAAATGTGAATAACTTAGGGTTAGATGGATGATTCATTGACCGGTCTTTAACAAAGGACAAGAATTTGATGAAATTTTCTAGAGAGTTTATTTACATTTTAAATTTACTTCTTTCAAAAGATGACGCATCGTGATATTTGAATATCCAGTGATTAAGACGTGTTCTCTTATCTTATTTTCCGCCTCTTTTATCTTTTTCCTCGATTTTCTTTTTTCCTTTTTTTCTCTTTCTTAGTTTTCGCCCCCTCCTCCAGTCAAACCGCCACAACTCCATGCCCCTGTTGTCACGATCACGGTTCCACCTGATGTCGTCGGTAGCTTCTGACTCTGATTGATACTCCTCTCCAATTAAGACGATCATGGAAGTTGTGACCCTTGGGGACTAGCGTGATGCGGACAACGTAACTTTGGTCATGAACTAGTAGAGATCATGATGATCGTGGCACCAAGATTGAGTTCTAAGCGACTTGTTTGCCTCCTCAGATGACCTAACTTTTTCACGCCTGCCAGGCAACCTACCTATGAATGAATCGATAGAGGTAACAACCCTAGGACTTGAAATGTTACTCATCTCTTTTTGCTTACCAATTTCTTTTGTTGGGTATCTTAAAAAAGCAAGAGGGAAAAGAAAAAGGAGGGTGTTGTATTACATTACTTGGATTGCTAGGTTTTTTTCTTCTTCTTTTTTTGGGTCAGAGATTGCTAGGGTTAGGGCTAAGCAAATGTTGGTACAAGTTTGACCCCACCGCCGAACCCTAACCCAACCCCGCCGGCCACCCAAGTAGCTTCATAGGCCATCTCCCGGTTATATTTGCAATTTGTTTACTCTTTTGGTACCCTTTAGCAATTCCTCCGGGTCATCTTCCTTTTTGGCTAGTTTGCTCCTTGTTATAGAACGAGTTCCGTTCACACGATATGAAAGATGCTTCTTCTTTTTTTGTCTTTTCTCAATGTACTTTTCATAAAACACAAGTGATTTCGTCAAAAAGAAGAAAACTCCTAAATTCAAAGAAAAGAAAACGGACGGTATATAATCTCGCTATCAATCACATTCATAAAAGTCGCACGAGACGCACACATTACATCATAATCTTTATGTACTTTCTATATACTACAAATATGCGTAAACATTATTTCTCATAATCATGTCCGTTAATATTTTTTAGTGGATCGATCCGTAACAATAATATCCCATCAAAAGGCATGTTAACACAATGATAGCCTGTGTATACATTAAAATCGCCAAAATAAGTCATTTTCCACGAGAGTTTCTTTTGTATCATAAGGATCATACACTATGCACATGCTTTATACAAGGATAATCACACATGACATACACATATCCAAAGACTATGGTCACAATCAATGTGCATACAATAATAAATTACATAAATTAAACAAATCATGTGCTTATTGATCTGGTTTCATGCAATGCACGAGGGCTTGGCCTTCTCGCAATGTAGGCTTGATTTGCGCGCGGTCACATGTCGCTCGCGACTCCGATCCCTATGCAAAGGTCAATCCTCTCTCTCTCTCTCTTTCTCTCTCTGCCTCGTGCATTGACTCCCCATGATCATTTTTGCGCAAGTCGAGGCAAAAGGTGAACGGGCCCCTAAAATTATGGTAGGAATCATGATTCTATTCTTTAACTTTTCGAATCCTCCTTTTAAGCTATCCTCCCTTTTAAAATGACTTGGTAAGGAAGACATTTTCCCCATGGGATCTACTTCAAAGGGTCAAAAGATATAACTTGTGTGTCCAAATCGTGATTGCTTGTACATGTTAGGTGTATGGCACAAGTTCGATTTCGCATGTTATAACTGCATACCACTTCGTATATTCGAGTCTATCACCCGGGTCTAGACAGCATCCTCCTTAATCCATGAAATTAGTAGGGTAGTCTGTGGACCCGAAATTCACCCACTCAAAGTGGGCTTCCTTGTCATGAAAAATAGACAATGAAGATAGCTCTCGAGCATTTATTTCTTTAGAAATTTTTGTGTATATCAAATTCAGCCATTGTACATTTACTTATTAATCATCAAATATAATAATCTCCCCCATCAGCAAGGCGAGGGAGGAGGGAAAGATAAAAGGATAATATTGTAAGCAATTTATTACATGATGTTGTAGTAGATAGTGATAACACTAAGACTCTGTTTGTTTTATGGAAAATGTGGCGTTTCCGAAAAATATTTTTCAGAAAAATATAATCATTTTCTAGTTTTCAATGAAATTTGAAAATGAAGTGGAAAATATTTTTCATTGTTCGGTAAGAAAAATATTTTCGTCCATATACTCATTTTCATTTATTTTATTTTTTAAAATGGATTTTTCATATTTTTTTAAAAATCGATTGTTAATTATTTTAATTTTTAAAATCTATTATTATTATTATTATTATTATTATTATTATTATTATTATTATTATTATTATTATTATTTTGGTTTTCCATCTCCTTCTTTCTTGGCCAGTCACCGGCCACGATGACGGCCCACAACTGACCACCAGCAAGCCTCGAGCTCGCCGACAAGCACGAGGCTCGCCTCTCACCAAATTGGTGAGCGTGTGAATGTTGAGCTCGAGGCTCGCTAGATCAACAAGCGTGAACTTGAGATCGATGACCTCAAGGTTCACCTAGCGACGGCCGGCAACTAGCCAAGAAAGAAGAAGATGGGAAATAAAGAAAAGAAATAGAAAAGGAAAAGGAAATTAAAATAATTCGAAATAAAAAGAAAATTAAAATTAAAAAATAATTCGAAAAAGAAGAAGAAGAATAAAGGGAAGAATGAAGTGAGGATTTGTAGAGGTGTGAGATAAGAGAGATCAAGTGAGGAAAATGTTTTCTACTTTTCAAAAGTGGAAAACATTTTCCCATAATTCACCTTACCAAAAAAAAAAAACATTTTCCCATAATTTAGAAGACTTTTTTCTTTTTATTTTTCCTCAAGGAATTCATTTTCTATAAAATGAATGCTGGAAAATCGGGAAAACATTTTTTCGGAAATTATTTTCCGTGAAATGAACGGAGTTTAAGAGAAAATTACACTCTATTTTGACAACAATTCAGTGTAACTAATATTGTGCTTTTAGTATCTATAACAAGTAATACGTGCACGGATTCTCTATATAGAGAGAGAAAGGGGGGGGGGGTTACATTATAATAAAGATCGGTTGGAATCCTCTAATTTATAGGGAACGGTAAATTGCCTCTTTTATAAAATTGGCTTGATAGTCAAGACTAAGATACAATAGGGAGCACCAATAAATCATCACCTCCAACCATAGCGAGGTCACCACCTTCGGCCACCGCCAACGGCGGTGGCGCCGCCTCCTTATTGCAGCTTTCCTTTGCCTCTCGACCCTAACCTTGGGGATAGAGCTGCAAAGAGAGTTGCGATTTTAGCGATGTAGCTTACTGTAGATCGTCCATTTTACCGACCATCAAGAAGTTAAAGATGTAAATTTACACCTCGAATTTCTAGGATCTCAACCTTCACAAAAAAATAAAATAAAATTAGATCAAAAGCTTTTTCGCCCTTCAGTTTGGTGGGGCTACACGAGTCGTCTACCTAATTGTCTAATGCCCTAAAAACTGGTCAGTAGGGTGAGAGACTCAAAACTTCATGCGCGGTACCTTAATTTCCTCATGATACCTTCCCGTGTTTGACAATTTCACACGGATGGATTAGAGTCTCAACGATGATTCTCCCTATGCTCAAAAAAGTTGATTAACTATTGCAATTAGACTTGAACAACAACAGCCACCTCTATGAGCTTGAACAACAAGAACATTATAACTCTAGGATACATTTTGTTAATTTCGTAAAGGAGTGAATTATTGATTTCACTAGTCCTTAAACTTTTTCTCTTTACTCAATGTCATCCCTAAACTCTTTTCTTGTTAATGTCATCCCTCAACTTTTTGAAAGTGATTCAATATGGTCATTTCGTTGATATCATTGACAAATTCTTCAGGGTTTGTAACTTATCATTGTTTTTTTTTTTTTTTCAATTTCATCCTCATACTTTGTTTATTTGTTCAATATAGTCATTGAACTGTTTTGTTATTTTCTCTGGCCTAATTATGTCGCGTCAAATTTAGATTTAATCCCGATACAAAATGTTTATCAATTATGTTACGTCATTAAAATAAAAAATATAGCGTGTTAGTCAAATGGTTTACACGACAGAACAAATTGACGTTATGAATTCTTATACATTAAAATGCTTACTTGTATTTACATATTGTAAGTATTTCTAACCGTATCTAAGCAGGTCGTGTTAATAAAGAAACATCTTAATGTTAAACTAAACCATTCCAAGAGCGTCATAAAAGGGATGAAAGGGTCAATCTACACCTTAGTTATTTTCTATTCATCACCATTAAACTTATAAGGATACATTGAAGCGTGTATGGCTTGTCAAAGGTTGTGTGTAAAATGACCAGTCCTAAATAAGTGTCATCGATATTCGTCTTGAAGAGTACTTAATGGCTTTCACCATGCTCAAGCGGACACTATTAGAGAGAAAGAACCAAAATATTAGAGTTTAAGGATGAAAATGAACGGACAAATAAAGTCTAAGGGCGAAATCAAACAAAAAAAAATGATAACAAGTTAGTACCTTTAATTGGCACATCAGCAAATTTCATTAAATCTGTAACGGAAGGACCATATAGAATGAATATAAAAAAGTTCATAGGCAACACTAAAAAAAAAAAAATCATAGAGGACATTCAACAATGAGTAAAAAATTGAGAAATACTACTACCCTATATAAATCGTCAGTTTAGGCATGTCTCTATCTAGACAATGTTTGCTTCACCACTAGAAGAGATAAATCAATATAAAATATAAGACCATCGATTGGCTCGGAGGTGCTTAACCTCTCATATTAGTTTGCAATTAAGAAATTCATCAATGAATTCCGCAGCCTATCTATCAAATTCATTGCAAAACTCTTTTTTTTTCTTTTCTCATACAAGATTTAGTCATCCAATTCACTAGGAGAATTACTAAAAAAGTCATAAACCTATTTTAATCATGCTAATTCAGTCAAACTTTTTTTGGGTCAATTCAGTCGTAAACCTTTTGCATTTGTGCCAGTTTAATTCATCCGGCCAATTTTGGCCAGCTAACACTAACATGATAGTGTCAGCACTAATATGGTATTTTTAAAATAATATTTTGAATTTTTAAAAACTTTTTTTAAACTCCCCCTTCCTTAGGGCGCTAGCCGATGTAGAGTGTTGCTGCCCTCCTAGTCCGAGTAAGGGCTATGACTGCCTCGCTCGCCTAGATCGAGGGTCCCGGCCCTCACCGCCCTAAGGGAATGGAGGGAGAAAAAAAAGAAAAAGAAAATATGAAAATAGAAAAAAAAAATAATATTATTTTTAAAATGCCACGTTACTGTTGACCGGCCAAAATTGGCTGCATGGATTGAACTGACATAAATACAAAATGTTTAGGACTGAATTAATAAAAATAAAAAAATTTAGGATTAAATAGGCACAATTGTAATATGTTTGGGCTTTCTTTGATAATTTTCCCTATCTTTGTCAATAGCTCACCTACGAGGTCTCCTTCTTCTAAACTATAGATATTATAGTATGAGATTACAATTCAAATTAATGGTTTACATCTCACGTTGCAATATACAACAACTGACCTTTCTCAATCGTTATTGCACGCACGCAACTAAGCTTAGTAAACCCTAGGAAACTTCCAAGTGATAAAATAATTATATTTTTTATAATTGTTTTCTGATCCGGTTTCTAGCTGGAACCCACGTGAATTTTGTCAAAATCGAAATTAGTTTTTTTGGGTGTGTACATGAATACCAAAGGCATTTACTCATGTCTTTTCGAAGGTTTCTTGTGAGCTTGAAACTTTGACCTGTGATTTGCCGCTTCTTGATCCCAAATGCCAAAAAGTCTCAACCGACGAATTACTCTTTGTTTTGAACTCGAAAAGATGGATGGAATTTGTGGTCGAATTGATTATTAGACCAATAGGAAAATTTGTATTGCACGTCCTATATGGTCAGTTGTTGAATATGACCGATTGATGAGTAAAGGTCAACTGATGAGTAAGGTCGACTCATAAGTGAATTTCAACCATTGGATGATGATGAAGATAACTCACCGTGCATCGTCCTATCTTAGAAATTTTCTAGTGGCCAATTATGTAGCCGCGTTTAATGCACTTTGGAGGTTTACAGAGATACTATTCGAAACATATGAGCAACATGCATGAGGGGGTTGCAGCCCTTGCGTGGTCTAGGCGAGGGTCACTGGCCATCACCAGGGCCCCGGCGCCCCATTGACTAGAAATCTAGGAAGATGAAGGAAAAAAGAAAAGAAAAAATTTAAAGAATTCTCAACACGATATTGTTTTGATCTCCATTAGACATATCGGATCGCGTAGGAAGGCCGATGCTGACTAAACCATCAAGTTAGTCATTTCCAACTTGAATTAGATGAGTGGACAATATTGTAAAATCACCAAAAAATTTAAATTGTTTTAGCCCAATTAAAAAATTTAAGAATAAATTAATGGTTGTACACTACATTTAAGACTTTTTGGGCAATTTTGCCCATCTTGAATTTTGAGTTTAGGCACCAATTTACACCTTG
Organism: Eucalyptus camaldulensis; assembly: GCA_019915185.1. Taxonomy (NCBI): domain Eukaryota; kingdom Viridiplantae; phylum Streptophyta; class Magnoliopsida; order Myrtales; family Myrtaceae; genus Eucalyptus; species Eucalyptus camaldulensis. The sequence goes on from JAHSVA010000001.1 coordinate 12,132,413, forward strand.
ACAATAATCGCTGTCGTAGCCTTTTTTATGAAGAGCGGCCATTTTACGTCCCAAAACGCTCCGGTCACATTGACAGCCAACAGCCAAATTTAGGTAACTATTCTGAAAAAAAAAATAACACATTAAAAATAACACCAATTTTTTTTTATATAAAACAATTCAAATCAAATAAGCATAATTACCAACAAATTAAAGAATCATTTCCGAAGAGTTCTGACATTCTAAAATATTGATTCAGAATCTCTGGTTACCAGATTTTTCTCCGAGTCAACATGCATGGCTGACACAAATCCTATTAAGATAAGGCGATATGGCCCGAGTCTTTTGGCATTTTTTTCTCACGATGACGACAGCGAGAATTGATGCAATCTCTTTCTTCTTTCTTTCCCCCCATTTTTCACGCTCGTAAGAGTTGACATGTATGGTCATCACAACTTTTCGATCTTTTTTCATAAGATCTGCTAATGATTAATTGAACAATTTATTGCGTGAAGAGGTTCGATCGATCTGATGTAGCTATGTAGAAATCGATGGCCAATCTATTCTTGGACAAGTGACCTCAAAATGGTTAGAATATCCCTAGGTTCAAAAGATCTTTTCTACCAGCAAATAGGTTGATACTTGGGCACCCCTTAAATTCCAGGAATTCGTCACTTCAACAGTCTTCTTCGATGATTATACAAGTATCCAAAATACAAATGAGATGGATGTTTGTTGGCCCAACCATTCTGCACTAATCTTCATATGAATATCGGCAAAAGAGAATTGTAACACTCTTTATGACACATGATGGATAGGGCGGAATTTACACTACAGAGGACTATAAATGAATTTAGGGAATGAGTGAGCATTCCCAAACGAGCACAAGTAGATTAGCACAGGCCAAAATTGACGTGATTTGTCGAGTGTACGGGCTGCATTCACCTAAAGTCCAACGGCAGTCGCTCTTAACTCGGGTAGTTCGATGCCATCGATATCCGCCGCTGCTCAAAAAAATGTCTCAACAGAACGACATCTAAATGGTGAAGTAACTCGGGAGACTTGGGCATGTGGCCCGACCCGACCTAAACTCGTGAAGAGTCGAACCAAGACATCACATGTGAACTTGATGCGCTCCATCCCTCCCCTTGCAGAATCCTAAGCATGTATTTGACATGGGGCAAACAAACGTTTGTCCGTCATATTGAGATATCCCTGAAGCTCAAATCCGTACCAAATGCCCCCGTCCCAAGTTACTGCTACCGAGAACTTCCTCAACAAAGTCAGGTCATGTCTATGATGCACAATGAGTAAAACAAATTGTGCCAAGGAGATTGACTCGTGCAAGCTACAGAACAGAGAGAACTCTCGACCGACTCCAAAACCTTACCGCTCAGCGGGGCGAGTTTGCACCAAACAGCCTCTGTGTACCACTATAGACAAGTATTTACTTAGGTGTCTCCATTTTGACGAAAAATCGACAAGTACAAAAATTTCTAAGGTGAACTTACATAAGTTGGTTCCAATATAGAGATCAACGTCAGACAAGATAAACTTCCAAAGATAGAGATATATAAGGGACAGAATTTCCTCCTCAATCACTCTATTAAAATCTCTGATGAAAGGAACAAGATATAATATCTAGCAGATTAACCAGCACGAATCAAACCCTTTCATTAAGTCAACTCGAAGCAACAATGCAAACTCAAATATATTCTATGAAGTGGAGGCAAGGTTGTGTCAAATCTATGTTTTCTCTCAGGAAAAAATTCCACAAAATCCCATAAGTTTTTGTCATATCTGACAACCTTATCTTTTTTCTTCTTTCTACAAGTATTTGGCAACCTACCTGATGCTATTAATATGAATATGATGTAAAACTGTGTATTATGAAAGAAAAGCATCATGACGCAAGAAAATCCAAAGAACCATGCCAGTAACGAGTTTATTCCTAAAAAAAAATTTCCCGCCCCATTAGTTTCTGGAGACGATATATACATTACATCCCACAAATTAATCAAGAAAAAGGCTTACAAAGCACCATCCAAGGATAGATTAGTTAAATCACCCGACCTCTATCCTCTACATACTCCATATGGTCATGAGTGCTCTTGTTGAAGGATCTAAAAAAATTACGACAGGGGAAAAGCCCTACAACAAGGCACAGAGCTTACGCAAGGAGGTACTTTTTCCAGCAGCTTCACCAGAACCAGAGAAACAGAAGCCTCGATCTAATTCCCATGCTTAACGGTATAAATGAATGACTTTTCACTCACATCAATAGAAAGCTAAGAAATCGCAGCAGGAGAAAATAAAGACAGCCCAGAGAACAAGATGCCAAAAAAACTATCTCATCTTTCTATTCCTTTAATCAGATGACCAAAAACCGTGAGCTATTTGTCAATTGCCTAATCTCACAAAAAAGACCAAATCCAAAAGCAAATATATTAAAGAAAGAAGCATTTTCCTTTTCTTTCCCCTTTTCCCTATATGTCCCTCAGCTATTCCTACAGCAACCTCTGAAAAGGCAGGCAGAGCACATGACAAGCTAATTCGAAGATCACACTTCTTCAGCTTATTCCCACTCCCTCCCAAGCAAAGATAGCCACATCCCCACCTCCTTCAAAATATTAGATTGGATTTTCATCCATTGAAATAATTAAAGATTATAATCAGCTTTAAACAATTAATCACAACCTCGGACTTCACTGCTGCACGTGGCAGATCAAGATCGCACGTGAGACCCAGCAGAGCTCAATCCAAATGACTCAATGCAGATCTTTCCGTTCATGTTCAGGTGGAGAAATTTTTGCTGGTCCCCAAGGGGTTGGGACGATGGCCTCGATTTCATATACTACATTAACATCAAACGTCACAAGTCAGATGTCCATTAAATGAGACAAGCATATAGTGAATTATAATACATATATTTATTGCGCTAGTTATTTGAAAAAAGAGATGCCCACCTCTTCATAAAATGCATTTATTTCCTCCTCAGTAAGGCCTTCATCATCTCCATCTGCAGCACCCTCCTCCCACCCAAGAGAACGCAAAAATGCAAACTCTTCCTCATTTGGATAGTTTAAATGCTCCTCTCCATTTCTGATAAAACCCAAAGTACAGTCACATGCATCGCCATTTTCAACTCTCTCTCTGGTGTGCTCAGTTGGAGAGTCTGAAACAGAGATAACTGAAGAACTTTGATGCTTAGTTTCCAAAGAGATAGAATCAGTGCCAGCCTCAGCGCTCAAAAGCTCTGATTTTCCCTGATCAGAAACGGATACAGTACTAGTAGTATCAGTTCTAGTATTGATGCTCGTAGAAGATTTCTGCTTTATGAGATTGAAGAAGTCATTACGGCTTTGAGTCTGCAAAGATGGTCTCTTCTCTAAAGTCACCAATGATGTAGCTGGCTTACGCTCAGAACCTCCCAAGTTCTGGTTGCTGACAGAATTCTTAGAGTGAGAACCAACAGATGATGGTGCCAGATTTAGGGGGCTACGTGGAACTTTGACTCCATTTGGGGAAACCAGGTTTTCATTCACTGTTGAAGAGAGACCATTCAGATCCCCTGATGGTTTCAGAACTTGCAACTTTCCTAGATTAGAAGTCTTCCCAACATCTACTCTTGCAGGCCCGCCACGCATAGGCTGATTGCCATAAGGCGTAGGGGAGAACTTAGTAGTCTGCTGTGCGGCTCTTGTTTTTAATTTCTCCATCGAACTAAGCAACTGGAAGAAATATGAGAAAACATCAAGAACACAATTAAATTAAAATTGACCATCAAACATGGCAAGACACATCTAATTTTTAATAAAACAAATCAGCTCCACCACTATCTATTCAGATTCAGAACTCACTATTCCGAAATTTGTTCCATCAAACTTCTTCAGGGAGAGAAAAATAGTTCTTATACCCACCCCCAAAAAACAACAAAAGACTTCCATCAAACTTCTCCGGAGAAATAAAAATAGTTTATACCCCCAAAAAAGACCGTTTGGGCAACAAAATACAAAAATGCAAATGTCTCTATGACATGCATGCACATGGGACTGTCTCACGGCTCCCTCTGACCTCATCAAAGGTAACTGAGAAACTGTAAGTATTAAAAGGGCATCATTAACTCTTGCAATTAAGAATTCAAAACAGGAAATTTCATTCTCTCCATCAAATTGCGAATGCACTACATCTACATTTGTAAGCTCAAGCATAGACAGAAAATCAAAACAATCTCAATATAAGGATGGTCAGTTCTCTATGACTTATTACACTGCCTCACAAACAGCTTGTTCAAGACAGTGCAAGGAAAAAAGAGGTGCATTATTAGTTTTCCAGAAGGTGTAGAATGTAGAACAGAAGAAAAATGACACGCCACCCTGAAGAAGAGGGCATCCAGACCAGAAGAATGCTCCAAACATTTAACCAACCAGAACATATTAAACGAAATGAAGAATTTTCATTCACAGCATGAAAATGAAAATGCAAATAACAAACTGTGATCACTATTCTTACGATGCCCCCATAGAGTGGGAAAATAACTTGCATAATTTGTTGTTAAACATACGGGCTCCCAACATTGTCAGCAATAATGCAATGGAACTCACAGAAAAACTCTATAAAAGTCACATAAAGCCACACTTTTATCTGGTGGAACTTGCAGAGTACATGCCACACTAATAATAATACTAAACAGCCAAATTATGCAACAAATTTTTACACAAACATAAAGCTCTCTCACAACCCCATTATATAATTAAAAAACTTGGTCTAGACAGGCTGACCTACTAGTCCTAATAGGCTAATCCCACGATTAAACACATTCACAATGCAATCAATCTCAGACCAAACAAGTATTTCAACCTGGGCAATTAAGAGTGCAGATTATTGGCTTAAGTCATCGTAATTTTAGGCCATGGAATGGGGTACCACAAGTTGCAAGCACAAGATAAGGTATATTTTTTGGACAATTTATAAGTTGGATAATGGCCCATGAAAATATTTTTTGGACAATTTACTATGTTGAAGGGGAGCAAGTGTTTTCATAGGCATTACTTTTCAGCATTTGCAAACTTGTCTAACCAAAAGCACATGCTCTGGCATTATCAACTTACAATTTTTCTTATGATTCCATTAAGCAGTTAATAAATGTAAAATTATACCATATTCAAAGCTAAGAAATGCCTAATACTAGAAGCTCCAGCTCCATGTGGTTACTATCAAGGATCTATTTGTGTCGACCAGATCAAAAATATGGAGCTCGTAATGGGAATTTGTCCATCCAGATAATGGGACCAAACAATTCTTCCATTTTCATGACCCAAAGTTAAAACTACCAAAAAAGCAGAATGAGACATCCAACTTTGTTTGATTTCTGAAGGTGAAGCATAGCAAGTCAGCCCAAATCAACAACATAATGTAACATTTAGAGTTATTAGAAGAACAAAAGCAAGGACAGTGGTGATACACAATAATGAGATCCTAAAAGAGAAGCGCAATACAAAGAGGCACAGTTTAATGGATAACAGGTTGATTTCTTTCGGATATTGAGGTGAAAGCCAAGTATATATGGGCTTTAGAGTCTTGCTTTGGACAAAGTGAAGCATCGGGTGAAATTATTATGAAAAATTATATCACAATTTTACGGGCACATAACGACGAATATCACTTTTTATGTTGTCTCAAAACTGCATTTCGAATAGTTTTAATTGGGATATGAAGCAGTCTTATCGATTCCACCTACGCATCTAATAGGTTAGAACCTCTATAACCCAGAATACAGTCATGAAATTAGAAACATTACCTGAGATTTGGGCATGGATGGTGTCACAGGGATCAGTTGCCTTGATTGTTTGATGGCCAACTCTTCAAGCCTCTGACTATCAACAGACAACTGCAAATTCTAAAGTTATCAGCCTAGAAACCCATCTATATGTTCAAATACAGCATGATAGATATAGATGAACATAATAAAAATCCAACAGGGGACTATATTTACCTGAGGAGGTGTGCGAGCACGAGAGGGACTTTGGGCAACAGCCTCTGACATTTTAAGGCCATTCATATTTTGACCTAAAATAGCCGAGCTTCCAGGTACAGTTTGCGGAGACGGCAAACCAGTTGCATTATTGTTTCCAACCACTCCAGGCACCTCTGCCAAAACCGTCCACCCATCTGCACTAGTTTTGTCTGAATTAGCACTTGAAGGCCTCTGAAAGGTAGCAAAAGATCCCACAGAAGGTACTCTTGCTACTTCAGAAACTCTTTGCCTCTCTTCAGTTCCAAGAAAGGGAAAGTCCTGTCCCAATGCAGCTTCAGTGGTGCTACTTGTATCTCTGCCTTTTGTAAGCAAACCACTAGTGATGCTGCGGCCCCCATTTCTCGCATTACTAATATCACCAGCCACTGGACTACGCAAGGTCTCTTCCTGTCTCCTGCCATTCATAGACTGTGAACGCCGTAGCACATCCTTGTCCAACTTACCCAGCAGCAAACTACCTACAGGATCAGTATAATCTCGATTCTTCTGTAAACCAAAGAATGGCTTGTCATTGTGAGGGTATTCATATAAATCTTCCAAAGCTTCATCCCGATGAGTTCTACTACTGCTGAAAGATCGTGAGTGTGTTGATCCCTTACTACTGGAGCTCCGACGAAAATAAGAAGAAGTGGTTCGATCAGACACCTGAATTCCACTGCTTAAAGAAGACCTATTTCTCACGTTCTTATTCGCAGAACGATCATCTATCAAAGGAAAAATAAAATAATCATATAAGTTATCCATTAACGTAAAAAGCCAAATAATAGCTTCAGCGGAGACTATACAGTAACTTGGAGAGGCCATACATATCCAAGCAAACCCAGCTCACAATCTGCACTACTGCTATATATCCATACAAACTCTACCTCAACTAAATGCAAAACCCAAGGGAAGTATATTAACAAACAAGGCTACACAAAACAAGGGTTAATTGCATATACACATCAAAACGTTAAAATATAATACAGTTCCTGCACACCTTTATTTCTCATATGAATCTACAGAAACTAAATTACCTTTGCCACAAAAAGAAAACAAAAGGATTATACTCAAAAGGTTACAAAGTAATGGATAGATCAACTTTAATTGTGTTGCAGAGTAGCAACATGACAGTACAATAGCAAAACGGATAACTCCAATAATCTTATGTCTGCATCCTTAAAAACTTCTACATGCCATCTCAACTATCATGCTTCAAAGCTCGAAACTTGGTTAACTTCCCTCCTTATTTTATCCCAACAAATGATTTCCGTAGGTAGATTTGCCATCCTCTCCTACACCCACATCAATAAGAACTTTCGCACACCATCTCATGTATCATGCTTCATAAGTCTTAACTACAATTACCTTCCCTCCCAATAAACTTAAACAACTAAATATGATATTTCCGGCAACACCAGATGTCAAAAACAAAGACACGTGCCATTTAATGAAAAAGGTACCTGAGCGCAAAGAAGATGAAGATTGTTGCTGTCTACTGCCACCTCCAGAGAGGCTTCCACCGCTCTTCAACCATTCTGGAACTAAAGAAGGCTCACTCCTATCCATCATTATTAAATAACATGATCATTGACAATACCAAGAACCGCGATCAAGATTCCTTTCCTTCTAAAAATCTCCTCAGTGTCCTACAAAACTGTCAGAAACCTCCCCCAATCCAGCCAGAACCCCCCAAAATTCCACTTTCAGTTGGCAATAAACTCCACGGACCTTCAATGGAAGGCCCTCCCGAAACAGTCAGCACCACCCAACGATCGTCGCAACAACTTCCAACCCCTCAGGCTCACCAAAAACTGCTCGCTGCAGACTACCCGGCTTTTCTTTCTCGCCCTCTCTCTCTCTCTGTACACTATACACAATTACCCCGCAGTCGAACAGCCCTAAACTCCAAACCAGAGAAAAAACCTATCAATGAACGAATGCCAAGAAGCAGCAAGACGATGGTGCCCAAGAAAGGTTATTTTTCAACGGCCAATGTCGGTGAAGAACAGGGACAAGAATCAAATTTATCCAACAAGGCTAATTCGCCCAAGAGAAGCGTTCGAATTGACACGAGAACTCCCACTGCGATTAATCCACCGAAGAACCCAATCGATTCCCCGACCAACCAACCAACCCGAAACGAACCAGAGAAACGAACCCTAAGAATCGCCCCCAAAAAAATTAGCGGGACCGAGAACCGCCCCCGAGAAAAAAAGCTAGGGTTTGCACTCCGCGCAGAGAGGGGCAGGAGAGCGAAAGCGACAGAGGAAAGAACTTATCGAAAGCCCCAAGGAGAAGGGGATTGAGGAAGAAGCGCCCCCCACGCCCAACCCGAACGAACGGATTGGGAAACGCGGACAAAGCCCGAGCCCGAGCCCGAGAAAACGCCGCCGCCCGCCGCCGCCGCACGCCGCACGCCGCCGCCGCCGGCCGACGACGACACCCCGAAACTGGCGCCGCGGCTATATCGCTTCCTCCCACAGCGGCGGAGCGAGCTTCTCGGCGCAGAAGAACAGGCCCCAATCGCCAATGGCGGAACCACGAGAAACGCCAACGAGATTCAAACCCAGAAGAGATAGAGAGAGAAAGGGCGAGGGAGAGAGGAGGCTTCTGTGTGGGGAGTGCTTTGGGGGAAGTCTAGAGAGAGAGAGAAGGGGGGGGGGAGGATTTTGATAGCTGGGCGAATAAGAGAGGGAAGAGGAGAGGAGTGGAGAGAGAGAGAGGGGGGGGGGAAGGAAATAAGGAATGTTGGCCTCTAAAATCTGCCCCGTGGGAAGGTGACCGACCCTCTCTTTTCCTCTCCCTTTCTCTCTCTCTCTCTTCCTGTTAATTTTCTTTTTTTTTTAATTTACATTAAGGAAAAAAGAGAGGATTTTTTTTGATTAATTTAATTACTTGATGACGATTTGGTTCCCTCTTTGGAAAGCCCCTCTCTCTCTCTACCTATCTCTATCTTCTTATCTCTAAACCCTAGCTTGCCTTTTGGCCTTTTGGTGGGCTTTTAGGAGTGAGGGAGATAGGATTAGTCGAGTGGCATGCATTGTTGAGAAGCTTGCGTAGCAAGTTTTCCAGAGTTTGTGTCTGATTTGGGCTGTGAGTGCTTTCTGCATCCACTTCAAATCGACATGTCTTATCGGATTCTTGGAGTTTTCAGGTTCCGGATTTCTCACGGAAAAGTAGGGTATTTTTCGATATCCACTAAAATCATCCCGCTTATTCAACGAATATACCATTAACAGATTAACGAGATTGCGCTTTTTATTTTAATGTACCGATATTCACTTGTCACGATCTTTCAATTTATATTTTTCGAGTCTATCCGTGGCTTTGGCGTTTTACATCTAGAGATGTCGAGGTCCACACATAATCCGGATGAAGTAGTTTAAGAACTTATTTTGATTCGATTTTTTTAATTTATATAATGGAAAAGGAGGAATTTTTTTTTCTGTTGTTTGTATTTGCTGGCGATTTGGTTCCCTCTTTGGAAAGTCCCTCTCTCTCTCTAGACCCTAACTTGCCTTTTGCCTTTCCAAGAGCTTTTTTGAGTGAGAAAAAAGATTTAAGGATAGAATAATGGTTGTTGCTACAACGTGAAAAGCTTGCGTGGTAAGTTTTTATGGTTTGTATTCGATTTGAGCCGTAAGTACTTTCCATATTGCTTCAAATTGACATACCTTATGGGATTCTTGTGGAAGAGGAAAGAATCTCACGTGATGATGGTTATTTGTGTATTGAGGATTATCATCTGGATGGTTTGATTTACTCATGTATATCGATTTTTTAATCGAATTCTTCCACACGTGGATCAACTAACAAAAAGTGCGTGACTTATTTTTAACCCCTATAATGGACCTAATAAAATCCAAATTACAAATGGTTGTAAGTCAATGAGCCTTCGGCATCAAATTTACATCGCAAAATTCATCGAGAGCAAGAAAGGCAATCATAAGTAGTTGTAATTTGCACCTAATTTCGCATCCCTTGATTCTCAAAAATTGAAGCATGCGTTTTCGAAATTGCTCGAGAGCAGTAATTTTTTTTTTTTGGGGGCCTTTGGAACACCATATAAAAAGAGCTCTCGCTACATATGTCTTTGAAATTGGCGTTGCATTAGTTACTAGAATCAAAACATTCCATAACAGATGTGACGCAATCGCATTGATCGCTCTCTCCACATCAATTTTTTTGTAGGGCAAAAAACAAAATTGCATACGTGATAGGGCTTGGACTGCCCAATCCTCCAATCGATGGTGGATGAAAGAGAGCCGCTTTTCCGAAATTCTTGTTACAAAAAGCATCCTCCTAAGCATCTTTACTCCTTATTCGTAAATCGTAATAAACACGTAGATCATGTGATACGCGAGCAAACTTACTACAATTGTGCAACATGTTCTGCACCTATTCAAAAAATGCAAAAAATATATATTATAGCATAAAAATATATATTTATTTTGTTATTACACATTGGATTTGGGCTTAATTGTTTCGCAAAAAATTTCAAAGAAAATGATAATATTTTTCTAGTATTTGATTGAAACCTAAAAATAACTAGAAAATACTTTCCGTCATTTAGTATGGAAAATTCGATCAATCTTTCCCAAGGAAAATTATTAAAATGCTTGAAATTTCTATTTATTTTTTTGTTTCTTTTTTTTCTCTCTCTTTCTTTCCCAACCAAGGATCTGCCACATGCCACAAGTGAGGGATGAGCTCGCCCAAGGCCAGCAAAAATTGAGCTTATCAAATTCCAAAGAGTCAAGTTGAGCCAGCTTTAGGTGAGGCTTCACCTTTCAACGAGCTCAAGCCGTGCTGGCCTTAGGGGAGCTTGTCCTCCACTTGTGGCCAACAATCAAATGAAGAATAAGGAAAAAGAAAGAAACGGGAAAAAAATGAAACAATTGAATACATTTAAAAAAAACAATATTAAAAAATATAATAAAAAAGGAGCGCATGAATATGAAGGTGCTTGGTTTGGTTCAAAGAAAGAGGAGGAAAACTTTTTGAAAGTTGAAAATCATTTTCCCCACTTTTGAAGAATTTTTTTTTATTTACGAAAAATATTTTCCTTAACTAGTTTATTTTAATCAAATCAATTGTCAAAAAATTTGGAGTTCTTTCTCTCTTTTCCGCAAAATAAATACAGCCGTGAATATGCAAGCTAGATATCATTTCTCACCAAAAACATAATTATCATCGACGGTCCAATGATTTAAAAAAAAAAAAAACATCGTATCAATAATGGAGAAGTACACACGCGGTCAATGCATTGACGCCAAACATAGGACTTTCCGTTCAAATATCTTCAATGTAGCAACTTTCCTAGGACAAGTCCTGTCGAGGTGGAATCATGCATGACATTGAAAGACAGCATTTCAATATTATTCAATCTTCAACCATTGACTATTTTAAAGGGATTTTGTTTGCTGGCTACGCCTTTTTTCTGCTTTTTAGTTTATGTTTTGGAATAAAGAAAAAGAGAAAACAGGCTGAAAATTTTGGTGGAAAATGGAAATTTTTTTTTTTGATTTTTTGTTCGAGAGATGAGAGGTAGGAAAATTTAAAATTTTCAGTACTTTCTACTTGGATTTTGGTTGTCCATCCACTAGTTGCTAAATGTAAGAAGAATTATAATTATAGATACCGATGTTTGATGAAATGTACATATGTACGTGCCACTAGCATTCCATGGGAATGCTAATTCAATCTTTCATTTATTGATGCTGATATTATGATAAAGTATATTCACTATATAACTGACTATCATGGTGTTGTTAAACAATACTTTTAAGATTAATGACTATAAATTATATAAATAATTACTAAATTTCTAAGTTTGACCAATCCAATAGTAAACCGTTATAGATTATATTATGTGCAGTTAAATAATATTTTATAATCAATGATGAATATAATTCGGGTCAATTTAATATTTTCAAATTAAATACACATTATAGTAATTTATGGAATTCTTTATGAATATAAGTAATTGATACCAGATGGATATTTTAAATGGATATTGTACTAATCAATCGTTTCATGAACTGGTTGATGGATATCTTAATTGATGTTACGTGGACATATTATAATTCTCATTATTGCTGACTATTTGATAATTATAATGACACCTATTAATCAAAATTGCATAAAAATTATTATACTATCGTAAGATAATTAACATTATTTGCAGCTGGGGTTAAGATACGCTATAACAGTATGCGCATAATTAGGTAATTATGTATGAAAAAAGTGTACGAAAAAGGGTACCTTATATAATGGAAAAGGAGGATTTTTTTTCCTATTGTTTGTATTTGCTGGCGATTTGGTTCCCTCTTTGGAAAGTCCCTCTCTCTCTCTCTAGACCCTAACTTGCCTTTTGCCTTTCCCAGAGCTTTTTTGAGTGACAAAAAAAGATCCAAGGATAGAATAATGGTTGTTGCTGCATTGTGAAAAGCTTGTATAGTAAGTTTCTATGGTTTGTATTTAATTTGAGCCGTAAGTGCTTTTCATATCTGCTTCAAATTGACTTACCTTAAGGGATTCTTGTGGAAGAGGAAAGAATTTCACGTGATGATGATTATTTGTGTACTAAGGGTTATCGTTTGGACAATTTGATTTACTCACGTATCACTACAGCTGATTTTTTAATCAAATTCTTCTACGTAAACGCATCACTTATTTTTTACCCCCATAATGGACCTAATAAAATTGAAATTACAGATGGTTATAAGTATGTGAACCTCCGTGTGTCGGCATCGAATTTACATAGCAAAATTCATCTAGAGCAAGAAAGGCAATTGGAGGTAGGTGTAATTTGCACCTAATTTTGCATCCCTTGATTCTCGAAAATTGAAGCATGTGTTTTCGAAATTGGTCAAGAGCAGTAATTGTTTTTTTTGTTTTTTGGCCTCCAGAACCCCGTATAGAGAGAGTTCTTGCTATATCTGTCTTTAAAATTGGTGTTGCATTAGTTACTAGAATTGAAACATTCCATAACATATGTGACACAATCGCATTGATCACTCTCCACATCCTTTTTTTGTAGGGCAAAAAACAAAATTGCATACATCAAGTTGATAGGGCTTCGGCTGCCCAATCCTCAAATCAATGGTGGATAAATCTTTACTCCCCATTCGTAACTAACATGGAGATCATGTGATACGCGAGCAAACTTGCTACGAGTGTGCAACATGTTCCGCACCTATTCAAAAAATGCAAAAAAATATATATAATATAGCATAAAAAATATATATTTGTTTTGTTATTAAACATAGGATTTGGGCTTCGTTGTTTTGTGGAAAATTTCAAAGAAAATGATAATATTTTTTTTTGGTGTTTGGCATAAACTTGAAAATAATTAGAAAATATTTTCCATCATTTAGTATAGAAAATCCGATCAATCTTTTTTGAGGAAAATTATGAAAATGCTTGAAATTTCTTTTTTTTTTTCATTTTTTTTCTCTTTCTTTCTCAACTAAGGATCAGCTATAGGTGAGGGATGAGCTTGCCCAAGGTCAAACATGAATTGAACTTGCCGGATTCCAATGAGTCAAGTTAAGCTAGCCTTAGGCGAGGCTTCACCTCGCCAGTTTCAACAAGCTCAAGTTGCGCTAGCTTTAGGGGAGCTTGTCCTTTGGAAAAAGAAAGAAAAAGAAAAGAAATGATGAAATGGTCAAATTTATTTTATACAAGTCAAATGTTGAAAAATCTGAAGTTTTTTTTCTCTTTTTCATGAAAAAAATAGTGCCGTGAATATGGACGCTATGCTATTATTCCTCACCAAAAGCATAATTATCATCGAGGAGCCGATGATTTTAAAAAAATAAACAAACCATCATATCAAAGATGGCAAAGTACACACGTGGTCAATTCATTGACGCCAAACTTAATATTTTCCGTTCAAATACCCTAGATCCAATGTTAGCGACTTTCCGAGGACAGGTCCTGTCAAGGTGGAATCATGCATGACGTTTTTTTTTTTTTTTTTGGGTCTATGCATGACGTTGAAAGACAGCATTTCGATATTTTTCAATCTCCATCCATTGACTATTTTGACGGGATTTGCTTGCTGGGTACGCCTATTTTCTGCTTGCTGAAAGATTTGGCAGAAAGTGGCAATTTTATTTTTTTGATTTTTCGTTTGAGAGATGAGAGGTAGCAAAATTTAAAATTTTCGATACTTTCTACTCGAATTTTGGTCGTTTGACCACTAATTGCTAAATTTAACAAGAATTATAATTACATATATTGATGTTTAACGAAATGTACAAATACATGTACCACCAGCGTTCCATGAGAATGCTAATTTCATCTTTCATTTAGTGATGTTCAAATTATGATAAAGTAGATTCATTATGTAACTGATTATTATGGTGTTGTTAAATAATACTTTGAAAATTAAGGACTATAATTTATATAAATAATTACTAAATTGCTAAGTTTGAGCAATCCTATAGTAAACTACTGTAGATTATATTATGTGCAGTTAAATAATATTTTTAATCAACGATGAATGTAGTCAATTTAAAATTGTCAAGTTAAATACACATCATAGTAATTTATGGTATTCTCTATGAGCATTAGTAATTGATATTAGATGGATATTTTAAATGGATATTATAGAAATCAATTGTTTCATGAAGCTAATTATATATTATAGTTCTCATTATTGCCGACTATTTGATAATTATAATGACACTTATTAAACAATATTGCATAAAGATTATTATAAAATTATAAGATAATTAACTTTATCTACAGCCGGAGTTAAGATTTGCTATACCAGCATGCACATAATTAGTTAATTATGTATGAAATAGGTGTGTATAAAAAAAAAAGAGGGGTATTTTAGGAAATCTATTAGTGAGAAGAGAGAAAAATTGTAAGTGGTTTTTCACGACAGGGGAGGTAGGCTCGACTGGAGAGAAATAAAGGAAGGGTAATCAAAGAAATATAGAAGTAAGAAAAACCAGTGTTTTTCTCTCATATGTTTACAATATTTGTGAATACTAATTTATCAATTATAATTTTTATTAAATAATTGATAAATTATTTCAAAATCAAAAGAAAATTATTTCGTTCTATAAAATTAAAATTAAAATTATATAATTTTATCACTAAAATTGATAATTAATCTTATAAAATTTTCATTTTAGCTCATTCTCGGCAACCAAAACGAGATAAACCCCATTCCATTCAATTCCAACTAATTTTCTTTTATGATGACCAGATAAAGAAATCGTAATTCTTATTCCATTTTATTCCTACGTACCGAACACAACATCAATATTGCCATATTGGTCGACGCATCTGAAATGATGGCAAAAAGTGGCATTTAGTGTGGTGTAGATAAAAATTAAAAAAAAAAAATGCATTTCATCTCTCCGAAAAGATCACGTGCGTGACGCTTTTTAAGGAAAACTTGATTGATTCGTGGCTACGGCACTCATATTCGAAAACGAAACTACAAGTTCGAAAGTACCTATTCACGTGTATCCACCCCAAAGTGCATGGGGGAACATAATACAATTTCCATCATAAATTTATAAAGCTTGATGGCTGCTTCCGACAATAAGATTCTCGCAAGTGAGAAAAAAACCGACCAACCCCGACCGACTTGACCTTTTACGCCCAGGCCTAGGCAAGGATTTTGGGCTTTACTTTTTTATTAAGGTTAATATCACAAAAAATATCAAATCGATACACTTGTAAATTTTTTATTATATATTAATTTTCATTAAATCTTGCTGTAAAATGTTTGAAGAGAGTGATTCAATTTGAGATTTCACTCTTTTTTTTTTTTTGGTTAAGTAAAAAAATTTTTTTTGGTTAAGTTGAGATTTCACTCTTTATTTGTATACTAGTCTGTGATTTTCTTGTGATAATAATTCAATTTAACGAAAAACCTGTGGTGGGTGAATTTGTGAAGAACGTATTAGTTTGATAATTTTGATGAAATTTGGGATAAATTCAATGTAAATATATCAATTTATGGATTTCGGGCTTCATTTTTTTCTTTTTAAGAATAATATTACAAAAAATCGCAAATTAGTACATTTATAATAAATTGACTATTTGTTAATTTTCATTAAATTTTGTCATAAAATGTTTGAGTTTGATGACGTGACATAGAGTGTATTGATTTGTGGTTTTTCGTGGTAATAATCTAATTTAATAAAAATCGACGGTAGGTAAATTTATCATAAATATATTAGTTTAAGATTTTTGATGAAATTTGGGATAACTTTGGTACAAATATATTAATTTTGGGACCACCGCTTGCGGTGGTGTCGCTGGCTCGGGCTCTTTCCCTCTCACGAAAGGGAGGAGTTCAAATCCTAGAATGTCTTGGGATTTTCATGATATTAATTTTTTTCTAAAATTTTTGAGCTTTATTTTTTAATTAAGGTTAATATTACAAAAAAATCTCAAATTGATATACTTGTAACAAATTTATTATATGTAAATTTTCATTAAATCTCACCATAAAATGTTTGAAGAGAGTGATTCAATTTGAGAGTTTTACTAGTTTGTGATTTTCTCGTGATAATAATTCAATTTAACAAAAACCTGCGGTGGGTAAATTTGTGAAAAATGTACTAGTTTGAGAATTTTGGTGAAATTTGGGATAAATTCAAGATAAATATATCAATTTCGGAATTTTCATGATATTAATTTTTTCTAAAAAAATCTGAGTCGGTCCGGAGTCCTTCTGCTCAGCCGGTCCGGCCCGGTATGGCCCGGCCCGGGCAGGAACTAATTTTTCGAAAAAAATAATTCCACCCGGCAAATGCGACGAACCGGATTATGGGAAATAAAGAATATTCTCCGTCCTGTTTTCGAGCCTCGGCCACATCGCGGGAAAAGAAGAAGAAGAAGAAGACAAAATCCTAATAAAAAAAGGAAAAAAATAAAATAAGCGAGAAAAGATTTTGACTGGGTAGCGCGCACAGTTTTCTGACCGGTTCAGAGACGCCGCCACGTGGCAACGCGTGTTCTTTCACCCTTTCTCTCTCCTCCTTTCTCCCACGCGCAGCACGCTCGGATTCTTCCATGTCCACGGCTGCTCGTCGTCTTCTCTGCAACTCCCGATTCCCCGCTGCGAGGACCAGCAGAATCTCTCAGATTCTCTCTCTAGCTCTCTCTCTTTCTCTCTCTATAACTGAACCTGCACTGCGGACTGAGCAGGCGGAGTGAGAGAGAGAGGGAGGGAGGCGAGCTGAGCTGAGCGGAGCGACCCATCGGCGGTTTCCGATGGAGGCGAGGCACCGGGGGGCGCGGCCGCGGCCGCGGCCGCAGCTCGAACGCCGGAACGCCATCAAGAACATCGACTACGACGCGTCGTCCGCCTCTACCTCCTCATCCTCGGCCTCTTCTCTGGCCCTCGACGGCCTCTCGGTCTTCACGAGCTTCCGCGTCAAGGGCGAGGATGGCGAGTTCGACGTCATCTGCCGCAGCCTGGGGCTGACGCCCGAGGACTTCGCCATCCCCATGGACGCCTGGCGGTCCAGCAAGGCTCGCGATCTCACCCCTCGCTTGCGCCTCCAGAGCGCCGCCTTTTTAGCTTCCGACGGCGACGCCGACGACGAATTGCCGCGCGATGGCGATGGCGGCGGGTTGGCTGCTGGAGTGGATAGTATCGAGCTCGAGAGTGGGATATCTATATTGAATGGGAGTAGAAGTTACGGTTCAAGCGGTTTGGAAGATAGAGTTAGGGTTTTGAGTCGTAGGACTCGTTTTAGGAATAAATCAGCGGGCTCTGCTTTGAACGTTTCTCGCCCTTTGGCCGATGTTATCTGTGCTAAAGATCGTGGAGATTGTGAGAATTGCGAAACGGATAATGCCGGGGGAGGAATTAGGGGATTGAGGCCTCCGGTCCTTACTCCGCCGCCAGTTAAGTTGCTGCCTGTTGTGGACAACGTGAGTTCCACTTGGGAATTGTTGAACTCGTTCGGTCCTCAAGAAGGTCCTGGAGGAGATGAGGATTCTCCTGTTCACCCTTCGAATAAAGAGGATTGGTCGGATGGAGATGATGAGAACGTTAGTAAGGAAAGGATTTCGCCAAGAAGAGATGATTCGGACTCTCATTTGTCAACTTCTGTTGAAGATAAGGAGTCTACAGATAAGGATGAGGTGGGGAACGCCCCTTCTGCCAACATTTCAGAACTAGTGCCCAATGTTATTTCAGAACCAGTGCGCAATGTTTCACCCGAGGGGAGTTTCAGACAAAGGATCACCTCATGGCAAAAGGGCGAGCGGTTGGGAAGTGGGTCATTTGGTACTGTATATGAAGGCATCAGCGAGTAAGATTCCTTTGCTTTTCTCTTTGATAATCAGTAAGCATTTTCTAGGACGGAGTACTCCATAATGATGTTCATTTGAAGTTTCGGTGCCACTTGTGAGCACTAAATGGTTAGAATTAGGAATACTTGGGCTAGTCATTTGTGGAATTAGAGTTCCAGCATTATTGGTATAGAACTTATTGAAGAGCATACTTGATTATTGAACATATTGATGAAGTAAAGATACGATATTCCAAAAATCGCCTATTTTTAATTGTTCTCTGCTGTTTTTCTGCAGTTTTACTAGCTTGAATAGTGGGCTATTCTTTTTTCTTTTTTGAAGAATGGATAGTGTGATAAATCAGCATGTACAGGAAATATGCTTTGGAACTGTTAGTTGATTCTAAATGCAAATGCTGAAAGCTAAGGAACTGTATAGTGATATTGATGATAACATCTCTTTTTTTCTTCTCAATTCTTATTTATATCATTTGGACTGCAAGAATTATCTTAAATATGTCTTGTTAAGGCATCGTTCTCAAAAGAATTGGCATTTATGTCTTCTTTCTCTCTCTCATGCTTCTCTGTTGCCACAGGGATGGATTCTTTTTTGCTATAAAGGAGGTTTCTTTGTTAGATCAAGGAAGCCAAGGCAAGCAGAGCATTTTGCAGCTTGAGCAGGTATGTGCTTGTTTCTTTCTGTATCTTATGAACTGGCCCTTAGGCATGGCTACTCGACTTACCTCATTCTTACAATTGCCAAGCTGGCGTATATGCACAACTATTTATAAGTCTGCCGTGTATACAATCATAAATCTGGTGTGAGTTCAACAGATATTCTTTTCTCTTCCTTTTTAGTTATACTCTGCTTTCTTTTCAGGAAATTTCTCTTTTAAGTCAGTTTGAACACGAGAACATAGTGCGATATCTCGGCACAGACAAGGTGTGGTTCCTTCTTGCTAAGTTGTTTTCTGCAGTATCTTTCACTGTGGCATTAATCATGTTATTGCTGAGCAAAATATTTAGGGGAACATAGCTGTGATTGCAGTCACAATATAGTGGCTGCATCTTCATCACTACATATGTTTGCTGCAATAGCCTGGGAATAAGATCACAACAGTCACAGCTTATTAGCTGTAGCAGCCACTTGTGACATAGACAGACATTTTAGGTCCCGCTCCCATCACAAGAAAAGTTTGTGATGAATTGACTATTCCCTGCAATGCTAATTTTATAAGTAAAGAAAATCTGTAGAGCAGATGTCGGAGAGCCTGTCATGTAATCAATTAACCCTTTGTTTTCTAGAGGTCATGATTTACAAATTAGCTATCTTGCAAACTGAAGATTCAGGTCAAACTCTCAGGTTTAGTAAAAAGGAATCTGACACTTGGAAAAACGGCAGCCCTGATTAATAAAACATTGGGGGGTGGGGGTGATGATAAGAAAGTAAGGCTTAATCTTCAGGTATGCTTTGATTGACAATCCGATGGTGCAGATGACTAATTTCCAATCTTTTCGCCCTCGTCTATGACTGGTCGTGGCTGTAGTAATGACAAGGGAGTTCCTCCACAAGTTATATTTTTTCCATCTGTTCTAGTTCAGTGTGTCATTTAGTTCCACTCATTCTTATGCTACATCATATAGTTCTTAACCTCTAAATAGAGAGAACTAAAAATAGAATTGATCATTGTTCAGGTGAGGGAAGTAGTTCCTATCTTGGTGGCTTCAATGTTTGAGTACCTTTCAGTTATTATTATTATTATTTTTGTGGACATAGCTTGGCAAGAAACATCAGATTGTAAGAAAGTGCCAAGACATAACTTCCTTTTGGAGATGAAACATGCAAAGATTGTTGCTGTTAAACACAATTTGGTTTGGTATGCCTACAATCCACCACATTGTTTGAGCGAATGAGGGGTTAATGCTATATGACCTCATATTCTTCCACCAGGTGCACTGTGCAATTGTTTTTGTTGGCACTGCTGCAACTTGAAACCATGATGACCGCTTATAACTTGGATATTTTTGTTGTACAAGGAAACGAGCAAAGAAGAGCTTGGTCCCATTTGTTCTTGCCTTATTTTCCCTTTTTAAGTTTGCAAAATTGCTTTTATATTGTCATATGATGTGGACTTCTACTAAATTAACCCCCATCAAACAGATTGTCACTAAACATTGATTGGTTGTTGAGGAGGTCCTCAATATCAAAGTGCACTTGAGGAAGCATAACGAACCTCAGGGCCTTGTCTAGGGGCGTCTTGCCTTGGCACATCCAATTGCTGTGGGAAGGGTGTTGTCATGTATCCGATGATTAGTTTGGTGTTATAAGAGGCCTAAACATCCAGCACAATTAAAATAAAGAAAACGTAGAAATCACTGATGTAGTATGTTTTATTTTATTTGCTATTGTTATATTGTCTCTAATGTAACTTGTTAAAATATCTCATATTGTTTGTTTATGGGGTTTTGATGGGCCTTATGTACGTCTAGCATCCTTCCACTTCATAACTTAATCTTTTGGGTCTTAACATGGTTCCAGTGCCATATATCCCTTAATTTCTTTCTGCGCATGGCTCTCTTTTCATCCTTTCTATGTGCTGTTCTTAGTTCGTTTGCATGTGGTAAGGTGTTAAAGTATTCCATATGTGTTTCCAATGTGCTGTTCTTAGTTCGTTTACATGTGATAAGGTGCTAAAGTATTCCATGTGTTTTCAATGTGCCTTATATACAATTCGTCCTAGACCTAATAATTTGAAATTTTTGGGTCGGATATTTTAACATATGATTTTCTTTTCTCTTCCCAGGATGATAAGAAGCTTTACATATTCCTTGAGCTCATGACCAAAGGTTCACTAGCAGCCCTTTATCACAAATATAACTTGAGAGATTCCCAAGTCTCTGCATACACTAGGCAAATTCTAAATGGTTTAAAGTATCTTCATGACCAGAATGTGGTCCACAGGTATTATGAGAAACATGCTTGACTTTGCATTTAGTTTTGACCTATTGGAATAGTGATTCACACTTGTCATTTCTGATGGATGGTTAATTTTGGTAAGGAAAGAGACAATAATCAAACAAAGAGCGCAGGGAAACTTATACATTTAGTTTCATAGCACACTTCCTGGGTGCCTTTTGATAACACTTCTTTTACTATCCAAATACTTTTCTGGATTTAAGGGTGTTGTCAAATCTTTGAACCAAAATGTAGTGTTATGAAAAGTAGATTTGTTGTGATAATCAGCATGCAATGAAGTAACACTATGAGCTTGTACAGCATTATCTAGCATAGACAGGATTATTTTACTATGCAAATGCTTGAAGGTGGAAATGTAAATTTGCAATATTGTTAACTGTGAGGATGATTATGAAAATTTTAATCTTTTATAAATCTTACGAACAGCTATGTTGGTTTCTCATGCTTCCAGTTCCTTCATCCTGTAGGGATATCAAATGTGCTAACATACTGGTTGATGCGAGTGGATCTGTGAAACTTGCAGACTTTGGATTGGCAAAGGTATGTCTCATCAGTGAAAGTGAACTCTCTCTCTCTCTCTCTCTGCTTGTGCACGAGAGCAACAAAGATGCATTTACAAATACATACACATGCGCACCTGATAAACACAAACACGCGTGTAGACATGCACAGAGTGACAGGTGTTGTCCTTCACTTTTCCGAAATGACATTGATTTTCCATGTTTGTTCATCCAGGCCACCAAAATGAATGATGCTAAATCCTCCAAAGGAACTGCTTTTTGGATGGCACCTGAGGTTTGCACCCTCCACTGCCATTATTTTAACATACTATCATTAGCTGTATTAAGCACAAATCTTTACCATTTTTTTCATCGTTGTTCGTAAATGCAGGTTGTCAATCTAAAGAACAGAACGTATGGGTTGGCAGCTGATATTTGGAGCCTAGGGTGCACTGTTTTAGAGATGTTAACCCGCCGGCCTCCATATTCTCACTTAGAAGGAGTACCTAACTAACCCTTTTTTTATGTTTTATATCCTCAAGATCCATGTGTTGCCAAACTAACTAGCTAGTTGCAACTTTTTTGTCATTGCTACATTTTCTGTGAACTACTTGGTTGAACGGATGATGTGACAAGTCCATTGGGCCATCATTTTAAGAAAAGAAAATGAGCAAGAGCATTACTTAGAAAAGAGAGGACAGAGAATTCAATAATGTGTATCAAGAGCGGTCGTGTTAGAGGATATGCATAGTTTTTATGGCCAATGGTTGTTTGGGATTCTGGAGCAGATGGTTAACTAACAGTGTATGAAAACTCGGTCGAACATTTGAGTCTTAACTCTCTGAGGTAAATGGTGTTGTTGTCTATACTTTTAATTACAAGCATAAGTTTATGGTGTCCGGTGGCATACATTTAGTATATATGTAAATAGTATCCCACCAACTGAAGTGGGGAACCCATATGACCTTTTAGTCTCAACAATCTCTCCATCTTCTCTTTCACTGTCACATGGTACTTGAGCAACCAAGAGAGCCATCTCTGCTCCAGTCCTGAGAGCAGATATTGATTGCTTCATGTTCCCTGCTGTGCCCTCTCATTGGGAGGTTGTTCTCTGATTTGTCACTCGCCTTCTTCAACCTTTGGTGTTTCCCTCATTGCCTTCAAGTGTTTGAATCAATCATGACCTAAATGGCTGTCTTCTCTACTAGGATTAGTTACTTTCAATATGGAAGTGGGTAACTTTTCAATTTGGTTTGTAATTTTCATGTCTTACGTCGAGTTGGCAACTTCTCTGTACACATAGTAAGTTTTCCATAAGGGATGGTAATTACTGGCTCTAGCCAGTAAATCACCTTATGATGTTATCCATTTTTGGGCACGGCAGCTTAGAGATCCCTTCCTTTTGGTAGAATGGCTGCTGCTGAAGTTTGGAGTGCTCTCATCTTCTGAGTGACTTTGAAGTCTAGACTGCTTTTGTTATAGAGGAAAAAAGAAATAATACCATCGCTCTCATAGCCATCATAAAACATAAGTCGATGCCCCCTTTCTTTTTACTTTTTTTGTTCACATTAGGACTCTTAAAGATTTCGAGTAAAACGGAATAAATACTTAATGTTTAATTAGGAGTAGTTGGAAACCATTTACATTTTTGGTCCCTGTGAACTTTTAACATGGTAGATGATTGCCTGAAGCATGATGCCCTCAGAATTGTCTGTAGATCTTATTGGTTTATGAAGCTGTCATATGCTAGTTCCCTCAGGATTTATGATTAACACAAGCCTCTACTATGTTCTTTCTTATTGTGGCAGATGCAAGCATTGTTCCGAATAGGCAGGGGTGAACCACCTCCAGTTCCTGATTCTTTATCAAGAGACGCTCGAGACTTAATCCTTAGTTGCTTGCAAGTAAACCCGAATGATCGGCCTTCTGCAGCAAAGTTGCTAGACCATCCTTTTGTGAGGAAGCCACCTACTTCTTCTGGTTTTGCTTCACCTCGTTTCAACAACATATTGTCATAAGGTTTTGCTAAGCAATCCCTTTTAGTCCATTGCTTTGAAGGTAATATTACACTCTTCATTTGTTATTTTCTTGTTGCATTGCTAGTGAAAGTATTCTTCTTTAGGGCTAATGGCAAGACACCTTCATCAACTTACCACATTTCTTCTGTTTACTCCAAAAATTTGTAACTTTTAACAGTCTACACTATGCTTTTATATTGGAGCAAATACTCCATGTATCTATAGGGTCTATGGTCAGTTTCCCAATTCCCTCACAAACAATTTTCTATTTCCACTAGATCGTCCTGAAACTTTTAATTTGGTCAGTTACCCATAGTAGTTAATTGGTACACCAATGGTTAATTTGTCTTTCCCTAGGGTAGAGGTATGTGCAATTCATCATTGTCCCATGAAAACAGCCATTGTTGTAGTTTCCCTTGGCATTTGTGTGTGTGTGTGTGTGTAAATCTAGGAATATCATGAAAGTTTCAGTAGTGTGACAGTGACAATGACATCCTGAGAAACCAAAGTGGACAAATATGCTTTGTACTTCCTGCTGTTGTGGAACCTCCTGGCAAAGTTGCTTCATTTCCTAAGAGATTTCACTGGGCACTGAACGGAAGCCCCAGACTAATTTGGGGAGCAACTTAATTGAATGGCCTCGTCTTCTTTAGTGGGCAGGTGTCTTTTGGAAGAGTGTTGTCTCCCAAAACAAATGGTCTCGTGCTTTAAAGCATTGGGATGGACATGATGATGATTAGATATTTTTCATGTTGCCTATTGACTTTTCTTAGCCACGTCGATATTGTCAAAATTCTTGGTGTTTAGATTCTGCCTTTTGCGTTTTGACTGCAAACCAAGTCTTTCCAGCTGTAAATTTTTAACTCGTTACATTAGATGCTCGGATAGGAAAAACAGAACGGAGCAATATTCAGCTTCCACTGGTGTTTGTGTAATCTTAAGCCAAATGCTGAGGGTGTCATCGTAGTTTTTCCTACCTGAAATCATTTGTAGTGCATTGGTAATGCTGCTGCAATTCATTGGACCACTCAATGGTCAGCGGCATATTAATCACTGGCGAACACTCCCTAGCATCGCCAAGCTTGTAATCCGATGCTTTTTTTCTTGCCAGGTAACTTCTCTTTGGCAGTGAGGGGCAAATTGGAGCTTCTCAAGGATCAACAGTCCTTGTGAAGGGTCTTGGGCTGCAACTGATTTTCTGGTGTCTTTGTTCTGCTCAAGTTAAGCATGTGTTGTTCATCTGGGAATTGTAAATAGCATGCCCTGTTGTATATTTTCCCGTTAAAAAGGAAGGAAGAAAAGGAAGTTAACGACGACACGGGTTTTCTGCCTCTAGGAAGCGTAGATAGGCGCGCCCAACTTCTACGGGATAAGCAATTGGTGAAGATTGGATGTCCCTCGGGATCCGTGACGGAATGCCACATTTGCTTTGTTGTTGCTCGTTTGATATCGGGCCATCATCTGTAAATTAAAGTGTTTTTTATTAATGGCATGTCGCTTCAAGATGAACGCTTGTATCGAATGATCAAAATTTTGTACCCACATCAATCAAGCTCGTGGATGGAGGAGCAAATCTAGTTTTTACAGTGCCGTAGAGAAGGTTCTTGGGAAACTAACTTGATCAGAAACACAAAAAGGCCGAGGAAGCGAGGATTCACGATGGTGTTGCCTCTTCTTGTTTTGCCGGCGGAAAAGAGCTCGAAATCGCACTTTTGAATTTCTTCTTTACTTTCTTTTGATGGCTTCCTGCCGTTTTTTGATGGTCTGCTAAAAACAAGTTGGGGAACGCGCATCATGCCGGCATGAAACTGCACTCTGCAAGGAATAATCTTCTGCCCGAAGATCAATCGATCGCGTTCCGAAAGGATGGATCCTACTGGTCATATGGCCCGACTCAAAATTCTGTTTACTTTTGGCCCAGAAGATGTCTAGCCCATATATTGCAGTGACCAGAATTCAATGATTACGGGCCAATGTGACCTTCCCACCCCTTCTTCACCGCCCCCACCACCCTCTCTCCAGTTTCATCTCTCCGTCACTCTAATCTGGAGCTCTTCACCTAGTCGGCAACGGTTGCCGCTGACCCTCTCAGTAGACACGGTGCTGACAAAGCTCAGATCAGCTTTCTTTGGCCTCAGCCAAATCAGGTTCCCAACAACTCTTACTGAACAAATTGATGCTAATTGAATACCGTTCTTTATTGACCAACCAATTGATGAAGTCAAGATCTTATATTTCAAAAATCACGTAAAGTTAGCTGTCTACCATTGCTTTTGTTTTGTTTTTTTTTTTTGGTAATTTTACTAGCTTGAATAGCACACATTTTTTTCTCCTTTTTTTGAAGAATGGATAGTGTGACAAAATAGTTCGTGTGGGAAACATGCTCTAGAAGCTGTTAATCGATTGTAAATTCAAATGCTGTTAATTGGCTGTAGAAGGCACATTTCTTTTTCATCCTTGTCGGTTGTAATTGCTGGTCGTCAACAATGGAAAGAACAGTAGCTATGGGTTGAAAGCTGAAATTTGGAGCCTGGGTGCACTGTTTTAGAGATGTTAACACGCAAGTGTCCATATACTGGCTAAAGAACAGGTATGTAACTAAGTAACCTTCGTTTTATGTTTTATATCCTCGAGATCCATGTCAGGACAGAGTTACTAAATAAGTTTAACACATGTTGTGATGAGTGCATTATGCCGTCATTTTGAGAAAACAAAATGAGCAAGGGCACTTCATAGAAAAGAGAGGACAAAGAATTCAATGATAATTATTAATTATTAAGAGTATGGTCATGTTAAAGGATATGCATAGTACTTATGGCCGATGGTTGGGATTCCGGAGCAAACGGTTGGCTAACATGATATGAAAACTCGGTTGAATATTTGAATCATTACTTTCTCTTTTAAGTGATTTAGCTTGGCTTAGGAGATCGGTTTAGGAAATTATTTTGTTTCCATTTACTTTTATCACAATTTCCAACAATTTTATTTCCGAATCCTTAGAATTAGGAAGTGGATCACAAGTAGGAAATCTATTCCTATTTTCTTGCGATTTTCTAGCTGTCCTGGGCCATAAATATGTCATCTTCTCTGAAAGTATGATATGTAATAGGAAACAGAAAAAACAACATTTCTTCTTTGAAATCCGGATTGTCTAGTACTTTTAATTATTAGAACAAGTGTACAGTGAGTGTACGGTGGCTTAAGTTTAGATTATTGCCCATTGTAAATTATCTTCTCTAAAAGTATGACATGCAATATCATGCATTGGTCCTTGTGAATTGTTTCATATTGTCCGCCTTTCCCACCTCTGCAATAACTGTGATTCCCGAATGATCATGGCAGATGATTGTGTCGTAGTCCTGAGATTTCCCATGCATAAAGGACCGTGCATAATTGAACAAGATTAACCAAGTTGCCTAGGTTTCCAGAGTTCTCTAGAGTATTTCTAGGGATGGGCAATACAACAAATATATTGGGGTCTAAAGCATTTTAGGCATAAATATCAGGAGTTGGTTGATGGGAAAATGTAATTTCTGCCGTTAGATCGAATGTCAATCAATGGTTGTAATGAGAGGGCCTCTTGTATAAATATGGGAGAGCCCTCTCTCATTTATATCCATAAAAGACCTGAGCAATAGAAATCATTTTTTGCCGCGGCTTCTCTGATAAAGCAACCTCCCTTGACTTGACATAGTTAAAGAGAATCCATGCACTCTTTACAGACTTGACATAGTTAAAGAGAATCCATGCACTCTCATGTAAAGAAAGAAACTCAATTTACTAGTTTTTGAAATACTACATCTTTACTTTGTCAATTTGTTCAATAATAAAGAAAGGTCTTCAATAATTTCCATACCAGTCAAGCTAGAATTCAAAATCTTTGACTTGAAGAGCAAACACTTTAAATAATTGGAAAAACGTTTGCTTTGCCTTTTTCATTGATTCTCTTATGTCAACTGGAACATTACAAGTTCTATTACAGAGTCATGATTGGCATGATTCTAAATTCTGCCCCACATCTTCCTCGTCCTTATACTCCCCATCTTCACTAGTCGACTAAAAATGGTCAGAATCATTCCCATTCGAGCAATACACCTTAGTCGAATTGCAGCTATGGAAGGTGGTGGAGGTAGTAGAAGGAGTGGCGATAAACTCAGAGCTTCCCTCTACCATTTGCACAAGGGTGATAGTGCTTTGCTCCGCCATTTGTGCGATGGTAACAATGTTCTACGCATGAAAAAAATCAAGCGGGAGAAAAAGGGAGTTACAAAAGCTTAAAAAATATAAACTACAATATGATTGCGAAATAAACCTTAATGGGCTTCCTTTTGAATTTGAGGCTAGAACTCCATACCACTCAAGTTAGAACTCCAATTCCCAACTTGAAGATCAAACACTTTAAGCAATTAGAAAAGCGTTTGTCATGTCTTTTTAAATGATTATCTCATATCAACCAAAAGATTACGGGTTCTATTATATAGGCATGATTGGCATGATTCTAAATTCTTGGTGCGAGGGTGTGGCTCACATCATCCTCGTCCTTATACTCCCCATCTTCATTAGTCGACTAAGAATGGTCGGAATCATTCCCATTCAAGCAATACACCTTAGTCGAATTGCAGCTATGGAAGATGGTAGAGATAGTAGAAAAAGTTGCGATCAACTCAGAGCTTCCCTTTGCCATTTGAGCGAGGGTGGTAGCGCTTTGCTCCGCCATTTATGCCACGGTAATATAGTGCTCTATGCATGAAAAAGATCAAGGGGAGAAAAAGGGAGTTACAAAAGCTTAAAAAATATAAACTACAGTATAATTGTGAAGGTAGAAGCAACGTATAGACATAAACCCTAATGGACTTCATTTTGAATATGAGGCTAGAACTCCATATCAGTCAAGTTAGAACTCCAATTCCCAACTTGAAGATCAAACACTTTAAGCAATTATAAAAGAGTTTGCCATGTCTTTTTAAATGATTCTCTTAAATCAGCGAAAACATTACATGTTTTATTACATAGGCATGATTGGCATGGTTCTAAATTTGTAGTGCGAGGTTATGCTACACATCATCCTCGTCCTTATACTCCCCATCTTCATTAGTCGAGTAAGAATGGTCGGAATGATCCCCATATGAGTAATACACCTTAGTCGAATGATAGCTATGGAAGATGGTGGAGGTAGTAGAAGAAATGACGACCAACTCGGAGCTTCCCTCCACCATTTGCGTGAGGAAAACAACACTTTGTTCGGCCATTTACGCAATAGTAACAACAATCTACAGATGAAAAAGATCAAGTAGGAGAAAGAGGGAGTTTTGAAAGGTTTAAAAAAATAAAATTACAATATGATCACGAATGTGGAAACAACTTATAGACAAAAACCCTAATGGGCTTTATTTTGAATCTGAGGTAAGAACTCCATACCAGTCAAGCTAGAACTCCAATTCCCAACTTGAAGATCAAACACTTTAAGCAATTGGAAAAGCGTTTGCCATGTCTTTTTAAATGATTCGCTTATGTCAACCAAAAGACTACATGTTCTATTACATAGGCGTAATTGGCATGGTTCTAAATTCCTGAAGCGAGGGTGTGCCCCACATCATCCTCATTCTTATACCTCCCTTCTTCACTAATCGAGTAAAAACGGTCAGAATTATTGCCATTTGAGCAATACACCTTAGTTGAATGGCAGCTATGGAAGATGGTGGAGGTAGTAAAAAAAGTGGCGACCAACTCAGAGCTTCCCTCAACCATTTGCTTTGCTATGCCATGTGCACGACGGTAACAATAGTCTACAGACAAAAAAGATCAAGATGGAGAAAGAGGGAGTTGTGAAAGGTTAAAAAAAAAGTTACGATCACAAAGGTAGAAACAACGTATAGATATAAACCTTAGGCTTCATTTTGAATCTGAGGCTAGAACTCTATACCAATTAAATTAGAACTCCATATAAACCTTAATGGGCTTCATTTTTAATCGAATGGCAGCTATGGAAGATGATGGTGGCAATAGAAGATGTGGCGGCCAACTTAGAGCTTCACTCCACCTTTAGCGCGAGGGTAACAATGCTTTGCTTTGCCATTTGCGTGATGGTTACAGTGTTTTGCGGATGAAAAAGATCAAACAGAAGAGGGAGTTATGAAGAGGTTAATAAAAAATAAATAAATTACAATATGATTGCGAATGTAGAAACAATGTATAGACAAAAAAGCTTCATTTTGAATTTGAGGCTAGAACTCCATACCAGTCAAGTCGGAACTCTAATTCCCAATTTGAAGATCAAACATTTAAGCAATTGGAAAAACGTTTGCCATAAAAAAATTAAATTACAATATGATTGTGAAGGTAGAAACGTGTAGACAAAAGCCCATCTTCATTTTGAATTTGAGGCTAGAACTCCATGCCAGTCAAGCTAGAACTCTAATTCCCAACTTGAAGATCAAACATTTAAGCAATTGGAAAAGCATTTGCCATATCTTTTTAAATCATTCTCTTATGTCTACCAAAAGATTAAATGATCTATTACATAGGCATGATTGGCATGGATCTAAATTCCTAATGCGAGGGTGTGCCCGACATCATCCTCGTCCTTATACTCCCCATCTTCACTAGTCGAGTAAGAATGGTTGGAATCATCCCCATCTGAGCAATACACCTTAGTCGAATGGCAACTATGGAAGATGGTTGAGGTAGTAGAAGAAGTGGCCATCAACTCAAATGTTCCCTCCGCCATTTGCGTGAGGGTAACAGTGCTCTGCTTCGCCATTTATGCGAGGGTAACAACGCTATGTGGACGAAAAAGATCAAGCGGGAGAAAGAGGGAGTTGTGAAAGGTTAAAAAATAAAAAATAAGTTACATTATGATCGCGAAGGTAGAAATAATGTATAGACACAAACCTTAATGGGCTTCATTTTGACTCTAAGACTAGCACTCCATACTAGCCAAATGAGAACTCCAATTCCCAACTTGAAGATCAAACATTTTAAGCAATAGCAAAAACCTATGCCATGTCTTTTTAAATGATCCTTGAATGTCAACCAAAATATTAAGCATTAGGCATAATTGACATAGCTCTAAATTCTTGGTGTGAGGGTGTGGGCCACATCATCCTTGTCCTTATACTCCCAAGAACGATCTCCATCCGAGCAATATACCTTAGTCGAGTGGCAGCTATGGAAAATGATGGAGGCAATTAAAGGATGTGGCGGCCAATTTAAAGCTTCGCTCCGCCATATACGCAAGGGTAACAGTGCTTTGCTTCGCCATTTGCATGATGGTTATAGCACTGTACGGATGAAAAAGATCAAGTAGGAGAAAGAGGGAGTTGCAAAAAGTTAAAAAAAGGTAAATTACAATATGATCATGAAGGTAGAAACAACGTGTAAACTAATGGGCTTCATTTTGAATCTGAGACTAGAATTCCATACCAGTTAAGCTAAAACTCCAATTCCCAATTTGAAGATCAAAGATAATTCAAATAATTTGTCCACCCCAGATGACATAAAGAAAAAAGGAGGAGAAAAAAAAAAGTTAAGTCTCATTGATAGTACTAAGATAGTTTCATTTTAGCATTTGAATTTACAATCAATTCACAGTTTTTAAAGTATGTTTCCCACACACACTGATTTATCACACTATTTAAGCATAGAATTGTAGCGCTTATGCCATCCGTACCTCAAATGAAACATAGAGAACATCGATTGTACTTGGCCCCAAAATTGACTATATCAAGAGTAACTAAACGATTATCAAGGAGAGGCAAAACAATCTTACTCAGTCATGACTTCATAGACATCTCCACATGACTCTTTTCCCAAAAGTTCCGGTGATATCATAAACGATTGTCAGATGAAACCCTTAATTTTGAATAGTCTAATGAATATTTTTCTAGGCTTTAATTTCGCTAAAATGCTTTCCGTGGGCATTTCCTAGGTAGCACCGACACCCGATACGACACGAGTGTCCGACACGACACGACACGTCGACACGTCATTTCTAAAAAATAGAGAATTCCGACACGTTGCGACACGTTGTATATTAAATAAATATTTTTATTTTTAATTAATTTGATTCAAATTTATAAATAATTAATTAATTAAAAAAATCTTATAATAAATTTACACTAATAATATTAACAAATCAATTCATTTGAAATTCGAAAGATATATTCATAATTAATGCAAAATATTTTTTTAATTTTAATAAAGATTATCGATGCAACTAATAATTAATAAGAAATTAAAATCAATTTATTTAAATAAATCCATAATTTTCTACAATAACTAAAATTTAAAATTATTCAAAATTCAATACTTTCTTTTTCGAAATTATTTTTTAATTTTATTTATTTAATTTTTCAGTTAAAAAAATAATCCTCAAAACCCACCCCTTCTTTCGTTCGTCTTTTCCCTCCACCCCAAGTTTATTTTACCTTTTTCCCTCCCCCACCACTTGACAGTGACAGGTGAGCTGTCACTTCAACCCCCTCCCCCACGCCATTAGACGGTAGAACTCCTTTCTTATTTCTTTTGGATTTCTTTATGAAAACCCTAGTAGCCGCCGAGCCCCCTTTTTCCTATCCTCCTTGCTGCTCGCCGCACGACCCCCTTCCCTCCTCTCCTCTTCCTCTCGTCGCCGATCCATCGCAACAATGGCGGCCCTCGCCCTCTTTGGCCGTCTCTCGTCATCGTGGTGGTCCTTTCGTGGCTTCGTCTCGCCGGCGGGAGTTTGTCTTCTCTCTTCTTTCTCTCTGTTCGGCTCCTTTTCTAGCCGTCTCTCGCCGTCGCGGTGGTCCGTTCGTGGCTTCATCTCGCCGGCGCCCGCGGCCTCTGCTCCTTCGCCTCCACCCTTCATCAGTTTTCCGGACACGCGTCGACACGCGTGTCGAGAAAAGTTGACCGCGTGTCGGAAAAGCCGACACGCGTTGACCGCGTGTCCGACCGTGTCCGAGCGTGTCGACGTGTCCGACACGCTCCGACACGTGTCGGACACGACACGGAAGCCCATATAACGTGTCGGTGCAACCTAGGGCATTTCTATGGGCATTTTGGGCACTTTTATGTTGGTGTTTCTTTTTATCAAGGAACTAAACGATCTTCCCTAATAGTTCATAGACATCTCCATGACTCATTTCCCAAACAGTTCCGGTGACATCATAAACGATTGTTGGATGAAACCCTAATTTTGAATAGTCTAATGAATATTTTTTTAGGTTTATAATTTCGCTAAAAGGCTTCCTGTGGGCATTTCTATGGGCGTTTTGGGCACTTTTATGTCAGTGTTTCTTTTTATCAGGGAACTAAACGATCTTTCCCAATAGTTCATAGACATCTCCACATTGACTCCTTTCTCAATAGTTCCACTGATATCATAAACGATTGTCGAGTGAAACCCTAATTTTGAATAGTCCAATGAATATTTTTCTAGGCTTGTAATTTCGTTAAAAGGCTTCCCGTGGGCATTTCTATGGGCGTTTTGGGCACTTTTATATTGGTGTTTCTTTTTATCAAGGAATTAAACGATCTTTCCCAATAGTTCATAGACATCTCCATATGACTCCTTTCCCAACAATTCTAATGATATCATAAACGATTGTCGGATGAAACCCTAATTTTGAATAGTCCAATGAATATTTTTCTAGGCTCGTAATTTCGCTAAAAGGTTTCCGTGGGCATTTCTATGGGCGTTTTGGGCACCTTTATGTTGGTGTTTCTTTTTATCAAGGAACTAAACACTCTTTCCCAATAGTTCATAGATATCTCCATATGACTCATTTCCCACACATACTGATTTATCACACTATCTAAGCACATAATTGTAGTGCTTATGCCATCCGTACCTCAAATGAAACATGGAGAACACCGATTGTACTTGACCCCAAAATTGACTATACCAAGAGTAACTAAACAATTATCAAGGGAAGGCAAAACAATCTTACTCAGTCATCTCCACATGACTCTTTTCCCAATAGTTTTGATGACATCATAAATGATTGTCGAATGAAACCCTTAATTTTGAATAGTCTAATGAATATTTTTCTAGACTTGTAATTTCGCTAAAAGGCTTCCCGTGGGCATTTCTATGGGCACTTTGGGCACTTTTATGTTGGTGTTTCTTTTTATCAAGGAACGAAACGATCTTTTTAAATAGTTCATAGACATCTCCACATGACTCCTTTCCCAACAGTTCCAGTGATATCATAAACGATTGTCGGATGAAACCCTAATTTTGAATAGTCCAATGAATATTTTTCTAGGCTTGTAATTTTGCTAAAAGGCTTCCCGTGAGCATTTATATGGGCGTTTTGGGCACTTTTATATTGTTGTTTCTTTTTATCAAGGAACTAAACGATATTTCCCAATAGTTCATAGACATCTCCACATGACTTATTTCCCACACACACTGATTTATCACACTATCTAAGCACAGAATTGTAGCGCTTATGCCATCCGTACCTCAAATGAAACATGGAGAACACCGATTGTACTTGGCCCCAAAATTGACTATACTAAGAGTAACTAAACGATTATCAAAGAGAGGCAAAACAATCTTACTCAGTCATGACTTCATAGGCATCTCCACATGATTCTTTTCCCAATAGTTCTGGTGATATCATAAACGATTGTCAGATGAAACCCAATTTTGAATAGTTTAATGAATATTTTTCTAGGCTTGTAATTTCGCTAAAAGGCTTCCCGTGGGCATTTCTATGGGCATTTTGGGCACTTTTGTGTTGGTGTTTCTTTTTATCAAGGAACTAAACAATCTTTCCCAACAGTTCATAGACATCTCCACATGACTCATTTCCCAACAATTCTGGTGATATCATAAACGATTATCGGATGGAACCCTAATTTTAAATAGTCCAATGAATGTTTTTCTAGGCTTGTAATTTCGCTAAAAGGCTTCCCGTGGGCATTTCTATGGGCGTTTTGGGCACTTTTATGTTGGTGTTTCTTTTTATCAAGGAACTAAACGATCTTTCCCAATAGTTCATAGACATCTCCACATGACTCATTTCCCACACACACTGATTTATCACACTATCTAAGCACAAAATTGTAGCGCTTATGCCATCCGTACCTCAAATAAAACATGGAGAACACCGATTGTACTTGGCCCCAAAATTGACTATACCAAGAGTACTAAATGATTATCAAGGAGAGGCAAAACAATCTTACTCAGTCATGACTTCATAGACATCTCCATATGACTCTTTTCCCAATAGTTCCGGTGATATCATAAACGATTGTCGGATGAAACCCAATTTTGAATAGTCTAATGAATATTTTTCTAGGCTTGTAATTTCGCTAAAAGGCTTCCCGTGGGCATTTCTATGGGCATTTTGGGCACTTTTATGTTGGTGTTTCTTTTTATCAAGGAACTAAAGGATCTTTCCCAATAGTTCATAGACATGACTCCTTTCCCAACAGTTCCGGTGATATCATAAACGATTGTTGAATGAAACCCTAATTTTGAATAGTCCAATAAAATTTTTCTAGGTTTGTAATTTCACTAAAAGGCTTCCCGTGGGCATTTCTATGGGCGTTTTGGGCACTTTTATATTGGTGTTTCTTTTTATCAAGGAACTAAACGATCTTTCCCAATAGTTCATAAACATCTCCACATGACTCCTTTCCCAACAGTTCTAGTGATATCATAAACGATTGTCGGATGAAACCCTAATTTTGAATAGTCCAATGAATATTTTTCTAGGCTTGTAATTTCGCTAAAAGGCTTCACGTGGGCATTTCTGTGGACGTTTTGGGCACTTTTATGTTGGTGTTTCTTTTTATCAAGGAACTAAACGATCTTTTCCAATAGTTCATAGACATCTCCACATGACTCATTTCCCAACAGTTTCGGTGATATCATAAACGATTATTGATGGGACATACCAGTATGTTAGCACATTTAATATCCCTACGGAATCAAGGAACTGGAGCCATGAGAAACCAACACACATGAAAGTAGGATATATAGAAGGTTAAAATTTTCATCCCTCACAGTTAACAATAATGCAAATTTATATTTCACCCTTCAAGCATTCACATAGTAAAAGAATCTTTTCTATGCTTAATATTGCTGAACAAGCTCGTAATGCTACTTCTTTGTGTCCTGATTGTCACAAGAAATCTACTTCTCATAACATTACATTTGGTTTAAGGATTTGACAACTCCCTCAAATCCACAGAAAGGTATATGGATAAGTAAAAGAAGTTGTCACGCCCCGATCCTCCAGCACATGCCCATCCGTCTCTAGTCGATACAAATTTGCGACTTCTCAGGACAAGTCGCCGACCCATTTCGTTTTATTGCACATGCAGAAACGAAAATAAATTCCTTGATAGTAATCATCTTGGGATAGAAAGGCAGGACAACAAATTCACAAACAAAATACACCTTTATATACACATTGAGTCATGTACAAGGTTTATGACCAAAAGACTACAAAAGACTAGCTTTTCGAAAAGAAGTGGTCCTAACTGACCTACGCTTTAGATCACCTTCTCGCAGCTCCAGGTCCTCCACTTGATGACCTTGAAAATTTAAGCCCACGACGGGGTGAGATATAAATCTCAGCGAGTTCACACTTTAAAACCCGATCAAGAGGGAAATACGCCTAGAAGCATCCTAATAACACAATCACAGGGGCTTGCCTCGCCTCAGGTCCACCCTATAGGTCAGTACAATCAAATACTCGATCAAATAATACAATTCAATTCAATTCAACCATCATTCAGTCGACTCATTCGACTTCATACCATCGATGCCATCTATAAACTCTATCGATTTGAACACTACTCACCTAAGCTGAAATAGATATACTCATATATCATTGCTTCCCAAAGCTGATGTCTAAAATTTGCTCACCGAAGCTGATATCTAAATTTGCTCACCGAAGGTGCTAGATCAATTATAGCTCACCAAAGCTGCTAGATAACATGTGCTTGCCAAAGCTGCTAAATTACTATTGCTTGGCGAAGCTGATATCTATAGTGCTTACCGAAGCTACTAAAGTATTATTGCTCACCGAAGCTGCTAGAGATCTATAATGGCCTTAATGCTCCCCAAAGCTGAACCATGATACATTACTCCTAGCCAAGGATCTTGTGCTTTGCACATCAATTTCTCAATTAAATACCCAACTTGGCCTAATTCCACCGTCTTAAAATGTATCGATAAAAATAATTGTGTGTGGGTACACGGTCGGTCTGAGGCAAAAATATAATATCTTTACTTTAGAAAATCCCATTGTTTATACAGAGTTTGAAAACATTTTTGGCATTGTAAACCGATGCCCGGTGATTTTCCAATTAATGATCGAAATTAATAAATTTTGGAATAATTTTCCAAAATTACAAATCACCCTCAAATTGCACAAATTAATAGCTAGATAAATAAACCAACCACACCATTGCAATCAGCAGGAAATTCCAGTCACTGGCTATCTCAGTCTAATTTTCAGAAAAATAAATAATAAATAATTAATTTCTAAAATTAATTAAATAAATCAATTGAAATTGTAAAAATACCAACCTAGGCCAAAATCACTAAATTAAATACTGAAACGGGTCCTAAAAATTACCGAACCAATCTAGATAAGTAATACAATTATTCTAGGCCTCACTTAATCTAATCTAACCACCTAACATGCATAATTGCATAATTAAATCACTAATTTAATCTAACTAACCACCTAATTCCTAATTAAATTAAATTAAATACTCCTTAAATGTCATTAGCCTACTAAAAAGAGTTTAGTGCATAAACTCATCGGTTTATTGTGGAAATCGGTTCACTGTGACGACGACGCGACAGTGGCCAAAATCCGAATTTTCAGCGGCGTTGACGAACACTTGGATCGGGCCAAAAAGCCTTGCAAGCCCACATCAAGTGTTGGGCTTGATCTTAGGCTTGGGCTGCAGCTGGATTGGGCTTGCTTCGCGGGCTTGGGCTGCTGAAAACAGAAACTTGCTGGGCTTCGCTGGACTGGGCTGCGGAAAATGAAGACGGGTTGAAGTTGTGGGCCTCAATAGGACTTGACTGGCGTGGCCTTCTGCTGGGCTTGGTGAAGATGGGCCGAACGGTGCTGGAGAGGAGGCGCGGACAAGGAAACGGACGAAGGCAGTGACAGAGAGGAACGGAGGGGGTGGACGTCGGGCCAGGTGGCGTCATTAGCGAGGAGGGGAGTCAATCTCGGTGAAGTTGACTGGTGGCCGAACATGAAGAAGCTGCAAAAGACAAACTTCGGTGGACTTGGACGTGTGGGGAGGGGTCAACCTTGGGGGCTTCGGCAGCTGAGGGTTGACTCGATTGAAAGCAACAATTGGTGCGGAGGTCGGGTGTGAAGATGGACGATCCATAGAAAGAGCTGGCGTTGAGAATTTCGGTGAAGTGAGGGCTGAGCTTCGGATGAAATAAAAATGAAAGCAGGGTAGTGGGTTCTAGTTCTGGGGACAGAGAAGGCCAACGCATTAAGGAAAAAGGAGGCCTCAAGCGTGTTCAAGAAGATTGAGCAAAAGAAGGGATAAGGTCAAACCAAATTATCTCTTGCATTGATTGCATATCCCCTCCTAATTCTTTCCAACAATATAAGTCCATAATTCAATCCAAATGGAAGCCAAAATTGAAGCCCCTTCCATGGTTCCGAATTTCGCCCAATTAGTTTCAATTTCCTCACTCGATTCCCCACATCGACGTCCGAATTTTCCAAATTGAGATCCAATTTCGATAAAGAAAATCCCGTACAATTTTCTGCAAGTCCCCAACACTCAAAGGCTTGGCTTGGAAGTCCAAATTTCCTTCGACTTAGCCCATCTGAATTTTTGTTAATTTTCGAAATGCCTGTATCAATTTTTTGTAAAAATCCCGAACTCTCTGAAAATTCTTTGAAGGATGAGTCGATGTTCCTGAAATAAATCGTAACATGACAGAACTTTCAATTTTTGAAATCGGGTTTAAATTCGCGGTTAATTTCAATCCGGCGTGCTATTAGCGTGACCTAATTTACCGGGTAGCTTTTAGGAATTTTTAATGCAATTGACTAGTGATCGATTTATCTCGAGTCACAATGTATATTTTCAACACATTGACGACCCTCGGTTGTCGTGAAAATCTCGATGTTTCAATTATGAACACAGTGTACCCAAAAACGACATAAAATTGGTTTAGTGCCGATCGACGAGAATTTTGCAATCAGGTGGAATCACCCACACTTAATCACACACCTCAGTTGAATTGACCTATCTCTGGTCTCTAATTAATTTTTAATTGTGCCTTAATGACCTTTGCAAATTAATATGGTCGAGCAATCGATTCTTGGTCTTGCAAATTAGCATGGTCGAGCAATCGATTCTTGGTCAAATTCTCAAGTCTTTTGCGTTAAAATCTCTTAATAACTTTCCCAGATAGTTTAGTTATCTCATGAGTGATTGGCTTAGAGAATAACACTATAGACGCGTCAATAAAATGCTCGATTTATTCAATTGAAATCAAATTTTGAAAATTCAGGCAGTTACAAAAATATCGTCAAAAGGCACCCTGGGGGTGTGCCATGGAACAAAATTTGCAAATGTCAATGTGCTCTTTGTTTGGTTATGATCTCTTTCCTTAACAAAGTCAACCTTCCATGAGAAATGAGAAATGTGAATCACTAATTCAATTAGTCAAAACTAAAACGCAAAGTCAAGCATCTTCCTTCTACCTGTGTTTCACCTTCTTGTCATGATGATACTTTAAACCATTTAAAATTTGCCTAGTGTATGAGGAGACTTGGGATTGTTTCAAGGCGTATTTGCAATAATAATTTGAAAGTGAACCTCTGGTCATGAGCTCAAGGAATACATAAAGCTTCTCATTAAGCTGAAAGAGATTGAAAATAACGTGTTAGAATATCCAACTAAAAAAATCAAGCCATTAGGTGAAACAAGAAAAAGCACATGAGGCACACTGAAACTACATAGACAAGTGATGTGGAATATTGTGACACCCTCTCTCGTGTGCAAACGGATCGAGAACAACACATGGCAACACATGGAATTGCTGAAAACAGAGTCATGTACGGAAATAAATTGTGGCAGAACTTGGTTCCGAAATTATGCCAGAACTCAAAAGATTATACTATTAAATGAAAGGGGGCTATAATATTAGGCCCATCGAAACCTCATAAACAAACTATATGAGATATTCTAACAGGATACATTAGAGACAACCATACCAGACAACAAATAAAATGAAACAAATGTCAGTGACATTTAACTTTTTCTCATCCTAATGATGCCGGATGTCTAGGCCTGCTATAACACCTAACCAATCATTGGATCAAAACAACACCCTTCCCACGGCAATCAGGTCTACAAAGACAAGAGACTCCTAGAAAAGGCCCTGAGGAAATTACTTTCACAGGGACTAGAAGTCATTGTTAAGTTTTTTTTTTTTTTGGTAAAAGGTAATAGGTACATAGACTTTTGCACAAAAAGCTATACATATGTACAGCAAAAGGAGGGGACCCAGCACTACCTCACACTCAGAAGGACAACAAATCCAAACGAGTGGAAGGGGGCCGGGGCCAAGGGAAAAGAAAGGGGGAGGGAAGAGCTGCTAGAGAGATACAATGCAAATAAAAACAGTAGCAAAGAAGGCCAAATAGCGGCCAAGGGCAAAGAGCACACAAAACTGTGGCCTGCGCAAGGAAAAGACAGATAGAGGAGAAGAAAAGGAGAGACACCAAGATGGGAACCTAGGCTGCAACAGGGCACCAATAAGCAAAATCAATCAAAGATGGAAGGGGGAATGCCCCAGCTAAGTTGAAGTCTTCTATTACGGGGGTTGTCCGGGACCTTGGGGAATGATAAATCCCTATCATTGATAGCTTTACGAAGGAGGTCCTTTAAAGCTGGGAGGTATAATCTTTCATTGCGGAAGATAATGCTATTTCTTACTTTCCAAATGAGATAGCATAAGGCACCAAAGGCAAAGCGAGCCAAGGATTGGTGGAAGGATGCATTAGAAAGGTGTTCAATAACCCATAAAAGATTGTCATTCCAAGCATGATTCCTCCAAGGTAAGTTACACTTAGCCGCCCAAAAGGATGCAAGGTGGTTAGTGATAGAACATTCGAAGAAAAGGTGATCAACCGAGTTTGGTGTAGAAGAGCAGAAGGCACAAGTAACATTAGGGATTCTCTCACGAGCTAATAACAATACCTGGGTTGGCAGACGATTGCGGGAGATTAACCATAGATGGGTTTGATATCGAGGAGGTAAGGAGGGGTTCCATATAAATCTCGACTAGGGGACCACAACATCCCTTGGCCTTAGAAGGCACCAAGCTGAGGTAGTAGAAAACACTCCTGAGGAATGACCAAGCCATAGAAGACGGTCACTGGCTTCATTGAGGGTTGGAAGGGGGTCATCCCAATTACTTATAGAGGTGGCAATAGTAAAAGATAGGGGAAAGGCAGTTAAAGCAGTAGCTACTGTAGCAAGCCTTGATATACCAGATCAGTAGATTTCATGGTCAGAAAACAGCTTGTAGAGTGGACCACGAGGATGCTAGTGATCAAACTAGAAAGAGACAGATAGTCCATTACCAACGCGCCATTTAAATTGATGTTGGATCAAGTCACGAAGGCCAAGCAACTTCTTCCAAGCCCAAGAGCAATAGGTAGGTCTTGGGACAATCCAGAAATTTTTATGTTTTAAGAAGATGGAATGAATCCATTTAGACCAAAGCGACTCCTTATCGGTGAAAAGGAGCCATAGGTGCTTGAGCATGATAGCAATATTGCTCATCCGAAGGGATCTAATACCCAAACTGCCTTCCTCCTTAGGTAAATAGACATCCACCCATGCCACCTTTGCGCCCCCAGACCCTAGGCTCGGGCCTCTCCAAAGAAATTGCCGGTAAATCTGTTCAATACGGTTAGTGGCTGAGGCGGGAAGGATAAATACACTAGACCAATAAACCTGGATAGAGTGAAGGACAGATTTGATTAGCTACAATCTGCCAGCTAAAGAAAGAAATCGGTTTGTCCAAGATTGAAGACGAGAAGTAATAGTATTCACTAGGGAAACACAAGCCTCCTTGCCCAATCTGGAAGAGATAATAGGTACACCGAGGTATCTAAAAGGGAGAGAGAGCCCAGCTGAAATCCAGAGGTACGCACCAGAGCATTCCTTAGAGATTCAGGGCCACCCGAAAGAAAGATTTCACTTTAGTAAAGTTGGTTATGCTTAATGGGGTTAATTTAGTAAAAGTTTGCATCAGATGACAATTTAACAGTAATATTGTGGACTTAAATCATTGTGTCCAAACGGATTGAGAACGGCACTTGAACAATGATCAATTCCATTTTCAGTTTTCTCTACTTGTAGAGGTAAGGACTATATGATGCTGCATAAAAAAGAGCAGTGGAATAAAAGACACGCTGGACTAGAATAGATGGAAAAAATCAGCTAATGGAGGAACTTCATTGTTATTTTATTACGGGTAATAGTCAATTCATCACAAACTTTTCTTGTGGTGGAGGGGACCAAAAAATTACCGTCTTGTCACAAGTGGCCGTCACTGCTAAAAAGGCGCAAC
Organism: Eucalyptus camaldulensis; assembly: GCA_019915185.1. Taxonomy (NCBI): domain Eukaryota; kingdom Viridiplantae; phylum Streptophyta; class Magnoliopsida; order Myrtales; family Myrtaceae; genus Eucalyptus; species Eucalyptus camaldulensis. Next base: position 12,174,767 of record JAHSVA010000001.1, read on the forward strand.
TGCTGTGATCTTATTCACTGGACAATTGCAGCTAACACATGCAGTGATGATGATGAGACCACTATATTGTGGCTGCTATAACACCCATAAATATCTTGCTGAGTTCCGGTGATATCATAATCGATGCCAAAGTGAAAGATACTACAGAAAGCAACTTAGCAAGAAGGAAACGCACCTTGTCTGTGCCGAAATATTGAACTATGTTCTCATGTTCAAACTGTCTTTAAGGCTGAATTTCCTGAAAAGAAAGCAGAGTATCACTAGAAAGAAAGAGCCAAAAGAAAATCTATTGAACACACACCACATCTATGGTTGTATATACGGCAGCCTTATAAATAGTTTTGCATGGACGTCAGCTTGGAAGTTATAAGATCTTAATCAAGTAGTCGTGCCTTGCTAGTTCACAACATACAAAATGAAACGAGCAGTTACCAGCTCAAGCTGCACTAAGCACTCATTGCCTTAGCTTCCTTGATCTAATAATGAAACCTCCTTTACACTGAAAAAGAATCCATCCTTGTAGAAATAGGGAAGCATGAGAGGGAATATAATTGTGAATGCTGCCTTGACCACACATTGGATGATATAAAGAAAAACAGGGGAACAAAAGTTAGTCTCACTAATAGGGGTGTGCAAAAGAACCGGGATCTGCCTAGATCGCCCGGAACCGCCCGAAACCGGTGGTTCTTGAGGGAACAGGTCCGGTTCTTGTTTCCAATTTATGGGAACCGGTGGATACCGGTCTGGTTCTCAGTTCCATGGGCGGATTCGTCCGCCCACCCACCCAGACCGGACAAATTAATATTTAATATTAAAAAAATTGAAATTATTAATTAACAAACCTTGTCAAATTTGTTCGATTGAATAGAATTCTTTTGCTGTATCCAGACTAATACCAATTCAACCCATTTCATGAAAAAAATGTGACCAATTAACCAACCAACAAAACTACTTGTTACAAATAACATCTTGTTGTTGCATCGAAACATATAAATGTTGACTAATCTGGCTAACATTGAACTTGGTAAAATGAAATGGTTGAATAATTGAAAAATGAGATTATTCAGGAATACACATTGAATGCTAAGATTTCTCTCTCTCTCTCTCTCTCTCTCTCTCTCTCTCTCTCTCTCTCTCTCTCTCCCTCCCTCCCTCCCTCCCTCCCTCCCTCCCTCTCTTACCAAGTCCCGAGAGCTTGTGGCTCTCCACGTCCTCTTCCTTCCCCAAAAACTCGAGAGCTTGTGGCTCTCCACGTCCTCTTCCTTCCCCAAAAACTCGAAAGATCTCAACTTTGAGGTTCCCCCGCTCGCCATCCTCCATTGATGCCGTGGTCCGTCGCTTCCTGGTGAAACGGCACGGAAGGGAGCTCCGTCACTTCCTGGTGAAACGGCACGGAAGGGAGCTGCAAAACAGTAGCGAAGAAACCCTAAAACACCGCCTCCGCCCCTCCAAATCCAAGTACCCATCTTTCTTCTAGCTCAAAAGCCTTCTCTTTCCACTGCAAAGTCTCGTCTTTTTGGTTCTTTGACATTGCCCCTTCCATTGCTCATTCTCTATTGGTGAGACTGGTTCCATGGATCCAACCGGGCACCGGACCAAACTGGCGGTCCACTTCTTAAGTGGATTCATGCAACAAACGGGTGGATACCGGTTCCAAATTTTCGAAACCGGTCCTTAGCAGGCGGTTCCCAGTTCTAGGTCGGGAACCGCCCGCCTTGACCATGCACACCCCTACTCACTAATATCACTAAGATAGTTCCATTTCAGCATTTGAATTTAGAATCAATTCACCGTTTCTAAACCATGTTTCCCACACACACTGATTTATCACAGCTTCTGCCATCCATACCTCAAATGGAACATGGGAGAGCACCGATTGTACTTGGCCCCAAAATTGACTATACAAAGAGGCCAATTGACTGTACAAAGAGTAAGTAAACGATTATCAAGAAGAGGCAAAGCAATCTTACTCATCATGGCTTGGACAAAATGAAGAAACTTGGACAAAAATAGAAGTAACTTGGACAAAACGAAACGAAGTGAGTTAGACAAAAAAAGAATAAACTTAGACAAAAAGATAAGTAACTTGGACAAAACGAAATGAAGTGAGTTAGACAAAAAAAGAAAAAACTTGGACAAAAAGAGAAATAACTCCGACAAAACGAAACGAAGTGACTTAGACAAAAAAAGAAGAAACTTGGACAAAACGAAACGAAGTGACTTAGACAAAAAAAAGAAGAAACTTGGACAAAAAGAGAAGTAACTTGGACAAAACGAAACGAAGTGGCTTAGACAAATTTTATTGTCGATAACCTCAAATCAATCAATTGAAATTCTCATGATCATTTTTGTGGCCGTTTTTGACACTTTCACGTTGGTGTTTTTTGTTTTTATTTTTCCTTATTTGTTTAACGAGGCCAAGAGTCTAAGACTTGTCGAGAACAAAAATAAAAAATATTGATCCTCGAATCATAGGGTCTGTCCGTACGATGTCACGTACAATTTCAATCCACGATTAAAGGGATTAAAGAGATAATAAAATTGAGGATGTCATTATTATGTAACACTCTACCCGATAAGACAAATATCGTCAAGTATCCTCTTGGCCACAATCAAGCTAGGCCAAATTGCGTAAAAGTTGCACAATATCATCCGAGGTGGAAAGCATCCATTTGTCCATCAAACTCCATCAATCTTCACTCCTCAATATTTTCCTTCTAATCCATCATTTCAAATCCAGCAGAGCTTGCGATTTGTACATTCGGTAACAAATTTGAAGACCATAGACACCATATATACATGGATTGTTCGCACCGACTTAAAGGTTTAGAGTAGACTGTTAATGTTATGAATTTTTGGAGTGGAGTAAGCACTAAACGGTAGAAATGCCGTTAGTTGACGAAGGCATCTTCCCATTAGCCCTGGAAGACCTTCACAGTAATGAACCCAAAAGGGATGGCATGCCAAAACCTCACGATATATCAGGTCGAGCAAAAGTAGGTGGGTTCATCACAAAGGGATGGTCTAGCAACTGTGCTGCAGAAGGCCGATTTTTCGGATTTCGTTGCAAGCATCTACTGATGAAGTCTCGGGCATCTTTTGGTGTATATTTTGGAAGTGAAGGACGTTCACCCTTGTGAATTTTCTCCAATGCTTGCTCCTGCCGCAATAAGAATGAAAACGGAGCAGGCGCTAGTGTTAATCACAAATCCAGTGGGAACTAACATATGACAGCTGGATAAATCAATAAGATATGTAAACAAATCTAAGCGCATCATGCTTCTGGCAATCATCTGCATTAATCATTCTGGAATGACGGTTACTGCAGAAGTGGGAGACATGATGATATGCAACAGTTCGAGGGGATCAATGCGTGAATCCTTTCCAACTACTGCCAATAAAGCAAAAGCATCTATCGCTTTTTGCTCAAAATTCATAAGTGACCGATATTTAACCAAAAAGCAAAAGAAACGGGGCATCAGTTGCATGATTTACTATGCCTTTTGAGTACGATGGCATTCCTTTTTCTCCTTTATAATAAATAAAATTCATAGATAAGCACTAGACAGTGCAACCTTCACAATTCACTCGCAAGACCAGAGCACTCCCAACTTCAGCCGCACTCATTCTATCAATAAAAGAGTGTTTTTGTGTTGTTGTGCCCTAAAAAGGAATAACATCAGTGGGTAATTTACTGGCTAGAGCCACTAATTACCATCCCTGTTCGAAAACTTACTATGCGTATGAAAAAGATGCCGACTTGACCTAGACCATCAAAATTGTCATAATATCCAAGAGTCTACCAACCAAATTGAAAATACCTTCCATATCCAAATAACTAACCCAAGCAGACCCAAGCAGAGGATCTAGGTCAATGATTGATTCAGAGAAGAGAAGCGGAAAACCAACACTCGAAATCAATGAGGGAGTCACCCAAGGTTGATGATGACAAGTGACAGATCAGAGGACAACCACACGTTGAAAGGACACAGAGGGCAACACGAAGCAATCAATGTTCGTGCTGCTCCCAGTACTGGAGAAGAGATGGTGATAACAGTAGATGGATTTGAATCTCTCTTGGCTGCTAGAGTACCATGTGTCAGTGAAGGAGCAGATGGAAAGGTTCTTGAGACTGAATGGTAGGGTCATACGTATACCCAATATCCATAGATGAGATACTATTTACGTATATGCAATAGGCGATTATCTCAACGCATGCCACCGCCCACTCAGTGTACACTTGTATTAGTAATTTAAAGTTTTAGACAACAATGCCAAATTGGTTAAAAGAGAAAACCAAGATTCAAATATCAACCCAGTTTTCATACCATGTCAGCTAACCATTTGCTCCATAATCCCAACCATCAGCCCTAAATAATATCCGTGTCCTTTAACATGACCATACTCTTGATAATTTTCATTGAATTCACTGTCCTCTCTCATTTCCATGTAGTGCCCTTACTCATTTAGTTTTCTCAGAACGACGGCCTAATGGACTCATCACAACATGTGCTTGACTTATTTACTAACTCCAGCATAACATGGATCTTGGGGATATAAAACATAAAAAGAAGGTTAATTAAATACCGGTTCAAAGCCAGAATATTGACCCCCCGTGTTAACATCTCTAAAACAGTGCACCCAAGGCTCCAAATATCAGCTGCCAACCCATAGCTGCTCCAAATATCAGCTGCCAACCCATAGCTTCTGTTGTTTACACTTTCGAAGACCTGCAGTTACAACCAATGAGGATGAAAAAGAAATGTAAATGATATACGCCTTCTACAGCCAATGATAGAATGTTAAAAAAAGGCAGCGCTAGCTGCAAACCTCAGGCGCCGTCCACAAAAGAGTTCCTTTGAAGGATTTAGCAGCATTCATTTCGGTGGCCTGTACGAAAAAACACAGAAAGTTGATATGTTATCTAGGAAAAGTAAAGGACGACACATGCTTTAGTTTGTGCAGTCTATAGGTGTGTTTGTCTTGCCCGCATGCGTGTGTATTGGTACGTGCATCTTTGTCGCTTGCACATGCTTTGTGTAGCGTATGTATTTGGGCATGTGCCTTTGCTGCTTGTGCAAGCTTGCGCACGCGAGAGCTTGATTTTGCTGATGGGACATACCTTTGCCCATCCAAAGTCTGCAAGTTTCACAGCTCCATTTCCATCAATCAGTACGTTAGCACATCTGATATCCCTACAGAATCAAGGAATTGGAGGCATGAGAAACCAGCACATATGCAAGTAGGATATCTAGATGTTAAAAGTTTTCATCCCTCACAGTAAACAGTATTGCGAATTTATGTTTCCACCTTGAAGCATTCACATAGTAAAAAAATCTTGTCTATGCTATATATTACAGAACAAGCTCGTAATGCTACTCCGTTGTCCTGATTATCATGAGAAATCTACTTCTCATAACATTATGTTTTGGTTTAAGAATTTGACAGCTCCCCCAAATTCACAAAAAGTATTTGGATAAGTAAAAGAAGTATCATCAAAAGTATCCATGGGATGGCATGGGACAAGATAGACAAATTTCAATGTGTTCTTTGCTTGGTTATGATCTCTTTCCTTAACAAAATCAACCTTACATCAGAAATGATAAGTGCGAATCACTATATCAATTAGTCAAAACTACTAATGCAAAGTCAAGCATCTTTCTTCTACCTGTCTATCACCTTCTTGTCATGAAGATACTTTAAACCATTTAAAATTTGCCTGGTGTTAGAAGAGACTTGGGGTTCTATCAAGGCACGTTCGTGATAAAGAGTTGCAACTGAGCCTTTGATCATGACCTCAAGGAATACGTAAAGCTTCTCATTATCCTGGAAGAGAGTGAAAATCATATATGTTAGAATAACCAACTCAAAAGTCTAAGCTATTAGGTGGAACGAGACAATATATATAAGGCACATTGAAACTACATAAACAAGCAATGTGAAATACTATAACGGGCCCCTCTTGTGTGCAAACAGATAAAAAACGGCACATGGAATAGTGGAAAAGGAAGTCATATATGGAAATAAATTGCAGCATTACCTGCTTCCGAAATTATGTCAGAAACCAAAAGATTATGCTTTTAGGTGAAAGGGGGCTACAAACTATAAACAAAACACCATAACCATATGGGATATTATAACAAGATACGCTAGAGACAACCATACCAGGTAGAAAATAAAATGAAACACACATTGGTGACGTTTAACTTTTTCTCATCCTAATGATACCGGACGTACGGGCCTCGTATAATACCTAACCATCATTGGATCAAGACAACATCCTTCCCACAGCAATCAGGTGTACGAAGACAAGAGGCTCCTAGAAAAGGCCCCGAGGAAATTATTTTCACTGGGACTAGAAATCATTGTTGAGTTCGTTATGGCTCCCGAATTGCACTTTGGTAATGAGGAACTCCTCAATAAACGATCAGTGTCTAGTGAGAATCTGCCTGATGGGGGTTAGTTTAGTAAAAGTTCACATCACATGACAATTTAACAGTAATTTTGTGGACTTAAATAGGAAAATAAGGCAAGAATGCATGGGGCTGTGCCATTCTGTTGTTGATTTCCTCGAACACCACGAATATCCAGGTTCTAACCGTTTACCACGGTTTCAAGTTGCATCAGTGCCAACCAAATTTGGTTCGAAAGGGACAGTCTTTTGCATGATTCATCTCCAAAAAGTTATGTCATGGCCCTTTCTTAGAATCTGATGTTCCTTGCCAAACTATGTTTAGAAATGAACCAAAAAAATGGATACTTGAACATTTAAGCCACTAAGATGGGAACTGCTTCCCTCACTTGAAGAATGAACAATTCCATACTCAGTTTTCTCTACTTACAGACGTAAGAACTATATGATGCCGCATAAATATGAGTAGTGGAATAAAAGACGCGCCGAACTAGAATAGATGGAAAAAATCAGCTCGCGGAGGAACATCATTGTTATTGCTACAGCCAAGACCAGTTATAGTTGAGGAAGAAAAGGTGGGCGCACTAGTCATGCGGACATCAGATGGTCAATTAAAGGACCCATGAAGAATTAAATGACTTCAATTTCTCATCCTTCGATTCCTTTTTATTAGTCCTGAGAGTTTGACCCAAATCTTCAGTTTCCAAGAAATTGTAAATCATTCACCACCAGAAAACAAAAAGTTAATTGATTACAAGACAGGTTCTTTTTAGAAGGGAGAAAAATAAAATGAAAATTACTTGCATTGTGAGAGAGAGAGAGACACACACACACACACAGAGACTCCATAAACTGGCGTCAATTTTCTTTCTCGTATAATTACGATTACAGGTAATGGTAAATTCATCACAAACTTTTCTTGTGGTGGAGGGGACCTAAAAATGACCATCTCTGTCATGAGTTGCGGTCACTCCTAAAAAGTTGCAACTGCTGTGATCTAATTAACAGGATAATTGCAGCTAATACATGCAGTGATGATGATGCCAGCACCATGTCGTGGCTGCTATAACACACCCAAAATATTTTTGCCAAGTGCCGGTGACATCACAATCAATGCCAAAGTGAAAGACACTGCAGAAAACAACTTAGCAAGAAGGAACCGCACCTTGTTTGTGCCGATATATTGATCTATGTTCTCATGTTCCAACTGACTTAAAAGAGAAATGTCCTGAAAAAAGAAAGCAAAGTATCACTATAGAGAAAGAGTCGAAAGAAAAAGATTATCGAACACACACCTGATCTATGGTTATATATACGTCAGCCTTATGAATAATTGTGCAAATACAGAAAGATACAGAAAGAAACAAGCAGTCACCTGCTCAAGCTGCAGTAAGCTATCATTGGTATGATTTGACAAAAAATCTCCTTTAAAGCGAAGTAGGATCCATCACTACGGAAATAAAGAAGCGAAATTTCAATAAGTTCCACAACACTCAAGCTAGAACTCCCTAGAACTCCAATATGAAGATCAAATCCTTTAAGCGTGTTTGGCATGTCTCTGTGAACCAAAAAGATTGCATGATTTGGCCCCAACGGCATCCAGACGTCATGGGAAAAACATCCGATCATACTTCGCCCCCCAAAACGATAATCAAAGAGAGGAAGAGGGAATCTCACTCAATGATGACATCATAGGCATCTCCGAACGAACCCTTTCCCAACACCCGCAACTTCCTCCACGAGTTGATTCTTTGTTTGAACCTCCGCGCGAAAGAAACAGGGCGCCATGGTTCTAAAGCGCCGGCAGCAGGGATGTTCCCCGCACCATGTTCATCCTCCACCGACTCCTCGTCTTCAACAGCAGAACCGTCCGAATCATCTCCATCCGACCAATCCAATTCATTCGAAGGGCAGGCGTGGCAGATCGTGGGGGAAGGAGGAGGAGAAGTGGAGGACATGCAGTCGGAGCTTCCCTCCGGCATCGCGATCAAAGAGAAGAGGAGGAAAAAGCTTTGCGAAAGCGGGAAGATACTGAAGCGAGGGGGCACGAACCCTATCATGGTTAGTTTTCTACGTGCTGAAGGGTGGGACCCACAAAATATAATCGCGATATTTCGGATAGCGTTTTAGCCAACTTAAGGATCGCGGAGGAAGCGCGGCCCTTTATTTCTGTTCTCCGCGCCCCTGTACGAACAGAATAGGGGTACCAAGGCTCCGCGATTTGCCCGGGATAAGGGGGCTGATACCCGACCGAATAATTCTCAATCTATATCCGACCTATTTAACTAAATCCAGATCTATGATCCAGATCTATGATTGTATATATGACAGTTTTATAAATAGTTTTGCATGGACGTCAGCTTGGAAGTTATAAGAAGTAGTCGTGCCCAAAAGCCAATTACCAACTGCACTAAGCACTGATTGTCTTGGCTTTCTTGATCTAATAATGAAACTTCCTTTATGGCGAAAAAGAATCCATCTATGTGGAAATAGAGAAGCAAATTGGTAATACTGCCTTGACCACATATAGTTTAGATAATTCATCCACCCCGGATGATAGAAAGAAAAAAGAGAGAAAAAAATCTCACTAATATCACTAAGATAGTTCCATTTCAGCATTTGAATTTACAATCAATTCACTATTTCTAAACCATGTTTCCTACACAATTGTACTTGACCCCAAAATTGACTATACAAAGAGTAAGTAAACGATTGTCAAGGAGGTACGAAATTACAACTATTTAATAAACAAATTTGGGATTAGTCAGATAACATGTAGAAGTTTAATCTTTTCCATTAAAAAATGAGTTATCATTTTTTTCCTTAAAAAGAATCGAAATTGATGGGCTTTCTTTTTGTCACTCTATCCAAAAGAATATACAAGTTGTTGAATTATTTAGCATGCGTTTGTAGTTGATGGAATGTGAAGGAATGTATAAAAGCTCTATTTGTCCATTGTCTTTTGTTCCATTCGCGAAGGACGCTGTTGCGGATATTGATGCCATTTTCACATCTTTCATCTGGAAAATTTCCTCGAATAAACTGTTGTTGATACATTAATTTAACCTAAGAAAACTTAAGGTTGTTTACTTAATTTTTACAGAATATATTAGATCATCTAGTGACTCTTCAAAGTCAAATTGTTCTCTCTCACGCGCATTCAACATGAACCGACGTCTGCGGTTGAAATTTCATCACTAGGAGCAAATTTTAGTTGACGTAAATATTCAAAAATTCATATTACAAATTTTGAAGGTGAGAGACACAGGCAAACAAATGCCAACAAGTGTTCTAAAGTGAAAAAAAAAGTACAAGAATAATATTTTACTAAATTAACAGAAGCAAGACATATATTTTTCATTGGATGGCGGAGCCTAAATTAACATATAGATCAAAGGAATGCAATATGTCGATAAGGGGGAATTAATTGTCCATTCAATGGGAAAATTTTCTTGGATGAGGCCATGCACATGTTTGTCCACATTATAACATCAAACAAGATAGAACAAATGCCAACAAGTGTTTTAGAAAAAAAAAACACGAGAATAATATTTTACTAAAGCATAATGAAATCCAAAAAAAATGGGACTTGGCAACTAATAAAAAGTTTATATCAAAAATCGATATTTGTTCGATTTATGAACGTCATCTTTTCCTTTTCTCAATTATATACACTCGGATTGATTCATTCTGTAGGTCCATCAAAAAAGCTTTCTTGCTCTCCGTTGGCAGACCCTTCCGTTTTTTCTCGCGATTCCTCTGTTGCAGATCGAGTAGGTAACGACCTTCGATTCCACTCCTCGAATCTCCATCAAGATCAGGGCATGGATTGAGTGTTCATGGTTCTTAATTAACAGGTTCATTTTCCATGTGTTGTGTGTAGGTACGGCCTGTTTGGCGTTTCTTTTGTTCTATCCACAACTGTACCAAGATCATTGGAAAAAGTTTAAGTTTTAGGGATCAACTGTGGTAATCATGATCTAAATGTGTGCTTAAGAAAAAATATAAAGCAGGGATTTGGTGTCAAAGATATCTTGATAATATAGCATTCCAAACAAAAGAACAAGTCAAAGATATACAAAACTGCATAAACAAAGAAAAGCAAAGCAATCTTACTCAGTCATGACTTCATAGACATCTTCACATGAGTTGATTCTTCGCTTGAAAATCCCGTGGGGAGAAACAGGGCGCCATCGTTCTAAATTGCGGTGGGTGTGCCCCACGTCCTCGTACTCCCCAATCCCATAGAAGAACCATCCCCACCTGAGTTATATACCCCCGTCGAAGCGCAGCTGAGGAAGATGGTGGAGCCGTCGGACTCAGAGCTCTGCTCTGCCATTCGCGCGGTGGCAGAGCTCTACTCCGCCATTCAAGCAGTGGTCGCGAAGGGTAGAAAGGAGAAACAAGGAGAGTGGCTGTTGGATGAAATCCTAATTTTGATTAGTCTAATGAATATATTTATGGGCTTGTAATTTCGTTAATTTTTGTGGGCATTTTCAACACTTTAACGTTGGTGTTTTTTTTCTTTATTTGTTTAACGAGGCCAATAGTCTAAGACTTGTCGAGCACAAAACAAAAAAAAAAAATTAAAAAAATGATTGGGTTGGTTTGGCCTCGAATTGGCATTCTATATCCGCGTTTCTTATTTATGTTGCCTTTTTTAAGGATATATGTTAACGAATCTAGACTTAATTAAAACACAAATGGATAAAAAAATCACGTTAAAAGCTGCCACCAACTAGAAAGAAAAGAAATTGGGTCAGGTCAAATTGGTCCTCAACAACTGTTGGTGTTTGCGGAAGCCCGTGTTAATGTGTGTGCAAGGGAGTGTTTTGTATGTGAATTATCAAGAGAGCAAAAGAACCAAGAACAAAGTGGACAAGGGCAAAGTAATAATAGGAATGTGTAAAAGAGAGTGGAAGAGAAGTACAAGGAACAAAAAAGAACTTTTTATTATTATTATTTATTGTAGTACAAATGGAAAGGAAGGAGCTTGCTTACCATTTGTTAGTTTTCTACGCTCCCCCCTTTCCTATTTATAGGGTGCTCCATCGACTAAGTACAGCATTCTAGATTTTTATAGAATGCTGTCCATGTAAGCTTCATCTAGGAAATTCTAGATTGTAGTTTAGCCACTCTTCTTCTAGAGACTTCTACATTTGTGCTTCTACACTTTTCTTTGCCGCCTAACCTAGATTTTCTATTTTAAGGATTTTTCTTGTCTTTTCTAGCTAATATTTGTGACATCCGAATTTTCCAATTCTATTTTCAATAAATTGAGACGGGCATTTCGTTGGCACGCATATAGTTCTTTTTCATGAACTTATCATTCATGGGATAACAAGTCTATCAGGTGAAGCCGTTAAGAAATTCTAATACATCGGACTCGAGAATTTGACCAGGAAATGCCCTTTCGACCGAGTTAATCTGCAAGGGTCATTACGGCACAGTTAAAAATCGATTAGAAACCGGAGATAGGTCGACTCGATAGAGGCATGTGATCGAGTGTGGGTGATTCCACCAAATCGCACAATTCTTGTCAATCGGCACTGGATCGGCTTTTCTATCATTTTGGTACCCTGTGTCCGTGTTTGAAACCTTGAGATTATCCTGACAATTGAGAGTCGTCAATGTGTCAAAGATGTACATTGTGGCTTGAATTGATCAACCACGGGTTAAATGCACGAAAATTTCTAAAAGCTACCCAGTAGATCAGGACGCGCTAGTATCGTGCCAAAGTGAAATTAACCGTGAAATTGAGACCGAATTTGGAACTTGAAAGTCATGGTGTGTCACAAATTATTTTAGGATCATTGACTCATCTTAGGAAGATTTTTCATGCAATCAGAGTTTTTCAGCAATTAAATTAGGGAATGGCTAAATTGGCTCGAGAAATTAGTAGGCCCGCCTTTAATCGCGCTTTTGGGACTTAAGTTGATTCTATGGACAAGTGAAGAAGTGAATTGAAGTGTGGTGACATGGGGTTAATTTTATGGACTTCAATTTGATTCAATTGGAAGAGAATCGAATAGAATTGAAGAATTTAATGTATGAGAATTTAGGCTTCGGTGGAAAAAGAAATTGAACCTATTGGAATAAGGTTATGGGAGATGGGAGATAGTGGAAGATGACATCACCTCATGTCATGGTGGTTGGAGCCAAGTGATGAGAGCTTGACAAGTGGAGGGTGGAGATTTAATCTCAGAAAGCCACCCATCAACATCATCTTCAACCTCTAGCTTCTTGGAATTTGAATTGGAGGAGAGAGAGGGAGGAATCCGACCGGTTGCAGCAAGCTTCATCTGCCCCTTCGCCCGCTCGGTCGCTTGCTCGCCGTCCGCCCGTTCGCCATCGTCGCTGTCGCCGCCGCGATCGTTGCTCATCTGCGTGTCGCCCGCGTGACGGCCCGTCTCTTCGTCGCCTCCCCTTTGCTTGCAAGACCAAGCCGTCCCAGCCACTGTTTGTCTTCTTCGGAGTCCTCATCGCAGCCGTGAGCTATCGCCCAGCTCACCGGGAGCTCGTGCGAGTCACCGCCGGTCCTCCTTTGCCGTTCCTTCGCCCGATTAGCCACCGAACCACCTCGTTCGAGCTCAACCAACAGCTGGTTTTAGTGGGTTTCTCAGCTCGGTTTTGGCCCGTTTTAGCTGGCTTCCCGACCGCAAATGCTTGGCTCGCTTTGAGGAAAGTTGATCCCGCCGGCGTCCCTGTCGTTTTGGTCCGCTCGGTTCGCTAATCCGGTGAATTTAGCTCACTAAACCTTGATTAGAGGGTTAATGATGCTTTATGTGTGCTTAGTTTATGTTAAGTGTTATTAGGTGGTTAGTTTAATTTATTTAAGTGTAGATTATGTTAAGGTGTTGAATTAACTTAAATGTGTTTAATTTAAGGTTAAGTGAATGTTTATATTAATATAAACCTTGACGTGACTTAAAGGAATTTATTTTTGATTTATTTAAGTATTCCGAAATTATTAAATAATTCAATAATATATATTTATTGGAAATTATTAAAATATTATTATTTAATTAATTTCGGAAATAAATTTAATTATTTATTAAATTTCGAAAATTTCGTCGGGATCTTATTTTCTCATAATTTCGCGCTGACCGTTGCTGCGTAGGCAGATTTTGAAATTGATGATTGGATATTATAAATTGAGTGTGGATCGTGAAAAATATGGATATAATTATTTAATTAATTTTTCGGAATATATTTAATTATTTAATAAATTCGAAATTTATTTTGGGACTTTATTTTCTCAGAATTTCATGCTGATCGTTGTTGTGTACTCGGATTTTCAATTTGATGATTAGATATTGCAAATTAAGTGATGATTTGTGCAACTGATGGTTGAATTGTGAAACAGAGTGGTGATTGTGAAAAGTATATAATTTCTTCAGAAAATCCCAGGTGTCGGGTTTGACACAAAAAATGGATTTTAAGTATTATATCAAACAGTGGGGTTTGAAAAAGGAAAGTATTGGTTTTTAGTTCGAAGTGATGTGTGCCCACGCACGACCACTTTCTTGAATGTTTTAATACGAAAGAAAGAGGCCAGGACTACTATTCTAATCAGAGCATTGAGTGGAATGCAAAGTGTCCGGGGGCTAATATTGAATTGTCATGTGTTGGTTAAAAGACTCAGTCGCAGTAGTGGCTACGCCAACTGGACCTTTATTCCTTTAGAAATGCCGTCAATAGAGTGACGTGGCTCGGGTCGCAGTAGAGGCTAGGCCAACTGGACCCATGCTCCTTTGGGAATGCCGTCAACATAATGATGAAGCCGTACTTCAAGGGGGAGGCGATGCCTGGTTATGTGCCAGTAGATAGCCGAACTGCGAGTATGCTATAACTTTGTGTGGTAGTGAATGTTAATTGGATCGCATGCTGAGTGTTATTGACGGGTCGGATTATGGGATGGAATCGTGTGGCATGGTATGTGACGTGTCATAACGGTTTGGTCTTATAATCCGGACTTTTGTGGTCATTCAAAATGATATTATTGACATTCTAGTGGTTTAAGTTCTTATTATTATCTGTGATTGAGTGATTTGAATTGTGCCAACCCGCAGGAAGGAACTGAGGTAAGGTAAGTTCTCTGCGTGATGTGGTTAGGTCACCCTTTGGCGTATTTTCTTTCAATAGGGGTTTAGGGGGTTGAACTTGCTGAGACAATGTCTCATCTCGGTTGTGGGATTAAAATTTCAAGTCCCTGGTGGACGGAGCGGCTAGATAGCTTTGGTTGGCTTTGTAGAGTTGCACATGTGAAGTCATAAGGATTGGAGAATGTGTTCGACTTGTAGGTTGTAGGACAATTCCTTTTTAAAGAGCCAGTCTTTTGTAAACTTTTGGCCGTAAATCTCTTTTTGTAATTCTGTTGAATTATGAAAGTGTTATGTTGTGGTTCTGCACCCTGCTCTTCTATCCTGTATTTTATTGTCAAGGGTTTTATAATACGTTTTGCTTACGCAATAAGAAATGAATGGGGTCGGTGACACTACCTAGGAATGTTGCGTTTGCATGACCATTGTGGGATGTTGGTGCGCTCGAGGTTCGGGGCATGACAATATTAATCTTGAATTTTCTAGAAATTGGATCAACAATTCAACACTCCTCATTGATCCAATTTCGTGTTACACCAAGCTTTTTCCATAATGTCTCAAACTTGGCTAGCGATAGTGCTTTAGTGAAGATGTCCGCTATTTGTTCCTCGGTTTTGCAATATTTCAGCTTGATCTCTTCGTTATTTTGTGCCTCTCGTATGAAGTGATATTTGATATCGATATGTTTGGTTCTTCCATGGAATATTGGATTCTTTGATATAGCAATTGCGGACTTATTGTCGCAAAGTATTGGAGTTGATTCTATTTGTGCTCTCCAATGTCTTCTAGAATTCTTCGAAGCCATATTGCTTGACTGGCGATTATAGTAGCTTTGATGTATTCAGCTTCTGCAGTAGACTGTGCCACTGAGTTTTGTTTTTTGGATGCCCATGAGAATATTCTGGAGCTCAGTGTGAAGGCAAAGACAGTAGTACTTCTCCTATTATCAGCTGAACCTGCCCAGTCACTATCAATGTAGCCAATGAGCTTGGCATTTGCACTTGGCCGATACTAAATCCCGTAATCTATAGTTCCTCATAAATATCTAAGAATTCTCTTGGTAGCTCCAAAGTGAATTTGAATCGGATTTTGCATGAATCATGATAGTAGACTTGTTGCATACATAATATCCGATCGTGTAGCAGTGAGAACAGACTTCCAATCAGACTTCTGTAGAGGGAGGCATCAGCTTTTTCGGCTCCATCATCTTTCAATAGTTTCTCATTTGTTATGAGCGGAGTTGAAACTGCTTTGCAATAGTTCATCTTGAATTTCTTCAAGAGATTCTTGGTATATTTCTTTTGCAAGATAAACACTTCTTCGTTTTGGTCGATCTTGATGCCAAGGAAGTAATGTATCAAACCTAAGTCCGTCATCTCAAATGTCTTCATCATTTCTTTTTTGAATTCTTGGATCATTATTTCATTGTTTTTGTATATATGAGATCATATACATATAGAGAGACAATGAGAGTGTCGGACTTACCTTGGGTCTTGATGTAGAGTGTTGGCTCACTCATACTTCTTCTGAATCGTTGCTTGATGAAGTACTCATATACCACTCATGTGGTGCTTGTTTTAACCCATATAGGGCTTTCTTGAGTTTGAGAACTTTTTCTTCTTGGCCTTTGAAGATAAACCCTTATGATTGTTCTATGTATATTTCTTCTTGAAGATATCTATTTAAGAACGCTGACTTCACATCTAGTCGATGGATCTTCCATTCGTTTTGTGCCGCTAGGGCTATGAGTGCTTGAATAGTATTGAGGCGAGCGATGGGGGCAAAAGTTTTAGTATAGTCGATACCTGGTTGTTGCAAGTATCCTTTCGCCACAAGCCTTGCTTTATGCTTCTGGATTGATCCATCCCCGTTGAGCTTTGTCTTGTACACCCACTTGACACCAATGATCTCTTTGTCTTCGGGTCGATCGACAAGTTTCCAAGTTTCATTTTTCTCAATCATCTTGATCTCTTCCTCCATGGCTTTTATCCAGACGATGCTTGTTCATAGTTCTCTGGTTCCAAAATAGCAAAGTTGCATGTGTTGTAAATTCTTCTAAGGGCTTTTACTCTTAGTACTGGAGACTCTGGAGTAGATTCTTCTTGCGTCACTCTTGGAGAGATTGATGGAGCTATGTCGTGAGTGGTGGAATCCGATACTTCTCCTTCTTCTTGTGACATTGACTCCTCTTGAGCAGGTGGTATGTTTGGCAAGGTGATGTATTTTTTCTCGATCTTCTTGTCCTCTCAATTCCAGGTAGCATTCTTGTCAAAATCCACGTCTCGACTAATCATAAGCTTCTTAGTTCTTATGTTGTAAATCCGATAGCCTTTTGATTAGTCATTGTAGCCAAGGAATATTCCCTTTTCTGTGTTTCATCTAAATTACTCCTTTTTTAAGCAGGGATGTGGATGTAACATATGCATCCGAATACCTTGAGGTGCTTTGCTGAAGGCTTCGGTCCACTCCATGCTTCGACCGGAGTTTTATTTTGGATTGTTTTAGTTGGACACCTGTTTAAGATGTATACAGTCGTGTAGACTGCTTCTGCCCAGAATGAGTTAGGAAGTCTTTTTTCCTTTAGCATAGACCTTGCCATCTCCATAATGGTTCTATTCTTTCTTTCGGCTACTTCATTTTGCTTTGGCACATAGCCAACAATTAGTTGATGATGGGCTCCTTCATCTTCACAAAATTTATTAAACTCCTTTGAATTGTATTATGTGCCTCTGTCACTCCTTAGGACTTTGATTCTTTGGCCACTTTGATTCTCGATGTGGCTCTTGAATTTTCTGAAGATAGAGAAAACCTCTGATCTTTCTCAAAGAAAGTATACCCACGTCATTCTTGTGTAATCATCAATGAATATGATGAAATATTTATTCTGATTAACCCTTGTGGTATCAGAGCCACATCTTGGGTTGGTATTGGGCCTTTGTCCTACCTACCCATTCCTAAAACTACCCTTTCCAAATACCCATCAACTAAACCATGGCCAACTCTACCTCATCCTCATTTCCCATCTCCATTTTTTTATGGGAACAACTATGACTTTTGGAGCATAAAAATGACTATATTCTTGATGGACCAATACTTATGGGACATTGTGGAAAAATGTCGTGAGGTTCCGCAAGAAGGTGCAAGTGTTTCGATGGATCGACTACAAAAGGATGCACGGGCACTATACTTTATCCAGCAAGCACTCTTAGAAATTGTATTTCTGAGAATAATTGGAGCAAGGACTGCAAAAGGGGCTTGGGATATACTTCGAGAAGAATTATGAGACCGTACAAGAATAGTGTGGAAAATTAAAGGAACTAGTTAATCAAATGAGAGCCTATGGAGATGGGATAACTGATCAAAGGGTCGTTGAGAAAATATTGGTGTCACTTACCAAAAAATACAACTCCATAGTTACAACTATAGAAAGAACTAAGGACTTGACAACCGAGTGAATTAATAGGCTCTCTAGAAGCACATGAGAAAAGACTAATGGCACAAAATGAAGATTCAGTTGAAAGTGCCTTTCAATCTAAAGTAAATATTGTCACGCCCCGATCCTCAAGCGCATGCCTATGTGACATTTTGAATTTCGGCCCCGTCTTGAATATATGAAATGGGCATTATTAGAGGAATTTTGGGTCACCAAATTTAAGTAAATGGTGAAGAGATGGTGCAAATTCGTAGGGATGATGGACTACCACAATTCGGTCCAGCATCATAGCTGGAGAAGACAAGAAACCCATGCCATCTGCTCTCTCTCTTCGTGCGCCAACCCCCACCAAACGAAGACAGAACACTCAACCAGCATTTGTTTTTCATTTTTCCTTGAAGTCCATGGATGCCCACAGCTTCTCTCGCACCTGCTGCCCTCCATCTTCAACGGAATCTCTCCACCAGCTCGCCAGCAAGTTGCCACACGTCCGTTTCTTTTCATCTCTGGTCAACGTTCAGCAAAGAGGAAGACCGCGTGTTGGCTGCCTCGCGTCTGCCGTAGTTCGGACGAAGCTACTTCTTCATCAACGCCACCAAAGAGCAACTTCCCTGCTCCACCGCTTCTGCCAGTCAACCCGGTTGCCTCCTCGCCGTTTGTTGACCGAAGGCCGTCATCTCCACGAAGCAAAACCCACCGAAGCTGCCACATCCAGCGTGTCTCTCTCTCTCTCTGCTCCTCACGCTGCTGCTCCACTACCGTTTGCTTCTCCACGCGTTCAAGCTCAGCTGCGGTCAACACTCAATAGCACAAAGCCACCGGTGTTGACCCAAGCATCCACGTGGCCAGCGACCTTCAACCTTTGAGAGTCCCAGGTGTCGACCGAATCAATATCGAACGAAGCAACTTGAAGACTCCACCGTCTTCTGCTCCTCCACGCGTCCACGACCCGGCCCGTCTTGGTCAGCAACAGCAACCACGAAACCTCTAGTTGACTGAAGCCAGTGAAGCTGGAGCTGCACGTGTCTTCCCCAGCTCGACGCTGCTTCCTTCGTCCGCGAGATTCCACTGAATTCCTGCAATTTCTTCGGACAGCCTGGCCTGCACCTTTGGGCCTTTGGAAGTCAACCTCACGTTCAACCCAATTGGGCCAAAAGTCAAGCCCAGCAAAGACAACAAATTTTCGGCCCAAACTTTAGCCTGAAACCCCTGCAGTAGCCCATCTTCTCTTCAGTAATTTGAAGTCCATCAAAAGCCCAATTTTGGCCCATTTGAAATCAGCCCTCAATCAGTGAAGTCTAGCAAGCCCATCTTGAAGCCCAGCTTAGTTTAGTTTCAAGCCCATCATCATTTGTATTTCAGCGGGGCCTAGCAAGTTTAGCCCATCTTGGGCCTGTGAAGCAAGTTGACCCAAGTTCGGCCGCCGTTGCGTCGCCACCGCGGTTTTCGATCTTCGCGTTTACCAAGTGAGTTTTACTCACTAATACTTTCTTAGTTTGCTAATTATACTTAAAGGTTGATTAGTGTTAATTAAGTGTAATTAGGTTGTTAGATTAGAATTGATTAGTGATTATTAGTTAATTGCTTTGCATATTAGTTGTGTGATTAATGTAATTAGATAGAGAATTGCCTGTAGTATTTATTGGATGCTTCTTGGGATTTTTCCCGTCCCTTATCGGGTGTTAATTAGGCAATTCGGGCATAAGTGAGATTTTTGGTATTTTAAATATTAATTTTCTGAATTAAATTAAATAATTATTTATTTTCCGAAAATTGAATTGAGATGGCCAGTGACCTAAATTATATGCTGATGATCGTGGTGCAGTCCATTTATTTAATTGAGCTTTATATTATGCTAAATCGAATTTATTGTATGTATTTATTTAATTTTCGAAATTAATTGTTTAATTATTTATTTTCTGAAAATTCAACTGGGATGGCCAGCGACCGAAATTTGGTGCTAATTGTCGTGGCGTAGTTCATTTATTTAATTGAGCTTTATTTTGTGCTGAATTGAATTATTTGTGAAATTAGGAATTATTCTTTAATGGAATAATCTTTGATTAATAATTGGAAAATAACCAGGTGTCGGTTGACAGCACCAAAAGTGTTTTGGTGGACTACAAAAAATGTGGGAGTTGTGGAAAGGAAAATATTATATTTTGGCTAAGGCCGACCGTGTCCCTACACACAGCTATTTTATCGAGAAGGATAACAGATGGAATGGATCGAATGGTCGGAAAGTATACTATATCATCCTACGGGCTCTGATATGTCAGCTTAGCGAGAGCAGTATACTGGTGTACTATATCAGCTTCCGGGCAATATGTCAGCTTAGCGCGAGCAGTACACTTTATCAACTCAGTGTGAGCATCGCGGGTATACTATATCAGCCTACGGGCGATATGTTAGCTTAGCGAGAGCAGTATACCGGTATACTATATCAGCCTACGGGCGATACGTCAGCTTAGCGAGAGCAGTATACCTTAACCCTATCAGCTTAGTGCGAGCTATACTATCTATATATCAGCTTAGAGTGAGCAGTCCTGGACTATGGTCGGACTTATAGATAGTATTGAATGTGCCGACCAAGCATGGGTCGTGATGACATGTAATCGACTAGGTCGATTGATCGATGATTCCATTTGAGAGTGTCTTGATGTGATTCATTGCCTTGGTTTGATGTTGTGAATTGAATGATTGAAGGGAGATGATCGTGAGTGGTCTTCCTGATATGAAATCGACTAAGTCGATTAGATTGATGCTTCGATCTGTGATGTGATTGCTTGTGTGCCTATTTGATCTGTACTAATATGCAGGTGGAATTTGAGGCCAAGGTAAGTCTTCTAACTCATGTTGTGCATAGGCAATCCTAAGGTGTATTAGTTTACTAATCGGGTCTTAGGAGGTAGAACTTGCTGAGATGTGGTCTCAGTGGTTATTGAATAACCATTTCAGGACCTGGATGAGGAGCCTAAGGAGCATGAATTTGATGAGGAGATCCCTGTTGAGGAACCCAAAGAGGAGTATATGGAGGAGGACCCCGAGTATGACATCGAGTACGACCCGGACGAGGACCGAAATCCTATCTTGTCTTGTCAGACCTTGTTTGCATGTAAAAAGATGTAGTTGTGAATTTTCAGTAAGAAAAATATATGGCCTACTTTTCTATCCCATTGCTTTATTGTCAGGGGAATTATAACTGCTTCCGCATGTGCATATATAAATGAAAGGGTTGGCGATACATAGTCCTGGGATATCGCATTTTAAAATCAAGATTAGTAAGGGATGTGTGCGTGCCTGAGGGTCGGGGCGTGACAGCCTATCTCTCTCTGGTCGATAAAATTTTGCGATTTCCCAAGATGAGTCGCCGACCTTTTCATTTTATTGCACATGTGGAAGCGAAAATAAATCCCCTGATAGTAACCATCTCGGGCTAGAAAAGTAAGACAACAAATTCACAAACAAACATGCCTTTATAAACATACTAAGTCATGTACAAAGTCTGTGGCTAAAAGACTACAAAAGATTGGCCCTTAAAAAAGAAGCGGTCCTAACTAACCTACACTTCCGATCACCTTCTCTCAGCTCCAGGTCCTTTACTCGACGACTCTGAAAATGGTTATACAATAATCAGCGAGATAATGTCTTAGCAAGTCCATGTTCTAAACCCTGATTAGGAGGCAAATACGCCCATAAGCATCCTAATCACACAACCACACAATTATGATAGAGGACTTACCTCGCCTCAGTTCCCTTTTGCATGTTAGCACAATTCATATATTACATACGTGCAGTAACAAAACCCGAGCATTCGGAATATCTCATTCAATCTTAGTCAATCAATCAGTCAATCAATTGAGTCAACCTCATTAATCCGTCATTCAATCAAACAATCCACAAGAGTCCTAATTATAAGGCCAAATCGTTATGACACGTCCCATTCAATGTTACACAATTTCGTCTCATAATCAGGCGTGGTCAATCATATCGGTGGTTCCATCTATACTTGATAATTATTCTCAACGTTCCAATTCAACATTCCCACTCAAAAACAGACTCAAGGCTCTAGAGGTGACCCAACACGAAGTCTTGTTATCATGCGGTACTTAATCCTTGACCACAAATAACAATAGTATAAGGCACTAGAGGTAACTCACACAAAGTCTCGCTATCATGTAGTACTTAATCCTTCACTATAAAAAGTAATAGTATAAGGCACTAGAGGTAACTCACACGAGATCTTGCTATCATGTATCACATAGCCCTTCAGTATGCATGACAATACTGCAAGGCCTTAGAGGTAATTCCCATGCGACTCCAGTTGCCATATAACACTTAGCCCTTGATTACAATAAGTAATGGTATAAGGCACTAAAGGTGACTTACACGAAATCTCAGACTTGTGTAGTACTTAGTCCTTTACATGCTCATGACCCATCGGGTTTCCTCAACCCAACACATATCACCTCAATTTCCCCATAGTCAACATGCCCTGACTATAAACTATCACACAATTATTCACTCGCGGCCAAGGACATTGTGCTTCACACTTAAATTCCTCAATTAAAGTAATGTCTTGGCCTAATTTCTTCATGTTAAAATACCCGATAGAAATAATCATGTGTAGGTACACAATCGACCTAAGCCAAAAATGCAATATTTTCTTTTAAAAAATCCCATTATTTATATAGTGTCTGAAAACCTTTTTGGCGTTAAAAACTGACTCCTCAATAATTTATAATTAATTATTGAAATTATACAATTTTAGGGTAAATTCCCAAAATTACAACTTAAATTCAAATTGCATAATTCAACACTCAATTGCAGAAATTAACTACACCATTGCGATCAACACGAAATTCCGGTTACCGGCTATCCCGGCCTAATTTTCGGGAAAATAATTAATGATTAATTAATTACGAAAATTAATTAAGTAAATCAATGTAATTAATAAAAACACTAACCTAAGCTAAAATTATTAAATTGAATAGCAATACGGACCCGGAAAATTTCCGAACCCTTCTAGACAATAGTACAATTTAGTTAGGCCTTAGCTAAACCGTGCTAACCACCTAACATGCTCAATTAAATAATTAAATTTCTAATTTAATCTAACTAACCACCTAATTCCTAATTAAATAAATCTAAACACCTCTTAAATGTTATTAGCCTACTAAGAAGAGTTTAGAGTATAAACCCACCGGTTCATTGCGGAAACCGGTTCACCGCGACGACTGCGCGACAACGGCTAAAATCCAAATTTTCAACGGCATCGGCGGACACTTGGGCCGGGCCTAAAATTGGCTCAACAAATCTCAGCCCAATTTGAGATTTGTTTTGGATTTGGGCTGGGCTTGCTTCGTGGGCCGGTGGGCTGACTTCAAGACTGGGCCGAAATCCCCCGGGCTGATTTTGCTTGGGCTTCAAATGGGCTCCATCGTTGAAGAAGCTGGGTCAAAATTGCTGCAGGCTTCAAGTGGCGCGGGCTGCTGGGCTTCGCTGGAGTTGCTGGGCCGAGCAAAAAGAAAAGGAAACTGCTGGGCTTTCGGTGGAATTGGGCTGCACTTAAAAGGGCCCACGATGCTTGACAATTGCGAGCTGCTGGAGACATCGAACGTGAAGCTGTTTCGGTGGTCTTCTTCGCTGAAGGTTGACCGAGCTTGGAGATGGGCGCGGAGAGCTGCAGCGTGGCGTCACAGCGTGGAGAGGAGTCAACGAACCAGCAAGAGACCGAAGCTGGTTGACTTGAACGTGGCGGAGCTGGGAGAAATTGGTGGAAGTTGCTTCGGTTGGGGGAAAATCGAAGGTGGCAGGCAAACGTGGAGAGGTGGGGCGGATGATGGATGATGAAGATGAGAGATAATGATGATGATGTGGGCGTGGCTTCGGCAGAAGGGATGAGGGAGCAGCGAACACGGAGCTGCTGCAGGCGTTGAATTCCAGTGGATGGCCGATCTTCAACGAAGCAGAAGAGAAGCAGCTGCGTCAGTTGGAGAGCAGAAGTCGGTGGGGAGCGGCAGCACGTGAGCGGGGAAAATTCTTCGTGGACGTGCTGGCAGCTGGGCAGAAGACACGAGCTGGATGAAGCAAGAACGTGGAGATGATGGGCAGGTGTTTTCGGTGGGAGGTGAGCTTCGGACGTGGGAAAATGAAAACAGAAACAAGCGGGCAGAGATTGAAGGAGATGAAGTTGGCGAAGGCGTGTACGGCAAGTTGAGAAGAAAGGGGCCAAAAAGTCTACAAAATCAATCAATTCCCTTGAATGCTTGATCCCCCAAAGCCCACACACAAATATCTAATGCTCCCCATTACTTTCTTGCTCTAATATCCCACAAAGAATCAAAATTGAAGCAAAAATGCAGCCCCATAATAGCATACGAATTTCTTAAATTTTGATCCTCAATTTCTTTATCAAATTCCTCAAATTGATGTCCAAATTCGTCGAAGAAAATGTCCATACTATTTTTGCAAGTCCCCATCATTAAATAGCTCGGCTTAGACGTCCAAATTTCCTTTAACTTGGCCCATAATAATTTCCATTATTTTTCTGCGACGTCCGAATCAATTTTCTATAAAAATCTCGGAATCTTTGAAATTTTTTTGAAGGATGAGTCGACGTTCCTAAAATAGCTCGTGACACCACAAAACTTTCAATTTTTGAAATCAAGTTCAAATTCAAGGTTAATTTCACTTCGGCACGCTTTTAGCATGACTTGATCTACCGGGTAACTTTTAGGAATTTTTTGGTGCAATTGATGCCGGACGTACGGGCCTATTATAATACCTAACCATCATTGGATCAAGACAACATCCTTCCCACAGCAATCAGGTGTACGAAGACAAGAGGCTCCGAGAAAAGGCCCTGAGGAAATTATTTTCACAGGGACTAGAAATCATTGTTGAGTTCGTTATGGCTCCCAAATTGCACTTTGGTAATGAGGAACTCCTCAATAAACCGATCAGTGTCTAGTGAGAATCTGCCTGATGGGGGTTAATTTAGTAAAAGTTCACATCAGATGACAATTTAACAGTAATTTTGTGGACTTAAATAGGAAAATAAGGCAAGAATGCATGGGGCTGTGCCATTCTGTTGTTGATTTCCTCGAACACCACGAATAACCAGGCTCTAAGCGTTTACCACGGTTTCAAGTTGCATCAGTGCCAACAAAAAAAGTTGCGTGGGTCCTATTTCGTTAGTCCCTCATTGCCACAAAACAATGTGGTGGATTGTAGGTGTAGTAAACCAAATTTGGTTCGAAAGCGACAATCTTTTGCAATGTTTCATCTCCAAAAAGTTATGTCGTGGCACTTTCTTAAATCTGATGCTGCCAAACTATGCTCAGTAAAGAACCAAAAAAATGGATACTTGAACATTTAAGCCACTAAGATGGGAACTGCTTCCCTCACTTGAACAATGAACGATTCCACATTCAGTTTTCTCTACTTACAGAAGTAAGGACTATATGATGCTGCATAAATATGAGTAGTGGAATAAAAGACGCGCTGAACTAGAATAGATGGAAAAAATCAGCTCGCGGAGGAACATCATAGTTATTGCTACAGCCAAGACCAGTTATAGTTGAGGAAGAAAAGGTGGGTGCACTAGTCATGCGGACATCAGATGGTCAATTAAAGGACCCATGAAGAATTAAATGACTTCAATTTCTCATGCTTAGATTCCTTTCTATTAGTCCTGAGGGTTTGACCCAAATCTTCAGTATCCAAGATATTGTAAATCATTCACCACCAGAAAACAAAGGGTTAATTGATTACAAGACAGGTTCTCTTTAGAGGAGCGAAAAAAAAAATTACTTACATTGTGAGAGAGAGAGAGAGAGAGAGAGAGAGAGAGAGAGAGAGAGAGAGAGAGACTCCATAAACTGACATCTACTCTATGTATTTTCTTTCTCGTATAATTACTATTGCAGGTAATGGTAAATTCATCACAAACTTTTCTTGTGGTGGAGGGGGACCCTAAAATGACCATCTCCGTCATGAGTTGCGGTCACTCCTAAAAAGCCGCACCTGCTGTGATCTTATTAACAGGATAATTGCAGCTAATACATGCAGTGATGATGATGCCAGCACTATCTCGTGGCTGCTATAACACCCTCAAATTATTTTTGCCGAGTTCTGGTGACATCACAATCGATGCCAAAGTGAAAGACACCGCAAAAAACAACTTAGCAAGAAGGAACCGCACCTTGTCTGTGCCGATATATTGAACTATGTTCTCATGTTCCAACTGACTTAAAAGAGAAATGTCCTGAAAAAGAAAGCAGAGTATCACTAGAGAGAACGAGTCGAAAGAAAAAAATTATCAAACACACACGATCTATGGTTGTATATACGTCAGCCTTATGAATAGTTGTGCAAATACAGAAAGATACAGAAAGACACAAGCAGTCACCTGCTCAAACTGCACTAAGCTATGATTGGTATGATCTGACAAAGAAATCTCTTTTACAGCGAAGTAGGATCCATCACTGTGGAGATAAAGAAGCGAGGTTTCAATAAGTTCCACAACACTCAAGCTAGACTCCCTAGAACTCCAATATGAAGATCAAATCCTTTAAGCGTGTTTGGCATGTCTCTGTGAACCAAAAAGATTACATGATTTGGTCCCAACGGCACCCAGACGCCATGAGAAAAACATCCGATCATACTTCGCCCCCCAAACATTAAACGATAATCAAAGAGAGGAAGAGGGAATCTCACTCAGTGATGACATCATAGGCATCTCCGAACGAACCCTTTCCCAACACCCGCAACTTCCTCCACGAGTTGATTTTTCGTTTGAACCTCCGCGCGAGAGAAACAAGGCGCCACGGTTCTAAAGCGCCGGCAGCAGGGATGTTCCCCGCACCATGTTCATCCTCCACCGACTCCTCGTCTTCACCAGCAGAACCGTCCGAATCATCTCCATCCGACCAACCCAATTCATTCGAAGGGCAGGCGCGGCAGATCGTGGGGGAAGGAGGAGGAGAAGTGGAGGACATGCAGTCGGAGCTTCCCTCCGGCATCGCGATCAAAGAGAAGAGGAGGAAAAAGCTTTGCGAAGGCGGGAAGATACTGAAGCGAGGTGACACGAACCCTATCATGGTTGGTTTTCTACGTGCTGAGGGGTGGGACCCACAAAATATAATCGCGATATTTCGGATAGCCTTTTAGCCAACTTAAGGATAGCGGAGGAAGCGCGGTCCCTTATTTATGTTCGCCGCGCCCCTGTACGAACAGAAAAGGGTACCAAGGCTTTGCGGTTTGCCTGGATAAGTCAATCTAGGGGTGAGCATGGTCCGGGTTGGTCCAGGCCACCCCCTAACCCTAGGACCAATCCATACAGTGTCGGTCCTCAATTTTTAGGACCGAGGACCAACCCTATTGAGTCTGGGACCAAGGACCGGACCGACCTAATGGGTTCGGTCCGGTTCTAGGGTTAACCCGGGACCAATCGATAATTTTTTTCGTCTTATTTTTTATACTTCCTAAAAAAGCAAACCTACAAATTCAAATTACACATCCATCGACAATACGGCATTGTGCAATTAAACTATAAATACCAATACATATTTAACAAATCTAAGATGACACAATAATAAAAATTTCGTACCTACTAACCGCTCATCGAGATATGGGACAAGATGGAAAGTTCTTGTAATCATCTATCTTTAATATTCATAATTACGTAGAGTTCACTCAACCAAAACATGAGCTTCACACCACTTGACTAGCAAATCACTGTATCCACTGCAGTACTACTCTACTCTTCAAAAACTTCTATCATTTGACACAAATTGAAAAGCAAAGTGCAACTGAAATTCATTAGTACAATTAAACCATAAAAAGTCAAAATACTTAATATAAACCATGAATATATAACTTCACATCTTGTTAATTCACTTGAACTTCTAAACACCTGAAAACAAAACAAACTACATATAATTAATACTCAACAAAAGTTTTAAATTGAAATTACTATTAGTGCTATTAATAGAACATCTTAATATAATATAATATAATATAACAGACATTTTACTTAGGTTTGAATATATAAAAGAATTATAAATAATACAATACAATACAATACAATATAATATAATATAATATAATATAATATAATATATAGGGTTGGTCCAGGGTTGGACCAACCCAAAACTCTTAGGACCGAGGATCAACCCAGTCCCCTTGGGGACCGGACCAGGACAGGCAGTGTTGGTCCTAGAATTTCAGAACCAAGGACCGACCCAGTCCCCTTGGGGACCGGACCAAGACAGGCAGGGTTGGGCCGGTCCAGGGTCGGTCCAGGGTCGACCCTAGACCGTTGCTCACCCCTAAGTCAATCCATATCCACTCTATTTAACTAAATCCAGATCTATGGTTGTATATATGACAGCCTTATAAATAGTTTCGCATAGACATCAACTTGGAAGTTATAAGATCTTAATCAAGTAGTCATGTGTCACGGCCAAGAGGTTCCGGTGCTAAGGGGCCGTGACCTTGCCGTAGAGGACCTTCTGTGCTCTCGCGGATTCTCATCAAGTTTTCTTCCTGAAATTTTCAAGGGCGGGCAATACCGTCATTATGCCTAATTCTAGAAGTCTCTAGCTTTAGTTATGTTGGTAGTTGAGGCGGTGTGATCTCGTCCGTTGGATGAATTCTAGATCAACAGATGTAATCAGAGAACCTCGAGTATAAGAAGGGATGCCCTCCCCCTCATTTGTATTCATCCAATCATTTCAGTAATACAAAGCTCATTTCTTCCAAAGCCCTTCTCTCTAGAAACTTTCTCTCATCCGGCTGAGCGAGCGAGTGAGAGTTCGATCAAGCAAGGCTTGGCTAGGGTGATGAGCGAGCGAGCTTTCGATCAAGAAAGACTTAGCTTGGATGATCCAAAATAGCCCGAGTCGCCACACGGTCACGATCCCAATTGATCAGCCCGTGACACATGCCCAAAGGCCAGTTCACAACATACCGAATGAAATGAGCAGTTACTAGCTCAAGCCGCACTAAGCATTGATTGGCTTGGCTACCTTGATCTAATAATGAAACCTCCTTTACGGTGAGAAAGAATCCATCCCTGTTGAAATAGGAAAGCCTTGATCTAATAATGAAACCTCCTTTACGGTGAAAAAGAATCCATCCTTGTGGAAATAGGAAAGCATGAGAGGGAATGTAATTGTGAATGCTGCCTTGACCACACATAGTTTAGATAATTTGTCCACCCTAGATGATATAAAGAAAAAAAGAGGGGAAAAAAAGTTAGTCTCACTAATATTATAGTTCCATTTCAGCATTTGAATTTACAATCAATTCACTGTTTCTAAACCATGTTTCCTACACACCGATTATGCCAAAATAGCAACGCTTATGCCATCCGTACCTCAAATGAAATATGCGACAACACCCATTGTACTTGACCCCAAAATTGATTTTGCAAAAAGTAAGTAAACGATCAAGGAGGTACAAATTACAACTATTTGATAAACAAATTTGGGGTTAGTCAGATAACATATAGAAGTTTAATCTTTTCAATTAAAAAATGAGTTATCATTTTTTTCCTTAAAAAGAATCGAAATTGATGGGCTTTCTTTCTGTCATTTCCATCCATAAGAATATACAAGTTGTTAAATAATTTAACAGATCCATGCGTTTGTAGTTGATGGAATGTGAAGGAATGTATAAAAGCTCTATTTGTCCATTGTCTTTTGTCACATTCGCGAAGGATGCTATTTTTGATATTGATGCCATTTTCACATCTTTCATCTGGAAAATTTCCTTGAATAAATTGTCGTCGATATATTAATTTAACCTGAGAAAACTTATTTACTTAATTTTTGCAGAATATATTAGATCATCTAGTGACTCCTTAAAGTCAATTGTTCTCTCTAACCGACGTCTGCGGTTAAATTTCATCACGAGGAGCAAATTTTAGCTTACGTAAATATTCAAAAATTCATATTGCAAATTTTGAAGGTGAGAGATAGGCAAACCAATGCCAACAAGTATTCTAAAGTGAAAAGAAAAAAGCACGAGTGTTGCAATAAAGCGAGTGATCGAACAATAATATAGATGGAAAAAGAAAATAAATCGGACACCAGATTTATGTGGTTTGATCGTAAAGACTTACATCCACGGGGAGAGCAGCGACGAATTTCACTATAGATCAAGTGATACAAGGAAATTACATCTAATAGCGCATGCAGTGTTTAACCTCGAAATTCCTCAAGAAATAATCTCTTAATCTCACGAAGGAATTACACGCAAATTTTACCACAAGATTTAATTGGCCCTTATTCTTTCCCGAAATTCCTCAAGAAATAATCTCTCAATCTCATGAAGGAATTACACGCAAATCTTACCACAAGATTTAGTTGGCCCTTATTTTTTTGCCAACTTCTCATATGATTCAGTTTCCTATCTTAAACCATTTTATCCAAAACATATCTTTGTATGTTTTAAAGAAAATCCAAATCCAAATGAAAGTTGGACTTTCCTATTTTAGCGGGCCAAATTCTCCAACGCACATTCGAATTTTGGGAAGTTGATCTTCAGATCTTCATTGCTCGATTTCGAACGTTCGCAACATATCCAATTCAAAATGTTTGGAATTTCACATTGGACTCAAACTCGAGACATATTTTAACACAGAATAATATTTTACTAAATTAACAGAAGCAAGACATATATTTTTCATTGGATTGCGGAGCCTAAATTAACATATAGACCAAAGGAACGCAATATGTCGATTAGGGGGAATTAATTGCCCGTTCAATGGGAAAATTTTCTTGGGTGATAGAACAAACGCCAACAAGTGTTCTAGAGGAAAAAAAAACACGAGAATAATATTTTACTAAAGCATAATGAAATCCAAAGAAAATGGGACTTGGCCACTAATAAAAAGTTTATATCAAAACCTGATATCTATTCGATTTATGAACGTTTTCTCAATTATATACACTCATATTGATTTGTTCTTAGGTCCATCAAAAAAGCTTTCTTGCTCTCCATTGGCAAATCCTTCCGTTTTTCGTAGTGATTCCTCTGTTGCACTATGCTGAGATCGAGTAGGTAACGATGTTCAATTCCGCTCCTCCTATCTCCATTGAATCAAGACAAGGATCGAGTGTTCATGGTTCTTAATTAACAGGTTCGTTTTCCATGTGTTGTGTGTAGGTATGGCCTGTTTGGCGTTTCTTTTGTTCTATCCACAACTGTACCAAGATTTATCACGTCCCGAACCCTGAACGCGTGCCCATCTCTGTTTGGTCGATAATAATTTTGCGACTTCCCAGGACGAGTCGTCGACCCATTGATTTTTAAGCACATGTGCAAGTGAAAATAAATCCCCTGACAATAATCATCTCGGGATAGGAAAGCAGGATATCAATTCATAAAAGCACAGTTTTACAAACAACGAGATTCAGGCACAAAACAAGTTTAGTCGAAAGCCTACAAAAAGGTTGACTCTCACAAGAGGTTGTCCTACGACATACTGATAAGATACATCCACCAATCCTCCATACTCCTCCTTAGACTTTGAGACCTTGGTCTTCTATGACCACTTTCTATGGTTATTCAATAACCAGTGAGACAATGTCTCAGCAAGTCCACCTACTAAACTCATATTAGGAGGGAAATACGCTTTAGGGTGCTCTAACCACGCAACCACACAATTGGCACAGAGGACTTACCTCGCCTCAGTTTCCTTTCTGCACGTTAGTACAATTCATATCGGAATGCATATAATCAATGCACATAATAATTGGAACACCTCATCAATTCAATTAATCACCAGGGTCCGGATTATAAGGCTCAACCGTTATGACACATTCCATTCCATGTCACACAGTTTTGGTCTCATAATCGGGTGCATCAAACTCAACAATCATGCGTTCCAATTGTTAATTACACCCTTCAAGGGTACGGCCAACTCCAATATTGGCGGTCTTCTGGCATTGCCAGGCGTCGTCTCACCTCCTTTGAGCATGGCGACGTCTCTCAATTGGACGGCTTCCCCGAAGGAGCGTAGGTCTAGAATCTGTTGCGACCCGAGTCCCAATGAATGGGTAACATCTGGCTTAACAGCCCAGGATGGTTTCTCTTAACCAACATACAACCAATCAATCTCGGCCCAGGACACTGTACATTGCACTCAAATGTCTCAATTAAAATAGTGAACCTGGTCTATTTTCTTCGTATTAGAAATACACGATAAAATAGTCGTGTGTAAGTACACGGTCAATTCACACTAGAAAAATTGATATCCTCCAATTTAAAATCTCACTAGCTTATATATTACATAAAACCATTTTTGGTGTTAAAACCCGACACTCGGGATTTTCTGAATAAATAATGAATTTAACAAATTTTGGAATTAAATACTCGAAATTCCAATTAGCACTCAATTTACATAAATTAACACTCAATAGCAGAAATTGAACACACCATTGCAATCAGCACAAAATTCCGATCATTGGCTATCCCAGACTAATTTCCGGAAAATGATTAATAATTAAATAATTTCTAAAATTAATTAAATAAATCAATATAAATACTAAAAAGCCAACCTAGGCCAAAATCACTAAATTAAATACCAATATGGACTCAGAAAATTCCCGAACCCTTCTAGATAAATAGCACAATTTATCTAGGCCTCACTTAATCTAATCTAACCACCTAACATGCATAATCGCATAATTAAATCACTAAATTAATCTAACTAACCACATAATTCCTAATTAAATAAATCTAAACACCCCTTAGACGTCATTAGCCTACTAAGAAGAGTTTAGTAAATAAACTCATCGGTGTATCGCGAAAACCGGTTCACCGCGACGGCTTCGACAAACTTGGATCGGACCTAAAAAGGGCCCAACAAATCTTAGCCCAAATCTGAGATTTGCTTTTGCATCGGACTGGGCTTCGCTGGCTTCTTGGGCTGACTTCAAGTGAGCTAAAACCAAACTGAACTTGGGCCTGAGCTTGGGCTTCAAATTTTGCTGGAGATGGGCTGAACTCCAACAGTTTGTGGGCTGTTCACGCGAGCTGGCATTGCGTGGGCTTGGAAATGAAGAAACGCATGGGCTAAAGACGTGCAAAGATGGGCTGCAGAAAAAGTGGGAATTTGCTGGGTCAAATTCTGGCTCATGGATTGGAGTTGCTTCGATCGGTTGATGCTGGACGAGGAAGTAGCGAAGGAGGGGAGTTCGCTGGATTGCTGCTGGGTCAAAAATGGCCGGTTTGTTGACCATGCGTGGAGACAAGAAGCAGCATCAATCACTGCTTGATGCGTGGCTAGCTGCAGTGAAACGTGGCCGAAAGTGGAGAAGCTCGAGCACGGAGATGGACTCGGTGGAAGGAGCAAGGGCGAGCTCCAACTTCGATGGAGACTGTTTCGGTGGAATTGCTTCTTGGTGGATTGTGGGCTTGCAGGCAAGAGGAAATGGACGCGCAACAAGGAGTCAACAATCTTGCAGGTATTGACCACCCGTGCAGCAAAGATGGGAGAAGAAGATGAGCTGGCTTGCTTCGGTCTTCGTGGCAGCTCGGCGGAGAAGGAAATGCTGGTAACGAAGAGAGGAGCAGCTGATGGCTTCGGTAGGGAGTGCTCGCACACGGAGAGAGAGAAAAGCAGGCGTGAGAGAGAGAGAGAGATCTGCCCAATTGAGAGACCGAAGGAAGAAAAAGGAAAAGAAGCAGGATTGACGAGCGGATAGGGGTGCTGACCAGCGTGTCCAAGAAGCCAAGAAGGAGGGGCCCAACCTTGTCAACCTTAGCTATTACATTAACTCACTTGTCTCCTATTTCTTTCCTCTTGATAAATCCATATATTATCCAATTAAATGCCCAAAATTTCAGCCCCTTATTTAAAACCAAATTTCACAACTTTAATTTCAATTTCATCACTTAATTTCCCAAATTGAGGTCCAATTTCGATGAAGCAAAATCCCGAATAATTTTCTACAAATCCCTGACACTCACAGGCTTAGTTTAGAAGTCCCAATTTCCATTTGAATTTTTGCTAATTTTTCGCAACGTCCAAACCTATTTTCTGTAAAAATCTCGGAATCTCTGAAAATTCTTTAGAGGATGAGTCAACGTTCCTAAAATAAGTCGTGACATGACCGAATTTTTAATTTCTGAAATTTGGTTCAAGTTCGCGGTTAATTTCAATCTGGCACGCTTTTAGCGTGACCTAGTTTACCGGGTAACTTTTATGAATTTTTGGTGCAATTGACCCGTGATCGATACATCTCAAGTCACATTGTACATCTTCGACACATTGGCGACAAATCTCAAGGTATCAATTATGGGCATCGGGTACCAAAACGATAAAAAAAATTGATCTAGTGTCGATCGATAAGTATTTTGCATTCAGGTGCAATCACCCACACTCTGATTACATATCTCAATCGAATTAATATATCTTCGGTCTCCGATCGATTTCTGACAGTGCCGTAATGACCATTACAGATCAACACAGTCGAGCAGTCGATTCCTGGTCGAATTCTCAAGTCTATTGTGTTAAAATCCCTTAATGGTTTCACTCGATAGACTAGTTATCTCGTGAGGGGCCCTCTAAAAAAATAAGGCTATAAGCACGTCGATGAAAAGCCCATTTCATCTCATCGAAATCAGAAGATGTCACAAGATTACTGGAAAAAGTTTTAGGGATCAACTGTGGTAATCATGATTTAAATGTGTGCTTAAGCAAAAATATAAAGCAGAGATTTGGTGTCAAAGATATCTTGATAATACAACATTCCAAACAAAAGAACAAGTCAAAGATATACAAAAATCTTATTCAGTCATGACTTTATAGACATCTTCACATGACCCCTTTCCCAACAGCCTCCGCTTTTGCCATGAGTTGATTCTTCGCTTGAAAACCCCGTGGGGAGAAACATGGCGCTATGGTTCTAAATTGCGGCGGGTGTGCCCCACATCCTCGTACTCCCCAATCCCCCACTCGAGCTACATACCTCCGTCGAAGCGCAGCTAAGGAAGACGGTGAAGCCATCGGACTCGAAGCTCTTCTCCGCCATTCGCACGGCGGTAGAGCTCTACTCCGCCATTCAAGCGGCGGTCGCAAAGGGTGGAAAGGAGAAACACATAGGAGAGCGGTTGTCGGATGAAACCCTAATTTTGATTAGTCCAATGAATATTTTTATGGGCTTGTAATTTCGTTAAATGGCTTCTCGTGATCATTTTTGTGGGCATTTTTGACACTTTAACGTTGGGGGTTCTTTTTTTTTTTTTCCCCTTATTTGTTTAACGAGGCCAAGAGTCTAAGATTTATCGAGAACAAAAAAAATAATTAAAAAAAGATCGGGTTGGTTTGGCCTCGAATTGGCATTCTATATCTACGTTTTTTATTCTTATTTATGTTGCCTTTCTTAAGGATTGGTGTTAACGAAATCCATATCTACGTTTCTTATTTATGTTGCCTTTCTTAAGGATAGGTGTTAACGAAATCCAGGCTTAATTAAAGCACAAATGGATAGGAAAATCACGTTAAAAGCCGGCACCAACTAGAAAGAAAAGAAATTGGGTTGGGTCAAATTGGTCCTCTAACAACCAATTTCTTGTTTTTGTTTCTTTTTTGAATGACACATTTTAACAAAGCCGAGACTCAATTAAGACTCTAGTGGATTGGAAGATAATATTGAGAACTACCTCCAACTATAAAAAAAAAAGAACTATAAGAAAAAGAAAATGAATCGGGCCGGATTGATCCTCGAATCATGGAGACTTGTCCGTATGACATCACATACAATTTCACTCCATGATTAAAGAGATTAAAAAATATAACACTCAACACGATAAGACAAATATTGTCAAGTATCCTCTTGGCCACAATCAAGCTAGGCCAAATTGCGTTAAAGTTGCACAATATTATCCGAGGTGGAAAGCATCCATTTGTCCATCAAACTCCATCAATCTTCACTCCTCAATATTTTCCTTCTAATCCATCATTTCAAATCCAGCAGAGCTTGCAATTTTTACATTCGGTAATAAATTTAAAGACCGTAGACACTATATATACATGGACTGTTCGCACCAACTTAAAGGTTTAAAATAGATTGTTAATGTTATGAATTTATGGAGTGGAGTAAGCACTAAACGGTAGAAATGCCGTAAGTTGACGAAGGTATCTTCCCATTAGCCCCAAAGAAGACCTTCACAGTAATAAACCGAAAAGGGATGGCATGCCAAAAAAACCTCACGATATATGAGGACGAGGAAAAGTAGGTGGGTTCATCACATAGGGATGGTCTAGCAACTGTGCTGCAGAAGGCCGATTTTTCGGATTTCGTTGCAAGCATCTACTGATGAAGTCTCGGGCATCTTTTGATAAATATTTTGGAAGTGAAGGACGTTCACCCTTGTGAATATTCTCCAATGCTTGCTCCTGCCGCAATAAGAATGAAAACGGAGCAGACGCTAGTGTTAATCACAAATCCAGTGGGAACTAACATATGACAGCTGGATAAATCAATAAGATATGTAAACAAATCTAAGCGCATCATGCTTCTGGCAATCATCTGCATTAATCATTCTGGAATGACCTAGACCATCAAAACAGTTCGAGGGGATCAATGCGTGAATCCTTTCCAACTACTGCCAATAAAGCAAAAGCATCTATCGCTTTTTGCTCAAAATTCGTTAAGTGTCCGATATTTAACAAAAAGCAAAAGAAACGGGGCATCGGTTGCATGATTTACTATGCCTTTTGAGTACGATGGTATTCCTTTTTCTCCTTTATAATAAATAAAATTCATAGATAAGCACTAGACAGTGCAACCTTCACAATTCACTCGCAAGACCAGAGCACTCCCAACTTCAGCAGCAGTCATTCTATCAATAAAAGAGTGTTTTTGTGTTGTTGTGCCCTAAAAAGGAATAACATCAGTGGGTAATTTACTGGCTAGAGCCACTAATTACCATCCCTGTTCGAAAACTTACTATGCATATGAAAAAGATGCTGACTTGACCTAGACCATCAAAATTGTCATAATATTCAAAAGTCTACCAACCAAATTGAAAATACTTCCCATATCCAAATAACTAACCCAAGCAGAGGATCAAGGTCAATGATTGATTCAGAGAAGAGAAGCGGATAACCAACACTCGAAATCAATGAGGGAGTCACCAAGGTTGATGATGATGAGTGACAGATCAGTGGACAACCACACGTTGAAAAGACACAGAAGGCAACACGAAGCAAACAATATTGGTGCTTCTCCCAGTACTGGAGCAGAGATGGTGATAACAATAGTGGGATTTGAATCTCTCTTGGCGACTCCCTCATTGGTTCTTGAGACTGAATAGTGTTTGCTTCTCCCAATATTGGGTATACATATGACCACACGTCTCAAGAACCTTTAAATTACTGGAGCAGATATTGGTTCTTGAGACTGAATAGTAGGGTCATATGTATACCCAATATCCATAGATGAGATACTATTTACATATATACAATATGCGATTATCTCAACGCATGCCACCGCCCACTCAGTGTACACTTGTAGCAGTAATTTAAAGTTTTAGACAACAATACCAAATTGGTTAAAAGAGAAAACCAAGATTCAAATATCAACCCAGTTTTCATACCATGTTAGCTAACCATTTGCTCCAGAACCCCAACCATCGGCCCTAAATACCATCCATATCCTTTAACATGACCATACTCTTGATAATTTTCATCGAATTCACTGTCCTCTCTCATTTTGTTGGAAATGGTGATCCATTTTCTAGAATTTCAACTTCTAGAATTCCCTAGACAAATTTTCTAGAAGAAAGAAGAAAAGTCCAACATGTAAGAGAAGCCTAGAGAAGTCTAGCATTCAAGAGAAGACTAAATCTTCTAAGGCAGTGACTCACGCCTATAAATAGGCATAGTAGAACAACAAATGTAAAAGAGTGAAGGAGCTAACCATAAAAACCACACATCATGTAGCTCCCTCACCAACACCTCCTAACACATTTCCATGTAGTGCCCTTACTCATTTAGTTTTCTCAAAACGACGGCCTAATGGACTCATCACAACATGTGCTCGACTTATTTACTAACTCCAGCATAACATGGATCTCGAGGATATAAAACATAAAAAGAAGGTTAATTAAATACCAGTTTAAAGCCAGAATATTGACCCCCCCATGTTAACATCTCTAAAACGGTGCACCCAAGGCTCCAAATATCAGCTGCCAACCCATAGCTTCTGTTGTTTACACTTTCGAAGACCTGCAGTTACAACCAATGAGGATGAAAAAGAAATGTAAATGATATACGCCTTCTACAGCCAATGATAGAATGTTAAAAAAAGGCAGCGCTAGCTGCAAACCTCAGGCGCCGTCCACAAAAGAGTTCCTTTGAAGGATTTAGCAGCATTCATTTCGGTGGCCTGTACGAAAAAACACAGAAAGTTGATATGTTATCTAGGAAAAGTAAAGGACAACACATGCTTTAGTTTGTGCAGTCTATAGGTGTGTTTGTCTTGCGCGCTTGTGTGTGTACATGTACATGCATCTTTGTCGCTTGCACATGCTTTGTCTAGCGTATGTATTTGGGCATGTGCCTTTGCTGCTCGTGCGAGCTCACGCGCGCAGAGAGAGAGAGAGAGCTTGATTTCGCTGATGGGACATACCTTTGCCCATCCAAAGTCTGCAAGTTTCACAGCTCCGTTTCCATCAATCAGTATGTTAGCACATCTGATATCCCTACAGAATCAAGGAACTGGAGGCATGAGAAACCAGCACATATGCAAGTAGGATATCTAGAAGGTTAAAAGTTTTCATCCCTCACAGTAAACAGTATTGCGAATTTATGTTTCCACCTTGAAGCATTCACATAGTAAAAGAATCTTGTCTATGCTAAATATTACAGAACAAGCTCGTAATGCTACTCCGTTGTTTCCTGATTATCATGAGAAATCAACTTCTCATAACATTATATTTTGGTTTAAGGATTTGACAGCTCCCCCAAATTCACAAAAAGTATTTGGATAAGTAAAAGAAGTATCATCAAAAGGATCCATGGGATGGCATGGGACAAGATAGACAAATTTCAATGTGCTCTTTGTTTGGTTATGATCTCTTTACTTAACAAAATCAACTTTACATCAGAAATGATAAGTGCGAATCACTATATCAATTAGTCAAAACTACTAATGCAAAAGCATCTTTCTTCTACCTGTGTATCACCTTCTTGTCATGAAGATACTTTAAACCATTTAAAATTTGGCCGGTGTAAGAAGAGACTTGGGGTTCTATCAAGGCACGTTCTCGATAAAGAGTTGCAACTGAGCCTTTGATCATGACCTCAAGGAATACGTAAAGCTTCTCATTATCCTGGAAGAGAGTGAAAATCATATATGTTAGAATAACCAACTCAAAAGTCTAAGCTATTAGGTGGAACAAGACAATGAATATAAGGCACATTGAAACTACATAAACAAGCAATGTGGAATACTATAACAGGCCCCTCTTGTGTGCAAACAGATAAAAAAAACGGCACATGGAATAGCGGAAAAGGAAGTCATGTATGGAAATAAATTGCAGCATTAGCTGCTTCCGAAATTATGTCAGAACCCAAAAGATTATGCTTTTGGGTGAAAGGGGGCTACAATTATATAAGGCCCATCAAAACACCATAAACAAACTATATGGGATATTATAACAAGATCCGCTAGAGACAACCGTACCAGATAGAAAATAAAATGAAACACACATCGGTGACGTTTAACTTTTTCTCATCCTAATGATGCCGGACGTACGGGCCTCTTATAATACCTAACCATCATTGGATCAAGACAACATCCTTCCCACAGCAATCAGGTGTACGAAGACAAGAGGCTCCGAGAAAAGGCCCTGAGGAAATTATTTTCACAGGGACTAGAAATCATTGTTGAGTTCGTTATGGCTCCATAAACTGACATCTACTCTATGTATTTTCTTTCTCGTATAATTACTATTGCAGGTAATGGTAAATTCATCACAAACTTTTCTTGTGATGGACATCTCCGTCATGAGTCGCGGTCACTCCTAAAAAGCCGCACAGATAATTGCAGCTAATACATGCAGTGATGATGATGACAGCACTATCTCGTGGCTGCTATAACACCCCAAAAATATTTTTGCCGAGCGCTGGTGAGATCACAATCGATGCCAAAGTGAAAGACACCGCAGAAAGCAACTTAGCAAGAATGAACCGCACCTTGTCTGTGCCGATATATTGAACTATGTTCTCATGTTCCAACTGACTTAAAAGAGAAATGTCCTGAAAAAAGAAAGCAGAGTATCACTAGAGAGAAAGAGTCAAAAGAAAAAGATTATCGAACACACACCTGATCTATGGTTGTATATAGTTGTGCAAGTATAGAAAGATACAGAAAGACACAAGCGGTTACCTGCTCAAGCTGCAGTAAGCTATGATTGGTATGATCTGACAAAGAAATCTCCTTTACAGCGAAGTAGGATCCATCACTGCGGAAATAAAGAAGCGAAATTTCAATAAGTTCCACAACACTCAAGCTAGAACTCCCTAGAACTCCAATATGAAGATCAAATCCTTTAAGCGTGTTTGGCATGTCTCTGTGAACCAAAAAGATTACATGATTTGGTCCCAACGGCACCCAGACGCCATGGGAAAAACATCCGATCATACTTCGCCCCTAAACATTAAACGATAATCAAAGAGAGGAAGAGGAAATCTCACTCAGTGATGACATCATAAACATCTCCGAACGAACCCTTTCCCAACACCCGCATCTTCATCCACGAGTTGATTCTTCGTTTGAACCTCCGCGCGAGAGAAACAGGGCGCCACGGTTCTAAAGCGCCGGCAGCAGGGATGTTCCCCGCACCATGTTCATCCTCCACCGTCTCCTCGTCTTCAACAGCAGAACCGTCCGAATCATCTCCATCCGACCAACCCAATTCATTCGAAGGGCAGGCGCGGCAGATCGTGGGGGAAGGAGGAGGAGAAGTGGAGGACATGCAGTCGGAGCTTCCCTCCGGCATCGCGATCAAAGAGAAGAGGAGGAAAAAGCTTTGCGAAGGCAGGAAGATACTGAAGCGAGGGGACACGAACCCTATCATGGTCATGGTCGGTTTTCTACGTGCTGAAAGGTGGGACCCACAAAACATTATCGCGATATTTCGGATAGCGGAGGAAGCGCGGCCCTATACGAACAGAAAAGGTTACCAAGGCTCCGCGGTTTGCCCGGGATAAGGGAGCTGCTACCCGACCCGACTAATTCTCAATCTATATCCGATCTATTTAATTAAATTTATGATAGCTCGTTTCTTTTTTTTTTTAAAATAATATTGTTAAAACACTTTCACGCTATAAAAATTTATTGGACAATTTTTATAATTTAAAAAAATAATAAGTTTCTATTGTTTCTAAAAGTATTTTTCAGAAAAATTACAATATTTTTTAGTTTTTGCTTGAAATTTGAAAATAAATTAGAAACTATTTTCTACTGTTTGGCATGAAAAATATGATTAAATTTTCATCCGTGCACTTCTTTAATATTTTTAACTTTTTCAAAAAAATCGAATTTACTATTATTTTTTTATTTTTCCTTTTATAAAAATACATTTTTAATTATTTATTTTTTGTTTTTCACTTTTATTTTTCCTTACTCTTCAACTATTCACTAGCCACAACGACAGCTGACGACCAGCCATAGGCAAGCTCGGGCTAACCCGATTCCAACAAGCTCGCTTCAAACGAGGCTTTGACTTCGCCAAATCTGATGATGTTGGAGTTTATATTATATTATTGTTCCATCTCTTTTTTTTTTCCTTCCATCATTTCTTAATGAAAAATTTATCAAATAATAAATTATAATATTATTCCTCTAATCTGTGTAATAGTATAGATACTGGAGATATATATACACACGCACAATATATATATATATATATATATATATTATAGAGTAGAAATAAATTCAAATATATAAATAAAAAGAGGAATAAATAAAAATAATTTTTTTATTATTCTAAATTTTATTTTTTTATTAAAATTATAATATCATATATTTTTTTATTATTTTAGTTTTATTATATAAAATGTTTGTTATTGGAGAAAAATAACTCTAATATCTTGAATTTAATAAATTGTATCCACCACTATCTCATAGCCCATTACATAATTTTATCCCGACTATATATTCTCATATATTTGATTTTATCTTATCTTGGATAGGAAATAAAC
Organism: Eucalyptus camaldulensis; assembly: GCA_019915185.1. Lineage (NCBI taxonomy): Eukaryota > Viridiplantae > Streptophyta > Magnoliopsida > Myrtales > Myrtaceae > Eucalyptus > Eucalyptus camaldulensis. The sequence goes on from JAHSVA010000001.1 coordinate 12,216,943, forward strand.
ACAAGAGACCAAATGTAGCATTACGATTTTCTTTTTCCAAGATATATCCTTCATTATCCTGTGCTTGTGTCCTGGACAGCTAGCAAGCACAGAGTAGGATAGGACATATCCTATTTGACTTTTACATAGATGACCAAATAAAACCTGAAGGTCTTCTTTGAGCCCAATGGGAAGATACCTCCATCAACTTATCACATTTCGACTATTTACATCGAAAATTTATAACATTAACAGCCTATTCTAAACTTTTAAACTGAAGTGAACCGTGCATATATTTACAGTATCTATGGTTTTAAAACCTGTTAACAAATGTAAAGATTGCAAACTTTGCCAGATTTGATATGATGGGTTCGAAAGAAAATACTGAGGAGTCAAGATTGACGGAGTATGAGGGACAAATGGATCCTCTCCGTCTCGGAAGCGAATCTCAATTGCTACGACAACTACTTCGGTGAGAAATCTCCGCTCGAAGGCTGCTTCATAGCCCAACCCTCTCTCCAACTCTCGTGCTCTGCATCCTCCTCAAGTGGGAGTTGACTTCGCGCTTCGGGGATGACAAAGCTTAAGAGGAGAGGAGATCATTGAGAAGAAAGCGGACAGGTGTCTTGTTCTTATTTGTTGATAGTGTGCAACCTTTACCCAATTTGGTCCAGCTTGATCACGGCCAAGATTCTCTTCGATGATTTTTATCTTATCAGGTTGAGTAGAACCCAATCATGCCTCCCTTAATTTTATTTTATTTTTTAAAATTGTTTTGATCCCTTTATTGGTGGAGTGAAATTGAGTGAGACCTCATAAGAACATGTTTCCATGATTTGAGAACCGACTTAACCTAACCCTTTTTTCTCCCTTACTTGTTTGAGGCGGAAATCGATTCTCAATATGATCTTCTTACCCATTTGTAGTGGGGTGAGAATATCGAACTGACTGAACTGAAATTGCCCAAATTCGATCATATCGAACCGGACCAGACCGGTCAAATGGAGGCAGTTCCAAGGGTGTCGGTCGAGTTCACATGTGGTTTTTAGTATAGTTCCCAATTTCGACTATATTTTTTTACAAAGCAACAAACCATAAAATAACAATAAGTCCATATTTTTTGGGGAAGGATTTACCTTCAAAATGCTGAAATTTGGAGGCGGACTTGCCAAGTGACCGGTTCCGTTAGATTGGACCTGATCGGCTGGTCCAGTTTGATTCCTAGTCCCAAGACTGGCTAGCAGGTTCCTGCATGTATTTGCTCGAACTATCCTAGGAATAAGATTACAGGAATTGCGTCGTTTTAGCTATAACAGCCACTCATGACATAGATAGACATTTTAGGTCCCCTCCCACCAGAAGAAAAGTTTGTGATGAATTAATTATAACCCAGAATTGTGATTATTTGAGTAAAAAAAAATATGTAGACGTTAGTTCATGAAGAGGGCCTATCTTGTAATCAATTAATCCTCCGTTTTCTAGGGGTTGATGATTTACAAATTAGCTATCTTGCAAAGGTCAAACTCTCAGGTTTAATAAAATGGAATCTAACGCTTAGAGAAACGGCAGTGTTTGAGTACCTTTCAGTTATTACTTTTTTCTAGACAGTTTGACACGAAGAATCAGATTCTAATAAAGTGCCACGACATAATTTTTTTTTTTTTGGAGATGAAATATACAAAAGATTGTTGTTGACGAGCAAAATTTGGTTTGGTACCCCTACAATCCACCGCATTGTTTTGTATTGCTATATGACCTCTTATTCTTCCGCCAGGTGCACTGTGCAACTGTTTTCGTTGGCACTGCTGCAACTTGAAATCGTGATGACCGCTTATAACCTGGATATTTGTGTTGTCCGACGAAACGAGCAATAGAAGAGCCCGGTCCCATTCGTTCTTGCCATATTTTTCCTTTTCAGGTTCACAAAATTGCTTTAAAATTGTCATTTGATGCGAACTTTTACTTGATTAACCCCTATCAAACGGATCGTCACTAAACGTTGACAGGTTATTGAGGAGGTCCTCAATACCAAAGTGCACCTGAGGAAGCGTAATTAACCTCAGGGACTCATCTAGGGGCCTCTTCCCTTGGCACACCCGATTGCTGCGGGTTGGGTGTTGTCATGTATTCAATGATTAGTTTGGTGTCATAAGAGGCCTACACATCCAGTGCAGTATGTTTTATTTCATTTGTTATTTGGTATGTTGTCTCTTGATGTCTTTTGTTAAAGTATCTCACATAATTTGTTTATAGGGTTCGATGAACCTTATACACGTAGCCTCCTTCTACCTCATAGCTTAATCTTTTGGGTTCTAACATGGTTCTAGAGCCATGTATCCCTTAGATTTTTTGTGCGTGGCTCTCCTTTCATTTCAGGTTCTGTTTGCATGTCATAGGAGGTGTTAAAGTAATCCAAATGTGTTTTCTATGTGCCTTATATACCTTTCCTCCTCCACCTAATAATTATAAATTTTTCGGTTGGATATTGTAACATGTGATTTTCTTTTCTCTTCTAGGGTGATAAGAAGCTTCACATATTCCTTGAGCTGATGACCAAAGGTTCACTTGCAAACATTTATCACAAATATAACTCAAGAGAGACCAGTCATGAGAGAAGCAAAAGCAGTAAGACGGCCAAAAGCAAAAAAGACTAAGGAAATGAGGATTTATGATGGTATTTCCTAACTTCTTTTCGACGATTCGCATGCTCCATTGATTTCTTCGTGTTCCCTTCTGCGTCCTTTCAACGTCGGCCATAGAAATATTCATCGGACTTGTAATGAAAGAGTCCTCTTCCTCTCCCGTCATGAAAAGTTGGTAGCGACAACAATGAGCCCGTCGATGCAAGGATCAACTTACAATGTGGTAGAGAATATTCCAGGAAACCTGAGTCCTATACTTTTTTTTTTCTTTTTTCTTTTTCTGCGTTTTTCATTCTCGATCATTTCGTGAAAATTAAAATGGAGAAATAATTACACTTCACTATTACGTTGACTCACCTTAGAATCTTTGTTTCTTGTATTTCCCCATCGGATATTGCAATAAATCAACCTGACAAAGTCCGACTGGATTGGCCGATTCATTTCCAATTGGAGTGCAAGAAGACATCGACCAAATAAAGAAGACTAGAAGACATAGAAGACAGGCCGCTTGTTTCAAGTACAAAATGGCGTGTACATAATTGGAGGGAATTGCGTGCTCAAATCATAGAGAGACCAGTCATGAGAGAAGCAAAAGCAGTAAGACGGCCAAAAGCAAAAAAAGACTAAGGAAATGAGGATTTATGATGGTATTTCCTAACTTCTTTTCGACGATTCGCATGCTTCGGATGTCATGCCCCGATCCTTGAGCGCGTGCCCATCCCTCGGTGGTCGATAAAAATTTGCGACTTCCTAGGACGAGTCGCCGACCCTTTCTTTTTATTGCACATGTGAAAGTGATTAACAAATCCCCTTACAGTAATTATCTCGGAATAAAAAAATAGGACACCAGATTCACAGCAAAGCATGCCTTTATAAACCAACCAAGTCATATACAAGAGTCTACAATCAAAGGACTTCAAAAGATTGACTCTCAAAAGGAGCTATCTTATTTAACCTACACTCCAGATCACCTCAACTTGGCTCTAGATCCTCCACTCTACAGCCTTGAAAATGAGCCCACGACGAGGTGAGACATAAAAAATGAGCCCACGACGAGGTGAAATATAAATTTTAGTGAGTTCACGCTCTAAACCCCGATTAGGAGGGTAATACGCCTAGAGGTGCCCAAACCACACAACCACACAATTAGAGCAGAGAACTTACCTTGCCTCAGTTCTTCTCTGCATGTCAGTACAGTTTATATCACAATGCATATAATCAATGTATATACAATTGAAATACCTCATCAACTCAATTAATCACAAGGGTCCCGATTATAAGGTTAAACCGTTATGACACGTCCCATATTATGCCACACAATTTTGTCTCATAATCAGGCGCATCAACTCAAATACTCATGTGTATATAGCAAATTCATACACCAATTGGAATGTCTTAAATCACATTTCCACCAATCACCACACCTTAGTCAATTATGCATTACAGTCACACAAGCACGACCTAACCATCATCACAGTGAATCCAATTGACATACAACGGAATTATTCATCACATAGCAGATCTATCCATCACATAGAGGATCTATCCGTCACATAGCAAATTTAACTAACATACAACGGATCTATTTGTCATACAATGAATCTATCCATCACATAGCGAATTTATCCATCACATAGTTAAGTGTTGTCTTGTCCTATTGAGCACGACAACGTCTACCTCAAGATGGCTTTTCATTTGAAAGCATCGTTCACTCGACACATAGCAGATGACGAATTCTCTTAACTAGCACACGATTATCCAGTCCCCGCTAAGGATATTGTGCTTCGCACTTAAATTTCTCAATTAAAATAATGTCCTGGCATATTTTCTTCGTGTTAAAAATACCCGATAAAAATAATCGTGTGTGGGTACACGGTTGATCTGAGCCAAAATTTCCATATTTTTACTTTAGAAAATCTCACTATTTATACAGTGCCTAAAGACATTTTTGGTGTTGTAAACCGACGCCTCGATAATTTCTAATTAATTATTGAAATTACTTAATTTTAGGATAAATATCCAAAATTATAGTTTCCACTTAATTTGCACAATTCACACTCAATTGCAGAAATTAACCACACCATTGCAATCAGCACGAAATTTCGGTTGCCGGCTATCCTAGTCTAATTTTCGGAAAATAATTAATAATAATTAAATAAATTATTAAAATTAATTAAATAAATACACATTAATTCAATAAATACAAACTTAGGCTTAAAATTGCTAATCTAACCACCTATTGAACTAATTAAATTATCCTAACCATTCTAACTACTAGGCCACATAATAAACTAACTAGTTACAATTTCTAGCCACCTAAATCACTAATCTAACTAACCTAAATTAATTAAATAAACTAATAATTACACTAATCTAAGCTTAATTAAATTGAAACACCCCTTAAACGTTATTACCTACTAAGAAGAGTTTAGTGCATAAACTCACTGGTTTAATGCGAAAATCGGTTCACCACGACGGTGGCGCGACGGCGGCTGAAACTCAGGCCTACGGCGACGCCGAGGGGAGCTTGGGCTAGGCCAAACAAGCCTTGCAAGGCCCATGATTACTGCTGGCCTTAGCTGAGCGTTAAGTGATGGGCTGAGACACGCGGGCCGGGCTGATTTCGCGGGCTGCGGTGGCTGAAATTCACGGGCTTCAAATGGGCTGAAACGGGCTGAAGAATTGCGGAGGCTGAAGACAGGCTGATTCTGGCCTGACTTGCGGCTTCAAATGGGCTGGGCTTAGAGACTAAAGATGGGCCGAAGACGCTGAAAATTTGCGGAGATGCTGGGCTGAATTTGTGCGGGCCGTGGGCGTGAACAGAACCGGCGAAGGAGCAGCTGGCTTCGTGCGTTGCTGCAGGGGAACACTGGGCTTCGAGGGATGAAAGGAAGGCAGAGACCGCACATGGACATGTGGCCACAAGCTGGGAATTCAGTGGGGACGCGCGAACGAAGGAGAGAGAGACGAACGGTCTTGCGAGTCAGCTTCGAGGAGAATTCTGTTGGATCGTTGACTCTGTGCTGGCGTTGGGGGCTCCGTGGGTGGAAGCTAGCACGCGGCAGCTTGGAGGACTTGCGATGGAGAGAACAATGAAGCAGCAGCGTGGCGTGGAGGTGATTCGCTGGTTTCAATCGGTGCAGGGGCTCGGCTTCTTGACTGCTGGTAGCATTTGGAGGTGACTCGGTGGAAAGTGAAGACGCTGGCAACGGTTTGGCAGAAATGGAGGAAGATCGTGGGCTACTGCAGAGGTCCACGGATGGAGTGGGGCTTCGAAGGTAAGAGGGAAAGATGGGCAGGAACCGAAGCAGAAAATGAAGTGGAAAAGCAGAGGGGTCGGCCATGTAGAAGATGGGAAAATAGGAGAAAAGTCCAAGAGAAAATATATAATTCATCATTAGATTAGATGCCTAAGAAGTCTTTCAAGCTTATCCTCATGTCCCTAATTCTTTATTGAATAAATTTCCTACAATTAATCCAATTTGATGCCGATTGTTGCACCCCCATGCCTAGCTTCGAATTTCTTCAAATTTAGACCTTAATTTCCTCACCAAATTTCCAAATTTGGTGTCCAATTTTGCCAAGGAAAAAGCCCATACAATTTCTGAAAGTCTCCATCACCAAATGACTCGGTAAGGAGGCCAAAATCCCTTTAATTTGGCCAATTCGAATTTCCGTTCGTTTTTCGAATAGCCTGAATCGATTTTTCGTAAAAATTCCGAACTTGACGGAATTTTCTCCAAAAAATAAGACGGCGTCCTATATATGAATTGTGACATGCTCAAACGTTTGATTTCCGAAACCAAATTCAATTTCGTGGTTAAAATCGACCTGACGCGATTTTAGTCCAATCCAACTAATTAGGTAGCTTTTAGGAATTTTACCGCGGTTATATCCCTTAACGGCTTTACCTAATAGATTGGTTAACTCGTAAGTGATTAGCTCAAATAAAAATGACCATAGGCGCGTTAACGAGATGCCCATTTCATATATTCTAAACGGAGTCGAAATTCAGGATGTCACATCAGATCATTTAGCTCATTTGTGCAGGCAAGGAGGCTCTATAGTCCGCCGAGATAGCAATCGCAATCTGTCTTCATCTTCGAGATCTCGCATTCCATATACTCTATGTGCTCCGATGCTGTATCCATCGGTGAAAAAGAGCTCGAAATTGCACTTCTGGATTGCATCTTTACTTTCTTTTGATGGCTTCCTGTCACTTCATTTTAGATGGTCTGCTAAAAACAAGTTGGGGAAACATATCATGCTGCATGAAACAACACATCCTCACTCTGCGAAGAATAATATCAATCGATCACGTTCCAAAAGGATGGATCCTACTGGTTGTACGTCAGCACTCAAATTTTGTTTACTTTTGCCCTAGAAGATGTCTGGCCATATATTTGAGTGACCAGAATTCAATTATTACGCGCCACGGGACAATGCTTGTTTTTGAATCGTTTTAATTTAGTAGTTGCCAGCACTCTTTGAGCCTATCTCGGGTTTGAGAAACTTAAGATGCGTCTCAGCCGACTCGCCCTGTGCTCTCCCGATCCCTAGTGAATCGTGGAGTTTTGGGCACTAGGGCACCCTTTTTTGGTTGATAGATTTAGGATTTAGATTTCGATATTTTCTTCTTTGATTAAATCAATTTACGATATTTATTTAGTATGAGAATACTTTAATTTATTTTTTCTGTCATTTTTAAGTTTTTTAAATTCGTCAAGAAATCTTATCTTTGGTTGGGAAATACCGTAGGATATAGTGTTGGCTAAGGTTTTGTCATGTTTAGTAAATGACTCATTTGGACTAGGTTTTTTTTTTTTGTTGGTCGAAATGAGGCATATTATTTATATTATAAAACTGAACCAGCATACCCAACAGTTGGGGTATCAATACATAAGAGGGCCCAAAGGCCTGGAGGTGGAGAAGCCAGCTAGTTGGGAGGAAGTGTTTTTTCTTTTGTTGTCACGTGGCCTAGTTTGCCATAGCGTTGGCAGATCGTGGACAGGAAATCAGGCCCACTAGCGGCAATTGCAGAAGAAGATGCTTGCATTCCGTCCAAGTCGCACGTGCATCCTAGCTGAACTCATCCGTGTGGTGAGGGACTTCACAGGACTTCTGTTGTCAGACTCGACCGAAGCCTCCCCCAGCTGCTTCTGTTTTAAGTACATTAGAGCTTCGAGCACTGCTAGGATTTTCAGCTGAAAAATTGATTCCCCCCGAACTAGCTTGGTGAAGTCATCCACAAGGCTGCCGGAGGAGTCCCAAGCAATGCAGGCGACAGCTCCTTCCGTTGACCCCTCGTAGATCCACTCATCAACATTGAGCTTCAAAGATCCTGCTGCCGGAGCTATCCAGGTTGGAGATGTCTTAATATCCTCTTCCTTTCCTACTTGAAGATGTATAAATCTCCATTTTTTTTTTGTAGCTATCTTGCTGAAATCGGGCCAGATCTACCACTTTTCAGGCATCCGGCTTAGTACTTCGAAAAATATAGTTGTTGCGCTCCTTTCAAAGATGTTTCCGATTGTTTCCAAAGACGGTAGATTCGGTTTTTCCTTATAATTGGAGTAGGGTTGTACGCATAGGAATATTCGCTCTTTTATCGTGTAACTAATATTGCCTCCTTTTAGAAATACAAGAAAATCCAGAAACTTTTCTCCGCGTGCTTTTGCTCGTGTACGCTTTGAGCACGTCGTCTCGCGAGTTGCAGCTGCTGTCCAGCTGTCTTGCCTTTCCCTACGTCAGTGAAGAGGACAGATACGTGAACCAATTTAATGCATGGAGACCGGCTTGATCCATTGGAGTACCGACAGTTGCTTTGACCCTTTTTTAACGCAACTAATATATCTTTGTTTACGAGAAGATAAGGGATGATGACACAAATGGTTCCTATTTAACTTTTAAAATTTTAATTTATTTAATATAATTTATATATTTTAACTCAATATAACATGAATTATTTATTTGTTACTTTATATAGTTTAGTTTAAAGACCATATTGAATATGTACAAAAATTTTTAAAGACTACATTAAATAAATTAAAAATTCAGAGACCACATTGTATATTATATTATAGTCCAAATATTATATTGAACAAATTAAAAATTTATGGAGCAAATTGTATATTGAATCCAAATTTATAGACTGTTTATGCCATTTTCCAAAAGAGAAAGAAGAAAGGTAGGATTATCCTTCCGATCCTCTGCAAAAGGAAAGCGCCATAGGGAGGGAGACTCGTGCAGATGTGAGAGGAAGCTCCAAGCCAATGACCAGAACTCCTTCTTCCACGACCTTCCACTGTTGCCGTTCAACAATGTGTCAGTCCGATGGAGACGATTCCAACTGTTTCCAGTTAGTTGAAGACGAGGAGTTTGTGGACGAGAGTGATGTGGGAAACACCCTTCTTGTCGACTCATAGAATAACTGAAAAAGTGAATTTCTGTATATTTAAGTGCGTAATACTAATAATACAAGACTCTATTTATAGGCTATTCTAGGTAGCTATCTAAAGTAATAAAATATTATAATATCAAAATGAAATAAATTATGATCAATCATGAAGATAGATATATGTAACATCCCCCTCAAACTCAAGGTGACATAAAGATGTCAATTGGAGTTTGGAGAAAAGATATTTAAACATCAACCGTTTGATCAATTGAGGAGGTGGGAACGAGACAAACATTGCCATGAAGCACATGAGAGCATATGAAATGATAGTCTATTTTAATATATAAACATCATCATGAGCTATTTGGATGGCACTTCAGTTATCACAATGAAGGACCATTCCACCATTATGACGAACTCCTATGTCTTTTAATAACCACCGTAATCATAATAATTCTGAAGTTGTATTGGCAAGGGCACAATATTTTGCTTCCATACTCAATTGAGCGACATTAATCTGTTTCTTACTTCGCTAGGAAATAAGAGACTTCCCTAAGAAGAAGCAATAACTTATAGTAAAGCGATGATCAAGAGGATCACTAGACTAATTAGCATTAGAATAAGCTATTAACTCTAAGGATGAGTTAGTAGAAAAATGAAGACAATGGAATAAGGTACCCTTAATGTAGCGAAGAATTCGAAGAATAGCAGCCAAGTGAGTTGTCTGCGGCGCAATCATGAATTGACTCATAGTGTGAATAGCATAAAGTAAGGGCGGGTAACAGTGAGATAAACATATCAATCGAAAAATTTGCATTATAATTAATGAGTCAATTTGAGTCGAATAATTTATAATCTAATTCAAGTTACACAATTTTTTTTTTTGGTTATTCTTATTTTATTTTTATATTTAAAATTAAACCGTCCCTAACTAATTGCTGAGAAGGTGGGATCTCCCACCTCCTGACCCTTTTTCACGTGGAAAGGGTGGAAGCTCCGGCTTCAGAACGGGGGCCTGCTGTGTCTTCCTCCCTCTTCAATGCCGCGAAGCCGACCAAGCCACGGAGGTGGAAATCGCTCCTCAAGAAGAAGAAGTCAAGTCTCGCCCGCTTGACTTCGTCGCCTATCTTGGCGAAGAGAGAAGGAAAGTAGGAAAAAGATTTCAAGCTTTCAAAGACTTTGCAAGTGCGGTTTTTATTTTCCTCTCTTTGAGACGGAAAAGTCGCTCAAAGTGGCCCCAATGCGGACGCGGAGGCCCTCGTTTCATGTCCACTATTCCTCCTCCTCCGGCAGCGGCAGGTTTCTCCAGCCCCACCAGCCCCCCTGGATTTATCCTTGCCCTTCTAGCAATCGTTCGGGATATCTGTTGAACTCGTTCGGTCCTCAAGAAGGTCTGGGAGGAGAAGAAGATTCGCCTGTTCGCCCTTTGAATAAAGAGGACAGGTCAGATGTAGATGATGAAAAGGTTAGTCAAGAAGGGACTTCGTCGGGAAAAGATGATTCTTTATTGTCGACTGCTGAAGAGGAGTCTCATGATAAGTATGATGTGGGGAACATCCTTTCTGCCGACATATCAGAACCAGTCCACACTGTTTCTCCCAGTGCGAATCTCAGACGAAGGATCACCTCCTGGCAAAAGGGCGAGCTGTTGGGAAGTAGGTCGTTTGGAACTGTCTATGAAGGCATCAGCGAGTAAGATTCCTTTGCTTTTCTCTTTGATAATCAGTAAGTTATTCTCGCTATAAGTATTTTTCTGGGACGAAGTTCGATCGGTGTTCTCCCGAATGTTCGTTTGAAGTTTCCGTAGTGCTGCATTCCTAGTTAGAATTAGGAACACTTCAGCTAATCATTTGTATGCGTTTGGACACGTTATCTTTTGATTGATATAAGGCGTGTTTGAACATACGTGAGAAATGTTTATCCAATTGCTTAAAGTGCCAGATATTCATATTTCAAATTGGAGTTCTAGAATGATTGGTATTGTACTTATTGAAGACCTTATTGAACACACTGATGAAGTTAAGATCTAGTGAAATTTAGTTGTTTTTTGTTTCTCTATAACTATAATAGCTTTAATAGCATGCAATTGTTTTTTTTTTTCCTTTTGTGAAGAATAAATAGTGTGATAAATCAGCGTGTGAGGGCAACATGATTTTGAAACTGTTACTTGATAGTGAAGTCAGATGCCAAAAGCTAGGAACTATCTTTATGATATTGATGAGAATAACTCTTTTTCTTTTTTCTTTCTTTATGCAAAAATTATTTTAACTTTGTCTGGTTAAGGTATCATTCACGAGACAATTGGCATTTATGTTCTATTTCTCTCTTACGCTTCTCTGTTTCCACAGTGATGGATTCTTTTTCGCTATAAAGGAGGTCTCTTTGTTAGATCAAGGAAGCCGAGGCGAGGAGATGTTGTTGCAGCTTGAGAAGGTAACTGCTTGTTTCTGTGTCTTGTCAACTAGTCGTGAGGCATGACTACTTGACTTGCCTCTTTCTTATGAACGCCAAGCTGATGTGTATACCAAAATTACTTATTGTACTGCCGTATATACAAACCATAAATCTTGTGTGAGTTCACTAGATTTTCTTTTGACTCTTTCTTTCGAGTGATTCTCTGCTTTCTTTTCAGGAAATTTCTCTTTTAAGTCAGTTTGACCACGAGAACATAGTTCGATATATCAGCACAGACAAGGTGTGGTTCCTTCTTATTAAGTTGCTTTCTGCAGTATTTTTCACTTTGGCATTGATTATGATATCATCGGAACTGAGCAAAATATTTAGGGGAACATGGCTGTGGTTGCAGCCACAATATAGTGGTAGCATCATCATCGCTGCATGTATTTGCTGCATTTATTGTGGGAATAAGATCACAGCAGTTGCAGCTTTTTAAGTAGTAACAGTCACTCTTGACAGACAGATATTTTAGGTCCCCCTCCTACCACAAGAAAAGTTCGTCATGAATTGACTATTACCTGAAATAGTTAATTATAGGAGTAAAGGAAATATGTGGAGTATACGTCCGTTTATGGAGTCTCTCTCTCAATGGAAGTAAATCTTTTTCCTCCCTTCTAAAGCGATCCTGTCTTGAAATCAATCAACGCTTTGTTGGGTAGTTGTGGATGATTTACAAATTAGTTATCTTGCAAACTGAAGATTAAGGTGAAACTCTCAGGACTAATATAAAGGAATCTGAGGCTTAGAGAAATGGCAGCCCCCTCTAATAATGCATAGAGCGGGGAAAGGATGAGAAAATGAAGTGATTTGATTCTTGAGGTATCCTATAATTGACCATCTGATGGTCCACATGACTAATGCGCCAACCTTTTCTCCCTCGTCAATAATTGATCGTTGCTGTAGCAACAGCAATGGATTTCCTCCACAAACTGGTTTTTTCCATCTATTCTAATCCAGCGTGTCTTTTAGTTCCACTCACTGTTATGCAACATCATATGGTTCTTAACCTCTACAAGTAGAGAAAACTAAAAATGGACTTGATCATTGCTCAAGTGAGGGAAGTAGTTCCTATCTTATGGCTTAAAATGTTCAAGTACCTTTGGGTTATTTTTCTCTAAGCATAGTTTGGCAAGAAGCATCAGATATTAAGAAAGTGCTATAACAACTTCTTGTTGGAGATGAAACAAGCAAAAGATTGTTACTGTCAAACAAAATTTGGTTTGCTACACCTACTATCTGCCACATTGTTTCGTGGCAATGAGGGATTAATGATATCTTCCGCTAGTGCACGATGCAACTGTTTTTGTTGGCAGTGCTGCAACATGAAACCGTGGTGAATGCTTATAACTTGGATTGTGTTGTACAAGGAAATTAACAAAAGAAGAGCTTGGTCCCATCCTTTCTTGCCTTATTTTTCCTTTTATAGTTCACAAAATGCTTTTATATTGTCATCTGATTTAAACTTTCACTAAATTAACGCTGATCAAGCAGATTCTCACTAAACACTGATCGGTTATTGAGGTGGTCCTCAAAACCAAAGTGCACTTACGGAGTATACCATGTTCACAATGATTTCTTGTCCCCGTTTGTTAGGGCCTTGTCTAAGGGCCTCTTGCGTTCGTATGCCTGATTGCCGTGGGAAGTGGGAAGAGTGTGTTGTGAGTTAATGATTAGATAGGCGTTATAAAAGGCTTAGACATCCAGCATCATTAGGATGAAAAAAAACGTAAACATCACTGATGTTTGCTTTGCTATCTGGTATGGTTGTCTATGTATCTGGTTAAGATATCCCATACCGTTTGTTTATGGGGTTTCGATGGGCGTTATATACATATAGCCTTCATCCCTTGGTTCGTTGGGCCTTACATACATATAGCCTTCGTCCCTTAGCCTAATCTTTTGGGTTCTGACATAGAGTGGGAATCAGGTTCTGCCCCAATTTATTTTTGTGCTTTGCTCCCTTTTTATCAATTACATGTGCCGTTGTTTGTCTGGTTTGCATGTGAGAGAGGGTGTTAAAAGTATTCCACTTCGCTTGTCTATGTGGTTCCATTGTGCCCTATATACTTTTAGTCTTTCTCTGCTTAATAGCTTAAATTTTTTCGGTTGGATATTCTAACATATATATTTTCTTTACTCTCTTACAGGATGACAAGAAGCTTTACGTATTCCTTGAGCTCATGACCAAAGGTTCACTTGCAAGCCTTTTATCACAAACACAAGTTGAGAGATTCCCAAGTCTCCTCATTCACTCGGCAAATTCTAAATGGTTTGAAGTATCTTCATGGCCAGAAAGTGGTACACAGGTATAAGAAAGATGCTTGACTTTGCATTAGTAGTTGTGACTAATTGAGATAGTGATTTACACTTCTCATTTCTGATGGAACGTTGATTTTGGTAAGGAAAGAGATCATAACCAAACAAGGAGTACACTGAAATTTATGTAACTTTTTTCGTGGCACACTCCCTCGGTGCCTTTTGATGATACTTCTTTTCCTTATCCAAATACTTTACTGGATTTAAGGGAGTTGTCAAATCTTTGAATCAAAATGTAGTGTCATGAGAAGTAGATTTTTTGTGATAATCAGCAAACAACAGAGTAACACTACGAGCTTTTACAGCAATATTTGGCATAGACAAGGTTATTTTACAATTGGAATGCTTCAAGTTGTTTATATCTTTTACGCACAACTGTGCTGTTTTCTCATGCTTCCAGTTCCTTCATTTTGTAGGGATATTAAATGTGCTAAAATATTGTTTTCTCATGCTTCCAGTTCCTTCATTTTGTAGGGATATTAAATGTGCTAACATATTGTTTTCTCATGCTTCCAGTTCCTTCATTTTGTAGGGATATTAAATGTGCTAACATATTGGTTAATGCGAATGGATCTGTGAAACTTGCAGACTTTGGACTGGCAAAGGTACGTCTCAGCAGCAAAAGTGAACTCTCTCTCTCTCTCTCTCTCTCTCTCTATATATATATATATATATATATATATATATATCTTTCTCTCTCTCTCTCACACTCATGTGCGCATGCGTGGGCATGCGAGCAACAAAGATGCATGCACAATGCATAGCGTGCATGAGAGCAACAAAAGATGCATGTACAAATACATATGCGTGCAGGAATATGTGCAGGCATTGAAATTGTGTAGCACACATACAAATGGATGAGCGCATGACCAACACGCGTAGACATGTGTTGTCCTTTACTTTTCCAAAATGACATATCAACTTTCTGTGTTTATTCATACAGGCCACAGAAATGAATGCTGCTAAAACCTCCTTAGGAAGTACTTTTTGGATGGCACCTGAGGTTTGCGTCCTCTGCTGCTATTTTTTTCAACATACTATCTTTAAGCTGTAGTGAGTGGATGTCCTTTTTATTTTTTTCTTCCTTGTTGGTCGTAACTGCAGGTCGTCAATCCAAAGGGAAGAAGCTCTGAGTTGAATAGAAGCAATGGGTTGGAAGTTGATATTTGGAGCCTAGGGTGTACTGTTTTAGAGATGTTAACACGCCAGCGTCCATATCCTAAATTAGATAAAGTATGTGATTGAGTAACCTTCTCTTTATGTTTTGTCTCTTTGAGATCTGTATTATGCCAGAATTGCTAACTATTTGCAACATTTTTGTTATTGCTACTCATGATCTGAGCTAAGGTAAGTTGAGCACATGTTTTGATGAGTCCATTAGGCCGTCATTTTTAGAAAATGAAATGAGTAAGAGCACTATGTAGAAAAGAGAGAGGACAGAGAATTATTGACATTTGTCAAGAGTATGGTTGTGTCAAGGGATATGCATAGTATTTATGGCTGACAGTCGAGATCCCGGAGCAGATGGTTATGGTATGAAAACTCAGTTGAATATTTGAATCTTGGCTCTCTTTTAAGCAATTTGGCATTGTTGTTTAATACTTTTAATTACTAGTGTAAGTTCACATTGAGTGTACGGTGGCATGCATTAAGATAATAATGTATTTTATATGTGTAAGTAGCATCCCCCAATAGGTGTGGCGTTTACATATAACCCTACCATTCAGTCTCAAGGATCTCTCCATCTTCTCCTTCATTGTCACATGGTCCTTGAGCAACCGATATCGTCATTGCCATCTCTGATCCGGTCCTGAGAGCAGCACTGACAGTGAATGCTTTGTGTTCGTCCCTTATTGTGTGGTTGTCCTCTGATCTGACACTTGCCATTATCACTTTTGGTGTTTCCCTCAGTATTGATCCTCCGTTGCTCTTGTCTGAATCAATTGTTGACCTGAATAGTTTGTCTTCTCTGCTAGGGTTAGTTACTTTGGATATTGTTGGAAGATCGTAGAGATGATTCTAATTATATTAGATCTTTTGATTAGAATAGTAAATAGGAAATTATATATTCATGTATATTGCTTTTCCTATTTTATTCTTTTTCCTATTCCTTTCTTACATTATAAATGTACATTGTAATGTTATACAGAGATATACAGTGAAACACTTTCCCAAAGCTTCGTTCTCTTTTCTGTCATGGTATCAGAGCCTTCGCTTCCTGCCCTAGCTTCCGCAACCTTCTGAATTGCCATCGTTCCTCTCTTTGATTTGTTGCTGTGCATTCCTTTCTGCAGAACAAATTGAAAGAACGATTAGGAATTCATTCTCAATATCATGACAAAGGACAAGAACGTTATGAATCCCTCAGCAGAAGATTCATCAACCCAGGATCAGCAAATTTCATCTTTTGATCAAGACGGATCGACCGGAGAAGAGCGGGTGACTAATGTCTCCACCCCTGCCCCTGCTCCAGTACAGATTCCGGGGCCAACTTACTGGCCTCCAGCTCCGTGGTATCCCGCACAGTGGGGCCAGTATCCATATGGAACCGACCCGACTGGCGAGTCGGGTCAAACGACTACGGGTCACAGACCCGGATTCATGCCGGGACCCGGGTTCATGCCGGGTCAAGGAATTGAGCCCTACCCGGTTTCACACGGACCGCCGTATCTGTTTCCATTCAACGGCGGCCGGCCGGAGCTCGGAGATCCGCTATACACGTCACCGGCAGACGGGCCGGAGTTACGCCTAATCACCCAACAGCTTACCGGACCGGCGAACTACCACTCTTGGGCTCGCGATTTCCGGCGAGCACTCGTTACTAAAACTAAAGAAGAATTCATCGATGGAACCTTACCTTGCCCGACGGATGAACGACAGCAGAGGCATTGGCGGCGTTGCAATCAATTGGTGCGCACCTGGATCGGAAATTGCTTGGCGCCGGATGTTGCCGCCGGTCTTCCTCCGACAGAAGATCCGCAGAAATACTGGGAGAAGATACAGGAGATGTATGGGAAATCAGATCGGGCTAGGCTATTCTCGTTGACACAAACCCTAACCGAGCTAAAACAGGGGAACCTCTCGGTTACCGCCTGTTTCAACCGATTGTCATCTCTGTGGAATGAAATTGAAGCAGCCGAAGACAAGTTGGAGGGGCCGGAAGCCACTCTCCGACAGTTTTATGCGATGAGAGAAAAGGAGAAAGCCACCAGATTTCTTCTTACCTTAAACGACTCGTACACCGCCTTTCGATCGCAGATTCTTGCGATGGACCCTCAACCTCCTCTCGGCCGGATCTTCCAATTGGCCGTGCAAGAGGAAAATCAGAGAGCTGCCACAACTGAACATGGTCGGATTGCTGAAGGAATGGGCTTCGCGACGCTTCCCTCGGGCTTCGTCTCGACCGAAAACATCAATGGCACCGGAGGAAACCTCGGAGCCACAGGACAACCGAGAGAAAAAGGGTTTGCAGCTGCGGCTGCGGCTGCGAGAAGTGATGAAGATTACCCTAGGTCTTCACGGATGGACGGCTGGGATCGTCACGCTCAATCGGACGGTCTGGATAAGTTCGCTGGATCTGACGGTCGAGGGAGACGCGCTGGATCAAACGGCTCAGATCATTTTTTCCTAACGAACGGCTGGGATCGTCTCGCTGGATCTGACGGTCGGGGGAGACACGCTGGATCGGACGGCTACAGATCGATGAATTATCCGGTAGAATCCGACGGTCGATATTTCGCCACGTCAGCGCCGGTATACAAAGCATCGTACGGCACACGAAATGCCACGTCAGCAGGCAAGGTCAGTGGGCAAAATTCAAAGTTTAAAAATAAATATTGTGAATATTGCAAACGTCCACACCACACTGTCGATACATGCTGGAAATTGCATGGGAGACCCGGCAATAAAAAGGAAAAGGAGTCTTCAGTCTATCAGGTATCTACGCAGAGGAGTGGTGGAACATCTCAACAGACTATCACTCAAGAACAATATGAAAATATTGTGCAAGCCTTGAGTCAGCTCAAGACTGGTGATAATGGTGCAGGATTTTCAGGTATTTTTTCCCATGAAACGAATTCACTATCTATTAATGCATGGATTATCGATTCAGGCGCAAGTGACCACATAGTCTGTAACGAGTACCTAATTTCTCATGCTCACCAAAACACACAGTCTCCTATTACGGTGCGTCTTCCAAATGGAAACATTATGAATGTTACCAAAATCGGCACCGTACATCTTGGTCAAAACATTGTCCTTAAAAATGTCCTATACATTCCAGATTTTGAGTTTAATCTTATTTCTGTTGCAAAAGTATGTATGGACAATTCCTGCAAAGCCATATTCAATTCCAAAAATTGTGTCTTTCAGGACCTTTCGACTGGCAGAGTGATGGGCTTGGGTAAAGAAGCACAAGGACTCTATTTTTGGGTCAATTCTCTAGGAGATTTAGAATTATTGAATAAAGGCATTTATTGTAATGCAATTAGTTATAATAAAAATCTCCTTTTGCATCAACGATTGGGTCACAGTGCTCGATTTCCTCATCCAAAATGTCCCATATGTCCTTTGGCAAAACAAACTCGAGCATCTTTTCCTGTTAGTACATCTCAAGCTAAAAACCCTTTTTCATTGCTTCACATGGACATCTGGGGTCCCTACCATACTTCTCATCGCGATGGATCTCGCTATTTTCTTACAATCGTTGATGACTATAGTCGTGCCACTTGGCTATATCTTATGCAATCCAAGAGTCAGACATTTACTCATTTATCAAATTTCCTTTCCTTCATTAGGAATCAATTTAATAAATCTGTACATCGAATTCGTACAGATAATGGGCGAGAATTTTTTTCTTCTGATTGTGCAACCTTGTTGTCTACTCATGGGATACTTCATGAGAGTTCTTGTACTTATACTCCACAGCAAAATGGAGTCGTAGAAAGAAAACATAGACATCTCTTAGAAGTAGCCCGTGCCCTTAAATATCAAGCCTCAGTTCCTGAAGAATTTTGGGGAGATTGTGTGGTCACAGCTGCCTATCTGATTAATCGCATGCCAAGTCGAATTCTTCATGGTAAAACTCCTTTTGAGATGCTTTACAAGAGACAGCCAGATAATAGCCATCTTAGAGTATTTGGTTGTTTATGTTATGCAACAACTGTGGGTCCTCGCGATAAATTGAGCCCCCGTGCAACACGGTGTGTTTTTATGGGATACCCTTCTCTTCAAAAGGGTTATCGTGTTATGGAGATTTCTACAGGGGATTTCTTTACTAGTAGAGATGTTATTTTTCATGAAGACACATTCCCTTTCAAGGAGAAGCACTCTTCATCACAAGACAACTCATCAGACAACAATCGATTTCTCTTGACTGATGAAGATTTCTCATTAGCATCTGGGTTTCTTATGACATCTCCAACCCCTATGGCAACGGCACCACCAGCATTCTCTAATCCGGAGATGGAATTATCAGCTTCATCAGAGGAAGTTTCCTCATCTACTTCAGCAGAAGACACAACAGCCATGGTTACTGAATCATCCATGACCTCTGAAAATATGGTTGATCTACCTCGTCGCTCTGGAAGACAGACTCGTCCACCTACATGGACGAGAGACTATATCTGCTCTGCTGCAAACTCTTCAGGTACACAATATCCTATTTCATCCTATGTTTCCTTCAATCAGTTATCAGGAGAACATATGATTTGTATTAGTCGAATCTCTGAAGAGCACGAGCCATCTTCATTCACCGAGGCAGCAAAGGATCCTAAGTGGCAGCGTGCAATGGAATCCGAACTTACTGCACTCATGGAGAATCATACTTGGGATGTTGTTCCTTTACCATCACATCGGAAACCAATAGGATGTAAATGGGTTTATAAGATCAAGTTTAAATCTGACGGTTCCATAGAACGGTACAAAGCTCGGCTGGTAGCCAAAGGCTTCACTCAAAGAGAAGGTTTCGATTATCACGAAACATTCTCTCCAGTTGCGAAGGAAGTTACCGTCCGGTCTTTTTTATCTGTTGCAGCACTTCGCAATTGGTCCTTGCATCAAATGGACGTCCACAATGCATTCCTTCATGGTGATTTAGATGAAGAGATCTACATGGATCTTCCTCAAGGATTACGCAGACAGGGGGAGTATCGGGTATGTTGTCTTCGTAAATCCTTGTATGGATTAAAACAGGCATCTAGACAGTGGTATGCCAAGTTTACTGCTGCTTTAACCAATGCAGGTTTTCAACATTCCAAGCATGATCATGCTTTATTCATACGAAATGTGGGAAAATCATCAATTTATTTGCTAATATATGTTGATGACATATTAGTCATGGGAAACAATGATTCTCATGTTGCAAGATTTAAGGAATATTTGCACTCCACTTTTCACATCAAGGATTTGGGACCTCCCAAATACTTCCTTGGCATTGAAATTGCCAGGACTGATAAAGGAATTTCTCTCAGTCAAAGGAAATTTGTCTTGGAAATCATTTCTGAGGCTGGATTATCAGGATGCAGGCCAGCAGTAATTCCCATTGAACAGAACGTCAAGTTGACGACATGCGAGTATGATCTTCATTCTTCTACATCAAATAAAGATCCGTTACTTAGGGATCCGTCAGGATATCAGCGACTTGTTGGAAAGCTGATATATCTTACCATGACAAGACCTGACATATGTTATGCCGTACAGATACTCAGCCAATTCATGCATATGCCAAAAGAGTCACACATGAATGCAGCCTTAAAAGTAGTAAGATATTTGAAGGGATGTCCAGGGCTTGGTATTTTTTTGTCTCGTGAATGTGATATGGGGATGACAGCTTATTGTGACACTGATTATGCTACCTGCCCGATGACTAGAAGATCTATCACTGGTTTTTTGTGTTAAATTGGGAAAGTCATTGATCTCGTGGAAGACAAAGAAACAGTCCACCGTATCATTGTCATCAGCCGAATCAGAATATCGAGCCATGGCAAAAGCTACTTGCGAAATAGTATGGATACGAGGACTTCTTTTGGACTTGGGAATACAGGTCAGTGGAGCAAGTGAATTGTTTTGTGATAATGATGCTGCACTTAAGTTAGCAGCAAATCCGGTTTTTCATGAGAGGACAAAACACATAGAAGTTGATTGTCACTTCACTCGTGACAAGATCAAAGAGGGAGTTCTCATAACAAAGGGCATCGGAACAGTGAATCAACCTGCAGATATTTTCACTAAGCCGTTATGTCAAAGACAACACAAGTTTTTGTTGAGCAAGCTAGGTGTCCTCGACATATATAGGCCACCAGCTTGAGGGGGAGTGTTGGAAGATCGTAGAGATGATTCTAATTATATTAGATCTTTTGATTAGAATAGTAAATAGGAAATTATATATTCATGTATATTGCTTTTCCTATTTTATTCTTTTTCCTATTCCTTTCTTACATTATAAATGTACATTGTAATGTTATACAGAGATATACAGTGAAACACTTTCCCAAAGCTTCGTTCTCTTTTCTGTCAGATATGGAAGTTATTTCCTACATCAAGTTGGCAACTTCTCCATACACGTAGTAATATTTTCCATCAATGATGGTAATTACTTGCTCTAGCCAGTAAATCGCCTACTGATGTTACCCCTTTTTAAGGCACGACAGCACAAGAAAGCCCTTTTGTTGATAGAATGGCTGCCGCTTGAAGCTTGGAGTGCTCCTGTCTTGTGAGTGAATTGTGAAGGTTGCACTCCATTTGTGCTTGTCTGAATTTAATTTATTAAAAAACAAGAAGAAATGATACCATCCTACTTAATGCCATCTAAAACATGCGACTAATGCTTGCTTTCTTTTTATGTTTTCATTAAATTTAGGACACATAGGCATTTTGAGCAAAAGCAATAGATAATCATGTTCTATTGCAAGTAGTTGGAAACCATTCACGTAGTTGGTCCCTCTGGACTGTTACATATCATCCACGGTCTCTCGCCTGTGCAATAACTGTGATTCTAGAATGATCATGGCGGATGATTGCCTGTAGCATGATGTGCTTAGATTTGTCTACAGATCTTATTGATTTATTCAGCTATCATATGTTAGTTCCCTCTGGATTTATGATGGACACTAGCCTCTATTAAGGTATTTTTTTCTTTTCGTGACAGATGCAAGCATTGTTCAGAATTGGCCGAGGTGAACCTCCGCCAATTCCTGACTCTTTATCAAGAGACGCTCGAGACTTCATCCTCAGATGCTTGGAAGTAAACCTGAATAATCGGCCTTCTGCAGCAGATTTGCTAGACGATCCCTTTGTGAGGAAGCCACCTGCTTCTTCTGGTTTTGCTTCAGCTCGTTTCAACAACATATCATCATAAGGTTTTGCTAGGCCATCCCTATTGGTCCATTGCTCTGTAGTTAATTTTACACTTCTCATTTGTTATCTTGTTGCTGCATCGCTACTGGGACTATTCTTCTTTTGGGCTAATGGGAAGTTACCTCCATCAACTTACCACACTGCTTCTGTTTACTCCAAAAATTACGATTTTCAACAGTCTACACTAAGCTTTTAAATTTTGAGCAAATAGTACATGTATTTATGGGGTCTATTGCCAGTTTCTCAATTCCCTTACAAACTTGCTGTGTTTTACAGTCTCTCCATAAGCCCTAATATTTACACCACCAGATCATCATGAAACTTTTAATTGAGCGTGGTACCCATAGTGGTTAATTGATATGCCAATGGTTAATTTGTCTTTTCCTGGGGGAGAGGTATGTGCAATTGATTGCCATGAAAACAACCATAGTTGTAGTTTCCCTTGGCATATATAAGAATCTAGGAATATCAACGTGAAAGTTTCGGCAGTGTGACAGTGACAATGACACTTGAAAAACCAAAGTGGACAAATATGCTTTGTACTTCCTGCTGCTGTCGAACCTCCTTGCAAAGTTGCTCATTCTGGACATTGAACGGAAGCCCCTGGCTAATACAGGGAGTAACTTAATCAAATGGCCTCGTCTTCTTTCGCGGGTGGTGTCTTTTGGCAGAGTGTTGTCTCCCAAAACAAATGGTCTCATGTTTTGAAGCATCGGGATGGACGTAATGGTTGTTAGATATTTTTCATATTGCTTATCGACTTTTCTTAGCCACCTTGATGTTGTCAAAATTGTTGGTTTTAGATTCATCCTTTTGTGTTTTGATTGCAAACAAAGTCTTTCCAGCTATAAAGTTTTAACTTGTTATGCTAGACATTCGGATAGGAAAAACAGCATGGAGCAATATTCAGCTCTCTGGTATTTGTGTAAATCTTATAAGCCAAAATGCAAGGGTGTCATCATAGTTTTCCCTACTTAAAATCATTTGTAGTGCACTGGTAATGCTGCTGCAATTCTTCGAACCACTCAATAGTCAGCGTCATATCGATGACTGGCAAACACTCTCAAGGCTTTGCCAAGCTATGTGATACCTTTTTTATTTTTTTTAGCCAGAGAACATCTCTTTGGCAGTGAGAGCCATCTGTTTAATTTGGAGCTTCTCAAAGATCGACTGTCCTTGTGAACGGTAGTCTTGGGCTGCAACTAATTTTCTAGTGTCTTTATTCTGCTTGAGTCGAGCAGGTTGTTTATCTGGGAATTGTAAATGGCATGTCATGTTGAAAGGAAGAAAGCAGAGAGGTTGATGAAGACACAGGCGTCTCTGACGACAGGTTGTCTGCCTCCAGGAAAGAGTAGATAGGTGCGCACAACTTGTACCGGATAAGCAATCGATCAAAATTAGATATCTTTGGGATCTGTAATGGAGCTCGCATTTGCTTTGATTTTGCTTGGGAGTATCAAAAAAGTCGTAAACCTATTGCATCAGTATCAATTCAGTCATAAACTTTTCAATTGGACTAATTTAGTCCTAAACATTTTTACATCGGTACCAATTTAGTTCATCCGGCCAATTTTAGCCTGTCAACGCTAAAGTGGATATCGGCCGGTGACCAAATGCCAGCAATTTTTTAAAAATATTTTTTAAATATTTTTTGAATTTTTTTTATTTTCTTTTCTTCCTCCTTGGATTGTTCCGACGGTGGCCGGTGAGGGTCGTGGCCCTCGCTCGGCCTCTCCAAGGGCCGCCGGTGAGGTGGCTTCACCCGGATCTAGGCTAGGCCAGCCTCGCCTTGGCCTTGATCCGGGCGAAGCCGCCATGCCGGCGGCCCTGGGAGAGGTCGGGTGAGGGCTGCAACCCTCGCTAGCGGTAGGCAAGGGCTTCGACGCCCTCTCGCGGTGGCTTGGCAAGCCTCACCGGAGGCTTGCCAGCCACCGTCAAAACAATCCAAGGAGGAAGAAAAGAAAAGGAAAAAGAAAAGAAAAAGGAAAAAAATTCAAAAAAATAATAATAAAAATTTAAAAATTGTCATGTCAACGTCCGGTCACCCGCCAATGTCCACGTGAGCGCCGGCAGGCCAAAATTGGCCGGATGGACTAAATTGGTATTAATGTAAAAATGTTTAGAACTAAATTGGTCAAATTGAAAAGTTTAGAATTAAATTAATACTAATGCAATAGGTTTAGAACTTTTTTGATACTTTTCCCGATTTTGCTTGTTTGATATTAGGCCATATTTGATAAATTCAAGGGTTTTTATCAATGACAGGTCGCGTCAAGATAAGCGCTTCTATCGCGTCATGCACATTTTGTACTAACAACGATCGGGCTTATTGATGCAGGGGCAAAATACTGAGTTTTTCTCCTTTTCTTTGCATTTTTCATTCCAGTTTATTTCACGAACACCAAAATGAAGAAATAACTACACTTCGCAAGTAGAAGAAGGCTCAACTTAATCAGAACCCGACTTTAATTACTCTCTCTCTATCTCTTTCTCTCTCTCATATCCTACCAGAAGATCAAATGTTCATGTTCCAAATGGAGGGATCCTACTGATTGTAAGGCATGACTTAAATTCTGTTTACTTACGGCACAAAAGATTTCTAGCCATATATTTCAGTGCCAGAAGTCAAATGATCAGACCATAACATACCTTCAGGACGTCTGCAGCTTCTCTTTCCACAATGTTCAAGTTATGAGCTTCTACTTCAACATCCTCCACCATCCTTTGCACCTCCAGTGCATATCTATGAATGTAGTCTTGTATTTCTTGCTGCAGTTCATTTGACCTTCAAGCTAAGCAAAATTATTGTACTAGAGCTTTTGCCAATACGAGGCAAGTAGTCCACAAATTCTTATAATATGCTAACTCTCTTGATGAGTTATACAGCTAGGTCCTTGAGATGTTAAAGGATTAAGCACGTCTATATGTACTTGTATAGAAGCAAAATAAAGCACGTGTTAACCTACAATATTTTTCCTGACACTAGTGATAACTTTTAGCTGGTTTTGTTCTCGAAGGACACCCACATCATATGCTTCTACGAGTTCCCAAATTATGTTGAACATAAAGAGAAAGAAAAATAATTGCAAACATTAAAAAGAATCCCGTTTTGCGTTTGTAATGATGACTTCTATGACAGTTTTGTTCTATAGGTATATCAAGCACCGTATCATTACTCCTCAATACTGAAATGAACAATAATATTCTCAACTGCCGTTGACTACCCAGAACAAGCTGTCGCTACTCAATCTCCCAGCCAAAAGTCTACATTACCAGCCTCTCGCACCAATTTTGTCAATACACTCTACACTGAGTAAAATGGATGTTATCGTCAGTTTCACTTTCCAATTTCACCAACATATCCGTGATTTCATCGGTATCATATCATTCATCAAGAAGGCAAAACCTAACTTCGAGTTCTAAGAGATGCACAGACCGAACACATTATGTGTTGATACTTAATTTAAGAACTTACTTCATCAACACGTGAATGAAGTTGCATAACGCGATTTCTCTTCTCCTCAATTCTAGCAGCAGTTTCTTTGGACTGTTGCTGGAGGATGATTAACACTCATTTTCTCCACCGAGCTTTTGTCTGTCATCGGCATGCATGCTGAGTGCCGAGTTTAGTGTCAACTTGTAGTCAATGCCCATCGCCTCCGCAGGCGTAGACCCTTTTGCATCCAACACATACTGGTAGTCTGAACCAAGCTTCAACCTAGAATCACAAAACAAAAGAGTAGTTGAACGAGAAGAACTACAGAAAATCACTCTAAAAGAAATAAATTACTCGATGGGATGATAACATCGTAATTAAAGCTTTACAACCTCAAACTTGGCACTTAGAATAACTCGACACATTATTTATGGTTGTCCTCAGAACAACTTAGCACGAAAAGATAAAAAGCTACAGCATCACTTCTTGATGAGATCAAAACAAATAAACTCAACACGTGCCAAATCAGTATAGGCATAAGAACTAGCACTGAAGAGATACAGACGTACAAATACATGAGAAAGTCTTGTTGATGTTGAAGTGTTGAAAGACAAAAATTGAACTGAATGCTTGATTAGGTCCATATAACCCCAGGCTATCTATTTAT
This sequence comes from Eucalyptus camaldulensis, assembly GCA_019915185.1. NCBI lineage: Eukaryota > Viridiplantae > Streptophyta > Magnoliopsida > Myrtales > Myrtaceae > Eucalyptus > Eucalyptus camaldulensis. The sequence continues at coordinate 12,243,192 of JAHSVA010000001.1, forward strand.
AATAAAACAAAAATGCCAAAATTACAATATCACTCTTGTTGCCCCCGTACATAAAATAACAAAGGAAATAGACAAATACCCCAATTAGCGAGGTACTCTAAACACTCCCTCTCAATTTGGAGCATAAATATCACACATGCCCAACTTGACTAAAATAGGATGAAACGATTTAACCCTTAGTCCTTTATTGAACACATTAGCGAGTTGATCACTAGACTAAACAAAGGGAATACAAATTAAATTACTCTCCAACTTCTCCTTGATAGAGTCCCTGTCAATCTCCACGTGTTGTACGATTATGCTGTATAGGATTTTAAGCAATACAAATAGCAGCCTTATTATTACAATATAGCATCATAGGAACACAAATAGATACACCAAGATCTTCAAGTAATCCTTTAAGCCATAACAACTCACAAATTCTCTGTGTTATTGCATGAAACTTTGCTTTAGCACTAGACCAAGCAATTACATTATGCTTTCTACTGCAACAACTCACAAGATTCCCTCCTAAGAAAGTACAATACCTAAAAATAAACTTCCAATTAGGGGATCCAGTCCAATAGCAATTGCATAGGCTTCAACTTTCAAGCCATCATGAAGACACAAAAGAATCTCTTTCCCAAGAGTAGACTTCAAATACCAAAGGAGAGTAGACTTCAAATACCAAAGGATCCAAAGAACGGCATTCATATGAGTAGAGTATGGATCATGCATAAATTGACTCACTAGGCTCATGGAAAAACCAATATCAGGTAGTGTGGGACAAATAAATCAACTTGCCTGCTAACTATTGATAATCACCCTTATCCACTGGATCACCATCCATTTCACAAAGACGAGTATTGGCCTCAATAGATGAATCGCAGGGATGACATCCCAATAACCCAACTTCTGTCAAAAGATCAAGGATATACTTCCTTTGGGATAGAAACACACCTTTTAAAGATCGAGCAATTTCAATCCCAAGAAAGTACGAAAGCTTTCCAAGATCCTTTATATCTCAAACTCCTGTCCAAGAAACTTTTTCAACCGTTTGATTTCATCATTATCATTCCTCATGACAACAATATCGTCTATATAGACAATAAGAATAATAACTTTAGCACTTGATCTCTTCACAAACAAAGTATGATCAACATTACTTTGTTTATACCTAATGGAAACCATAACTTTTTGAAACTACCAAACTAGGCTCGAGGTAATTGCTTTAAACCATAAAGTGCATTTTTCAACTAGCACACTTTACCTTGAGTTTTGTCACAAGAAAACCTAGAGGAATCTCTGTATACGATTCTCCTAACTCCCCATGAAGAAAGACATTCTTCACATTTAACTACTAAAGATCCCATCCTTGGTTAACAGCACAAGAAACTAGCACTCGAACAATATTCAACTTAGAAACAAGAGCAAATATTTCTTGATAATCAATCCCATAAGTCTAAGTGAATCCCTTTGCCACGGACTGTACTTTATATCTGTGCACAGTACCATCCATATTCTATTTGACTACAAAATGCTACCGGTTGTTTCCTAAGAGAAAGAAAAACAAGATCCCACGTGCCATTTTTTTTTTCAAAGCATGCATCTCCTCCAACATTGTTGCCTTCAATTCTCATTCGCAAAAGCTTTTCGCCAATTCCACGGAATAGAGGTAGGAGATGGGGAAGATACAAAAGCAGGATAGGAACTAGAAAAAGTCATATGAGACAACATGGGATATAGGGTGTTGAGTACAAGTTCTAGTGTCACACCCCGATCCTCGAGCGCGTGCCCATCTCTCTTTGGTCGATAAAATTTTGTGACTTCCTAGGACGAGTCGTTGACCCTTTTCATTTTATTACACATGCGGAAGTAAATAATAAATCCCCTGACAGTAACTATCTTGGGATGGAAAAGCAAGGCAACACATTCACAAACAAACATGGTTTTGTAAACAACAGGTTTAGATACAAAAGGAGTTTGGTCAAAAGTCTACAAGAAGGTCAGCTCTCAAAAACAAGAAATTGTCCTATGACATACTAGTCGGACTCAAACGCCAATCCTTTTGACTCCACCTCCACAACCTCTGGGGCTTTGGTTCTCAACGACCACCTTCAAAGTATCTGAAAATGGTTATACAATAATCAGTGAGACAATGTTTCAGCAAGTCCACGCTCTAAACCCTAATTAGGAGGGTAATATACCTAGAGGCGTTCTAACCACACAATCACGCTTTTAGCATAGAGGACTTACCTCGCCTCAGTTCCACCCTGCAAGTTAGTACAATTAAATACTCGACTAAACAATTCAATTCAATTCAATTCAATCCCATTCAATTCAACCATCGATCAGTCGACTCATTCGACTCCATGTCATCGATGCCATCTATAAATTCTGTTGATTTGAACACTGCTCACCTAAGCTGAAATAGACATACTCATATATTATTACTCCCCAAAGCTGATGTTTAAACTTTGCTCACTGAAGCTGCTAGGTCAACTAATGTTCACCAAAGCTGCTAGATAACATGTGCTCATCGAAGCTGCTAGATAACATGTGCTCACCGAAGTTGCTAAATCAAGTATTGCTCACTGAAGCTGCTAAATAACTATAATGCTCGCCAAAGCTAATATCTATAGTGCTCACCGAAACTACTAATAATCCATAATGGTGTTAAAGCTCCTCGAAGTTGAATCGCGATACAATACTCTTGGCCAGGGATCTTGTGTTTTGCACATCAATTCCTCAATTAAATATCTAACTTGGCCTAATTTCATCGTATTAAAGGTACCCCATAAAAATAATAGTGTGTAGGTACACGATCGATCTGAGCAAAAAATATTATATCTTTACTTTAGAAAATCCCATTATTTATACAGAGCTCGAAAACATTTTTGGCGTTATAAACCGATGCCTTGGCAATTTCTAATTAATTAAAGAAATTATACAATTTTGGGATAAATTCCCAAAATTACCACTTAAATCAAATTGCACAATATAGCACTCAGTTGTAGAAATTAACCTCACCATTGCAATCAACACAAAATTCAGTTGTAGAAATTAACCTCACCATTGCAATCAACACAAAATTCTGGTTATCGGTTATCCCGGTCTAATTTTTGGAAAAATAATAATTAATTAATTAATTTCTAAAAATATTAAATAATTCAATTTAAATTCTAAAAATACCAACCTAAAGCCAAAATGGCTAAATTAAATATCGATATGGGCCCGGAAAATTTCCGAACCCTTCTAGATAAATAGCACATCTTATCTAGGCTTTGATTAATTTCGTCTAACCACCTAACATGCGCAATTAACTAATTAAATCACTAATCTACTCTAACTAACCACCTAAGTCCTAATTAAATTAAACTAAACACTCCTTAAACGTTATTAGCCTACTAAGAAGAGTTTAGTGCATAAACTCACCGGTTTATTGTGGAAACTGGTTCACCGCAATGATGGCGTGACGGCAACCAAGCTTGGGCTTGTGACGACACCCACGGGCTTGGACCAGGCCTAAACTTGGCCCAACAAATCTCAGCCCAAACTGAGATTTGTTATTGCGTTGGACTGGGCTTGCTTTGTGGGCTTGGGCTCGGAACTGGGCTTGACTGCATGGGCCTCAAGTGAGCTGGAATTGGGCTGAGGATGGGCTTTAAATCTGGGCTGGGCTGCTGCAAAACTTTCTGGACTGAAATTCACGGGCTGAGATGAGCTGTTGATGGACTTCAATTGGGCCGAACGTGCTGGAGTCTACGGCCAAAGCTGGGCCCGAATATTTGCGTGGGCTGCTGCTGCTCGCGTGGCTGAAGACGCTGGTTGAAGACACGAGCGAAAGAGAGAGAGCAGCTTCGTTGATCTTCGGTGGCGGTGAAAGCGGCAGGGAAACTGGCGTGGACTGAGCGATCGAGCAGCAGCCTCGGTAGAAGTTTGAGACGCGTGGGCTGCTGGCAAGGGCGGTCAACACGGCTGGGGGAGAATTCCTTCGGTTGACCAAGTGGATGCGTGGCAGCAGAGGGGAATTGGGAAATGAGGGCTTCGGTTCGTGGGCTTGTGGCCGTGAGAGAGAGAGAGAGAGTAGAAGAAAGATGATGATGGATGAGGGATGAACAAGCGGTCTTCGAGGTGAGCAAAAATGAAAGCAAAGATAGAGGCTGAAGGAGAGACGAAACGAAGAAGTGGAGCAGACGAGCGGCAGAGATGGGGGAAGGAAAGCTTCGCTGGCGTGAGCTGCTTTGGAGTCAACGGCGTGGGCGCAGAATTTGCTGTAGTTGACCGGTGGAGATGAAAACAGACATGCGGCCCCAAAGTCAAGAATAAAAATCTTATTTCATCATTGCTTGGTCCCCCCAAACGTGCCCATGTTTATTCTCTTAGTCCCCAATTCTTTCTTGAATTAAAATCCACCATTAATCCCATTTTAAAGTCAAATTTGTTGCCCCAAAATCCAACTCCAAATTTCTTTAAATTTTGGCTTCAATTTCTTCATGAAATTTCCAAATTGAGGTCCAATTTTGGTGAAGAAAAATCCTGAACAATTTTATATAAGTTCCCAACACTCAAAGGCTCAGCTTGGAAGTCCAAATTTCCTTTAATTTGGCCCGTTCAAGTTTTCGTTAATTTTCCGAATCGTTTGAAACGACTTTATGCAAAAATCTCGAAATCTCCGAAAATTCTTCGAAGGATGAGTCGACATTCCTAAAATAGATCGTGACATGACAGATGTGGCATCCTAAAATTTCGTGACAACCTCTAGACTACCATGAACCATGATTAGGTAATGGAAGTGCCGTTTGATTTTGTATTAGCCATTGAATCAATGAATTTCAATTAATTTAAGGCCGAGCATTGTAATGGATGAACAAGAGTTGTTTGTCTACTGTGGGATGCATACCTGTAGGAAATTTACTCTCCTTCCCTGGTTCTAAGTCTAGGTCCATTCGTGGTATCAGAGCCATGTTTTCGTTTTTAAGGTTATCCATTCCATGCGCTTGATAGGTGAATCCAGTGCTGAGAAGATCTCTTCACAACATGTCCACAAAACCAGAAATCCTCGAAGCACTTGTTTCTCTTGCTCCTTCTCCTTCATCCTCAACTCCTCTAGAGTTTCGTGTCTCCAATACTTCTAAGATAGATTATCTTTATAAAGTCTCTCTTAGCGATGAAACCAAGATTTCCGAAACTCAACTTCCTCTCATGAATCCTTACTCTGCTTTTGCCAAACCCACCTCTTCATTCTCACCCATCCGCTCCATTCGACAACTCATTCACCAAACTCCTAAGCAAGTAAAGGAGTACGTCCAGTCCTCCAAATTTAACCAACATTCTATTCTTGCTACTGAAAAGGAGTACTTTGTTACTCTTCAGATCCCTCAAGAATTTCCTAGACAATGGGCTCAACAGGGATACACTCATGTCCATTATGACGCTGTTTGTCTTGCTCTTACCTTTCATGGTCGTAAAGGCTTGCCGGTTGTGGTAAGAATTGCTTTGTTGGATACAGGGTTTTTGCAATACCAGCATGCTTGCATTGGTACTGTTCAAACTACTTTGAATGCCGGAACAGTCTTTGTGACTTTGTATCCAAACTTCAATATCACTCTTTTAGACCCTCAGCTACTCTCTTTCCTAAAATTTCAAGTCCAGCTCACTGGAGCACCTCAAACTGCTGACTCTGTAACTACAACACTTCATTACTAGATGGTTTATCGAGTGCAAAACCATGCTCTTGATCTGAATTTCAACAATAGCAATGAAGATGCTTTGTTCATCTCTATGCAGAATGATCGGGCGTCATGCATCCATGTTCCCAGAAAAAATCCCAAAAGATACGTTGGCCAAACTCCTTCCAGAGACTTGGATTACCAACTATGAAAAGCTGCACTAGCATAACAAGCCTTTCCAGTCTACGGACTCTGAGTTCGTCTGGAAAAAAGATGGAACTGTTTCCATCAAATTTGGCAAGGAAAAGGAAGCAAGTCCTTCTATCTTCCAAACACTCTTCATGATTGAACCATGTGTTCTAGAATCAATTTCCGAGCTAGATCCAAAAAAACTTGTTCGACACTTTAACAGTGATGGACATCCTATTCATTACTACAAAGACAATTATTGCCATTGTTTTTGGGATTCTTTTTGTCAATGTTCCTATTGCACCAATTCCCCCAAGGAGGTAGATCCTTTAGCAAGATCTCCACCTCGACGAAAAAAGCCAAAGGATAAGGTGTACCAAAGGTACTTGAACGGAGATCCCTCCGTTGATACTCTTAGTGAGTATGATAAATACCAGTTTATGGTTTCTTATGCTTCACCTCCACCATCAGAGTTCAAAAATACACCTCAAGTTTCACCAGATCCACCAAAATCACCCCCACCATTTCCTCCTTAGAAAAAATAAGCTCTCTCCCCATTCTACAAGCCAATCCTAAAATGGGCTAAGAAGTATTCTTACCCCCTTGAAGTTCCAGCAAAAGCACCATCCACTTCTTCTATCACCATGTTCCATGATACTGACTTTCCTCCTCTTGTCAAGGAAAGTTCTAAACTCACGTTTCCTGCTTCAGAAGAGTTTATTGATTCACATGACAGATACCGCTATGTTCCCAAGATTCCTACCCCTACTGATGTGGATGAACATGGGAGACAGAGAAAAACTCATGTTGCTAAAGCTGTTCTAAATTGGCAATCTAAGACTTTATTAGCACAAAATAATGCTTTCAAAGCAATTGATTCCAAGATTGGAAATGTGCAACAAGATCTCCGAAGGTATGATGAAACCACCAAAAAGATACTTTTTGAGTTCCAGAAAAGGATTCACGCCTTAGAATTAGGACAACATCTTGGGTATCATTATCTTGAAAATCCAAAGCCAGAGATAGAAAAGCTCAAGAGGCAAATCCAACTTCTCAAAGAAGGAAGATTTAGACCTTTCGATCCACTAACACCTTCGGTCAGAACTGGGTATTTGCCTCCACCACCACAGACGTCTATTTTTGCTGCCATTCCAGAAGATCCCTTCAGAAAAGAACTAGATATGGCAGAAATACAAAACTGCCTCAAAACCCTGCAGAAGGACAAAGGAAAAGAAAAAATGCCGCCTACAAAATCGAGTTCAATTATTATAAGAGAAAGGCCAGATTAGATGATGTGATCCAATCCATTAGAATCCTTTCTAAAGGATTTGGGTACTCAGGAACCTGATCCTTCTATCCAACAGACTGATCCTGATCTTGTCATTCCAGAAAAATAGATTATGCTCCCAGTTGAGCAAACTTCTTCTGATACTGAATCAGATTCAGTATCCCTTTCCTCCTCTTCATCCTTCTCAATTCTTATAGTTGATTCTCTCCCTATTGCACTAGTGACTTCATCAATATTCATGGCTAATCCTTCGGATGATGAGATGGAATCAAACTATTCTGAGTCAGAAAATGTTCAGACAAGCTATCCTGCACAGCATGTATCCATAGCATCAAAACAGCTTTTCACTATTGATGATATCCCTTAGCATAAATGGTTAGAAAGACTTGAAGACTTTCATACTCGGTTGAATACTCAGTCCATTACCAACCATGATATGAATGATGTCTTTTACAACTTTGTCACAAGGTTCACAGGCAGCCTCAAACTCTGGTGGAAATCAATTTCAAAACAAGACTAGATCCATTTCCTGATGTCACCAAATTTCAACCATGCCATCACTCTCTTATATCATGTCTTTGGGAAAACCCACTGATCTCATAGAGATGAAAAGAAGAGAATTTTTCGAAAGAAAATGCTGCTCCTTCCAGAAGAAGCATCTTGATAAGCATTATCGAGTGATGCTTCAACTTTTTTATCAGGTTGGCGCGGATCCAAATCTGAAGCATGTTTTCCTTACTTCCATATCTAAAGAACTATCCCAGATGGTTGAAAGATCTTTCTTTGGAAAACAAAAGAGAATACAAGATATTCCCTTGGGAGAAATACAACAAGAAGTTCATTTATGTCTCGAAGAATTATGCTTAAAGTGCCAGATGGTTTGTACCTACATCATAGATGACAAGTGCCTTGAATCAGCTTGTTCTCGCCAGAAGTTAAAAATCAAATGTTCCAAGCAAGACTGTGATGGTACTTGTGGAAAGTTTTCCCCGAAAAAGAAGCATTACAAGAAGTTTTGGATAAAGAAATCTAAACATGGCTCTAAGTATTTCCGGAAAAAGAAGAAATGGCGATACCTACGCAAAAGGAAGGATCGCACAAGCCAAAAGAAATCAAACGAGGTTGGGACACCTAGAGTGCCATAACTTGGCATGGAGGGACACTTAAGTTCTATAACTTTAAAATGGTACACTTAAGTACCAATATCGGAGTAAAATGGGACACTTAAGTGCCACTCTGGTGAAAATCCGGCCAAATGGCTGATGTGGCCATTTTCCGGCGAGTTTGGTCCAAAACAGCATCATTTTGCATGCTGAAATGGCGGAGAAAATTAATTTTAAATCTAATTTAATTAATTTTTATATTATTATCTACACGTTGACACAAAACGGCGTCGTTTTTGCATTTTCTCTGCTACGTCAGCGTGCAAAACGACGCCGTTTTGCACCAAACTCGCCGGAAAGTTGCCACGTAAGTCATTTGGCCGGATTTTCACCGGAGTGGCACTTAAGTGTCTTATTTAACTTCAAAACTGGCACTCAAGTGTACCATTTTAAAGTTATGGCACTTAAGTGTCTTCCCGTGCCAAGTTATGGCACTTGGGCTGTTCTTCTGCCGAAATCAAACCGTTGCTACATTTGCAATCAGAAAGGACATTTTGCCAAATATTGTCCCCAAGCGAGAAAATGTCAAAATCGTCTAATTCATCACATTGAGAATGAAACAGGTATCTCTCTTGAAAATGATGATATTGAATCCTTATTCTCTACTGATGAAGAACCATCTAAACAAACTCTTTGTGTCATCCCTTTTTACCAAACTCCCATTGAGATTGAGTCAGACTCGGAGTCTGAAGACATTTTTCACATATCCCCCACATCTTCAGAACCAAATCTTGACATATTTTCAAGCCAAACCCACTGTCCTCATTTCCCTATAAAGATCCTTACCTCAAAGTTTGCCAAACCAATCACTGTTATTGCTCTCATTGATATTGGAGCATGTTGTTCCATTCTAGACACTAAAGTCCCACCTGAAGAATATTGGACTCCCTATGTCCGATATTTCAACTTTGCTTCTGGAGATACTTTCTCCACAAATGTCAGGACCACTCCAGTAACTGTCCAATTTTTTCCTCAGTGTTCTATAACCACAAAGATTTTTGGATCAAATCTTCCCAATAAAGACCTGATAATTGGGTGGGATATCATGACTCAAATCTCTCAAGCTCCGCATCATCCCTGGAAAAGGTCTTAGATAGAAAAATCAATTCTTTGAGTTTGTCAATATTCAGAGACTCTTTTCCATTCAGATGAGTCTACTAGATCCAATCATGCAAAAGTTGCTAGAATTTTGTTTAGAATTTCATTCGGAATTCGCTCAAAAATGTTCCCATCCTTTATGGGAAAATCCAGAATTCTTTGTTCGCCTCCCTTTCAAGAAGAACGAAGACATCAACCCAACAAAGGCGAGTCATATGGGAATGAAGCCAAAACACTTGTCTTTAGCCTAAAGGGAATGCTCAGAATTATTGCAGCAAAGCCTTATTGAAGTCTCTAATTCTCAATAGGCTTGCGAAGCCTTTTATGTTAATAAGCGTGCTGAGCAAAATAGGGGAAAAATGAGATTGGTGATCAACTATCAACTTCTCAATCTTTTTCTCCAAGATGATAAGTTCCCTTTACAATCCAGAGATTCTCTCTTTACTTGTCTAACCAAGGCCCACATCTATTTCAAATTCGACCTCAAAGCCGGATTTTGGCAATTGGGCATCCATCCTGAAGATAGATCCAAAATAGGATTCTGTATCCTGAACCGGTACTTCTAGTGGAAAGTTCTTCCTTTTGGCCTAAAGGTAGCACCATCCCTTTTCCAAATGGCCATGTGTCGTATGTTCCAACTAATCTTGGCAAGTGCAGCCGTATACATCGACGATATTCTACTCTAAAGTCCTGATGAACAGTCACACTGTCAACTCCTTGAGCAATTTGCAGAAATCGTGAAGAAGCATGGTATCATGCTTTCTCAAAGAAAGATGATTATCGCCCAGACAGAAATTGAATTTCTTGGTATGCACCTTAACAAAGGTACATATTATCCAGGGCCATATATCGCTCAAGAATTATTGAAGTTTCTTGAAGACAACTTCACAACAAAACAAGTTTAGTAATTTTTTGGGATAATCAATTATCTCAGGGATTTTGTCCCAAACATTGCAAAGCTCTTGATTCCTTTGCAATTCATGCTGAAGAAGAATCCTCCACCTTGGGGAAAACCCCATACTAAAGCAGTCGCTGAGCTTAAGGAGATTATGCAGAATCTCCCACCATTACAAATACCATCAACATGAAAAAGAATTATTCAAACTAACGCCAGTGATGAATATTGGGCAGCCATCCTCTTTGAAGAAATTGATGGTAAGAGACATCTCTATGCTCACAAAAGTGAAATTTTTTCTCAAGATAAAATGCATTATCACTCTACTTTTAACGAAATCTTGGCAGTCAAAATTGGAATAAAAAAGTTTGAGTTTCACCTCATCGGCCATCACTTCCTGGTAGAATTAGACATGGCATCTTTTCCTCAGATGACTAAGTTTAAACAAAAGCATATTCCAAATTCTCAATTGCTTAGATGGGCTAAATGGTTTTCAAAATACTCTTTTGAAACCAAACATATTCCTGGGAAAAAAAATGTGCTTGCTGACTTCTTGTCAAGACCAAAAGCACCAGCTGAAATCAACATGTACATCAAGAGGCCCGCTTTTCATATGCTCAATCATGGCGTGAAATATAAGATTGAGAAGATCAAAGATTTGCCAAGCTGGAAATTTCCTCAGGAGATTATTCAATAGATCTAGAATGATAGTCTCACTGAGAACTTGGAAAACCTCATGTGGCAATGCCACACAGATCTATTCAGATTCAATGGAGGTTTGATTCTTCATCCTTTTGGGTTAAATTTGAATTATCCATTCATTCATCCCCTTATTTGGAAGGAAGATGATTTCCCTGATCAACTCAAGATGTTATTATGGTGCTTAACCAATAAGTACTTAATAGCCATTGAAATTCCAACTAGAAGATTTATTCCCAACCTAACAAGGATAATCTTACTCGAAAGAAAGATTGAAAAAGAAAGTGATAAGAATCTCTTATGTTTTCTTAATTAGTTTTATCATCCGACTCACTGGAAACATCTCTTGGAAAAACAACTAAGAACCATGACCCATAATCCTGAAGTCCATACTATCCTGTTTTTCCGACGTCCATGGCATTTTTTCAGAAGCAATGGCAACATCATCGACACTCCATAGGAAATAGGAACCACATCCTATAAACTGTACTTAGACAGCCGATAAGCTCGGATTCACAAATCTTATCCAAGATCTGTTAGATCTTGTGCACACTAGTATCGAGAACTCCAAAGAATCTTGTGCTAGGAAAACAAAACTATTCCCGAAGAAATATGGAATAATGTACCCACTACGTGAAATCATTATGACCTAGCACTAGAAGCTAAGGAAGCACTCAGGCAATATAGACAAGTTGTATCATCCCAAGATCATGAAGTGACAAGTGAAGATGATATTGTCCAGTCTACTCAAGACCCTTATGCACGCTTTGGAGGTCCTCTTTCCCAAGATCCCTATAATCCAGGACTTTCGTCCTTATCTCAAAACATGGACGCATTCTTCTATGCATAGTCATCTAATTGGCCTCAGCCAAGCATTTCTGCCAACACTACAAGTGACAACACAAACTGTGCTGCAGAAGAAGTGTGACATCCCGATTTTCCAATTCTGGTTTCAATTAAATAAGTCAGGCATTTCATCTTCACGTCTATAGCTTTCTTCTCTAAGTTGGCCACTCACGAGATAACTATTCTATTAGGTGAAGCCGTTAAGGAATCTAAACGCAATAGACTTGAGAATTCGACCAGGAAACGACTGCTCGACCGTACTAATATGCAAGGGTCATTACGGCACAGATCGATTAGAGACTAGAGATAGGTCGATTCAACAGAACCATGTAATTCAGTGTGGGTGATTTCACCTAATTGCACAATTCTTGTTGATTGGCACTAGACCGATTCCTCTATCGTTTCGGTACCCTGTGTCCGTATTTGAAACCTCGAGATTTCTATGACAATCGAGAGTCGCCAATGTGTCGAAGATGCACTTTGTGGCTTGAGAATAATCAACCACAGGTCAATTGCACAAAAAATTCCTAAAAGCTACCCGGTAGATTAGGACGCGCTAAAGTCATGCCAGATTGAATTTAACCGTGAAATTGAACCTGATTACAGAAATTGGAAGTTCTGTCAAGTCACAATTCATTTTAGGAATGTCGATTCATCTCCAGAAGATTTTTCTACAAATCGAGATTTTTAGCGGAAAAGCAAAGTAATGCCTTTTTTGTTCGGGATTGTCAGAGGGCCGTTTTTAATCGAATCTTCGAGGTGCAAGTTGGATCATTTGATGGGGAAATGTCATGAAAAGGCCGAGGACACATGGGTTGATTTAATTGAGCTTCAATTGGATGGAATTGAGTGAGAATTGATTGAATTTGATGTACAAATGTATGAAATTCGTATACCATGGGGAGAGAGCTATTTTGCACCTATTGGCAAGGTTGTGGAGGAAGATTGAGGAGAGAGAGTGGATGATGTCATGTGATGTCATGGTGGGGGCAAAACAAATGAGGTTTAGACAAGTGTTGAGCTCTAGTGAGCCACCAAGGAGGCCCCCCTCTTCAGCAGACCATCTTCTTCTTTCATTCATGGCTTTCTCCATGGTTGAGGCTTAGGAAAAGCTCAAGAGAACTAGAGGAAACCGAGCTCACCAGCCCCTCCATTGTCGCACGCCCGGAAGGCCATCGTCGACCGTTTTCCTCCCTTGTTTTCCCCTCGTTCCAGTTTCTGCTCCAGCCGACCTTTCGCCAAAGATTCAAGTTAAAAGTCAACTTCCCGGATGAATCAGTGAACGCTCCACCCACTTCCGTGATGAGGACATCCAGCCCGTTTCGGAGCATCCCACCGCTAGCCGGAACGATTCTCCGGCCGTCCCGAAATCTTGAGAGAAGCTGCCGCTCGCCGGACCTTTTGGACTCGCCCGGTTTCGCCTATTTCAAGTTTTCTTGCTGTTTCGCCCCTTTCCAACCCCTCCTTTGCGTATCCCAACCTCCTACAAGATCCTTAAGACCCCCGGGATCCGCTGGTTGCCAACCACCTGCTTGACGGAGCTCTGATCGGCCCGTTTTTGCCGTTGAAGTTGCTGGTTTCTTCTCTGCAGTTCAGCCCAGATTAGAAGCAGAAGACAGCAAGAAGTTCCAAACTTCGAGGCCCGTTTTCAGTGTCTTCCCAGCCTCCGTTGGTGTCGCTACTTTGAGGTTTATCGACCGCCTTGGCGTCGTGGTCGCCGTGAACTCACCGGTGCGCCAAACCGGTGAGTTTATCCTCTAATTATTGCTTAGTGAGTTAATGACGCTTAAGAGGTGTTTAGATTAGTCTAATTAGGTTTATGTGATTAAATTAGATTATTTTAATGTAAATTAGATTAGTTGTATGATTAGTTTAATGGATGTTTAATTAGGGCTAATTGTATGATTAAATTAGTGTAATCTAGTTTAAGCCCTAATTAATTATTTTTAATTAAATAATTATTTCGAATTTATAAATATTATTTTATTAAATTATATTATTATAAAATAATATTTAATTATTTAATTTTCGGAATTAAATTTAATTATTTAATAATTTCAAAAATTATGCCGGGATGGCTGGTTGTTAGAATTTCGCACTAATCGCAGCAGTACGGTCGGTTTGTGTTAATTGTATGTTTAAATTGAGAAATTGAGTGATTGATGATTATGGTTAATTATTCCAAAAGTGTGGAATTGAGTGATATTGATGAAGTTGTGGTATTTAACTTGAAAATACCCGGTGTTGGCTTTTAGCACCGTAATTGGTTTGTATGACCAGTTTGAATCGATTGGATTGATTGATTGATTGAATTGAGATATGAGTTGGTTTATTATTGAATGATAAGCTTTGGCGAGCATTGGTTTATATATATGTATCGGCTTGGGCAAGCAATTATGATATACATATATATATGGCAGCTTCTGGTGAGCTATAGTATACTATATTGAATATTGTGGCAGCTTCTGGTGAGCTATAATATACTATATTGAATATTGTAACAGCTTCTAGTGAGCTAAGATCGTTTTATCAGCTTGTGCGAGCACGATCTATATATATATCAGCTTGTGTGAGCCAAGATCATTTTATCAGCTTGTGCGAGCACGATCTATCTATCAGCTTGTGTGAGCTACCATCTATGTATATATCAGCTTGTGTGAGCTACCATCTATATCAGCTTGTGAGAGCATTGCATCCATTTCAGCTTGTGTGAGCCGTGAATGTATTGATGGATGAATATATGGTATGGTTTAATAGATGGTATGAATTGATAGATATGTGGATCGTATGATATCAATTGGATTGATTGAATTGATAGACCGATGGGTGTGTCGGTAGTTTCAGCTTGTGCGAGCATTGTTTGAATATGAATTGTACTGATGTGCAGGAAAGGGACTGAGGCGAGGTAAGTCCTCCATCCTATTTGTGTGGCTAGAGCGCCCTAAGGCGTATTTTCTTCCTAATTGAGTTTTAAAGGGTAGGACTCGCTGAGACGTAGTCTCATCCCGGTTGTGGGATAATATTTCAGGTCCCTAGATGACAGTCGTGGAGGACCGGAAGTCTTGGAGTTTGGAAGGTGGAGGCTGAAGAATCGGTGAACGTGTCTGACAAGTTGGTCATAGGACAGTTCCCTAGTTGTTGAGCCTGTCTATTTTATAAACAATCTAGTGTTGTATATAAACCTATGTGTTTATAAGAAAGCTTGTTTGGTTGTGATTGATTGCCTGCTTTTCTATCCCAAGTTAAATGTTGTCAGGGGATTTGTCTCACTTCCGCATGCATAATAAAATTGAATGGGTCGGCGACGTGTCCTGGGAAGTCGCATCTGTATCGACCAGAGTGGGATGTGCGCGCGCTCGGAGGATCGGGGCCTGACAAGAAGCATCCCATTGGGCTCATGTAGAAGCATCCTCATTACAACGACTAAACCAAATCCTCTCACCAGAAGATCTTGAAGCTCTTGAACAGAAATATGAGGAACATCTTCTAGAATGTAGCTTAGATGACTTAGTATGTAGCTACAATGCTCGTAACGGATGAGACCGTTGAGTCCGTACAATTTCACTGTAGCAAGTCAATGTTCACTTTTACTGTAGCACTAGGTTAGGGAAAGTACTGTTTATAGTACTGTTACTGTTCATAGTGAGCGAATAATTCCCTTTCGGAAGTTTCCGGTGCCTTCGTTTGTATCCGGACCCATGAGCTTGGTCCTTGTGAGTGTCTTTGTGACCTCTTATCATTTATAAAAGGCGATGAGGGTGTATTGTGTTGGGCAGAGTCCCTTGAAGTAAAGTGAGTGTTTTGTGAAAACATCTCCATGGCTTTCTAAATCCCTATTCTTCTCCAGGCTAGTAGGATCCGCCAAGAAATGCAGCTTGGGTAGGTTAGAAACATTTCCATCTTGGCATCCTTGAGTGTCTCTAGGGTATGAACTAAAGGGTTGAGTGGTTTTCTACTAAAAGGTTGTCCTTAAAGGGCTTAAACGGGAGTTATTTGCCTACTGTGGGATGCATACCTACAGGAAATTTACTCTCATTCCTTGATTCTAAGTCTAGGTGTCTACAAAGGATCCAAGGATTTTATTAAGGTGCAATCGATATAGAAATCTTATTCTTGGTGGTGCGCTTTATAAGTAGAATTTTATTAATTTAAATTACAAAGTTTTGTGGGCTTATAAGTTGAAATTAGGTGTTAATTTTAATGAGGGTTAAATGGAATAGGAATAGGAGAGGGTGGGCTAATTTTTAGGCCTAAAGACTGTCCAACCAGCCCATGCCAACCCCTTGGTCGACCGGCCCATGAAGGCCCAAGACCGACCCAACATAGAAGCCCATAAACCCTTGCATGTGAGTTGCCAATGGGGGCAGCCAAGTGTGGCTGCCCCCATTGGCTTCCTTGGGTGGCTTCATGCAATCAAATGATTGCAAATGATTGTAGGGGAAGGAAAGTAAAGAGAGGGAGGCAGATGATGAAGGGGAATCTACCGAGAGAGAGAGAGAGAGAGAGAGAGAGAGAGAGTATCGTCCAAGAGAGAAAGGGAAACCGAGAGAGAGAGAGAGAGAGAGAGAGAGTATCGTCCAAGAGAGAAAGGGAAACCGAGAGAACGGAAGAGAGAAAGAGAGGAAGCGAGCGTGCGAGAGGAAGGAGGAGGACCGTCCGCCTAGCTCGCCGCCATCCGTTCGCCGCTTTGCCGCCGTTCTTGTTGCTGTTTGTGCTTAAGTTTAAGGCAAGTGAAGTCCTAAAACCTACCCCTTGCATTGCTGTGTGTATGTGTAGTAGATGGTAAGTCTTGGTTGTGGTAGATGGGATGAAATTTCGGAGCTTTGGAGAGAGATTCGTTGGCCATGCATGCTGTTTCTGGAAAGACCAGTCCGACCATCCATGAGT
The DNA here is from genome assembly GCA_019915185.1 of Eucalyptus camaldulensis. Taxonomy (NCBI): domain Eukaryota; kingdom Viridiplantae; phylum Streptophyta; class Magnoliopsida; order Myrtales; family Myrtaceae; genus Eucalyptus; species Eucalyptus camaldulensis. The sequence goes on from JAHSVA010000001.1 coordinate 12,259,908, forward strand.
TTGTGTGCTGCATGAGATTTTTTGGTTGGAATCTTGTTTCTATTTATTCATGAGAGTTGTAGAGAACACCTTGAGGAACAACATACTAAAATTTGAGGCAAAACGAACAAGTAATGATTAGTGAAATGATTTTTCCTTGGAGAAGCTAGATCTGGAATTCGTTGTGCTGACCTTTAGAGATTTCGTGGTCTGTAAAGTAACTTTCTTGTGAAAATCTCACTTTGATCTCTCAATGAAAGTTGTAGTGTACTGCTTGAGGTAGAACATATCAAAATTTTAGAGGAAATGAACAAAAATAGGTCGGTCAAATTGTTGTTCTTTGAAGACATTGGATCTGGGAAAAACGCTACCTTGACCCAGTATGATTTTGTGATTTTCATAAAATCATACAGTTAAAATTTGATCACATGTCCTTAATGAAAGTTGTAGGTAATATTCTGAGGAATAACATACAAAAAAATTTAGAAGAAACGAACATATGTAGGTTGGTGAAATGAGTTTCTTTTGAGGATCGTTGTAAAACATCAATAAGTGTATGCGAATTGAGAATTCTTGTTGGAAGCAGATTGATTAAATAAGCAACGGTTAAAATATCATCACTCCTATACTGAGCTTGGACATGACGAGCAAACATAAGAGAAATAATCTCGATTTTTTTTGTAGCATTGTTCTCTTCGAAACGCTTGTCATCCCTACACTTGAGTGGATGGATTGTCGGCCATTTGGGATGGATGATAGCTACCAGGAATTTCTGCTGTGGATGTTCAACGAAGGAGATGAAGAGCCGGACGATAGCTACCAGACCTTTTTGTTGCAGATGTTCCGTGAAGGAGAAGAAGGAGAGAATGGGAGAGATGGGTTGGGACGCCAGCAAGAAGAGGATGTGGAGGCTTGCGGAGCACACGAGATAGAGATAGAGCTAGAAGACGATGGGGAAGATGCATTGGCTCCTCCGGTCAAAATTGATCATCTAGATCGGTTTGTTTTGACATCTCACTCCTTATTTTTTATAAAACAAGTATCAATTGAGTATCGGTGCAGTGGACATTGATTTGTAGTATAGTGGATAGTGAAAAGAGCAAGGGCGTGGTATAACATATATTTGAATAGAATAAACAAATCAATTGCAAAAGCAACAATAGATTAGAGTGAGGTTATTAAGGGATGTTATCTCTTAATTGTTCATTGCCTAGTTTAACTTTTAGAGATCGAATATCATAACTTACGAAATTTAATATGATATTCTTTTATCATGCCTCTCATTTGAAGTTTGTGGATTGAGTCACTGCTAGACAGATCATGATACCTTAGCTGATCTTTATTCATTTAGTCATTGCTAGACAAAGAAGGATTGAGGACTTCGATCCTCCGGCGAGGCTGCTTATGAACAAGTATGCCACAGTTTACGCCTTAGCTGCATCTTTGGCCACCATTTCGCTAGCTTATGATTAGTCTCTCTTTTGTTCAATATTGTGAAGGGAAGACCGTTATTCTAGTGATTTTGGTGTACTTTTTTGCAAATAGATTTTCTCATTATTATTATTTTTTGAATTTTGGCAGTTCAATTGCTGATGAACGGGCTTGCGCCATATATCAAGACGGACCTGGCTCCAAGCAATTTGTTGCTTAAGCTCGTGACGGGCATCCCTGATGTGTTCTCATTGCATGGGTTGGTATTAGCAACACTGATTTCTGATAATTTTGGTCGCCCTTGCACAATTGTGAAGATGATCGGAAAGATGCGTGGGCTCCTAACACATTTAACCCATCATTTTCTTCGAGGAATTATATTGCACGTACGTTGCACGTATATCGCACGTGTGTTGCACGTTTATTGCATGTACGTTGCAAAAGCAACGGCAGACCTTGTTTGGATATTATCGTCATTTAAAACAAAATTCGTGAAAATAAAAGGGAAATCATCTTGAATTTTTTTGCAGCATTGTTCTCTTAAAAATGCCCGTCATCCCTACACTTGAGTGGATGGATTGTCAGCCATTTGGGATGGATGATAGCTATCGGGAATTTCTGCTATAGATGTTCAACGAAGGAGATGAAGAGCCGAATGATAGCTACAAGACCCTTTTTTTGCTGATGTTCCGTGAAGGAGAAGAAGGAGAGAATGGGAGAGATGGGTTGGGACACCAGCAAGAAGAGGATGTGGAGGCTTGCGGAGCACACGAGATAGAGATAGAGCTAGAAGACGATGGGGAAGATGCAATGGCTCCTCCTCCGGTCCACAATGATCATCCAGATCGGTTTGTTTTGATATCTCACTCTTTATTTTTTATAAAACAAGTATCAATTGAGTATCCGTGCAGTGGACATTGATTTGTAGTATAGTGGATAGTGAAAAGAGCAAGGGCGTGGTATAACATATATTTGAATAGAATAAACAAAGTAATTGCAAAAGCAACAATAGATTAGAGTGAGGTTATTAAGGGATGTTATCTCTTAATTGTTCATTGCCTAGTTTAAATTTTAGCGATCGAATATCGTAACTTACGAAATTTTATATGATATTCTTTTATCATGCCTCTCGCTTGAATCTTGTGGATTGAGTCACTGCTAGACAGATAATGATACCTTAGCTGATCTTTATCCATTTTGGTCATTGCTAGACAAGGAAGGATTGAGGACTTCGATCCTCCGGCGAGGTCGCTTCCAAACAAGTATGCCACAGTTTACGCCTTAGCTGCATCTTTGGCCACCATTTTGCTGGCTCCAAGTGATTTGCTGCTCAGCTCGCGACGGGCATCCTTGCTGTGTTCTCATTGCTTGGGTTGGTGTTAGCAACACTGATTTCTGATAAGTTTGGTTGCTGTTGCACAATTTTGAAGACGATGGGGAAGATGCGTGGGCTCCTAACACATCTACCCCATCATTTTCTTCGAGGAATTATATTGCATGTACGTTGCACGTATATTGCACGTGTGTTGCACGTTTATCACACATACATTGCAAAAGCAACGGTAGACCTTGTTTGGATATAATAGTAATTTAAAACAAAATTCGTGAAAATAAAAGGGAAATCATCTCGATTTTTTTTGCAGCATTGTTCTCTTAAAAACGCTTGAGTGGATGGATTGTCAGCCATCTGGGATGGATTATAGCTACCGGGAATTTCTGCTGCGGATGTTCAACGAAGGAGATGAAGAGCCAGACAATAGCTACAAGACATTTTTGTTGCAAATGTTCCATGAAGGAGAAGAAGGAGAGAATGGGAGAGATGGGTTGGGACACTAGCAAGAAGAGGATGTGGAGGCTTGTGGAGCACACGAGATAGAGATAAAGCTAGAAGTCGATGGGGAAGATGCATTGGCTCCTCCTCCAGTTGACAATGATCATCCAGATCCGTTCGTTTTGATATCTCACTCTTTATTTTTTATAAAAACAAGTATCAATATAAAACAAGTATCAATTGAGTATCGGTGCAGTGGACATTGATTTGTACTATAGTGAATAGTGAAAAGAGCAAGGGCATGGTATAACATATATTTGAATAGAATAAACAAATCAATTGCAAAAGCAACAATAGATTAGAGTGAGGTTTTTAAGGGCTGTTATCTCTGAATTTTTCTTTGCCTACTTTAAATTTTAGAGAGCAAATATCATAACTTACGAAATTTTATATGATATTCTTTTATCATGCCTCTCGTTTGAAGCTTGTGGATTGAGTCACTGCTAGACAAATAGTGATACCTTAGCTGATCTTTATTCATTTGGTCATTGCTAGACAAGGAAGGATTGAGGACTTCGATCCTCCAGCGAGGCTGCTTCTGAACAAGTATGCCACAGTTTACGCCTTAGCTGCATCTTTGACCACCATTTCGCTAGCTTATGGGAAGTCTCTCTTTTGTTCAATATTGTGAAGGGAAGACCGTTAGTCTAGTGATTTTGGTGACTTTTTTGCAAATAGATTTTCTCATTATTATTATTTTTCGAATTTTGGTATTTCAACTGTTGATGAGCGGGCTTGCACCATATATCAAGACGGACCTGGCTCCAAGTGATTTGCTGCTTCAGCTCGTGATGGGCATCCTTGCTGTGTTCTCATTGCTTGGGCTGGTGTTAGCAACATTGATTTCTAATAAGTTTGGTCGCCATTGCACAATTGTGAAGACGATGGGGAAGATGCATGGGCTCCTAACACATCTACCCCATCATTTTTTTCGAGGAATTATATCGCACGTACGTTGCACGTATATTGCACGTGTGTTGCACGTTTATCGCACGTACATTGCAAAAGCAACGGCATACCTTGTTTGGATATTATCGTCATTTAAAAGAAAATTCGTGAAAATAAAAGGGAAAAAATCTCGATTATTTTTTTGCAGCATTGTTCTCTTAAAAATGCTCGTCATCCCTACATTTGAGTGGATGGATTGTCAGCCATTTGGGATGGATGATAGCTCTCAGGAATTTCTGCTGCGGATGTTCAACGAAGGAGATGAAGAGCCGAACGATAGCTACCGGACATTTTTGTTGCAGATGTTCCATGAAGGAGAAGAATGAGAGAATGGGAGAGATGGGTTGGGACACTAGCAAGAAAAGGATGTGGAGGCTTGCAGAGCACACAAGATAGAGATAGAGCTAGAAGACGATGGGGAAGATGCATTGGCTCCTCCTCCAATCGACAATGATCATCTAGATCAGTTCGTTTTGATATCTCACTCTTTATTTTTTATAAAACAAGTATCAATTGAGTATCGGTGCAGTGGACATTGATTTGTACTATAGTGAACAGTGAAAAGAGCAAGGGCATGGTATAACATATATTTGAATAGAATAAACAAATCAATTGCAAAAGCAACAATAGATTAGAGCGAGGTTATTAAGGGCTGTTATCTCTAAATTGTTCATTGCCTAGTTTAAATTTTAGAGATCGAATATCATAACTTACGAAATTTTATATGATATTCTTTTATCATGCCTCTCATTTGAAGCTTGTGGATTGAGTCACTGCTAGACAGATAATGATACCTTAGCTGATCTTTATCCATTTTCGTCATTGCTAGACAAGGAAGGATTGAGGACTTCGATCCTCCGGCGAGGTCGCTTCCGAACAAGTATGCCACAATTTACGCCTTAGCTGCATCTTTGGCCACCATTTCGCTAGCTTATGATTAGTCTCTCTTTTGTTCAATGTTGTTAAGGGAAGACCATTAGTCTAGTGATTTTGGTGTACTTTTTTGCAAATAGATTTTCTCATTATTATTATTTTTTGAATTTTGGCAGTTCAACTGCCGATGAGCGGGCTTGTGCCATATATCAAGACGGACTTGGCTCCAAGCGATTTGCTGCTTCAGCTGGTGACGGGCACCCTTGCTGTGTTCTCATTACTTGGGTTGGTGTTAGCAACACTGAATGCTGATAAGTTTGGTCGCCATTGCACAATTGTGAAGACGATGGGGAAAGATGCATGGGCTCCTAACACATCTACCCCATCATTTTCTTCGAGGAATTATATCGCACGTACGTTGCGCGTATATCGCACGTTTGTTGTACGTTTATCCCACGTACATTGCATGTGTATTCAGTATGATTTTTAAAAATTTGCTATCCCGACATTTTATTTTATTTTTAAATAAAAACCACTAATGTGTAAAAGTGATCATGGCGAGAGAGGATAAGAGAATGAAGGGTTTTTTCGAGGGGATGAGGAGGGTGGGCGATGGAACCTAGCTCGTCCTTCAAATCCTAATAGTGTTATCACCATCGGCACTCCAGCTCCGGAAGGGGCACCGACATTGATTGCTTCGTGTTTCCTTCTGCGTCCTTTCAACGTGTGGTTATCCTTTGATCTATCACTCGTCATCATCAACCTTGTTGATTCCCTCATTGATTTCGAGTGTTGGTTTTCCGCTTCTCTTCTCTGAATCAATCATTGACTTGGATTCTCTGCTAGTGTTAGTTATTTGGATATGGAAGGTATTTTCAATTTTGGTTGGTGACTTTTGAATATTATGACAATTTTGATGGATTGACATCTTTTTCATACACGTAGTAAGTTTTCGAACAGGGATGGTAATTAGTGGCTTTAGCCAGTAAATTACCTCCTGATGCTATTCCTTTTTAGGGCACGACAGCACAGAAACACTCTTTTGTTAATAGAATGACTGCTGCTGAAGGTGGGAGTGCTCTGGTCTTGCGAGTGAATTGTGAAGGTTGCACCGTGTAGTGCTTATCTATGAATTTTATTTATTATGGAGGAGAAAAAGTAATACCATCCTACTGAAAGCCATAGTAAATCATGCAAATGACGCCTCGTTTCTTCTACTTTTTGGTTAAACATTAAAGAATTTTGAGCAAAAGGCAATAGATACTTTTGCTTTATTACCATTAGTTGGAAAGCATTCACTTATTGGCCCTTGTGAGTTGTTACATATCATCCACGTCTCCTACTTCTGTAGTAACCTTGATTCTAGAATGATCAATGCAGAAGATTGCCTGAAGCATGATGCCCTTAGATTTGTCTACAAATCTTATTGATTTATCCAACTGTCACATGTTAACTCCCCCTGGAGTTGTGATTAACGCTAGCGTCTCCTACATTTTCGTTCTTATTGCGGCAGGAGGAAGCATTGGAGAAAATTCGCAAGGGCAAACCTCCTCCTCTTCTGAAATCATTGTCAAAAGATGCTCAAGACTTATGCTTGCGACGACATTTGAAGAATCGGCCTTTTGCAGCGCAGTTGCTAGACCATCCCTTTGTGAAGAATTGAGGAAGCCACCTACTTCTGGTTTTGCTTGACCTCATTACAAAAACAAATTGTCGTGAGGTTTTTGCCATGCCATCCCTTTACGGTTCATAGTTCTGAAAGTCTTCTTTTGGGCAAATGGGGAGATACCTTCATCAACTTACCACATTTGTACCGTTTTACTCCAAAAATTCATTATATTAACGTTCTACTCTAAACTTTTAAATTGAAGCAAATGGTCCATGTATTTATAGTGTCTATGGTCCGTTTCCCAATTCCCTAACAAACTTGTCACGTTCTACAGTTTTGTCCATAAGTTTTAATCATTCCACTAGGTTGTTCTGAAATTTTTCATAGTGGTTAGTCAGTACATGATAGGTTAATTGGCATTTCCATAGGGGAGAGGTGTGTCCAATTGATTGTCACGCCATGAAAACAACCATAGTTGCATTTTCCCTTAGCATTATACAAGAATCTAGGAGTATCAATATGAAAGTTTTGATAGCATGATTGTCACGCCCCGACCTTGGGGTGCTTGCCCATCCCTCTCTGGTCAATAAAATTTGCGACTTCCCAGGATTAGTCATTGACCATTTTCATTTTATTACACATGCGGAAGCGAATAATAAAATCCCCCGATGTCAATAGCTTGGGATAGAAAAACAAGACAACAAGTTCACCAATAAAACACACATTTATATATACACTGAATCATATACAAAGTTTATGGCCAGAAGACTACAAAAGACTAGCCCTTCAAAAAGAAGTGATCCTAACTAACCAACACTTCAGATCACCTTCTCTTTGCTCCAGGTCCTCCACTCGACAACCTTGAAAATTTAGCTCACAACAAGGTGAGATATAAATCTTAGCGGGTTCACGCTCTAAACCCCAATTAGGAGGGAAATACGCTAAGAAGCTTCCTAACCACACAATCACACAATCAATTAGACTTAGCTTGTCTCAGATCCCCCTGTAGGTCAGTACAATTCATATCGCAATCCAAAACAACGCTCAAGCTCAATTAATTGGAACGCAATACTCAATTCTCAAATAAGTACAAGGGTCCTAATTATAGGGCCAAATTGTTATGACACTTCCCATACTGTGCCACACAATTTTGTTCCATAATCTGGCGCATTCAACTTAATTAATCATGCATTCCGAATTTTGATATCGGCACATAGCACGACCTACTCTTTGTTTGGCAGTCTTCTGGCATTGCCAGACATCGCCTCACTCCATTGAGCACGGCAACGTCTCCATCAGACGGCTTTCTTGAAGGAGCACAAGTCCAAAATCTACTATGACCGGCTTCCTGTTGTCTAGGGGCATCCTATATAGGGGTAATGTCCACCTTAACAACTAGGAACGATTCTTTTAATCAACACATGACAATTCAATCTCGGCCCAGGACACCATGCCTTGCACTCAAACGCCTCTATTAAAATGGTAATCCTAGCCTATTTTCTTCATATTAGAAATGACTAGTAAAGTAGTCGTATGTGGGTACACGATCAATTCTACCAAGAAAATGTGATACCATTGCTTTTTAAAATCCTACTGTTTTATATAATACTTAAAACTATTTTCAGTATTAAAATCCGACACCTGAGATTTTCTTAATAAAAATTGAAATCACCAATTTTTGGAATAAATAACCAAAAATCACATCAACACTCAATTTGCACAAATTAACATATAATTGCAGAAATTAACCACACCATTGCAATCAACACGAAATTCCGGTCACCGGCTATCCCGGCCTAATTTCTGTAAAAATAAATAAATAAATAAATAATACGGAAATTAATTAAATAAATCAATTTAAATCCTAAAAATACTGACCTAAGCCAAAATCACTAAATTAGATATCGAAACGGATTCGGAAAAATACTGAACCAATCTACGATTTATCTAGGCCTTAGCTAAACCATTCTAACCACCTAACATGCACAATTAAATAATTAAATTTCCAATTTAATCTAACTAACTACTTAATTCCTAATTAAATTAAATTAAACACACCTTAAATGTCATTAGCCCACTAAGAAGAGTTTAGTGCATAAACTTACCGATTTATCACGGAAACTAGTTCACCGCAATGACGGCCCGATGGCGGCCGAAATCTGAATTTTTGGCGGTGTCAATAAACACTTGGACCGGGCCCAAAGGCCTTACAAGCCCACAGAAAATTACTGGGCTTGGGCTTGGCTGCGGTTGGGCCTCCTGAAAATGAAGATGGGCTGACTTCAGTTGGGCTTCAAATGGCGTGGGCTGCTGCTGGGGTTGGGCTAATGAAATGAAGACGGGCTGAAGCTTGCAAGTGGCTTTGAGATGGGCTGCTGAATTTGCGTTGAAGAAGCTGGGCCGAACAAGAACTCAAGAGTGAGCTGCTACGTGGAGATGAGGCCGCGTGAGGAGTCAACAATCGAAGGCTGGCGTTGAAGATGTTGCTGTGGTGATGGCCAAGGGCGACAATGTTGGCAGCTGGGGAGAAGACACGAACAGCAGCAAGCTGGGAAATTGGAGGTGGGCCGAGCGATTTGTTGGTGGAAATGCTGGCACTCGGCAGGGAAACGAGCCAAAAATGGAGAGGAATCGTGAGCTGGCTTCGAGGAGTCAACCTTGAGGGAGTTTGCTGGGGCTGTTCGGTTGATGGTTAACCGAGCGAGAGAGGGACGCGGACAAGTGGCGCGGGATTGGAGGAGAGGTGGAGCTGAGCTTCGGTTGAGGAAATAGCCGAAGATGGAGCAGCAGCACGTGGGTGGTGGAAGGGACTTCACTGGAACGAAATGAAGGAAAAAGCAACGGCCGAAGGAGCAGATGAAAAAAAATGGAGAAGTAGAAGCCACGAAGGTGGAAGAGAACCGGTTGCTTGGCGTGCTCGAGAAGCTTGGATGGAAGGGGAGCAAAAAGTCATGATAAAATATCCTAAATCATAATTGTTTGGTCCTCCTAAGCTTCATGTATATCTCTAATGTTCCCCATAATTCTTTCTTGCCCAATTAATCACAAATAACCCACTTTTGATGCCAAAAATGCAGCCTCCTTTCATAGCTCCGAATTTCTTAAATTTTGGCTTCAATTTCTTCGCCAATTTCTCCAATTCGACGTTCAATTTCGTTGAAGAAAAATCCCATACAATTTTCTGCAAGTCCCCTCAAAGAATCAGCTTGGAAGTCCAAATTTCCTTTAACTTGGGCCATCCAAATTTCCATTATTTTTCCACGACGTCCGAATCGATTTTCTGTAAAAATCTCGGAATCTCCGAAAATTCTTCGAATGATGAGTTGACGTTCCTAAAATAGATTGTGACATGATAGAACTTTCAATTTCTGAAATCGGGTTCAAATTTACGGTTAATTTCAATCTAACACAACTTTAGCGTGACTTGATCTATCGGGTAGTTTTTAGGAAGTTTTTTGGGCAATTGACCTGTGGTAGATTATTTTCGAACCATATTGTACACCTCCGACTTATTGGCGACTCTCGGTTATCGTGAAAACCTTAAGGTTTCAAATACATACACCAAGTACAGAAATAACAGAAAAAACAATCTAGTACCGTTCAACGATAATTTTACAATTAGGTGGTATCACTTAAACACAAATTACATATCTCCATCGAATCGACCTATCTCTGGTCTCTGATCGATTTTTGATGGTACCGTAATGATCCTTGCAGATCAACATGGTCGAGCAGTCGATTCCTGACCGAATTCTCAAGTCCATTGCGTTAAAATCATTTAGTGGCTTTTTCAGATAGTTTAGTTATCTCGTGAGTGATTAGCTTAGAAAATAACACCATATGTACGTCGACAAAATGCCCGATTTATTTAATCGAAAACGAAATCTAAAAATTCAGGCTGTCACAATTATGGTGACGTGACATTGAAGTGGATAGATATGTTTTGTCCTTCCAGTAGTTGTTGAACCTCCTCGCAAAGTTGCCTCATGCCTTGAGAGCACTTTTGTTGGACGTTGAACGGAAACCCAGTCAAGGTGAGGTTGAGCCTCGCCCAACCACGACGAAGCTCGGTGTTGCCGGCTCCAGCTATGGCTGACGGTAGGCCAAAAGGAAGAAGGAGAAAGGGGAAGAGAAGAAGAGAAAAGAGAGCAAAAGAAAAAAAAATAGAAACTTATTCTAAAAATTGTTCTTAAGAATAAAAAGTAATTTTTTTATTTTTCTTGATTTTGTTCCAAATTTATTCTTGAGAACAGAAAAATAGATTTTTATTCTCGAAAATAAAAATCTTATCAAACAAAATTTTATTCTTTTTTTGTTTAGAGAATAAAAGAATATAAATAATTGTTCTCGGAAGGTTCCCATAGCCTTACTATGTTCTTGAGTTTTCATTTTTCTGGGGAAAATTCCAGGCCTTGACCACCTTTTCGCAAGTATACAATGCAGATATTCCGTAATATGATAAGAATAATTGTCAACTCTTATTCAATGCGAGAATAAGCCAAACAGTCGTTTTCCTAGCAAAATTGTGCGGAGCTCCCGAGAAACTCCTAAGGGAAAAAAGTCAATTATGCCTGCTTGACGTGGGTCTTCTACCTCCACGAAGAAAGGAAGTCATATCCTCCCGATCCTGCAGAAGAGAAAGAGACAATCTTGAAGCTTTCAAAGCCTTGGCAAGTGCCCCTTCTTTTTTTCCTGAAGTACGTCCAGTTTGTAAACATTGAGCAATGGAGATTGCTGGGGGAGGAATTGGGGGAGTGAGGCCTCCGGTCCTTTCCCCGCCGTCAGTTAAGTTGCGGCCTGTTGTTGTGGACAAAGTCAGTTCCACTTCGGATATGTTGAAGTCATTCGGTCCTCAAGAAGGTCCTGGAGGAGACGAGGATTCTCCTGTTCGCCCTTTGAATAAAGAGGATTGGTCGGATGGAGATGACGAGAAGGTTAGTGAAAGAAGCACTTCGCAAGGAATGGATGATTGGCACTCTTGTCTGTCAACTTCTTTAAGAGATGAGGAGTGTGATGATAATGATGATGTGGGGAACACCCTCCCTGCCAGTGGGAGTAAGGATGATGCGGGGAATACCCTCTCTGCCAGTCGGAGTTTCATACAAAGGATCACTTCATGGGACAAGGGCCTATTTTTGGGAAGTGGGTCGTCTGGAAGTGTCTATGAAGGCTTCTGCCAGTAAGATTCCTTTGTTTTTCTCTTTGATAATCAGTGATTTGCTCGCTATACGCATTTTGTGGGGAAAATTGCAATTGGTGTTCTCCCATTGTGATGTCATTTGAAGTTTTTTATGGCACTTCTGAGCACTGCTGGGGTTAGAATTAGGAACAATTGGGCTAGTTGTAACATGTTATCGTTTGGTTGACGTAACGCTCATTTAAACAGACATCACAAATGTTTATCCAATTGCTTAAAGTGCTTGATCTTCATATTTGGAATTGGAGTTCTAGCATGATTGGTATGACACTTGTTAAAGACCATTCTTGATTATTGAATGTATTGATGAAGTAAAGATCTAATATTTCAAAAATTGGGTATATTTAGTTCTCCATTGTTTTTCTGCAACTTTACTAGCTTTAATAGCATGCGATTCTTGTTTCTTTTTTTCCTTTTGACGAATGGATAGTGTGATAAATCAGCATGTATGGGAAATATGCTTCAGAAACCGTTTGATGATTCTAATTCAAATGCTGAAAGCTAAGGAACTATTTTAGTGATATTGATGAGAATAGCTCTTTTTTTTTCTCCTCTCTCTTTTCTTTATAAGAATTGGTATTTATGTTATATTTGTCTCTCTCGTGCTTCTCTGTTTCCACAGTGATGGATTCTTTGTGGTTATAAAGGAGGTTTCCTTGTCAGATCAAGGAAGCCAAGGCAAGCAGAGATTATTGCAGCTTGAGCAGGTAATTGCCTGTTTCTTTCTGTATCTTGTGAACTGGCCCTTAGGCATTACTATTTGAGTTACTCGTTCTTATAACTGCCAAGCTGATGTATATGCTAAACTATTTATAAGAGTGCCGTATATACCACCATAAATCTGGTGTGAGTTCAATAGATGTTCTTTTCTCTTCCTTTCTAATGATACTGTCCTTTCTTTTCAGGAAATTTCTCTTTTAAGTCAGTTTGAACATGAGAACATAGTGCGATACTTTGGCACAGACAAGGTGTGGTTTCTCCTAACTAAGTTTCTTTCTGCACTATCTTTCATTCTGGCATCAATTATGTTATTGCTGAACAAAATATTTAGGGGAACATGGCTGTGATTGCAGCCACAATATAGTGGTAGCTTCATAACCACTGCATATATTAGCTGCAATTATCCTTGAATAAGCTCACAGCTGTTGCGGCTTTTTAGCTGTTACAGCCACTAGCCACTCACAACAGAGACAGACATTTTAGGTCCCCCACCCACCACAAAAAAAGTTCGTAATGAATTGACTATTACCTGCAATAGTAATTATATGAGTGAAGGAAATATGTAGAATAGATGTCAGTTTATGAGAACTCTCTCTCTCTCTCTCTCTCTCTTTCTCTCTCTCTCTCTGAAAGTAAATTTTTTCCTCCTTTTGAAAGAGAGCCTCTCTCGTAATCAATCAACCCTTTGTTTTCTGGAAGTGGATGACTTACAAAATAGCTTTCTGGCAAACTGAAGATTCTGGCAAACTCTCGGGTTTAATAAAAAGGAATCTGATGCTTTCTGGCAAACGACAATGGAGTTCCTCCACTAGCTGATTTTTTCCATCTATTCTTGTCCAGTGTGTCATTTAGTTCCACTCATTCTTGTGCAACAGCATATAGTTCTTAACCTCTATAGTAGAGGGAACTAAAAGTGGAATTGTTGATCGTGAGGGAAGTAGTTCCTATCTTGGTGGCTTAAATGTTTGAGTACCTTTCATTTTTTCCCTAGACATAGTTTGGCAAGAAGCATCATATTCTAAGAAAGTGCCATGACATTAACTTATTTATGGAGATGAAACATGCAAAGGATTGTTGCTGTCAAATAAATGTGGTTTGTAGCCTACAATCCACCACATTATTTTGTGAGAATGAGGGACTAATGCGATATGACCTCTTAATTCTTCCACCGGGTGAAATGTCCAACTGTTTATGCTGGCACTGCTGCAACTCAAAACCATGATTATCGCTTATTCGGTCTTGCCTTATTTTTTCTTGTTAAGTTCACAAAATTGCTTTAAAATTTTCATCTGATGCAAACTTCTACTCAATTAACCCCCATCAAACAGATTGTCACTGAACACTGAACGGTTGTTGAGGAGGTCCTCAATACCAAAGTGCACTTGAGGAAGCGTAATCAACCTCAGGGCCTCGCCTAGGGTCCTCTTGCCTAGGTAGACCCAATTGCTGTGGGTAGGGTGTTGTCATGATCCGATGATGAGTTTGGTGTCATAAGATGCCTAGACATCTAGCACAATTAATGAAAAAAGCGTAAACATTACTGGTGTAGTATGTTTTACTTTATTTGCTATTCGGTATATTGTGTCTAATGTATCTTGTTAAAATATCTCCTATCATTTGTTTATAAGGTTTTGATGGGCCTTATATACATGAAGCCTCCTTCTTCCTCATAACTTTATCTTTTGGGTTCTAACATTGTTTTAGAGCCATCCCTTGATTTCTTTCTGTTTGTGGCTCTCTTTTCATCAATTCTACATGCTGTTCTCAGTTCGGTTTGCACGTGATAGGAGGTGTTAAAGTATTCCCTGTGTTTTCAATGTGCCTCATATACATGTTTGTCTTCCTCCATCTAATAACTTGAAATTTTTGGGTTGGACTTTTCTCTTCCAGGATGATAAGAACCTTTACATTTTCTTTGAGCTCGTGAACAAAGGTTCACTTGCAACCATTTATCACAAATACAACTTGAGAGATTCCCAAGTCTCTGCGTACACTAGGCAAATTCTAAATGGTTTTAAGTATCTTCATGACCGGAATGTGCTCCACAGGTATAGGAGAGATGCTTTACTTTCATGTTGTACACTTTTCATTTCTGATGGATGATTGATTTTGATAAGGACAGAGATCCTAACCAAACGAAGTACACGGAAACTTATATATTTTGTGCCATGGCGCACAACCTTGGTGCCTTTTGATAATACTTCTACTTATCCAAATACTTTTCTGGATTTAAGGGAGTTGTCAAATCTTTGAACCAAAATGTGGTTTTATGAGAAGTAGATTTGTTGTGATAATCAGCAAACAACAAAGCAACTCTATGACCTTGTACAGCATTATCTAGCATAGACAAGATTATTTTACAATGTGAATGCTTGAAGGTGGAAATGTAATTTTGCAATATTGTTTACTGTGAGGATGAATATGAAAATTTTAATCGTTTATTAGTCCTACGCACAGCCATACTGGTTTCTTAGCTTTAAGTTCCTTCATTCTGTAGGGATATCAAATGTGCTAACATGCTGATTGATGCAAGTGGATCTGTGAAACTTGCAGGCTTTGGATTGGCAAAGGTATGTCTCATCAGTGAAGTGACTTCTCTATCTCTCTCTCTCTCTCTCTCTCGCACGCGCCCGCTAACAACAAACGCACGTGCTCAAATACATACGCATGCACAGTGCGCACGAGCTACAAAGATCCGTTTACAAAAACATATGTGTGCACACCTGACAAGCACACGTATACAAATGCACAAAGTGACAGGTATTGTCCTTTACTTTTCTGAATATGACATATCGACTTTCTGTGTATATTCTACAGGCCTTTAGAATGAATGATGCTAAATCCTTGAAAGGATCTGCTTTTTGGATGGCACCTGAGGTTTGCACTCTCTGCTGCCATTATTTTAACATACTGTCATTAGCTACATTAGGCGCATATCTTTTCCATTTTTTTCATCCTTGTTGGTCGTAACTGCAGGTCGTCAATCCAAAGTTCAGAAGCTATGGGTTAGCAGCTGATATATGGAGCCTAGGGGGCACTGTTTTAGAGATGTTAACCTGCCAGCCTCCATATTCACCCTTAGAAGCAGTATGTTACTAAGTAACCTTCTATTTATGTTTTATATGCTTGAGATCCATATTTTGCCAGAATAACTAACTAGTCGCAGCTCTTTTGTTATTGCTGCTTTTTGTCTGAGCTAGCTTAGTTGAGTGCATGTCTTGACAAGTGCATTAGGCCGTCATTGTAAGAAAACAAAATGACTAAGAGCATTACTTAGAAAGGAGAGGACAGAGAATTCAATGATAATTATCAAGAGTATGGTTGTGTCAAGAGGATATGCATAGTATTTATAGCAAATGGTTGATTGGGATTCTGGAGCAACCGGTTATCCAACATTATATGAAAACTCAGTTGAATAGTTGAATCTTGACTTTCTCTTTCAAGTAATTTGGCATTGTTGTTGAATGCTTGTAATTACTAGTACAAGTTTACAGTGTGCGGTGGCATGTGCTTGCATAATCGCATATTGTACATATGTAAACAGCATCCCACCAAATGAGGGGTACACATATGACCCCACCATTCAGTCTCAAGCATCTCTCGATCTTTCACTGTCACATAGTACTTGAGCAACTAAGAGAGCCATCTATGCTCCAGTCCTGAGAGCAGCACTGATATCGATTGCTTCGTGGTCCCTGCTGTGTAGTCAACAATCTCTCGATTTGTCACTCGCCTTCATCAACCGTGATGTTTCTCATCGCCTTCGAGTGTTGACCCTTCACTGCTATTCCCTGATCATTGACCTAAATGGCTGTCTTCTCTACTAGGATTAGTTACTTTGGATATGGAAGTTAGTGAATTTTCAATTTGGCTATCTTCCCAGCTGTCATGTGTTAATTCCCCTCGGATTTATGATTAACTCAAGCCTCTACTACGTTTTCTTTCTTATTGTGGCAGATGCAAGCATTGTTTAGAATTGGCAGGGGCGAACCTCCTCCAGTTCCTGATTCTTTATCAAGAGACGCTCGAGACTTAATTCTTAAATGCTTGCAAGTAAACCCGAATAATCGGCCTTCTGCAGCGCAGTTGCTAGCCCATCCCTTTGTGAGGAAGCCTCTTACACCTACTTAATCTTGATTTGCTTCACTTCGTTTCAACAACATATGGTCATAAGGTTTTGCTAGGCCATCCCTTTTTAGTTCATTGCTGTGAAGGTAATTTTACTATCTGTTTGTATTTTTGTTGTTAGACTGCTAGTGTTTCTTTTAAGCTAATGGCAAGATACCTTCATCAACTTACCACATTTCTACTGTTCACTTCAAGCCTACCTATTCAACTTTTGACAGTCTGCACTAAACTTTTAGATTTGGAGCAAATGGTCCACTAAATTATAAGGTATATGCTCAGTTTCCCAATTCCAGTACAACCTTTTCACGTTTCTACTGCCTGCTCTAATTTTTCCACCAAATGATCGTGAAACTTTTGAGTTACCCATAGTGGTTAATTGGTATGCTATAGGTTAATTTGTCTTTTGCTAGGGGAGAGATTTGTGGAATTGATTGTAATGCCACGAAAACAACCATAGTTGCAGTTTCCCTTAGCATGTATTAGAATCTAGGAATATCAATATAAAAATTTTGGTGGCGTCAGTAACGATGATACTAAGAGAAACGAAAGTGGACAAATAGGCTTTGTGCCTCACTGCAGTTGTCTAACTTCCTCGCAAAGTTGCCTCATGTGCTAAAAGCTTTTATTGGACATGGACATGTCACACTCCAAATCCTATAAGGATAGAGTAATGACATGGCCATCTTTCCATCCATAAGACAAGGTCTCAAATCACCAAAATCCAACTGCTAAAAATGCTATCACTCTGACGGCCACTAAATAAATGACTTAAAAAAGATGAGAGATGAATGGAATAAGCAACGATAGTCCATTGACTAATGCATCTATTTTTAAGTAGATCAAGCATTGATTATGTATGCTTACAAAATCAAACCATAATTCATTTAACTCAAATCTGAAATATAACAAATTTATAATAAGAGAATAAGTTTTGTATGCTTCAATATAGCTATATTTATAGTATAAATATCCATACAATAATATGAAAAACAAATATCAATGGTCCTTAATATTGTCAAAATCGTACGTCAATAGTTCATTCCATTGGCCAATTTTGTGTTTAAATATCAAACATTGTCACGCTAAACACCCTGTGACAAGGCAATCATCTCTCTCATTGGCAAAGTCTCCACCTATATTGCAGATGGCTGGCCCAAAAGGATATCTATCCTAAATTACTATGCGTGTGTCAATAAGTAACTCAATGGGCTCATAACAATATTAAGCATCAACATCAATCTACAACCTCTTCCGTACCTAGCAATGCCTATGACCAAATAATGAGTGACTAAACAAGCAGAAGGACTTGTGATCCCAACAACTAAACAAGAATCGACATTAAAACCAAATAAAACTTTACCTCAACTTCAAAATGGCTAAACTATATCCAAACGCCAACAAAATGACTTTTATGCACTAACAAATTGCTTGGTCAAAGCGATTACTCAAACTTAACGATGTGAAACTTGAACACGTGCGATCCTAACAACTAAATGAGAATCGACGTTAAAACCAAATAAAATTCTACCTCAACTATAAAGCGGCTAAACTATATCCAAATGCCAACAAAATGACTTTTATGCGCTAACAAATCACTTAGTCAAAGCAATTACTCAAACTTAACGATGTGAAACTTGAACATAAACCCCAAAATTGTACTCTGACCAAGTTGTTGCTTTAAGCCAACGTCCATCAAACCCCACAACTTTACAACAACATAATCTACCATTTTCATAAAATTTCATGACTCAACATCTCAAAAATTAGACCCGCAACTTGAATCTTACAAAACTTAAAATATGTGACCTAACTCTCAGAAATTACTTCGAAGAAGAGGGGTGCGAACATTTATTGGGCGTTGTGATACGAAGTCAAATTGGCTTGGGCAGGTCTCCTTAATGGAGAAGCATAAAACCCTCTTTTCCTGCTTTCTCTGTTTTTCTTTTTTTTTCCTCCCTCCTTTCCCTTTCTATCTCCGTTTTTCGGTCGGGGGAGCTCTCGGTCTTCTTTTAAACCAAGCGCACACTTACGACTTCATTGACCGAGTCAACATTTTCTTTTTATGTTTTTTTTTTCTTACTTTTCCCTCTTTTTGACTTTTGAATTCCATATTTTACGCTAAGAGGACCATATCTGCTCCAGTCCTGAGAGCAGCACTGATACTGACTGCTTCGTGGTCCCTGCTGCGTCATTTCATTGTGCGGTTGTCCTCTGATTCAGTGATTTGTCGCTAGCCTTCGTCAACCGTGGTGTTTCCCTCATTGCCTTCGAGCGTTGACCCATGGCTGCTCTTCTCTGATCGTCGGCCTAAATGGCTGTTTTCTCTACTAGGATTAGTTACTTTGGATACCGAAGTTTAGCTCGTTTAGCGAAAATATTACATTTTAAAAATTATTTTCTAAAAAATTATTTTTAGGAAAATAATAATATTTTTCAATATTTGCTTGAAACTTGAAATAAATTAGAAAATATTTTCGGCCACTTAGTATGAAATTCAATTGGATTTCCTTGTGTGTATTTTTTAAATAATTTTTTATTGTCTTGTGTATCAAATTTTAATAATTTTAGTTTTTAATTTTTCTTTCTACTTATTTCTTTTTTTCCCTATTATTTTTTTTTATTTTCCTCCTTTTTCCTTGATCGATCGCCAACCACAGTGACTAGCCAAAAGCGAGCTCACCACTCGCCAGAGTCTTGCACTTGCCAACCGAGCAAGCCTCAATTTGCAAGATTGCCAGCCTTGGGCCTCGCCAGATCAACGAGCTAGGGGGTTGCACTTGCCTATCTAGTGAGTAGCCAACTCAAGCTCACCTATGGCCAGTTGTTGGCCATCGGCATGGTCGGAAAGAAGGAAAAAAAGAAAGAAAAATAATTAAAATTCATGCCTTCCATTCCGTACCTTTTTAGGCACGACAACTTGGAGACCCCCTTTTTTTCGGTAGAATGGATTGGAGTGCTCTCGTCTTCTGAGTAATTTTGAAGGTTGCACTGCTTTTGTGCTTATATTTGGATTTTATTTCGTATAAGGTAGAAAAAATATTGCCATCCTTGTCAAAGCCATCGTAAAACATATAACTAATGCCTCCTTTCTTTTTACTCCTTTGTTAAGACCAGGACTCTTAAAAGTTTCGAGCAAAAAGGAAATGATGCTTATGTTTGATTCGGAGTAGTTGGAACACATTTAAGCAGTTGGTCCGTGTGAATTATTAACATGGCAGATGATCGCCTGAAGCATGATGCGCTTAGATTTGTCTGCAGATCTTATTGGTTTATCCAGCTGTCATATGTTAAATCCCCTTGGGTTTATAATTAATACAAGCCTCTTCTACGTTTTCTTTCTTATTGTGGCAGATGCTAGCATTGCTCAGAATTGGCAAGGGCGAACCTTATCCAATTCCTGGTTCTTTATAAAGAGACGCTCAAGACTTAATTTTTACATGCTTACAAGTAAACCCGAATAACCGGCCTTTTGCAACGCAGTTGCTAGATCATCCCTTTGTGAGGAAGCCACCTACTTCTTCTGGTTTTGCTTCACCTCGCTTCAACAACATGTCGCCATAAGGTTTTGCTAGGCTATCCCTTTTTGGTTCATTGCTGTGAAGGTAATTTTACTCTGTTTGTGGTTTTGTTGTTAGATTGCTAGTTGGAGCATTCTTCTTTTGGGCTAATGGCAAGATACCTTCATCAACTTACTATACTTGTCATGGATACTCCAAACCTACCTATTTAACTTTGGGTTAATACCCTAAAAAATCCCAAACTTGTACACATATAACAAATTTATCTCAAATTATCTTTTTTATCATAAAAAAAACCCTAGGCTGATACACCTATGACAAATTTACCCCAACTGATCATAAAAAACCTTAAAGTTATACATTTATGACAAATTTACCCCAAACTAATATATTCGACCACAAAAAAAAAATCCAAAACTAATAAATTTGTAACAATTATACCCTCCGCTAAAATGGATTAATACCATAAAAAAATCACAAAAATTGTAAACTATGACAAACGGAGTGTAAAATTCCAAATTGGTATATCAATCAACTATTATGTGTCATTTAACTTAATTAAAATTTAACAAAAACTAACAGAGGGTAAATTTGACACAAGTGTACCGATTTTAAATAAATTTATCAAAGATATACCAGTTTGATGTTTTTGGTGGTCAAAAAAATAGTTTTTGGTAAATTTGTTATAGGTGTACCAGTTTGGAATTTTTCAGGGTATCAACCTTTAACTTTTAACAGTCTACACTAAACCTCTATAGTCCACGTATTTGTAGGTCACATTTAGTCGTTTGGATTTCTTACCAAGATTGAATTGGTTAAGATATGATGTGAAATATTATTTATTGAATGGTGAACCATAGTAATAAATTCAGATATTTTTATATCATATAATGTACATTGTTTAGTATAAATGGTATATCAGTGTAAGTGAATATAAAAGTTCACAAACAAAAATAGTAAAAATCTCTCACGACACTCTCACCTACTTTATTTTTATTTTTCCTTTATTTTTTAATTATTTTATTTTTACTTCTATTTTTCCCCTTCCATCATTCTCTAATAAAATTTTATTAGATAGTAACGTGTACCAGTTTACCTAAAATACTAAAGTACCAAAAATATGTAATAAATATAAATATATAAATATTAATATATTGAATTTATATTATAAGATAGAATTAAATTCATATAAATAAAATTAAGATTGAATTAAAAAAAAAACTAAACTGTTATTTCTTCATATTTTGAATTTCTTGTATTAAAATTCAAATATTATTTATATTGAAATAAAATTTTATTTTTATTAATTTAAGTAGTTTGTTATTTGAGAAAAATAAATTTTCTATTATGATTATTACAAATTCTATCTACCATTATCTCATCTTCCCCATGTGATAGGTTTATTCGGATTATATTTCTTTTTTATCCGACTTTATTCTGTCTTGAACTGGCACAATTCTAAATTTTATCCTAATTGCCAAACACAATCATAGGGTCTATACTCGAATTCCCAATTCCCTTACACACCTTTCACATTTTCACTATCTGCTCTAATATTTCCACCAGATCATCCTAAAACTTTTAATTGAGTGAGTTATCCATAGCGGTTAATTTGTATTTTGCTAGGCAAGAGGTATGTGCAATTGATCATCACGCCATGAAAACAACCTTAGTAGTAATTTCCCTTCGGATATATAAGAATCTAGGAATATCGACGTGAAAGTTTCAGTAGTGTGACAACGACAGTGACAGTGGCACTCTTAGAACTCATAGTAGACAAATATGCTTTGTAGTTCCTGCTGTTGTCAAGCCTCCTTGCAAAGTTGCCTCACTCCCCAAGAGCTTACCCTGGATACTAAACGGAAACCCCAGACTAATTCCGGGAGCAACTATGATTGAATGGCCTTGTCTTCTTTTGTTGGTGGGTGCCTTTTGGAAGAGCGTCGTCTCCCAATACAAGCGGTCTCATGTTTTAAAGCATCGGGATGGACACGATGGTTATTAAATGTTTTTCATGTTGCTTATGGACTTTTCTTAGCCACATTGATATTGTCAAAATTCTTGATTTTTAGATTCTTCCTTTCGTGTTTTGATTGGAAACCAAGTCTTTCCAGCTATGATGTTTTAACTTGTTACGCTAGACATTCGGATAGGAAAAAACAGAAAGGAGCAATATTCAGCTTTCTCTGGTGTTTGTGTAATCTAGCCAAAATGCAAGGGTGTCATCATAGTTTCTCCTAGTTTAATTGTTGGTAGTGCACTCGAGATGCTGCTGCAATTCTTTGAACCAGTCAATAGTCAGCAGCATATTGATGACTTTTCAAACACTCCCAAGGCGTCGCCAAGCTCATAATGTGATACTTTTTCTGTCAGGTAACATCTGTTTGGCAGTGAGGGCCATCTATTTAAATTGGAGCTTCTCAAAAGATCGACGATCCTTGCTAGCGGTCCTGGGCTGCAACTGGTTTTTTGGTGTCTTCATTCTGATAGAGTCAAGCATGTGTTGTTCATCTGGGAATTGTAAATAGCATGTCATGTTGTATATTTTTCCTTAGGGATAAAAAAAAGAACACAAAGATGTCTTACAATGACACAGGCATCTCCCACGATAGGTTTTCTACCTCTAGGCAACTTCCAGGATAAGCAATTCAAATCAAGATTTGATATCCTCAAGATATGTGATGGAATGCACATTTGCTTCATTTTTGCTGGTTTAATATTAGGCCTTGTTTGGTAAATTCAAGTGTTTTCATAAAAGGTGTGTCACTTCAAGACGAGACACTTGTATGGTACGATGAAAATTCTGTATTGACAATAATCAGGCCTGTTGATGGAGAAGCAAATATTGATCTTACAACCTTTTTTTTTAATTTATTTTACAAATATCGATATGCAGAAAACCTTACACTTGGCAAGAGAAAAATGAGGAAAAATATCCAAAAAATCTTAAAACTATTGTGCTTTTGTCAATTCTCTCACACTTTTTAATTGTATCAATTATATCCTAAATTTTTTTCTGATTTGCTAATTAAGTTTATCCGACTGATTTTGACCGGATTACCACCTGCTATTCCGTGGTAACCTTTCTCTATCTCCCACTTGTATTAGCCTCGCCGTTGCCCCCCGTCTCGTGATCACCTTTGACTCACAAGAACTTTAGAATCGTTTGTTTCCAGCATTTCACGGTTGGCTATTGCCAAGTTTGACTAGATGGACAGATTCATTTACAAATGAGTACAAGAGGACATTGACCGATGAACAAAGCTAGAAGACACTTCTGCTTGTTTAAGCACAATAATATGGCATGTACGTGGTGAGGGAATTGGGTTGGTTGGATCGGGCACCCGACCTCCTGGACGGAGATGCATTTGGCTGGGGTTGGAACGGGGCCTGCTGTGTTTTCTTCTTTCTTGAAAAGCATACGGCAAAGCCGACCGAGCCCCGGAGGAGGACATCACTCCTCCAAAATGCTCGCAAAGCAAGAAGGATTCGAAATCTGGGCAGATGCAAGCTCTTACGAGGCGATGATGGTTCTTCGCGAGGATAGTCTAGAAGGACGAAAGATTCCAAAATACTGCAGGTGTCAATATGAGTTATTAGAAACTCATTTTTTAACTTTTAGCGGCCGGTTTGTAAATGGGTCAATTAAAATTTTACAAATGGTAGGAAATGGGTTTAATATATTTGAGCCTAACTTTACATGGTCTAAGTGAGTTTGCGCAAAATCCATATTCAACCCGTTTAGTTTACGCTCCAGCCCATATAAAAAATGTCATTTAGATTCCTCTTTTTCCACTCCCATTAAGGTAAACACTCCATTATCACAGTGTTTTGACAATATTAGCCTCCGTGAGTCCCACCTTTTTAAGCATCCTTCGGTTGCCATTCTACGAAACAATTTCCCTTTTTCGTTTGGTCTGTGGTGTCCCGTTTGTTTTCCTCTCTTGTTTGCGAGTCCCATTTTCCTTTTTCTTTTTTACTTCCGTCCGTTCTCCCTTAGTTCTGATCATGGTTCAAGCCTTGGTGGTACCTGATTGATCTGAGCTGATTCTCCTTGTCCGACTCGAAGAGGATCAATGAGATCTCGATTCCAATCCTCTCAAGCTTTGGCTTCAGTTTCGGTTTTGGTAGGTTGTTGACGGGAAGAGTAGCCGAAGAGTTCCTTAGCTAGAAAGGCTTCATGGCAGAGCTTGTCATCCCCGCCGGCCGAAGGTTAAAGCGCTTACATCTTCACCTCTTAATTATGACTATGAACAAAACGACTGCCAGCATCGTCATCGTCATCATTAACGTTATTAACCTTTTTGATCTTGTCGAAAGAGTCTTCCTTCTCATTCTTCACATGAAACACTGATCATTGCCATTACTGTTAGGGGTGAGCAGCGGTCTAAGGTCAATCCTGGACCGACTTTGAACCGGCCAAACCCTGCTGGTCCTGGTCCGATTCCCAAGGGGACTGAGTCGGTCCTTGGTCCTGAAATTTCAAGACCAACACTGTGCGGGTTGGTCCTCGGTCCTAAGAGTTTTGGGTCGGTCCAACCCTGGACCAACCCAGTATATTATATTATATTATATTATTTATAATTCTTTTATATATTCAAATATAAGTAAAATGTCTATTATATTATATTATATTGAGATGTTCTATCAATAGCACTAATAGTAATTTCAATTTAAAACTTTTGTTGAGTATTAATTATGTGTCGTTTGTTTTGTTTTCAGGTGTTTAGAAGTTCAAGTGAATTAACAATATGTGAATTTATCTATTCATGGTTTATATTAAGTATTTTGAACGTTTTATGGTTTAATTGTATTTTACTAATGAATTTCAGCTGCACTTTGCTTTTCAATTTGTGTCAAATGGTAGAAGTTTTTGAAGAGCGAAGTAGTACTATAGTTGCTACGGTGATTTGCTACTCAAGTGGCGTGAAGCTCATTTTTTGGTTGAGTGGACTCTACATGATTAAATGCAGGAAAATGCTTTTGCATATGGTGTTATGAATATTAAATATAGATGATTACAAGAACTTTCCATCTTGTCCCATATCTCGATAACCAATTAGCAAGTATGAAATTTCTATTATTGTCTCATCTTAAATTTGCTAAATATGTATTGGTATTTATAGTTTAGTTGCATAATACCGCATTGTCAATAGATGTGTAATTTGAATTTGTAGGTTTGCTTTTTTAGGGAGTATAAAAAATAAGACGAAAAAAATTATCGATCGATCCCGGGTTAACCTTGGAATCGGACCGAACCCATTGGGTCGGTCCAGTCCTTGGTCCCAGGCTCAATAGGGTCGGTCCTCGGTCCTAAAAATTTAGGACCGACACTGTATGGGTTGGTCCTAGGGTTAGGGGGTGGCCCGGACCAACCCGGACCATGCTCACCCCTAATTACTGTTGCCTTGAGAATCGCCAAAAGAAGTGCCTCTGCTACACAGGCTTGGTGAGATAAGTCTCATCACCTAGTCATTATTACCACCATCTTCTCTTCGTACACCTTCCCAGCGTTGTTGTGCCCTTTTCCGTCGCTCGTCTTTACTTTGCCTCTATTTTCTTCATCTCTTTGGATGTAGGAACAGGTCAGGGTCAAGAGAGCAAAGTGTCACAAGCTAATAGCTTTTTGGCCACGAAATAGCCCCGTGCAGTGATTGATGAGCCGAGGACACCAAACTAGCCTTTTATTTTTTCATAATTGTTCCAGAGAACATTATGGCAAATATTGTTCTTGTATCAAATTGTGCCATGCCCAACTTAGCTTGAGCGTCTAGACTATCGAGTGAGATAGCAAAATACTTTAGACACAACAATTAGGTTCAGCTTGCCATGACCGTATTAGGATAATGACATTAACTCCTGACTAGTTTGTATATGAGAAGCTAACCTCACCTTTAGATTTCCATAGAGAAACAACCATAATCATCTTGACACCACTCCCAGGAACTAGTTATATTCATTTCCTCCTAATCACTCACTTTTTACTTGATAACTCTAAGCTCCACTCACAAGGGTACGTGAATATGGAAGAATCACAGTTTGTGACATTCTCCCCCACTCAATCCCCTGTGTTCTTCAACTATTAATGTGCCACTTTGAGTCATACATTGAATAGTTCCTCAACCATTAATTCGCTACTTTGGATTATACATTGAATAGCAATGCCCACCCAACATAGAAAGCCACTCGACCGGTAGCTTCTTCTGATTGCAATTGTTTAGGTATTTTCGATCACTTATGCTTTCCTGACAAATGTGGCATTTGAGGCCAATTGCACCTTTTAGTGGTACCCTATTTTGTCTACTTAGCCTTTCTTGATCTTAGCAAGCCAATGGAGGTTTCTCCCATTGTTGAAAATGTGGTGGTAGACCCAACTCAAGATTCACCAAATTAATCTAAGAATGTTTTCCCTATTTAGTGAGGAATCGATTCTTTCAAATGCCTCATTGTCATCCTTGAAGCTAATCGAGATCCATGCTTTATCTGAGCAGGTTTTGCCTAGCAGTTTGCTCTTCGCCCTCATAAGATTGGGTGGATCACATATTTTCTCAGACTCAACTCATCTATTGAAAGGATCCTACTCTCATGCGATTTGTCACGGGCCTATGGCTACTTGGTTGCGGAATAGTATATGCGACACCTGTGAGCTAATGACCTTCCTTCTATAGTTCTTCTACAGAACACTAGCAAATAACATCCTCATATTGGATGATACCACACCTAGCTTAACTAAAACGTCTAATCCATTAAGCGAGATAACGTAACACTTTACGCATATCAACTTTCTTCACCCCTATCATGACCTCATAGAGAAAGTAACACCTTCCCAGTTAGTTTATGCATGAAAGATTAATCGCGCATTTAGAGCTCCATAAAGATATAACCGTTCTATTTTAAAATTACTAGGACCAACTATTTGGAGGCCACCTCATGAACCACTTGTATTGATCTTCTCTACATCATTCGCTCTTCACTCAATGACTTCGTGCAAGAACAGGAGAATCATGGCCTGTGGCAAAATCCTAACCAACGCGCGGCTAGGCCTTCAATCGAGTACGCACTGCAGAGTGCCACGGCGACATGACGTCATTGGAGGTGTTGAAGTGATAAATGGAAGGAGGGAGCAGAGAAGGACTTTTTTTATGCAAGAGAGATAACATGGAGAAGTAAATGAGGAGAAGGGAAGTAGGACCCGCCAGAGAAGAGAGAAGAAAACAAGGGAACACAACGTTAAATGATTAAAAAAAGTTGAGACCCACAAAGTCTAAATTGTCAAGAAGTGCGTGCCCTTTTCTTTTCTCCCTTCACTTGACTCGGTCATAGATTCGCCCCTACAGTCCTCCATTTCCACTCGGTCTTCGACTTCGATTCGACGTGCTCGTCTTCACCCCATGTCTCTCTCCGTCTGCATTATGCGTCCTCATCATCATCCAAGTTGCTCGCCAGCGTGAGACGGAGCGGAGGGGAGAGACAAGCGCTCGTATTTGCTGATGCTCTAAGATTGGTTCCGCGCTTGAGATCTGGTCGGGCTGGGGCTTCTTCTGTGTAGATGGAAGTTGCTATTTTCAGCTGAGTAGGAGTGAGGAGGTGGTGGGAGAAATGGACAACTTTTTGAAGGAGAATTTTGGAGATGTGAAGGCGAAGAACTCGTCGAAAAGGGCGCTCCCGACGAGGAGAAAAGCGTGCTGGTTGATGAAGAATCGGAAACGGAGGTTCCGATTCACGGCCAGTCTGTCCAAGCGATCAGAAGCGGATGCTATTCGTCGCACTTTTAAGGTTGGTCTGTCACTGTTTTTGAGGAACTTGAGATCTTGCACTGACAAGAGAGAGAAGTGCCTTCTTTTCTTAATTCAAAGCCTCTGCAGTGCCTTTTTTATTTTCCTCTCTTTGATCTTTTTCATCCGCAAAGCAGGAGGTACACGATGATTCTCCTGTTCACCCTTTGAATAAAGAGGAAAGTTCAGATGGAGATGATCATGAGGTTAGTAAAGAAACGATTTCTTAAATCGGATTGATGTAGTTCTTGCGTCGTTTACCTGTCCAATTGCAAAAGAAAAGAGATCGTCTTGAAGCTTTCAAAGCCTTTGCAGTGCCCTTTTTGTTTTCCTCTCTTTGATCATTTTCATCTGCAAAGTGCAGGAGGTACACAAGGATTCTCCTGTTCGCCCTTTGAATAAAAAGGATAGTTCAGATGGAGATGATGAGAAGGTTAGCAAGGAAAGGATTTCTTAAATCAGGTCGATGTAGTTCTTGCAACGTTTGCCCGTGGAATGGCTGAAGAACAGAGATCATCTTGATGCTTTCAAAGGCTCTACAGTGCTCTTTTTATTTTCCTCTCTTTGATCTTTTTCGTTTGCAAAGTGCAGGAGGTACACAAGAATTCTCCTGTTCGCCCTTTGATTGAAGAGGATTGTTCAGATGGAGATGATGAGAAGGTTAATAGAAAAAATGATGTGGGGAACAGTTCCAGATGAAGGATCACCTCATGGGAAAAGTGCAAGCTATTGGGGAGTGGGTCATTTGGAATTGTCTATGATGGGACCACTAAGTAAGATTCCTTGCTTTTCTCTTTGCTAATTAGTATATTATTCTCGCTATAAGCATTTTATGGGGTAAGGTGCAATGGGTGTTCTCCCATAATGATGTTCATTTGAAGTCTCGATGGCCCTTGTGAGTGCTGCATTCTGTGGTTAGAATTAGGAACACCTGGGCTAATCATCTGTATGCAGTAGAACATGTTATCTTTTGGTTAATATAAGGCGCATTTAAACAGATTTATCCAATTGCTCAAAGTGCTTGATCTTCATATCTGCAATTGGATATGATTGGTATTATAACTATCGAAGACCATTCATGATTATCAAACACATTGATGAAGTAAAGATCTCGTATTTTAAAGAGATATGTGTATTGAAAGACTTAAACTTTGTCATGAAAGTGTAATTAAGTCCTAAAATTTACAAAAATTATAATCAAGTTCTAAGACTGGTCAAATTGGTTCAATCTAGTCTTTTTGTTAACTTTGTCCAATTTAACTAATGGAAAATGCTGACGTGTCTAATTTTATTACTCTATTAAGAGATGTGACGATGATGTGACGCCGACTAAGCGCCATGTTAAAAAAAATTAAAATTTAAAAATACAAACAAATTGGATTAAAAATAAAAAGGTAAAAAGTTTTATTAAAAAAAAAAAAAAACTCAAGCTGTGACCAAGCCTTGCTGGTGGCCGCTGCCACAGCCTCCGGGAAAAGTTAATGGAGGTTGCCCAAGCCTTCCTGAAGCCTGGCAAGGCCTTGGCAGCCCCCAATGAGTGCCTTGCCTAGGGTGTACAACCTTAGGTGAGGGTCGCGTCCTTTCCCAGATCTAGGCCAGCAAGCCCTTTTCGGGTGCTGCCAAGGCCTCACTTGGGACTAGTGAGGGTCTCCAGGTTTCAAGAAGGCCCAAGTGACCTCCACTGGCCCTTCCAATGGCCACCAATGAGGCTTGGCCACACCTTGAGCCTTCCTTTTTTTTTACTCAATTTTGTTTGTGTATTTTATTTTTAATATTTTCTGACATAGTGCTTGGTAGGCACCACATTATTGCCACGCATCTTAAGAAAGTAATAAAATAAGATATGTCAGCATTTTCAGTTAGCTAAACTGAACAAAGTTAACGGAAAGACTCGATTGAACCAATTTGACAAATTTTAAGACTTGATTATATTTTAGGATTTAATTACAATTTCGTGACAAGTTCTATGACTCTAGTGCAAATATCCATTTTGTAAAAATCACGTAAATTTAGTTGTTTTTTTTATTGAATAGCGTGTGATAAATCAGCGTGTAAGGGCAACATGCTTTAGAAACTGTTAGTTAATTGTAAATGCTAATGCCGAAAGCTAGGGAACTATATCTCAATGCTATTGATAAGAATAGCTCTTTTTCTTTCTTTTTTTCTTTATTTCGTCTGGAGTGCAAGAATTATTTTAACTATGTCTGGTTAAGGCATCATTCACGAGAGAATTGGCTTTTATGTTCTATTTCTCTCTCATGCTTCTTTGTTTTACAGTGATGGATTCTTTTTCGCCATAAATGAGGTTTATTTATTAGATCCAGGCAGCCAAGACGAGAAGAGTTTGTTGCAGCTTCAGCAGGTAACTGCTTGTTTCTTTTTGTGTCTTGTCAACTGGTCGTTAGACATGACTACTTGACTTACCTTTTTCTTATAAATGCCAAGCTGATGTGTACAGCAAAATTACTTATAAGATGCCGTATATACAACCATAAATCTGGTGTGAGTTCAATAGAATTTCTTTCGACTCATTCTTTCTAGTGATACTCTGCTTTCTTTTCAGAAAATTTCTATTTTAAGTCAGTTAGACCACGAGAACATAGTTCGATATCTCGGCTTAGACAAGGTGTCGTTCCTTCTTATTAAGTTGCCTTCTGCAGTATCTTTATTTAGGGGAACATGGCTGTGGTTGCAGCCACAATATAGCAGTAGCATCTTCATCACTGCATGTATTAACTGCAATTATCCTGGGAATAAGATCACAGCTGTTGCGGCTTTTTAGCAGTAACAGCCACTCATGACAGCAAGATGTTTTAGGTCTCCTTCCACCACAAGAAAAGTTCGTGATGAATTGACTATTACCCGAAATAATAATTATGAGTAAAGGAAATATGTGGAGCAGATGTCAGTTTATGGAGTCTCTCTCTGTCTCTCTCAATGAATGTAAATTATTTTTCCTCCCTTCTAAAGAGAGCCTGTCTTGAAATTAATCAACCCCTTTGTTTTGTAGTTGTGGCGAATTAGTTATCTTGCAAACTGAAGATTCGGATCAAACTCTCAGGACTAATAAAAAGGAGTCTGAGGCTTAGAGAAATGGCAGCCCCCTCAAATAAAACATAGAGTAGGGAAAGGATAAGAAAATGAAGTTATTTGATTGTTCATGTATCCTCTAATTGACCATCTGATGGACCACATGACTAACGTGTCCACCATTTCTCCCTCGTCAATGATTGGTCCATGCTATAACAACAATGGATTTCCTCCACAAGCTGGTTTTTCCCATCTATCCTAATCCAGTTTGTCCTTCAGTTCCACTCATTGTTATGCAACATCATATAGTTCTTAACCTCTACAAGTAGAAAAAACTAAAAATGGAATTGATCAACGTTCTTGCCTTATTTTTCCTTTTAAAATTCACAATATTGCTTTTATATTGTCATCTGATTTAAACTTTTACTAAATTAACGCCGATCAAGCAGATTCTCACTAAACACTGATCGGTTATTGAGGAGGTCCTCAAAACCAAAGTGCACTTAGGAAGCGTAACCAACTCAACAATGATTTATTGTCCCTGTCCGTCAAGGCCTTGCCTAGGGGCCTCTTGCCTTGTACACCTGATTGCTGTGGGAAGAGTGTTGTCATGATTTGATGATTAGATAGGCGTTATAAGAGGCTGACATCCACCATCATTAGGATAAAAAAAAAAGGTAAACATCACTGGTGTTTGTTTTGCTATCTGGTATGGTTGTCTATGTATCTGGTTAATATTATCCGAAATCGTTTGTTTATGGGGTTTCAATGGGCCTTATATACATATAGCCTTCTTCCAGTTTGTAGCCTAATCTTTTGGGATCTGACATAGATTGCGAATTGGGTTCTACCCCAATTTATTTTCTCACTCTACTCACTTTTCATCAATTCCGAGTGATGCCGTTTGTCCAGTTTGCACATGAGAGGGGTGTATCACACATCACTTGTCTATGTGGTTTCAATGTGCCCTACATACTTTTAGTCGTTCTCCACTTAATAGATTAAGTTTTTTGGTTGGATATTCTAACGTATATATTTTCTTTAATCTCTTCCAGGATGATAATAAGCTTTGCATATTCCTTGAGCTCATGACTAAAGGTTCACTTGCAACCCTTGATCACAAACATGAGTTGAGAGATTCCCAAGTCTCCAAATATACTAGGCAAATTTTAAATGGTTTAAAGTATCTTCATGACCGGAAAGTGGTACACAGGTATAAGAAAGATGCTTGACTTTGCATTAGTAGTTCTAACTAATTGGAGTGATTTACCCTTCTCATTTCTAATGGTAGGTTGATTTTGGTAAGAAAGAGATCATAGCCAAACAATGAGCACACTGAAATTTACATAATTTTTTTCGTGGCAAATTCCCTCGGTGCCTTTTGACTATACTTCTTTTCCTCATCCAATTACTTTTCTGGATTTAAGGGAGTTGTCAAATCTTTGAACCAAAATGTAGTGTTATGAGAATGTCGCGACCTCTTTTTTTTGGGCGCCCGCGATCGGGTACGGGCACCTGAGAAAGCTAATGGCTCGGCTGAATTAAATTATGCCTGGACTCTCCCAAGTCCACCAATTCACGACTTTTAATAGTCTAAGTTTTTAACCTACAAGTTGATTTTTAAAATGGAGTCGCCACTAATCAATTTGGGGTAGGTTGATTAGAAACTCAAGCGAAGTATCGGGAGAAATACTCGTTCCTGCGCAACCAGAGAAATTAGGATCAGGGACTTGATTACACTAGTTAATTACTAATGCCCTTTCGATACCTAATCTTGTTTAAATCTTGAGGCTTTTGGATGTTCGAGGGATTTTCCACGCATTTTGGATGTTCGAGGGGTTTTTCATGCATTTTTGGAGAAAAACATTTTTTGGGTCTTTTTCTATTTTTTGACATGAAATGGATTTTTTTGGACCTTTTTTGGTATTTTTGGAAAAATACAAGTCTTTTTGGCTTTTTCTGAATTTTTTGGCTTTTTTTTATGAATTTTTGGCTTTTTTTGGATTTTTGGCATTTTTTGGAAAATATGAAATATTTTTAATTTTTTTATTTTTCCGAAAATAAAGTATTTTTGTAGAAAAAATTATTTTTGATTTTTTTCAATTTTTTGGAAAATAAAACATTTTTCAACATTTTTTAAATATTTTCTGGATTTTCTGGAAATTAAAATTTTTAATATTTTTCGAAAATAAATTATTTTTTATTTTTTTGAAATAAATTATTTATTATTTATTATTTATTTTAAAATATTATAAAAACTGACCCGGGTCGGATCCGCGGGTTGGGTCCGACCCGGGCTGGCGATCCGAACGAGGACGGGCTTGCAACGCGGGTCCGACTCAGATTTTTTGTCCTTTTTTTTTATAATTAAATTGAAACGACATTGTGGCCCAAGAGCCCTTTTCGAAAAGAACCGGGCCGACCCCCTGACCCGGTTCGGCGAAACCTTACCCGACTCGTCGACTTGGATTTCCGCCGCCCAAAAACCGCGGAAACCCTACCCGACTCGTCGACCTGGCTCCGATTCGACGACCCGAAAAATCGCAAGCCCTAGGGTTTGCGAATCCGCGGCGCCGAGGGAGGAAAACCGAGGCATTACGGCGGCGATGGCGGCGGCGACGGTGACAAACTACCTATGGGGACGGCGAGGACGAGCGACAACGCGGTTGCATTGGTGTGGTTGGTGGCGACATGGTCTGAGAGGGGGAATGCGATGGCGATAACGCGATTGGCGGCGGTGACGATTACTGTTACCTGTCCGTGACGGGGTGGCAAACGGTGGTGGTGACAGGGCAACTCAGCTTCCCGATCTGGCGCGATGTTAGCGGATCGATCACGGCAACGGCTTCGCGGGTGGGGCACGACAACAAGCCTTCGAAGCAATGGCGTCGGGACTTGGTCGAGGCGAACGGCTGCGGCACGGCGTCCGGTGGCAACAACAGCAGCAAAAAAGAACCAGATCTGAGGCGCAGATCTCGGCCGGATCTTCCTCGGCCTTGATCTTCTCTCACTCAGGCCAAATCCGAGCCTCCACCGGCCGGATCTGACCTTCTCGAAGTCGCTTGTGGCCGGCCTTCCCCGAAGTCTCTCGGTGGAAGGTGGGCTAAGCTCACGACTCAAGTTCTCTCCCACGCTCGCCCTTCAATCCTTCCCAATGCCTCTCAGTGAAGGATCTCCGAGCTTACCACGCCCTTCGACGATGCTTGCGGCCACTTATTTATAGGTGAAGAAATCCGATCGACGAAGGGCCTCGGCCGCCGGCATTCGGATTGCCCATCAGTTCCGCTCAGCTGAACAGGTGTCCCATTGAGCTTTCCAGTGAAGCTTGCTCAACATTAATGGTGGCTGCGATCTTATCCCCTTCGGCTGACGTCGCCCTACACTCCTCGGCTGTAGGCCGTCCTTCGCGCGTTGGCCTCCCTCGCGCACGAGTTGCAGCGGCGAAGGAAAGGGAAGAAGGAAGAGGAAGAGAGAAAGGGGCTGGGCCGGGGGTGAAGGAAAATGGGCCGTAGGGGCCACACGGAGGGAGAAGAAAAGGAGAAAAAATGGGCTGGGCTTTTGCTTTGCTGTTTTTTTTTGCTTTGTTTATTAATTATCTTATTTATCCGAAATAAAAATTTAATTAGTAAAATAAAACTAAATAAAATTAAGGTGTTAACAGTTGCCCCTCTTTGAAGGTGAGCTCGCAGAGGTTGCATTCAAAGACAGACTGATGCCTCAATTTTATCCATGCATGCGTAACAAATTATATTTTATTTGGCACCTATTATTCTATGCAGAAAAAGAGCAATATAACTTTACATATACTAAGACAAATAAGAAGATACATGTAGTTACTTACCGAGAGTAAGTGAGATAGGGTCTAAACCCCGAGTTTTGGCAAGTATTAAGGCGTCATCTTACCTGGTGATATGAGGAGGTTGCTTTTACAGGACTTGAACCATTCTTCGGTTGCCTGTTTAAAATAATCAATAATTTATCTAGGACCCGAACCTTTCTTCGGTCGCCTTGACGGGAAATTGCTTTTCCGGGACCTGAACCATTCTTCGGTCGCCTGTAAGAGCAATAAGTGATTTGCCTCGGACCCGAACCTTTCTTCGATCGCCGTGATGGTAAAATGCTTTTCTAGGGCCCGAACCATTCTTCGGTTGCCTATTAGAGCAATAAGTGATTTGCCTCGGACCCGAACCTTTCTTCGATCGCCGTGATGGTAAAATGCTTTTCCAAGGCCGAACCATTCTTCAGTCGCCTATTAGAGCAGTAAGTGGTTTGTCTCGGATCCGAACCTTTCTTCGGTCGCCATGACAGGGAATTGCCCTTCCAGGACCCGAACCTTTCTTCGGTTGCCTGTTAGAGCAATAAGTTGTTTTGTCTAGGAACCGAACCTTTCTTCGGTCGCCTTGATGGGGAATTGCTTTTCCAGGACCTGAACTTTTCTTCGGTCACCTGTTAGAGTAATAAGTTGGTTTTGTCTAGGACTCGAACCTTTCTTCGGTCGCCTTGACGGGGAATTGCTTTTCCAGGACCCAAGCCTTTCTTCGATCGCCTATTAGAGAAATAAGTTGGTTTGTTTCGGACCCGAACCTTTCTTCGGTCGCCGTGACAGGAGATGCGCCAACCTTTCTTAGGGCATCTGTTTGTTGGGGGTGCCTAACCTCAATCAAGGACACCGATTGGTACCCGACCTTTCTCGGGAGATGCGCTGATCTTTATCAGGGCATCGATTTGTTAGGCGTTTGACTTCTATCAAAGACACTAGTTGGGACCCGACCTTTGTCGGGAGATGCGCCAACCTTTCTCAGGGCATCGATTTGTGGGGTGTCTGACTCCTATCGAAGACACCAATTGGAACCCGACCTTTCTCAAGGCATCGATTTGCGTGGTGTCTGACTTTTATCGAAGACACCAGTTGGAACCCTACCTTTCTTGGGAGGATGCGCCGACCTTTCTCAGGGCATCAATTCTGGAAGATGCCTGGACATTCACAGGCATATCAAAGAGTACCTAGATATTCACAAGTACTATTCTGAAGGATATTTAGGCCTTTACATTCGTCAAAAGGGGCATTTGATTGATCATAAGCATAAACTCTTGGAGGATACCTGAATGTTTGCAGACATTAAAGGAATACCTGATTGCTTGCGGGTATAGAAAGAGTACTTAAATGATCACAAGTACAAACTCTTGAAGGATACCTAGCATTCACAGGTATTGAAGGAGTACCTGATTGCTTGCAAGTGTTGAAAGAGTACTTGGATAATTACAAGTATAAATTCTTGAGGGATACTTAGACATTCACAAGTATCGAAGGGGTACTTGATAATTGAAAATACTGAGAACATACCTTGGATATTTGTGAAGGTGTCCCACCTCCTGACAATTGGGAAATATCGAGGGCATACTTGGGATATTCGTGAAGGTCTCTCACCTCCTAGTAATGAGAATATTGAGGATGGATCTCGCATATTCGTGAAGGTCTCTCACCTCCTGGTAGTTGGAATATCGAGGACGTGCCTCATATATTCGTGAAGGTCTCTCACCTCTTGGTAATTGGGAATATTGAGGACGTGCCTCGCATATTCATGAAGGTCTCTCACCTCTTGGTAAATGGGAATACCGAGGGCGAACCTGAGATATTCGTGAAGGTCTCACCTCCTGGTAATTGGGAATATCGAGGGCGTACCTGAGATATTCATGAAGGTCTCTCACCTCCTGGTAATTGGGAATATCGAGGATGTACCTGAGATATTCTTGAAGGTCTCTCACCTCCTGGTAATTGGGAATATTGAGGATGTGCCTCGTATATTCATGAAAGTCTCTCACCTCCTGGTAATTGGGAATATCGAGGACGTACCTTGGATATTCATGAAGGTCTCTCACCTCCTGATAATTGGGAATATTGAGGACGTACCTGGGATATTCATGTGGAAATATTGAGGATGGGTCTTGCATATACGTGAAGGTCTCTCACCTCCTGGTAGTTGGAATATCGAGGACGTGCCTCATATATTTGTGAAGGTCTCTCACCTCTTGGTAGTGGGAATATCGAAGGCGTGCCCCGCATATTTGTGAAGGTCTCTCACCTCCTAGTAATGGGAATATCAAGGACATGCCCCACACATTCATGAAGGTTTCTCACCTCCTAGTAACATAATCTTGAATGTAGCACGAGACTTACTTGGATGGTTGCAGGCACTCAAAAGGGCTGGAACACCTGGGTAGCCACAGGTGTACAAAGTAATGGAATACTTGGATGAACACGAGTACTTAATGATATGATTTGAGACCACTCAATTGGTCCAAGTGTGAGAAAGCATACTTGGGTAGGCTTAGGCACACAAAGCAGTGAAATGCTTGAACAACTGCTATTATTTGGGGACAACTCGGGCAAGTTGAGTGTCATAAAAAGGAAATACCTGGACAACGGTGGGTTCTTGACGATATGGGGATACCTAAACAGCAGTAGGTATTCAACAATAAAGGGATACTTGGTCAATCACAAGCATTAATACTCTAAGGACATCTCGAACAGGTCGAGTGTCAGGAAAATGGAGTATCCGAATGGTAGCTGGTACTCAAAGACAATGGGATGCTAAAATAGTTGCAAACATCCAAACTCAAGGGACGACTCGAATAGGTCAAGTGTCAACAGAGGGAGCACCCAGCAAGTGGTGGATACTAAAAAACAAGGGGGATACCTGGATAGTCGCAAATATTAATACTCTGGGGACAACTCGAATAGATCCAGTGTCAGGAAAATGGAGTATTTGAACGATGGCCGGTACTCAAAGACAAGGGGATACTTAGACAGTAGCAAGCACCCAAACTCAAGGGACGACTCAAATAGGTCAAGTGTTAATAAGAGAGTACCTGGACAGTAATAGGTACTTTAAGACAAATGGGGGATAGAGATATGCTTACCTAGCAATATCTCTGATCTCTGAGAGTATGTCTGCTATTTGCACAATATGCACACATGATTGTATATACTGTAAATTCATAAATTCAAATGTGATTTATGCATGGCAATCTTGTTAGTTTTGTATCATTCGAATTCCACTGGGGAAGATTTTGAAAGACAACATTTATTCAGAATATAGATGCTTTGAGCATGCCAGATGAGGGACTTTCAGTCTGAAAGGACTTTTCACTCACTCTCATGGAGAATGCTATCTTGACCATTGATGCAGGATTTATAAGGACCATACTATCTCACTGTCATCATGTCAACAAGGGTCCGAGTATTCTCGCAAACGGTACGACTTTACCAATGTGAGAGGTGTTTGTTGAAACTATGATGAAGTCTTGGTCAATGGCTCATCAAAAGGGACCATCAAAGTTGAAGCCGATGGGCAAAAATGCTGCACAATCATCTCCAGGTTTATAAGTCAAGAACCCTACGAAAAGAGATAGAGTAATTTTGCTCGTACTTCTTCGACCGATGCTTATATACACATGAAATCTTACGTTAATTGAAGCGCCCCTAGTTTGAAGAGGCTTTTACAATGAGAATGTGACGTAGACTCGGCTCACATGTAAGAGGGTGAGAGTTGGTGACTGTTTTGGCATTTGTCACTAGTCTTTCTTGTCAGATGAAGGTTCTATAGGCCACAACAACAACTTTTCTTGGTTGTATTTTTGACCGGGGGGCATTGGCCTTACTTTTACCAAGCACACTACTTTTTTATGCCCCTATTTTATTCCAGTTCTTCCTTCATGGGCATTGACCTTGCTTTTACTAGGTATACTGCTTTTTTATACTCCTATTTTGTCCTTGTTGCTTGAGAGCTGATCTTGACAGGTTCAAGCAAACGCCATTGTTAGACTATTGAGTCTTTATCTTTTGCCGGCGCTTCTGATTATGTTGCTCAAATGGTAGTAGCTTCTGCTTTGCCTCCATGTGAGAGTGAATTTATAGACTCAATTGAGTTGTACAATGGATACAAGTGTGTAAAGAAAGAATTGCTCTTCATGACTCTAGGGCATTTAAATTAATGCGAGTGTTCATATGCAATAAAGACACTCAAAGATTGATGCAAGTGCAAGCAAGAAAATTTATATCTCTCTTCTTACCTTGTGATGTTGTTTTGCCTCCGCTCTGCCCCAATGTGGGGTGGTTCTTGACGGGGATATGAGAGAAGTCTCACCAGTGTAAGGAGCTCAAAGGGGCGAGCAATGAAATGCCTCTCACTATTTTGGTTATCATACCATTCGCGGGAGAACTCTTTACCCTGCAGTGATGGATCTTCTGCACTCATCTCACAAGTGTATAGATAGGGGACTGTGTATAGGATATGGCTTGCCTTTCGTCATTTTGACGCGCCCCATCCAGCATGCTCGATTAATCTTGTATTCTTCAATTAGCTGTCTATTTTAATAATTCTCAATGGAATCAGTGATTTAGACAGATAAAATCATCATGCAAAATCCATTTGGAAAAGTTATGTAGTATTTTAAATGTGATGGAATTTGTACTCTCAAAACAAATGAATGGTTTGGGCTCAAAAAGACCTTCTTTGTAGCTTTAAGGGTCAACAAAATAGTATTGATAAATTTTGAACATCAAAAGGGTTATTCACAAAGGGGTGTTGATGGTTGTCCCTATTGATTAGGGATATGACACATGAATGATCAGCCAAAGATTAGGAAATTGATCGGCCATCTCTGCTTTTGCCCCTGTAGAAGAGAAGATGTACAAGTAGATTAATTAGTCTGGCCAAAATCAAATATCAGTTGAGGCCTGAAGATTTTCTGTCATTTGCTTTGATGATTACTCAAGACGCCATTTCATTTAGGAGAGTTTGTCATGCCTTTCATTGATTTATTATCCTTGTTTTTGATAGTCAAGTGATCATGCAACAAGACATGCTTTTCCTTGATTTGTTATCCTTGCTTTTGATAGTCAGGTGATCTTGCAACAAACAAGAGGGAATGTGTTAGTCATGAACTCTTTCAAGAGTCGAACAACTGGAATCGATACAACTTTACCCTTCACTGGTTTGTAGATGATTAGGTGAACCTAAAGTGAGAGGGGGACACGAAGTCCTATGTCCCTTGCTTCGTTAGGTCAATTATTCCTTGTATTGGCTCCTGGATGACACGTCCTTTTACACGAAGCCAGGTGAATTTGGTGTGGGTCATTTCCATGTACTAGCTTGGCCAATATTGATTTGCCAAACCTAACCATTAAATTTGGCTCTTGAATCCTGATACTTCCTGCCAATAGGGGGAATATGTCAAAAGTGAATTCAAATAGGGGGAGTATTGGAAACGATACCAAATTACTCTTCTCCAAAGTTTGTATTTGCTGACTCCTAGGGATATTTGAATATTAATGACAACCTTTTTGTCTCGGTACAGTTTGAGATTTCTTTCGATTGGCCCTCCTCACATATGGCCATGTATGCATGATTGATGGTTGTTGATTTATCTTCAATGTCTTCCTTGTGTGGAATTTTCTTATGTCTTTGACTATATGACCATTAACAGCATTGAGCGAAGTCATGTACTTCAAGCTTCTATGGAATCTGAGATTGATAATCAAAACCTCCAATTCTCTGATGACAATTACTTCTCGCGAGAGCATGCGTCTGAATAGGAAGTCAGGTCTCTATGTCCTCATTTTGAATAAGGGCTAGAGACCGCTTCAACTGTCTGGATTTCTTCCCCGTTGACAGTAGCCAATTCAAAAAAAGAGAAAAGATCCCTTCCTTGTGCTTCTGGGTTTGTCGAAGCTGGAAGTCATGTTGATGAAACCATAGCGTCTAGTTGCTCAGGCACATTGTGGGGAAAGGATATTGCTCTAGCTTGTAAAGGAGTTGGGCAGGAACGAGGTGGAGTGCACAGAGCTCTTAGGGATGGCTTGATTTTTAACTGTATGCATGTACCTATTACGTCTTATCTTCCTTTCCCTGTAAATAGAAAAGAGAGGACATCATTTCTAAATTATATTCAGACAATAAGACTTACCCTCTTTTGGTGTAGGATGATTCTTTCTATTTGCCCCTGTTTTCTTGGCAAGGTGTCTTTGAATTGGGCGAGTTCACCTGATGTGCTTGCTTCAAATGTCCCCTGTCACACTAAGTCAAAGGGGACATGAATGATCTTCTGAGACACGAAGTAAGTGAAGTTAGAAAGACAAACGTGCTTAAATTTATCTTGTTTTGACAAAAGCTTTTGAGTGATGAAATATTTTTTTTTTATTTTCAAAATACGTCTTCAGGGGAGAAAAAGCATGAGGAAGCCCAGCCTTCAGTATTCTCCTTGGATGATATTTTCTTTTCATGGTTGGATAACATCACTGGGCTAGTTTGGAGTATTGCCTCATGTTCTTAAAACAAAATATTAGAACTGTACAATAGAGTACTTGGAATGGAAAATACAACAGTAGCACACTAGACAAGATAAGAAATATGAAATTATAAAAACAAGTAAAACCCATGAAAACTCCTATGTAAAGGAGTGCTTTGATAGTGTTGGTTCTG
Organism: Eucalyptus camaldulensis; assembly: GCA_019915185.1. NCBI lineage: Eukaryota > Viridiplantae > Streptophyta > Magnoliopsida > Myrtales > Myrtaceae > Eucalyptus > Eucalyptus camaldulensis. The sequence continues at coordinate 12,301,431 of JAHSVA010000001.1, forward strand.
AAATTAAGCGCCTTTGAGTTCCTCGCCTCCAGTAGACTCCAGTAGACTTTCTTGAAAGGCTTGAGTTGTGAATGACATCAGGCCATAGTACCGACTCATTTCAGCATAGAGGTACTGCAAGTGGGCCACGAGGCAAGTCGTGCCGTTATACTTGTGGAGATTAGGTATCCACATTTCTCCAGGGGTCGTGATCCTATGAGTGCAAGACGGGCTTGATGTATCTTGGTTAGGCCACTGGTTTTCCCACTGCATATTCGTTGTAGTGGTGAATTTTTCTGTTTCAGGAAAGTTGGATTCTACCAAGATTACCCCATTGCTTTCTTCTTGGTCAAAATTTCTGAATGAGGATGAAGTATTGAAGCTATCCTCATGGTCAGACGACGAGCTTAGTACTTCGTTAGGATCGTAGCGGATAAAGACGTACGCTTCCTTTTCTGACGGACCTTCATCCCCGGATGAGAGTATGAAACAGTTATACGATGAATCATCAGTTTCATTGTCGAAATAACGCTGGAAGTCCTTGGGATTGTATTCTAGGGCCGGGAAGTCTTCAAGGTTGTACTCTAGAGGATGGTGGCCTTCAAAGATGTATTCTTGGGAATGCTCGAAGCTTTGGTGCGGTGGCTCATCGGTAGATGCTGAATCGATCTGCTTAGGCTTTCTTTTCTTGGCTTTTGGTCTAGACCTTTTGAGTAAGGCCCTTCGTTTTGCTAACTTGATTCTGTCAAGAGAAGTGAGAGACATTAGAGTTTCACTGTTTGATTCACTTTTTAGGTTGATAGGGGTTGGTATTCTTTAGACCCTAGCTCTTGGAGTAAGCTTGGGGAGTTGTCCAGTTGTGCCCCGCTCTTGAACAGGCTCTGAGTCTATGATCTCGTACAAAGACTCATTGCCTTTCCTAGTGGGAAATTTTCCAGTAATAGGATGTTGCTCAGCTGCCCATTTATTATGCAAGGCTTCATTGACACGTTTCTCTCCTATCTCAGCAACTAACAACTCCTCATGCTCCGTGATCATCGACTCTTCGTAGGGCAAGGTGATGTCAGGGGTGATGTCAATATTGTACTCTTGGTAAAAACATGAATTAGTTCCCTCTAAGTTTTAAGGAGACTAATCTTCCTGACAATGTATCATCGCAAGGCAAGGTCAGTCAAGTTTGATTGGTACGATTGAATCATCCTTCGGACCAGGTAAGCCTACAAGTAGATCTCTGGGCAGGAGGTATCAGCATACCTTTCGCATTCAGGTGCTTTGAGCTCTTCAAGGATTTCAATTCTGGCATAATTGGAAAGGTCCATGGGATTCCGCCCCTACAGCTGGTTTAACTTTTTCATGATCCTTTCAAACTGTTTATGGTACTGGCTATTTTCTAGCAAATATGTGGGTGTCATGATGGTGTTTAAGGCAATTGCAGAGTCAGGCTCAACTTGAGTAGATTTCATTTGTCTTGAGAGTTGTTGAAGGACAATGGACATCTGTCATATGCCGTCTTCAATGTTACTGAGGCGATTTTGTACATCATTTTGATCGGGCCCTAGTGCATAAGGCCATTCACGAGCTATTGGTGGCTGGCGATTCATAACTACCTGTTCGTTGCGAAAACAATGAATGAGCACGAAAGTAAACAGAGATTGACCCATGGCAATGGTCTAATTACTTTTTATTTATCAAAAGAGGATTTTATAGACCGCAAAATTTTGACATCTGAAACTTGAATTTGAAATGACAAAATGAAATACTAGACATTAAACAAAAATCCCTAAACAATGGGACAAAACTTTCACAAGATTAACACTAAATGGCACATGATTCCCAATTTATATGCGACGGGGAGCCTTGTTCTTGCGAGGATGCCCGCTTCCTTGGGCTAGCTCTGAGGTGTGCATCTAGTCCATTCCCAAATCCTTCTCCATGAGCTCTGCTTGTTCGTGTGGGCTGCTCTCTCTGATTGAGCGAGGGACTGATGGCTTCCACCTTGTCGGGATGTGATGATTGTGGATGTAAGCCGTAGAGGTGTGGTGGGCTTTTTCTTCTCCCTCAAGCCCTTCAGGTACCACGATCCTTTTGCGATGGCACTTGTCCCAAGTTTCTTCAACGATAGAAATTTTGACCGCATAGTCACGACTTGTGTTGAAAAGAATTGGAGGAATTCTCCTCCTGGAATGCGGTGGAATCTCTTGAAGGGCTCCAAATTTTCGTGCCACCCAATATGGGTAATAGGGAACAACGCTAGTGCAGCTAAGCAGCGGAATTGGGTGGGTGCGTTTGTAAGCAAAGCGGGCCCTCTTTTCATGAAACCAACCAGCACACCATTGGAATGCCTCAGGAGTTGGGTTTCTTAGGAAGTCAACCAAATTTAAACAGTTTTGATTGGGAATATATGGTCCTAAAACCATCAATTTTTGTAATGGATTTTCGAAAGCATTTGTTTCAGACGATCGCATGAAGTCTTGGAATTCGCTTAGGTGAGAAAAGAACCAAACTTGTAAAATTTCAAGAGAGACCCGCATGATTTTCTCCGTGTTATCTTTAAAACGATTAAATGACAAGAATGTTTCAGTTAAAATCATGTTGACATAATTTCCCCCCCTCAAGATCTTATCAACTATCCATGCCATCTTAGGACTCATGGCATTTGTTCGATGAGGGAAAATGATGAGTCCGAAAAACGTCAGGAGGAAAATCTCACTTTTTTGGGTCATAGGCTCATTTTGAAAACAAGCATTCATAAATTCAAATGGGCAGGTATTATGGTTGTTTTCAAGAATTTGTGTCATAATATGGACTTCAGTTCTTAAAAGTCGCGCCAACCCACGCAATGGGATGATGCCTGTTGATGGCCTGACAAGCTTTTTCTCAAGAGGCATTCCAGTGATGATGTTGTATTCCTCCAGGGTTGGGGTTAGCTCAAACCTACCAAATATAAAAGTAAGTATCCTCGGGCATCAAAAATGTGCCATGATTTGTATGACTTCGGGACGAACAGTGATTTGGATCAGCGATAGGAGATGACCGAGTTTGGCCTTCACGCGCTCTTGGGCAAACTGATCCAATTGACCCCACCATCTAAAGAGCTCCACCTTGGGAGTAGGAATGAACTGGATATCATCTTTCCCCATCGCATATAAATTGGGACTTGAAAAGCTTATCCTAAATTGCCATGGGCCAAATAAAAAGACTAAGTAAAAGTAAAGAAATCACTTTGCTTTTAAATAAAATGACAAACACAAAGATATGCACATGAAATGTGTGGCTCGATTTCTAACTCAGAAGGCTTGTTAAAATTAAAAAGGTATCCGCCCGTCGCAGTCTCGCGTTAGCAGTATACCCTCTTAACCTCGATTAAGAAATTCGGGGAAAAAAAAAAGGCAACCTCTACATCGCAGTCTCGCGTTCGAGGTCGTATCTTTCTTAACACCATCCTAAATATCCTATGGCGGCCCAAGCCCGCCGGCCGAGTTATGTGTGCCATGTGTAGTGTTTAAAACAGTAAAACATGCACAACAGTTTATAATTACAAGATAATCTATTTTAAACAAAATTAAAATAAATTTCTAAACTATTGACCTGCATAAAGAAAAAATAAAAACAAGTCAGTAAAGAATTTAAACAAGACAAAAATGGCCTAAGCCCTCAAATTAGTCTCCAGTGGAGTCACCAAGCTGTCGCGACCTCTTTTTTTAAGGTGCTCGTGATTGGGTACGAGCGCCTAAGAAGGCTAATGGCTCGGCTGAATTTAATTATGCCCGGACTCTCTCAAGTCCACCAATTTACGACTTTAATAGTCTAAGTTTTTAACCTGCAAGTTGATTTTTAAAATGGAGTCGCCACTAATCAATTTGGGGTAGGTTGATTAGAAACCCAAGCGAAGTATTAGGAGAAATACTTGCTCCTACACAACCAGAGAAATTAGGATCGGGGACTTGATTACACTAGTTAATCACTAATGCCCTTTCGGTACCTAATCTTGTTTAAACCTTGAGGCTTTTTGGATGTTCGAGAGATTTTCCACACATTTTGGTTGTTCGAGGGGTTTTCCATGCATTTTTGGAGAAAAACATTTTTTGGGTCTTTTTCTATTTTTTGACATGAAAGGGATTTTTTTGGACCTTTTTTGGTATTTTTGGAAAAATACAAGTCTTTTTGGCTTTTTCTGATTTTTTTGGCTTTTTCATGAATTTTTGGCTTTTTTTGGATTTTTGGCATTTTTTGGAAAATATGAAATATTTTTTTTTATTTTCGGAAAATAAAATATTTTTTAATATTTTTCAAAATATTTTTGGAGAATAAATTATTTTTGATTTGTCTCGATTTTTTTTAGAAAATAAAACATTTTTTAATATTTTTCGAAAATAAATTATTTTTTGATTTTTTAAAAATAAATTATTTATTATTTATTTTAAAATATTATAAAAACTAACCCAGGTCGGATTCGCAGGTTGGGTCCGACCCGGGCTAGCGATTCGAACGAGGAAGGGCCTGCAACGCGGGCCCAACTCGGACTTTTTGTCTGTTTTTTTTTAATTAAATTGAAACGACGTCGTGGCCCAAGAGCCTGTTTTCGAAAAGAACCGAGCCGACCCGCCGACCCGATTCGGCGAAACCCTACCTGACTCGTCGACCCAGATTTCCGCCGCACAAAAACCGCGGAAATCCTACCCGACTCGTTGACCCGGCTCTGACTCCATGACCCGGTTTCCAACCTCCCTTGGCCTCGCGAAACCCTACCCGACTCGTCAACCCGACTCCAATTCGACAACCCGGAAAATCGCAAAACCTAGGGTTTGCGAATCCGCGGCGCCGAGGGAGGAAAACCGAGGCATTACGGCGGCGACGGCGGCGGCGACGGTGACAAATCGCCTACGGGGACGGCCAGGACGAGCGACAACGCAGTTGCGTTGGTGTGGTTGGTGACGACATGGTCCGAGAGGGGGAATGCGACGGCGATAACGCGATTGGCGGCGGTGACGGTTACTGTTACCTATCCGTGACGGGGTGGCAAACGGTGGTGGTGACAGGGCAACTCAACTTCTCGATCTGGCGCGGCGTCGACGGATCGATCATGACAACGGCTTCGTGGGTGGGGCACGACAACAAGCCTTTGAAGCAACAGCGTCGGGACTTGGTCGAGGCGAACGGCTGTGGCACGGCGTCCGGCGGCAACAACAGCAGCAAAAAAGAACCAGATCTGAGGCGCAGATCTCGGCCGGACCTTCCTCGACCTCGATCTTCTCTCACTCAGGCCAGATCCGAGCCTCCGCCAGCCGGATCTAACCTTCTCAAAGTCGCTTGCAGTCGGTCTTCCCTAAAGTCTCTCGGTGGAAGGTGGGCTAAGCTCGCGACTCAAGTTCTCTCCCGCGCTCGCCCTTCAATCCTTCCCGATGTCTCTCAGTGAAGGATCTCCGAGCTTGCCACGCCCTCCGACGATGCTTGCGGCCACCTATTTATAGGCAAAGAAATCCAGTCGACGAAGGGCCTCGGCCGCCGGCATCTGACTTGCCCGTCAGTTCCACTCGGCTGAACCGGTGTCCCATCGAGCTTTCCAGCGAAGCTCACTCAACATTAATGGCACCTGCGATCTTATCCCTTCCGGCCGACATCGCCGTATACTCCTCGGCCGTAGGCTGTCCTTCGCGCGTCGGCCTCCCTTGCGCGCATGAGTTGCAACGGCGAAGGAAAGGGAAGGAAGAAGAAGAAGAGAGAAAGGGGCCAGGCCGGGGGTGAAGGAAAATAGGCCGTAGGGGCCACGTGGAGGGAGAAGAAAAGGAGAAAAAATGGGCTGGGCTTTTGCTCTTCTTTTTTTTTTTTTTTTTTGCTTTGTTTATTAATTATCTTATTTATCCGAAATAAAAATTTAATTAGTAAAATAAAACTAAATAAAATTAAGGCATCAACAGAGAAGTAGATTTCTTGTGATAGTCAGCAAACAACAAAGTAACAATATGAGCTTTTACAACAACGTTTACCATTGACAAGATTATTTTACAATCTGAATGCTCCAAGTTGTTTTTATATTTTACGCACAACTATGGTGTTTTCTCATGCTTCCAGTTCCTTCATTCTGTAGGGACATTAAATGTGCTAACATATTGGTTGATGCGAGTGGACTTGTGAAACTTGCAGACTTTGGACTGGCAAAGGTATGTCTCATCAGTGAAAGTGAACTCTCTCACGCGAGAGCAACAAAGAAACATGCACAATACGCACACATGCACAAAGCACGTGTGAGAGCAACAAAAGATGCATGTGAAAATACATACGCATGCAGGAATATTGCGGGCATTGAAACTGTGCAGCACCCGTACAAAATGGATGAGCGCGTGACAAACACACGTATAGATATGTGTTGTCCTTACTTTTCGAAAATGACATCAACTTTCTGTGTTTCTTCATACAGGCCACCGAAATGAATGCTGCTAAAACCTGGGCAGGAAGTTATTTTTGGATGGCACCTGAGGTTTGCACCCTCTGCTGCCATTTTTTTTTAATATAATATCATTAAGCTGTAGTAGGCGGATATCTTTTCCATATTTTGGCTTCTTTGCAGGTTGTCAATCCAAAGTTAATAAGCTCTCGGCCAAAAAGAAGCTATGGGTTGGAAGTTGATATTTGGAGCCTAGGTTGCACTGTTTTAGAGATGTTAACACGCCAGCATCCATATCCTAAATTAGAGATAGTATGTAATTGAGTAACCTTCTTTTTATGTTACATCTCTTCGAGAACCCTGTTATGCCAGAATTACTAACTAGTCGCAACTTTTTTTTGTTATTGCTACTTATTATCTGAGCTAAGCTGAGTGCATGTTTTGACGAGTCCATTAGGCTGTCATTCTGAGAAAATAAAATGAGTAAGAGCACTATGTAGAAAAGACAGGACAGAGAATTATTGACGTTTATCAGAGTATGGTCGTGTCTAGGGATATGCATAGTATTTATGGCCGACAGTTGATTGAGATCCTGGTGCAAATGTTTATCTAACATGGTATGAAAACTCAGTTGAATATCTAAAATTTTGACTTTCTCTTTTAAGCCATTTGGCATTGTTGTCTAATTCTTTTCATTACTACTACAAGTGTACACTGAGTGTATGGTGGCATGCGTTTAGATAATCGCATATTGTATGTATGTAATATAGATGTTGGGTACACGGATAACCCCACCATTCATTCTCAAGAATCTTCCATCTTCTCCTTCACTGTCACGTGGTACTTGAGCAGCCAAGAGAGATTCAAATCCTAATATTGTTATCGACATCTCTGCTCCAGTTCTGGGAGCAGCACTGACATTGATTGCTTTGTGTTTCCTTCTGCGTCCTTTAATCGTATGGTTGTCCTCTGATCCGTCACTCGCCATTATCAGCCTCGGTGATTCCCTCATTGATTTTGAGTGTTGATTCTCTGCTGCTCTTCTCTGAATCAACCATTGACCTGGATGGTTGTCTTCTTTGCTAGGGTTAGTTACTTTGGATATGGAAGTTAGGTACTTTTCAATTTGGCTGGTAACTTCTGAATATTATGACAATTTTCATGTTCTAATGCCAAGTTGTCAACTTCTTCATACACGTAGTACATTTTCCAGTGGCGATGGTAATTACTGGATCTAATCAGTAAATCACCTCCTGATGTCATCCCTTTTTAGGGCATGACAGCATAGAAACGCCCTTGTTGACAGAATAGCTGCCACTGAAGTTTGGATTGCTCTGGTCTTGTGAGTGAACTGTGAATGCTGCACTGTTTTGTGCTTACCTTAGGATTTTATTTATTACAAAAGGGGAATGAACATGCAACTAACGCCCCCTTTCTTCTACTTTTTTGTTAAATTTAGGATACCTTAGAATTTAGAGCAAAAATAATAGTTACTTATGTTTCATTGGGTGTAGTTGGAAAACATTCACATTGTTGGTCCCTGTGAACTGTTACATATCATCCATGTCTCTTACTCTGCAATAACTGTGATTCCAGAATGATCAAGACATATGATTGCCTGAAGCATGATGCGCTTGGACTTGCCTACAGATCTTATTGATTTATCCAGCTGTCATATGTTAGTTCCTTCTGGATTTAATATTAACACTAGCCTCTGCTACGTTTTCTTTCTTATCATGGCAGCAGCAAGCATTGTTCAAAATTGGCAGTGGTAAACGTCCTCCAGTTCCCCGATCTTTATCAAGCGATGCTCAAGACTTCATCCTCAAATGCTTGACAATAAACCCGAAGGATCGGCCTTCTGCAACGAAGTTGCTACACCATCCCTTCGTGAGGAAGCCACCTACTACCCGTGCTTTTGCCTCATCTCTCTTCAACGATAATAGTCACAATGCTCTGCCAGGTCATCCCTTTTTCGTTTGTTATTTAGTTGTTGGATTGTTAGTGGGAGTATTCTTCTTTTGGGTTTATGGGAAGATACCTTCATCAACTTGCCATATTTCTTCTGTTTACTCCAAAAAAATTTTAATTGGAGGAAACCGTCCATATATTTATAGCGTCTATGGTCCATTTCCCAATTCCCTAATGAACTAGTTAGGTTCTTTTCTCCATAAGTTCTAATTAGTGCACCAGATCGTCCTGAAACTTTTAATTGAGTGAATTACCCATAGTGGTTAATATGTAAGCCATAGGTTAATTTGTGTTTCCCTGGGAGAGAGGTATGTGTGATTGATCGTCATGCCATGAAAACAACCGTAATTGCAGTTCCCTTGGCATATATAAGAATCTAGGGATATCAGCATGAAAGTTTCGTTAGCGTGACAGTCAGTGACAATGACACTAAGAAACCAAAGTGGACAAATATGCTTTGTACTTCCTGCAGTTGTCGAACCTCCTCGCAAAGTTGCCTCATGCCCTAAGAGCTTTCACTGGACACTGAACGGAAGCCCCAGACTTTCAGGGAGCAACTTTAATTGAATGACCTCATCTTGTTTTGTGGGTGGGTGTCTTTTGGAAGAGTCTTGCCTGCCGAAACAACTGGTCCCATGTTTAGATATTTTCATGTCGCCTATTGACTTTTCTTAGCCGCTTAATATTATCAAAATTCTTGATTCCTAGGTTCCTCCTTCTGTTATTTGGATTGCAAACCAAGTCCTTCCGGCTAATAAGTTTTAAACTCATTATGCTAGACATTCGGATAGGAAAAACAGAATGGAGCAATATTCAGCGTTCTCTGGTGTTTTTTTATTCGTTTTTCAATCTCGTTTATTTTGCAAACACCAAAATGAAGAAATAATTACACTTGTGAAAAGAAGAAGGCTCAACTTAATTATAACCTAGTCCTAAATACATGTCTCTCTGGCTCGCATCAGCCCCCTGCTACTGTTCCGCCGTCGCCCTCGCCTCATGATTATGTCAACTCACTTAAGAATCGGTGTTTCCAGTATTGCAGCGTCAGATATTGCAATAAATCAATTCTGCGAATTTTGACTGGATTGATAGATTCATTTCCAAATGGAGTGCAAGAAGAGATCGACCCTTCTGCCAGCAATTTACAAGGATGGCACCCTGTTTCTCCCTGGGGGAGTTTTAAACGAAAGATCACCTTGGGGAAAAAATGCCAGGAATTTGGATACAGGCGAGTTAGAGGTTTAATTGAATATATCTATGAAGTCAACACTGAGTAAGATTCTTTGCTTCTTTTGATAATCCTTTAGCTATTGTTGGAATAAGCAATCTTTGGGGCGAAGTACAATCGGTGCTCTCCCATCATGAACATTTGAGTTTTGATGGCACTTCTGAGTGCTGCAATTCTGTGCTTAGAATTGGGAACACCAATCATGCGTCTGTAATTGACATGAGACATGGCAAACGCTTATCCAATTGCTTAAGGTGCTTGATCTTCACGTTGAGAATTGGAGTTCTAGCATGACTGGCATGGTACATGACATTTATACTCTCTCATGCTTCTCTATTTCCACAGTGATGGATCTTTTTTACTGTAAACCAGCATATTTTGTTCTATCCTCCAAACCACAACCAGAGATTGCTGGAGATTGAGCAGGTAACTGCTTGATTCTTTCTGTATCTTGTGAACTTGCCCTTAGGCATGACTACTTGACTTGCCTCAAATTTATAACTACCAAGCTGATGTATATGCAAAATTATTCATTAGACTGCCGTATATACAACCATAGATCTGGTGTGTGTTCGATAGATTTTTATTTTTATTTATATTTTACTCTTCCTTTTTAGTGATACTCTGCTTTCTTTTCAGGCAATTTCTCTTTTAAGTCAGTTTGAACACGAGAACATAGTGCAATACTTCGGCAGAGACAAGGTGTGGTTCCTTCTTACTAAGCAGTATCTTCCACTTTGGCATCAATTATGTTATCACTGAGCAAAATTTTTAGGGGAACAAGGCTGTGATTGCGGCCACAAATAATGTTGGCATCATAATCACTGCTCACTGCATATATTAGCTGCAATTGTCCTGTGAATAAGATCACAGCAGTCACGGCTTTTTAGCAATTACAGCCACTCGTGACAGAGACAGAATTTTAGGTCGCCCTCCGACCACAAGAAAAAGTTAGTGATGAATTGACTATTACCCACTATAGTAATTATATGAGTAAATAAAATATGTAGAGTAGACGTCAGTTTATGAACTCTCTCTCTCTCTCTCTCTCTCTCTCTCTCTCTCTCTTTCTCTCTCTCTCTCTCTCTCTCTCGTAATGGAAGTAAATTTTTTTTCTCCCTTCTAAAGAGAGCCTGTCTCGTAATCAACTAACGCTTTGTTTTCTGGAGGTGGATGATTTACAAATTAGCTATCTTGCAAACTGACACTTAGAGAATAAAAGGGAATTTGACACTTAGAGAAACAGCAGACCCGACAAATGAAACATACAGGGGGAAAAGGATAAGAAAGCGAAGTCATTTAATCTTTCATGTATCCTTTAGTCGACCATCTGACGGTTCACATGACTAATTTCCAGCCATTTCTCCCTTGTCTATAACTGGTCCTGGCTGTTGTAAAGCTGATTTTTCCATCTATTCTTGTCCAGCGTGTCATTTAGTTCCACTCATTCTTATGCATCATCATATAGTTCTTAACCTCTACAAAAGAGGGAACTACAAGTGGAAATGATGATCGTGAGGGATAGTTCCTATCTTGGTGGCTTAAATGTTTGAGTACCTTCCATTTATTTTTTCACTAGACATGGTTTGGCAAGAAGCATCAGGTTCTCAGAAAGTGCCCATGGCATAACTTCTTTTTAGAGATAAAACGTGCAAAAGATTGTTGATGTCAAACAAGATTTGGTTTGATACGCCTACAATCCAGCAGATTGTTTTGTGGGAATGAGGGACCAATGCAATATGACCTCTTATTCTTCCGCCAGCAGCACTGTGCAACTGTTTTTGTTGGCACTGCTGCAACTCAAAACCATGAAGAACGCTTTTTAACTTGGATATTTGTGTTGTACAAGGAAAACAGCAACAGAAGAGCTCCGGCCCATTCGTTCTTGCCTTATTTGTCCCTTTTAAGTTCACAAAATTACTTTAAAATTGTCATCTGATGTAACCTTTTGCTAAATTAACCCCCATCAAACAGATTGTCACTGAACACTGATCGGTTGTTGAGGAGGTCCTCAACACCAAGTGCACTTGAGGAAGCGTAACCAACCTCAGAGCCTTATATGCATGTAGCCTCCTTCCATCTCATGGCTTAATCTTTTGGGTTCTAACATTGTTTCAGAGCCATCCCTTAATTTCTTTCTGTGCGTGGCTCTTTTTATCAATTCTATATGCCATTCTCACTTTGGTTTGGATGTGATAGGTATTCAAGTATTCCCTGTGTGTTTTCAATGTGCCTTATATACATTTTTATCTTCTCCATTCAATAATCTGAAATTTTTGGGTTGGATTTTTCTCTTCCAGGATGATGAGAACGTTTACATTTTCCTTAAGCCCATGGCCAAAGGTTCACTTGAAACCTTTTATCACAGAATGTTAAAATTTAAACATACGCGGAAGCATGGTTTTAGTTATGGATGATAGGTTTTGATTAGTGAGGTGTGCAAGTGTTGGTATAGTTTGTAGACGTTGGACAAGGGACAATATATGATAATTGAAGGATATAGGACATGGGGAAAATAGTTTCATTAGTTGAACAAAATAGTTTGATGGAGGTACAATAGAGATCTTGACCTCTCATGGTGGAGGGTTCACCTCACACACAAGGTGGAGGGTTTACCTCTCACTCACTAAAATGAATGAACTACAAGCCTATTTATAGGCATGAGTCACACCTTAGTACAACATTCTAGATTTCTATAGAATGTTGTCCATGTAGGCTTCATCTAGGTAATTCTAGATTGTAGTTCTTCTAGAGACTTCTACATTTTCTTAGACACATAAGCTTGTAGACAATTCTAGAATTTTTCTTGAATCTTCTAGCTCAAATCTATCTTGAAGTTTCTAGAATTGGATCACAAACTCCAACACAGAAACAACTTGAGAGATTCCCAAGTCTCTGCATACACTAGGCAAATTCTAAATGGTTTGAGGTATCTTCATGAACGGAATGTGGTCCACAGGTACTATAAGAGAGACGCTTGACTTTGTACGTAGTACACTTTTCATTTTTTATGGATGATTGATTTTAATAAGGACAGAGATCCTAACCATGCACAAAGCGCGCATGAGAGCAACAGAAGATGCATGTAAAAATACATACAGGTGCAGGATTATGTGCAGGCATTGAAATTGTGCAGCACACATAAAAATGGATGAGCGCATGACAAACACATAAAGACATGTAATATCAACTTTCTGTGTTATTCCTTCAGGCGACCAAAGTGAATGCTGCCAAAATCTCCACAGGAAGTCCTTTTTGGATGGCACCTGAGGTTTGCACTCTCTGCTACCATTTTTTTTTATATACTATCATTAAGCTGTAGTAGGCGCGTATCTTTTCCATATTTTGTGTTCCTTGCAGGTTGTCAATCCAACGTTAATAAGTTCTCGGCCAAAAAGAAGCTATGGGTTGGAAGTTGATATTTGGAACCTAGGGTGCACTGTTTTGGAGATGTTAACACGCCAGCGTCCATATCCTAAATTAGATATAGTATGTAATTGAGTAACCTTCCTTTTATGTTTTATCTCTTCGAGATCCATGTTATGCCAGAATTACTAACTAACATGGTTATCTAACATGGTTTGAAAACTCAGTTGTATATGTAAATCTCAACTCTCTCTTGTAAGTAATTTGGCATTGCTGTCTAATACTTTTAAATTACTAGTGTAAGCGTACATTGAGTGTACGGTGGCATGCATTAAGATAATCACATATTTTACATATGTAAACAGTACTCCCCCAGTAGATGTGGCGTACACATGTAACCCTACCATTCAGTCTCAGGAATCTCTCCATCTTCTCCTTCACTGTCACATGGTACTTGAGCAACCAAGAGAGACTGAAATCCTAATATGGTCATTGCCATCTCTACTCCAGTCCTGAGAGCGGCACTGACATTGATTGCTTTGTGTTAGTTGCTGTGTCCTTTACTGTGTGGTTTTCCTCTGATCTGTCATTTGCCATTATCACTCTCGGTGTTTCCCTCATTGCCTTTGAGTATCGATCCTCCACTGCTTATATGAATCAATTGTTGACCTGGATGGTTGTCTTCTCTACTAGGGTTAGTTACTTTGGATATGGAAGTTAGTGATTTGGTCGGTAGCTTTCAAATATTATGACAATTTTCATGTCCTATGTCATGTTGGCAACTTCTCCATACATGTAGTAAGTTTTCCAGCAAGGATGGTAATTACTGGCTCTAGCCAGTAAATCACCTACTGATGTTATCCCTTTTTAGGGCATGACAGCATAGAAACGCCCCTGTTGACAGGATGGCTGCTGCTGAAGTTTGGGTTGCTCTGGTCTTGTGAGTGAACTGTGAAGGTTGTGCTGCTTTTGTGCTTATCTTAGGATTTTGACTTTTACAAAAGGGGAGTGAACACGCAACTAATGCCCCCTTTCTTTTACCTTTTTGTTCAATTCAGGACACTTAAGAATTTTGAGCAAAAATAATAGATACTTATGTTTCATTGGGTGTAGTTGGAAAAACAAACACGTTGTTTTTCTTTGTGAACTGTTATTTATCATCCATGTCTCCGACTATGCAATAACTGTGATTCCAGAATGATCAAGACAGATGATTGCCTGAAGCATGATGCGCTTAGATTTGCCTACGGATCTTATTGATTTATCCAGCTGGCATATGTTAGTCCCCCCTGGATTTAATATTAACACTAGCCTCTGCTACATTTTCTTTCTTCCCTTGGCAGCCGCAAGTATTCTACATAATTGGCAGGGGTGAACTTCCTCCAGTTCCATAATCTTTATCAAGGGATGCTCGAGACTTCATCCTCAAATGCTTGCAAAAATACCCGGAGGATCGGCCTTCGGCAGAGGAGTTGCTGGGCCATCCCTTTGTGAGGAAGCCACCTACTACTGGTTTTGCTTCACCTCTTTTCAATGACAAATAGTCATAATGTTCTGCCAGGTCATCCCTTTTCAAATCATCGCTCTAAAATGTAACTTTATACTTTCCGTTTGTTACTTTGCCGTTGCATTGCTAGCGGGAATATTCTTCTTTTGGGCTAGTACCTTCATCGACTTACCACATTTCTTCTGTTTACTCCAAAAATTTTGAAGTTGGATCAAACATTCCACGTATTTATAGTGCCTATGGTCCGTTTCCCAATTCCCTTGCAAATTTGTCACATTCTACAGTTTTCACCATAAGCTTTAATTATCCCCAGATCGTCCTGAAACTTTGAATTCAGTGAGTTGTCCATACTGGTTAATTGATACGCCATAGGTTAATTGGCCTTTCCATAGGGGAGGGGTGTACGCAATCGATCTTCACACCAAGAAAATGATCATAGCTGCAGTTGTCCCTTAGAATAAATTAGAATATCGAAATATCGACATGGAAGATTCGGTAGGGCATGTCACGCTCCGAACCCTGAGCGCGTGAGCATTTCTCGGTAGTTGATTAAATTGCGACATTTCAGGATGCATCGCTGACCCATTCTTTTTATCTTTTGATTAAATGCATGCAGAAGTAGTTAAAATAAACACCCAATCAATAAACAAACAACAAAGATAATAAAACACAGCATATATTATCGAAAACAACATGTTTATTTGTCCATTGTTACCCTTAAGAAGTTAAATAATTACAGACCTTTTTATGGCCACTTTCTATCGACCTTTTAAAAAAAATTTAGGGATTAGGGTTAACCTAAACTTCACTAATGGTAGGGCTAGCCAAAAAGGTGTCGCATCTTGCGTCTATCACAACCGCATTTGGTAGTTCTCCACGCTACGGCCCTGAAGATGGTTAACAACAACAGAGTGAGATAAATCTCAGCGAGCTAACCACCTAAACCTCGAATAGGACGCAAATTTGTCTCGGAGGCAGCCTAAACATGCAACGCATACAATCTTACCTCGCCTTGGCACATCCTTGCATATTAGTACGTCGCATATGCCATTATAAATACAATGAGCATAATCAACAATCAGAACACATAACTCTCGTGCACCAAGCATCCACACGGGTTTTGATTATAAGGTAAAACCCGTTTTGGCACGTCCCATACCATACCTAATAGTTTTACCCCATTATCAAGTGTGATGCATCGCAATCAATCACACGTGTTCGGATTATTATGACCCCTCGAACCACGGCCAACACACGAGTTGGCAATCTTCCAGCATGACCAGGCATTGTCCCGCCCATTGGGCACGGCATCGTCTAAACACTCCGCCTAGACAGCATTCCATAAAGGAGCATCGGTTTAGCCTCAATCACGACTCAGCATCCAGACCCTTGCCGAGCATTCAATAAACATCATGCATCGTTCCCAAACTCCCATTGGGTGACGGGTTCAATTAAATGACCACATAAGCATGCCAACACTCAAGCCAATTTTTTATCTTCTGTTAATTGGCCCAATGTAAAAAGAGTTCATGCTTAAATAACAAATATTAGAAAATCTTTACATTTTAAATTCCGGTAAAATAATCGCACATGGTAATGTATTTAAAATCAACCCATTAAACTTTGCACACTTTCATTTTAAAACACCATTGCCTCTTTTATCACGTAAAATACGCCGTCCAAACACGACATCTCAAAGTTTGCTATTTTCTTATCAATAAACCATCCTTGAAAAATAGCATTGAAAATACATGATATGGATAATCAAACATCATGGCATTACATGCTCAAACAATCATAATTAAGTGTAAATTCATCCAGTAGAATGAGCATAAAATTTCACTTAACGGCTAATCTGTCGTTAATTACACTAATTGCGATTAATTAAACTAAACTCAATTACTTAGCCTAACTATACTTAATTAAAAATTAATCAAAATTAATTAAAATAATTATGATTAATTAATTTAATAATGATTAAATAAATAAATTATGCTTCATTAAATAAATCACGATTAATTAGTCTAACAATGATTAATTAATCTAATCATAATTATTTAAATTAATCACACTTAAATTTAATCTAAACCATCTTTAATCGCAATTAAAGCTAAATTAAAATTAACAAATATTAAACGTCATGAATATTAAACTAACCACCCCTATACGTAATTAGCACCCTAATCCACGATTAGGAAGTTAACTCACGGGTTTCCAACAATGCTAGCTTGCAGCAATGGTGGCATGACGGCATCGAGAACCTAACGCTTCCGGCTTGAATGGCGATGGTTCGTTGAAGTTAAGCTCAAGGCCAAGGGCGCTCGGCTTGGGCGGACGGTGTGTGACGGTGAGGATGAGCGAGCAATGACATGTGTGGCTCGACGGACGGGCGGCTTGACGGTGGAGATGGTGATGCGGTGGTGGTGTTGGTGAAATAAATAAATAAAAGAAGAAGATGGTGAAGAAAATGAAGAGGCTTAAGGCAAAATGGAAGCAAAAGATGAGGAGGGAGGATCGGCAGAGAGGTGAGAGTGGTGGGGAAGAAAAATGCGTGAGAGAAAAAGGGGTGAAAGAGTGAGGGAGAGAAGAAAAAGAGAAGAAAGAGGAAAATAAAAGAAGAAGAGAGGGGCCGATTCGCTTGCGGCTTGAAACACGACTTTAATACAACCTAATCTATCGGGTGACTTTTAGGGGTTCTTGCACGATTGACCCGTGATTGATAATTTCGATCCACGTTTGTACCTCTTCGAATCCAATAGGGAATTAGTTGGGTGATATGAATAGTGACAATGAATAATGATTTCCCTAACCTACTGCTACAGTGACTACAGTGATTTGCTACAATGCTCTGCTACAATCACCGGTCTTGTCCATCACAAGCATTATAGTCATAGTTTGAGTCATCATAACTATGCATTGCCAAAAGATGTTCTTCATATATTTGCTCAAGTCATGTAAGTGAATTTGGTGAAAGAATCTTGTTTAACGAGGATCCTTCCTCTTGATTCTGGGAGCAAGCTTGTAGCGTTGTTAGGAATGCTTGGTTGAGGTCAATTGGATGGTTGAGCATAGTAAGATGTGTCCATGTGTAGAGATAAGGACAAATGTCATTGATCATAGGGATCTTGGGAAAGAGGTCCTCCCTATTATGCATAGGGGTCTTGAGAGGACTATGCAGGGTCATATGTGTTTGTCATTTCATATTCCTGTGATGATGCAGCTTGTCTAAATTCTTCGAGTGCTTCCATGGCTTTTGATGTAAGGCTATAATGATCCTATGTAGTTGGTACATTATAGTTCCATACATCTTCCGGAATGATTTTATTTTCTTAGCATAAAACTCTCTAAAGTTCTCGGTACTAGTGTTCACAGCAATCAACAGGTCCTGGAAAAAACTTGTAAATCTGGGCTTCAGTGAGGTGCAATTGGGGTTTATAGGATGTGGTTTCTATAATTTGCGGGGTATCGGTGATGCTGCCATTATTTTTTACAAATGCCCATGGTCATCGGAAAACAAAATAGTGTGGACCTTAAGGTTTGGTTGAGTGGTTCTCAATTCTTACTGCAAGAGCTGCCTCCAGTGAGTAGGAGGATAAAACCCAATTGAGGAAGGCTAAGAGATTTTTGTCACTTTTCTTTTCGATGTTTCGTCCGAGTCCGAGTATGCTGGTGAGGTTGGCAATGAATCTTCTAGTTAGAATTTCAACAGTTATTAAGTACTTATTGGTTAAGTACTATAATAACTATCGAAGTTGATTAGGGAAATCATCTTCCTTCCAGATGAGAGGATATATGAACGGATAGTCTGAATTTAATCCAAAAGGATAAATAATTGAACATCCATTGAGTCTAAATAGATCTATGTGGCATTGCCACATGAGGTTTTCCAGGTTTTCAATGAGGTTGTTATTCTGGATTTGTTCAACAATCTCCTGAGGGTATTGCTAGCTTGGCCAATCTCGTATTCTTTTAATCTTATACTTTTCATTGTGATGAAGAGTATGGAAAACATGCCTCGTGATGTACATGTTGATCTCCGCTGGTGCCTTTGGTCTTGACAAAAAGTCAGCAAGCACATTCTTCTTCCCGGCAATGTGTTTGGTTTCAAAAGAGTATTTTGAAAATCATTCAGCCTATTGAAGCAATTGAGAATTTGGAACCTACTTATGTTTGAACTTGATCATTTGAGGAAAAGATGCCACATCTAACTCTAATAGAAAGTGATGATCGATAAGATGTAATTCAAACTTTTTTATCTTATTCTTCATCGCTAAGATTTCTTTGAAAGTAGAATGATAATGCATTTCAGCTTGAGAAAACTTTCCACTTTTGTAAGCACACAAGTGTCTCTTACCATTAATTTCTTCAAACAAAATGGCTGTCCAGTATTCATCACTAGTGTTAATTTGAAGAATTCTCTTTCTTGTTGATGGGATTTGCAACGGATGAAGAGTCTACATGATCTCCTTAAATTCAGCAACTGCTTTAGTCTAAGACCTTCCCCAAGTTGGGGGATTTTTCTTCAGTATCGATTGCAATGGAATCAATAGTTTGGCAATGTTTGGAACAAAGTCTCTGAGATAATTAATTATCCCAAAAAATTGTTGTATTTGCTTTGTTGTAAAAAAGTTTTCAGGAAATTTCAACAATTCCTTAGCAATATGTGGCCCTGGATAGTATGTACCTTTGTTAAGGTGCATTCCAAGAAATTCAATTTTCGTCTAGGCGATATTCATCTTTTTTTAGAAAGCATAATCCCATGTTTTTTCACGATTTATGCAAACTATTTAAGAAGTTGGCAGTGAGATTCTTCATCATGGCTGTAAAGCAGAATATCATCAATATATACTAATGCACTAGATAAAATGGGTTGGAAAATTCGACACATGGCATTCTGAAAAAGGGATTGAGTCACCTTTAGGCCAAAAGGAAGAACTTTCTATTGAAAATGTTGGTTCGGGATACAAAATCCTGTTTTGGGCTTGTCTTCAAGATGGATGCCTAATTGCCAAAATCTGGCTTTAAGATCAAACTTGCAATATAGATGGGCTTTTAATAATTTGATAAAGAGGGAATTTTTGGAAGGTAAAGAAAATTTGTTATCTTGGAGAAAAAATGTTAAAGGTTGATAGTTAATTACCAGTCACATATTTCCTCTGTTTTGCTCGGCACGTTTATTGACATAAAAGACTTCACAAGCCCATTGGGAATTAGAGATTTCAATAAGACAGTGTTGCAGTAATTCCAAGTAGTCCTTCTGAGCCAAAATCGGGTGTTCTGGCTTCATTTCCATGTGGCTCGCCTTGGTTGGATTGATGTCTTCATTTTTCTTAAAGGGAAGGCGAACAAAGAATTCTGGATTTTTCCATAAAAGATGAGAACACTTTTGAGCGAATTCATAATGAGATTCTGAATAGCTCCTGCATGATCGAATCTAATAGATTCATTTGGATGGAAAAAATCTTTGGATATTGATGAATTTAGAGAATTGGTCATTATACTTAAGACCTTTTCCAGGAATGATACGAAGTTGAGAAATCTAAGTCATGATGTCCCAACCAATGATCAAATCTTTGTTGGGGAGACCAGATCCATAGATCTTTGTGGTTATGGAACACTGGGAAAAAAATTGGACAGTTACTGGAGTAGTTTTCACATTCGTAGAAAAAGTATCTCCTGAAGCAAAATTGAATTATCAAAGGTAGGAAGTTCAATATTCTTCAAGAAGAACTTTTGTGTCTAAAATTGAAGAACTTGCTCCAGTGTCTATGAGAGCAATAACATTGATAGATTTGGCAAACTTTGAAGTAAAGATTTTCACCCGAAAATGAGGACAATGAATTTGGCTTGAAAATATGTTAGGGTTTTGTTTCGAAGAAGCAAGGGATATGTGGAAAAGATCTTTAGAATCTGAATTTGAATTACTCTCATTAGAAGTTTGGTAACAAGGAATGACACAAGGAGTTTGTTCGGATGGTTCTTCATCCGCAAAAAATAAAGATTCAATACCATCATTTTTAGAGAAATATTAGTTTCGATCTCTGTATGATGTATCAGATGATTCTAACCTTTTCTTGCTTGGGGGCAATTTTTAGCAAAATGCCCCTTTTGGTTGCAAATGAAGCATCAATTTGATTTCTTATGGCCTGAGCGATCTTTCCTTTTTTTACCTAGATATCGCAATTTCTTCTTTCTCTGGAAGTGCTTAGATTCATGTCTGGATTTCTTTATCCAAAGCTTCTTAAAGTGTTTTTTGTCCTGGAAGATTTTCTACATGAACCATCACTCGTGTGGAGCATTTGATCTTCAGTTTTTGGCGAGAACATGTCGCATCGAGTTCTCTCTTGTCTGTGAGATGAGTTTGGACCATTTGGCATTTTAAACACAAGTCATCAAGGCACAAATGGATTTCTTGCTGTATCTCTCCCAACGGAATATCAACAATTCTCCTTTGTCTGTTGAGAAAAGATCTCTCAACATGTTGGGATAATTCTTTGGGGATGGAAGTTTGGAAAACTTGTTTCAGGTTTGGATTAGCTCCAATACCATAGAACAGTTTGAGCATTTCCCGATAATGCTTATAGAGATGCCTTTTCTGGAGAGAGTAGCATTTTCTTTCAAAAAATTCTCTCATTTTGAGCTCATGGAGATCAAAAAATTTTCCAATGAAGAAATGATATAAAAGAGCAATTGCATGACCAAAGTCAAGTGAAAGTAAAAATTGAACCCAGTCTTGTTCTGTCACAGATTGCCACCAATGTTTGAGGCTTCCCGTAAACCTTGTGACAAAACAAAAAAGGACATCATATTTATCCTGATTGATAAGAGCTTAGGCATTTAACCAAGTATGAAATTCCTCAAATCTTTCTGGCCATTTGGAATAGGGAATATCATCAATAGTAAAGAACTGTTTAGATGAAGTAGACACATGTTGAGGGGGATTATTTGGCTGAATAACCTCTGGTTCAAAAGGGTTTGATTCCATATCTTGGTCTGGAGGATCGGTCATGAATATTGATGAAGTTACTGGTGCAATAGGAAAGGAATCAATGGCAAGGATTGAAAATAATGAAGAGGATGAGGGGGACACCAAATCTGATTCAGTATCAAAGTTGTTTGGAAAAGCTAGTTTTGATAGAATTTGATCTGTTGGAATGACAAGATCAAGCTGTTGAAAAGCATAATCAGGCTGTTGAAAAGTAGAATCAGGCTGTTGAATAGCAGGATTGGACTGTGGTTTGCCCAAATCTCTTAAGAAAGATTCTAACAGATTCGACAGCATCATTTGGTTTGACTTTTCCTTTATAACAAGCGAGGATTCTTCAGGCATCTTCTATTTTCCTTTTTCTTTCCTTATCCAGTCCAATTCTTTGAGGCGATTTCACATCTTTACCACATTTGTCTTATCTTGTCTAATGGGAGCTTCTGTGAGAGTAGCAAAAATTGACAAATTCTAAGATGGTGGAGGAGGTAGGTACTATGTCCTTACGGTGGTCGAAATGGGTTGAACGAATTGAATCTTCCTCCTCCAAAGAGTTGGATCTGTCTTTTAAGCTTTTCTATTTTTGCCTTGGGGCTTTCGAGATGATAATATCCCAGATGTTGTTCGGATTCCAAGGCATGAAGCCTCTTTTAAAAGTCCAAAAGCATCTGTTTGATGGTCTCATCATATCTTCGAACATCTTGTTGCACATTAACAATCTCGTAGTCAATTACTTTGAATGCATTGTTGTGTGATAAAAGAGTCTTCGATTGCCAATTCAGAGTTACTTCGGCAACAAGAGTTCTTGTTACATCCTGAATTTTCAATTTTGTTTCCCATTAAATTAATCGGGCCTTTCATTGACACGCCTATAGTGCTATTCTCAAACCAAGATTTTGGCAGAAAAAGTAGAGATAGGGCTGTTTTTGACTGGGAAATTCTTAGGATCGTTTTTTATCGCGAAAGTGGGATGCAAATGGGATCAATTGACATGGAAAAATACCAATTGGATTGATGACTTAATAATGGAATTTTTAGAAGCTGAAATGAGTGAATTTGAGGAAGAATTGAATAGAATGGAGATTAAACCAATTCCAATGCAAATTCGTATGCCCTCCATGGACACAACTTATGGATCATTTCAAGGCTTCTTGAAGAGATTTTGGTGGCTGGAAATCAAAGGTGGAGGACAACAAGCAAGGTGGGACCAAGCTAGGGGGACAAGGGGATGAGATAGAGAGAGAGAGAGAGAGAGAGAGAGAGAGAGAGAGAGAGAGAAATGGTCCCCTCCTTAGCCAAACTGGTTCCCCCCTTCTCTCTTTGCTTCTGTCAACCCTGGTTCCCCCCTTCTCTCTTTGCTTCTGTCAACCTTCCTCTTCTTTCCCATGTGTTGTTCAGAGCTTAAACAATCCAGAAAAGCCAACCAGCAAGCCAGCAGCCTCGTTGGAGCCACCGCACGCCACCGCGTCGCTGTCGCTGCCCACCGCATGCTCAACTGCAAGCCTGCGTGTCACTGCCGTCCCTGGCCGTTGTCCTACTTTAGCCGTGAGCCTAGGCGACCCCTTAAGCTATTCGAACCCTTCTCACCGTCGTCGGAGCCTCGTAGAAGCTCGCTAAGCTCCACTTAAGCTTTGCCTACCTGCCATCGATCCTGGCTCGTCGTTTCCAACTTAGCCAGCAATTGAAGCAACTTTGGCAACCACCAAACAGAACCAGACCGGGTGGGTCTCCAAGCCGCTGTTTTGCCCATTTTTGTGGCCTTCCAAACCCTAAAAGGTGGTTCTGCTTTAGAGTTTCTTGAACCTCGTCGCATCCCGTCGTTTTGATCCGAGCAGATCTTTAATCAAGTGAGTTTAACTCATTAATCCCTACTTAGTAAATTAATGACGTTTAAGGATTGATTAGTTTAGATTAAGTATGGATTAGGTGGATAGTTGGAATATATTAGCAATTTAATTAATTGTTATTGCATGTTAGGTTGTTAAAGTGGTGTAATTAGAGCCTAGATAAGCTCTAGTAATTATCTAGACTGGTTCAGAAATTTTCCGGGCCCGTCTCGGCTTTCAATTAGGCTTTACGGGTCTAAGTCATATTTATTGGTATTTATTAATTATTTTCCATAATTATTTATTTATTTATTTATTTTTCGAAAATTAAACTGGGATAATCAATGACCGGAATTTTATGTCGATTGCAGAGGTGTGATCTGTTTATTTATTTGTCCGCTGGTTTATGCTAATTGGGTGTGATTTGTGATTTTTGATATTTATCCCAAAATTTAATAATGTTGGTAATTAATTAGAAAATTACCAAGCGTTGGTTTACAACACCAAAAATGTGTTTTTGGACTGTGGAAATTATTGGGATTTTCTAAAGTGAATATTATATTTTGATTAAGACTGACCATGTACTCACACACGATAATTTTTATTTGGTATGCTAAAAATAGTGATTTGGTTAGATGTTCAGGATGGTGTACTATATCAGCCCCGAGCTCTGATATGTTAGCTTAGGGTGAGCAATATACCGGTATATTATATCCATCTGAGGGCCATTATATATCAGCTTTAGGTGAGTAGTATACCTTAATAGTTTTTTGTGAGCATTATTAATATACTATATCAGCCTACGAGCCTTGATATGTCAGCTTAGGGCGAGCAGTATACTCTATGGTCAGTTTCTAGTGAGTAATGATTTATCAGCTTTGTGTGAGCTATATTATCTATCTTCAGCTTAGGGTGAGCCGTCCTAGTTTGATAGGATCTTATAAATGTTAGATAATTCATATAAAACCTGATGCGGAAATTCATAACAAATCAAGGATCTTTGATCTTCATGATTCTCACAAATAGATGAAGACATACCTTTATCCATAACGCTACGCTTGAACTTGATCCAAAAGAATAAATCCGATTTCTCTCCCTTAACCCACTAAATCTTAATGTATTTAATTGATGGAGGAGAGAATACGTTCTTTCTGTTTTGTTGTTCGTATGTGGGTGGAGAGAGGATCGGACTCTATTTATACGTTTGTTGAAATGGTGCCTTCCATCAAAGCGATATACCCTTTCGTTTTATTAGAGTCGTACCTTCTCGTAACCAATAATTATTTATAGCATTTCAATAATTATTAAACCATATAATAAATCACATAATATGGGCCACAATAATTCTTACATTCTCCCACTTGGCTCATATGATTCTCTTTTCATGGTTTAATAAAGACTATAATGTGCACAATAAGGTTATGATATAAATTTCAAAATTTCATTAAATTGGCAATCACATAATAATCACAATTAAGTAAAGAAAACTAATGCGAGTCATAGCAGTTGTATGTCATTAATCGACATAATCCCTTCTATGTACTACAACTATAGCACTTTACTTAACATGATCCATAAATGAGAAGTACAGTAATAGTCCAACTATAATGTTTCTTTAGAAACTATCCTATTTAACATTCATCTATTTCTATAATGTATACTAAATAGAAAACAGGAAATATCATAAACATGTAAGTGAGCTCAAAGTGTCAAATACATAAACTTAATACAATCATAATACAAACATTAATGACGTCCAATAACGCCCATCCTTTCAACATGCTAAATGTTTTAGGCGGCAATCCTTTTGTTAAGGGATCTGCTATCATAAGATTGGTGCTAATGTGCTCAATTGACACTCTTTGTTTCTGAATTTCTTCTTTGACAGACAAGTATTTGATCTCCATATGCTTAGCACCCTCGGAATACTTGTCGTTCTTAGAGAAGAAAACTGCTGCAGAGTTATCATAATAAATTTTCAGCGGCTTGGCAATACTGTCGACGATCACAAGTCCTGAAATAAAATTCCGCAGCCATAATCCATGAATTGTGGCCTTAAAGCATGCCACAAATTCAGCTTCCATAGTGGATGCAGCAATAACTGACTGCTTCGCACTCTTCCATGAAATTGCCCCTCCAGCCAGAAGAAACAAGTAACCAAACGTTGATTTTCTTGTATCGACACATCCGGCTAAGTCTGAATCTGAATATCCAATCACCTCAAGATGATCAGATCTTTTATAAGTGAGCATATGATTCTTCGTTCCTTGCAGGTATCTAAGAACCTTCTTTGCAGCTTTCCAATGATCCATTCCAGGATTACTTTGATATCTGCCCAGCATTCCGACAGCAAAACTGATGTCTGGTCTGGTGCAAGTTTGTGCATACATTAAGCTCCCCACAACAGATGCATAAGGAATATTTTTCATTTGTTCTCGTTCAAATTCACCTTTCGGACATTACATAAGGCTAAATTTATCACCTTTCTGAATTGGAACTATTCCTGCTGAACATTTATTCATATTAAATCTCTCTAAAATTTTCTCAATGTAGGCTTTCTGAGACAATCCTAATAATCCTTGTGATCTATCACGGAATATTTCTATTCCTATCACATATGTTGCCTCTCCCATATCCTTCATTTCAAAATTTTTAGAGAGAAACTTCTTGGTTTCATGTAACAAACCAAGATCATTAGCAGCAAGCAAAATATCATCAACATACAGAACTAGAAAAATAAACTTGCTCCCACTAATCTTCATATATATACACCGATCAACGGTGTTTTCCTTAAATCCAAATGAAGTTATGGTATCGTTAAACTTAAGATACCATTGTCGGGAAGCTTGTTTAAGTCCATATATTGACTTCTTTAATTTACATACCATGTGTTCCTTTCCTTTAACTGAAAAGCCTTCAGGTTGGTCCATATAAACTTCTTCCTCTAAATTTCCATTAAGAAAAGCTATTTTAACATCCATTTGGTGTAACTCCAAGTCATAATGAGCCACCAAAGCCATAATGATTCTAAGTGAGTCCTTCTTAAAGACCGGTGAAAATGTCTATTTATAGTCAATGCCTTCTTTCTGAGTAAAACCCTTTACAACAAGTTTGGCTTTATGTCATTCAATATTGCCTTTTGAGTCGCGCTTGGTCTTAAAGACCCATTTACACCCGACCTTCTTACATCCTTTAGGCAATTCAACAATATCACAAACTTGATTTTGATGCATGGATTTTAACTCTTCTTCCATGGCATTAAACCATTCATTAGAATTTTCACATTCCATGGCTTGGGAAAATGAATCTGGATCATTTCCAATTCCTAAGTCAATTTCTGACTCTTGTAGATAAACCATATAGTCATCAGAAATAGCCGACCTCTTTTCTCTTTGAGATCTCCTTAATGCTATTTCTTGTGACTCGGTTATTGGAGGTTCATTATTGACAACTTTAGAAGCTTTGAGTATAGGAACTTCTACCCTTACTTCTTGAATGCAAGCATTACGCATTCTTTCACTCCCACTGATGTCACCATTCTCAATGAACCTAGCATTTCCAGATTCAACAATTCTTGTACTATGATTAGGACAATAAAATTTATACCCTTTGGATTTCTCTGCATAACCAATGAAATAACCACTGGTCGTTCTTGAATCCAGTTTCCTTTCATGTGGATTGTAAATTCTTACTTCTGCTTGACAACCCCAAACATGCAGGTGTCGTAAACTAGGTTTCCTTCCCGTCCACAGTTCATATGGAGTCTTTAGAACTGCCTTACTAGGAACCCTATTTAATAAGTACATAGAAGTCTTTAATGCATACATCCACAAAGACAAGGGTAAAGATGAATGACTCATCATACTCCTAACCATTTCCATTAAAGTACGGTTACGCCTTTCTGCTACACCATTTTGTTGTGGTGTACCTGGCATTGTGTATTGAGCACAAATACCATGTCTTTCAAGGAATTTAGCAAACGGACCTGGACATTGTCCCGATTCATCATACTTTCCATAATATTCACCGCCTTTATCAGATCTTACTATTTTCACTTTTCTATCTAATTGCCTCTAAACCTCTTTAATATACACTTCAAGTACATTCACTGATTGAGACTTATCATGCAATAGATAAATATAACTATAATGTGAAAAATCATCAATAAAGGTTATGAAATAGCTTTCCTTACCAAAAGATGGAACATCAAAATGACCACATATGTCAGTATGTATAATTTCAAGAAGCTCTGTGCTTCTTGTGGCACCTTTCTTAGTGTGATTTGTTTGTTTACCTTTAATACAATCAATACACACTCCAAGGTCAGTAAAATCCAAATTTGGAAGAATTTCATTCTTCACTAATCTTTGCATTCTTTCTTTGGATATATGACCCAACTGTTTATGCCACAAGTAAGCAGAATTTTCATTCACCAAACTTCATTTAGTGCCAACATTATGATGCAAGGTCATTAATGTCTCAACAAAAGTATTATCAAGTCTAAATTTGTAGAGACCATCACATAAAGTTTCAGTTCCAATAAGAGTATCACTCTTAAACAAACTAAAAGATCCAGATCCAAACTTACAATAAAATCCCGCCACATCAAGTCTTGGCAAAGAAACTAAATTGCGAGAAAATGTAGGTACATAAAGGGTTCGAAACAAATCCAAATAATGCCAAGTATCTAAGATCAAACGATAAGTGCCAATGCCTTCAACTGGAGCTTTGTCTCTGTTCCCCGTAATCACATAACTTTCATTTGGCTTTATAGTTTGGATCGTAAGAAATCCCTGCATCGTATTTGACACATGAGTGGTGGCACCAGAATCAATCCACCAAGTATTATAAGGAACTTCAGTAAAGTTTGATTCAAAACATACTAAAGCACAAGGCTTACCTTTCTTTTCGAACCAAGCCTTACATTTCAAACAATCCTTCTTCAAGTGTCCAATTTTGTTGCAAAAATGACACTTAATAAGATTGTGTTCCTTCTTGTGGATTTGAGAAGCCTTTGAAGAGTCATTCAGGACGTGCAGTCCTTTCTTCTTGCTCCTTCCACCTTTCCTCTTAAAATTCTTTCGAACTCCTTGATGACTTGAAAGATGAACAGAATGAGCCTTTTGATTCTTTATCCTTGTTTCCTCTTGAACTAGCATACTTGCCAATTCGTTTACATTCCACTTATCCTTTATAGTGTTGTAATTCATTTGAAATGGCCCATATTGCTCATGAGGTAAGGAATTAAGTATAAATTGTACTAAAAAATACTCATCAACATTCATTCCCAAAGTCCTTAACTTTGCTGCTAAATTGGTTATCTCAAGTATATGCTCATGCATAGTACGCGAACCATCATATTTCATAGTGGTCAGTGTGCTCATCAGTGTACCAGCAAGTGACTTATCAGCAGTTTGAGAATGCTCTTTCACAAATTTCATAAATTCCTTAGCATTGTTAGTCTTGCGAAGAGAAGTCTTTAAGTTGTTTGCAACTGTCATCCGCATGAACATTAAGCTCAGTCTGTTCGATCTTTCCCAAGTTTTATGGAAAGATTTTTCATCATTGCTACTTTCATCAGTAATAGCAACTGGTTTCTCAGCTTGAAGCGATAAATCAAGATCCAGGACACCTAAGTGAAACTGGACTTGCTCACTCCAATCAGGAAAATTTATCCCATTGAATAGGGGAACGGATGAGGCGTGCGAATGGAGTGAAACAGGTACAGATACTGCAAATGTGCAAGAAAATACTCATACATTAATGCTTTGAGAATATCAACTAATCAGATTCAAACTAAACTACACATGCACATCATAGTTCTCCTTTGGGCGATCCTATGATATACAAAAAATATATAAACCATAATGATGCTAATAACTTTTATTTGATAATTGTAAATATATCTTATTAAAATTTATTTGTTATCTTTGGATATACAAACAAATTTAACAAGTCATATTAATTATCAACCATCATGTTCATGAATTATAAGAAAATAATTAACCTTTGGGTTAATTCCTAAGTTCTTATAATAAATGAACTTCAATATACCCATAACTCCAATAAGGATATAAAACATATCAATTTCATGTATAGCATCAATTAATCATGGGTAATTGAATAAAATAATTTACAATATCAAAATTCATAAGACTTTAAAGTTCGGCCACTTTGGTGACTAATAAACCTTTCATAATATGATTTTTTTATTGTAAAATACAAATATTTTCCAAATTGCACACAAGGACATAAAGTGCAATCAAGGCATAAGGGCAAAATCGTAAAATCATAATTTCATAAGGGCAGAATCATAAATTTAATATCCATGGGCAAAATGGTAAATAATCAGTAATGGCAGAATTGTAATTATTAATTAAACAGGGGCATAACAATAAATAAATTGCGAGAATGACAAAATGGGAATTTTAAAAATGATAAAGGGGCAAAAACGTAAATAAGGCCGCGCGGGACGTCAGGCGCGTGCCTCGCACGCGTGCGTCCAACGCCTGGGCGCGTGCGTTGCACGAGCCTGCAACCGCGCGGGAAGCCCCACGCGCGCAGCGCTTGCGCGCGCGTGGAGGCGCGTGGCGCGTGGGTTCCACACGCCTGCAAACGCAGAGCGCGCGTGGAGGCGCGTGGCGCGTGGGTTCCATGCGCCTGCAACCGCAGTGCGGGCGTGGAGCCCACGCACCTTCTTCCTCGCGCACAGACGCGATTCTTCGCCCTTTTTTTGCCGTTCCGCCGCGGTTTCGCCGGCCGTTTCTTCTCCAGTAGCCCATTCCAGACACAAATAATTAACGGGTTTTGAAGAGCATGCCGGCACGACCACATGGGTCCAAGTTTCGGAAAAAATGACCAAAAATTGGCCCCAAATCAAACCAAAGTTTCCCCAAAATGCAAACCCTCCACCACCGCCGCTTCCGCCGCTCGATTAGCCTCCGGCGAACACCGATATACCGGAAAAACTCATGGCTAATGTTCCTCATGGCAGTGCGACGGTGTGGGTCCGAAATCAAGCGGTGGGTCGCCGGATTTTGCCCGGAATTGAAGAGTTTCTACCTTGCCCTCAAAATTCTGAATTCCTCCATTTTTGTCCTTAAAATTCCGAATTACTCCATTTTTGTCCATTTTCACACGTGCACACACAGTAAATTTTCTTCACCATTTTAGTCCATGAAAAACGTTCAATCATTCGGATTTTCTTTAACAAAACCTTCTAAAATATTTCAACAACAACAAATGCTACGAACAGGATCATTCAACAAATCATCATGCATAAATCATAATATTTCTTTAAACGGAAAAATCATGAGATCATAAATCAAACGCTCTTATACCAACTGTTAGATAATTCATATAAAACCTTATGCGGAAATTCATAACAAATCAAGGATCTTTGATCTTCATGATTCTCACAAATAGATGAAGACATACCTTTATTCATAACGCTACGCTTGAACTTGATCCAAAAGAAGAAATCCGATATCTCTCCCTTAACCCACTAAATCTTAATGTATTCAATTGATGGATGAGAGAATACGTTCTTTCTGTTTTGTTGTTCGTATGTGGGTGGAGAGAGGATCGGACTCTATTTATACGTTCGGTGAAAGGGTGCCTTCCATCAAAGCGATATACCCTTTCGTTTTATTAGAGTCATACCTTCTCGTAACCAATAATTATTTATAGCATTTCAATAATTATTAAACCATATAATAAATCACATAATATGGACCACAATAATTCTTACAATAAATAGTATTGCGTGGTTTGACCGAGAAGTGGTCATGATGACATGGAATCGACTGAGTTAGTTGATCGATGGCTCGATCTGATTTGATTAGTTGAGGTGATTTGCGAGTATTTGAATTATAATGACTTGTAGGAAGAATCTAAGACAAAGGTAAGTCTTCTATCTCGTGCTTGTACTTAGGCAGCCCTTTGGTCGTATTTTCTTCCTAGCAGGGGCTTAAGGGGTTGAGCTTGCTGACACGTCGTCTCACCTCATCGTGAGATAACATTTTCAGGTCC
The DNA here is from genome assembly GCA_019915185.1 of Eucalyptus camaldulensis. NCBI lineage: Eukaryota > Viridiplantae > Streptophyta > Magnoliopsida > Myrtales > Myrtaceae > Eucalyptus > Eucalyptus camaldulensis. The sequence continues at coordinate 12,332,706 of JAHSVA010000001.1, forward strand.
CTAGATGGCAGCTCCTCCTGAACATTTTGGACAGCCGAAGAAAGTCACGGAACAGACGTCTCACATTCTGTTGCATGGGAGCCCTAGGGCCTAGACCTATGAGCTAGTAAGGTCCATAGTCTAGGTCGATGCGGGTCTACCCAAAAAGGTATCCCACCAATACAGATCATGGTATCGCCAGGCTCAAGATAGCTAGAGAGAGGGTTGCATACCGGAATCTGAGATACCTTTGTACGTGTTAGAGGTTGCTTTTGGAAATGGCACAGCAGATCCCCCTAAAGGTTCGGTGGTAGACGCGGTAAACCCAAATCTCGAGGATCCAGGAACTTCGGTGTACTCGACTATAGGCTCAAATGATAGTGAGGATGTGGAGCAAGAGGAAGATTAGTGGTTGCTTGCAAAACCCCCTTGTGTTGCAGACCTTGTTTGTATATATATCGAATAGTTGTATAAGACTTGGTTAATATATATATATATATAAGTCTATTATTGGTTTTGAAAAAATTATGGCCCTACTTTCATATCCCATCTTGTTGTTGTCTAAGGATTATTTATTTGCTTCCGCATACGTATTAAAATAAATGGGTCGACGATGCATCCTCGGATATCACTATTTAATCGACCGCAGAGGGATGGGCATGCACTCAGAGGACTAGGGCCTAACATCCTCGTTTAAGTGGTATCAGAGCATGGTTTAATGATTAGAGTGATAACGTGCGATGGTTCATGAGATAGTTAGTAGGGATGCCGTTTATTTCATCTTAGTGCATGTTTGTGATAGCTGATTGGTAGAATTGTTTGCAAGTGTGGATCGCTTAGCTTCTACTTTTATGTGGAATTGGAAGCAAGCTTCTTTAAAGAACCTTCAAAATGAGCGATCAAGAGCAGAGGACTCCTAGGAAGCATACTATGAGGCTTATTACTTAAGGTAGGATGCCGACGAGGGTTGGTATTTGAGGAGGCCCAGGTAAAGCGCCAGCTCAGGCTAGCACGAGTGGAGTAGCACCATCTTCCATTGGTGTTGGGGTGGTAGCCCCTGAGGATCCAAGATTTGCTGGGATCATGCAAGCATTCGAGACGCTAGGGAATAGAATGGATCGACAAGCATTGATCAAAGCTACCAGAGCCGCCGCTTCAGCCGCCGCTACCACAGTTGCCACTAATGCCACCGCACCTGTCGTCGCACTCGCCGTCGCACCTACTGAGGTTCCACTAGGGAACATGGTCGCTAGGAGACCTATGCATAAGCTAGTGGAACAGTTTTTGAAGCTAAACCCGTTGAAATTTACTAGAGTAAGAGACCCTGAAGTTGCAGCCTTATGGATCTAAGGCTTGGAGAAGGCTTTTGCACTACTGATGTGCATTGAGACTAAGAAGGTAGTCCTTACAACCTACCAGCTGTAGGGAATTGCAAGTACGTGGTGGAGAACCACCCAAGGAATGGTGTTTCCCAACGGTGTAGTTCTGGAGTGGGAGGCCTTTGTTGAAGTCTTCAACAGTAAGTACTTTTCTGAGACTGCCAAAGTACTGAAGATGACATAATTCCTGCGCCTTCGCCAAGGTGCAATGATCGTAGATCAGTACAAAGTGAAGTTCGCAGAATTGTCACAGTACGCCCTCAAACTGGTTGAGAATCCGATGAATTGGGTTAGGAGATTCAAAGATGGACTCAAACTGGAGTTGAGGAGTCCGCTGATACTACTTAACCTAAGGAATTACAACAACCTGTATGAGCGGATCTAGATGATATAGAGGGATCAAGTTGAACGAGTCGCCGCATCTGGGTTGTGGTTTAGTTCGAATCGAGATGAAGTCTATATGGGAAGAAACCCATGATCGGAGGAAGATTTCACGTCCCACCCAACAGGAAGGGTGGAGTGTGCAAGGCAGGACCAAATTAGAATGGTACGTATTGCTTTTGTGGAAGGCGACATGGTACAGCTCCGTGTCATTGAAGGTCGAGTGTTTGTTTTGGGTGTGGCCAGCAAGGTCACATGGTCAGAGATAATCATAGTTACTGCCGCTGCCACCATTGGGATAGATCAGAGGGTACGCGCCATAGAACGCACTTTAGGGTGGACAGATAAGATCCCCAGCTTAGGGAATAGTGTATGCCATCACTAAAGGTCAGGCGGAGGATGCATTTGATGTGATTACATGTACGGTTTTACTAAACGACCATGCAGCTTATGCTTTATTCGACCCTAGAGCAACTCATTCTTTTATTGTTGTGCAATATGTTAGGTTGATAGGATTAAATCCTGAGTTACTAGAGTCCGTAGTTAGCATAGCCACACCGATAAAGGATATGGTGTTATCTACATTGGGTTGTTTTGGTTGCAAGTTAGCGATTGGTGAGCGAGAGTGAAAAATAGACTTGTTAGTCCTAGTCATGTATGACTTTGATTTGATAATTGGCATGGATTGGCTCACCAAAAAATGAGCCAAGATGAATTGTTATCGTAAAACGATTCAGTTTGACCCATTAGAGGGTGGAAATTTCGAGTTTGTTGGAAGTTGAGGAAAACCCTCGATTACATTGATTTCGTCGCTTGAAGCAACCCATTTGTTGGATGAGGGTTGTCAAAGTTACCTGGCAATTGTCATGGATACGACAATTAAGGAGCTGAAGATCGAAGGTATCTCAGTGGTGCAAAAATTTCCAAATGTATTTCTGAAGGAATTGCCAGGTTTGCCACCGGAGAGAGAAATTAAGTTTGTGATTGAGTTAGCACCCAGGACAGAGCCAATCTCTAAGGCGCCTTACCGAATGGCGTTGTCTGAGTTGAAAGAACTGAAGGTGCAGATGTAGGAATTGTTAGATAAGGGATTCATACGTCCCAATGCATCACATTGGGGAGCACCAGTTTTGTTCGTAAGGAAGAAAGATGGTTCATTGCGCTTGTGCATAGACTATCGGTAACTCAATCAAGTGACGATTAAGAACAAGTATCCACTCCCGAGGATTGGTGGCTTGTTTGATCAGTTACAGGGAGCACCGATATTTTCAAAAATCGACTTAAGGACAGGATATCATCAGCTGAGGATTAGGAAGGAGGACATATCGAAGTCAGCGTTTCATACTCGATATGGTCATTACGAGTTCACGGTGATGCCTTTCGATTTGACGAACATCCCAGCTGCATTTATGGATCTAATGAATCGAGTGTTGAAAGAATATCTAGATCAGTATGTGATCGTGTTCATTGATGATATTCTAGTGTATTTGAGAAGTGATGAGGAACATGAAGGTCATCTGAGAATGGTATTGCAGACTCTGAGGGCTCATCAGCTGTATGCTAAGTTCAGCAAGTGCGAGTTTTGGTTGACTCGTATTACTTTCTTAGGTCACGTGATTTTAGGCGAAGGAATCTCTGTGGACTTGTCCAAGATTGAAGCAGTGATCAACTGGCCGAGACCGACTACAGTGACAGAGATCATAAGTTTTGTGGGTTTGGCAGGTTATTACAGACGATTCGTAGAAGGGTTTTTAGCATTAGCGTCATCGTTAACTCAACTCTTGAAGAAAGAAGAGAAGTTCGTGTGGATAGACAAGTGCGAGCGTAGTTTCCAAGAGCTTAAGCAGAAGCTGACTACCGTACATGTGCTGACCATTCCATCTGGTCCTAGAGGATACGAGATCTACAGTGATGCGATGTTCAAAGGACTGGGTTGCATGTTAATGCAACATGGTAAGGTTGTTGCGTACACCTCCCGTCAGTTGAGACTTCATGAACAGAACTACCCAACGCATGACTTAGAACTTGAAGCAATTATTTTCGCTCTAAAGATTTGGAGACATTATTTGTGTGGAGAAAGATTCCAGATCTTCACTGATCATCATAGTCTCAAGTATCTATTCTCTTAGAAGGAGCTGAATATGAGACAGAGCCATTGGATGGAACTATTAAAGGACTACGATTGTGATATCCTATATCACCCAGGAAAGGCGAATAAGGTCGTCAACACTTTGAGCCGGAAATCTTCAATCGCTCATATGCTGGTTAAAGAGTGGAACTTAATCGAGAGAGCTCGAGATTTGGTGTTATAGTTTAAGGTAGGCCACATTTCGAATCTTATGGCCACCCTTAGAATTGAGTCAGATGTCCAGATCAAGATCAAACTACTTCAGCTAACAAACCCAAATGTTCAGAAGATTTTGCAAGAGGATATAGATAAAAGAAAATATGACTTTCAAGTTTATGATGATGGAACATCGAGGTTCCAAGGACAATTGGTTGTACCTAACGATGTAGAGCTTAGAGATGAGATCTTATCTGAAGCTCATCGTAACAGTTACAACATTCATTCTGGCAGTACAAATATGTATCAGAATCTATGTCAACATTATTGGTGGTTTGGTATGAAGGCGGACATCGCCAAGCATGTCGCCAAGTGTCTGATGTGTCAGCAGGTCAAAGCACAACATTATAAGCCAGAAGGACTTCTACAACTTCTCGAGATCTTAGAGTGGCAGTGAGAGCACATCAGGATGAATTTTGTGACTGGCCTACTGAGAAGTCAGCGAGGAAATGATTCCATTTGGGTAGTGGTCGACCAATTGACAAAGTCAGCCCACTTCATTGCAGTTCAAAAAGACCTTAGTTTGAATAGACACGCAGAGTTGCACGTGCGTCAAATAGTTTGACTACATGGAGTACCAGTTATGATCACTTCAAACCGAGGCCCAAGATTCACAACTGTATTTTGGAAAAGCTTGCAGAGTGTTTTAGGTACGAAGCTACAATATAGTACAGTATATCATCCTCAAACAAATGGCTAGTCTAAGAGGATGATTCAAACCCTCGAAGACATGCTGCGAGCTTGCGTGTTGGATTTCAAGAAAAGTTGGAAAGAACAACTTCATCTCATCAAGTTCGCCTACAACAACAGTTATCAACAGAGCATTCAAATGGCTCCTTTTGAAGCGTTGTATAGCATAGCGTGCAGAACGTCCGTGTGTTGGGATGAAGTCAGGGAGAGAAATATTACAGGCTCAGAGTTGATTCAACAGTCAGTGGATGCAGTTGCAGTTATCCAAGGCAGACTAAAAATCGCTCAAAGCCGTCAGAAGAGTTACGCAAATAAGTGTCGAAGACCATTGGAATTCCAAGTTGATGATCACGTCTTTTTGAAAGTGTTGCCAATGAGGGGAACTTCGCGCTTCGGTAAGAAAAGAAGACTGAGTCCGAGGTACGTAGGTCTGTTTGAAATTCTTGAGAGAATCAGGACCTTAGCGTATCATCTTGCGTTGTCGTCGAATCTGGCGTAAGTGCATGACTTCTTTCACATGTCGATATTAAGAAAGTATAAGCCTAACCCGACCCAACCCACATGCTTAATTTCGAGGAATTGGACGTGGAAGATCGAGTGTCGTACTTTGAAAGCCTAGTTTAGATTGTGGATCGAAAAGAACAAGCTCTGCGTATAAAGACCATCAAGTTGGTCAAAGTGATCTAGCAACACCATGGCACTGAAGGAGCAACCTAGGAGAGTGAAGAGTCGATAAGACAAATGTACCCTTACCTTCTTGCTTGAAGTATTGTAATGGTTTAAATTTCGAGCAAAATTTTAATAAGAGGGGAAGAGTTGTGACATCTTGAATTTTCAATTATGTTTCCCATTAAATTAATCGGACCTTTCATCGACGCGCATTTCTCATAACTGATTACTCTTGAGACAACTAAACTATCTGGGGAAATCAATAAATAATTTTAATGCATTAGACTTGAGAATTCAATCAGGAATTGACTACTCGACCATACTCATTTGCAAAGATCATTTCAGCATAGTAAAAATCCATTAGAAATCAGAAATAGGTCAGTTCAACTAAGATGTGTGGTTAAACGTGGGTGATTCCACCAAATTGAGAAATTCCTGTCGATCGGAACTAGATTGATTTTTATATCGTTTTGGTATCTTATGTCTGTATTTGAATCCTCGAGATTTTCACGACAATCGAAAGTTGCCAATGTGTCGAAGAGGTTCTTTGTGATTTGAAGAAAATTGACCACGGATCATTTACACTAAAAATTTCTAAAAGATACCCAATAGCTTAGGTCACGCTAAAATCACGCTAAATTGAAATTAACCATGAATTTCAATTCAATTTCAGAGTTTTGTCATGTCACGAAGCATTGTAGGAAAGTCGACTCAATCACCGAAGATTTTTCTGCAAACCGAGATTTTGGCGGAAAAAAGTAGAGATAAGGCCGTTTTTGACCGAGAACTTTCGATGACAGTTTTTTATCACGAAATTGAGATGCAAGTGGGATCAATTGATGAGGAAAAATACCAATTGGATTGATAACTCGATAATGGAATTTTTAGAAGTTGAAATGAGTGAATTTGAGGAGGAATTGAATAGAAATTGAACCAATTCCAATGCAAATTCATATGCCCCCCATGGACACAACTTATGGACCATCAAGGCTTATAAAAGAGGTTTTGGTGGTTGGAAATCAAAGGTGGAGGACATCGAGTAAGGTGGAACTAAGCTAGAAGGACAGAGGGAAGAGAGAGAGAAAGAAGTGGTCCCCTCCTTAGCCAAACCGGTTCCCTCCCTCTCTTCTTGCTTGTGCGACCTCCTCCTCCTTCCCCTATGCTGTTCGGAGCATGAACAACCCAAAAAAGCCTACCAACAAGCCAGCAACCCCGCCGGAGCCACCGCATGCCACCGCGTCATCATCGTTGCCCGCCGCGTGTCACTGCCATCCCTGGCCATCGTCCTACTTCAGCCGTGAGCCTAAGCAACCCCCTAAGCCATTCAAACCCTTCTCGCCATTGCCGGAGCCTCTTGGAAGCCCACCAAGCTCCACCGAAGCTCTACCTGCTCGCCGCTAGCCTTTGCTTGGCGTTTCCAGCTCAACCAGCAGCCTAAGTAGCTTCGGCAGCCACCGAACAAAATTGGACCAAGTGGGTCCCCAAGCCACTATTGACCCTTTTTTGTGGCCTTCCGGACATCGAAAGGCGGTCCCACTTTGGAGTTCTCGACCCTTGCCGCGTCCCCGTCGTTTTGATCCAAGCGAATCTTTAATCAAGTGAGTTTAACTCACTAATCCCTACTTAGTAAGTTAATAACGTTTAAGGGTTGATTATTTTAGACTAAGTATGAATTAGGTGGATAGTTAGAATATATTAACAATTTGATTAACTGTTATTGCATGTTTAGGGTTAAAGTAGTGTAATTAGAGCTTAGACAAGTTCTAGTATTTATCTAGAGTGGTTTGAAAATTTTTCGAGCCTATCTTGTCTTTCAATTAGACTTTACGAGCCTAAGTCTTATTTATTGGCATTTATTAATTATTTTCCATATTTATTTATTTATTTATTTTCCGAAAATTAAACCGAGATAGTCAGTGATCGAAATTTTATGCTGATTACAGTGGTGTGATCTATTTATTTATCTAACTACTAATTTATGCTAATTGGGTGTGATTTATGATTTTTGGTATTTATCCCAAAATTTAATAATGTCGGTAATTAATTAGAAAAATACCAGGTGTCCGTTTATAACACCAAAAATGTGTTTTTGGATTGTGGAAATTATTTGGATTTTCTAAAGTGAAAATATTGTATTTTGGCTAAGCTCGACTGTGTATCCACATATAATAATTTTTATCGAGTATAATAAAAATGGTGATTTGGTTAGATGATTAGGATGGTGTACTATATCAACCTACGGACTCTAATATGTCAGCTTAGGGTGAGCAGCATACCAGTATATTATATCTGCCTAAGGGCCATGATATGTCAGTTTTGGATGAGCAATATACCTTAACAGTTTCTGGTGAGCATTATTAGTATACTATATCTGCCTACAGGTCTTGATATGTCAATTTAATGTAAGCAATATACTCTGGATAAGCCGTCCTGGTTTGGTAGGATCTTATAGATAGTATTGCGTAGTTTAATCGAGAAGTGATCATGATGACATGGAATCGACTAAGTCGATTGATCGATGGCTCGATCTGATTTGATTGGTTTAGGTGATTTGTGAGTATTTGAATTACACTGACTTGCAGGAAGAATCTAAGGCAAATGTAAGTTCTCTATCTCATGCTTGTGCTTAGGCAGCTTTTTGGGCGTATTTTCTTCATAGTCGGGGCTTAAGAGATTGAACTTACTGATTGTCTCACCTTGTTGTGGGATAACATTTTCAGGTCCCTAGATGGCAACTCCTCCCAAGCATTTTGGACAGCCAAAGAAAGTCACAAAACAGACGTCTCACATTCCGTTACGTGGGAACCCTAGGGGCTCGACCTATAAGCTAGTATGGTCCATAGTCTGAGTCGATGTGGGTCTACCCAAGAAGGTACCCCACCGATACAGATCATGGTATCGCCAGGCTCAGGATGGCTAGAGAGAGGGTCCCATATCAGAATCTAAGATACCTCTGTACGTGCTTGAGGTTCCTTTTGGAAAGGGCACAACAAATCCTCCCCGAGGTTCAGTGGTAGACGCGGTTGACCCAGATCTCAAGGATCCAGGAACTCCGGTGTGCTCGATTGTAGGCTCAAATGATAGTGAGGATGTGGAGCAGGAGGAAGATTAATGGTTGCTAGCAAACCCCCCCCCTTATGTTGCAGAGCTCATTTGTATATATATCGAATAGTTGTATAAGACTTGGTTGATCTGTATATATATAAGTGTGTTGTTGGTTTTGAAAAATTTATGACCCTACTTTCCTATCCCATCTTGTTATTGTCTAGGGATTATTTATTTGCTTCCGCATGTGTATTAAAATGAATAGGTCAGCAATGCGTTTTGGAACGTCATTATTTAATCGACCGTAAAGGGATGGGCACACGCTCGGAGGACCGGGGCGTGACAGTTCTTTTTGGTCTTCCACGTTCATCCACATCAGTGGGGGCAAGTATCTTGGGAGCATGTCGATATCTACCTAGTGGATCGATAAATTCTTCGAGAGCAAGAAACGAAAGTTTCAAACTTTCTCAAACAAGAGGAAGAAAATCTGCCTCTTGGAACATGTCTGTGACACCCAGGATCTCATATACCTTGATTTCATTCAATAATTATTTATACTTCATGAATTATATAAAATAAATGAATAGATTCAAATCAAGCGAGGACATAAGAAATTGAGCTACTTGGCTCTATTTGTTATAAACTTGGTTCCTTCATTTACACGTGGGGAAGATGAGATTGAGAGGGGAATTTCTGCCAAAAAACACCATATACTACGAACACTAACTATTCCGCCTCTCATTTGTTATGTGCATGTTGTTAAACAACTAAAACCAAAAATCCTCCCACACGTTCGGCATCTCTCTGCACCTCCTACTCCGCAGGATTTCCACCCTACCCCAGCCCATCATCATACAGCTGCAAGGGTCCCACCAACCGTCCATCAACCCGAGCGTAAAGGGCCACGAAGACCATGTAAGCTAGTCCCGTAGGCGCCCCTGTGTCTATTGTCAAACACGACGTGCATTTGACAAATACGACTCCCGGGAAATGGTGGTCCTGGAAGTCCTCTTGCCGCCAAACAAAGTCGGCGGGGGAGCCGTAGAGGATGGTCGTCATGGCAGCAGGCGGGGTAGGCGGTGCAGTCGACATCTTCTACTCTGAAGAAACAACAAATTAACAAGTGTGAGTTTTTAAAATAAAAACTCAGCAAGTGGGCGGTTAGTCCTAACTTGGATTGGCCAAAAACAGTGCAAATAAGTAAACAAAAACATCAAGTTATAGAATCCACAGAAACCCAACTACAACCATCACCCAGGGGGAGACGACACTCCACCCTGAACCCCCTCGCACCCAACCTGGCATCACGAGGTCCCCTGAAAAGCTGTTCAACCCTTCTCAGACCTCTGGAGAGAACACCATTACTTCTTTTCATCCCTCTCCAGGCATCCCGACACCCGGGGTCTCACATTAGCTCAATAGCCAATCATACATTCATCGTTCCCCCTTGTTACAGCACCAACAATCTCAGCCAAATAAGGATCCAATACAAAAGACAACCACTAACACATATACTCGGATCAAGCAATCTATGAACAAAAAGGAGCAGTTTTATTCGCAGACATAAAAAGTACAACAATCCTTATCAGAATATTACGAAATTTTGACACGTTATTGATAAGATCTAAAGGAACAAATCTCAAGAAGAACACTAAGTCAGATTCCATAGGCACAGAGGGTAAAACTTCAATTTTCTTCCTACCCAACATTCTGTAAAATTCCAGATTTCACATTTTTGTAGGAAAATTATTTCGAGGGTCATACTTTGTTCGTTTTCTCTGAATTTTGAATATGTTATTCATGAAGGTGTGCTCTAAAACTTTCATCAAGGGTTCGAAATCAAATTGTGGTCAGATAATTACAGAAAAATTAAAACGTCGACTGAGGTCACACTGATTTTCACAAACACAGGTCATTAGTTCACAAAACTCCTCCTATCATTATGCTCTCTGTCCATACACACGGTACACCTTACCACAGCATGATTATCGCCAAGATTCCTCATGGTCAGAATCTCAAATTCATTTGGTTTTACTTGCAAGTTCAAAAATCCAGCACTCACACTTCATGAAATTCGGAATCCAGCACATGCACCTTATCCACAACCAGATTTTCTTGATCTAACACCTCCTACATATCAAAGACTCCACATACAGCTCAAGAGAAATTTTGAAGCTACACTCCCAACTTCCAGATTTTCAAAGATTGGTTTGTGCAAAGATTTATAATTTTGGAAGGTACCAAAAGTATTTTCTTTTCTTTTTTTGAATCATTGATAAGGGTGCCTCGGTAAGTAAAATTTCAGCAATGGTCGGTAGGTTTTTCCAAATCAGTTTATAGTCAGATTTTGTTCAAAAGACAATAACAATTTCAAAAACTCCTGTGGTAAACCGAGATATCAACCCGACCTTCCCTGGTTTGGACAGCTTGATACACAATTCGAAAATATTGAAAGCATCGTGAAATTTTTAAGACACTTGAAGCCAGTACCATAGTAAATAAAGTTTCAGAACACAAGTCGGGAGGTTTTTCCTTTCCAAATCCAAAACAATGGTTGACTTCTCCAAGATTTCTTAGTTGCCAAAATCTGTTTTGGTTAAAATTCAAAGAAATCAAACACGTGCCTGAGAAATCCAACCATTTCATCAATCCTTCAACCTCACAACAATCTCAGTTGCTTAATAAACCATCACTCAACATCAAAATCCAATCACCCAGCCTATCAACGCACTTTCTAAGACAGCAACAGCACTACACAAAACCCTTAACGCTAACAAATTAATAGCTCCAGAAACATCACCACTCTCTGGGTACACGACCCACTGCTCGAAGAAGATTAAACTCAGAAAAAGGAGTTAAAAAAAATCGTGTAACAGAACAGGGATGGAGAGTGCACGCACAGATGATTTCCTCTGGTTTACCCATCAAACCGCAACCGGTTTTCCCCATCCACCAATCTCAACCATGAACATGGCTTTTCTAATCATCCCTTGCACCCCCAATTGCAGCTACCTAACCCTAAACCCACATGCAACACCTAGCGAGCCAAATCAGGGATGGGAGACCACAAAAACAGCCCACTTGCCTAGATACTTCGTCGATGGGAACGGAAAGGAGACGTCGGACGCTAAGTTTCACAGCTGGCGTCGAATCCTTGATCAGAACCGAGCAGCAACGATCTGCTACTTGACGATGGCGCCGGTCGGGAGGGGCTGAGATGGGTGGGCTCGGTGGAGACGAACAAAAGCGAGAGGAAAAGAAAGCAAGGCGTCTCGGTAGAGAAGACGCGAATGGGTTTGTTCGCTTGAGAGAGAGAGAGAAAAGAGGTGCGTGTAACCCCCCCCCCCTCTTTTCTTCGACACACCTGGGCACTACGTGGGTAGAGCAAAACAAACATCTAAAATTTTCTTTTCTGTTTTTTTTTTTTAACACATGGGGGAGAAGTGGTGGGGTTTTACTCTTACTCTACGGATAAAATCTTTCGACAAAATATTCCTTTTGATTTTTTTTAATTTTTCTTTTTTTAGATTATTACTATTTTATTTATTATTTACATATATACCTATACATACATATATATATACATATATATATATATATATATAAAATCTTTAATACGCTCAATCTACTAATGAAATTTTTGGGCGTCACAATGTCAATGGAAGAATTGGAGGGCGTGTCTTTTGGTGCCTTGAGTGGGTAGGAATGCTTTTATGCCCACTTTAGGATTGGCTTATAAAATGGGGAAATGGCTAGTTTTTTCTGAGGAGGAGATAGAGGAGGTGATGGTGGTGGAGCTGGTGAAATAGAGGGTGAAGCAATGAACTCTAGTGGTGGAGTTGGTACATAAGAAACCATAAATTGGAATTTATCACACTCACCAAGAGTATCAACGAAGGAGTCTCCGTTCAAGTAACTTTGGTACATAGTGTCCTTTGACTTTCTGTGCTTCCGTCGAGGTCTTGTAGTTGGGTCTACTTCGTCAGGAGAATTTGTACAATAGGAGCATTGACGAAAAGGATCCCAAAAGTAGTTATTATACCGATCCTTATAGTAATGGATAGGTTTCCATTACTATTGAAATATTGAATAAGCTTTTTAGGATCTTGCTTGGAAATAAACTCAAAAACACATGGTTCGATCATGAAGAGGCTCTGGAAGATATAAGGACTTTCTTCCTTTTCTTTGCCAAATTTGATAGAAACAATGCCATTCTTTTTTGTAAAAATTTGGAATCTAAAGACTGAAAAGCTTGTTATTTTAGTGTAACTTCTCATAGTTGGTGGTCTATGTCTCCGGAAGGAGTTTGGCCAGCTTCTCCTTCGGGATTTGTCTGGGAACATAGATGCAGGATACTTGGTCATTCTACATGGAGATTAATAAAGCATCTTCATTTCCATTGTGGAAATTCAAGTCAAGAGCATGGTTCTACACTCAATAAACCATCTAGTAATGCAATGTTGCTGTGACAGAGTCAGCAGCTTGAGGAGCTCCAGTGAGCTGAACTTGAACTTTTAGAAAGGAAAGTAGTTAGGGATCTAAAAGAGTGATATTGAGGTTTGAATACAAAGTCACAAAGATTGTTCTAGCATTCAAAGTTGTTTGGGCAATACCAATACCAATACAAGCATATTGGTATTCTAGGAACAGAGTATCCAATAACACTATTCTTGCCACAACTAGCAAGCCCTTGTGACCATGAAAGGTAAGAGCAAGACAAAAAGTTTCATAATGGACATGAGAATATCCCTGTTGAGTTCATTACCTGAGAAACTCTGGAGGAATCTGAAGAGTAACAAGGTACTCATTTTCCAATGGCAGGAATGGGATGTTGATCAAACTAGAGGACTAAGTGTACTCCTTTACTTCCTTTGGAGTTTGGCGGATGAATTGTCGAATAGAACGAATAAGAGAAAATGATTAGGTGGGTTTAGCAAAAGCGGAATAAGGATTCATAAGAGGAAGTTGAGTTTCAGAAATCTTGGTTTCATCGCTAAGAGATACCTCATAAAGATAGTCTATCTTAGAAGCATTTGACACACGGAAATCTAAAGGGGTTGAAGAAGATGGGGTTGTAGTGAGAGAAACTGATGCTTCGAGTATTTCTAGATTAGCCATAATGTGAAGAGATCTTCTCGGCATTGGATTCATCTACTGAACGCATGGACGGAGTTAATTTCCTACAAGTATGCATTTCCACAGTGGGTGAACTTCTCTCATTCAAGTCCTTCAGGGATAGCCTTTTAATAGAAAACCGCTCTGACCTTTAGTTTAGAGCCTATAAACACTTGAAGGGTTCAATTACGTACCCTAAATATAATATTAATAAAAAATCGGTTTATTATCGTTCAACGTGAATATCGTAATTGTGTGGAATTACCTGTGAACCAACTATGTACTTTTGTTGAATCGATTTATATTCATTCGCTAATTGATTTATATAGCATAGTATTGACTCTTATCGACCCTTTTGGTCGAACGGTCGACTTCCGATCGAATTCTCTAGTCTTTCACGTTTTAACCCTTTACGGCCTCACCCAATGGATTAGTTAACTCGTGAGTAATCAATTCAGAGTAAAATAACCATAAGTGCATCGATAAAATAACCATTTCATATATTTCGAAATAAAGCCGAATTTTGGGATATCACAGGATGACAGTAGCAACAACAATTTGAGAAATGAAAGTGGATAAAGATGCTTTGTACTTTGTACTTCCAGCAATTTTTGAATCTCCTCGCAAAGTTGACTCATGTCCTAAGAGCTTTTATCGGACCCAGTTATGCATAATAAATTATTAGATAACTCTCGTGTTATGTGTGACTCTTCTTAGCCACTTTTATAGTGTCAAAATTTCTTCATTTTTATATTTCTCCTCCGATGTTTGGATTGCCAATTGAGTCCTTCCAGCTAACTGAAATGGGATGGAGCAAATATCTAGCTTTGCCTGGCGTTGGTGTAATCTATAGCCAAAATGCAAGGTGTCATCATAGCTTTTGCTGCTTAAATTGCTTGTAGTGCGCTGGTAATGCTGCTGCAATTCTTTGAACCACTCAATGGTCAGCGGCATATTGATGACTTGCAAACACTACCAAGGCGTGGCCAAGCTTATAATGTGATCCTTTTTCTTGCCAGGTAACAATCTTCGGCAGCGAGGTGCACCTATTATATTGGCGCTTCTCAAAAGGTGGACAGTCCTTGCGAACGGTGTTGGGCTGCAACTGATTTTCTGGTGTCTTTATTCTGCTCTAGTCCAGCACATGTTTATCTGGCGACTGTAAATAGCATGTCATGGTGTATATTTTCCTTTAAAAAGAAAGGAAGAAAACAAAGACGATGACAACGACGCGGCACATCTGACGACGCAGTTTTTGTGCCTCTAGGAAACGTAAGATAGGTGCACACAACTTCTACAGGATAAGCAAATTGATCAAGGTTGGACACACTCAAGATCTGCGACAGAACGCGCATTACCTTCCTTTCTGTTTTTTTTTTTTTTCTGATGACATGTCGCTTGAAGATAAGCGCTTGTATTGTATGGTGAAAATTTTCGTACCGATGACATTCGGGTCCATTGACGCAAGGAGCAAAAACTGATTTAACAGTGTGATATATCTGGCATTTCCTTTCCTTTCTCAATGTTTATGTCCAATGGCCAAATTTTCTACTGCATAAATATCAATTGGGGTTTATAGTGGCAATTTGTTAACACCTAAATTTTGAGGACCTAGTTATTTGTTCATAGAAAATTATGGATTAATTTTTAAGCAAAAAAAAGGAAAAAAAAGAAGAAAAAAAAATTGCTCAGCTTGAAGGTCAAATAAATCTACTGAAGTAAGAAATGCAAGATTATATTCGCAGATGTGCACTGGAGGTGCAAAGGATGGTGGGGGATGTTGAAGTAGAAGCTCATAACTTGAACATGTGGAAAGAGAAGCCGCAGAGGTCCTGAAGGTATGTTATTGTCTAATCATTTGAATTCTGGCACCGAAATATATGGCTCGAAATCTTTTGTGCCGTAAATAAACAGAATTTAAGTCATGCCATGCAATCAGTAGGATCCGTCCTTTTGGAACGTGATCGATTGATTTTCGGGTAGAAGATTATTCTTGCAGAGTAAGCATGTATAACTTCACACGGCATGGTATGCTTATACAACTTGTTTGGCAGATATCTAAAATAAAGCAGCAGGAAGCCATTAGAGAAAGTGAAGAAGAAATGCAAAAGTGAGCTTTCGATCTCTTTTCACTGGTTGATGTGGGGGAAAAGTACCAAAAAAGTCCTAAACCCCTTGCATTGGTACCAATTCAGTCCTAAACTTTTCAATTGGACCAATTCAGTCCTAAACCTTTTAATATTGGTACCAATTCAGTCCATCCGGCCAATTTTGGCCGGCCGGCGCTGACGTGGACGTCAGCCGGTGGCCGAACGCTGATGTGGCAATTTTTATGATTTTTTCGAATTTTTTTATGATTTTTTATGATTTTTTATTAATTTTTTTCCTTTTTTCTTTTCTTTTTCCTTTTCTTTTCTGCTTTCTTCTTCGTGGTTGCCGGCGAGCCTCCGGTGAGGCTCGCCGACCACTGGGCGAGGGCCGCGAAGCCCTCGCCTGCCGCCGGCGAGGGTCGCGGCCCTCGCCCGGCCTCTCCCGAGCCGCCGGCGAGGCGGCTTCGCCCGGATCTGGGCAAGGCCAGCCTCGACCGCGGCTGGCGAGGCCATGGCGGCCATCGCCAGGGCGGAGGCGAGGGCCGCGAAGCCCTCGCCAGCCGCCGGCGAGGGTCGCGACCCTCGCCCTGGCCTTGCCGCTGAGTCCCCGGCGCCTCCTCCGCTGTCGACCCCGGAGCTTCTCGACCTCGTCATCGCCGCCCTCACCTCCACGAGATCCCAATTCGAGGCCCTGGTCCCCCACCTCCCGCGACTCACGCCGCCGCTCCTCCGCCCGATCTTTGCCTCCGAAACCCTAGCCCGCCGCCCCAACACGCTCCTCTCCTTCTTCCGAGGCTGGCCTCGCCCGCGGCCCTGGGCGAGGCCGAGCGAGGGTTGCGACCGTCGCCGGTGGCTGGCGAGGGCTTCGCGGCCCTCGCCTCCGCCCTGGCGATGGCCGCCATGGCCTCGCCCGCCGCGGGCGAGGCTAGCCTTGCCCAGATCCGGGCGAAGCCGCCTCGCCGGCGGCTCGGGAGAGGCCGGCCGAGGGCCGCGACCCTCGCCGGCGGCAAGCGAGGGCTTCGTGGCCCTCGCCCAGTGGCCGGCGAGCCTCACCGGAGGCTCGCCGGCAACCGCGAAGAAGAAAGCAAAAAAAAAAAGGAATAAAAATTAATAAAAATTAATAAAAAATTAATAAAAAAATTTGAAAAAATCATAAAAAAAATTATAAAAATCGCCACGTCAGCGTCCGGCCACCGGCCGACGTCCACGTCAGCGCCCGCCGGCCAAAATTGGCCGGATGGACTGAATTGGTACCAATATTAAAAGGTTTAGGACTGAATTGGTCCAATTGAAAAGTTTAGGACTGAATTGGTACCAATGCAAGAGGTTTAGGACTTTTTTGGTACTTTTCCCGTTGATGTGGTGTCAAAGCACAAAGAGTATATGGAAGGCAAAATCTCGGAGATGATGACCAGTCTCGGAGACTGTCAATGCTATCTCAACAGACTACAGAGCCTCCTTACCTGCAGAAATGAGCTTGGTGTTTTGAAGCGTGTGAATTGTCAAAAACAGAAATCTACACAATACCATTGTAAATCCTCGTTTTCTCAGTCTTTTTTGTTTTCTGATCAAGCAAACTGCCGTTCTATTGCTTGCTTCTCACCTCGCTGGTCTATCTGCAATTTGGGTACACAGCTGCATTATTATGTACATGCCATGTTCTTAAACAAGCAGAAGTGTCTTGTAGTCTTGTTCATTGGCCAATGTCCTCTTGCACTCACTTGAAAATGAAAATGTCAATCCAGTCAAACTTTGTAGGGTTGTTCTTATTGCAATATTCGAGGTATTACATTGAAATACTTGAGCGAACGATTCCCTAAGGTTCGGGTGAGTTGGGTGTAATCACGAAAGGATGCTTCTTCAAATCGAAATGTTCACAACCCACCAGGCGGACACTCCTTTTTATGTACAATAGAAGCTCCAGTAGCGTATTTCGTACTCTTGACAATCACTTTTAGACATGAATTGAGAAGAGTTCACGTTTGATTACCTCATGGTGGGGGAATTCCCAGCAAATTGAAGAAAATGAAGAGTTGATCTCAAATGCTAAGAGCAATGGAAGCCTCAAAAGTCAGAAACCTTGATTGCCAACTTAAGTATAAATTTTGTGATTTCAAAATGAATATTTGATCATTTACAAGCATAAATGGGATGAAAATGAATTGTGTCGCGACTTTCCCAAAGCAGATTGGCCCACCTAAGGGTTCGCCTAATAGATTGCTAAGTCTAGACTTAGCTTGAGCTCTCCCAAACTCATATCAATTCGTGACTTATATTCAAGTTTTTAGCATGCAAATAAATTTATCTAGGAGTCGTCACTAATTAGTTTTTGGTAGATCGATTAGATACTAAGTAAAATAATGGGAGAATTATTTCTCCTGCGAATCAGAAACTTTGGGTACGGGTACTTGATTACACTAAACTTCACTAATGCTCTTTTGGTATCATTTTTTTTTTTCAAAAATATCTTTATAGGCAATTTGAATTAATTTCAAATGAAAAAACTATCATGCAAATGGGGTGATTACACAGATACTCAATCATTATTAAACACTCAACGAATCAAATAAATAGCATCAAGAGAATTAAATACACAAAGCAAGCAATTTTTTTTTTGGGGTTTTCTTTTATGTTGAAATTATAACTTTACTATATAACACGTATTTAAACTATGTGACCTAATTTTACGAACAAGCAATTTCTAATTAAATGGACCTAACATGCAAACTATTTGACATGCACCTAATATTTTTTTTTGTATTTTTAATTAAAATTCGTAATAAAAGAGAAACCTAATTAAATGCCTAAAATGAATAATTTTCTAAAATGTTTTAGGGGTTAATTTGACTTAAACCCTATCTTACCTTAGAAAACTATTTTTTTTAAGAAAAATGAGATTATTAAAATGTGCAAAACATTATCTAATAGTTAGATCCAATCCTAATTTATTCCAAAAATTATCTAAACATGTAATCTAAAAATGCAATACTAATTTACAAAACTAACATACTCTAATGCAAGATTTTGATTTTTGAGTTTTATATATATATATATATATATATATATATTTTTTTAGTGTTTTTCTAAGACAAGCAATTATCAGATCAACATTATATCTAAACTAGTCAAGATATTCATGAAATGAAAGATTAAAATAATTGAAAAAATAATCAATTGTCTTATGGATTAAATTAACAATTATTTTAACCCTATACATCACAACATATAAGGAAGTTCAAAATAATTAAAAATTTGATCCGAAATCTTACAGATCAAATTAATAATTATAACGATTTAATAAGTTAAAATACTATCAAAATGCCTCAAAAATCAATATAGTCAAAGTGATTACTCAAACTTAACGATGCGAAACTTGAACACGAACCCCAAAATATTACTCTGACAAGGCTGTTGCTTCAAATCAACCTCCATCAAACCCCACAACTCTAAAACAACATAATCTACAATTTCCATAAAATGCCATGACTTAGCATCCCAAAAATTAGACCCACGGCTCAAATCTCACAAAACTTAAAATGTGTGACCTAATTCCAAGAAATTACTTCGACTAGAAAAAGAGGGGTACGAACACATATTGGGCATTGTGATACGAAGTCAAATTGGCTTGGCGAGATCTCCTCAATGGATAAGCATAAAACCCTCTTTTCCCGCTTTCTTGTCTTTTTTTTCTTTTTTTTTTTTCCTCCCTCCTTTCCCTTTCTTTCTCTGTTTTTCAGTCGAGGGAGCTCTCGATCTTCTTTTAAACCGAGCGCTCACTTACGACTTCATTGACCGAGTCAACATTTTCTTTTTACGTTTTTTTTTTATATATATACTTTTCCCCCTTTTTGACTTTTCAAATCCATATTTTACGCTAAGAGGACCATATCTGCTCCAGTCCTAAGAGCAGCACTGATATTGACAGCCTCGCGATCCCTGTTGCGTCATTTATCTACTTGATGATATATGTAGATGATAAATTCATTTTGGGCAATGATGAGATGGCTATCAAAGGTCTTAAGGAATACTTGCATTCTACTTTCCACATTAAAAATCTAGGCTCGCCAAAGTATTTCCTTGGAATCAAAATTGCTCAATCAGACCAAGGAATCTCTCTCAGCCAGAGGAAATTCGCATTGGAAATTGTTTCAGAAGTAGGATTGTCAGGATGTAAGCCAGCTGTAATACTAATTGAGCAAAATATCAAATTGACTATAGCCGACTATGATGCTGGACTATCTTAGGAGGCTGATCTCGTACTCAAAGATCATTTAGGCTATCAAAAACTTGTTAGGAAGCTCATATATTTAACTATGACCAGGCCAAGCATAAGCTATGTAGTGCAGGCACTCAGTCAGTTTATGCACAAGCCAAAGAAGTATCAAATGAATGCTGCACTAAAAGTTGTGAAGTACTTGAAGAAATGTCTAGAACTTGGAATTCTTCTTTCTAGGAAATGTGACATGAAGATAACCACATACTATGATGCAGACTATGCAACCTGTCCAATGAGCAGAAGATTCATAACCGGTTTTGCATTAAATTGGGGGATTCTTTACTTTCATGGAAAACAAAGAATCAGCCAAATGTTTCGTTATTTTCAACAGAGGCAGAATATCGAGCCATGGCTAAAAAAACATGTGAAATAGTGTGGTTGAGAAGGTTACTTCAGGATCTTGGAGTACAGGTTAAAGGACCAACCAAATTATTCTGCGACATTGATGCGGCCATCAAACTTGCATCAAACCCTATCGTGCATGAAAGAACAAAGCATATAGAAGTAGACTATTATTTCACTCGAGAGAAAATCTAGCAAGGGATGATCGAGACACAAGGAATTGGAACAGAAGAACAACCAGCTGATATCTTCACCAAACCTTTATGTCAAAGACAGCATGCGTATCTCTTGAGCAAACTTGGCGTCTTGGACATCTACAAGCTACCAGCTTGAGGGGGAGTGTTGGAAGATACGCAGAAATATTGGAAAGATATGCAAGGATCAAATCATGAAGATTTTATTGAATCAATCAAGATCGGATCCAATCTATAGATTATTTCATTTCCTTTTCTTTTACATATACTTTGTAATATAATGTAATTCTGTACATTGAGTAAATACAGAGAAATACAGAGAATTTCCCCTCCTCCTTCTCGTGTTTGTCCTCCCCTTCGACTTCTTACACAGTTATGCACAAAAAACCCTTGAATGTATCATTCTGGTCGGGCTCCAAATAATGACAAGTCCTTTGCTTCTCTCTGATAATCATTCGGATAGGAAAAACAGAAGGGATATATGCATAGATACTTGTCACCATTAACTGATGAATGGATCATTTATGGGTCAGGCTCATCGTGAGGCTTGCCAGCGTCCATTCTTTATCGGGGCATCGCCGCTATGTTAATGGTGTTCCCACAAGAATGAAGAAAAAAATGGATTTGAAGCACAGTAGTTACTCTTACTATGTCTTCTTTTTTTTTTTTGTCAGTCATACTCTATTTCTACTCTATACTCACTCTCAGACTTTTGTCCTGTCTCTTGCAGCGCATGAGAGTCGAAACCCACTCTTGAAACTTACACGTCCCCACCCCATCCTCCTGAGAAGATGGGGTATTGAACCCCTCATCTCCTCCTTCCATATTGAAAGGGTGGCCACTGGGGCGAATCCCAATGATTTCTTACTATGTCTTTGAGTTATCCTTTTTTTGAGGAAAATTCCAGGCCTAGATCACCTTTTTACAGGTATACAGTACAGATGTTCTGTCATATAGTAAGAATAAATGTCAACTCTTATTCAACGCGAGAATAAGCCAAACAGTCGTTTTCCTCGCAAAATTGTGCGGAGCTCCCGAGAAACTCCTAAGGGGAAAAAGTCAATCACTCCCGCTTGACTTGGGTCTTCTACCTTGACGAAGAGAGGAAATCATATCCTCCCGATCCTACAGAAGCGAAAAAAGACCATCCCGAAGGTTTCAAAGCCTTTGCAAGTGCCCCTTTATTTTTTTTTTCCTGAAGTACGTCCAGTTTGTAAACGTTGGGCAATGGAGACTGCTGGGGGAGGAATTGGGGGATTGAGGCCTCCTCCGGTCCTTACCCCGCCGCCAGTTAAGTTGCGGCCTGTTGTTGTGGACAACGTCAGTTCCACTTGGGATCTGTTGAAGTCATTCGGTCCTCAAGAAGGTCCTGGAGGGGACGAGGAGGATGAAGATGACGAGAAGGTTAGTGAAAGAAGCACCTCGCAAAGTAGAGAGGATTGGCACTCCTGTTTGTCAACTTCCGTTAAAGATGAGTATGATGATGAGGATGATGTAAGGTGGATCACCCAGTGGGAAAAGGGCCAGTTTTTGGGAAGTGGATCGTTTGGAAGTGTCTATGAAGCCATCAGCGAGTAAGATTCGTTTGCTTTTCTCTTGATAATCTGTAAGCTATTCTCGCTATACTCATTTTCTTGGGGAAAGTGCAACCGCTGATCTCCCATGCGATGTCATTTTCAAGTTTTGACGGCACTTCTGAGCGTTCAATTGTGTGGTTAGAATTAGCAACACTTGGGCTAGCCATACCTATGCAGTAGAACTTGTTATCAATTTGACTGACATAAGGGGCATTTAAACAGACATGACAAATGTTTACCCAATTGCTAAAAGTGCCTGATCTTCATATTTCGAATTGGAGTCCTAGCATGATTGCTGTGGTACTTATTGAAGACCGTTCTTGATTATTGAACAGATTGATGAAATAAAGATTTAGTATCTCAGAAATAGCGGATGTTTAGTTGTTCTCCATTATTTTTCTGCAACTTTACTAGCTTGAATAGTGTGCAATTCTTTTCTTTTTCTTTTTTTTTTCTTTCTGATGAATGGATGGTGTGATAAATCAGTATGTATGGGAAACACGCCGTAGAAATCAGAAATGTTAGATGATTCTAAATTCAAATGCTGAAAGCTAAGGAACTATTTCAGTGATATTGATGAGAATAGTTCTTTTCTTTTCATCTCCTTTTCTTTATAAGAATCGGTTTTTGTTCTATTTCTCTCTCATGCTTCTCTGTTTCCACAGCGAAGGATTTTTTTTGCTGTAAAGGAGGTTTCAAGGAAGCCAAGGCAAGCAGAGCTTATTGCAGCTTGAGCAGGTAACTGCCTGTTTCTTTCTGTATCTTGTGAACTGGCCCTTAGGCATGACTACTTGACTTACATCGTTCTTATAACTGCCAAGCTGATGTATATGCTAAACTATTCTTAAGACTGCCGTATATACCACCATAAATCTGGTGTGAGTTCGATAGATGTTCTTTTCTCTTCCTTTTTAGTGATACTGTCCTTTCTTTTCAGGAAATTTCTCTTTTAAGTCAGTTTGAACATGATTGCGATACTTCGGCACTGACAAGGTGTGGTTCCTCCTTACTAAGTTGCTTTCTGCGTTGCTTTCTGCAGTATCTTTCACTTTGGCATCAATTATGTTATCACTGAGCAAAATATTTTGGGGAACATGGCTGTGATTGCAGCCACAATGTAGTGGTAGCTTCATAATCACTGCATATATTAGCTGCAATTATCTGTTGAATAAGATCACAGCTGTTCTGGCTTTTTAGCTGTTACAGCCACTTGCAACAGAGACAGAGACAGACATTTTAGGTCCCCTTCCCACCACAAAAAAAGTTTGTGATGAATTGACTATCACCTGCTACGGTAATTATATGAGTAAAGGAAATATGTCGAGTTGATGTCAGTTTACGAAAACTCTCTCTCTCTCTCACACACACACACACACACACACAATGAAAGTAAAATGTTTCCTCCTTTTGAAAGAGAGCCTGTCTTGTAATCAATCAACCCTTTGTTTTCTGGAAGAAAATGATTTACAAAAGAGCTTTCCGGCAAACTGAAGATTCAGGTCAAACTCTCAGGTTTAATAGAAAGGAATCTGACACTTTCTGGCAAACGGCAGCCCCGACTAATAAAACATAAACGGGGAAAAGGATAAGAAAGAGAAGTCATTTAATCTTCAAGTATCCTTTAATTGACCATCTGATGGTCCACATGACTAATTTCCAACCATTTCTCCCTTGTCTATAACTGGTCGTGGCTGTAGTAACAACAATGGAGTTCCTCCACAAGCTGATTTTTTCCATCTATTTTTGTCCAGTGTGTCATTGCAGCATCATCTACAGTAGAGGGAACTAAAATTGGAATTGATTATCGTGAGGGAAGTAGTTCCTATCTTAGTGGCTTAAATGTTTGAATACCTTTTTTCTTTCTAGGCATAGTTTGGCTAGAAGCATCAGATTCTAAGAAAGTGCCACGACATAAGTTCTTTTTGGAGATGAAACATGCAAAAGATTGTTGCTGTCAAACAAAATGTGGTTTGTAGCCTACAATCCTCTGCATTTTTTTGTGAGAATGAGGGACTAACGCGATATGACCTCTTATTCTTCCGCCGGGTGAACTGTGCAACTGTTTATGCTGGCACTTCTGCAACCCAAAAACCGTGATTAATGCTTATTCGGTCTTGCCTTATTTTTCCTTGTTGAGTTCGCAAAATCGCTTTATAATTGTCATTTGATGCAAACTTTTACTCAATTAACCCCCCTCAAACAGATTGTCACTGAACACTGATCAGTTGTCGAGGAGGTCCTTAATACCAAAGTGCACTTCAGGAAGCGTAATTAACCTCAGGGCCTCATCTAGGGTCCTCTTGCCTTGGTACACCCGATTGCTGTGGGCAGGGTTTTGTCATGATCCGATGATTAGTTTGGTGTTATAAGCGGCCTAGATATCCAGCACAATTAAAATGAAAAAAACATAAACATTACTGATATAGTATATTATATTTTATTTGCTATTTGGTAATTTGTGTCTAATGTATCTTGTCAAAATATCTCATTATAAGGTTTCGATGGACCTTATATACATGTAGCCTCCTTCCACCTCAACGGCTAATCTTTTGGGTTCTAACATTGTTTCAGACCCATCCCTTAATTTTTTTTCTGTTTGTGGCGCTCTTTTCCTCAATTCTATGTGCTGTTCTCACTTCGGTTTGCACGTGCTAGGAGGTGTTAAAGAATTCTCCATGTGTTTTCAATATATATATATATATATATATATATATATATATATATATTATTTTTGTCTTCTTCAATCTAATAATTTGAAATTTCGACTTGGATTTTTCTCTTCCAGGATGAAAAGAAGCTTTACATTTTCCTTGAGCTCATGACCAAAGGATCACTTGCATCCCTTTACCACACATACAACTTGAAAGTTCCCAAGTCTCTGCATACACTTGGCAAATTCTAAATGGTTTGAAGTATCTTCATGACCGGAATGTGCTCCACAGGTATTATGAGAGAGATGCTTGACTTTGCATTTAGTACAATTTTCATAGAATTGATTTTAATAAGCACAGAGATCCTAACCAAACAAAGAACATGGAAACTTATATATTTTGTGTCATAGTGCACACCCTTGGCGCCTTTTGATAATACTTCTTTTACTTATCCAGAAAAGTTACTTATCCAGATACTTTTCTGGATTTAAGGGAGTTGTCAAATCTTTGAACCAAAACGTGGTGTTGTGAGAAGTAGATTTGTTGTGATAATCAGCAAACAACAAAGTTGTCACAAAACTGATTAGAGAATCTGCAGCAAGTAGAAAGAGAGAAAGAAGGAAGAGAGAAGGAATAGAGAGGAGGAGGAGAAAGAGAACGTAAAAGAAAGAAAGAGAGGGCTGTAGTTTTCTGTAGTCACAGAAACCCTACACCCATTATATTTATATTGAATATAAATTGTATATAACAATAATATCCTTATGTAAGTAAAAAAGGAAATAAAACTCTGATAATAAAGGAAACTTAATAAAGTAACTTAACAAAAGTAACTCCGTGACCCTGTACAGCATTATTTAGCATAGACAAGATTATTTTACAATGTGAATGCTTGAAGGTGCAAATGTGATTTTGCATATTGTTAACTGTGAGGATGATTATGAAATTTTAATCTTTTATTAGTCCTACACACAGCCTTGCTGGTTTCTCATGCTTTAAGTTCCTTCGTTCTGGAGGGATATCAAATGTGCTAACTTACTGGTTGATGTGAGTGGATCTGCGAAACTTGCAGACTTTGGATTGGCAAAGGTATGTCTCATCAGTAAAAGTGAATTCTCTCTCTCTGTCTTGTGCACATGCTAGCAACAATGGCACCTGCTCAAATACATCCGCATGCACAGTGTGCGCAAGCAGCAAAGATGCATTTACAAATACATATGTATGCACACCTGCCAAACACGCGTATAGAAATTCACAAAGTGACAGGTATTGTCCTTTACAGACCACCAAAATGAATGATGCTAAATCCTTGAAAGGATCTGCTTTTTGGATGGCACCTGAGGTTTGCACCCTCTGCTGCTGTCATTTTAACATACTATTATCAGCTGCATTAGCCGCATATCTTTTCCTTTTTTTTCATACTTGCTGGTCGTAACTGCAGGTTGTCAATCTAAAGTACAGAAGCTATGGGTTGGCAGCTGTATATGGAGCCTAGGGTGCACTGTTTTAGAGATGTTAACCCGCCAGCCTCCATGTTCTCCCTCAGAAGCAGTATGTTACTAAGTAACCTTCTTTTTATGTTTGATATGCTCGATATCCATGTTTTGCCAGAATAACTAACCAGGCAGCTCTTTTGTTATTGCTGCTTTTTGTGTGAGCTAGCTTAGTTGAGCTCATGTTGTGACGAGTCCATTAGGCCATTAAATATAAGAAAACAAAATGAGTAAGAGCATTACTTAGAAAAGAGAGGAAAGAGAATTCAATGATAATTATCAAAATTATGGTTGTGTCAAGAGGATTTATGGCCAATAGTTGCTTGGGATTCTGGAGCAAACGGTTATCTAACATGTTGTGAAAACTTGGTTGAATAGTTGAATCTTGACTTTCTCTTTCAAGTAATTTGTTGTCAAATACTTGTAATTACTAGTAAAAGTTTACGGTGTACAGTGGCATGCGCTTACATAATTGCATATTGTACATATGTAAATGGTATCCTACCAAATTCTGATGGTTACAGATATGACCCTACCATTCAGTCTCAACAATCTCTTGATCTTGTCCTTCACCGTCACATGGTACTTAAGCAACTAAGAGAGCCATCTCTGCTCCAGTCCTGAAAGCAGCACTGATATCGATTGCTTCGTGGTCCCTGCTGCATCATTCCATTGTGTGGTTGTCCTCTGATTTGTCACTCGCCTTCATCAACCGTGGTGTTTCCCTCATTGCCTTCAAGTGTTGATCCTTCACTGATCTTCTCTGATTGTTGGCCTAAATGGCTGTCTTCTCTACTAGGATTAGTTACTTTGGATATAGAAGTTAATGAATTTTTGATTTGGCTGTCTTCCCAGCTGTCATATGTTAGTTCCCGTTGGATTTGTGATTAACAAAAGCCT
The DNA here is from genome assembly GCA_019915185.1 of Eucalyptus camaldulensis. Taxonomy (NCBI): domain Eukaryota; kingdom Viridiplantae; phylum Streptophyta; class Magnoliopsida; order Myrtales; family Myrtaceae; genus Eucalyptus; species Eucalyptus camaldulensis. The sequence continues at coordinate 12,359,828 of JAHSVA010000001.1, forward strand.
CTACTACGTTTTCTTTCTTATTGTGGCAGATGCAAGCATTGTTCAGAATTGGCAGGGGCGAACCTCCTCCGGTTCCCGATTCTTTATCAAGAGACACTCGAGACTTTATTCTTAGTTGCTTGCAAGTAAACCCGAATAATCAGCCTTCTACAGCGCAGTTGCTAGACCATCCTTTTGTGAGGAAGCCACCTACTTCTTCTGGTTTTGCTTCACCTTGTTTCAACAACATATAGTCGTAAGGTTTTGCTAAGCGATCCATTTTGGTCCATTGCTCTGAAGGTAATTTTACACTATACATTTGTTATTTTGTTGTTGAATTGCTAGTGGAAGTATTCTTCTTTAGGGCTAATGGCAAGATACCTTCATCAACTTACCACATTTCTTCTGTTTACTCCAAAAATTTATAGCTTTTAACAGTCTACACTATGCTTTTAAATCGGAGCAATTGGTCCATGCATTTATAGGGTCTATGGTTAGTTTCCCAATTGCCTTACAACTTTTCACGATTTACAATTTTCTCCATAATCCTTAATATTTCCACTAGATCGTCCTGAAACCTTTAAATTTGGTGAGTCACCCATGGTGGTTAATTGGTCCACCATAGGTTAATTTGTCTTTCCTTGGGGGAGAGGTATGTGCAATTCATTGTCACACCATGAAAACAGCCATAGTTGTAGTTCCCTTGGCATGTATATAAGAATCTAAGGATATCATGAAAGTTGCAGTAGTGCGATGGTGATAATGACACTCTGAGAAACCAAAGTGGATAAATATGCTTTGTACTTCCTGCTATTGTGGAACCTCCTGGCGAAGTTGCCTCATTCCCTTAGAGCTTTCCCTGGACACCGAATGGAAGACCCAGACTAATTCAGGGCGCCACTTAATTGAATGGCCTCGTCTTCTTTTGTGGGTGGGTGTCTTTTGGAAGAGTGTTGTCTCCCAAAATAAATGGTCTCATGTTCCAAAGCATTGGGATGGACATGATGGTTATTATATATTTTTCATGTTGCCTATTGACATTCCTTAGCCACCTTGACAATGTCAAAATTCTTGGTTTTAGATTCATCCTTTTGTGTTTTGATTGCAAACCAAGTCTTTCCAGCTATAAAGTTTTAACTCTTTAGGTTAGACATTCGGATAGGAAAAACAGGACAGAGCAATATTCAGCTTTCACTGGTGTTTGTGTAATGTCAAGCCAAAATGTTGGGATGTCATCATAGTTTTTCCTACCTAAAATCATTCGCAGTGCATTGATACTGCTGCTGCGGTTCTTTGAACCACTCAACGGTCGGCAGCGTATTTATCACTGGCAAAAACTCCCGAGGCGTTGTCAAGCTTATGATGTGATACTTTTCTTGCGAGATAACTTCTCTTTGGCAGCGATGGGCAAATTGGAGCTTCTGGAGGATCAACGGTCCTCGCGAGGGGTCTTGGGCTGCAACAGCTTTTCTGGTGTCTATATTCTGCTCAAGTCAAGCATGTGTTGTTCATCTGAAAATTGTAAATAACATGCTATGTTGTGCATTTTTCCATGAAAAATAAAGGAAGAAAACAAAAATGTTGACGACGACACATGCTTTCTGCCTCTAGGAAGCCTAGATAGGAGCGCCCAACTTCTGCAGAGTAAGCAATCGTTCAAGATTGGATATCCCTTGGGATCCGCGACGGAATGCCACATTTGCTTCGTCGTTTCTTGTTTGATATCAGGCCATCATCTGTAAATTCAAGTGTTTTTATTAACGACATGTCGCTTAAAGATGAATGCTTATATGGAATGATGAAAATTTTGCACCAACAGCAATCAGGCTCGTCGATGCAGGAGCAAATTCTGATTTTTACACTGCCGTAGGGAAGGTTCTTGGGAAACTAGTGGTGCTTCTCGAGTCCTTTTTTTTTTTTTTTTTTTGCTTTTTTCATTCTCGTTCAATTTGCAAAAACCAAAATGAAGAAATAATTACACCTCACAAAAAGAAAAAGGCTCAACTTAATCATAACCCGACCTAATTACACTTCCCTCTCACGCTCACGTCATCCCGCTACTGATCGATGTCGCCTCCGCCTCGCGATTATGTCAGATATTGTAATAAATCAGCTCCGCAAAATTTGGTTGGATTTTGTTCCAAAAAAAAAAGTTTAGTTGGATTTACAGATTCATTTTCGTATGAGCGCAAGAAGACCCTGCTTGTTTCAAGTCCAAAATGGCATTGCCTAACTTCTTGTTTTCAAAGATGCGCATGCTTAACATCCGGAGAGACAGGTCATCATCTCCGCCATCTCGCATTTCATGTATTATTTGTGCTCTGACGCCATGTCAACTAGCGAAAAAGAGCTCGAAAGTGCACTTTTGAATTTCTTCATCACTTACTTTTCATGGCTTTCTAATTCTTCACTTTATAAGGTCCGCTAAAAAAAGGCTGTGAAAACAAATCTTGCCGTATGAATCAACACATGCTCACTTGCGAGTCCTACTTTTCTCCCTCTTCACCCTTCTCTCTTTCTCTCTCTTGCGAGAAAAAGGGGTCAATGACACAGAGATTGAATTTACTAGATAGATTTAGTATTTGGAATTAGGGAAACTCATAAAGGGAAAGAAGGGAAAAGGACATAACGTGAACAAAATTCAAGCTTCGTGGTCGGCATTCAATTTTAAAGGGGTTTGGCCTTGTTTGATTCAACATTTGAAATGGATTTGTAGCCCTTCAAAGGGTTTGGGTAAATGTAAATGATGTTTGATTCAATTTTTTGATGACTTTAGAAAGATACAATTGCATCTCCAAAAGGTTTCAAAAGTTTTAAGAAAATTGAGGGATAAATGGGCATTTAAGAAGTAGTAGTTTCGGAATGCAATTTCCTTTGTTTAATGAAAATATGTCAGTTGTATATTTTGTTCTCATTTATTAACCAAAATTCGTTTTTGCCATCTTTCTAAATAGAAAACCTAAAGTCGCCTCTTCCTTACTTAGCCTCACGCCTCCTCTGCAGTCTCACGCCTCTCTCCGTAGTCCCTCACCGTCTCCTTCGTGAGCTGCTCTCCGGTGTCCATCCGAGATCAGCCATCCCAACCTCAAAGATCGCCTCCCGCCGTTCTGCTCTCGCGCTCGCGTTGCGCTCGTAGCAGGACAGTTGGGTAAGCTAGGAAGCTTCGATTCCATCGCTAGTTCGTCCGATTTCGTGGTCGCCGCTGAAGATTCCGCAGAGATTACTCGCGAAGGCCGCGGGAATTACTCTTTTTACGCTCTAACGCCTCTCTCTACCTCACGATTGTTGTGTGTCCGACCCTCACGTTCACTCGCCTCTCCAGGTAAGATTTCCTCGGTTCTGTTAGGATGTATGGAAGTCCCTTGCCTTTCTCGTACCTTGACGACTCCCCTTTCGTGCTTTAAGCAGCGTTCCCTCACGATTGGCAGGAGTTTGAGTTCTTTTTCTCGCGTCACTCCTTCACGCTTGCTGCCCTCGAGCTCTCCTGTCACGCTCGTGCTTGCCCTCGCGCTCGCTTCTGTCCAGGTCTGATTTTGTCAATTCATGTTGCGATTTTTGTGTAAATTTGTGTGAGTAATTGATTATCTTAAGGCCCTTTTTCTCCCATGGAGTGGATTGACGTGGCACGTGACCCTGACCTTTTTTTATCGCCACTTTACATCGTTTTTCAACCTCCTTCGCGAAGAGAGAGTAAAGAAAGTTAGGATATCCTTCTGATCCTTTGCAAAGGGAAAGCGCCGTAACGAAGACTCGGCAATTGCCGGAAGGGAGGCGCCGAGCCGATGGCCATCACTCCTCCTCTTTCAACGATCTTCTACAGCTGTCCTTCGCATGGAGTGGATTTATTGGGTGGAGATGATTCCGACTGTTTTTTGTCAGTTGAAGATGAGGAGTCTAAATATGAGAATGATGTGGGAAACACCAGCGATTTACAACGATGGCACCCTGTTTCTTCCCAGGGGAGTTTCAAACAGAAAATCACTTCATGGAGAAAGTGCCATAAGCTGGGAGGAGGGTCATTTGGAGATGTCTATGAAGTCAATACTGAGTAAGATTCCTTGCTTCCCTTTGCATCATCCAGTTATTCTTGGTACAACCAAGCAATCTTTGTGGCAAAGTACAGTCGGTATTCTCCCATCATAATGTTTCGTTTAAAGTTCTGATGGCATTTCTAAAGTGCTGCAATTCTGTGCTTATTGACATAGGAGGCGCCTTATTTGGGGAATTGGAGTTCTAGCATGACCAGGGTGGTATTTATTGAAGACCATTCTTTATTTTTTAACAAACTGATGAATTAAAGATCTTAAATTTAGCAGTCCATCATTTTTTATGTGACTTTGCTAGCTTGGAAAGTGTGCATTTTTGTTTTCTTTTTTCTCTATATCATCTGGAGTACACGAATTGTCTTAACTATGTCTGGTCAAGGCATCATCACGAAAGACTTGGCAGTTATACTCTCTCTATCATGCTTCTCTATTTTCACAGGGATGGATGCTATTTCGCTGTAAAGGAGGTTCCTTTGACAGATCAAGGACACCAAGGCAAGCGGAGGTTATTGCAGCTCGAGCAGGTCATGCTCATTTTTTCTGTATCTTGTAAACTGACCCTTAGGCATGACTACTCGACTAACCTCGATCTTATAAATGCCAAGCTGATGTATATGCAAAACTATTTATGAGACTGCCATATATAGAACCATAGATCTGGTGCATGTTCAAATGATTTTCTTTTGAATCTTTCTTCCTAGTGATACTCTGCTTTCTTTTCAGGAAATTAAGCTTTATAGACAGTTTGAACACGAGAACATAGTTCAATATATTGGCACAGACAAGGTGCGGTTCCTTCTTGCTAAGTTGCTTTCTGTAGTATCTTTCACTTTGGATCGATTATGATATCACCGGAACCGAGCAAAATATTTAGGGGAACATGGCTGTGATTGCAGCCACAATATAGTGATGGCGTCATCATCACTGCATGTATTAGCTGTGATTATCCTGTGAACAAGATTACGGCAGTTGCGCCTTTTTAGCAGTGACCGCCACTCATGTCAAAGACAGGCGTTTTTTGGTCCCCTCCACCACAAGAAAAGTTTGTAATGAATTGACAAGTACCTTTAATAGTAATTGTATGAGAAAGAACATATGTATAGTAGACGTCAGTTTATGGACTCTCTCTCTCTCTCTCTCTCTCTCTCTCTCTCTCTCTCTCAATGAAAGTAATTTATTTTCTCCCTTCTAAGAAGTGCCTGTTTTGCAGCCAATTAGCCCTTCTTTTTTTTTTTCTGGTGGTCATGGCTGTAGCAATAACAATGAAGTTCGTCCACGAGCTGATTTTTTCCATCTATTCTAGTCCAGCGTGTCTTTTATTCTACTCATTTTTATGCAACATCATGTAGTTCTTGCCTATACAAATAGAGAAAACTGAAAATGTAATTGATCATTGTTCAAGTGAGGGAAGTAGTTCCCATCTTAGTGGCTTGAATGTTCAAGTACCTGTTTTTTTGTTCTTTCCTAAACATAGTTTGGCAAGAAGCATCAGATTCTAAGAAAGTGCCATGACATAATTCTTTTTGGAGATGAAACATGCAAAAGATTGCTGCTTTCATACCAAATTTGGTTTACCACTCCTACATTCCACCACATTGTTTTGTGGCAATGAGGGATTGACGAAAAAGGACCCCTCCTCTTCCGCTGTGTGCACTATGCAACATTTTTTTTGGGCACTGGTGCAAGTTGAAACTGTGGTGAATGCTTATAACTTGGATATTTGTGTTGAAAAAGGAAAGCAACAAAAGAAGAGCTCAGTCCCATGTGTTCTTGCCTTATTTTCCTATTTAAGTTCACAAAGTTACTTTTAAATTGTCATCTGATTTGAACTTTTACTAAATAAACCTCCATCAAGCACATTCTCACTAGACACTGATCGTTTATTGAGGAGATCGCCAGTTCCAAAGTGCAATTCAGGAAGCATAACCAGCTTAACAATGATTTCTAGTCCCTGTGAAAGTAATTTCCTCCAGCCTTGTCTAGGAACCTCTGGTCTTCGTACACTTGATTGCTGTGGGAAGGGTGTTGTCTTGATCCAGTGATTGGTTAGGTGTTAAAAGAGGCCTAGACATCCAGGATCATTGGGATGAGAAAACGTAAATGTCACTGATGTTTGTTTCATTTTATTTGCTATCTGGTATGGTTGTCTCTAATCTATCTCGTTAGAATATCCTGTGTGGTTTGTTTAAGGGGTTTTGATGGGCCTTGTATACATGTAGTCTCCTTTCCACCTAATACTTTAATCTTTTGAGTTCCGACACAATTTCGGAACGAAGTTTTGCCGCATTTTATTTCCATACATGACTCAGCAATTCCATGTGCCGTTCTCAATCTGTTTGCACATGAGAGGGGATTTTATAGTATTCCACATCACTTGTTTATGTAGTTTCAGTGTGCCTTATATACTTTGTCTTGTTCTACCGAATCGCTTAAACTTTTTGAGTTGGATATTCTAATGTATATGATTATCACTCTCTTCCAGGATGAGAAGAAGCTTTACGTATTCCTTGAGCTCATGTCCAAAGGTTCACTTTCAACTCTTTATCGCAAACGCCCCTTGACAGAATCCCAAGTCTCCGCATACACTAGGCAAATTCTAGAGGGTTTAAAGTATCTTCATGACCAGAATGTGATACACAGGTAGAAGAAAGATTCTTGACTTTGCATTAGTATTTTTGAATAATTGAAATAGTAATGCACACTTCACATTTCTGATGGAAGGTTGACTTTGTTAATGAAAGAGATCAGAAGCAAACAAAGAGCACATTCCAATTTATATATTTTGTTTCAGGCACACCCCCATGGTGCCTTTTGATGATAAATTCTTTTACTTACCCAAACACTTCTTGTGGATTTAAGGGAGTTGTCAAATCTTTAAACCAAAATATTGTGTTATGAGAATTAGATTTCTTGTGATAATCAGTAAACAACAAAGTAACATTACGAGCTTGTTCAGCAATATTTAGCATAGATGAGATTATTTTGCCATGTGAATGGTTGAAGGTGGAAGAGGAATGAAAATTTTTACTTTTTATATATCCTACTTGCATCCATGCTGGTTTCTCATGCTTCCAGTTCATTCTGTAGGGATCTTAAATGTGCTAACATACTCGTTGATGCAAGTGGATCTGTGAAACTTGCAGACTTTGGAGTGGCAAAGGTATGTCCATCAAACTCTCTCTCTCTCTCTCTCTCTCTCTCTCTCTCTCCAGCAAAGGCACTTGCTCAAAAACATATGCATGCACAAAGCGCTTCCAAGCAACAAAGATGCATGTACAAATACATACACGTGCGTGCATGACAAACGCTCATGTAGACATGCACAAAGTGAAGCATGTGTTGTCCTTTACTTTTGTAAGATAACATATCAACTCTCAGTGTTTATTCGTACAGACCACCGAAATGACTGCTGCTAAATCCTTGGAAGGAACTTTTTGCTGGATGGCACCTGAGGTTTGCACCCTCCACTGCCATATTTTTTTTAACGTACTCTCTTTGGCTGTAGAAGGCGCATATCTTTTCCCTTTCCTTTTCATCCTCGTTGGTTTTAACTGCAGGTCCTCACTAGTGCAAAGAACGGAAGCTATGGGTTGAAAGCTGATATTTGGAGCCTTGGGTGCACTGTTTTAGAGATGTTAACACGCAAGCATCCGTATTCTGACTTTGAACTGGTAGGTAATTAAGTAACCTTCTTTTTATGTCTTATATCCTGGAGATCCTTGTTATGCCGGAGTTGCTAAATAAGTTGAGTGCATCTCGTAATGAGTCCATTTGGCCGGCATCCTGAGAAAACAAAATGACTAAGTGCACTACAAAGCGAAGAGAGAGGACAGAGAATTCAATGACAGTTATAAAGAGTATGGTCGTGTTAAAGGATACGCATAGTACTTATGGCCGATGGTTGGTTGGGATTCTGGAGCTAACATGGTATTAAAACTCAGTTGAATATTTGAATCTGGACTTTCTCTTTAAGCAATTTGGCATTGTTGTCAAATACTTTTAATTACTACTACAAGTGTGCACTGAGTGTACAGTGGCATGCGTTCAGATAATCGAATATTGTATACATGTCCCGCATATAGATATTTGGTCCCTGCCATTCAGTCTCAAGAATCTCTCCATCTTCTCCTTCACTGTCCTGTGGTACTTGAGCAGCCAAGAGAGATTGAAATCCTAATATTGTTATCGCCATCTCTGATCCAGCTCTGGGAGCAGCACTGACATTGATTGCTTCGTGTTCCCTTCTGCATCCTTTCATTTTGTGGTTGTCCTCTGATCCGTTACTCGCCATTATCAACCTTGGTGATTCCTCCATTGATTTCGAGTGTTGATTCTCCGCTGCTTTTCTCTGAATCAATCATTGACCTGGATGGTTGTCTTCTCTGCTATGGTTAGTTACTTTGGATACGTTTCAATTTGGTTGGTAACTTTCAAAGATTATGACAATTTTCATGTTCTATATCAAGTAGGCAACTTCTCCATACACGTGGTAAGTTTTCTAATAGGGATGGTAATTAATGGCTCTAGCCAGTAAATGACCTAGTAATGTTCAAAAGTTACCAACCAATTTTAATGTTCTATGTCAAGTAGGCAACTTCTCCATACACGTAGTAAGTTTTCCAACAGGGATGGTAATTATTGGCTCTAGCCAGTAAATTAGCTACTGATGCTATCCCTTTTTGGGGCACGACAGCACAGAAACGCTCTTTTGTTGATAGAATGGCTGCTGCTGAAGTTTGGAATGCTCTGGTGAAGGTTTCACTGCTTTGTGCTTATCTGTGAATTTTATTTATCATAAGGGAGATAAAGTAATACCATCCTACTCAAAGCCATCTTAAATCATGCAACTAATGCCCTGTTTCGTTTACTTTTTGGTTAAATCTAGGACACTTAAGAATTTTGAGCAAAAAGCAATAGATACTTTTGCTTTATTGGCAGTAGTTGGAAAGAGTTCATGCATTGATCCCTGCAAACTGTTGCATATCATCCACATCTCCCACTTCTGCGATAAACATGATTCCAGAATGATCAATGCAGATGATTGCCTGAAGCACAATGCACTTAGATTTGTCTATAGATCTTATTGATTTATCTAGCCGTCATATGTTACTTCCCCCTGGATTTGTGATTACTAGCCTCTGCTGTGTTTTCATTCTTATTGTGGCAGGCGCAAGTACTGGAGAAAATTCGCAAGGGTGAACCTCCTCGAGTACCCAAATTTGTATCAGAAGATGCTCGAGACTTCATCTGCAGATGCTTGCGACAAAACCCGAAGAAACGGCCTTCTGCAGCGCAGTTGCTAGACCATCCCTTTGTGAGAGATCCACCTACTTCTGGTTTTGCTTGACCTCATGACAAAAACAAATTGTTGTGAGGTGTGGCCATGCCATCCCTTTCCGGTTTATTGCTCTGAAGGTCTTCCTTGGCGCTAACGCGAGATACCTATCAATTTACCTCATTTGTACTGTTTACTCCAAAAATTCATAACCGCCTACTCTAAACTTTTAAAAATTGGAGCAAACAGTCCCATGTATTTATGGTGTCTATGCTCCGTTTCCCAGTTCCCCAACAAACTTGTCATGTCCTACAGTTTTCTCCATAAGTTATTATTCCCCCACATCGTACCGAAACTTTTCATTGAGGTTGACTGGTACGCGATAGGTTAATCGGCATTTTCCATCGGAGAGGGGTGTGGGCAATTTGATCATCACGCCGTGAAAACAATCATAGTTGCAGTTTCCCACGGCATATATTAGAGTCTAGGAATATCAACATGAAAGTTTCGGTAGCGTGCTGGTGAAGAAAACAATTCGAGATTTTTAGGTCTTCCTTTTGTTGCTTTGGTTGCAAGCCAAGTCCTTCCAGCAAAAAAGTTTTAACTCGTTATGCTTGACATTCGGATTGGAAAAACAGAACGGAGCAATATTCAGCTTTCTCTGGTCCTTGCGTAAATCTTCTAAGCCAAAATGCAAGGGTGTTACCGTAGTTTCTCCTACTTAAACTGTTGGTAGCGCACTTGAAGTGCGACTGCAATTCTTGAGAAACTGTTGGTAGCGCACTTGAAATGCGACTGCAATTCTTTGAACCATTCGATGGTCAGCGGCATGGTGAAGACTGGCAAACACTCCCAAGGCTTTGCCAAGCTTATAATGAGATACTTTTCTTGCCAGGTAACATCTCTTTGGCAGTCACGGGCAAATATTAAAGTCGGAGCTTTCTCGAAAGGTCGATGGTCCTTGCAAACGGTCTTGGGCAAAAACTGGCTTTATTATGCAGCTACGCTCAAGTTAAGCATGTGTTGCTAATCTAGGAATTGTAAATATCACGCCGTGTTGTATATTTTCCGTTAGGAAGAAAGGAAGAAAACGAAGATGTTGACGTTGACACAAGTTTTCTGCCTCTACTGAGTGTGGGTAGGTGCACGCAACTTCAACATGACAAGCAATCGGTCAAGAGAAGATATCGTCGATAGGTGCCTCTAGGAAGTGTCCGAGAGACTGGGTCTTCATCTCTGAGATCTAGCATCCCGTATACTCTATGTGCTCCAACATCATACCGACCAGCGAAAAATAGCTCGAAAGCACACTTTTGAATTTCTTCTTCACTTTCTCCTCATGGCTTCCTGCTACTTCATTTTGGATGGCCTGCAGGAAAAAGGTCGTGAAAAGAAATAATGCGGCATGAAACTACACATGCTCGCTCTACAAGAATAATTTGCTGCCCGAAAAAGAACAATCGATCACGTTCCAAAGAGGAGGGATCCTTCAGACCAAAAAAAAAAAAAAAAAGAAAAGAAAGGAGGAGGGATCCTAGTGATTGTATGGCCATATATTTCAGTGACCAAACGCCACGAACAATGTTTTTGAATCATTTTAATTAAGTAGTTGATAACACTCCACGAGCCTATCTAGGGTTTGACAAACCCAAACGTGTCCTAGCCTCCTTGCACCGCCTCCCGTGGTTAATATAGGGGCATTCGCCTTGTGCTCCCCCATCCTGAGGAAATGTGAAGTTTTGAGTGCTGGGACTATTGGACGCAAATTGCGTAACCCCAAGATCTCCATAACTAAAACAAGAACATGCATAATTGAGTAAAAATATTAACGCACATATTTTGGGATTCATTGTTCTTGAAGCGGAAGCAGAAACACAAACACAATGTTCCACACATAACTCCTCCTCTATTACCCTCCGTATTTCCGTACCTCCGTATCACTAGCTCAATGAGATGGCTCACGTGTGGCTCAATGAGACGGCTCACCGCCCATCTAAGGTAAACATCCTTGGGTGAGGATACATGTGAGAATTAGGGTCAGAAGAGAGACTTGAGCAAGCCCTTAGGTGAGGATACATGTGAAAATTAGGGTTAGAGGGGAAATTGAGCACTATTTATAGAGTTTTCAGCCAGTCCCCTTATTACAGGTCAAGCTCAACTCGGCCCACACTAACCAGTCCATATTAGACTAATTAAGAAACATTTTATCTCACTTTAGACCAACCATCTTTTACGTTAATCGTAAAAACAGTAAATTACAAAATCAATTAATTTAGTCAACATTAAAAAAAACTCTTACAAGGGCACCTTTTTCCAGTCATATAGTTGCACGCGACTCCATCGGACCGGACGAGTAAAACAAAACATAATGATAATAGAGAGAATATAAATAGACATAAATATATTAAAAGTCCTAAACTTATTAACAAAGTATAATTGAGTCCTAAATGTGGATATGATTTTTAAATATTCATAGTAAGAAAGATACTTTTCTCAAATAACGAATTTATTAAATTAACAAGTTAAAATTATATTTCAATATTAATAATATTTAAATTATAATATAAGAAATTTAAATAATAAAATAATAAAAATTTATTTTTAATTATATATATACAAATTTAATTATATCTTATAATATAAATTGAATAGATATATATTACATACTTTAGGTATTTTACTATTTTAGTACAACTTACTATTCAATAAAATTTTGGTAGAGAACGGTAAAGGGAAGAAAGAAATAAAAAAGAAATTAATTAAAAAAAGAGAGGAGCATAAAATAAAAAGGTAAATAGAAATAGAATAGAAAAGAGTATGACAAAAAAATTTTATAATATTAATTTATAAAATTTGCGGTTCACTTATATTGATATGTTATTTATACAAAACAATATATGATATTACGTGAATATATCCCAATTTAAAATCATCAAACAGTTAATAAGATATAATAAAATCTCTTTACTTTCATATCATATTTCATCCTATTAAGTAGTATCACCAGTGTTCTCTTGATATCCTTCTCATTCTTCTTTTGTGCGTCCCACTGTACTATTTCACCGTTCTCTCTTTCTTGCTGGCGATTAATCTTCATTCCACGCTGCCTCACAACACCGTCTCTCTCCCCGACTCTCTCCGCATCCCTCTTAATTCGCCGAGGGATGCGAGTTTTATCAGAAAGTGTGCTTGCTGGAAAGAGAAGGAGACAAGGGTGTGAAGACGAAGGAAAGCGAGACCCGCAAAAGAAGAAGCACGGGGACGCATACGATCTGGAAGTGGGACCCACGATGCATAGCGGATTATCAGCCACAGAAATATTCATAGGATTTTTTTTTTTGATCAATCATACTCTATTCATACCTTACACTTACTTTCAAACTTTTGCCATGCCTCTTGCAGGAGGTGGGAGTTAAAACTCACTCTTGAAACTTACGCGTCCCCACTCCATCCCCTAAGAATGTGGGGATTTGAACCCCTCACTTCCAGGATGGTTACTGGGGTGAATCCCAGTGATTATTCATAGGACCTGAAGGGGGACTGAAATAGTCCCAAGTCATCATATATGCAGCTGAAATACAGAATCCGAGAAAATATTGACTGAAGCTATGGGGCCGACTCAGCTAAAAAGGAATCCTCATTTATTTTGCGACACTTACCGTAAAAAATGAAAGCACACCCTCTTTACATCTCTTTCTAAGCCAAAATGCAAGGGTGTGAAGACGAAGGAAAGTGAGACCCGCAGAAGAAGATGCGCGGGGACGCATAATTCTTTTCTTGTCGAACTTAATGGGGGATTGTTAGCCTGACTATAAGCCGAAAAAATGTAGACCCCACCCGCTTTGCATCTCTTCTCCCTTCGCCGAAGAGAGAGACGAGCCTCACGAGAGTAAGGATTGTCTTTACGATCCTCTGCAAAAGGAAAGCACCCTTTTTTTTCTTTCTTTTTTCTTTTTTTTTTCTGAGGTCATTGCGCATCTCTCTCTCTTCCGCCGAACCCATTTTCCCTTCTTCGACCTGAAACTTAAGCCCGACCTCAAACGCACCGTCACACACTTCCGACACGACCCTCCATCTATGCCTCCATCTTCGCCCGCTTCTTCTCCGACCTCCAGCGCCACCGCCTCCTGTTCAACTCCTCCCGCGTCCTCTGCGATCGTATCCGTGTCAACCAGGAGGTCGAGATCCTACGCGCGTTGACGAACCACGCCGTTGCCTTCACCTCGCTGTTACCTAAGCCGACCTTGGCGACCTTGAACCACGACCTTGAACCAACCCAGATTTGATGTCGATGTCGAGCTGAGCTCTAGATCACAAATCGAGGGCTCGCTTGACTTAGATCCAAAATCTGAGGCTCAAGTTCGCCAGCCGAGCTCGAGCTCGAGCTCGACGACGGAGGACTGAGACGGCGATGAGATGGTGGACTGAGACGGCAGTGAGGAGGTGCTGGTCGCCTTTGTGCTCGTCTCCGTCGGAGTGAAAGGAAGAAGAAAATAATAATAATAATAATAATAATAATAATAAAGAAAACAGATGAGAAAAGGAGTCAGGCGGAAGAGAGGGAGAAAGAGGAAGACATGTAGAGGGAGAAGAAAGGGTGAGAGAGGAGATGGGAGAAAGGGAGACGGAGATTGACTTGTGGGACCCTTTATGACACGTGTCGTAAAATATGGACTCGTTTTTTTGGCTCAAAAAAAAAAAAAAAAGTTTCAGCCAATATATTCTACAAATTCAACGGCAACCTCTCTTCACCTCCCCTGCTAAAGGAAAGGAACCCTTTATTTTTTACTCCTTTGCTATCCTTTTCGGTCGCGAAGCGCCCGGCGGAGACAGGCTCCGAATCAATGGCTACTCCTCCTCTTCCCTCGATCTCCCCCGCAGCGGAGAAAAGCTCCGAATCAATGGCCTCTCCTCCTTCCCCTTCCTCGATCTTCGAATTAATGGCCACTCTTCCTCCCCTTTCCTGGATGCTTCGCAGAGCGGAGAAAAGCTCCAAATCAATGGTCTCTCGTCCTCCCTTTCGCTCGATCTACTGCCGCATCTGCCTTTGGTGGGGTAGAGATGATTCCCCAACTGCTGTTGAAGATGACAAGTCTAAGGAGAAAGATGTGGGGTTCATCATGGGTATGGCGGGTCTTGGCCGTGCAAGTCTTAGCCGCCCGACGAAGAAATTGTTTTATGAAGATGATTCCGATTATTTTTTGTCAACTCAGAAGTCTAAGGATGAGAAACCTGCCAGCAATTTGGAACCATGGCGTCTTGTTTCTCCTCAGGGGTATTTCAAACGAAAGATCACCTCATGGAGAAAGTGCAAGAAATTGGGAAAGGGTATGGACGCAGACTTCTATGAAGTAATGACTGAGTAAGATTCCTTGCTTCTCTTTGATAGTCGTTTAATTATTCTTGCTATAAGCAATTTTTAGGGCAAAAAACAATAGGCGTTGTCCTTCTTTGAATTTCAGTAGCACTGCAATTCTGTTCTTAGAATTAAGAACACTTGGCCAATCATACGTAACGCTTTTCAAATTGCTTGTAGCTTGATCTTCAGGTTGAGAATGGAGTTCTTGATTGGTAAGGAACTTATTGAAAACCTTTGTTTTTCAAAATCAACTAACTATAGCTTGATCTTCAGGTTGGGAATGGAGTTCTTGATTGGTAAGGAACTTATTGAAAACCTTTGTTTTTAAAAATCAACTAGATATATTTAGTTGATCTACGCTCTTTATTGTTTTTCTGTGCAATTTTTTCTTTCCTCCTTTCTTTATATCATCTGGAGTGCACAAATTATCTTAACTATGTCTGGTTAAGGCATCAATCACGAAAGACTTGGCATTTATATTCTCTCTGTCATGCTTCTCTATTTCCACAGTGATGGATCCTTTTTCACTGTAAAGGCGTTTCCTTTGTTAGATCAAGGAAGCCAAGGCAGTCAGAGCTTATCGCAGCTTGAGCAGGTGATTGCTGGTTTCTTTCTGTATATTGTGAACTGGCCCTTAGGCATGACTACTTCAACTAACCTCGATCTTATAACTGCCAAGCTGATGTATATGCAAAACTACTTATAAGACTGCCGTATATACAACCATAGATCTGGTGCGTGTTCAAATAATTTTGTTGTGAATCTTTCTTCCTAGTGATACTCTGCTTTCTTTTCAGGAAATTAAGCTTTATAGACGGTTTGAACATGAGAACATAGTTCAATGTATTGGCACAGACAAGGTGCAGTTCCTTCTTGCTAAGTTGTTTTCTGTAGTATCTTTTACTTTGGCATCGATTATGATGTCACTGGAACTGAGCAAAATATTTGGGGGAACATGGCTGTGATTGGAGCCACAATCAGCGTCATCATCACTGCATGTATTAGCTGCGATTAACCTGTGAATAAGATTACAGCAGTTGCGGCTTTTTAGCAGCAATGGCCACTCATGTCAGAGACAGGCATTTTTCAGTCCCCTCCACCACAAGAAAAGTTCGTGATGAATTGACTATTAGCTGTAATACTTATTATACGAGAAAGAAAATATGTAGAGTAGACGTCGGTATATGGAGTCTCTCTCTCTCTCAATCTCTCTCTCCCTTGCACGCTCGCAAAATGAAAGTAATTTATTTTCTCCCTTCCAAAAGGTGCCTGTTCTGCAGTCAATTAACCCCTTTTTTTCCTGGCGGCGAATGATTTACGATATCTTGCAGACAAAACATTATCAGAGGATGATAAAGTGAAGTCATTCAATTTTGCATGGGTCCTTTAGATGACCATCTGATGGTCCACATGACTAATGCGCCGACCTTTTCTTCTTCAACTATAACTAATCATGGCTGTAGCAATAACAATGAAGTTCCTGCACAAGCTGATTTTTTCCATCTATTCGAGTCCAGCGTTTGTTTTATTCCACTATTCATTTTTATGCAGCAACATATAGTTCTTACCTCTGCAAGTAGATAAAACTGAAAATAGAATTGATCATTGTTCAAGTGAGGGAAGTAGTTCCCATCTTAGTGGCTTCAATGTTCAAGTACCTGTATTTTTTTGTTCTTTTCTAAACATAGTTTGTCAAGAAGCATCAGATTCTAAGACAGTGCCATGACATTAGTTCTTTTTGGAGATGAAACATGCAAAAGATCGTTGCTTTCATACCAAATTTGGTTTACTACATACTTTGTTTTGTGGCAATGAGGGATTCACGAAATAGACCCCTCCTTCTCCCGCCGGTACACTATGCAACTTTTTTTGCTGGCACTGTTGCAACTTGAAACCGCGGTAAATGCTTATAACTTGGATATTTGTGTTGTAAATGGAAACAAACAAAAGAAGAGCTTGGTCCCATGAGTTCTTGCCATATTTTCGTATTTAAGTTCACAAAGTTACTTTTATATTTTCCTCTGATGCAAACTTTTACTAAATTAACCCCCAACGAGCAGATTGTCACTAGAAACCAATTGTTTACTGAGGAGGTTGTCAGTACCGAAGGGCAATTCTGGAAGCATAACCAACTTAACAATGATTTATAGTCCCTGTAAAAGTAATTTCCTCAGGGCCTTGTCTAGGCACCTATGGTCCTCGTACACTTGATTGCTGAGGGAAGGGTGTTGTGTTGATCCAATGATTGGTTAGGTGTTAAAAGAGGCCTAGACATCCAGGATCATTAGGATGAGAAAAATGTAAATGTCACTGATGTTTGTTTCATTTTATTTGCTATCTGATATGGTTGTCTCTAATCTACCTTGTTAGATTATCCCGTATAGTTTGCTTATGGGGTTTCGGTGGGCCTTGTATACGTATATTCTCCTTCCACTTAATAGCATAATCTTTTGGGTTCTAACACTATTTCAGAACCAAGTTCTGCCACATTTTATTTCTGTACATGACTTCCTTTTCAGCAATTTCATGTGCCGTTCTCAATCCATTTGCACATGATAGGGGATTTTATAGCATCCCACATCACTTGTTTATGTAGTTTCAATGTGGCTTATACTTTTTGTCATGTTCCACCTAATAGCTTAAACTTTTTGAGTTGGATATTAACGTATATGATTTTCACTCTCTTCCAGGATGATGAGAATCTTTACGTGTTCCTTGAGCTCATGTCCAAAGGTTCACTTTCAACTCTTTATTGCAAACGCCCTTTGACAGAATCCCAAGTCTCCGCATACACAAGTCAAATTCTAAAGGGTTTAAAGCATATTCATGACCAGAATGTGATACACAGGTAGAAGAAAGATGCTTGACTTTGCATTAGTAGTTTTGACTAATTGAAATAGTGATTCACGCTTGTCATTTCTGAGGGAAGGTTGATTTTGTTAAGGAAAGAGATCATAACCAAACAAAGAGCACATTGAAGTTCGTATATTTTGTTCCATGGCATTGCGTGGTGCCATTTGATGATACTTCTTTTAATTATCCAAATACTCTTTGTGGATTTGATGGAGTTGTCAAATCTTTAAACCCTAGTGTAATGTTATGAGAAGTACCTTTCTTGTGATAAGCAGGAAACAACGAAGTAGCTTTACAAGCTTGTTCAGCAATACTAAGCATAGACAAGATACTTGTACTATGTGAATCTTGAAGGTGGAAATATAAATTTGCAATACTGTTAACTGTGAGGGATGAAAATCTTAACCTTCTATATATCCTATTTGCATGTGTGCTGGTTTCTCATGCTTCCATTTCCTTCATTCTGTAGGGATATTAATTGTGCCAACATACTGGTTGATGCGAGCGGATCTGTGAAACTTACTGGCTTTAGATTGGCAGAGGCATGTCCCATCAGTGAAAGCAAACTCTCTCTCTCTCTCTCTCTCTCTCTCTCTCTCTCTCTCTCTCTCTCTCTCTCTCTCTCTCTCTCTCTCTCTCTGAACATGCTCAAATACATACGAATGCACAAAGCGCTTGCAAGCAACAAAGATGCGTGTACAAATACATACATATGTGCGTGTATAGACATGCACAAAGTGAAGCATGTGTTGTCCTTTACTTTTCCTAGATAACAAATCAACTTTCTGTGTTTTTCGTACAGGCCACCAAAATGAATGCGGCTAAATCGTTGAAAGGAACTTTTCGCTGGATGGCGCCTGAGGTTAGCACCCTCTGCTGCCTTTTTTTTTTAACATACTATCATTGGCTGTACAACGTGCATATCATTTCCATTTCTTTTTCATCCTCCTTGGTTGTAAGTGCAGGTCCTCAATAGTGGAAAGAATGGAAGCTATGGATTGACAGCTGATATTTGGAGCCTTGGGTGCACTGTTTTAGAGATGTTAACATGCAAGCCTCCATATTCTAACTTAGGAGAGGTATGTAATTAATTAACCTTCAATTTATGTTTTATGTCCTTGAGATTAGGGGTGTCAAAACCAAACTGGAAAATCGAAACCGAAACCGAAACCGAACCGAACTGAAATTTCATTGGTTTAAATAACGGAAAAATAACTGTTCGTTTTCCCGGTTTACTAAATAAGTTGAGCACATGTTGTGATGAGTCCATTAGGCTGTAATTCTAAGAAAACAAAACAAGTAAGGGCGCTACATAAAAAAGAGAGAGGACAGAGAATTCAATGGCAGTTATCAAGAGTATGGCCATGTTAAAGGATATGAATAGTATTTAGGGCCAGTGGTTGGGATTCTGGAGCAAATGGTTAGCTAACATGGTATGAAAACTTGGTTGAATATTTGAATCTTGGCTTTCTCTTTTAAGTAATTTGGCATTTTTGTCTAATACTATTAGTTACTACTATTAGTGTACGCTGAGTGACGGTGGCATGCGTTTAGATAATCACATGTTGTATATCTGTAAATAGTGTCCCACCTATATATATTGGGTACACGTATGACCCTACCACTCATTCTCGAGAATCTCTCTATCTTCTCCTTTACTGTCACATGGTACTTGAGCAGCCAAGAGAGATTCAAATCCTAATATTGTTATCTCCATCTCTGCTCCTGTTCTGGAAGCAGCACCGACATTGATTGCTTTGTGTTCCCTTCTGCGTCCTTTCATTGTGTGGTTGTCCTCTGATCCATCACTCGCCATTATCAACCTTGGTGAGTCACTCATTGATTTCAAGTGTTGATCCTCCGCTGCTCTTCTCTGAATCAATCATTGACCTGGATGGTTGTCTTCTTTGCTAGGGTTAGTTACTTTGGATATGGAAGTTAGATACTTTACAATTTGGTTGGTAACTTTCGAATATTATGACAATTTTCATGTTCTATGTCAAGTTGGCTACTTCTCCATACATGTAGTAACTTTTCCAATAGGGATGGTAATTCATGGCTCTAGCCAATAAATTACCTAGTGACGTTCGAAAGTTACCAACCAATTTTAATGTTCTATGTCAAGTTGGCAACTTCTTCATACAGGTAGTAATTTTTCCAACAGGGATGGTAATTATTGGCTCTAGCCAATAAATTACCTACTGATGCTATCCCTTATTAGGGCACGGCAGCACAGAAACGCTCTTTTGTTGATAGAATGGCTGCTGCTGAAGTTTGGAGTGCTCTGGTGAAGGTTTCACTGCTTTGTCCTTATCTGTGAATTTTATTTAGTATAAAGGAGAAAAAGTAATACCATCCTACTCAAAGCCATTGTAAATCATGAAACTAATGGCCCGTTTCTTTAGCCCTTTGGTTAAATCTAGGACACTTAAGAATTTTGAGCAAAAAGCAATAGATACTTTTGCTTTATAGGCAGTAGTTGGAAAGTATTCACACATTAATCCCTGCGAACTGTTACATATCATCCATGTCTCCCACTTCTGCAGTATACATGATTCCAGAATGATCAATGTGGATGATTGCCTGAAGCATGATGCGCTTAGATTTGTCTACAGATCTTATTGATTTATCCAGCCATTATATGTTAGTTCCCCCTGAATTTGCGATTAACACTAGCCTCTGCTGTGTTTTCATTCTTACTGTGGCAGGCACAAGTATTGGAGAAAATTCGCAAGGGTGAACCTCCTCGAGTTCCCAAATTTTTATCAGAAGATGCTCAAGAATTCATCTGCAGATGCTTGCAACAAAACCCGAAGGAACGGCCTTCTGAGGCGCAGTTGCTAGACCATCCCTTTGTGAGGGATCCACCTACTTCTGGTTTTGCTTGACCTCGTTACAAAAACAAACTCTGGCTTGGTTGCCACATTCCTACTGTTTACTCACAAAATTTATGACATTGAGGGTTAGCCTAAACTTCTAAGCTTCTATTTAAATATCTAAATCAAAGCGAGCAGTCCATGTTTTTATAATGTGTATTGTCTTTAAACGTGCTACCAAAATGTACAAATTGCTAGGCCATCCCTTTGTGAGGGATCCACCTACTTCTGGTTTTGCTTGACCTCGTTACAAAAACAAACTGTGGCTTGGTTTTGGCCATGCCATCTTTTCGGTTCATTTGCTCTGAAGGCTTTCCGTTGGGCTAATGGGAAGATACGGTGATCAAATTACTACATTTGTACTGTTTACTCAAAAAATTTATGACATTAACGGTCTACTCTAAACTTCTAAGCTTCAATTTAAATGTTTAAATTGAAGCGAATGGTCCATGTATTTATAATGTGTATGGTCTTTACTAAATGTACAAATTGCAAACTCTACTAGATTTGAAATGACGGTTCAAAGGAAAATATTGAGTCAAGATTGATGGACAAATGAATCATCTCCATCTCGGAAGTGAATTTCAAGTGTTACAATAGTGAAAATGCAATCGAGTTCTAAAACTTTTTAATAATGTAAAATTGAGTTATAAAATTTTCAAAAAGAGTAATTAAATCTTAAAACTTGTCAAGGAATTGCAATTGAGTTCTAAAATTTTAAAAAAATATAATCAAGTTTTAAAATTTGTTACAAAAAAGCAATCGATTTCTAAAACTTTCATAAATGTAATTAAATCTTTAAATTTATGAAATTGATCAAATCAAGTTCTTTTATTGATCGAAATTTTTAATTATACCCTCAAATCGTACCGAAACTTTTCATTGAGGTTGACTGGTACGTGATAGGTTAATCGGCATTTTCATAGGAGAAGGGTGTGGGCAATTTGATCATCACGCCATAAAAACAATCATAGTTGCAGTTTCCCACGGCATATATTAGTATCTAGGAATATCAACATGAAAGTTTCGGTAGCGTGAAGGTGAAGACAACAATTCGAGATTTTTAGGTCTTCCTTTTGTTGTTTTGGTTGCGAACCAAGTCCTTCCAGCGAAAAAGTTTTTACTAATTATGCTAGACATTCGAATTGGAAAAACAGAACGGAGCAATATTCAGCTTTCTCTGGTGCTTGTGTTAATCTTCTAAGCCAAAATGCAAGGGTGTTACCGTAGTTTCTCCTACTTAAATTGTTGGTAGCGCACTTGAAATGCGGCTGCAATTCTTTGAACCATTCGATGGTGCGGCATGGTGAAGACTGGCAAACACTCCCAAGGCGTTGCCAAGCTTATAATGTGATACTTTTCTTGCCGGATAATGGCCCTATTTGGTTCAACGTTGGGATGAGCATTTGGACTTTAAAGTCCCTCGACGAAATGCAAATGTGTTTGGTTTAAGTTTTTGAGCGACTTTGACAAAATGCAATTACATTTCCAAAAGGCCTAAAGGCCTAAAGGCCCTTAGGCTAAAGTAGGTCCGAAGGTCCTTTGAAAACTTGCATTTCTGTAATGCAAGTTCCAATTACTGTTCACTTCGCGGTTACTGTTCATCTATGAGGAAAATCACTGCATGGAGGCCGATGACCGCCGGTCAAGGGGGATGTGCACGCTGGCGACGCGCTGGTGACCGCCGCCTGAAGGTCGCCTGACCCCGGCGACCGTCGCCGGACCTCAGGTGATGCCTGGGTCACGCAATAGCCTAAATCGTGCAACCCAAGCGGCCGCCTGAGGTCGCGCAACCTCAGGCGACAATCGCCAAGGTCAGGCAACCCCAGGCAGCCATCGTCTGGGTCGCACGGCCTCAGGTGACCATCGCCTGGGGTCGCCCAACCCTGGTGACCCTTCGGAGGCTAAATCCGGCCGCCAGATCCAGTGGTCCGGTGACCGGACTTCATAAAAAAAATAAAATAAGTGTATTTTTGCTTTTTTAATTTAATAAAAGTTAATTACAAATGTAAATTTTACCAAACGATATTTGTATTTCGAAAAACTCCATGGGTATTTGCATTACTATTAAGTCGGAGCTTTATTATGCAGCTACGCTCAAGTTAAGCACGTGTTGCCAATCTAGGAATTATAAATATCACGCCGTGTTGTATATTTTCCGTTAGGAAGAAAGGAAGAAAACGAAGATGTTGACGTTGACACAAGTTTTCTGCCTCTAGTGAGTGTGGATAGGTGCGCGCAACTTCAACATGACAAGCAATCGGTCAATAATAGATAAGTGTCCGAGAGACTGGGTCTTCGTCTTTGAGATCTAGCATCCCGTATACTCTATGTGCTCTGACATCATACCGACCAGCAAAAAATAGCTCGAAAGCGCACTTTTGAATTTCTTCTTCACTTTGTTCTCATGGCTTCTTGCTACTTCATTTTAGATGGTCTGCTGAAAAAAGGTCGTGAAAAGAAATAATGCGGCATGAAACTACATATGCTCACTCTGCAAGAATAATTTGCTGCCCGAAAAAGAACAATATATCACGTTCCAAGAGGAGGGATCCTAGTGATTGTATGGCCATATATTTCAGTGACCAGACGCCACGAACAATGGTTGCTTTTGAATCATTTTAATTAAGTAGTTGATAGCACTCCACGAGCCAGTCTAGGGTTTGATGACCCCGGCCTTGTCCTAGCCTACTTGCGCCGCCTCCCCTGGTTAATATAGGGCCATGCGCCTTGTGCTCCCCCATCCCTAACGAAGTGTGAAGTTTTGAGTGCCGAGGCACCTTTTTCCAGTCATATAGCTGCACGCGGCTCCGTTGGACCGGATGAGTAAAACAAAACGTAATGATAATATAGAGAATATAAATAGATATAAATGTATTAAAAGACCTAAACTTGTTAACAAAGTATAATTGAATCTTAAAACTTATTACAAAAGTATAATCAAATTATAATATTTTTAAAAATATAATCAAGTCCTAAAACTTATAAAATTGGCCAACTCAAGTCCTTCGTTGATAGTATTTTTTAAAAGTTTTAGAATTTAATTGTACTTTTATAATAAGGTTTAGGACTTAATTGTACCTTTTGAAAATTTTAGAACTCAATTACACTTTAAGATACATGTAAGTGGTAGCACTTTTTGCCTTGACTAAAATACTCTTGAATGCTACATTTTGTGGTAGGGATAAATTTATCATATATTGCATTTGGTACCAGCTTAAGACATGATAAAATTGGATATAAATGGAATATAAGCAGAATAAAATTATCCCATGAGAGAGATGAGATAAATGTGGAAATAATTTTTAAATATTCATAATATGAAAGTTAGTTTTCTTTAAAAAATTATCAAGTTAACAAATTGAAATTATATTTCAATATAAATAATATTTAAATTCTAATACAAGAAATTAAAATTAAAAAATAATAATTTATTATTTTATATATTCTAATTTAATTATATCTTATATATAAATTCAATAAATATAAATATATTTATTATATACTTTAGGTATTTTAGTATTTTAGTACAACTCACTATTCAATAAAATTTTAGTAGAGAATGATGGAAGGGGAAGAAAGAAATAAAAAAAGAAAATTAATTAAAAAAAGAGAGGAGCATAAAATAAAAAATTAAATAGTAATAAAATAGAAAACGAGTATAGCAAAATATTTTTATCATATTCATTTATAAAATTTGTAATTCATTTATATTGATATGCTATTTATATCAAATAATATGTATAATATTATATAAATATATCCGAATTTGTTATTGTAATTGTCAAACAGGTGATAGGATATAGTAAAATCTTTTTGATTTCACATCATATTTCATCTTACTCAATAGTATCATCGACATTCTCTTGATATCCTTGATCCTGGCTTCTATTTCTTCTTTTGTGTGTCCCACTGTACTATTTCAGCCTTCTCTCTCTGCGATTATCTTCATTGCGCATTGCCTCACAACGCGGTCTCTCTTTCCGACTCTCTCCATATCCCTCTTAATTCGCGGGAGGATACAAGTTTTATTAAAAAGTGCGCCTGCAAGAGAGAGAAGGAGACAAGGGTGTGAAGACAAGGAAAGTGAGACTCGCAAAAGAAGCAAAGAGACTTAGGTGCGTTTGGTTTAGTATTTGCAATGAGTTTTCAACCTCTAAAACCCCATGAGAAAATGTTGGACCGTTTGGCTTTCATTTGAAACCTTGGCATTCAGTCTGAAGTAGCTTTCAAATGAAAACTAACATTGGGAAGACTGAAAGCTCAATACTAATAGGGACTAATTTTGAGCTTTTAGCATTTGGCTAAATGCTAAAACTTATTTTTTTTCTTCCAAAACTATTCTCACTCATTCTTCAATTTCTGATTTTGCCATTGTTATTATTTTTTTAAATGCCAAAATAATACTAAAAAATCAAATATATATAAATGCTAAAAAAATTAAATATATTTTGGTCTTTTAAAAAATTATTTATATATTTGATTTTTTTTAGCATTATTGTCTAAATTTATATTTAAAAATTTGCATACATAATTTTTTTCAATTTTAAACAAACAAAAATTTAAAAAATTTCGACAAAGGATTTATTCTTTTTTTAAAAAAATTATATATATATATGTATTTGATTTTTTTTAGTATTATTGTAAAAATTTATATTTTTAGGCTAAACTATTTTACATTTTCTTAATGAACTCTCAAAATGTTAAATAAAATGCACTCGCATATGATCTGGAAGTGGGACCCATGATGCATAAAATTGACACAAAACTTAATTGGGGGATTATTAGCCAAACTATAAGCCTAAAAGTCTGTTGGTCACAGAAATATTCATAGGACTTGAATGGGGACTAAAAAATAGTCCCAAGTTATCATATATGC
Organism: Eucalyptus camaldulensis; assembly: GCA_019915185.1. Classification (NCBI taxonomy): domain Eukaryota; kingdom Viridiplantae; phylum Streptophyta; class Magnoliopsida; order Myrtales; family Myrtaceae; genus Eucalyptus; species Eucalyptus camaldulensis. The sequence goes on from JAHSVA010000001.1 coordinate 12,385,095, forward strand.
ATATGAATTATAAAGGGAAAATGTTAGAAATGGTTCTTATATTTGTAGTTAATGTACAGTTTCATCCCTGAACTTTCAATTTATTCAATTTGATCCGAACTATTGATAAATGTCCGATCTAATTTCTGAATTTTCGATCGGCTCAATTTGATTCATTCGTTATTATTTTTCCTCTTTTTTTGTTTCTTTTCTCTTCTCTTCGTGTAGATCGAACATTTATCAATAGTTCATGAATTAAATTGAGCAAATTAAAAGTTTAGAGACAAAATAGGGACGAAATTGCACATAACATTTTCCCGTGTACAAAATCCGAAAAATATGGCGAATGTGTGTCCAACCGTACTACCCTCCTCCTCTGCGGAGAAAAGCTCCCGAGAAATTATTCACTCCTCTTCTTCCCTCGATCCTGCGCAGCGGAGAAAAGCTCCCAAGAAATTATTCACTCCTCCTCTTCCCTCGATCCTGCGCAGCGGAGAAAAGCTCCGAATCAATGGCTTCTCCTCCTCCCCCTTCCTCGATCTTCGAACCAATGGCCACTCTTCCTCCCCTTTCGTCGATTATCGGCACAGCGGAGAAAAGCTCTGAGTCAATGGCCTCTCCTCCTCCCTTTCTCTTGATCCACCGCATCTTTCTGGTAACTCCCTTTTTCCCCTTTTTGATCTATTTCGCCCTCTTTGATCTTTTTCGTCTGCGCAGGGCGCACTACATATAATCGCGCAAATGATGGGGATGAGCGCCGCGTCGGTTGGCAGTGCTACAGCTTCCACGAACTTTGATCCCTGTCCTTCGACTAAAGTGGATCGCTCAGATATAGATGATTCCAACCCCTCTTTGTCAACTGCGGCAGAGGAGTTTCATACATGTTCTTCGACTCAAGTGGATCGCTCAGATGTAGATGATTCCAACCCTTCTTTGCTAACTGCGGCTGAACCTCACTCGGCGGAGAAAAGCTCCGAATCAATGGCCACTCCTCCTCCTTCCACAAACTTTCATACCTTCCGATCCTTTTTGGTAACTTTTTTGAACCCATTGCAACTCCCTTTTTCCCCTCTTTGATCTTTTTAGCCCTCTTTGTTTTTTTCGTCTGCACAGCGCGGACTATGGAGAATCGTGCTAATGATGGGGATGAGCGCCACTGAAGAAGAGTCTGAGGATGAGAACGACATCTCTCCTGCCAGCAAGTTAGGACCATGGCACCATATAAAAGATGGAAATTTAAAAAAAAAATTCATGAAATGGCAAAAGTATGGGCCGTTGGAGGACTGTGAGTCGTCTGTCTATGAAGTAATCACTGAGTAAGATTCGTTGCTTCTCTTTGATAATCATTTAGTTATTCTTGGTATAAGCAATCTTTGATTCAAGGTGAAGGATGTTCCCCCATAATCATGTTTTAGATGGCACTGCCACAATTCTGCTTAGAATTAGGAACACTTAGACCAATCATACGTGTGCAGTAGAGATACGACAAATACTTATCCAATTGTTTTAAGTGTATGATCTTCACTATCATGTTGGGAGACAAATACTTATACAATTGTTTAAATTGGGAATTGGAGTTCTAGCTTGACCGGTGTGGAACTTATTGAATACGTTTCTTTATTATCAAGTCTGTATTAGCTTGAATAGTGTGCAATTTTTTTTATTCCCTTTGTTTTTCTTTTAAGTATGGATAGTGTGATAAATCAATGTGTGTGGGAAGCATGCTTGTGAATTGATTGTAAATTCAAATGCTAAAAGATATGAAACAATCTTGGTGATATTAATGACAATAACTCTTTTTTTTTTTCTTTATATCATCTAGAGTGGATGAATTATGTTAACTATGTCTGGTCAAGGCATCATTCATGAAAGAGTTGGCATTTACATTCTCTCTCTCATGCTTCTTTATTTCCACAGTAGGGGAACCTTCTTCACTGTAAAGGAGTTTCTCTTGTTAGATCAAGGAAGCGGAGGCAATGAGAGCTTATTACCACTTGAGCAGGTAACTGCGTGTTTGTTTCTATATCTTGTGAACTGGCCTTTAGGCATGACTAGTTGGCTAACCTCGATCTTATAGTTGCGAAGCTGATGTATAAGCAAAACTTACTTATAAGACTGCTGTATATACCACCATATATCTGGTGTGTATTCAATAGTTTTTCTTTTGACTCTTTCTTCCTAGTGATACTCTGCTTTCGTTTCAGAAAGTTGAGCATTATAGACAGTTTGACCACAAGAACATAGTTCGATATCTCGGCTCAGAAAAGGTGTGGTTCCTTCTTGCTAAGTTGCTTTCTGCAGTATCTTTTTCACTTTGGCATCAATTATGATATCACCGGAACTGAGCAAAATATTTAGGGGAACATGGCTGTGATTGCAGCAACAATATAGTGGTGGCATAATCATCAGTGGAAGCATTAGCTGTGATTATCCTGTGAATAAGATTACAGTAGTTGCAGCTTTTTAGCAATAATGGCCACTCATGTCAGAGACAGGCATTTTTCGGTCCCCTTCACAACAAGAAAAGTTTGTGATGAATTGACTTACCCGTATAGTAATTATACAAGAAATAAAAATATGTAGATTAGACATCAGTTTATGGAGTCTCTCTCTCTCTCTCGCAATGAAAGTAATTTATTTTCTCCCTTCTAAAAAGTGCCTGTTTTGCCGTCAATTAACCCTTTTTCTCCTGGCAGCAAATGATTTACAATATCTTGCAGACGAAACATTCAGGTCACACTCTCAGGACTAATAAAAGGGAATCGATGGATGAGAAAGTGAAGTCATTCAATTCTTCATGGGTCCTTTAATTGACAATCTGATGGTCTGCATGACTAATGCGCTGACCTTTTCTTCTTCAATTATAACTGGTCATGTCTGTAGCAATAACAATGAAGCTCCTCCGCAAGCTGATTTTTTCCATCTATTCGAGTCCAGCATGTCTTTTATTCCACTACTCATTTTTATGCAGCAACATATAGATTTTACCTCTGCAAGTAGAGAAAACTGAAAATGCAATTGCTCATTGTTCAAGTGAGGGAAGTAGTTCCCCTCTTAGTGGCTTTAATGTTCAAGTACCTGTTTTTTTTAGGTTCTTTTCTGAAACATAGTTTGGCAAGAAGCATCAGATTCTAAGAAAGTGCCATGACATAACTTCTTTTTGGAGATGAAACATGCAAAAGATTGTTGCTTTCAAACCAAATTTGGTTTACTACACCTACAATACACCACATTGTTTTGTGGCAATGAGTGATTAATGAAATAGGATCCCTCCTTCTTCCGCCAGTACACTAAGCAACTTTTTTGGTTGGCACTGATGCAACTTGAAATCATGGTCAACACTCGTAACTTGGATATTTGTGTTCAAAGAAATCAACAAAAGAAGAGTTTGGCCCCATGCGTTCTTGCCTTATTTTCCTCTTTAAGTTCATAAAGTTACTGTTAAACTGTAATCTGGTGTAAACTTTTTCTAAATTAACCCCCATCAAGCAGATTCTCACTAGACACTGATTGTTTATTGAGGAGGTTGTCAGTACCAACGGGCAATTCAGGAAGCATAACCAACTTAACAATGATTTCTAGTCCCTGTGAAAGTAATTTCCTCAGGGCCTTGTCTAGGCATCTCTGGTTTTTTTTCACTTGATTGCTGTGGGAAGGGTGTTGTCTTGATCCAATGATTGGTTAGGCATCAAAGGAGGCCTAGGCATCCAGGATCATTAGGATGAGAAAAACGTAAATGTCACTGATGTTTGTTTCATTTTATTTGCTATCTGGTATGGTTGTCTTTAATCTATCTTGTTAGAATATCCCATATAATTTGTTTATGGGGTTTCGATGGGCCTTGTGTACATGTAGTCTCCTTCCACTTAATAGCATAATCTTTTGGGTTCTGGCACAATTTTGGAACCAAGTTCTGCCACATTTTATTTCTGTACGTGACTTCCTTTTCAGCAATTTCACGTGCCATTCTCAATCCGTTTGCACATGAGAGGGGATTTTATAGTATTCGACATTGCTTGTTTATGTAGTTTCAGTGTGCCTTATATATTTTGTCTTGTTCCACCTAGTAGCTTAAAATTTTTGAGTTGGATTTCCTGACGTATATGATTTTCACTCTCTTCCAGGATAATGAGACGCTTTACGTATTCCTTGAGGTCATGTCCAGAGGTTCACTTTCAACTTTTTATCACAAACATGGCTCGAAGAAATACCAAGCCTCCGCACACACCAGGCAAATTCTAGAGGGTTTAAAGTATCTTCATGACCAGAATGAGATACATGGGTAGAAAAAAGATGCTTGACTTTGCATTAGTAGTTTTGACTAATTGAAATAGTGATTCACACTTCTCATGTCTGATGGAAGGTTGATTTTGTTAAGTAAAGATATCATAATCAAACAGAAAGTGCACATTGAGATTTATATATTTTGTTCTGTGGCACACCCTGAGGGTGCCATTTGATGATACTTCTTTTACTTGTCCGAATGCTTTTTGTTGATTTAAGGGAGTTGTCAAATCTTTTAACCAAAATGTAGTGTTATAAAAAGTAGAATTCTTGTGATAATCAGGAAAGAATAAAGTAGCATTACGACCTTGTTCGGCAATATTTAGCATAGACAAGATTCTTTTACTTTTTGAATGCTTGAAGATGGAAATATAAATTTGCGATACTGTTAACTGTGAGCGATAAAAAATTTAACCTTCTATATATCCTACTTGCATATGTGTTGGTTTATCATGCTTCCGATTCCTCATTCTGTAGGGATATTAGAGGTGCTCAGATATGGGTTGATGCAAGTGGATTTGTGAAAGTTGACTTTGGATTGGCAAATGTATGTCCCATCATCTCTCTCTCTCTCTCTCTCTCTCTCTCTCTCTCTCTCTGTGCGCGAGCAAAGGCACATGCTCAAATACATATGCATGGACAAAGCGCGTGCAAGCAACAAATATGCATGTACAGATACATATGCATGTGCGCATGACAAACACGTATAGACATGCATGAAGTGAAGCAGGTGTCGTCCTTTATTTTTCCAAGATAACATATCAACTTTCTCTGTTTATTTATCCAGGACATCGAATCGAACGAGGCTAATTCCTTCAGTGAAACTATTTATTGGATGGCACCTGAGGTGTGCACCCTTCACTGCCATTTTTTTAACATACTATCTTGGCTGCAGAAGGCACATTTCTTTTCCATTTCTTTTTCATCCTCGTTGGTTGTAAAACTGCAGGTCATCAAAAATGGAAGGACCAAAAGCTATTGGTCAGCAGCTGATATTTGGAGCCTTGGGTGCACTGTTTTAGAGATCTTAACATGCAAGCCTCCATATTCTGGCATTGCACCTGTATGTAATTAAGTAACCTTCTTTTTTATGTTTTATATTTACTAAATAAGAGTGCATGTTGTGATGAGTCCATTGGGCTATCATTCTGAGAAAACAAAATGAGTAAGAGCACTACATAGAAAAGAGTGAGGACAGAGAATTCAATGACAATTATCAAGAGTATGGTCGTGTTAAAGGATATGCATAGTATTTATGGCCGATAGTTGGTTGGCATTCTGGAGCATATGGTTTGCTAACATGGTATGAAACTCGGTGGAATGTTTGAATCTTGACTCTCATTTAAGTAATTTGGCATTGCTGTCTAGTACTTTTAATTACTAGTACAAGTGTATGTTGAGTGTACAGTTGCATGCTTTTAGATGATCGCCTATTGTATATATGCAATAGTATCCCACCTATAGATATTGGGTACACATATAACCCTACCATTCAGTTTCAAGAATCTCTCCATCTTCTCCTTCACTTCACATGGTACCAGACTAATCAAGAGAGATTCTAATGCTATTATTGTCATCGCTATCTCTGCTTCAGTTCTGAGAGCAGCACTGACATTGATTGCTTCATGTTCCCTTCTGCGTCCTTTCATTGTATGGTTGTCCACTGATCTGTCACTCACCATTATCAACCTTAGTGATTCCCTCATTGCCTTTGAGTGTTGATTCTCCACTGCTCTTCTCTGAATTAATTGTTGACCTGGATGGTTGTCTTCTCTGCTTGGGTGGGTTACTTGGATATGGCAATCAGGTTCTTTTCAATTTGGTTGGTAACTTTTGAATATTATGACAATCTTCACGTGATATGTCAAGTTGGCAACTTAATACACATAGTAAGTTTTCCATCAGGGATGGTAATTACCGGCTCCAGCCAGTTAATTACCTACTGATGGAATTCCTTTTATGGGCACGGCAGCACAGAAATGCTCTTTTGCTGATAAAATGGCTGCTGCTTAAGTTTGGAGTGCCCTGGTCTGGTGAGTGAATTGTGGAGGTTGCAGTGCTTTGTGCTTATCTTTGAATGTTATTTATTAGAAAGGAGAAAAAGTAATACTGTCCTACTCGAAGCCATCTTAACATGCAACTAACGCCCCCTTTCCCTTTACGTTTTTGTTAATTTAGGATGCTTAAGAATTTTGAGCAAAAAGCAATAGATACCAATGTTTTATTGGCAGTAGTTGGAAAGCATTCTCGCATTGGTCCCAGTGAACTGTGTTACATATCATCCACGTCTCCCCCTCCTGCAATAACTGTGATTCCAGGACTGATCATGGCTGATGATTGCCTGAATCATGATGGGCTTAGATTTTTCAACAGATCTTATTGATTTATCCAGCTGTCATATGTTAGCTCCCCCTGTATTTATGATTCTCTGCTACGTTTTCTTTCTTATTGTGGCAGGTGGAAGTATATTCGAAAATTACAAGGGGTGAAGTTCCCGAAGTTCCCGAAAATTTATCAAGAGATGCTCAAAACTTCATCCGTAGATGCTTGCAAGTAAACGCCAATAAGCGGCCTACTGCAGGGCAGTTGCTAGACGATCCCTTTGTGAGGAAGCCACCTACTTCTACTGGTTCAGCTTCACCTCACTTCAACACCATAGGCTCATAAGGTTTTGCTCGGCCACCATCCCTCTCAGAAGGTCTTCTTTTCGGCAAATGGGTGGAAAATACTTTCATCAACTTTACCACATTTGTACTGTATTCTCCAGAAGTTTTAATTATTCCACCATATCTTCGTGGAGTTCCACGATGGTTAATTGGTACGCGATAGGTTAATTGGCATCTCCATAGGGAGGGAGGGGGTGTGTGCAATTGATAGTCACGCCATGAAAACAACCAGAGTTGCAGTTTCCCTTGGCATATGTAAGAATTTAGGAGTATCAACATGAAAGTTTTGAGTAGGGTGACAGTGAGTCACAGCGACACTTTGAGAAACGAAAGTGGATAAAAAGGCTTTGTCCTCCCTGCAATTGTCGAACTTCCTCGCAAAGTTGCCTCATGTGCTAAGAGCTTTTATTGGACACCGGATGGAAGTTCCGGACTAGTTCAGCGACCAACTTAATCGAATGGCCTCCCCTTCTTTTGTGGGTGGGTGTCTTTCGGAAGAGTGAGTCCCAAAAACAAATGGTCACGTGTTTTACAGCATCGGGGAGGGCACGATGGTTTTAAGATATTTGTCATGTTGCCTGTTGATTTTTCTTAGCCGCCTCGATAGTGTCAAAAATTCTTGGTTTTCAGATTCGTCCTTTTGTTGTTTTGATTGCAAACCAAGTCTGTCCACCTAAAGAGTTTTAACTCGTTACGATAGACACTCCGATAGGAAAAACAGAATGGAGTAATATTCAGCTTTCTTTGGTGTTTGTGTAAATCTCATATGCCAAAATGCTGGGGCTGTCATCATAGGTTTTCCCAATTAAATTGTTGGTTGTGCGATCAAAATGCTGCTGCAATTCTCTGAATCACTCGATGGTCAGCGGCATATCGATGACTTGCAAACATGCCCAAGGCGTTGCCAAGGTTGTGATGTGATGCTTTTCTTGCCAGATAACTTATCTTTAACAGCGAGGCATCTATTAAATTGGAGCTTCTCGAAGGATTGACGTTCCTTGCAAGCGGTCTTGGGCTCCAACTGATTTTCTGGTGTCCTTAATTCTGCTGAAGTTAACATGCATTCTTTATCTAGGAATTGTAAATAGAATTCCATGTTGTATATTTTCCGTTATAAAGAAAGAAAGAAAGAAAACAAAGACGATGATGATGCCGTGGCGCATCTGAGGACAAGTTTTAGGTGCACACGACTTCTATAGGATAAGCGTATCGATCAAGATTGGACACTCTGAGATCTGCGAGGGAACGCGCATTAGCTTCCTTTCCATTTGTTTTTATTAATGACATGTCGCTTAGTCGGGTTGGTTGACGCGAAGAGCAGAAACTGATTTTGCGATGTAGTATATATGTTCGCGCTCAACATCTAGGAGGTGGGGTTCTTGCAACATAGCGGTGTTTCCCAGGAGGCCTTTTTATCCTTTCGTCCATTTTTTTTTTCTTTTTTAATCATTTTTCTTTCTTGTCCATCGTAGATCTTCCTTTTGTGCAAATGTCTTGATGGGGAGTGTGCAGTATTCGGCTAATTGTATAAATGGGTTATGAGAGGGCATAGTGGCATGCATTTCCTTTCCTTTCCTTTCCTTTCCTTTCCTTTCTCAATGTTTATTTCCATTGGCCAAATTTTCTACTGCATAAATATCAATTCGAGTTTAAAGTGGCGATTCATTTTCATCCCGTTTATACTTGTAAATGATCAAATTTGCATGTTGACATCACAAAAATTATACTTAAGTTGGAGGCTTTCATTGCTCTTAGCATTTGAGATCAACTCTTCATTTTCTTCAATTTGCTGGGAATTCCCCCGCCATGAGGTAATCAAGCATGAGCTCTACTCAATTCATGTCTAAAAGTAACTGTCACGAGTACAAAATATGCTACTGGAGCTTCTATTGTACATAAAAGTTGTGTCCACCGAGTGGGTTGTGAACATTTCGATTTGAAGAATCCTTTCATGAATACATTCGACTCACCCGAACCTTAGGGAATCGTTGGCTCAAGTATTTCAATGTAATACTGCAAATATTGCAATAAAAACAACCTGCAAAATTTGACTGGATTGACAAATTCATTTTCAAGTGAGTGCAACAGGACGTTGGCCAATGAACAAGACTAGGAAGACATTTCATGAACAATATGGCATGTACAAAATAACGCTGCTGTGTACCCAAATCGCAGATAGACCAGCAAGGTGAGAAGCAAGCAATCAAACGGCAGTTTGCTTGAACATAAAACGAAAAAAGACCAAGAAAACAAGGATTTACAATGGTATTGTGTAGATTTCTGTTTTCGACAATTCACCTGCTTCAAATCGCCAAGCTCATTTCTGTAGGCAAGGAGGCTCTGTAGTCTGCTAGCATTGGCAGTCTCTAAGAGACTGGTCTTCATCTCCAAGATTTTACATTCCATATACTCTTTGTGCTTTGACACCATATCAACTAGTGAAAAGAGCTCGAAAGCGCACTTCTGGATTTCCTCTTCGCTTTCTCTAATGGCAATCTAGTGCTTTATTTTAGATGTCTGCAAAACAAGTTGTATAAACATACGGTGAAACTATACATGCTTACGCTGCAAGAATAATCTTCTATCCAAAGATCAATCGATCACATTCCAAAAGGAGGGATCCTACTGATTGCATGGCATGACTTAAATTCTGTTTATTTACAGCACAAAAGATTTCTAGCCATATATTTCGGTGCCAGAATTCAAATGATTAGACCATAACATACCTTCAGGACCTCTGCAGCTTCTCTTTCCACGATGCTCAAGTTATGAGCTTCTACTTCAACATCCTCCACCATCCTTTGCACCTCCAGTGCACATCTATGAATATAGTCTTGCATTTCTTGCTTCGGTAGATTTATTTGACCTTCAAGCTGAGCAAAATTCTTGCATTAGAGCTTTTGCCAATACGAGGAAATAACAGAAAAGTACACCACAAGTTCTCGTGTTATGGTAACTCTCAAGTATTTTGATCATTTTTCAAGTGAGGGAAGTAGAGAAAACTGAAAATGGAATTGATCATTGTTCAAGTGAGGGAAGTAGTTCCTATCTTAGTGGCTTAAATGTTCAAGTACCTGTTTTTTTTCCTTCTAAACATAGTTTGGCAAGAAGCGTCAGATTCTAGGAAAGTGCCATGACATAACTTCTTTTTGGAGATGAACCATGCAAAAGATTGTCGCTTTCAAACCAAATTTGGTTTACTATACCTACAATCCACCCCATTGTTTTGTGGCAATGAGGGGTTAACGAATTAGGGCCCCTCTTTCTTCCGCCAGTACACTAGGCAACTTTTTTTGTTGGCATTGATGCAACTTGAGACTGAGGTGAACGCTTATAACTTGGATGCTTGCGTTGTACCAGGAAACCAACAAAAGAAGAGCTCGGCCCCATGCGTTCTTGCCTTAGTTTCCTATTTGAGTTCACAAAATTACTTTTAAAATGTCATCTGATGTAAACTTTTACTAATTACCCCCATCAAGCAGATTCTCACTGAACACTGATTGTTTATTGAGGAGATCCTTAGTACCAAAGTGCAATTCCAGAAGCATAACCAACTCAACAATGATTTCTAGTCTCTGTGAAAGTAATTTCCTCAGGCCTTGTCCAGGAGCCTCGTCTTTGCACGCTCGATTGCTGTGGGAAGGGTGTTGTCTTGATTTGGTGATTGGTCAGGTATTATAAGAGGCCTAGACATGCAGCATCATTAGGATGAGAAAAACGTAAATGTCACTGATCTTTGTTTCATTTTATTTGCTACCCATTATGGTTGTCTCAAATGCATCTTGTTAAAATATCTTATGTAGTTTGTTTATGGGGTTTCGATGGTCCTTATATGCATGTAGACCCTTTTCACTTAATAGCATAATCTTTGGGGGTCTGACATAATTTCGGAACCAGGTCCCCGGCCCCCCTTCCTGCCCAATTTATTTTCGGTATATGACTCCCTTTTCAGCAATTCCATGTGCCATTCTCAATCTGTTTGCCCATGAGAGGGATGCAGTTTCAATGTGCCTTATATGCTTTGCCTTATTCCACCTAATACCATAAACTTTTGAGTTGGATATTCTAACATATATGACTTTCACTCTCTTCCAGGATTCTGAGAAGCTCTATGTATTCCTTGAGCTCATGCCCTATGGTTCACTCAATACTCTTTATGAGAAAAGGAGCTTTGACAGAATCGGACGTCTCCACATTCACTAGGAAAATTCTAAATGGTTTAAAGTTGCTTCATAGCAAGAATGTGATACACAGGTAGAAGAAAAAGGCTTGACTTTGCATTAGTAGTGTTGGGATATAATACGCAGAAACGACAGGATCTTGCAAATTACGTCAACGCGAAATCGCCAGAGAAATAAACGAGAAAATCAGGACATCAAAAATTTACGTAGTTCAGTCCAAGTATCGGTACCTACGTCCACGGGAAGAGCCAGCAGCAAATAATCTACTAAAACCGGAGAATCAAAATTTACAATCGCTTAATCGCTCAAGTGTTTCCCGCACCTAAATTTAACCCCAAAGCCTAAATGTATAAATAACAACTCGCTTGGGTATAAACTCATGGCACAAATTACCGCGTTTTCAAAACTCTTTACGTATGGCTTCGCAAGGCTTCAAGATATCTTCTTCAAGCGAAGTGGACGTGCGGCTTCTCACGTATGTAGGTTTCTTTCGCAGCTCCTTCGGCGGCTTCTCTGATCGTCGCATGTCTGCCTCTAGGTAGGGTTTTTCTTTCCTTTTATACGTGGGTGCGTGCGTGTGTCCAAGGCCCAAGGTCAAAAGTTTGACCTTGGGCCCACCTATTTTGTTTCCTTCTTGCAGGTGACGTCTGGACGCTTCTTTTATAAGTGGATATGTGTGCCCAAAGTTTGGGCCCCACCAATGTTGGCTCTTCTCATGCAAACTTGGGTCCATGTAACAAACTTTCAGCTTCGGCATGTTCCGAAACAACAAAGAAGAAAGTTTCCCTTCAAATATTTAATTTTATATTTTTTCTTTTTCAGCGAAAAACTCGAGACATAATTTTAATAATTCTCTACCTTAGCTTGATGTTTGAAGCCAAGTTATAATATTCATCATCCATGCTGCTCTCCCAACGCCTCGACGAACGCTCACTCTTCACAGATGCTAATAGAGCTTAAGCAGAACTTGAACTTCGCTAAAGGAACAGACTTAGTCATCATGTCTGTCGGGTTATCTGCTGTAGCAATCCTTTTAACAATAACAATACCCTTAGCTAAGACATCTTGGATGAAATGGTACCTGATGTTGATATGCTTCGTTCGTTCGTGATAAACTGAATTATACACCAAATATATCGCACATTGGCTATCACAGTGTATATCCACACTTTTCTGTTCTAACCCAAAGTTCGAGAGCAAATTTTGTAACCATATCGCCTCCTTCGCTACAAAGGTTAGTGCCATGTACTCTGCCTCAGTCGAAGACAAGGCAATGTGATCCTGTAAGGACGCTTTCCAACTAACTGCACCATCCGCTAGCGTAAATACGTACCCTGCTAAAGACCTGCAATCATCCAAGTCACTAGCGTGATCCGAATCCACAAAACCAGTGGTCTCACTGCCATTGCTGTCCCTCCGGTATACTATACTCACGTCTGTTGTCCCCTTCAAATATTTGAGGATCCACTTCACAGCTTCCCAATGAGCTTTACCAGGACACTTCATATAACAACTAATCACGCTCACAGCTTGTGAAATATCAACCTTAGTGCACACCATAACATACATAATACTACCCATGGCACTAGAATAAGGAACACGGGACGTATGCTCCTCCTCCTCCTCAGTCTGCGGTGATAATTTATCTGAAAGTCTAAAGTGCTTCGCTAAATGTGTACACAGATTTCGTCAACTGCATGTTAAAACGTGCCACAATATTCTCAATGTATTTCTTTTGAGATAGACGTAAAACTCCTGTAGTCCTGTCACGCAAAATCTCCATAACTAAAATTTTCTTTGCAACACCTAAATCTTTCATCTCAAATTCAGCATTCAACTACCTTTTCAACATATCAATATTAGACATATCATTAGCTGCTATCAGCATATCATCAACATATAAGAATAGATAAATCAAAGAATCATTCTCCAATCTCCTAAAGTAAACGCAGTTGTCCATTTGACTCTTTGAATAGTTTTGACTAGCCATGAAAGCATTAAAACATTTATATCACTGCCTAAGAGATTGTTTCAGCCCATACAAAGATTTCTTTAATAAACAAATATGATCTTCTTTACCCGGAATAGCAAATCCCTCTAGTTGCCTCATGTAAATCTGCTCATCCAACTCACCGTGAAGAAATGCAGTTTTTACATCTAATTGCTCTAACTTGAGATCCTGCGAAGCAACTAAGGCAAGTAAAACACGAATAGAAGTATCTCTTACCACAAAAGAGAACACCTCATTGTAATCAATGCCCTCACGCTGTGTATCCCTTCACCACAAGTCTCACCTTATACCTTGCCGCCTCAACACCGGGAATGCCCTCTTTCCGTTTGAAGACCCATTTACTTTCGACAATCTTTTGGCTCTTTGATACTTTGACCAGCTCCCATGTCTGATTTCGATGGAGTGATTCCATCTCTTCACTCATAGCCCCTAGCCACTGTGATGACTCCGAACTAGCCATCGCCTCAAAATAAGACGAAGACTCATCTGTCTCCACCTCATCACCTACAGTCAATGCATAAGCAATATTTGTATAACCATAACGTACCGGTGATTTAATTTGCCTTCTCTCTCTATTTGTGGCTATAGTCTGTTGCGGCTTTGCTGGTTGTTCACTATTACCGACTTTAGGAACTGCGGCTTCATCTGCAGTCTCAACCTCTGTTACTTTCGAGGTCTCCGAAGTCTTCACTTGAAGCTCCACCTCACTTATGACACCATGATCTGTCTTCTTTGCTAGTTGTGTCTTAGAACTCCTCTGTTGAAGCAGTGTAGTTTCGTTGAAAATCACATCTCTGCTTATTAGAAAACCGGGTGATCTGGGATCGGTGCACCACAACCGGTAGCCTTTCACCCCATATGCATAACCCAGAAATATGCACTTCTTTGCCCTCGGCTCAAGCTTATCATCACTTGCATGAGCATACGCAGGATATCCGAATATTCGTAATCCGGAATAATCAACAGGTTTCCCCGATCATACTTCCTCAGGAGTCTTCCGCTCGATAGCAGATGATGAATATCGATTTACCAGGTAACATGACATGTTCACTGCTTCAGCCCAAAATTCCTTGCCAAGTCCTGCATGTGAAAGCATGCATCGAGCTTGCTCAAGCAAGATTCTGTTCTTTCGTTCTGCCACGCCATTCCGCTGTGGTGTCCCAGGTACTGTGCGGTGTCTTACAATACCTTATTTCTCGCAGAACTCGGTAAAATCTTTATCACAGAATTCCATGCCATTATTGGTTCTCAGGCACTTGATTTGCTTATCTAACTGCTTCTCAATCAATGCCTTAAATTTCTTGAACCGATCAAACACTTCAAATTTGTGCTTTAGAAAATATACCCATACCTTCCTCGAATAATCGTCGATAAAAGCCAGCATATATCGAGCACCTCCTTTCGAAGGAACTGAAGATAGGCCCCAAACGTCTGAATGAATATATTCAAATGGTCGTTTGGTCGAATGAATAGATATAGTAAACTTAACTCAGTGCTGCTTCCCATAGATGCAGTGCTCACATAAGTTCAGCTTCCCTGTTTTCTAACCACTCAACAATCATCTTTCACTCAGCATTGTCATACCTGCTTCACTCATGTGCCACAAACACATATGCCATAACTAAGTCAAGTTAGAGTCTGACTCACCGGATGAAACATCAGAACTTCTAGTCACGGTCTCTCCCAGTAGATGATAAAGAGTATTCACTTTCTTCCCCTTCATCACTGTCATGGCACCTCGAGAGATTTTCAGTACTCCACCTTTAGCAGTGTACCTACACCCGATGTCATCGAGTGTCCCCAGAGAAATAAGGTTCTTCTTGAGCTTCGGTACATGCCTCACATCTGTTAATGTGTACATCACCCCATCGTGCATCCGGATTCGGATTGTCTCTATCCCCACAGCCTTACAAATTGCATTATTCCCCAAAAGAACCCTACCACAATCTGCAGCTTGGTAAGTAATAAACCAGTCTTATGAGGTGTCATGTGATAAGAACACTCCGAATCTAGCACCCATTCATCTCCTAATGAAGTAGCAGTCACACATAAGACAGCTTCTGCATCCCTATTGCTCCCCTCAGCAACGTTTGCCACACTGCTTGTAGCATTTTGCTTATCAATTTTATTTCTCCACTTTGGACAATCTCTCCCGATGTGCCCCTCCTCGTGACACTCAAAGCACTTCGTGCGTCCTTTGGACTTTCTATTGCGTGATTTTGATTTGCTTTTACCTCTGCTATTGTTAGGCTCTCGATGTTGTTCTCTACCTCGAATCGTCAGTGCTTGCGTTGCTCCTTTCGCCAGACCATCATCTCGCAACTTTCTCTGCCACTCCTTAGAGAATAAGGTGAACTTTACCTCTTTTGAGGTAATTGTAGTACCCCCTGCAACGGTGAATCAGTAAAGTGCTCCTATGACTCTGGTAAAGAGGCTAACAATATCATGCCTTGCTTTTCATCATCAAGTATCTTACCAATGTTCTTCATATCTAACATGAGTTTATTAAATTTATTTAGGTGGGTTCTGATAGACGTACCTTCAATATATCTAAACTGAAATATCTTCTTCAACATATACAAGCGATTGTTCAAACCTTTCTTCACATAGAGTGCTTGAAGTTTTGCCCATAATGCTACGGCATCTTTCTCCTCAATAACCTCTAGTAAGACCTTATCTGACAAATTTAACAGGATTATGCTCTTTGCTTTTTGTATAAGCTCTACCCTTTCTGAGGCTTTTATTATAATCGGCAACTCATCCTCACCATCCAGTACCTTGGCCAAACCTTGTGTTGTCAATAAAGCCCGCATCTTGATGCTCCATAACACAAAGTTGTTTCTCTCATCAAATTTCTCAATCTCAGATTTCCTTTCAGACATAATTGCAATAACATAATTTCTAAATAATAATCAGACAAGCAAAAGCCCCAAATCACAATCAAGAAATCCAACTCCACGATCTGATACCAATTGTTGGGATATAATACGCGGAAACGACAGGATCTTGCAAATTACGTCAACGTGAAATCGCCAGAGAAATAAATGAGAAAATCAGGACACCAAAAATTTACGTGGTTTGGTCCGAGTATCGGTACCTACGTCCACGGGGAGAGCTAGCAGCAAATAATCCACTAAAACCGAAGAATCAGAGTTTACAATCGCTCAATCGCTCAAGTGTTTCCCGCACCTAGACTTAATAAAAAACCCTAAGTGTATAAATAACAACTCGCTTTGTATAAACTCACGGCACAAATTACTGCGCTTTCAAAACTCTTTACATACAGTTTCGCGAGGCTTCAAGATCTTGTGGATCTTCTTCAAGCGAAGTGGACGTGCGGCTTCTCACGTACGTAGGGTTTCTTTCGCAGCTCCTTCGGTGGCTTCTCTGATCGTCGCATGTCTGCCTCTAGGTAGGGTTTTTCTTTTCCTTTTATACGTGGGTGTGTGCGTGTGTCCAAGGCCCAAGGTCAAAAGTTTGACCTTGGGCCCACCTATTTTGTTTCCTTCTTGCAAGTGACGTCTGGACGCTTCCTTTGTAAGTGGATATGTGTGCCCAAAGTTTGGGCCCCACCAATGTTGGCTCTTCTCGTGCAAACTTGGGCCCATGTAACAAACTTTCAGCTTCGGCATGTTCTGCAACAACAAAGAAGAAAGTTTCCCTTCAAATATTTAATTTTATATTTCTTCTTTTCAGCGAAAAATTCGAGACATAATTTCAATAAGTAGTTTTGACTAATTGAAATTGCGATTCACACTTCTCATTTCCGATGGAAGGTTGATTTTGTTAAGGAAAGAAATCATGACCAAACAAAGCGCACATTGAAATTTATATATCTTGTTTCATGGCACACCCCCATGTTGCCTTTTGATGATACTTCTTTGCTTGTCCAAATACTTCTTGTGGATTTAAGGGAGTTTTCAAATCTTAAACCAACATGTAGTGTTATGAAAAGTAGATTTCTTGTGATAATTAGCAAACAACAAAGTAACATTACTTGAGCTTGTTTATCAGTATTTAGTGTAAAGGGAAAAATTGCATTTTATTATTCAATAAAAGTCTATATATAAATTAAGTAATCAGAAACAAAATTAGCCCTAAAGATCTCTTTACCCTTTTATACCTCTAACAGACCACTTTACCCTTTTATAACACTTGACATTTACCATGGACGGGATTATTTTACTATGTGAACGCTTGCAGGTGGAATTATTGTTGACAGCTAAAATTTTTTATCGACATTTTAATCATTCATTTTATAAGAAAAATATAAAAAAATAAAGAGCAAAAAAAAGAAAAGAAAGAAAAAGAATGAAAACAAGAAAAAAAAAGAGAGAAGAAAACAAAAAGGAAACAAAAAGAAAAAGAAAAAAACACTTAAAATATATATATAAAGGCTTGCTTATTTTTTGGGGAGGAGGATTTGGACGATTTTTTCTCTCTCTCTTGGAGGTCTCTCTCTCTAAAAAAAGGGTTCGCGCGCGAATTCTCTCTTGGGGGGACTCTCCGTGAACTCTCTTTCTCTCTCGTTGGGGCTCTCTCTGATTCTCTCTCTGGTTCACTCGATCGCGGGGATATCAGCGAAAACGGTGGCGGTTACAGCAATGGCGACGACACCAGCATCTCTCTCTTCGCCGGATCGGAGGTGTTCTCTTGAAGATTTCTTGGATTTCTGGGGGAAACGAGAGAACCGGTTTCTCCTTCTCGATCACTCTCTTTATGGGGTCTCGAATCTCTGGCGGAAACCAGAAAACCAGTCACTCCCTCTCAATCACTATCGGTTCCGGTGTTTCTGAGAGTTTTTTCGACGGATTTCTCTCTCGGTTTGAGGCAAGGATTGGTGACATCGGCGACGACGCCCGCACTTAACTGATTTTCTCTCTAGATCAGGCTCACCAGATCGGTGAGCTCTCTTTCTATCACTCTCGATCCGTTACGGTTTCAATTCTTGTTTCAATTCGTTCAGGTCGTCGATTTTGAATTCTCTCTCGGTTTTTTCGCTTTTCTTTCCCGAGCTCCAGTCGGAGACTAAGGTTTTCCTCCATTGGCGAACAATTGGAGATCAAGCGCCGGCGGTTGCAGATCGTGAAAATCTAATTCTTTCTCAGAGATCGGACGCTTGTTTGCTCGATCAGTGGTTCTTTCTCTGGATCGGGCTCACTGGATCAGGTTTTCTCTCTATTTCTCTCTCTTATTTGCTTTGTCTCTCGCACGATCTGTCTTTCTCTCTCTTGGATTGTTCTTTGTGGCTCGATTGCTTTATCTTGTCATGATTTGTCGCATTTTTTCTCTCAGCCCTGTCTTTGGTTCGATTGGATAACATCTTCGCTATTGGCCTATTTGTATCACCTATACCAACATTTAGAAGAATCATCAGAAATCAGTCGACAAAACAATTCTCTGTGCTGCCTCATATACACTCTCTTGAACTTTTTGCTTTGCACATGTATGGCACGTCACAAATATCGAGTAATAACGTGCTGATCATGATGGTGAACTCCGCGAGTATATATATAATTTTTTAGTTAGCAATACATAGTTCTCTATGTGACATACATAGGTAAACAGAAAAAGGTTGCTGGCCCTTTCGCACCTAACCTTTCCTGATGTAGATACTCTGGCAGCAGATTTTAATGGTCATAACTTTTGATTTAGTCTGGCATTTATATTGTGTTTGAATGTTTTTTAAGCAAATGATGATATTGGGATTGCCCTCGGCTGTTCTTGGCATTTTTAAAATTGTAGTAGTTACGAGCTTACTTATACCATATGCTGACCATGTCTTGATATCCCATGATTGGGTGTGCATTTGATTCCAACTTGAGGTTAGTTTGATTATGAATTGATGTCATTTTGATCAAGTAAATTCATACGTGTTTGTGAGAATATATGGCTTCAATTTCATGGCAATTTGTCATCAAACAATCACAATTTGCGGTCTCGTGTGCTCTGTCACAATTCTGATTGCATGCTGAAATCATGGATTATAGATGTCGCGATGGATAATAGATGATCAATATGTTGATTGTGATCATTTGCATTCTCTGGAAATTCTGACTTCAATTCTTCGATGATAAGTTTCTGGCATGACCTTTGCCGTTTGCCATTTTCACATGACTTTTTGTGATTAGATTCTAAAGTTGGTGCCTAACTGAAAGTTCTTCATTAGGTTCCAATCTATATCAAATAAAAATTCCATGATAATTGAAGATCATTTACCCAGGTCGAGTATGTCTAGAATATCCCCGACCTTGTCGGAAATTTTGCTATTCTGATTGATTCTCTATTTCGGATGACTTTTTGTGCAAATGACCTGATACGAGTTGGTTGCTGTGGTTTTCTGTATTTGATGCCTTCATGAGAGCTGAAGATGGTTCGAGTAGCTTTCCAACGAGCTATAATACACCCTGATCTAATATCATTAGCCACATGAAATCTTCTTTAAAAAATCAGGAAGTAATTCTGGAAAATTGTTGTGTTATGCTCTGATGTGGAAATTCGTACGCTTGTTTTGACTGATATGCTTCGGTCCTTGGAATGAGCTGATAGATGATGTTATTAGGACTTAATGTCTTCTAGAGATTTGTAATAGACTTCTCGAGCTTTCCGTAGACATTATATGTGCGATTTGACTATCGTTTGTCCTGCCTAATGAATATTACCATATCGATGTTTGATTATGGAAATTCAGAAGATAGATTAGACTGATTTTCATTCGTGCTATGATTTCTATGATGATTTTTTTGACGAAGTTGTATGCATGAAACTTGTGCCTCATTGTCTTCTTGAGATTTGAAACACGTGTTACAAGTTTCGCATTAATGCATGATATATCATATTTGGATCTCGTTTGATGATAATATCATGCATCCATTTGGCTAATTGCAATTGAAATTTGTCAAGCATGACATTCTTAGTTCCAAGTCACTTTGCAATGTTAATGACTTGTCTAACTTCTTTGCATTCTGATTTAGGGTTAAATGTTTAGCCAAACCTTTTTCGCATTCAACCTTATGTCATGTGCAAGTTTCACATTTATGTACATTGTCTAGGTGGTCTTACGAACCTTTAAACATGCATTGCATTTTGTCCTATTTGTGACTTGAATTTGCTAAATTCATGTTAATGTCTGATGCTTATGTCTACTCATTATAATAATGATTTCTATGCGTTGTCTTAGTCATATAAGATGAGGCAAGGGATCCTTGTTTCTTATATTAGGTTTAGATTAGGACCCTGAAGATAGAGAAGGCGTGAAGGTGATGGATTGCGTTTTCTCTTTTATATTTTTAGAATTGCATGATTAGGTTTAACTGTTTTTTCTTGATTGTTTACTTCATGTCTTGCAATTTCATTTTCACTGTTTGTTTTCCTTTCATTTCTTAGGAATAGAATAAAATGAAAGTAATCCACCACGTATGATCATTTAGTATAAAATTGACGATCTTGAAAATCTAAAAAGAAACGCATGGACTTGTTAGGAAAAACACAACATACTGTTTAGGTACCGAAAGGGCGCTAATGGCAATATTAGTGCAACCCAAGTCCCCGAACCTAGATATCTGGTTACGTAGGAATTGAGGGAACACTCCCGACCCTCGATTGGGTTTCTAGCCGACCCCCAAAATGAGGCTAGTGGCAACTTCTGTATATTTTTTTAGGTTGTTAAATACCTAGATCGTATAAATAAATCCGCTGTCGCATGGAGTACGAGCTTGGGAGAGCTCGCGATCTTGAGATCAAGTACCCCTAAACCCGACCTTTCCCACCTTGGACATTTCGAGGGGTGGCAAGATCGGGTCGTGACAGGCTTGGCGACTTCGCTGGAGATCGAACCCAAAATCTCTGGTTACTAGGTTAAAAGGACTTGAAGCCGTTTAAAGATGATTGTTGTATTTTAGCTAACATGTCTTATGTAGGATCGCCTGCATGTCAAAGTCACATGGAAAATCAAGTTAGTCATTAACGTGTTAAATGGTTTTGTAGGTGGGAGTTATAAGGGGAGGCGTGCTTGTAAACCCTTTGTTTTGCAGGTGGTATAAGTATGTATGAATGTATGAGGGTTTATATTGAAGTGCTGGATGTTTAAATTTAAATGCATGTTTACAAGCTTTAGCACGACACTGCACACACAACCGTGGTCTAAAACCCGCTCGGCCAATCTAGGACCTTAAGAGGGTTTATGGGTAGAATCTGCGAGTGGATGCTCGTGGTAATCCATTACTTATATAAACCCGCTCATCCCAACCGATAAAAATAGCACTGACCAACGATAGTAGCGGTGGGTAAACTATTTTTATCCTTTGGGATGAGAACCTTAAGCCTTTAGCACCCTCACCTTAGGCGTCAAAACCTCATAGTTTCATGCGACATGTGACTTGTGTTTGCCATGTGTTTGGTAGGTAAGTGATCATCCTTTTTTTATCGTCGTTATCTTTTTACTTTTCATATTTCAATTATGCATTTTATATATTCCAACGGCAATATGTTTTAATCATGAGTGCCCCTTTAGGTTTAGGATTAGATGGGTAGACTCGAAGTGGACGTGATCCCTGTGCCTGGAATCTCAAGACTCTATGGGAGAATCTTGACCCAAGACATCAAGACTACATGGAGAAAATGTATAGGCATTTTTGGCAAGCTCACATTAAGGAACAAGAAGACAATGGCTTGATCAATGAGGAATGCTTGGCCCATGATAACAAGCGTCTCCGCGCGATCCCACCTAGTCCTTAGGTTTTCATTTCATACACTTTTCTTGTAAAGGGATTTCATTTGTGTTCCCTCTTTTCTATCAAGGTTTCCCTGTATTCATTTTCATATACCTTGTAAAATCGAACTACTTTGTAAGCTTCAAGAAAGCAAGAATAACATTGTTCGATGAAATGAATAACATTCTTGAACATTTTCATGTAAATTTTAGAAAAGGGGCATTCTGATTAAATATTTGTCGTCGTTCCTTTTCAATTGTATAATTTCTTTTGAAGAAATTTTGATAAGAGGAGGTTATATGATACTGAGATCATCTACACTTCTTATCATTTATCATTATTTCATCTCAAGAAAATATAAAATTGACTAGGATTTGTACTTTAATGGTTTCTTTTGATCGGTACTAATTCAAGTCATTTTCTTTTCTAGGAGGTTTTGAAAGAACGGCTGAAGAAAGATTTGTTATACGAACTCGCCGCCAAACAAAGATGGAAAATGAAGATACCCGAGCCCATGTCATTAATATGGAAAATCAAATGGCACAAATGATGACGTTATTGACCGATCTCTCTAGCCAAGTCAAAAACTTGACATCTGCTTCTTCTACCATGAATATTCCTACCGCGCCCCCTAAAGTGCCGATAGTAGAG
This sequence comes from Eucalyptus camaldulensis, assembly GCA_019915185.1. NCBI lineage: Eukaryota > Viridiplantae > Streptophyta > Magnoliopsida > Myrtales > Myrtaceae > Eucalyptus > Eucalyptus camaldulensis. The sequence continues at coordinate 12,407,578 of JAHSVA010000001.1, forward strand.
CCTGTGGAAAAAGGGCCTGCGGAAGAGATTCCCACTGCAATCCCGATAGTTATCGATCCAGAGCCTTCATCTAAAGAGATTCCAACCTCGCACTTCGATGAAGAAAATGCAAGGCGCCTCGCAAAGAATGAGGAGCGCCCTTGCATGCTGCAAGGCTATCAGTTGCAAGGGTTTGATAAACTGTCGCCCTTTGCCAAAGTTACGGTCCCTGAATTCTATAAGGAGCCAGAGTTCACAAGAAAATACGACGGCATCGGATGTCCTAAGACTCATTTGAAGTACTACCTGGGCAAGATGGCCCATTATTCAGATAATCCCCCACTCTTGATCAATTCATTTCAAGACAGCCTGGTTGGTCCTGCGTTAACCTGGTTTATAGAGTTGGACATGGAGAAAATCCGTACTTGGGAAGATCTCGTTGATGAATTCCTTTAGCAATACAAATTTAATACTGAAATTGCTCCGACTTGGGAGGAATTAGTCTGGGTCGAGAAAAGGAGAACTAAATCATTTAGGGCCTACGCTCAAAGATGGAGGGTCACTGCGTCTCAAGTAAAACCGCCATTGTCTGAGAAAGAGACCATGAAATTGCTACTTCAAGCTATGCCCCGTGATTTTTTTGAGAAGATGTATAACCATACTTGTATGAACTTTGCTACATTTGTAGAGTTGGGAGAACCCATCGAGGGGATCATGCGGGAGGGAAGGTTGATGGAGAACACAAACCGTCGATACACCCCAAAGAGAGATAAGGAATCGGCTGTGGAGATCGCCTACATACAAAATTCCTATTCTCAGAAGCCGTACAACCTTCAAGCTCATAAACCCACCATGGAGGTAGGGGGTTCTTCCAGGAATTTTGAGCATAAAGGAAAAGCCCCTCAAAGGCAATTTACTCCATTGCCTAGACCCATGTCACAACTACTTCCAATGCTGATTGGAAATCATCTTGTGGCGAAAGAAATCCCGAGGGATAATCCACCAAAGTTTGTCAAATTCGACCTTAATAAGACATGTGAGTATCATATGGGTGAAAAAGGTCATCATGTGGACAACTGTTTAATCCTCCGTTATAAGATCCAGGATTTGCTGGATAAAAAGCTGCTCACCTTTAAGGACTCGGCACCGAATGTCCAACAAAATCCCCTTCCAAAGCATTCTGAAGATGTCAACATGGTTGGCGCTATTGATGGAAATGAAGAACCTACAGTTTCCACTGTGTAAGGGATGTTTCTCGTTCTTGCATTTAATTTTTAGTTGTATTCGATTCATTTCTCCCCTGCGAGGGAATTTCATTCATTTCTCCCCTGTGAGGGAATTCCGTTCATTTCATTCGTTTATGCTTGTAATAATATGGATCATAAACTTTCTAGATCCAAGATGATATACGTTGTAATGCAATTTTTGCATATCAATAAAACTCATGTTTTGTTAATAGACGTGTGAGGCCTAAATCAGTCCTATGATGATGCTTTGAGGCCTGAGCCTCCACACAATCTATAGTTTCGAAATGTTTTGGTGGAACGAAGATGTCCAATGACATGAGAGCTAGTTCCCAATAAGTTTTTCGAAAACAATTAGAATTTGAAAACAAATTTTTCATGACATTTACATTCATTGCATTCATATATATATATATATACTAACCGTTTTTCGATTGCATCTCAAGCATGGCATTTCACATCATGATAGTCATTTGCATGGCTTGGATTCGCATTCAAAAGACTTTGACGAACCCGATTATTTCGGCTCAAAGAATGAAGATGATCCTCGAGGTATTGAAAAAAGAATGGCTCAGACATGAAGAGTCCAAACCTCCTATCACCAACCAGCCAGTCACTCTAAATTTAGGAGATTTAAATAACTCTAAAGAAACCAAGATTGGGGCAGGTCTCTCTCAAGCGGATGCCAATGGATTAATTGGGCTTTTGAAAGAAATATATGAAGGAGAGTATGGTCCTCATATGAATGGTCATCTCTTGGTTAGAAAAATTATGAGGCTCGGTTACTATTGATTGACCATGGAAGCCGATTGTATTCAACATGTGAGGTGTTGTCATCAATGTCAAGTCTATAGAGACAAAATCAATGCTCCTCCTAATGAGCTACATCAAATGTCCAAGTCCTGGCCTTTTTCAATGTGGGGCATCGACATCATCGGACCAATTAATCCTAAAGCATCAAATGGACATCGCTTTATCTTAGTAACAATTGATTACTTCACCAAATGGATTGAAACCAGTTCTTATGCCCATGTTACTGCAAAGAGTGGCAAAATTCATCCGTCATGATATCATCACTCGATATGGAGTTCTTGAAGCGATCATCACATACAATGGATCAAACTTGAGCAATAAAGTGGTAGATGAATTGCTTGGAGAATTCCACATTCGCCATTTGGATTCTTCGCCATACCACCCACAAATGAATGGAGCTGTGGAAGCGGCAAATAAGAACATCAAGAAGATTTTAGCCAAAACGGCGGAAAATTATCGTGATTGGCATGATCGATTGCCATATGCTTTGTTTGCTTATCGAACTTCGATTCGTACTTCGACTAGGGCAACATTGTTCTTCACTAAGGGTACTTTCTCAAATCAAGCTCTCTGAAACTGAATGGGTTCAACAAAGATTTGAACAACTTAATATGATTGATGAAAAGAGGGTAAAAGCCTTGTGCCATGGACAAAGCTATCAGAAGAAAGTAGCTAGGTCATTCAACCGCAAGGTTAGACCAAGACATTTTGAGATCAACGATCTTATTTTGAGAAAAGTCTTACCTATCATCCTAGATCCTCGTGGGAAGTTTACTCCAAACTATGAAGGTCCATATATTGTAAAGAAAGTGCTACCTAGTAGAACACTAATCCTTGTAGAAATGGATGGTCAAGAATTGCCAAGACCTGTAAATGATGATGCTGTCAAGAAGTATTATCCATGAATAAAGTGAAAGGCCTTTGAGCCATTTTTGGATTGAATATGAGCCATTTTAGGATGTTTGCATCCATACATATTGCATCTGCATGTTTGTTCATTTTGCAGGATCTTTGACGAAGATTCTACCTGTCCACAAGAGGTTCTTTTCAAGAGTGCAAAACTTTCAAAAGTGTCCATTTTTCTTTAGAACTTAGAAGTGACCTTATCCTTTAGAATGCCAAAAAAGTCAGTTAGAACTTTAGAAATGAACCCATGTGCTAAGTAAAGCCTGTTCTGTCTACAAGTTTTGTCCAATCTTACTTCCAAAAAATCTCCCTAGTAGGGTCAAGGAAAAATGTCATTTCAGACAAAATTTCATTATATTTTCATTTTCCCAAGGAGTTGAATTTAACTAAAGTGGGCTTTGGAAAACCTGAAAAGGATTGTTAAATATGCTAGGTGGTAGTGCCTAAAATGATGAGAGGCAACCCCTTTACCAAACACGTCTTCATACACTCTTTGAGAGAATTGAGTGGAAAGAATCATGTCTTAGGGCATAGGATTCATTCACGGTGAATACATGATTTGAAATAATAAAGGCATTTCATTTCTCAATCCCAAACACTATTGATATCCCTTGCAAGCCACTTTGAGCCAAATAGGGAGCATTTCCAAAATAACCCTGTCAAGAACAACCCCACATTGGGGCAAAATAGGGGGTTTTGGTTGAAAATTATGGAGCAAAAGATTAAGAAAGATTTTATTACTTTCATTTGTATCAATCTTCTTGTGTTAGCTTCAGGTGATTTCTTATCGAAACTCGAAGCATTCCAAAGTGACGAAGAGCATTCCGTTCACTACCACAAACATAATTATCCATTGCTTAGCCAATTTGAGCCTTATGCAATTCTTTCATAACCATAGGTGATGATTATCTCCCCACACTGAGGCAAGGCACATGATTTACCAACAAAATTGAAAATATTGGTCATGTTTGTAAATGCCACTCGAGAGTCCTAGATACTCAAAAGAGAATGAAAACTAGGGAGCATGAAAAATCAATGTGCCTGGTAAAAACAAGGCCAATGCCTGTAAAAAAATGCAAAGAAAAGCAAGAATGCAAAGAAGAGCCAAATCAATGGTCATGCAAAAGACCATATATTGAAAAACAAAAGAAATGCATTATAAGAAAAAACGTGTATTGCAAGCAATGTCATTAGAACAAAGAGCAAAGTTCTCATGTCTCAAGACAAATTACCAAAAGGACTCTCGAGCTGAGTTAAATTTCAAAAGTCAAATTTTTGAAAATTCATGTGATGGTAATGATGCCAAGATAATCACTCACTTTTAACCCTTCGATATTTGAGAATTTTTCAAGCCTTTTTAAGCCTCGCCTGAACCAGTATTATAACCCTTATCCGAAGTCTCTTCCGATTGGGATGGTTCGAGTTGAAATGAGAGTATTACATAGGAGCTACTGCTAGAAGGAGTGGAAGCAATCCTATCTTATCTTATCTTTAAGGTTCTTGACTTGTAAACCCGATGAAGATATTGATTGCATTTTCATTTCTTGGCTTCAAAGTACATGCCCTTTGTGTAAGCCCATGACCAAGCCATCATTACGGTCCCTTCAAAAGACCTTTTGATCAATGGATTGTATTCACTGTGAACGTTTCCGAAAACCTTAGACTTTTCAAAATATTTGTTCCTTAGTGACCGATTTTTGGTCATCCCAAACCATATCATTATCTCAAAGTTCTAGGTTATCTTAAAACCTTGTCCCCAAGTTCTAGGTTATCTCAAAATCTTGTCCCCAAGTTCTAGGTCAACTTAAAACCTTGTCCCCAAGTTCTAGGTCAACTTAAAACCTTATCCCCAAGTTCTAGATCAACTTAAAAGATTGTCCTCAAGTTCTAGATCAACTTAAAACATTGTCCCCAAGTTCTAGATCAACTTAAAACATTGTCCCCAAGTTCTAGGTCATCTTAAAACCCTGTCCCCAAGTTCTAGGTGATCTTAAAACCCTGTCCCCAAGTTCTAGGTGATCTTAAAACCTTGTCCCCAAATTCTAGGTTCTCTTAAAACCTTGCCTCTTAAGTTCTAGATTCTCTTAAAACCTTGTCTCTTAAGTTCTAGGTTATCTTAAAACCTTGTCTTTTAGGTTCGTGAGTCCATCCTTAAACCACACTAGGTTCGTGGGTCTATCCTTAAACCACTAGGCTCGTGGGTCCATCCTTAAACCACTAGGCTCGTGGGTCCATCCTTAAACCACATAGTAAGACCAAACATCCAATCAAAACTCGTTTTTACACGGTGAGACATCGCATCCAGTCGAAACCCGTTTTTACACGGTGAGACCTTTCATCCAGTTGAAACCCGTTTTTACATGGTGAGACTATCACATCCAGTCGAAACCTGTTTTTCACGGTGAGACTATCACATCCAGTCGAAACCTGTTTTTACACGATGAGACATCACATCCAATTGAAACCCGTTTTTACACGGTGAGACCTTTCATCCAGTTGAAACCCGTTTTTACACGGTGAGACTATCACATCCAGTCGAAACTCGTTTTTACACGGTGAGACATCACATCCAATGGAAATTCGTTTTTACACGGTGAGACATCACATCCAGTGAGACAATTCTCCCTAGTCGAAATCCGTTTTTACACGGCGAGACCTTTCTCCCAGCCACACGGTTCCAGGTTATCCTTAAAACTTGTTCACATGATTTCAGGTTGTCCTTAAACCTTGTCTCCAGGTCCTAGGTTATCTTTAAATCTCGTCTTTCAAATTTTAGTTTATCCTTAAACCATTCCTTTTTCCATTTAGTGATTTCATTGTCTTCATTCCATTCCACGAGAGAGAGAAACAGAGACAAAGTAAGTAAACCCCAACAAGAGTTCAGATATCCTCATGAGCAAAGATAAGTATAAGGTACGTCCCTAACCAAATATCATTGCTTTTGTCTTTCCTCTATTTCCAAAGGGATCGACTAAAATATTATAGGTATAAATTTTTTCTTTGAGTGGAACCTCTTTGGACTCCTACTCAGAAAGGGGCAGCTGTTAATAGTTGAAATTTTTTATCGACATTTTAATCATTCATTTTACAAGAAAAATATAAAAAATAAAGATAAAAAAAAGAAAGAAAAAGAATGAAAACAAGAAAAAAAAAAGAGAAGAAAACAATAAGGAAACAAAAAAAAAAAGAAAAAACGCTAAAAAAAATATATAAAGGCTCGCTCATTTTTGGGGGAGGAGGATTTGGACAATTTTTTTTCTCTCTCTTGGAGGTCTCTCTCTCTAAAAAAACTGTTCACGCGCGAATTCTTTATCGGGGGGGGGGGGGGGGGGGGGGGACTCTCTGTGAACTCTCTTTCTCTCTCTTTGGGGCTCTCTCTGGTTCGCTCGATTGCAAGGATATCAGCGAAAACGGTGGCAGTTATAGCAACGGTGACAACACCAGCGTCTCTCTCTTCGCCGGATCGAAGGCGTTCTCTTGAAGATTTCTAAGATTTTTGGGGGAAACGAGAGAACTGGTTTCTCCCTCTCAATCACTCTCTCGACGGGGTCTCAAATCTCCGACGGAAACCAGAAAACCGGTCTCTCCCTCTCAATCGTTATCGGTTCTGGTGTTTCTAAGAGTTTTTTCGACGGATTTCTCTCTCGGTTTGAGGCAAGGATTGGTGACATTGGTGACGACGCCCGCGCTTAACCGATCTTCTCTCTGGATCGAGCTCATCGGATCGGTGAGCTCTCTTTCTATCACTCTCGATCCGTTACGATTTCGATTCTTGTTTCAATCCGTTCGGGTCGTGGATTCTGAATTCTCTCTCTCGATTTTTTCGCTTTTCTTTCCCGAGCTCCGGTCGGAGACTAAGGTTTTCCTCCATTGGCGAACGATTGGAGATCAAGCGCCGGTGGTTGCAAATCGTGAAGATCTGATTCTTTCTTTGAGATCGGACGCTTGTTTGCTCGATCGGTGGTTCTCTCTTTGGATTGGGCTCACTAGATCAGGTTTTCTCTCTATTTCTCTCTTATTTGCTTTGTCTCTCGCACGATCTGTCTTTCTCTCTCTTGGATTGTTCTTTGTGGCTCGATTGCTTTATCTTGTCATGATTTGTCGCATTTTTTCTCTCGGCCCTATCTTTGGTTCGATTGGATAACATCTTCGCTATTGGCCTATTTTGTATCACCTATACCAACATTTAGAAGAATCATCAGAAATCAGTCGACAGAACAATTCTCTGTGCTGCCTCATATACACTCTCTTGAACTTTTTGCTTTGCACATGGTATGGCACGTCACAAGTATCGAGTAATAACGTGCTGATCATGATGGTGAACTCCACGAGTATATATATATTTTTTTAGTTAGCAATACATAGTTCTCTATGTGACATACATAGGTAAACAGAAAAAGGTTGCTGGCCCTTTCGCACCTAACCTTTCCTGATGTAGATACTCTGGCAGCAGATTTTAATGGTCATAACTTTTGATTTAGTCTGGCATTCATATTGTGTTTGAATGTTTTTTAAGCAAATGATGATATTGGGATTGCCCTCGGCTGTTCTTGGCATTTTTAAATTGTAGTAGTTACGAGCTTACTTATACCATATGCTGACCATGTCTTGATATCCCATGATTGGGTGTGCATTTGATTCCAACTTGAGGTTAGTTTGATTATGAATTGACGTCATTTTGATCAAGTAAACTCAAACGTGTTTGTGAGAATATATGGCTTCAATTTCATGGCAATTTGTCATCAAACAATCACAATTTGCGGTCTCGTGTGCTCTGTCACAATTCTGATTGCATGCTGAAATCATGGATTATAGATGTCGCGATGGATAATAGATGATCAATATGTTGATTGTGATCATTTGCATTCTTTGGAAATTCTGACTTCAATTCTTCGATGATAAGTTTCTGGCATGACTTTTGCCGTTTGCCATTTTCACATGATTTTTTGTGATTAGATTCTAAAGTTGATGCCTAAATGAAAGTTCTTCATTAGGTTCCAATCTATATCAAATAAAAATTTCGTGATAATTGAAGATCACTTACCCAGGTCGAGTATGTCTAGAATATCCCCGACCTTGTTTGAAATTTTGCTGTTCTGATTGGTTCTCTATTTTGGATGACCTTTTGTGCAAATGACCTGATACGAGTTGGTTGTTGTGGTTTTCTGTATTTGATTCCTTCATGAGAGCTGAAGATGGTTCGACTAGCTTTCCAACGAGCTATAATACACCCTGATCTGATATCATTAGCCACATGAAATCTTCTTTAAAAGTCAGGAAGTAATTCTGGAAAATTGTTGTGTTCTGCTCTGATGTGGAAATTCGTATGCTTGTTTTGACTGATATGCTTCGGTCCTCGGAATGAGCTGAAAGATGATGTTATTAGGACTTAATGTCTTCTAGAGATTTGTAATAAACTTCTCGAGCTTTCCGTAGACATTATATGTGCGATTTGACTATCGTTTGCCCTGCCTAATGAATATTACCATATCAATGTTTGATTATGGAAATTCAGAAGATAGATTAGACTGATTTTCATTTGTGCTATGATTTCTATGATGATTTTTTTGACGAAGTTGTATGCATGAAACTTGTGCCTCATTGTCTTCTTGAGATTTGAAACACGTGTTACAAGTTTCGCATTAATGCATGATATATCATATTTGGATCTCGTTTGATGATAATATCATGCATCCATTTGGCTAATTGCATTTGAAATTTGTCAAGCATGACATTCTTAGTTCCAAGTCACTTTGCAATGTTAATGACTTGTTTGACTTCTTTGCATTCTAATTTAGGGTTAAATGTTTAGCCAAACCTTTTTCCCTTTCAACCTTATGTCATGTGCAAGTTTCACATTTATGTACATTGTCTAGGTGGTCTTACGAACCTTTAAACATGCATTGCATTTTGTCCTGTCTGTGACTTGAATTTGCTAAATTCATGTTAATGTCTGATGCTTATGTCTACTCGTTATAATAATGATTTCTATGCGTTGTCTTAGTCATATAAGATGAGGCAAGGGATCCTTGTTTCTTATATTAGGTTTAGATTAGGACCCTGAAGATAGAGAAGGCGTGAAGGTGATGGATTGCGTTTTCTCTTTTATATTTTTAGAATTGCATGATTAGGTTTAACTGTTTTTTCTTGATTGTTTACTTCATGTCTTACAATTTCATTTTCACTGTTTGTTTTCCTTTCATTTCTTAGGAATAGAATAAAATGAAAGTAATCCACCACGTATGATTATTTAGTATAAAATTGACGATCTTGAAAATCTAAAAAGAAATGCATGGACATGTTAGGAAAAATATAACATACTGTTTTAGGTACCGAAAGGGCGCTAATGGCAATATTAGCGTAACCCAAGTCCCCGAACCTAGATATCTAGTTACGTAGGAATTGAGGGAACACTCACGACCCTCAATTGGGTTTCTAGCCGACCCCCAAAATGAGGCTAGTGGCGACTCCTATATATTTTTTAGGTTGTTAAATACCTAGATCATATAAATAAATCTGCTGTCGCGCGGGGTACGAGCTTGGGAGAGCTCGCGATCTTGAGATCAAGTACCCCTAAACCCGACCTTTCCCACCTTGGACATTTCGAGGGGTGGCGAGATCGGGTCGCGACAATTATAAATTTGCAATACCGTTAAAATGTGAGGGATGAAAATTTTAACCTTTTATATTTCCTTCTTGCATCTTGCTGCGTTGTCATGCTTCCAGTTCCTTCCTTCCGTAGGGATATTAAATGCGCCAAGATACTGCTCGGCAAAGGTAAATCCGCGAAACTTGCAGACTTTGGATTCGCAAAGGTATGTCCCATCAGCAAAAGCAATCTCTCTCTCTCTCTCTCTGTGTATGAACGCATGAGCAGCAACGGCACATGCTCAAAAACATACGCATGCACGAAGCCCGTGCGAGCAACAACGATGCATGTACAAATGCATACACCTACGCGCTTGACAAACACACGTATAGACATGCACAAAGTGAAGAACATGCTGTCCTTTACCTTTCCAGGATAAAATATTCACTCTGTTTATTCATACAGGACACTAATGAGTGCCGCTAAATCTCCAGTAGGAACTTCTTTGTATATGGCGCCTGAGGTTTGAACCTTCCGTTGCCTTTTTTTTATACGTACTATCATTGGCTGTAAAAGGCACGTTTCTTTTCCATCTCTTTTTCGTCCTCTTCGGTTGTAACTGCAGGTCGTCGGGAGTGAAGACAAGGTTAGCTATGGGTCGGCAGTTGATATTTGGAGCCTCGGATGTACTGTTTTAGAGATGTTAACCGGCAAGCCTCCATATCCTGACTCAGATGAAGTATGTAATTGAGTAACCTTCGTTTTATTTTATGTCCTCGAGATCCACGTTAGGAAAGATTTACTAAATAAGTCGAGCACACGTTGTGATGAGTCCATTAGGCCGTCATTATGAGAAAACAAATTGAGTAAGAGCGCTACATAGAAAAGAGAGAGAACAGATAAATCAATGACAGTTATCAAGAGTATGGTCGTGTTAAAGGATATACATAGTATTCATGCCTGATGGTGTGGATTCTGGAGCAAATGGTTAGCTAACGTTGTGTGAAAACTCTCTCAAATATTTGAATCTTGACTCTCTTTTAAGTAATTTGGCATGGTTGTCTGTCAAAAAATTCAGAGAAATTCTTGGGATAGGAAACTATTTTGTTTCAATTTGTTTAATTTCCTTTTATTTCTGAATCCTTAGATTTAGGAAGTAGGAAATCTGTTCCTATTTTCTTGCTATTTTCTAGCTGTCCTAGGCCATAAATATGTTATCTTCTCTGAAAGTATGATATGCAATGATAAAAAGAATAAACCACTTTTCTTCTTTGAAATCTGCATTTTTTTTGGCAGTAATTGGTAAGGTTTCGCGCATTGGTCCCAGTGAACCGTTACATATCATCCACATCTCCTACTCCTGCAATAACCGTGATTCCAGGACTGATCATGGCAGATAATTGCCTGAAGCATGATGCGCTTAGATTAGTCTACAGATCTTATTTGATTTATCCAGCCATCATATGTTAGTTCCCCTGTATTTATGATTCTCTGCTACGTTTTCTTTCTTATCGTGGCAGTGGCAAGTATATTCCAAAATTGTGAAGGGTGTATTTCCTGAAGTTCCCAACGATTTATCAGTAAAAGCTCGTGACTTCATCGTCAAATGCTTGCAAGTAAACCCCAGTGATCGGCCTACCGCGGTGCAGTTGCTACATGATCCCTTCGTGAACTAGCCACCTACTTCTACTGGTTTTGCTTCACCTCACTTCAAATACTTTCGTCAACTTTACCACATTTGTTCTGTATAGTTCAAAAATTCATATCATTTACAGTCTAGTCTGAACTCTTAAATTGGAGCAAACAGTCCATGTAACCATAATGTTCCCAATTCCCTAACAAACTTGAAACGTTATACAGTTTTCCCTTTAAGTTTTAATTATTCCACCGTATCTTCCTGAAACTTTCCACGGTGGTTAATTGGTACGCCATAGGTTAATTGGCTAGCCATGAAAACAACCAGAGTTGCAGTTTCCCTTAGCATATATAAGAATTTAGGAGTATGAACATGAAAGTTTTAGTAGCGTGATAGTGAGTCACAGTGACCTGTCACAGTGACGCTTTGAGAAACGAAAGTGGATAAGTAGGCTTTGTTCTTCCAGCAATTGACGAACTTCCTCGCAAAGTTGCCTCATGTGCTAAGAGTTTCTATTGGACATCGGATGGAAGTTCTGGACTACTTCAGCGACCAAATTAATCGAAAGGCCTCGCCTTCTTTTGGGGTGGGCGTCTTTTGGGAGAGTGTAGTCTCCCAAAAAAAAACAAAAGAAAAAGAAATTCTCTCGTGTTTGAAAGCATATGGTTATTATATATATTTCATGTTGCCTGTTGACTTTTCTTAGAGGCCTCAATAGTGTCAAAATTCTTGGTTTTTAGATTCGTCCTTTCGTTGTTTTGATTGCAAACCAAGTCTGCCCAGCTAAAGAGTTTTAACTCATTATGATAGACGTTCGGATAGGAAAAACGGAATGGAACAATAGTCAGCTCTGTTTGGTGTTTGTGTAAATCTAATATGCCAAATGCTGGGGGTGTCGTCATAGTATTTTCCAATTAAATTGTTGGTAGTGCAATCAAAACGCTGCTGTAATTCTCTGAGCCACTCAATGGTCAGCGACACATCGGTGACTTGCTAACACGCCCGAGGCGTCGCCAAGGTTGTGATGTGATGCTTTTCTTGCCAGATAACTTCTCTTTGACACTGATGGGCATGTATTAAATTGGGGCTTCTCAGAGGATTGACGTTCCTTGCGAGCGGTCTTGGGCTGCAACGTATTCTTTGGCGTCCTTATTCTGCTCAAGTTGAGCATGCATTGTTTATCTGGGAATTGTAAATAGAATGCCGTGTTGTATATTTTCCGTTAGAAAGAAAGGAAGAAAACAAAGACGATGATGAGGCCACGGCGCATTTGACCGACAAGTTTTCTGCCTCTAGGAAGCGTAGATAGATGCACATGACTTCTCCAGGATAAGTAAATCGATCAAGAGTGGACACACCAATATCTGCGATGGAACATGCGTTAGCGTCCTTTCTACTTGTTTTTATTAGCGACATGTCGCTTCAACATGAGCGCTTGTATCGTGTGATGAAAATTTTGTGCCGACAACAATAGGATCCGTCAACACGAGGAGCAAAAACTGATTATACATCGTGGTATATGCTCGCGCTCAACATCTAGGAGGCAGGGTTCTTGGAAACATAGCGGTGCATCCCGAGAGTCCTTCCTAACCTTTTCTTCATTTTCCTTTATCCTTTTTCTCTCTTGTCAATTTTAGATCTTCCTTTTGTGTAAATGTCCTGATGGGGAGTGTGTAGCATTTGGCTAAATGTGTAAATGGGTTACGAGAGGGCACAATGGGCAAGCACTTCCTTTCCTTTCTCTATCTTTGTTTTCAATGGCCAAATTTTCTACTGCATAAAAATCAATTGGAGTTTAAAGTGGCAATTCATTTTCATCCCATTTATGCTTGTAAATGATCAAATATACATGTCGACATCACAAAATTTGTACTTTAAGTTGGCAATCAGGTTTCTGATTTTTTAGGCTTCCATTGCTCTTGGCATTTGAGATAAACTCTTCATTTTCTTCAATTTGCTGGGAGTTCCCCACCGCGATGTAATCAAACGTGAACCCTTCTCAATTCACGTCGTAGTTGTCAAGAGTACAGAATATGCTACTGGAGCTTCTATTGTACCGTCCACCGAATGGGTTGAGAACATAATGATAAGAAGAAATATACTTTCGTTATTACACCCGACTCACCTGAACCTTAGGGAACCATTCGCTCAAGTATTTCAATGTAATACCTAAAATATTGCAATAAAAACAACCTCCAAAGTTCGACTGGATTGACAAATTCATTTTCAAGCCAGTGCAAGAGGACACTGGCCAACAAACAAGAGAAGAAGACACTTCTGCTTGTTCAAGAACACTATGGCATGTACATAATGACGCAGTTGTGTACCAGATCACAGAGAGACCAGTGAGGAGAGAAGCAAGCAATAAAACATCAGAAAACAAAAAAGAATGAGAAATCGAGAATTTACAATGCTATTAAATGGCTCTCTGTTTTTGACAATACACATGCTTCAAACCATCGAGCTCATTTGTCCAGGCAAGGAGGCAAGGAGGCTCTGTACTCTGCTGAGATGGCATTGGCAGTCTCTGAGAGACTGGTCTTCATCTCGGAGATTTTGCTTTCCATGTACTCTTTGTGCTTTGACACCATATCAACCAGTGAAAAGAGCTCAAAAGCGCACTTCTGGATTTCTTCTTCACTTTCCCTAATGGCTTCCTGCTGCTTTATTTTAGATGTCTGCAAAAACGAGTTATATAAACATGCCAACTGAAATTGTACATACTTACTCGGCAAGAATAATCTTCTACCCGAAGATCAATCAATCACATTCCAAAAGGAGGAAACCTACTGATTGCATGGCATGACTTAAATTCTGTTTATTTATGGTGCCAAAGATTTCTAGCCATATATTTCAGTGCCAGAATTCAAATGATTGGACCATAACATACCTTCAGGACCTCTGCAGCTTCTCTTTCCACAATGTTCAAGTTCTGAGTTTCTACTTCAACATCCTCCACCATCCTTTGCACCTCCAGTGCACATCTATGAATATAGTCTTGCATTTCTTGCTTCAGTAGATTGATTTGACCTTCAAGCTGAGCAAAACTCTTGCATTAGAGCTTTTGCCAATACGAGGAAATAACAGACAAGTAAACCAGAAGTTCTTGTGTTATGCTAACTCTCACGATGCAATATATCACTATTGTCCTTCCGATGTTTCAGATTAAGCACTTCTACATGTACTTCTACAGAAACATAATAAAGGATGCTAAGCCTATGGTATTTTCCCTGACATTAGTTAGCCAGCTTTGTTCTCAAAGGACACCCATACCATATTCTACAGCTCCTCATATTATGTTTGGTATTGACAGAAAGAAAATTAATTGCAAATATTAACAGAATTCCTAATTTGTCTGTGATGATGTATTAAACGAACTGTTTTGTTCTAAAAGTATATCAAGCACAATATCATAACTCTTCGATACTGAAATCATATAAATTTTTCTATTGCTGTTGACTACCCAAAGCAAGCAATTGCTATTCAATCCCCTGGCCAAAAGCCTACATTACCAACCTCTTGCCGAGTCCATCATTACACCCCACACCAAGTAAGTCGGATTATCGCCAGTTTCTCTTTCCAATTTCACCAACAAATCAGTAATTTCATTGGTATCATAAAGGCAAAAGCTTTCAGTTCTAAGAGATAAGACAGTCTGAACAAATCATGTGTTGGTACTTAATCTAAGTACTTACATCATCAACACGGGAATGAAGTTGCACGACACGATTTCTCTTCTCCTCAATCCTAGCAGCAGTTTCTTTGGACTGCTGCTGAAGGATGATTAACTCTTCAAGTTTCTCCACCGAGCTTTTGTTTATGTCATTGGCATGCGAGTCAAGTGCCGGCTTTAGCGTCGACTTGTAGTCAATGCCCATCACCTCAGCAGGTGTAGACCCTTTTGCATTCAACACATACTGGTAATCTGAACCAAGCTTCAACCTAGAATCACAAAACCAACAAGAGTAGTTGAACGAGAAGGACTACAGAAAAACACTCAAAAAGAAAGAAATTGCTCGATGGGATGATAATGTCGTAACAAAAGCTGCACAACCTCCAATATGGCACTTAGATTAACTCAACACATTATTTGCGGTTATTAACCTCAGAACAACTTAGCATGGAAAGATAAAAAAAACTACGCCATCACTTCTTGATGAGATCAGAACAATTAAACTTATCAGGGGCCGAATCAGTACAGGCACAAGAACCAGCACTGAAGAGATACAAATACACAAAGTCATGGAGAATGTAACTCTGTTGATGTTGAAGAATTTCATGAGATATCTATCAACCAGTGTTTTGTATATAACCAAAACAGCAAACATATCCAGATTCAACCTTATAAGTGCTAGACGATTTCCAAGATGGCATCCAAACACCAAGGACACATGACATATAAAACAGTAAAACCAATGAAGAACAATTAACAAAATTTGCAGCAACTGCGAGAATTAGAAACTTACTTCCGCACAGCCTTGTTGCATTCCTTGGCGAGTTCCTCCAGCTCCTTGAATTTGAGTGCGAGGGCCCTGTCGAGATCCCAGCACTTCTCCTCGTACTTGTTCCTCTCGATTTCAGCATCAGCGATCTCCCCCTCCACCGCCTGCAACTCCTTCTTCATCCTCTCCGCATCCCTCGAGTTGAACGTCTGCAGCTGGACCGTCTTCTTCAATTCCTCGTTCTCCTCACGAATCCTCCCCTCCTCCTCCTCCTTGGCCCTCAACTCCTCCTTCTTCTTCTCCAATTCCTTCTCCAATGCCGGGATCCTCCCCGTGATCTCGCCTATTATCGTATTGAACTTCTTCACATCCTCCTCCAGCACGCTCTTCTCCTGCTCGCGCAGTTCCCTCTCCGACGGCCCCGTCCTCAGCTTCTCCACTCTGGCCTCGACTTCCGCCGCATTCTTCTCCAAGTTCTTCACATTCTCCGCCAGATTATTCCTCTCCTGCTCCAACTTCTCCACGAACTCCCTATCCAGCGCATCCACAGCATCGTCGTCTCCACCGATGAAATGCAGGTAGCTCTGGAGCGCGTACTCGTCCATCGTGTTGTTTTCCCCGAACGAGCGAGACTTGGAAGCTAAGTGGTCGTTGTACGACGCGATCTGGACGAGCCAGTGCAAGACGGCGACGAAGGTCGGCCAGGCGTGGGGAGTGGCCGGCGTGCGGAGCGCCGACTTGGTGACTTTGAACGGGCAGTTGAGCGATTTGAGCAGGACGGGGAGGTCCTCCTCCATCTTAGGGTTGGGGTAGTCGAGCTGCGAGATCACGAAGTTGAAGATGGCGGTGATGTCTTTGGCGGAGGGGAGGGCGGTCTTGATGAGCACCGGGAAGGCGCGGGCGGAGAGGAAGCAGTTGACGGCGCGGACGGCGGTCTGCTGGTAGGACCGGTCGTTGAGGAGGTCCGCGGCGGCAGAGGAGCGGCCGACGCCGGCGGAGGAGGGGCGGCTGCTGGCGAAGCTGGCGTCGGAGTCGCGGCCACCGCCGCCGAACTGGCGGTGGTCCGGCGGCGGCGGAGGAGGGGCAAAGGACGGCTTCGCGCGGCCGCGACCTCTGCCCTTCATCGTGTTGGGCGGTTTCCCCCGATCGAAATGGGGAGAAGGGAATTTCCATTTTCCATTTTTATATTTTTGCAGGAATATTAAATTAATTTGATTTTGAGTTCGGGGGAGATTTTCCCGCCTAAAATGCAAATGGGTATTTTTTATTTATTTATATTTTTGAATGCTTTGCTAGTGGAACTTTTTTTTTTTAATGAATTAGAATCGAGACGTGGCGCCTCGTCAAATTGACCATTTTATCCTTCAATGTGACTACTCTAAAATCTGGCTTCATACTCAACTCTCTCAATGCGTTCCATGCACTTAATTTTTTTGCCTTATTACATTTGTTATCGGTACTTTGATTACCAATATGTTTTTATTACATTTCTCAGCACAGCAAAATTGAATTAGTTCATAGGCTTGAAGGTGGCTCAAGAAACAGTGTCATACAAATACCAACAAGAAGTTATGATGTGTCAAATTCAGCATCACAAATCAATCAATCAAACCAAACTACCCAAAATTAAATATTAGACAGTTGCACCTTCATCTCCAGAGCTCAAAGGCAATCAAGAAGATCGCAGACACGTGTAAAAAGCGCAATTCATCGTTTTCCCATTGTATTTAGTACCAAAAATCACAATCTGATCATCATATTTACAACACACACTGTATGAAAAAATCTCGGGAAAAGTGTCAAAATAGTCATAAACCTTTTGCCTTTGTGCTAATTTAGTCCTAAACCTTTTTTCGGTGTCAATTCAGTCCTAAATGTTTTTAAATTGTGCCAATTCAGTCCTTTCCGGCAATTTTGACCGGATTTTGCTAACTGGACACCGACTAAATCAGCGCTAATGTTGACAATTTTTAATAATATTTTTTTATTTTTTAAAATATTTTTTTTTATTTGTCTTTTTCCTCTAGCCGGTGAGGGCGAGCCTAGCCCATGGCCGCATTGCCAAATCCGGCCATGGGCGATGGGCGAGGCTCACCTCGCCGAATCTGGCGAGGTCGAGCCTCGCCGGCCCTCGCCCGACCTCGCTAGATCAGGCCATGGGCGAGGCTCGCCCTCGCCAACCTCGCCAGATCTGGTGAGGCAAGCCTTGCCCATGGCCGACAAGGGCCAGCGAGGCTCGACCTCACTAGATCCGGCGAGGGCGAGCCTCGCCCATGGCCGGCAAGGCTTGACGGCAAGGTCGGCATCGCCCTCGCCAGCGGTCGCTTCTGGCCGATCGCCGGACCTCAGCAACCGATTGGAGGAAAAAATTAAAAAATAAAAGTATTTAAAAGTATTTAAAAATATTTTAAAAAATAAAATAAATATTAAAATATTATTAAAAGTTGTCCACGTCAGCCGACCAGCGTCTAGTCAACAAAATCCGACTAAAATTGGCCGGAAAGGACTGAATTAATACAACTTAAAAAGGTTTAGGACTGAATCGGCACAAAAAAAAAAGATTTATAACTAAATTGGCACAGAGACAAAAAGTTTATAACTTTTTTGGCACTTTTCCCAAAAAATATCTCATCTTGCTCTCTCTACAGATCAAGAGAAAGAGAAGTCTCTACCCTCGGAAAACTCATGTCAAAATGACTTAAACTGGAGCCTCCATTAGAGGCAAGAAGAGATTCGATAAGTCGATGGGAGATCGAGTATGGAAATTCCAAGTCGGACTGGAAACTATCATATCAACTTCATGGATTTCGACAAATCGTAAGGGGAACTTTACCTTTATTCTTACTACATACAAAGTACATGTATGGTATATAGCTGCGAAGGATGGGCAAATCGTAAGGGGGACTTTACCTTCATTCTTACTAGATAACAGAGTACATGTATGGTATAGCTGCGAAGGATCTAGGCCTAGAGTTTTCCTCGGGAAAAATGAAAACTCTAAGGACATTGTAAGAATTAACTGCAATGCTACACATCCATTTTTTTATTTATTCCTGTGGGAACACCATAACATACCGGCGATGCCCCGATTAAGAATGGCAGAGTGCAAGCTTCACGAGCCTGACCCATGAATGATCCAATCATCGGTTTATGGTGACAAGTATCTGAGCATTTCCTAGTATTGGAAAGTTCTGGCAATTTCTTTTTGGATAGTTTCTTTCGGGGATTACCTCCATTGTTCTTTATATCAATTGCCTTGAACTCATTTGCTAAGGAATAGCACAGAGAGCATCCGGTGGAATTCGACCTTGCCTTCAACCACGCATCCAGCATGGCCTTCCCGAACCGGTCGATATCCTTATCGGTCACTTCCCATAAATTGGCGACGATGACAGGGGAACCGGCTAAGAGGTAGGACAGTGATGTGCCTTCCGGAACATAAGCCCCGTTAAGAAGCAGAGAACCGCTACTACATCCCATCAGAAGAGTAGCGGCACAAGTGTCCAGCTTCTGAATATCGTGACGTGGAATATATTGCGATCCTGTGTCAGAAAATCCCAATACAACATTTCAGTGTCATGTGGAATATGCAGTACCATTATATCAATTCCAGGAGTGGGTCGAATTTCAGGGTAAAATGAAGAAATTTACCACTCCCATGGCCAAAATATATAAAGAGGTCATGGCTCGTCAAGGCAAGGGCCAATTCTTTCGGCACGGGTGCAAAACCAGCATTACCCTGTATGGTAAATCACGTCAGATTACAGTTTAACATCATGACCGTCATATTCACTAGCGTCAACAGACATCAACAGACTACAAAAAGTACCTTCAGCTTTTGATCTCTAAACCAGTTCTCAAATTCAACTTGCGTGCTGCTGAGATCGCCACTGGGATTCAACAGATAATATGCATCCAACGGATCTATAAACGGAAAAGAAGCAATAGGAGGTCCCACTTGCTCCTCTCGCTGAGAGCTTCTATCCAGTGTCTGAAAAATGCTGCCTACGGAAGGCATACGATAAACCTCTTGGTTTCTTAGAGCCGGTAAGTTCTCCCACGGTAGCATCTGCAGAAAATTGTATGTGGAATCAAATGAAAATTGCTAAGCAAAACACTAAAGGAAAAACTAACAACTTGCCCAAAACTTGTAAAACAATCCCAATCAAGAAAATTACAACAACAAAATAAGCATTACCCCACTAGGAGGGGTTAGCTCAATGAATTCTTTCACGTCAATTCGCTCGATTTCCTGTCAAATCTTATGAAAGATCTAAATACGCCATAAAACCTACGACAGAATTTCCTACCATTTTCTAGTGGAACATGACAGTGTTGATAGCATTACGTGTGCTTATAAGGGAGAATTGAGAACCACGGAACAATAGAAACTAGAAACTCCTAACTTTTTGCCTTTTGATAGCATAAAAAGAAAATATAACAATATATATGTATGGAGGAATATACATTTTAAATATTGCCATTAGCCCACAAACTCTGCCACCGCAGGAAATAAGTACCAAAAATCCAGCCACTGGTTTTAAAATGAGATGCTGCAAAATTTTAATCATATGTCACCCTTTAGCCAGGAAAAGTTAGAGAATTAAATCTAATAATAGATAAATAGTTAGGGGAGTGGCAGACAAACCTGCACCTCGCAATCCAACACTAAAATAATTGGCTCTCTATACATATGATCGTCCTCTTCAAGCTCCTTTATTGCTTCATTAATCAATTGAAAGGCCTGCTCCGACAATTCACTGGGCCCTTTACTTGATGAAATACTGTCCCTTTCTTTGACAGATTGATTTATGCTGCCAACATAGCAAGTTCTGTTTGACTGTAACAGTGGTATTAAAGCTTCCCTTTTACTGCCCAATTTATGCCCTCCAATTATAACCTCAAGTAAACCTGCATCAATGTTGATTTTGCACTTATGCTTCAGGTTATCAATCAGTTTCTTTAGCACAGTCTCCATTCGTGTGCAATTCAACGATCCTCCAAGAAGCAGACATCTCCAAGGTCCAAACCATGATTCTTCTAATTTCCTAGTTTGTGATGACAAAACATAAGCGAATAGCATCAGTCTAATTTCAAGCTTATGGACAGAATGCCGCAACAGCAACGCTGCAAAAATAAAGAACGTAAAAAAATGAGTAGTATCATCATAACTTTCATGACCATTCCTGTCTACTGTTGCAGCATGCTTGGAAGAACTCACCCCAGCAATTTACCCAGGCGGAGATCAAGATTTTTTCTCTTACTCCACCATAACAGCCTATTTTCTTTTGTATCTTCCAAAGCATGGAGAGAACATGACAAGTAATTTTCCTCCAGTATCTCCTTAAATGCGGGAACTACATTGTCGACCACACTGGAACCCCAGGGACAATGCCAATGTTTATCCAGCGACTTGTTGCCAGAAGAAGATTCATCTTCTGAGTTTGAAACTTCATCAAAATCATCTGAGAAGTTTTGGAAAGATTAAGTCAAATTAAATCCCTTGCTAGATTGCATCATTAATACTGGAAGATTCTGACAACTAATATTTATGGAGCAAACAGGAAGTACCTTCCAATATTGGATCCAAGGGCATAAGTACAACAATAGGCTGCGAACCATGGTTCAAGCGAGATAAAATCATCCATGCATGGATATGAGAAGGATATAGCAATAGCTCTTGCAACAACTTAGCATCAGAACCATCAACGACACTTATACAGAGCACTGTGGCACAAGGAAGACCCCCAAAGAATCTTCTAACAAGATCTTCAAGATTTTGAATGGATTCTGGAGCAAGCCTACACCAAGAAAACAAAACCATGTTCAGTGAATCTGATGCAGAACATTAGGGAGATCATATCTAAATATTCTTATTTGGCAAAATCAATCTTCTTATGTATATCAGCTAGTGACATAATTGGCTATGCTTCTTGGAAAAGAGACCTGAGATATTTGTGTAGATCTTTCTTCCCGATTTCTTCCATGATAGAAGTTGTGCCAGCAGCAATCAGTCCCTGGCCCTAGAATATGTTCATGTTAGCTATCAGATTAACCCTAGAGAAGAAATAAAGGAGAACTGTACTTCGTATCCGTCTCCTACTTTGAAATAATAAGTGAACATGGGATACCTCGGCATCCGACATGGTACGAGCTTTACACTTCTGAAATGTGTTATAGGTGAACAGGTGGTTTACATGAGCACCTAGAGAAGCTTGATGAAAAAATGAAGCCCAATGGTTTTCCGAAAGCGCGTCAGAAGATGAATAAGTCTCACTTGTGGTAGCAGAGAGTATGTATGTAAGAGCAAGCAACTTAGAAACCTGTTTTCAGTTGACAAGCCAATGATCAATACAACTTAATCATATGAAGGTCGAAATATAAAAACACCAACAGTTAAAAAGTTGGAAGGGTCTAAATGCATGCTTGTTTTAGATGAAACTAACATACATTAATACACTCTTCTCTTTTAACTACAACTGAAATGTACAAGTAAAGAAAGAAAGAAAGAAAGAAAAGCAAAAGCAAAGGAAAACATCAAAAGACTATTCGAAATCAGAACAAGATGTCCAAAGCCAAATAAACTAGTACAACTTATAAGGAACATCCTCATTCACTCCTTTTGCCTCTTCTTTATTTGCTCACCATTCTTGGCATTGGGGATGACAAGATGGCAGGGCGCCCCCGTTATTCTAACTTGGGGAATTTCTCCAGCCGATCATTCATTCCCCTCTAATGCAATCTGACTGCCCCATATACCTCACAGCATCTCTTTCTTTTGTTGGACAGTGGCTTGGAATAATATTCTCACTATTGAGAATCTCAGGAAACAGAATCTCATTAACACGGATTGGTGTTGCATGTGTAAGCATTCAGGGGAATCTACTGACATCTCTTTCTCCATTATGACTTTGCTCTTAAGCTTCTGGTTCATACCCTAAACTCGTCTACAGTAGCATGGGTTAAGTCAAGTCATGTTCTTGAGTATTTTGCTGTGGAGCACTTATGGAGGAGGCTCAATTTCTAAGAAGTCTTGGAGTGCCGTACCACTTTGTTTCAAGTGACGCATTGGAAGGAACGCAACAAAAGCTCGTTTGCAGGTTCAGAATCTCTCCCATCATTAATAGCAGTAACCCGATGAGAATGATTCACTGAGGCACTGGGTGCAATACTAGTAGTTTCAATAAGTGAAGATAGGCACTACTTGAAAGTTAAAATAAGAAGTAGCACTTTCACACGTGGAGGCTCAACAAGTTTATGACAATTATACAATAAGTAATGTTCGCTTCTGAAAAATATACATCATCAAACAAATATCTCCATTTCCAAGTAATTTTTGTAGAATTGTATATGTTTCATGGACATTTGATATGCACTACCGAAGAGCAATTCAAATATGCTTGTCTATAAAAGTGAAATTTCTCCTAAACAGGCCAAAATGCATGCTACAATCCAAAATGACAAATAAATAAATAATAATGCTCAATGAAAATGTATATCAATGTGGAGACTATCATCTAATGCCCATACCACATAGCATGCATACATGGTGTTATCTATCCAATCAAGTTTCATCATTTTTAATGCATGTTCGTAAACACAACAAATTGGGAATTCAATGGATGAGTGACAAAAAGTTAGAAGCAACATAGTGCAAGTGTTACATATAATACTTACTCCATAAGTACACCTTTGCACTATTGAAAGCTAATAATGTTAAAAGGAAATAAAAACAAAATGGGTGAGGTAGAGGGAGAGCAAGAGGGCAAGAAGCATTGGTTGAGCAGGAGCACTGTCCTAGTTCAGCAGCTGTGACGGCAAAGCAGTAAAAGAAAAAAAGAAAAAAGGACCACCAAAGGCAGATATTACCTTTTGCATCAGTGTTGGAACCTCATGGCAGAGTACAAAGGCTAGCTTCAACCAAGATGCTATTTGAGGAAGTTGAACGTGAGACAATTCACAGCAGATTACCCTGGTCAAACAATAAGCCGATAAAGAAAAGACAATTGTTGGGCATCTGTTCCCCAAAAGCATTCTATCAAAGTGGATCAGCAAATTCACATCATAAGTAGACAAGTATGCCATGTCCGTGTTTGTCAGGTATAATATGTATAAGAGAGTTTTAGGAAATCTGAAGTTCAATACTGTTTTCTTATCAAAAGCAAACTTCAATTGGTAATATACATCCCTTCAAGAGTTCAATAAAATGCTGTTTCAGCTTGTATTTTTGGAATATCAGGGGTTAAGATTACAGATACAGTGCCATACGACCATAAAATGTGGATTGTCGAGGGCCAAGAAAAGAAGCAGATGTATATATAGACAAGGTACACAAGAGAGTAATAACCTTAGACCATAAATCACTAGAATTTCCCCAAAGAAGGAACAAAACCACAAAGTAATTGTAATGAGAAGCTTGAGTAAATGACTCCAAAACAAGAACACAAGACAAACAAAAGATTTGGAGACACGGAACATAAACACAGTCTCTAGAAGCTTACCTTGTATTCTGTGTATGATAACTCTTCAAAGAAAACCAACTAATGTTGTAAAGCACAGCAGCACGTTCAATTCGAAGACCATCTCTTTCAGTCTCCTTCCCAACTAAATCAAGCAGTAGGGGAACCGGAACACTGCATTGACTTGACAAGTCTCCACTAACTACATTAGATATGCTCTGCAACAGTATCTCATGTGTTTTATGAATTTGACCAAGCGTTCCTCGGCATTTTCCTGAGATGCAACTCAGAAACATTTATTTAAGAAAGAAACAATGCTAAATGTACTTTTAAAGCAGACATTCAACAGTAACATAAGATTTAATGACACTTACCAATCCCAATGAATAGCCATGATGAAAGCCGCCTAGAGAAAAACTCCAATCTCATATGTATAATACTGTTTATGGATGCAGATTTAATATTCTCAACATTCAGGCAATTCCAACACTTCCATTTGCTGCAAATGCACAAAGCCTTAGTGCCAGAATCGTGTGCTAAGCTTTCACAATGCAAAAGCCCCTCTGTCTTATCTGAATTGTCATTGCAACCAGATATATGCTTTCCTTCTGAAATATTTGTCGGGTGTACTTGTACATCACTTGGTAGGCTCGTACCCTGACTCAAACATCTGTTTCTCGAACGAGTTAACCTTTTATTGCCATCATTAGTCACAGGCAATTCCTTTACTATTGATTTAGGCAGAGTCTTTGCCTTTCTACCCTTCTTATTCTCCACCTTACCAGTAAGTCTTTCCTTCGTGGGAACACATGTACCATTCTGCTGATTAGATGAAGAGAGGAGCGAAGCATTAGTTTTCCTACTATCATCACTCTTATCACTAGGTCTTTGGACCATTAGGCTATCACTATTTCCTTGCCGTAGAGAACTGACAGGAATTCTCAATCCAAGAAGAGAAAGTCTGTCTAGTGCCGACTGATAGAGCTCTTCTGCATGAGTTAGTTTATCTGCTGAAACAGAGCTGCTGTCATCAGACTGAGCTCTAACCAAATCTCCAAGTTGTAAACCTACAGTAGCTTCAAGCAACAATCTACATTTGGAGCAAGAAAATATTGCCCCGCAGTCCATCAAAAATCGTCTTGCAGTTTCAAGTTCTTTACTGGCCATATCCCAGCATCGTTTTCGACAATAAATCTTTCCTGAATAAACACATAACTAAATGTTATATCGGATGCTACCATCTTCCTTCAAGCCAAAGCAGAAAAAAATATATCATATACTCAAGGTAACGTAGGCCATTATGATAATCTCTGATAACGTACCTAAGACACAGGAAAAGGCAACATCAAACTGCGGCAAGTATTGCAACTGAGAGATATTTTTCCCCCAAAGCAAAAAGGTTTCCGCTTCAGTTCCATTTCCAATAAGTTCAAGGATAGTACCCACCTACATGATGAGATCATCTAATCACTCTAAAAGTAAAAAATAAAAAATAAAAAAATTGGAAGGAGTGTAACCTGTAAGGTGCTTTCTAGGTAACCTTGCATTATATTCCAGGGACTGAGATAACAGCTTTCCACATTGAATGAGTTTAAATCAAATGACCATACTTCAGCAGCCTCAGTTTTTGAGACATGAAGACTCCTCAAAGAATAACTGTGCTTCTGAGCAAACTCTCCAGATTCACCATGCTTTTGAGTCTGCTCGACAGAGTAAGTGAATTTTTCTTGAAAGATTCTAGTGCGTAATTCATGCGACTCTTTAGCAAATAAAAGGCCCTACAGATAAACCATAGGTTCTACATTAGAAGGATAATCCAATACTGGCAATGCTAGATGAATGATGAAAAGCTAATAAAACTTGCTTGCCACTGTCAACAATTTGGTGTCATAGCAAACAATGAACATAGTAATTGCTTTGAAGAGACTTAGCAACTATAAAACCCACAACAAACAAACCATTGCTATTAAGGACCAAATTCAATAATAAAAGCCAATATATATTATCACCCAAACCCTTTTACTTTCCAGTAGCTTAAACTGTCATAAAACATTTAACAATGTTTATAACATTTTTCTCAACCCCCGCCCTTGCATGTGAGTAGGTCCCTCACTTGTGCCAGACAGGACATGGACATAATCAAGTTAACAAAATAACCAGGGATCAGAAAACAGGAAGGATAACGGGGATAAAAGGCAAGAGAAAATTGCAAGGGTCTGCCAGGATTTGAACCCCTGCCCTGTGCTCCAATACCATAATAGGCAAACCTATTTTCCTAAAAGCTTAGACTGTTAAGAAATGGGTCAACAGTAGTTTATAGCATATTTCTTAACATATATATATATGTACACACACACACACTCATGGTCGAACCTGCTTAACCATTACCTCGTGTAAGCGACCACTCAAGATCATTCTTTCAGATAGATCATAATAAAGAAATCCAGCTAAGTAGACAGCACGGGTTGATAGAGGGACCTACAAGGGAAGTCCAAATAAAAAAATTTCAAATGATGAAACCATATGGAAATAAAGCTCCATTCAACTGCTTGTGAGGACCTTACACTTGAAAGAAGTCCAATGGCTGCCTCCTTAACTAGATCACCTCCAATATATGGTTCCGGGGTAATTTCACAGCAAGATTCCTTGCAATAGAGCGGTAGTAATGATGAGAGAATATTCTGAAACCCTACTAACAACGGTTGTGATTCCTTAAGACAACACATCCAATGATCCATAGACTTGAAGATTTCACCACATTGTTCTGAAAGAACTGTTATGAATGCCTCACTAATGGGTGAGAAGCAAAGGGCATGACTCATCCTTCTGGACTCCCATAAGAGGGTCAAGTACTTTTGTGGCTCTAAATTCTTCAACTTAAAATATCCAATCATCAGCTTAAATAGTTTATGGCTGAATGAAGAGCAACCCTGGAAATGCATAAAGAAACGCCACTTCAAAGTAAAAAAAAAAGGAAGAAGAAGAAGAAGAAGCAAGCGATAATGAAAATCATTCACAGTAGTTCCTCTCTGAACATGTATTACTTCAAATACCTTCAATGACAAAATATCGACAATATTATATAATAATGGCAGTGATATTTCTGCTAACACGCTGTCATCTTCATCCAAAGAGCAACCATCCGAATTCTTGATACTTAGCCAGAGGTTCATTGCTGCATTAATATCCTCAAGTATTCCCTGCTTTATAAGCAACCCAACAGAAAATAAACAAAAAGATTGTTAAAGAGAGTATGATTGGGGCGTGCACAGCTAGAAATGAAGTGCTCAAAACAAGGGACTAGCCTTCCATGCATCTGCACCTTTGATTTTGGTTCCGCCTCCTGAGTACAGAGAGCACGCAGAGAATATGCTGAGGCTAATAAAAAACGTTCTGAGACAGCAGAGCATGACGATGATTTAATGACACAATCCTGCGCCGAGTCAAATGTTAAATCGTTAATTCATCTTAGAAAGAAAAAGACACAAATCCATTCAACCCAGATGCATCTTCTAGTATGAACCAGGAAGTAAAGTGAGCATACTTACTATGGTGGATATTGCTTCAGACAAACACTGTATGCAGCTTTTTAACCCATCACTTCCACAGCATTTTAGAATCCTCCCTTTTTTTATTAAGAGTCTTGCCTTCTGGAAACTGCTAGCTTTTGCAAAGTAAATTTCTTGCAAAAGCTCATCTATGATTTTCAATTGCATTCTACTGCATAGCTCTGGATTTGAGGAATTTATTTCATCATACGCAAGGAGCTCCTAACCACCATAGATGGAAACGAGTAATATTAGTAATCCATAATATGTGTGTGCGTGCATACACACCAACGCCACTCAACCACCTAGCCATGACCATACACAATTCATTATAAAGCACAAGGCTATTTTCAAAACACATGTGAAACATACACATACTCATGCACGGGGTAGAGAAACTAGGTTTTCCTTCCCAAAAAGTATCAATATAAGGTCAAACCTGCTCTGATATTATGGCAAGAGTTGCTTTTGGAATTTCCATGCAGGATGAGAGCAATTGGTATAAAATTGGCAAACTATCCCCAGCATCTGCATTTCTGTGTTGTTTATATTGAATCTGAAAGACAACCAAAAATCAGAATAAAAACAACATAGGAAATAGCAAAAAGTTCTCAGCACTTCACCTTAACCCACTGCTTCACCAAAGGCAGAGGACCTGGCAATCCACAAACCAAGTCCATAGCCATTGACCAATTTTTTAGGGCGCCTATACATTCTCTATTAACCTTGTCGCTGCCACATTGGTGGAGAACATCCAAATAAAAAGCACTTCTAGCACACGCCTCATTAATATCTTTAATGGCATCTCTAGTCAAACCATCGGCCTCACTGGGATTCTGCCCAAGCAACTGACAATTATGCATAATGTACGTCCATGAAGCTCTAGATGACAGTTTCAATGCCTTAGAAGCCTGCGAGACAGAGAAAAAATCCATAAATAAAGCTCCTCCTAGAAAAAAAGAAAACCTCTTCTCTATTAAGTAACACCCCGAGGGCCCAAGCTCAATCTCACTTTATTTCAAGGTGATTTGTTATCTATCAGTCAATTAAATCAGATCAAACTTAGACTCATAAGATTGTGCCGAGGCACCAAAAATTAGCAGATCTATTGTGAATATGGCACTGCTATCAAAGTGTCAAACCATCAACTGTCATGACAAGAAATGCAGTTACAGTGTACTTTTAAACTTTTCCGCACACTCATAAGGGTTAAACAGAAAATTTGTCTTAAAATTGACCTATATCTTAAAAAATTATTAGCAACATTCCACATGCATGCAATAGGAAAAGAGCTGTAAAAACAATAGCCTTTCGTATTCGATTCAATGTAGGATCACGATCACCGTCCTTTGTCACAGTGTTCCTTTGAAAGTAGAAGAACAAATGAGAAATCTAAACAGAATGTTTGGGACCCTTTTCTATTTATAATATGCACAGACTATTTACAATTTATGCCACTAGAAACACCTATACTGAGCTCCTCAGCACTCACCCTCAAGTAGGAGTGTATTTGCTACATGTTCCCAACTTGTTACAAATATAACTCACACAAGGACACCAAAGAGACTCAGTAGAGAAATCAGCGTGTCAATCATTCAGATTTACAATTTGACTATACTACAATCACAATATCAATGCAATTCAAACAAATTTAGCAGACATACTAGTATCAAGACAGAGATGTTAAATGACAAATAAACTGGAGTTTCTCTCCATGTCTTTTTTGCTGCTTATAAAAAAGCCATACGAAGTTTACAGAAGTGATCATTAAACAAAAGAACATAGGCATAGCTGATCAACTTGTTAGCTTGTTACTCATCATAACAACATTGCCCTTAGTTTCATTCACAATTAGCTCTTTGCAGCTAATCAGTGCATTATGCTCAACAAGATTCAACCGTTGATTAAAAAATAGGATGCTCTGTTAATATGTCTGCCTCAAAAATTGATGTCTTTGTAGTTAAACACAGACATCTTGGCTCCTCTCACATAATATATTTCTACTTATAAGCAACTTTAAGGGCACTTATTGCCTTTAAGATGGTTCCTAATATAAACATTCCTCAACTCAAGATTAAAAAGAAAACAAAAATTTCCAGACAAGTCAGAATCGCATACATTACTCTTTTGGAAAGAGAATGAGTAATTATGAAGTGATGGGGTAAAATCATCACGATAAGCAAAGCCAATCTCAGCGTCATAGAGAAATTACATGTTTGTCGCTCAATCACATTTCAACATGTTATGGGCAAAGCAAGTAAATTGTCATTTTCAGCTATCAAATTTTCAAAGACATTTTTCCACTGACCTCTTCTAATTGCTTATTCCTGTAAAAGAGGATGCTGAGGTTATAAAGCGAGGCAAACAAAAATTTCAGCCACTGAGGTTGAACCCATTTGCTTGCAATGACATATTCTATCAAGTGCATATTCTCCTGATAAGAAAAAGAAAACGTGTCAATCCCATTGCCACATATAATGCCAATATGTTGGGCCAAGAAACATCATGAGTCACAAAGAAAATGGAAGAATGGCAGCATTACATGGGAAAGGCATAACCTGCAAGTTGAGCTTCGTCACAAAAGAGAGAGTGAAAGCAGCCACCAATATTGCTGGTACTGCTTTACTGTATTCTTCATATCCATCCATGTCCTTCCCATATTTGCTACTGCACAAAACACCCTCAGCTGTCAAAGGCCCCCTTTTATGAAAGTATGATGTACTAGACTTGAAAGACAATACTAACAAAACAAAGATGAAGATCATAAATCATCTTCCACAGTGATCTGACCTACTACTACAAATCCACTAAAGCATAAAAGCGAAAGGTGCATCAAACAACTGGCTTTAATGGACGAGTTCTTGTCAACAAGTAACCCGTCATGACACAATGAAAGAAAAAAACCAGAGAAGATAAAAATGGATCCATGACTCCATTAGTTCTGCAGAGAAAAGTTCAACTTGTGCTGTAAATGCTAT
The DNA here is from genome assembly GCA_019915185.1 of Eucalyptus camaldulensis. Classification (NCBI taxonomy): domain Eukaryota; kingdom Viridiplantae; phylum Streptophyta; class Magnoliopsida; order Myrtales; family Myrtaceae; genus Eucalyptus; species Eucalyptus camaldulensis. The sequence goes on from JAHSVA010000001.1 coordinate 12,438,172, forward strand.
CTTCATAGCCAGAACTCGTATATGGTACTACTGATGCTTTAGAAACTTAACAATCTACCATTTTGTGACACCATTAGCTTTGAAGAAACCAAGAAGCTAAGGCTAGAATAATCACCAAGGAATTCCACACCCATGTTTCAAATGATATAAGCAAGATTTACATACCTTTTAAAGAAAACAAAAACATCCAAGAAATGATTGCAAGCATCCTGCATGGCACAGAACTGGGGAGAAGCAGAATCGACATCACTTCCAGCAATTATGTGTTTCCTTTCTGAGTTTATCAATTCAGCAAGCAGCTGACACAAAAATTTCAATGCACTTAAGTAAGACACAAAATAAGTCTCATCGCCTCTCTCCTCAAAGGATATAGAAGTGCCAGAGTCAAGATCTATCCTTGAACATGTAAGGCTAAAAGAATCCTCAGATAGATCATCGGATGATGAATAATTTCTTTTGGACTCGATGTGGAAGTAACTTCTCAATAAACTGAATGTAGATGGTAAAGAGTTGAGTCTGTGCCCATTGCCTAAGAGTATTGACATTGTAGAGCCATCTTCCTCAACTTTGGAAGTTCTCGAACCACCGTCTTTTGGTTTAACCTTGCCATCAAGTATATACAGACCAAGAGCATAAAGCTTCAAAATCAAACTAATAGGCATTGAAACCTGCCATTTAAAATGAATATCCATTAGCAAGGCAGGAAACTTCCGAAAGCAATGGTGAATACAATGAAGCAAGGGCAACTGCTGGACGAGAAAAGCTATGTCAAGTAGATACCTTTTCAGTAGCTATGTCATTTATATATACAGAAAATTTACAACAGAAACTGGCAGTCACATCTCGACATCTATCAGCACAATAAGAAAAAAGTGCCATGATATCTGCTCCAGTGTCACCTTTCTCAATCTGCCAAAAGAGTATCTTGGTTAACAACCCAATCAATAAGTAGAGCTCAGTAAAAGAATATTACAAAATTGCAATGCTATATGAGATGATAGGCTACACTTAACACTCATGTAAGTATACTGCAGCACTTCAACATTTATACACTTTTGTCACGTAAAAGGGGACATGATCAAACAATCTTAAGTAATGAAAAGACATAATTGGCTCTCACTTCACAAATCGATATTTACATAAAGAAAAGGCATATGATTGTGGAACAAGCAAACACACTAGAGGGAGGTAGGGAATTTTATTGCACTCCTGATATACAATCTGCAGCTTCTGTTGTTAGGTTTAAAACTATGAGCTGGCATTTTTTAGGGTAACTTAGGGCTTAAAGGCACAATAGGATTGTGGAAGGTTTGAAATTAGCTTATCCAACGTTGAAGAGCTTTGTTTTAAATAACGCTAATCACTTACTTCTTTTCAGTTTGGTTAGCCTTTGTTAGTTCATGCATTTTGCTTTCTTATTGCCTTTCAGCTGTTATTTCTGACGCGTTTCCTTCTTTGCCCTCTTTGTGATGTCCTTTTTTTATTGTTAGCCAAGGGATCACTGGTTAAAAAACTGCAAATAATAACTAAAGCTAAAGCCAAAGAAAAATATCCATTGGCATTGCATCCAATCCAACACACATCCACGCAATTGGGCTATCTACAAAAGAAGAATTTGAACTTTCTTCATTCTTTCAACTCTTATTGTTAGCTCGCCCTTACAAAGGTTAAGTCAGAACGATATTTAGAAAAGTTCATCTACTTGGCACCCCCCCCCCCCCAAAAAAAAAAAAAAAAAAACGAAAAACGAAAGATGCAAACATACTTCTCTATCTACCAGCTAAGACAAATGCATCCTCTCTGCCAACATTGGAGACATAAGCAGAGATGGAATTGCAAGTAGATGGATTAAAAAAGATGGAAAGTGTAAGACAGACTAAAAGATTGTACTCTGATTCTCATTGCTCTGCACAAGCATTGCTATTAGACAGTGTTAAAATGTTTTCCTTCAGCTGAAGCCATAATCTTTGGTCATAAGTTGACAGTGTTAAAATATTACCTTACCTCTCGAAACACGAGGTAATGCGAACTAAATGAACATTCTCACTGATGTATTTGTCCTGATAACCCCTATAGGATGTCAATCCTATTAGACATGATCACATTTTCAATAGTTTCATCAAGACTTAGCAAATTCACTTTGTTCAAAAAGGAAAAAAAAATCAATTTGTTTGCATCTGTTTCAATTTTCATTAAGACGATTCTGCTTCATCACACTTTGGAATACATCTAAATAAAAAAATTTCCAAGCTTCGCTTTGTCTAATCATAGACAGCATATTTAGTATGTTTGAACTTTGAAGCAGTTGCAGTCTAGCTATAACTTTATCTAGGGGCTTACAACGCCCTCCAAACAACCCCCCCCCCCTCCACCAAAAAATAAATAAAAAAGAAAAAATAAGGAACACAAAAGAAAAGCAGAAGCAGAAGGAGAAGGAGAAGAAGAGGATAAAAAAACAAATCTGCATTGTCAATCACAGGGTTGGAGTTTGCTTCGCTACCTCCTAGTCCAAGCGTATTTGATCCTCCATGGACTTCTACAGTTACTAAAACTCTCAACAAAGAAATATTCATGAAAAACATAAAAGGGAGGAAAAAATATAATCCCCAAGCTATGCTTTCCACTCTCAGTCTTGATTAACAAACAGCTTTGAAATCCAAAATCCATTCTACACCAGCATGTGCCTCCCCATATAGCAACATGTGAACTTCAAACAAAGTGGATGATACCATTTTAAGACGCATGGAAATTAGGAAATATATGCCTGCAAACATACTGGTAAAGAATTCGTGAAAATAAATTCCAAGATTTTGGATTCAATTTCTCCAATCACACGCCCAATTACTACCATGTACATAAAAGTTTACATTAGCTGGACTTGGTGAAGGAAATGCTACAAGTACCCATGAATATTCATTATGTAACTCCGTTAGTGTCCCCTTTCGACGTTTCCTTACAGAATGTATATACTTTTCCAGGCAAACTCAAATGCTATTCTCAAAGACTTACCTTTCCATCATGGCCACTGGTTTCTAATAAACAAGTTAGCACATCAAATATGAGTGATGCTCTTTTCTCTGATGATGATAATAATATGGAACATATCCTGCGAGCAAACTGCAAAAAGCAACTACCGATTAGAAACACTTGCGCATCCTTCATGACCAAAGAAGGCAAAACTTAAATTTACTTAACCTTGAACATTTCATCTTTCCTTGATGACTTCTCATACTCGATTAAAGTTGCTGTACAGAATGAACGCACAAAATCCCCATCAAAACTACTTAACTCCCCAATCATAAAGACAGTACATTTCCCCAGGTAAGTAACAAGCGCTCTCTGCAATTTGTCATATGCATTTGCATCCAAGGCCCTGACAATTCAATATCAGAAACCCATAAGCTTAATAATGTAGCAGGCACCTATAACCGTCCAGCTTAGAGCAATAAAAGAGATAACTAAATTAAGCCCGTCATATGCTAAACGAATTCAAAAAAAACATGATATAAGAGTCTAAATTCCTAAACTCCGTCAGCCAATAAACAGGGGGGAAAAAGATGCAAACAGTACACGAACCTGAACCACGGTCGGACCTCATCCACCAGCCCGAGCACCTTTGAGTAATCCCCGGCGTCCTTACTTTGCCCCGTCGCCACACACTTCACGATCATCACCACCAACTCCACCACCAAAACCGCAAATTCCCCATCCTCACTCGCCTGCTTCACCACCGACGGCAACAATCCACCTCTCGCCTTCCCCCTCCCGCCGCCGCCACCACCGAAATCGATCCCGCGAAGGCTCTCCAGCAACCGAAACCCCTCGCGCACCGCGTCCGCGTACAGCCCGCAGGACTCGAAGCAGCCCACGTATCGCAGCCGCTGGACGTGGACCGAGTAGGGCTTCCCGGCCAGTTGAGAGGAGAGCGAGTCCAGGCAGTCGAGGCACAGGCGGTAGGTCTCGAGGAGGCGGGACTGGTCGGGGCGGGGAGCGGAGAGGAGCTTCGGGAGGAGGGAGAGGCAGCGGTTGAGGAACGAGAGGTGCTGCTTCGCGAGGGACCGGATCGTGCTCTGCTGCTGCTGCTGCTGCTGCTGCTTCTTGGGCTTCGGCGCGGCGGCGAGGTCGGAGAAGGGGCGGAGGTGATGGGAGAAGAGGGAGTGGATGTCGTCGGAGGAGGAGGAGTGGGGGGAGGCGAGGAGGGATTCGAGCTTGGAGAGGAGCGCGGATTGGACAGCGTCGGACGCCGCCATTGTAGAGATAGAGAAAGAGAGAGAGGGAGAGGGGGGGTGTTGAAATGAAGGAGACGACGGTGGGGGTCTTCTTTTCTTGAGGCGCGAACGGGGGCCGCCTTGGGCCGAAATCGGTTTTGAAATGCAATGCGCCTGAAAGTCGGAACGGCGACGTTTTGGAGACCTCCTCTTTTAAGGAGCGAGTACCCCCTGCAATCGTACTCGCAACGGCAATTTTTTTTTTTTTATTTATAGGGATTATAGAACAAATGATCCACGAATTTTTTATCCAATAATGCAATGTGGTCCTTAAATTTTGGCTCAATGTGTAATATCATTTTTAGACTTTTAGTTTGTTTCCACTTAGTTCATAAACTATTGATAAATATTTAATGTAGTTCATAAATTATATAAATATATCTAAAAGTCCAAGAAACCACATTAAGTATTGGACCAGAATTTTTAAAGACTATATTGAAATAATTAAAAGTTCATAAACGATATTGCACATTCAATCAAAGTTCAAGAATCGCATTTAATTTTTAGAAGTCCATAAATGACATTGCAAATATATAAAATTAGTATTTTCCCTAGTTTTAATTACCTAAGATACATAGGTTTATTTGTTTTTACAATTTTGACGAGTCTTGACATGATGCTACCTACCATTACACCACGAAAGGCACGACTTAATTTCGCATAAAATCGATGGATTTGGTCGAATATTTTAATTGTGATGAAAAATGGATATTTTGGCACTTGTGCTTAATGTCCTTATATTGCACATTTGCTAATTTTCAACACAGCATAAGAATCTCGTAATCTATCCCCGTGTTGAATTTGATAAAGTGGGTACTTCTTAAAATCCATGTTAGCTATTTTGATAAAACATTCGATGATCGATTCATCTTCAAGTTTAATTGCATTGTTGAAATCAATCGTTTAATATAAGTAACTGAGTATAGGATAAGGTATTCGTTCCCGTAGGTATTGCGTGGTATATGAAATGCACATTGCTAGTGTACTTAATGTATGCTGATATGTGTATGGTTTATACACTTGAGGACTTTATTCAGAAAAAAAAAACAGGTTATTATTACGTCTCATGTTGTCAATTCTTCACTAATAACATAGCATATAGTAGTTGAAGTGAATGGCGTCCTTGGTACAAGAAATATTCTTTCCAGGCAAGAGAAAACATTACTAAAAAAAATGTATTTCCACTCATTTAAGAGAAAGAAAATGAGTACACATGAATACTAGAAAGACCATGGACAAAAGGGTCAGTTGTGCATTCTTAATTGTGTACTTTCTTTCATCTTTTTTGCTAAAATATCGTTTCAACGCAAATAGTTATTAAGCGAAGAAAAAATAATTAAAATTGTTACACGTAGAAATATTCATATTGTACCGAAGGCACGAGCAGTTAACTAGTTCTCTTCAAGAACGGTCAACAACTCAGGGAGCCCAGCCGATTTAATTTTTTCATTTTTTATTTTGATAAATCATACTTTCGATTTCTATGTTTTTGTGATCCTTACTTGTACAATCAGTTAAATTCAATGTTACACGTTGATCCTTGGCTTTTGGCAATGTTGAATTTTAATCCGTGTACTTGTTTTTAAAAAAAAAAATGAAAATTAGTCTCTATATCATTCTTCAAAGATAACCTAATTAAAAAGTCAAATCAAGACAGACTATTAAAACGTGACACCTATTATTGAAGTTCATCAAATCAATTAACAAGTGATGGTGTCCTTATTTCGCGTTCATATCATATAAACATAAACTACTCACGTGTTAAAAAAAAAAAAAAGATGCTCATGAACCTAGAGCTGTGAATGATTTGAAAAACATTTCTCAAAAAATAATTTTTTATATTATTTAAAAAATGAATGAATGAAATATATTTCCATCATTTATAAAATATTTTTGCTATAAATTACTATCAATGATAAAAATATTTTTCACTAAAATGAATAGTATGAAAAATATTTTTTAAAAAGTAATCAATTTACTTTAAAAAAAATATCTCATGAAAAGCAAATAAAATATTAAATTATAATAGTTTCCAAAATTAGGTCGTTGACTCGTTATGACAAAAAAAAAAATAATAAGAAGCATAATTTTCTGGCAACAACCCTGGGAAACGGACTAATCCTACCCTATAAATATATATGATATTTGTGTTTTTGCCATGTCAGGGTGGGGGGGTTGTTTTTTTGCACTCATCTAATTAATATTTGTGCAAATATTTTTTCCCGTTAGTAGGAGAAAAATCCGCGCATATTAACAGTGAATATGTAAATATGGGAAATTAAAAGAAATCCCCTAATTACGAAAAAGAAAAACTCTCAAAATCATACTCTCCGCAAAGCCCCGTTTACATAGAGTCACAGTGCATAATTCATTGACTGCTAGCATACAATTCATTTCAAATCAATCGGATGATGAGAATTACATCTCTGATCAGTGTAGGTTGCTGATCAGTTATTCATCGGCAATCAGAAGGTGAGAATTACATCTCTCATCAGTGTAGGTTGCTGATCAATTATTCATCGGCAATCGAACGGGGTGATTTCAGCCCACATTTCCCTCCGCCGCAGCGTCTGCATGTTGGAGAAAAAAAATAAAAAATGAAATTGCTGATCCTGTGATCATCTTCTTGTTAATCTGAGCAGCTCGGATTAATTGCCATGCCATGTCATTTTAACTCATGCAAGGGATCGGGTATGAACCCAACGCCATTTGGAACGCGTGGACATTTCCATGATCTCGATCAACATCAATTCGCAGCGAAATGACCAGAGGCCTTGATCTTTTACAACATCAAGTACGAATTTTTCAATGGCACGCTGGATGGTTCTTTCATCACCATGCTAGAAACTCGGACTATCGAAACCGCACTCATCCAGCAACATGTTTAGATAGGGATGTCAAGGGGTTGGGTCAGGTCGGACCGGGGCAGGTTTTCATGATACCGGGACCAACCCGAAACCTTACAAGCACATGTTTGACCCGACTCAAGATCTGAATATCATAAAACCAAGAGAATGGTTCGGATTGTGTTAGGCTGGTGCCAACATCTAATAATCCCTATGGATTAAGACCCAACCCCAAAATATTCTAATTTTAGGGTCTGGCCTGACTTGGATAAGGCCTTCGACACTCCTAGTTAAGAGGGCCAGCGGAGACCACGAGGACTAAAGCCAGACCAAACTCACAAATTCGGGGCTAAAACGAGAACAAATTCACTCATTCGGGGCTAAATTGAAAACGGCAAAACATGCTTACGACGCGAGAGAGAGAGAGAGAGAGAGAGACCGACCTGGTCCGCACCTGATCGCGCACTTGCGGTTGCACCGCGACACCAGCCTCGCTGCACAGTTTGCGAAAAAAGATAAGATGCCATTTACCGCTAAAAATCCTTCGAGAATCCTTCTCAGATCCAACCGACCGGCGAAGGGAAGCGAAAAGCTACTCACCGTTGGGCTCGTACTGGACGCACGCGGTGGAGCAAGCGTCGTCGCAATCCTCGGGGCCGGCCTCGACGACGACGTCCATCCGCGAGAAGACCGCGGTCAGGATCAGCACCGCCAGCAGCATCTCCTTCGTCTTCATCTTCATCTTCATCGCCATCATCTTCGTAGCTTTTCCTTGGTCTTTTTCAGTGGATGGAGAGGTGAGGGGGTGGACCTTTATATAGGATCGATATATATATATATATATTTTGGTCGAAATGTTAGTGGATGGGAAGGGAAGCCGCCAATGTTGAATCTGAATCCTCGGGTGCGCCGTTCGGATTGCGTGCGTCAGATACATAGGCGGAGTCAAAGTTTGACCGTGGGTTACTCGAGCCGAGCTCGAGCGGCTTGGCTCCAGCCGAGTCTGAGCTTAGGCTGCAATCCTCGGCTAACCGAGTCGAGCTCGATGAAAAGCTAATTGAGCCGAGGTGGGGGTCTTGAGGAGTCAAGCCGAGCTTGAGAAATTAAGTTCTATCGACTCCGTTACACATCAATATTTGTTATCATACGAGGTTGTTTGTATCGTTTCTTATAACAATGATATCTAATAACTTTAATCAAATTAAATGAATCGAGAATTATATGATCAAGCCGTGCTGAGCCATGTCAGTTTTCTAATCGAGGGATGCTCATATTGGGTGCGTTTGGATAATAGATTAAGCTTGCTCTTGGACCATCATTTATCACCTTCTAATTTTTTTTCTGTCAAAGGAAATGATACATAGGTTGCGCATGACAACGCTTCTTGGCTGGAGAAGAGTTTTTTTTTTTTTTTTCCAAAAATAGTTCTTTTCTATTTCTATTACGATGAACAATTTCTGAATAAAAGAACCCGTTTGGTAACTACACAAAATTTCTACTCTTGGAATAAAAAAATAATATAAATGTGTTTGGTAACGCAACAATTTCTTTTTTGCATTTATTCATTTTTTATTTTTGCTCGCGGATCGCCGACCGCCACCGCCCGCCGTTGCTGTTGCACGACTGCCCGTGGCTAACCGTCACCGGTGACAGCCGTCGCAAAGCCCATCAACTGCTGCCTCTCACAAATGGCCGTCAGCGGTCGGCGGTCGGCAACGGCGACGGGCGATGGGCTCTGCGGCGACGGTCGCCGGTGATGGTCGGTCGCGGGTGGTAGTGCAACAGCAGCGGCGACGGCAACGGCCGGCGGGTGGCTAGCGGTGGCGATCAGCAGTGGCTCCAGGCAATTGGAGGTGGCTGCGGCAAGAGAGAGAAACAAAAGAAAAAAAGAAAGAAAATTGATTTATTTCTAGAAATTGTTCTAGGGAACAACAAGCTACTTTTTTTTGTTTCTCAAAACTATTCCCAGGAACAAAAAATTAGAGAAATTGTTCCCGGGAACAAATGTTTTACCAAATAGGTTTATGTTCTTTTTTTGTTCCAGGGAACAAAATGTGTTAGAAAATTGGGAAAAACATAAACGTTAAGATGCGCTGCCTAAAAGACTTCAGTCTAGTTGTAGTGCTTCCAGCAGCTTCTACACAGTTTATCAAGACCATGCAGAAAAATTATTTCTGATCGGCATGATAGAATGAAGTATGAGCATGACATTGCTCGATGCCCCAAAGTATATCATACAGAAGTATAATCATCAAAGCAATCTTCTACACCATGATACATTCATGATTTCGATTTAAAAAGAAAAAATGTTGGGATAAGTGCGCGTTTGCTTGAGTGAAGAAGTTTCCTGCAAATTAGTTTTATGAATTTTCATGGTGTTGGTAAGGAAGGACTTGGCGAGGCCTAGATGGCCACACCTAATGAGCCACTCTGGCAATTCTGGCATGTGGAAAGCTATGAAGGCATCCACGAGTACAACCGAGGGGATTGCTCCAGCGAAAAGCATCACACGCCATGCATATTTGAGAAGGAGTTTGGAGAAGATATAATTTGATAGATTGCCAAAAAGAGTACCAACGCTAATACACACCTAAATGATGGAAACAAATGAATGAAAAAGATGCCACGAAATTAGAAAGGAAGAAAAGGAAACGAAAATAAATAAGTACCTCAGGAAAGGAGATTAGGATGCCACGCGAGAAGGCAGGGGAGATCTCGGTCGCGTAGAATGGGGCAATCGTCAAGGCGAAGCTTGCACCGAGGCTAGCCAAGGAGTGGCCGATCAGCAACATGGCAAAATTTTGGGCGAAACCTATAATGACGGGCCCAATGAAATATATGGCCCCCACCATCACAATTGTCCAACGGCGACAAAACTTCTCAGAAATCATTGTCGCTGACACCACCCCAAGCAGTAAGAACATAGCAAGGATGCTCGTCATGAGCTGAAGCTGCAAATTGCTTAGAGCCAGGTTCGTCTTCATATATGGTGCAAGCCCAATCATCAACAGTTAAACTGCCAAAAATTCAAAATAATAATGCACGTGGGATAAACGTGCAACATACATGCGATAAACGTGCAACATACGTGTGATATACGTGCAACATACGTGCGATATAATTCCTTGAAGAAAATGATGGGCTAGATGTGTTAGGAAATTGGGAGAAATAGAAACATTACCATGCACTGCCTAAAAGACTTCAATCTAGTTGTAGTGCTTCCAACGGTTTCTATATAGCTTATCAAGACCATGCGGAAAAATTATTTCTGATCAGCATGATAGAATGAAGTATGAGCATGACATTGCTCGATGGCCCAAAGCATATCATACAGAGATATAATCATCAAAGCAATCTTCTACACCATGATACATTCACGATTTCGATTTTAAAAAAAAAAAAATGCTGGGATAAGGGCGCGTTTGCTTGAGTGAAGAAGTTTCCTGCAAATTAGTTTTATGAATTTTCATGGTGTTGGTAAAGATGGGCTTGGCGAAGCCTAGGTGGCCCCGCCTAATGAGCCACTTCAGCAATTCTGGCATATGGAAAATTACGAAAGCAACCACGAATACAACTGAGGGGAGTGCTCCAGCGAAAAACATCACATGCCATGCATATTTGAGGACGAGTTTGGAGAAGATATAATTTGATAAATTGCCAAAAACAATGCCAATGCTAATACACACCTAAATGATGAAAACAAACAAATGAAAAAGATGCCACAAAATTAGAAAGGAAAAAAAGGAAAGGAAAATAAATAAGTACCTCAAGAAAGGAGATTAGGATACCACGGGAGAAGGCAAGGGAGATCTCGGTTGCGTAAACTGGGGCAATCGTCAAGGCGAAGCTTGCACCAAGGCTAACCAAGGAGCGGCCGGCCAGCAACATGGCAAAATTTTGGGCCGAATACATAATGATGGGCTCAACGAAATATATGGCCCCCGCCATCATAATTGTCCAACGGGGACCAAACTTATCAGAAATTATAGTTGCTGACACCACCCAAAGCAATGAGAACATAACAAGGATGCCCGTTATGAGCTAAAGCTATAAATCGCTTAGAGCTAGGTCCGTCTTCATATATGGCGCAAGCCCGGTCATCAGCAGTTGAATTGCCAAAAATTCAAAATAATAATGTACGTGCAGTAAACGTGCAAGATACGTGCGATAGACGTGCAACATACGTGCGATCTAATTCCTCAAAGAAAATGATGGGGTAGATGTGTTAGGAAATTGGTAGAAACAGAAACATTACCATGTGCTGCCTAAAAGACTTCAGTCTAGTTGTAGTGCTTCCAGTAGTTTCTATATAGCTTATCAAGACCATGCAGAAAAATTATTTTTGGTCAGCATGATAGAATGAAGTATGAGGATGACATTGCTCGATGCCCCAAAGTATATCATACAGAGGTATAATCATCAAAGCAATCTTCTACACCATGATACGTTCATGATTTCGATTTAAAAAGAAAAAATGTTGGGATAAGTGCGCGTTTGCTTGAGTGAAGAAGTTTCCTGCAAATCAGTTTTATGAATTTTCATGGTGATGGTAAGGATGGGCTTGGTGAGGCCTAGATGGCCACACCTAATGAGCCACTCTGGCGATTCTGGCATGTGGAAAGCTATGAAGGCATCCACGAGTACAACCGAGGGGATTGCTCCAGCGAAAAGCATCACACGCCATATATATTTGAGGACAAGTTTGGAGAAGATATAATTTAATAAATTGCCAAAAACAGTGCCAATGCTAACACACACCTAAATGATGGAAACAAAAAAAAATGAAAAAGATGCCACAAAATTAGAAAGGAAAAAAAGGAAAGGAAAATAAATAAGTATCTCAAGAAAGGAGATTAGGATGCCATGGGAGAAGGTAGGGGAGTAGATTGGGGCAATCATCAAGGCAAAGCTTGCGCTGAGGCTGGCCAAGGAGTGGCCGACTAGCAACATGGAAAAATTTTAGGCCAAACCTAAAATGATGGGCCCAACGAAATATATGGCCCCTGCCATCACAATTGTTCAACGTCGACCAAATTTCTCAGAAATCACTATCGCTGACACCACCCCCAGCAATGAGAATAGTAAGGATGCCCGTCATGAGTTGAACCTGCAAATCGCTTAGAGCTAGATCCGTCTTCATATATGGCGCAAGCCCAGTCATTAGCAGTTGAACTACCAAAAAATTCAAAATAATAATATACGTGCGATAAACGTGCAACATACGTGCGATATAATTTCCGAAGAAAATGATAGGGTAGATCTGTTAGGAAATTGGGAGAAACAGAAACGTTACCATGCGCTGCCTAAAAGACTTCAGTCTAGTTGTAGTGCTTCCAGTAGTTTTTATATAGCTTATCAAGAGCATACAGAAAAATTATTTCTGGTCAGCATGATAGAATGAAGTATGAGGATGACATTCCTCGATGCCCCAAAGTATATCATACGGAGGTATAATCATCAAAGCAATCTTCTACACCATGATACGCTCATGATTTCGATTTAAAAAAAAAATGTTGGGATAAGGGCGTGTTTGCTTGAGTGAATAAGTTTCCTGCAAATTAGTTTTATGAATTTTCATTGTCTTCGTAAGGATGGGCTTCGCGAGGCCTAGGTGGCCCCCTGCCTAATGAGCCACTTTGGCGATTCTGGCATGTGGAAAGCTATGAAGGCAACCACGAGTACAATCGAAGGGATTGCTCCAGCGAAAAGCATCACACGCCATGCATATTTGAGGAGGAGTTTGGAGAAGATATAATTTGATAGATTGCCAAAAAGAGCGTTGATGTTAATACACACCTAAATGATGGAAACAAAAAAAAATGAAAAAGATGCCGCAAAATTAGAAAGGAAAAAAAAGGAAATGAAAATAAATAAGTACCTTAGGAAAGGAGATTAGGATGCCACGGGAGAAGGCGGGGGAGATCTTGGTCGCGTAGATTGGGGCAATTGTCAAAGCGAAGCTCACACCGAGGGTGGCCAAGGAGCGGCCGACCAGCAACATGGCAAAATTTTGGGCCGAACCCATAATGACGGGTCCAACGAAATATATGGCCTCCGCCATCACAATTTTCCAACAGCGACAAAACTTCTTAGAAATCATTGTCACTGACACCACTCCAAGCAATGAGAACATAACAAGGATGCCCATCATGAGCTGAAGCTGCAAATCGCTTAGAGCTAGGACCGTCTTGATATATGGCGCAAGCCCGGTCATCAGTAGTTGAACTGCCAAAAATTCAAAATAATAATGTATGCGTGATAAACGTGCAACATACGTGCGATATACGTGCGATATAATTTCTCGATGAAAATGATGGGGTAGATGTGTTAGGAGCCCATGCATCTTCCCCATCGTCTTCTAGCTCTATCTCTATCCTGTGTGCTCCGAATGCCTCCACATCCTCTTCTTGCTGGTGTCCCAACCCATCTCTCCCATTCTCTCCTTCTTCTCCTTCATGGAACATATGCAACAAAAATGTCGGTAGCTATCGTCCAGCTCTTCATCTCCTTCGTTGAACATTCGCAATAGAAATTCCCAATAGCTATCATCCATCCGAAATGGCTGACAATCCATCCACTCAAGTGTAGAAATGGGTTTGATAACGTAACAATTTCTTTTTTGCATTTATTCATTTTTTGATTCTTGCTCATGGATCGTTGACCGCCGTTGCACGACGGCGCGGCCGACTATCACCAGTGACTGCCGTCGCAGAGCCCATCGGCCGCCACCTCTTGCAGCCGGCCGTCGGCGGTTAGCGGTGGCGACGGCCGATGGGCTCTATGGTGACGGTTGGTCGCGGCTACGGTGGCGATAGCTAGTGGGCGGCCGACAGCGGCGATCGGCAATGGCTCCAGGTGATTGGAGGTTTCCGTGGCAATAGAGAGAAACAAAAGAAAAAAGAAAAGAAAATTGACTTATTTCTAGAAATTGTTTCCAGGAAGAAGAAGCTACTTTTTTTTTTGTTTCTCAAAACTGTTCCCGGCACAAAAAATTAGAGAAATTGTTCCTGGGAACACATGTTTTACCAAATAGGTTTATGTTCTTTTTTTTGTTCCGGGGAATAAAAGAACAGAAATTGGGAGAAACAGAAACATTACCATGCGTTGCCATAAAAGGATCTAGTAAAAATATCAGAAATCACCACAACAAACAAAGACCATAAAATTGTAAAACTAAAATCCAGAAATCAAGGTACATTATGAGAGCATGGTCGGTATAAGTAAGCACGCATCCATCCTTCAAAAAGAGATTTATGACTACATATAAGCAAACACAATTGGTGGTTGATAATCAAATCACACATCATTATCATGTTAAATTCGTGACAAAAGCTAAGATGGTGTGAAGACCGTGACCAAGGATTTATATCTTTAAAGCAAGTAACTTAGTGACTTGATTAATCTTGGTAAGAAAACCGATGAAAAATAATAATTAGATCTATAAAATATATTGAAATAAGTAGCTAGATATATATAAAAAAAACACATACTTTAATTTGTTGATGAGAGTTGTAACATGCTGTTTATGTTAGGAGGTGGTGCAAATCGTTAAATATCTAACTTATTAGTTCGTCAAAACAACTAGAGATAAATGCATTATATTTTCTTTAAAACTTGGCATGATTGGGTCATAAAATTAAAATGACTCCAGGACTATCAATCTCGATTGGTTTGCCCCTTGACTCTAAATTTGACACGCTTCTTATAAAAAGAAGAGCTAATAAAAAGAAGAGCTAACGAAAGTTACTCTTTTACTTAGGTAGTTAGCCAATACATATAAAATTCTGAGTGGGGAAATCTTCCATACTTAGCCCGACCTATTTAAGACCATACTCATGATCTCTCACATATGCAATATGTCTTATGGACATGGAATTGGTCATACCCATTATGCCATAACTTAATGTATCACATCATATATCCACAGAAAGTAGCCTATAATTCTATGCTATAGCCAAAGAATTATTAGGTGAACCCACATCCACACAATACCCTACTTTTTTCACGGACCTAGTAAGACAGAACAAGAGCTTGGGTCGACAACCAAAGATGGATCTTTTAAATATTTTCTCAATAGGGTAAAATAATCTACAATTGCATAGAAATGAAATATATTAATTTGAGGTATAGAAGCAGTTACACGTAGAACTCAAGAATACCCTCCTCTTTAATTGAGATTTATGAAAAAATTATAACAATGTAGTTGAATTAATCATGCAAAAAGGGAATCGCAAGACTTGGGTATATCTTACACCCTTTGCATTCCATATCCTATAGACAATGTCTGACTTTTTACCAAATGCCCACTTTTGGACAAGATGAAGTTGCCTCCTTTTTGGCACGTCAACGTGGCCGCCTGTATTTGGGACAATTGTACATCGTACGATTATACAAGGTCAGTCGCTCGTTCAACTTAATCTTCCCCTTCTCCTCTTTTCTCTTCGAGACTTTCTTTCATCACTTCGCTCTCCTTTTGTGATGGCTCTCGAACATCGTCACCCTCCTTAACATCATTCTCGTTAGGAGAGACGACAACGATCTCAATGGATTTAGACTCACCAGAACTGCTCAACGGTACTAACCGATTCGTCTTCTTATCCTCCTTCCTTTTGCCCCATAGCACCGCATAGAGACCGAGTACTATGAGCCCCGACCCTAGAATGCTGCTATAAATATAGATCGAGAATTTCAGATATCTCGTGTTAATTTATTTGAAGGGTTCGAATACTTTAAAAATATGGGTATATCTATCAATTTATATACCTTCCCATATGCAATTTTTCGTCCAACACCATAGACCCCGCCAAGGCCACGGTCACCAGCATCAAAGGATTGAAAATGGACACGAACACCGGTCCTCTCATCCGCACACACCAAGCGATCAGAGTATAGCACAACGCCGAAGCGACTATCCCCTACAACACCACAGACGAGGATTAGTCGACGACACAGAACTGGATAATTCGACGGTCGATATTGAGCCCTAATGAATGTGCACGACATTGTTAAGTAAGGGGCTTGTAGTGGATACCGAGTATGATACGGTGAGGAGCCTAATGTTCCATCCGAGCTTCCATTGGCTCCAATCCCTCTCTCGGCACAGTGCATAAACCGCCGCTTGGATCGAACCCATGAAGGTCATCAGGGCCGTGCTTGTGTATTGGTGCGGGAAACCTTCGCTCATCTTCGCCTGTCCAAAAGATCATTTTCCATGAGGACGACAACACGAAGCGAAGCAAAGGAAAGATCTCACGCAGTGAAACGAAGCAAGGTCAAAGGCGAACACATGAAGAGACGTCTTGGAAAGAAAAGGCGAAGACCCACCTGAATGATCAGCCACGAAGCGTAGCAGAAGCAGCTGGCCACGGCCAGAAGCGATCCCAGGAGGAGATCGCTCGAGCCCTCCTGGCCCCGCTGGGTCGCCGCCACGTGGCGCAGCAGGTTCACGTGCGTTGACCAGAGGTTGACTTCCGCGCCCTTGTAGAACGTGAGCAGCATCGCCCCACCGATCCCCATTAATGTTCCCGCCGCCTTTGCCTTCCCTGCAACCGTCCTCACCCTCACCTTCTCCAACCTAATCTCGATCGACCAACGCGAACATGAAAGTAAACAGCAACCCTCGTCAGAAGAACATCTCAGTTGAAGATCCACATGCTGAGGAAGTTGCATTAGAAAATCCTGTACATACCCAAGAAAAACGGCCAAGACGAAGGTCACGGCAGGGACGAGGTTGGCCATGGCAGAGGCGTAGGTCGCCGATGTCATGGATAAGCTTGCTAGGTACAAATTTTGCCCCATTGATCCCCTGCAGTTCATTCAATCAGAGTCAAGAATAGAAGATAAGAAACTTCCCTATGCGTGAACACCTGCGCCTTCCTTATTTATGCACCGGAAGTTTGTTTTTTAAAAGAAAAATCTAGTAAACGTTGTATATCTAGTCTGCTGCAGTATATGGAAACATGGCTTTTAGGCAGTTACCACAAGTGCTATTGTCATAGCACCACAAGCCACTAAGCATTTAAATGTTATGGATCAAACAACACCAGGCACTTACCCAAGTAGCCCACAAAAGAAGGCTTGCACGAGCACTGTCCATGTTATCTTTGGCCTGCTCTTCCTGTTATATGTGAAAGAAGGAAATCAGTATACGCATACGTATTCGAATAGATTGATATCACAAAGGGAAAATGTATACTCCGTTTGACAAGAGAAGTGTGTGTGACCTTTCTAAGAAGAAAGCCAGAGGGGCCAGCAGAGCCGTCGCGAACATGAACCGGTAGGCGATGACCACTGACAGGTTCATCCCGTCGCTTGCGGCAAGCTTGTACAGTATGTTGACGCCGGCGAAAGCAACCTGGACGACCACCATCATCAGTGCGGCCTTCATTTCGTGTCTGGCCTCGAACAAACGATACATTGCCATCGCTTGAAACCCTCTCTCTCTCACTCTCCTCTCGATATCGGTTAATTGAATGAGTGTGAAAGTATCTTAGTTAAACGCGACAATTGAAATAAGAAGGGATCTGCTGAATCTTTTTACTGAAAATGAGTAAGAGAGTGAAGAATGGATGATGCAGAAGAGAGAAGCGTATGTGGGATATATATAATCCAACAGAGAAAGAGGCCACCAGGTGCTTTGCTTGGCTATGTACTCACGTCACAATGCATTAAAGGACCCTCGCACGTGCGAGCCCCGGGCCGGCACGTGCGAGGAAGAAGAAGAAGAAGAAGAGAGAGAGAGAGAGTCCATTTGGGTGTTGGCTTCTTCAGTGCGCAGCGGTCAAATAAATTCAAGGAAGTGGAACCGCTTTTTAGGGCAAAAGCATCGCGTGGCTTCACGGATGATCACAATCTCCACTAATTACATGTATAAGTTGATGCGAAGTATTACTTTACTTTACTATTGTGTGCTTAGCTACCAATTCAGGCAGATCAAGTTAATTGGATTTCTAAGTTTATTTTATGCTTCGAGAGCATCTATTTGTTCGTGGAGATTAATTGGGTCAAAAATTCGGATGCTCTATACCATTAAAACATATATACTACGCATTTAAGTCTTTGAATAAAAGGAAGCTCATACGCTGTAGTAATTGAGGAGCAGTCCTGTGCACATGCCAAATTGGTGCGGCCTATTAATGTTTATTATTGTGCATTGTATAGATTTAATTCAGTCATAAACCGTTCGATTGACCTGATATAATCCTAATCCTTTGAGTAATGCAATAAAGTTATAAAAACTTTCAATTGATCCATGTAGGATCGGCAACGATAACCAGACCACAGCGTTAGCAATGTCAGGAAAGTTTTCCACGTCAAATCATCAATCATGACATGTGGGATGGTTGATGATAACCGAACTGCAATGTTGGCAATTTCAAGGGAGGGGAGATTTGGTCGGGAGGACTCGATTGCATTTTCACACAAAAGTTTAGGTATATTGTATTAACTAAAAGGATCATGATTTAAATTGAAAATTATAAAATTGATTTAGGACTAAAATATCAAATTTTCTGATATTCTCCTCAAATTTATTAGAAAAGATACTCAATTAAGAAAAATGCGGAAAAGAAGAATATGGTATTTCTTTTTCTAATATTTTGATATGCGCTAATGAGGAATACACGAGCTTATTTATAGGCAATATGAAATGGATATCTATGGTGACAAAATAAACATAATATCATATATAATTAATCAGTGATATGCTATATTAAAGGAAATATATGCATAATCCCAATAGAGATGTGGAATCAACTAAAAATCCTAATATTGCTAACATCCCCTCAAATGCAAGATGAGTTGAAACAAATCGAGTTTGAAAAATAATCCGAATGTCACAAAAATCTTCGATTAAAATAAGCTCAATGGATTAGAGACGAGGTGGACTGGCTCAGCAAAGGATATTATGCAAAGACGCATCTTTGCGGTGTCAAAAAATACCTCCATTGTAAATAAAAGCTCGACTTGGCTGTGCGTTAGAGACGTCCTAACACAACCACTGTGGCACTTGCTCAAACGGGAATAATACACTTGGGTGAACATTGTCGAGTTGCGGGGATGGATTTATTTGCCTAGGATGCATGGGTGCGCCGTTGAGAATGATAAAGTAGAATAAAATAGAATTGGGAAATTTCAAAGGTGCACCAGATGTGAAGTGCACTAGGATTGCCTCTTTAATACTAGGTTAAAAAGACATTATGTGTCAAAAGAGATATATACATAATAGTGAGAACTACGAGGAATCAACTAAATATTGCTAACATATGGACGTGATGATGCCAGGGCAATCTTTTAGGTGCAATTTTTCCCGGTGGATAAATGTAGACACACCAAAAAGACACATGCTATATTTCTTCCATAATCTATCTTTTTTTCATTGGTCGGCTAATTTTGTGTACGGTAGCACTATTTAAGATTCGCTGCAAAATCACAAGAAAGTAGAGAGTAAAAGCAAGAAATAAATCGAGACACGAGATTTTTATCCCGGCTCATCTTTAAATTAAGGCTATATCTAATAGATGAATCCACTCTAACTAATATCTCATATTTGCCATTGCATCCTTTAATTACAACAAAAAAATATATATACATATGCACATCCGCAGTTGCTATTCATGGTTCAGGCCAAAATTATTAATAAAATATGTGTTCAAATTATAAAACTCCTCTAGTATCTCGGAGGCGCTGTCCCCGCAACTCTCGGACCCTGCAAACTCATTGGGGAGCGGGACCCCATGTTATTTTTTCAATGGAGAGTATGAATCATACCACAATAAAGATTCCATCACGACATTGCTCTCGCATTTTATTTATAGTGTCACAAATAAGTGAAGAAATTATGAGGCACATGAAGAAGAAATGAAAATAATAAATGGCGGCACCGGCGGGCACGCGAGTGGGAAAACGTCTGGCGTGACGTTATCGAACGGAGGGTTACCGTGGGATGGCGCCCCTCTCGTGCAATTCGGGCGTCGAGGTTGGCTTCGACGTCTCTTCCTTTCGAGCACGTGCACCGGCAACTGTGCTTGTCCCATAAAAGTTCGGGTCGGGTCGCGTTGCTTTCCACTGCCCCCCCTTTTGACTATTTTTTCACTCCACTGACGGAAGCTGCAGCCAATTTGGCCTTTTGGATTTGAGACCTAATTTGTCTTTTGCTTCGATCTTTACTAAGCACTCGATTCCACGAACTCTCGTATTGTCGTCAATGGACCGGTGAATTTGCACCATACTTTTAATATATACACACATACTAATAAAATTATCCAAAAAATCTTAAATTTATTATATTTTTATTAATTTAGTTCGAAAATTTTTAATTATATTAATTGATTTTTAAATTATTTTTACGTTTCGCTAATTGAGTTTATTTGATTAATTTTTACTGAAAATCGCTGAAGTGAATGTTGACAATTCCCCAAGTAAGTAACGAGCGCTCTCTGCAATTTGTCATATGCATTTGCATCCAAGACCCTAGCAATTCAATATTAGAAACCCATGAGTGCAATAATGTGGCAGGCACCTAACCGTCCAGCTTAGAGCAACAAGAGAGATAACTAAATTAAGCCCATCAAATGCTAAATGGTTTCAAAAAAAAAAAAAAAAAAAAAACAAGATATAAGAGTCTGAATTGCTGCACTCCGACAGCCAATAAACATGGGGGGGGGGGGGGAAGATGCTGCTCTAAAACACATAGAACCAAACAGTGCATGAACCCGAACCTCGGTCGGACCTCATCCACCAGCCCGCGCACCTTTGAGTAATCCCCGGCGTCCTTACTTTGGCCCGTCGCCGCACACTTCACGATCATCACCACAAACTCCACCACCGATGGCAACAATCCACCTCTTGCCTTCCACCTGAAAATCGATCCTGCACAGACTCTCTAACAACCTAATGTAGGATGCAAAACATGCAAACCCAAGATCTCCATAATGCACATGTTTTAGAATCTATCATTCTTGATGCGGAAGTGAAAAGCGATGATCCATGCACAAGTCATTCTCCTCTATTGCCTTCTGTGTCACTGGCTCAATGAAACGGCCTCCTCACCCTTTAGCGCTAGGTAAACACTCTTTTTGTGGGATACTTGTGAGAATTAGGGTTTGAGAAGAGACTTAAGTACTATGTAAAGTTTTCAACTAGACCTTCTCATTATGAGCCTGGCTCAACTTGGCCTACACTAGCCAGCTCCATATTAGACTAATTAAGAAACCTTCTATCTCACCTTAGACTAACCCCGTAAAACGGTGAATTACAATATCAATGAATGTAGCCCACATCAGGAAAACTCTTACACCTAAAGCCCTCGCGCACTATGTCCACATACAGCCCATAGGACTCGAAGTAACACATGTATCTGAGCCTCTGGACATGGATCGAGTAGGGCTTACCGGCCAGTTGAGAGGAGAGCAAGTCGAGAGAGTCAAGGCACAGCCCGTCGGTCTCGAGGAGGCGGGATTGGTTGGGGTGGGGAGTGGAGAGAAGCTTTGGGAGGAGGGATAGGGAGCGGTTGAGGAACGAGAGGTGCTGCTTCGTGAGGGATTGGATCGCGCTTTACTGCTGTTGGTGGCCGCCGGCAGTCGAGGCGGAGGGCTTCTTGGGCTTTGCGGCGGGGGTGACGTTGAGGTCGGAGAAGGGGCAGAGGTGATTGGAGAAGCGGGAGTGGATGTTGTTAGAGGATTGGGAAGTGAGTAGGGATTTGAGCTTGGAGAGGAGGGCGGATTAGACTACGTCGAATGCCATTGCAGAGAGAGAGAGATAGAGAGAAGGGGGGGGGGGGGGGAGGTGTGAACAGGGGCTGCCATGGGGCGAAATCGATTTTGAAATGCAATGCGCCTAAAAGTCGGAACGACGATATTTTGGGAGACCTCCCAAAGGAGCGACTACCCCTTGCACTCCTACTTACGATTGCAATTTAGTCCCTCTTTGGTAACCATCCTCGAAATAGCAATTTCTATTTTTTTGTTCCCCAAAATGAAAAAAAAAAAAAAACAGAAATCCATTTGGCAATATTTTTGTTCCCAAGAACAAAAAACTTTTTTTTTTTAGAATAGATTTGGAACAAAATAAAGAAGTAAAACAAAGTTGTTTCTTGTTTCTAGAAACTATGTCAAGAATCAAGCCCAACTTTTTTTTTGTTTCTTTTGTTTCTTTTTCCTTCTCTCTTCTTCTTCTTCGTTCCAGCCCTAGTTGGTCATCAGCCATTGTTGCTGTCGCTGTCATCGGTGGTGGGTGGTGATCGACTGGGTGAGGTTTGGCAAGCCTTGACCCTGCCAAATTTGGGTGAGGCCGAGCCTCGCTGGTGGCCAGGCGATTTGGCAAGGCTCGGCCTCGCTAGGCTAGTCTCGCCCAAATCTGGTGAGGCCAAGGCTCGCCATGGCTAGGTGAGCCACCATTGAGCTTGCTGGAGCCTTTTCTTAGCTCGGGGATGGCTTCGGCGAGTTCGCCAGATCTCGTCTTGTCGGTCGTCGGCGACAAAGAAGGAGGAAGAATAAGAAAAAAGAAAAATATAATAAAAGTATTAAAAAAATAAAAGAAATAAAAAAAATTAATAATCCTATCAAACACATTTCTATCCCAATAATAGAAATTTTATATAGTTCCCAAATGTGTTTTTCTTTTTTAAATTATTCTCAAGAACAAAATTAGAAAAAACCATTTTTGATTAAAAATTATTCGTGAGAACATAATGATTACCAAAAGCACTCTTATTGTCCCTCAATTGTGGTCAAAAGTGCAATATCGTCCCTAGAGTTTTGATTTATGCAGTATGTTCCAGAACTTTGGTTCAACGTGCAATATCGTCTGTAAATATTCGATATGGTTTGCAAAGCATATACAAACGTTTAAAAGTTTGGGGACCATGTTAGGTATTGAATTAGAATTCATGGATCATATTGAAAAAATAAAAAATTCACGAATGATATTGCATATTTAGCCAAAGTTTAGGTATCGCATTAAATATGCTAAGAGTTTCATCGACGGCATTGCACATATATTTCCCTACTTTTAATTACCTAAAATATATAGATTTATTTGCTTTTACAATTTTGACGGGTCTTGACATAATACTGCCGACCACGTTACACCACCAAAGGCACGACCTAATTTCGCAAAACATGGACGAATTTGATTGAACGTTTTAGTTGTAGTTAAAAATGGATATTCTGGTAGTTATGCTACTTAATGTTTTTATCATTTGCACATTTACATTTTTTCTTTTAGTCAGTCAAACTCCACTCTTATTCTAACTTTTACTCTCAAATTTTTGTCATATCTTTTTACAAGGCCTGGGAATCAAAACTTATATTTGAAACTAAATCGTCTCCACTCCAACCTTCTCTGAGAAGGTAGGGATTCGAACTCCCCACCTCCCATTTCATATTGGAATGGTGGCCATTGGGACAAAACCCCAGTGGTTACATTTACTAATTTTCAACACAACATAAGAATCACATAATCTATCCAACAAATTATGCTGTTGTAAGGATGGTTTGCACACTTCTAAGGACTTTACTGTGAAAAATAGGTTATCGTTACGTCTAATATATGTCAATTCTTCACTAATCACATAGTATATTCTGTTCAAGTAAATGGCGTCCTTGGTATCAAGAAATATTATTTCAAAGTGATAGAAAACATTACTAAAAAAGAATGTATTTCCGCTCGTATAAGAGAAAGAAAAACTATTACATACGAATACTAGAAAGATTATGGACAAAAGGATCAACTGTGCATTCTTAGTTGTATATTTCCTTTCAATTTTTTTTTCTAAAATATAATTTTCAATGCATATAATTATTCAGTGAAGAAAAAGTAATTAAAATTATTATACGTGCAAATATTCAAATTGTGCTGAAGGCACGGGCAATTGACTAGCTTTCTTCAAGACGAATCAACGGCCCAGGGAGCCATGCGATTTTTTTTTTCCCTTTTATTTTGATCAATCTTATTTTTTATCCCTATTTTTAAGAGAGTTCTATTTTGGTCCGCATGTTTTATTTTGTCATAATTCCAGTTTTTGCGATTTTACCCGTGCAACCCTTTAAATGCGAATTTACCTTTTGATCCTTGCATTCTGGCAATGTTGAATGTTCACTATAGATATTTTCGTAAGAAAAAGAATATTAGCCTCTCCATTATGCTTCAGTAGATAGCCTAATGAATATTTCAAATCAAGATAAACTATAAAATGTGATACCTATTATAGGAGTTCATCGTTTCAATTTGACATGATTAGTTTCACTTGCGTAATGACATTTTTTATTTTGTATTCTACTCTAAAAAAGAAAAAGATTAGGCGGAGTCAAAGTTTGACCGCAGGCTACTCCAGCCGAGCTCGAGCGGCTTGGCTCGAGCCGAGTCTGAGCTTAGGCTGCAATCCTCGGCTAACCAAGTCGAGCTCGATGAAAAGCTAATCGAGCCGAGGTGGGGGTCTTGAGGAGTCAAGCCGAGCTCGAGAAATTAAGCTCTATTGACTCCATTACACATAAATATTTGTTATCATACTCCGTTGTTTTTTTTTTTTTTTTTTTTTTTTTTTTTTATCGTTTCTTATAACAACGATATCAAATAAGTTTAATCGAATTAAATGAATCGAGAATTATATGACCAAGCTGTCCTGAGCCATATCAGTTTTTTAATTGAGGGATGTTCATATTGGGCGCGTTTGGACAATAAATTAAGCTTGCTCTTGGACCACCATTAAGCACCTTCTAATTTTTCTTTTGTCAAAGGAAATGATGCATAAAAGGATTTATACAAAACATCGGAAATCACCACAACAAACGAAGACCATAAAATTGTAAAACTAAAATCCAGAAATCAAGGTACATCATGAGAGCATGGTCGGTATAAGTAAGCACGCATTCATCCTTCAAAAAGAGATTTATAACTACATCTAAGCAAAACAATTGGTGGGTGATAATCGAATCACACATCATTAGCATGTTAAACTGGTGACAAAAGCTAAGATGGTGTGAAGACCGTGACTAAGGAGGTAAATCTTTTAAGCAAGTAACTTAAGGACTTGATTAATCTTGGTAAGAAAACCAATGAAAAATAACAAATTAGATCTATAAAATATATTGAAATAAGTAGCTCGATATATATATATATATATATATATATATATATATATATATAAGTGCTTTAATTTGTTGATGAGAGTTGTAACATGCTATTTATGTTATGAGGTGGTGCAAATAGTCAAATATCTAACTTATTAGTTCGTCAAAACAACTAGAGATAAACACATTATATTTTCTTTAAAACTTGGCATGATTGGGTCATAAAATTAAAATGACTCTAGGACCATCACTCTTGATTGGTTTGCCCCTTGACTCTAAATTTGACACGCTTCTTATAAAAAGAAGAGCTAACAAAATTTACTCTTTTACTTAGTTAGGTAGTTAGTCAATACATATAAAATTCTGAGTGGGGAAATCTTCCATACTTAGCCGGACCTATTTAAGACCATACTCATGATCTCTCACATATGCGATATGTCTTATGGACATGGAATTGGTCATATATCCATGGAAAGTAGCCTATAATTCTATGCTATAGCCAAAGAATTATCCACGGAAAGTAGCCTATAATTCTATGCTATAGCCAAAGAATTATTAGGCGAACCCACATCCACAAAATACCCTACTTTTTTTATGGACCTAGTAAGACAAAACAAGAGCTTGGGTGGACAACCAAAGATGGATCCTATAAATATTTTCTCAACAGGGTAAAATAATTCAAAATTGCATAGAAATGAAATATATTAATTTGAGGTATAGAAGCAGTTACACGTAGAACTCAAGAATACCCCTCCTCTTTAATTGAGATTTATGAAAAAATTATAACAATGTAGTTGAATTAATTGTGCAAAAGGGAATCGCAAGACTTGGGTATATCTTACACCCTTTGCATTCCATATCCTATAGACAATGTCTGACTATTTACCAAAATGCCCACTTTGGACAAGATGAAGTTGCCTCCTCTTTGGCACGTCAACGTGGCTGCCTGTATTTGGGACAATTGTACATCGTACGATTATACAAGGTCAGTCGCTCGTTCAACTCGATCGTCCCCTTCTCCTCTTTTCTCTTCGAGACTTTCTTCCATCACTTCGCTCTCCTTCTGCGATGGCTCTTGAACATCGTCACCCTCCTTAACATCGTTCTTATTAGGAGAGACGTCAACGATCTCAATAGATTTAGACTCACCAGGGCTACTCAATGGTATTAACCGATTCGTCTTCTTATCCTCCTTCCTTTTGCCCCATAGCACCGCATAGAGACCGAGTACTATGAGCCCTGACCCTAGAATGCTGCCATAAAAATAGATCGAGAATTTCAGATATCTCGTATTAATTTATTTGAAGGGTTCAAATACTTTAAAAATATGTGTGTATCTATCAAATTATATACCTTCCCATATGCAATTTTTCGTCCAACACCATAGACCCCGCCAAGGCCACGGTCACCAGCATCAAAGGATTGAAAATGGACACGAACACCGGTCCTCTCATCCGCACACACCAAGCGATCAGAATATAGCACAACGCGGAAGCGACTATCCCCTACAACACCACAGACGAGGATTAGTCGACGACACGTAATTGGGTAATTTGACGGTCGATATTGAGCCCTAATGAATGTGCATGACATCGGTAAGTAAGGGGCTTGTAGTGGGTACCGAGTATGATACGGTGAGGAGCCTGATGTTCCATCCGAGCTTCCACTGGCTCCAATCCCTCTCTCGGCACAGTGCGTAAACCGCCGCTTGGATCGAACCCATGAAGGTCATCAGGGCCGTGCTTGTGTATTGGTGCGGGAAACCTTCGCTCATCTTCGCCTGTCCAAAAGATCATTTTCCATTAGGACGACGACACGAAGCGAAGCAAAGGAAAGATCACACGCAGTGAAACGAAGCAAGGTCAAAGGCGAAAACATGAAGAGACGTATTGGAAAGAAAGGGCGAAGACCCACCTGAATGATCAGCCACGAAGCGTAGCAGAAGCAGCTGGCCACGGCCAGAAGCGATCCCAGGAGGAGATCGCTCGAGCCCTCCTGGCCCCGCTGGGTCGCCGCCACGTGGCGCAGCAGGTTCACGTGCGTTGACCAGAGGTTGACTTCCGCACCCTTGTAGAACGTGAGCAGCATCGCCCCACCGATCCCCATTAATGTTCCCGCCGCCATTGCCTTCCCTCCAACCGTCCTCAACCTCACCTTCTCCAACCTAATCTCGATCGACCAACGCGAACATGAAAGAAAATAGCAACCCTTGTCAGAAGAACATCTCAGCTGAAGATCCACATGCTGAGGAAGTTGCATTAGAAAATCCTGTACATACCCAAGAAAAACGGCCAAGACGAAGGTCACGGCAGGGACGAGGTTGGCCATGGCAGAGGCGTAGGTCGCCGATGTCATGGATAAGCTTGCTAGGTACAAATTTTGCCCCATTGATCCCCTGCAGTTCATTCAATCAGAGTCAACAAAAGAAAACCAGAAAACTTCCCCATGCATGAACACCTGAGCCTTCGATATATATGCACTGGAAGTCTGTTTTTAGAAGAAAAATCTAGTAACGGTTGTATATCTAGTCTGCTGCAGTATATGGAAACATGGTTTTTAGGCTGTTATCACAAGCGCTATCTTCATAGCACCACAAGCCACTAAGCATTTCTCAGATGTTATGGATCAAAACAACACCGGGCACTTACCCAAATAGCCCACAAAAGAAGGCTTGCACAAGCACTGTCCATGTTATCTTTGGCCTGCTCTTCCTGTTATATGTGAAGGAAGGAAATCAGTATACACATACGTATTCGAATAGATTGATATCACAAAGGGAAAATATATACTCCGTTTGACAAGAGAAGTGTGTGTGACCTTTCTAAGAAGAAAGCCAGAGGGGCCAGCAGAGCCGTCGCGAACATGAACCGGTAGGCAATGACCACTGACAGGTTCATCCCGTCGCTTGCGGCAAGCTTGTACAGTATGTTGACGCCGGCGAACGCAACCTGGACGACCACCATCATCAGTGCGGCCTTCATTTCGTGCCTGGCCTCGAACAAGCAATCGCTCGAAACCCTCTCTCTCTCTCCCCCCTCGAGATATCGGTTCCTTGAACGAGTGTGAAGGTATTTTAGGTAAACGCGAAACTTGAAATAAGACGGGACCTGCTGAATCTTTGTACTGAAAATGAGTAAGAAAGTGAAGAATGGATGTTGCGGAAGAGAGGAGTGAATGTGGGATATATATAATGCAACAGACAAGGAGGCCGCCAGGTGTTTTGCTTGGCTATGTACTCACGTCACCATGCATTAAATCACCCTCGCACGTGCCAGCACGTGCGATCCCCGGGCTGGCACGTGCCAGGAAGAAGAGACAGAGAGTCCATTTGGGTGTTGGCTTCTTCAGTGCACAGCGGTCAAACAAATCCACAGAAGTGGAACTGCTTTTTAGGGCAAAAGCATCGCGTGGCTTCACGGATGATCACAATCTCCACTAATTACATGTATAAGTTGATGCGAAGTATTACTTTACTATTGTGTGCTTAGCTACCAATTCAGGCAGATCAAATTAATTGGATTCCTAAGTTTATTTTATGCTTCGAGAGCATCTATTTGTTCGTGGAGATCAATTGGGTCAAAAATTCGGATGCTCTATACCATCAAAACATATATACTACGCATTTAAGTCTTTGAATACAAGGAAGCTCATACGCCGTAGTAATTGAGGAGCAGTCCTGTGCACATGCCAAATTGATGCGGTCTATTAATGTTTACTATTGTGCATTGTATGGATTTAATTCAGTCATAGACCTTTCGATTGACCTGATATAATCCTAATCCTTTGAGTAATGCCATAAAGTTATAAAAACTTTCAATTGATCCATGTAGGATCGGCAACGATGACCAGACCACAATGTTAGCAATGTCAGGAAAGTTTTCCACGTCAAATCATCAATCATGACATGTGGGATGGTTGACGATAACCGGACTGCAATGTTGGCAATTTCAAGGGAGGGGAGATTTGGTCGGGAGGACTCGATTGCATTTTCACACAAAAGTTTAGGTATATTGTATTAACCAAAAGGTTCATGATTTAACTTGAAAATTATAAAATTGATTTAGGACTAAAGTATCAAATTTTCTGATATTCTCCTCAAATTAATTAGAAAAGATCCTCAATTAAGAAAAATGCGGAAAAGAAGAATATGGTATTTCTTTTTCTAATATTTCGACATGCGCTAATGAGGAATACACGAGCTTATTTATAGGCAATATGAAATGGTTATCTATGGTGACAAAATAAACATATCAAATATAATTAATCAATGATATGCTATATTAAAGGAAATATATGCATAATTCTAATAGAGACGCAAAATCAACTAAATATCCTAATATTGCTAACATCCCCTCAAATGCAAGATGATTTGAAACAAATTGAGTTTGAAAAATAATCCGAATGTCACAAAAATTTTCGATTAAAATAAGCTCAATGGATTAGAGACGAGGTGGACTGGCTCAGCAAAGGATATTATGCAAAGACGCATCTTTGCGGTGTCGAAAAATACCTCCATTGTAAATAAAAGCTCGACTTGGCTACGCGTTAGAGACGTCCTAACATAACCACTGTGGCACTTGCTCAAACGGGAATAATACACTTGGGTGAACATTGTCGAGTTGTGAGGATGGGTTTCTTTGCTTGGGATGCATGGGGGCGCCGTTGAGAATGATAAAGTAGAACAAAATAGAATTAAGAAATTTCAAAGGTGCACCAGATGTGAAGTGCACTAGGATTGCCTCTTTAATACTAAGTTAAAAAGACATTCTGTATCAAAAGAGATACATACATAATAGTGAGAACTACGAGGAATCGACTAAATATTGCTAACATATGGACGTGATGATGCCAGGGCAATCTTTTAGGTGCAATTTTTCCCGGTGGATGCATGTAGACACACCAAAAAGACCCATGCTATATTTTCTTCCATCATCTATCTTTTTTTCATTGGTTGGCTAGTTTTGTGTATGGTAGCACTATTTAAGATTCGTTGCAAAATCACAGGAAAATAGAGATTAAAAGCGAGAAAAAAATCGAGACACAAGATTTTTATCCTGGTTCATCTTTAAATTAAGGCTATATCTAATAGATGATTCCACTATAACTAATATCTCATACTTTCCATTGCATCCTTCAATTACAAGAAAAAAAGAATATACATACGCACATCCCTAGTTGCTATTCATGGTTTAGGCCAAAATTATTAATAAAATATGCATTCAAATTATAAAAATCCTCTAGTATCTCAAAGGCGCTGTTCTCGCAACTCTCGGACCCTACAAACTCATTGGGGAGCGGGACCCCATGTTATTTTGTCAATGGAGAGTATGAACCATATCATAATAAAGATTCAATCACGATATTGCTCTCGCATTTTATTTATAGTGTCGAGTTAGGGCTTTACGATGATAACAAATAAGTGAAGAAATTATGAGTCACGCGAAAAAGAAATGAAAATAATAAATGGCGGCACCGGCGGGCACGCGGGCGGGAAAACGTCTGGCGTGACGTTATAGAACGGAGGGTTACCGTGGGATGGCGCCCCCCTCGTGCAATTCGGGCGTCGAGGTTGGCTTCCACGTCTCTTCCTTTCGAGCACGTGCACCGGCAACTGTGCTTGTCCCATAAAAGTTCGTGTCGGGTCGCGTTGCTTTCCACTGACCCCCTCTTGACTATTTTTTCACTCCACTGGCGGAAGCTGCAGCCAATTTGGCCTTTCGGATTTGAGACCTAATTTGTCTTTTGCTTCGATCTTTACTAAGCACTGGATTCCACGAACTCTCGTATTGTCCTCAATGGACCGGTGAATTTGCACCATACTTTTAATATATACACACATACTGATAAAAGTATCCAAAAAATCTAAAATTTATTATATTTTTTTTAGTTTAGTTTGAAATTGTTTTAATTATGTTAATTGAGTTCTAAATTATTTTTACGTTTCACTAATTAAATTTATATGGTCAATTTTAACCGGAAATTGCTGAAGTGAATGTTGACATTTCCCCAAGTAAGTAACAAGCGCTCTCTGCAATTTGTCATATGCATTTGCATCCAAGACCCTAGCAATTCAATTTCAAAAACCCATGAGCACAATAATGTAGCAGGCACCTATAACCGTCCAGCTTAGAGCAACAACACAGATAACTAAATTAAGCCCATTATATGTTGTTGGAATATAATATGCGGAAACGACAGGATCTTGCAATTTATGTCAACACAAAATTACCAGAGAAATAAACAAGAAATAATAAGGATGCCAGAAATTTACGTTGTTCGATTCGGGTATCGGTACCTACATCCATGAGGAGAGCCAGCAGCAAATAATCCATTATAATCGGAGAATCAGATTTTACAATCACTCACACGCTCGAGTATTTCTCACACCTAGATTTAATCCTAATTTATAAATAACTAACTCACTTGAACATAAACTCATGGCACAAAAAATACCACACGTTCAAGTTGCCAAAAAGAAAAAAATCTCCAACTTCCTTTTCTTTATTTCGTGCAATTCCTCCTCGGCGTGGACATGCGGCTTCTTACGTAGGGCTTTGGTGGCATCTTACCAAAAGGAAAAGAATACCTGCAATTATTTCTACTTTTTTATACGTGTGCCTAGGTCAAACTTTGACGTGGGCCCACCACAATTTGTTTTATATGCGTGCAGAGGACTCCATCTTCACGCCAGCATGTCCTTATACACTCGTGTGCCCAGAGTCAACACATTGACTCTGGGCCCCACAATTTGAGTTGCCTTTTTCGGATTCCGTTGGCTTCCACATCAAAGAAAAAACTTTGCTCCTTTTTATTTTTATTTTTTATATTTCCTCTTTTGTAAATTTTCAAGAGTTCAGCGAATTTTTTCTACTTGGGAAATTTTTATTAACAAAATTCGGTATAATAAATCATCATTCGAATTCAAACTCAAGACATTAATTTAACAATATGCTAAATGATTTAAAAAAAAACAAGATATAAGAGTTTGAATTGTTGCACTCTGTCAACCAATAAACATGGGGGAAAAGATGCTGCTCTAAAACACAGAGAGCCAAACAGTGCACGAACCTGAACCATGGTTGGACCTCATCCACCAGCCTGAGCACCTTTGAGCAATCCCAACGTCCTTACTTTGGCTTGTCCCCGCACACTTCACGATCATCATCATGAACTCCACCAAAAACACTGTGAATTCCCCACCCTCACTCGCCTGCTTCACCACCAGCGGCAACAATCCACCTCTCGCCTTCCCCATGCCACCAAAATCGATCCCGCACAGACTCTCTAACAACCTAATGTAGGATGCAAAATGTGCAAACCCAAGATCTCCATAACTATAACAAGAGCACAAATGATTGAGTATAATGATTAACGCATCTGTTTTAGAATCCATCATTCTTTATGCGGAAGCAAAAAGCGATGATTCACGCGCAAGTCCTTCTCATTGCCTTTTGTATCACTGGCTCAATGAGACAGTCCTCTCACCCTTTAGCGCTAAGTAAACACTCCTAATGTGAGAATACTTGTGAGAATTAGGTTTAGAGAAGAGACTTGAGTACTATTTATAGAGTTTCCAATCAGGCTCTCTTATTACGGGCCAGGCTCAACTCAGCGCACACTAGCCAGCCCCATATTAGAATAATTAAGAAACATTCTATCTCACCATAGACTAATCCCATAAAACGGTAAATTACAATATCAATTAATATAGCCCACATCAGAAAAACTCTTACATTCTCCTACTTGGGCTATATGAATTGAAATTGTAATGTATGTGCGCACCTCTGTCTAGAGATAATTCTTAATAGTCAATTTCATCGCATAAGGTCTCAAACACCGAATCATGGCGATAACTGTATGTATACACACAGAGCCTTCTATGGTCACGAGTATTTTCAGTCACCATTCTCTTACCTTAAGCGTAATGAAATACTTGTGCCATTAGAGAATATCTTTATAATTTCAATGACCCACATATGCCTTCTTACGGTTAACCTTTATTTATTTATAATAAGACATATGCATAAGATTAATAATCGGATGCCCCTAGCCTTCACTCAAGGTTTATACAATACCTTGAGACTTTTATTAATAATATATATTTATTTATCTATCTATCTTAAAGTGTTACTAAATTGTAACAAATACAGATGTAAACTTTATTCAAGGAAAAATAAAACATAGTTTCTACTAAATAACAGTATTCCAAGATACTCCTAGGCCCATGCTAATGACATGTCGCTTAAATATACACAAACGTAGGCCTTTAGTTAGTGGATCCATAACCATATCATCTGTAGGATATGATTTACTACAACATCACCATTCTGCATTGATTCATTTATCGTAAAAAACTTGACCTCCATGTATTTAGACTCCTTGAGACTTCTATTGTTACTAATAAACAACATTGCAGAGTTATTGTCACGATATAATTATATGGGTCTATCGACAAAATAAAAAATTGTTAACTTTCTAATGAGGTTCCGAAGCCGAATAGCTTGAGTAGTAGTTAAAAAACATGCTACAAACTCTACTTGCATGGTAGAAGAAGATATAGATTTCCGTTTCTCGCTCTTCCATGATATCGCATCTCCTGCTAATATAAATACATATCCTGTTGTTGACTTCTTATCATCTTGACAGCTAGCAAAATCTATATATGAATACCCTACTAGTTGCAAGTCTGGAATATGCTTATAAATAAGCATATAATCTCTTATCCTCTTCAAGCATCTTAAAACCTTCTTGGCAGTAACCCAATGATCGCGTCATGGATTTGACTAATATTTGCCTAGAAGTCCTATTGCAAAAGCAATATCTAGTTTAGTGTAAACTTGAGCATATATAATACTTCTAAGCACACTAGCATAAGGTATATTTTTCATTTGAGCTTTCTTAAAATCAGAATTAGAGCATTGTGAAACTCAATTTATCACCCTTAATAACAAAAGCGTTTCCTGGTTTGCAATGTTGCATATTGAATCTTTTTAAAATGTGATCAATATATGCTCTCTAAGACAAACTCAATGAACGACAAGAACGATCTCTATTGACTTCAATGCCAGGAACAAAAGATGCCTCATTAAGGTCTTTCATGTCAAACTGTTTTTGATAACATCCGCTTTGTCTCATGTAGTAAACTAATGTCACTACTTGCAAGCAAAATATCATCCACATAAAATATGAGAAAAATATATTTCCTCCAACTGACTTTAGTGTATATACACTGATCTACTTTGTTCTCAATAATCCGAATGAAGTGATAACACTATGAAACTTTAAATACCACTGTCTAGAAGCTTGCTTAAGGTCATAAATAGACTTTTTCAATTTACAAACAAGCTTACCTGAGTCATCTGCTGCAAAACCTTTAGGCTGCACCATATAAAGCTCCTTATTAAGGTCTTTATTTAGAAATGCAGTTTTAACATCCATCTGATATAACTCCATATTAAAATGAGCTACCAATATTAAAATCACTCTAAAAGAATCTTTAGAAGAAACTGAAGAAAATGTTGCTTCATAATCTATTCCTTCTCTTTGAGTGAAACCCTTAGCCACCAACCTAACTTTAAACTTTTCAATATTTCCTTTGAAATCCCTTTTAGTCTTATATACTCATTTGTAGTCGATAGGTTTATAACCTTCAAGCAATTCAACAAGCTACTAAACATGATTGTGTTTCATAGATGGTATCTCATTTTTCACCGCATTTAGCCATAAATCTGATTAAGGACATTGTTGACACCCAAAATTTTTGTCCACATTTTAAACATCCATTTTTGTAGAAATATAAACGATAAAAAAATGAATGAATGAAAACATAAAAAAATGATATAAAAAAAAGAAAAGAAAAAGAAAAATGAAAAGGGGGGTTTCGGGCTTCTCTCGTTTTTGATTAAAACAATCGAATGGCTTCTCTGAAAAAAAGAAAAGAAAAAAAAGGGACCGAGCTCAAGGCGGGAACTTTCTCTCTCTTCTCTCAGGCAAATTTTCTCTCTTGGGCGGATTTTCTCTCTCGAGAGGATTCTCTCTCACGAGCTCTCTCTCGAAACCTCTCTCTCGCTCAGGGGCGAACTCATTCTCTCTCAGGTGGATTCTCTCTCATGAGCTTTCTCCCGAAACCTCTCTCATTCTCGCTCTGGCAGATGTTCTCTCTTTGGGGATTCTCTAGCTCGCTCTCTCAGGGGGCACTCCTTTCTCTCTCTACAACTCCTCTCGGAAATTCTCTTTCGCGGAGTTGATTTCTAGGGTTCTTCGAGCTCAGCTGATCACTTTGGAGCTAACGATCGAATGCGGTGGCAGTGGCAGGGCAGCGATGATAGCGGCTCCTTCTCTTTGCCCATCGTTAAGATGAAATTGGATCGCGATCTCCTCCTCCACTAAAATCCCTATCTCCGACTGAGCGGAGTGGGAGTTTGTTTGGGATTTCATCGTTGGTGTTCGTCCACGTGAGAAGGCGGAGAGCTGGTTTTCTCTCGGGAGCTGGCTATCTCTCGATTGATTGTTCTCGAGTGCTCGATCGCTCTCTCGCGCGCTGGATCTAACTCATAGGAATGGCCGGTCGAGGAGCTCGGAGTACACAAGTCTCAAATTCGCGCTGAGTCTCGAGGGATCAATTTGGTTCCAAGGATCTAGTTTCGAAGCCGATCGGTGACAATGGCGGCGGTAACGACTTCTAATCCTTTCTTCTTTCCACTTTTACAGTGATTCCTGATAGTGGTAACGTTCAGTTCTGTCTCCACCGTTCGCTATCCATCGCTGAGGTTTTCTCTCGGTTCTATCTCTAGTTCGATTAGGTTCTCTCTCTCTCTCTCTCTAGCTCGATTACTCTGTCTCGTGCACGATCTGTTGCTCTCTCTAGCTTGATCGCTATCTGTTTCTCTCTCGATCGCTCTTTCTCTTTCGATTTTGTACTTATATCTACTTTCTAGCTCCGAAGTTGCATGCCTTCATTAGCCTCTTCTGCCAAATCACCTTAGCTTGCATGTCGTTTATGATAATTGCCGTGTTCATGATGTTTTGTTTGGTGCCATTTGCTCCATAACCTGGAAATGTCTTCCACCTGTTTGATTTAATAAACTAATATCGGCCTTGTCCTTGTTGAAGAAAAATGGTCTTTCGAAGCGTGTAGAAGTCCTTGAATTAGATAGTTATGGAATATCTGTTTATTTTGATATGAAAAGTTCAAAGCTTGACCTTTAGCTAAGGAAGACGATACGTGGTTAGACTTTGTTCTGTGGAGATGCCGGTGCTACTCACTTCCAATTTGGAACTGATCGTTATGGATGCTTCTTTTTGCGATATCTTGCCATGGGAAGCTGATGTGGTCACCTTGTTGTGTTTGTACCGATGTGTGATGTGCTGTATTACGGATTGTGTCAATTCTTTGTGAGCTCGTTGTTCATATGTCCTAGTGTGTGGAATTGTTTAGTTGTGTCATGGATGTGCAATTCGCTGTTCATGCATGCATTTGCTGTATTAACTGATGTCGAAGATGTACATAATATTAGTCCTCTAAGCTACTGGACGTGGGAAGTTTTGGTATGAATGACCTGAGACTGATGTTATGTAGTCCTTGAGGTGCATAAATATACATGGTGAAATGGGCATGTATGGATATGGATTGCTCATTAGATTGTCATCATTTCCAGCTTTGAATATAATAAGGGTGTTTGCTGGCCGCTTTGTTTTCATGAGGAATGTGAGGATTTCAATGTTATTTTGGTAGTGTTCTAGTTGTGTGAATATATAGAGAGATGCTGCATTGATGTTACATTTGTTTTTCATCTAATTGGGGCAATTCAAGGCTTGAAATATATAAGAAATGATAATATTCCATGTCGCCTTGTTCTATTGTAGACTGACTAGTTCATGTTCTAGTATTTTTGGAAATTCATATGTTGATATGATGATAGTGTCTTTATGAGATTTGTTTGGGATATGCTGAACTTCATTGTTTGAAATTTGTAGAAATGAAAATGTGATTTGATATTTTTGTCGACCCTCTTAAAATTGCAAGACGTTTTGAAACTTTGATTTCTTGACACGATTTTGGGCTTATTCACAATTTTAGTAGTTCATATGATACCCTTGTAAAAAATACTTTGCATCAAAGTTGTTTAGTCTTTTTCTATGATTTGACATGATTTCCTAAAGTGGCGGGTTTTGGGTATCACATGAATTGCATACTATGAACATGTTCAATGATGGATATTGTTTAGTAGATGATCCTTCGTTAGCTCACTCATTGGTTTGGATTGAATAAAAATCGAGATTATATGGCTTGAATGTTTGTCTTGTTATGCGTTTCGCATTTAGATGAATGATTTGGGTATGACACATAATAACACTGAACCTTAGGATGTCACTCAAAATTTGATTTTTGCATTGTACTTCCTTTAAACAGTTGATTTTGATATGATGTCTTGTTTTTGGCTGTTTTGATACGTTTGTTTGTTTCCTTCCACTGTATGCACCTAGTTATAGGTTTCTTATGTTAGGATTAGATTAGACCCTAAAGATAGAAAAAGTGCAAAGATGGTGGAGGTCGATGTCCATTTTGACCATTATTATGTAATATTCATTTTTTCTCGACATATGTCTCAAGTTCCTTATGTTGTATAAAACCCGATGAGTTGCGGGTTTTCTTTTTTTTTTTTTCTCTCTCATTTTTCTTAATTGTGCTATCTTTCATATTTTTAAGATTGCATGATAGATTTACTGCTTTTCTTGATTATTTACTTCATGTCTTGCAATTTCAATTTTATTGATTGTTTTCTTTTCATTTTTTAGGAATAGAATAGAATGAAAGTAATCCACCACACATGATCACTTAGTATAGAATTGATAATCCCGAAAATGTAAAAAGAAACACATAGACATGTTAGGAAAAAAACAACATACTATTTAGGTACCGAAATGGCGTTAATAGAAATATTAGTGTAACCCAAGTTCTCGAACCTAGATATTTGGTTATGTAGGAATTGAGGGAATACTCCCGACCCTCGATTGGGTTTTCTAGCCGACCCCCAAAATGAGGCTAGTGGCGACTCCTATCTTTTTTAGGTTGTTATAAATAACTAAATCACATAAATAAACCCGTTGTCGCACAGGGTATGAGCTTGGGAGAGCTTGCGATCTCATGAGAGAACTCTTGTGATCAAGTACCCATAAACCTGACTTTTCCCCCTTTAACCTCGAGGGTGGCAAGATTGAGTCGCGACAGACATGAGATGACATCCGTATAAGTCACTGGATTAACAACACAACCAATATCATAATCATGCTCTCCTAGGTAGACAACATAGTCTGGTGGTATAACTAAATGTCTTTCCCTAGTCAATCTTCTGAGTGGAGCTACTTCAACATCATTCTGAATCTGAGGAGTTTGAGGAATTTCATCAGGAACTGTCTCAACAATAGGATCTTGAGCCACAATAGGCTCAGTTTGAGGCGCATGAGGCTCCATAATCGTTTGCATAGGATGAGACAGGGATCCAATAATCCCCACTATACTATCATCTTCAATAATTTGTGAGCAACTACCTTTTTCAGCTACATTAAATTTCAAAAATTTTACCGTCTGAGATTTCACAATTTTTGTACCTCTATTAAGATTATAAAATCGATACTCCTTTGAATAATCTGGATAAGATACAAAGTAACACCGAGTAGTTTTGGAATCCAACTTACTTAATGTTGGATTGTATAACTTCACTTTTGCTGGACATCCCCAAACTTTAATATGATTCAAGCTAGGTTTACATCCAGTTCATAATTCAAAAAGAGTCAACGGAACTGCTTTAGTAAGAACACGATTTAGAATATAAAAATGCTATTTTCAAAGCTTCACCCCACAGAAAATCAGGTAAATTGGTCATACTGATCATACTTCTCATCATGTCCATAAGAGTACGATTACACCTTTTAGCTACACCATTTTGTTTAAGACTTATGGGTATAGTAAATTGATCTATTATCCAAGAATCCTCTAAGTATTTAGCAAACAACCCTTTAAGTTGTCCAGCATTATCGTGCCTATCAAAATACTCACCACCATGATCAGATCTGATAATCTTTATAACTTTTCCCAACTGTTTCTCCACTTCAGTCTGAAAAATCTTAGATTTTTCAAGAGACTTAATTTTTTTTTAAAATCAAGTATAAGTATCCATAACGGGAATAGCTGTCAATAAATGTGATGAAATAAAAATTTATGCACGAAGTAGCCGTGTACGGTCCACTAATAACAATGTAAATAACTTTCAACAAGTCAGAATTTCGTACGGCGAATTTCTTCTTTATCTAAGTCATCTTACCTCTATAATAGTTGTAAATCTCTAGATCACTTTTAAGAATAGGCAAGATGTCAGCCTTTATAAGCCAATCTACTCTTTCTTTAGAGATGTGACCAAGACGTTTATGCCACAATACATAAGACTATTCCTTAGGTAGATGCCTTTTGGAAATAACTTTTTCAACTAAATAAGCAACGTACATGTCATTGGGAGATAAACTCAATCGATACAATTCATTGGATAAATTGCAACACCCAATTTTATTTGAATCATAAAAAATGGAAATAATATTACTATTTAATTCAAAAGAGTATCTACAGATGTCCAAACAAGATACATGAACTAAATTCTACCTAAAAGAAAGTACATAAAAAGTGTTTCTCAATATTTTCCTAAAACCAGAATCTAAAATTAAAATAACATCTCCCACGAACTGGACGTCAATTCCAATGTTGTTTCCCTTAGTGAGCTTTGATTCATCATGATTTGGCGTCCTCCGGTTTATAAACCTCTGTATGGTAAACACAACATAATTAGTTGCACTACTATCTAGCCACCAAGAATTGGTTGGGGTTTCAAATAAATTGGATTCACAAATAAATGCCAAAGAATCATTACCTTTAGGCTTACCATTGGTTCTCTTGGACAACCAACCCTTATACTTATTATAGCATTTCTTTACGTGTCCTCTCTCCCTACAAAAATTGCAAAGAACACCATCATTTTTTAAGAATGCTTTCTTAGGACCTAAACTGTAAGAAGAACCGGCATCTTCATAATTTCTTTTATTGTTGGAAGGACCAGTAGCTTCAGAATTGCCCTTATAAGTATAATTTTTCAACTTCTTACCCTTGGGACCACTAGAACTAGAAGCATAAATGGCGATGTGCTCTTTATCATTCTTCAATTTTTCTTCCTCTGCTACTACCATTGCAATCAGGTCATTAATTGACCAAGTTTCATCTTGGGAATTATAATTAGTCTTGATAATTCCAAAATCAGGAGGAAGAGTATTTAGTACTTGATGCACAATGTTAGCAGTGGGAATAACAACATTGAGAGCCTTAAGCTTTGTCTGCAAATCTACCATCCTCATAATATAATCTATAATTCTACCAGAACCATTATACTTCATACTAAATAGTGTTTGCAGTTGTGTTCCTATCTCAACATTAGACGAAACACGGTTTTTAACCACCAAGGCTTCTATCATTTCCCTAGTAGTGCAGTCTGTAGACAAACTAAGTGTTTTTGAATGGAATGCTTCATGGACAGTAAGCAAATTATATTACTCTTTTCCTGAGCAGCAAAAAGTGCTTTTTCAGTCTCTGTACTCTCGACAGTAAGATCTGCCGGCCGATCGATAGTAAGAACCATATCAACATCTGCCATCTCCATAGCAAATATAAAATCTTCTCTTAATTTCTTAAAATTTGAACTAACAAAAATCTCAATTGTGACGAAGTTACTATTTACAAAAAATGTGACTAGAAGACAAGCAATGTATATCATTAGCATCATGTGAATACTGTGTAACTTGACATACAAGTACACATCCAGAGAGTTACATGCAAAATCACATGATCATTTTTGCCCAGAATACATGACATGCAATTGTACACTCCCTACATGATAGCGGTTATGAGAATATATTCCAAATTTTGTGAATTCATCACATTTGGACAAATGAATTACTCTACCACACTATCATGTATCCCTCCATAAACCAATACATGATCACTTTTTTTGAGAGTATGACTACGCGTTAGGCCATGAGACATCTTAATCATTATACGAGACTGAAATTTTTCAAACCCAATCAAATGTGCCACTTTTGTGGTTACAACTCAATTGAATCCTTGAAACTCTCTCATACTAGGGATGTAAACTTTATTTATCACATATACCATATACATGTGATCTTAACTTTAGTGATATGGACAGTAAATTACTAAAATTACATATCATGCTAATTACACCGCTTTATTCATTAATAAAAATTAAATTTTATTGTATATTATTAATGAATAACACTTTTATAATGTTTATGTAATAACATATCAATAACCCAATACCTGTATTTCCAAAATCACAAAAAATACAAGAAAAATACGTAAAAATACACTAAAAATACACATATTTAAGGTTTTATATGTATTTTCGCATCCATAAAATCATCAAAGATGTAAAATAAATACACCACAATGTAGGAAATACTCATACGAACCTGCAGCCGCTAACCACGCCCCCATTAAAGCTCCCATGCGCTCGCATGCGCCGCCTGAGTGTGCGGTGCGTGGAGCTCATGCGCGCTTGTAGAGTTAGGTCAAAATTGGTCCGGTCAACAATTGACTGGGTCGGGTTGGATTAGCATGTATCAGGTCGGGTCGAGCCTGGGTCACTAATGTCATCGTGATGTTAACACCTTGTGTGCGTCGCATGTGCCCCGCTCGTGGGAGCGCGTGAGGGCACATGACCGCGCGTGGGGCATGTTTTCGACGCCCTGGCGGCATGTGGCCACGTGGCCCATAGATCTGCTCGTCTTGACGAGCCCAGTCCGATTTTATGATTTAATTTGATTTTTATTGAATGAAAAATCACAAAAATCTCAAAATTATGGCAAAAATTCTATGCGTTCGAGTTCTAGGGTTATGGTTACTTAGATACAACAAGTAGGATACAAAACGTGCAAATCTAAGATCTCCATAACCAGAACAAGAGTGCATATGATTGAGTAGAAAGATTAACGCACCTGTTTTGGAATCCATCATTCTTGATGCGGAAGCGAAAAGCGATGATCCACATGCAAGTCATTCTCCTCTATTGCCTTTTATATCACTGGTTTAATGAGACGCCCCCCTTACCTTTTAGCGCTAGGTAAACGCTCCTTATGTGAAAATACTTGTGAGAATTAAGGTTAGATAAGAGACTTGAGCACTATTTATAGAATTTCCAACCAGGCATTCTCATTACGGGTCAGGCTCAACTCGGCTTATATTAGCTAGCCCCATGTTAGACTAATTAAGAAACATTTGATCTCACTTTAGACCAATCCCGTAAAATGGTAAATTACAATATCAATCAATGTAACTTACATCAAGAAAACTCTTACACCTAAAGCCCTCCCGCACCATGTTCGTGTACAGCTTGTAGGACTTGAAGCATCGCACGTATATGAGCTTCTGGACGTGGATCGAGTAGG
Source organism: Eucalyptus camaldulensis (assembly GCA_019915185.1). Lineage (NCBI taxonomy): Eukaryota > Viridiplantae > Streptophyta > Magnoliopsida > Myrtales > Myrtaceae > Eucalyptus > Eucalyptus camaldulensis. Next base: position 12,480,859 of record JAHSVA010000001.1, read on the forward strand.
GCTTACTGGCCAATTGAGAGGAGAGCGAGCCGAGAGAGTCAAGGCACAGCCCATAGGTCTTGAGGAGGCGGGAGTGGTCGGGGCGTGGAGTGGAGAGGAGCTTCGGGAGGAGGGACAAGGAGCGGTTGAGGAACGAGAGGTGCTACTTTGTGAGGGACTAGATCACGCTCTGTTGCTTAGTGCCTGCTGGCGATTAAGGCGGAGGACTTCTTGGGCTTTGCGGTGGGGGTGGCAGTGAGGTCAGAGATGGGGTAGAGGTGATCGGAGAAGTGGGAGTGGATGTTGTTGGAGGATTGGGAGGTGAGCAGGGATTCGAGCTTGGAGAGGAGGGTGGATTGGACTACGTCGGATGCCATTGTAGATAGAGAGACAAAGAGAAGGTGGGGGGGGGGGGAGGGGAGGAAGGGAGGCGTGAATGGGGGCCGCCTTGGGGCAAAATCGATTTTGAAATGCAATGCGCCTAAAAGTCGGAACGACGACATTTTGGGAGACCTCCCAAAGGAGCAACAACCCCTTGCACTCCTACTTACGATTGCAATTTAGTTCATGTTTGGTAACTATCCCCGAAATAGCTATTTCTATTCTTTTGTTTCCCGGAATGAAAAAAAAAAAAAAACAGAAATCCATTTGGTAAAATTTTTGTTCCCGAGAACAAAAATCTAGTTATTTATTTATTTTTTTGTTTTTGAGAATAGATTTGGAACAAAATAAGAAAGTAAAACAAAGTTGTTTCTTGTTTCTAGAAACAATTTCAAAAATCAAGCCCAACTTTTTTTTTTTCTTTTTTCTTTTCCTTCTCTCTTCTTCCTTCCAGCCCCAGTTGGTCATCGGCCATTGTTGCTGCTGTCGGTGGTGGGTGGTGATCGATTGGGTGAGGTTCGGCAAGCCTCGACCTTGTCAAATTTGGGTGAGGCTGAGCCTTGTTGGTGGCCAAGCAATTTAGCAAGGCTTGGCCTCGCTAGGCCAGTCTCTCCCAAATCTGGTGAGGCCAAGGCTTGCCATGGCTAGGTGAGCCTCCATTGAGCCTTACCTTAGCTTGGGGAGGTTTCGATGAGCTCGCCGGATCTCGCCTTGTCGGTCGCCGGCCACAAAGAATGAGGAAGAAGAAGAGAAAAGAAAAAAAGAAAAAAAAAATAAAAGTATTAAAAAAAAAATTAAGAATCCTATCAAACGCATTTCTATCCTGATAATAGAAAATTTAACAGTTACCAAACGTATTTTTTTGTCAAAAAATTATTCTCGGGAACAGAATCGGAAAAAACTATTTGTGATTAAAAATTATTCGCTGGAGTAGAATGATTACCAAAAGTGCAATATCGTCCCTAGGGTTTTGATTTACGTAGTATGTTCTAGAACTTTGGTTCAACGTGCAATATCGTCTCCAAATATTCGATATGGTTTGCAAATCATATACAAATGTTTAAAAGTTTGGGGACCACGTTAGGTATTGAATTAGAATTCATGGATCATATTGAAAAAATAAAAAAATCAATAATGATATTGCATATTTAGCCAAAGTTTAGGCATCGCATTAAATATATTAAGAGTTTCATCGACGATATTTCACATATATTTCCCTACTTTTAATTACCTGAAATATATAGATTTATTTGCTTTTACAATTTTGACAGGTCTTGACATAATATTGCCTATCACGTTACACCACAAAAGGCATGACCTAATTTCGCAAAACATGGACGACTTTGATCGAACGTTTTATTTGTAGTTAAAAATGGATATTTCGGCAGTTATACTACTTAACGTTTTTATCATTTACACATTTACTCTTTTTATTTTTAGTCAGTCATACCTCACTCTTATTCTAACTCTCACTTTCAGATTTTTGTCCTACCTCTTTACAGGGCGTGAGAATCAAAACTCATAATTGAAATTATAATTGTCCCCACCCTAATCTCCTCTAAGAAAGTGGTGATTCGAACTCCTCACATTCCCTTTCATATTGGAAATGTGGTCATTGAGACAAAACCTCAGTGGTTACATTTACTAATTTTCAACACAACATAAGAGTGGGTTTCAGGAGTGGGTTTTGACTTGCACGCCCTGCAAGAGGAAGGACAAAAGTCCGAGAGTGAGTGTAGAGTGGGAATATAGTAGAATTGACCAAAAAAAAAAAACATAACATAAGAATCACATAATCTATCCAACAAAGTATGATGTTATAAGGATGGTTTGCACACTTCTGAGGACTTTATTGTGAAAAATAGGTTATTGTTACGTCTAATATAGGTCAATTCTTCACTAATCACATAGTATATTTTGTTCAAGTAAATGGCGTCCTTGGTATGAAGAAATATTATTTCAAAGTGATAGAAAAACATTACTAAAAAAGAATGTATTTCCGCTCGTATAAGAGAAAGAAAAAACTATTACATACGAATACTAGAAAGATTATGGACAAAAGGATCAATCGTGCATTCTTAATTGTATATTTCCTTTGAATTTTTTTTTTCTGAAATATAAGTTTTCAATGCATATAATTACTCAGTGAAGAAAAAGTAATTAAAATTATTACACGTGCAAATATTCAGATTGTGCTGAAGGCACGGGCAATTGACTAGCTTTCTTCAAGACGAATCAACGACCCAGGGAGCCATGCGATTTTATGTTTTTTTCCCTTTTATTTTGGTCAATCATATTTTTTATCCCTATTTTTAAGGGAGTTCTATTTTGGTCCTCATGTTTTATTTTGTCATAATTCCAGTTTTTGCGATTTTTAGCCGTGCGACCCTTTAAATGCGAATTTACACTTTGATCCTTGCACTCTGGCAATGTTGAATGTTCCGCATAGATATTTTCGTAAGAAAAAGAATATTAGCCTCTCCATTATGCTTCAGTAGATAGCCTAATGAATATTTCAAATCAAGATAAACTATAAAATGTGATACCTATAATAGGAGTTCATCGAATCAATTTGACATGATTAGTTTCACTTGCGTAATGGCATTTTTTATTTTGTTTTCTACTCTCTTGAAAAAGAAAAAGATTAGGCGGAGTCAAAGTTTGACTGCGGGCTACTCCAGCCGAGCTCGAGCGGCTTGGCTCGAGTCGAGTCTGAGCTTAGGCTGCAATCCTCGGCTAACCAAGTTGAGCTCGATGAAAAGCTAATCGAGCCGAGATGGGAGTCTTGAGGAGTCAAGCCAATTATGCTCTATTGACTCCATTACACATCAATATTTGTTATCATACGAGGTTGTTTGTATCGTTTCTTATAACAATGATATCTAATAAGTTTAATCAAATTAAATGGATCGATAATTATATGACCAAGCTGTGCTGAGCCATATCAGTTTTTTAATCGAGGAATGTTCATATTGGGCGCGTTTGGACAATAAATTAAGCTTGCTCTTGGACCATCATTTATCATCTTCTAATTTTTCTTCTGTCAAAGGAAATGATACATAAAAGGATCTATACAAAATAACAGAAATCACCACAACAAACGAAGACCATAAAATTGTAAAACTAAAATCCAGAAATCAAGGTACATCATGAGAGCATGGTCGGTATAAGTAAGCACACATTCATCCTTCAAAAAGAGATGTATAACTACATCTAAGCAAAATAATTGGTGGGTGATAATCGAATCACACATTATTATCATGTTAAACTAGTGACAAAAGCTAAGATGGTGTGAAGACTGTGACTAAGGAGGTAAATCTTTTAAGCAAGTAACTTGAGGACTTGATTAATCTTGGTAAGAAAACCAATGAAAAATAACAAATTAGATCTATAAAATATATTGAAATAAGTAGCTCGATATATATAAGTGCTTTAATTTGTTGATGAGAGTTGTAACATGCTATTTATGTTATGAGGTGGTGCAAATCATCAAATATCTAACTTATTAGTTCGTCAAAACAACTAGAGATCAATGCATTATATTTTCTTTAAAATTTGGCATGATTGGGTCATAAAATTAAAATGACTCTGGGACTATCAATCTTGATTGGTTTGCCCCTCGACTCTAAATTCGACATGCTTCTTATAAAAAGAAGAGCTAACAAAAATTACTCTTTTACTTAGGTAGTTAGCCAATACATATAAAATTCTGAGTGGGGAAATCTTCCATACTTAGCCCGACCTATTTAAGACCATACTCTTGATCTCTCACATATGCGATATGTCTTACGGACATGGAATTGGTCATACCCATTATGCCATAACTTAATGTATCACATCATATATCCACGGAAAGTAGCCTATAATTCTATGCTATAGCCAAAGAATTATTATGCGAACCCACATCCACAAAATACCCTACTTTTTTCACAGACCTAGTAAGACAAAACAAGAGCTTGGGTCGACAACCAAAGATGGATCCTATAAATATTTTGTCAACAGGGTAAAATAATTCACAATTGCATAGAAATGAAATATGTTAATTTGAGGTATAGAAGCAGTTACACGTAGAACTCAAGAATACCCTCCTCTTTAATTGAGATTTATGAAAAAATTATAACAATGTAGTTGAATTAATCATGCAAAAGGGAATCCAAGACTTGGGTATATCTTACACCCTTTGCATTCCATATCGTATAGACAATGTCTGGCTATTTACCAAAATGCCCACTTTTGGACAAGATGAAGTTGCCTCCTTTTTGGCACGTCCACATGACTGCCTGTATTTGGGACAATTGTACATCGTACGATTATACAAGGTCAGTCGCTCGTTCAACTTGATCTTCCCCTTCTCCTCTTTTCTCTTTGAAACTTTCTTTCATCACTTCGCTCTCCTTTTGAGATGGCTCACGAACATTGTCACCCTCCTTAACATCGTTCTCATTAGGAGAGGCGACAACGATCATGATGGATTTAGACTCACTGGGACTGCTCAACGGTACTAACCGATTCGTCTTCTTATCCTCCTTCCTTTTGCCCCATAGCACCGCATAGAGACTGAGCACTATGAGCCCCGACCCTAGAATGCTGCCATAAAAATAGATTGAGAATTTCAGATATGTTGTGTTAATTTATTTGAAGGGTTCGAATACTTTAAAAATGTGTATATCTATCGATTTATATACCTTCCCATATGCAATTTTTCGTCCAACACCATAGACCCTGCCAAGACCACGGTCACCAGCATCAAAGGATTGAAAATCGACACGAACACCGGTCCTCTCATCCGCACACACCAAGCGATCAGAGTATAGCACAACGCGGAAGCGACTATCCCCTACAACACCACAGGCGAGGATTAGTCGACGATAGGTAACCGGATAATTCGACGGTTCGATATTGAGCCCTAATGAATGTGCACGACATTGGTAAGTAAGGGGCTTGTAGTGGGTACCGAGTATGATACGGTGAGGAGCCTGATGTTCCATCCGAGCTTCCACTAGCTCCAATCCCTCTCTCGGCACAGTGCATAAACCGCCGCTTGGATCGAACCCATGAAGGTCATCAGGGCCGTGCTTGTGTATTGGTGCGGGAAACCTTCGCTCATCTTCGCCTGTCCAAAAGATCATTTTCCATTAGGACGACGACACGAAGCGAAGCAAAGGAAAGATCTCACGCAGTGAAACGAAGTAAGGTCAAAGGCGAAAACATGAAGAGACGTATTGGAAAGAAAAGGCGAAGACCCACCTGAATGATCAGCCACGAAGCGTAGCAGAAGCAGCTGGCCACGGCCAGAAGCGATCCCTGGAGGAGATCGCTCGAGCCCTCCTGGCCCCGCTGGGTCGCCGCCACGTGGCGCAGCAGGTTCACGTGCGTTGACCAGAGGTTGACTTCCGCACCCTTGTAGAACGTGAGCAGCATCGCCCCACCGATCCCCATTAATGTTCCCGCCGCCTTTGCCTTCCCTGCAACCGTCCTCAGCCTCACCTTCTCCAACCTAATCTCGATCGACCAACGCGAACATGAAAGAAAACAGCAACCCTCGTCAGAAGAACATCTCAGCTGAAGATCCACATGCTGAGGAAGTAGCATTAGAAAATCCTGTACATACCCAAGAAAAACGGCCAAGACGAAGGTCACGGCAGGGACGAGGTTGGCCATGGCAGAGGCGTAGGTCGCCGATGTCATGGATAAGCTTGCTAGGTACAAATTTTGCCCCATTGATCCCCTGCAGTTCATTCAATCAGAGTCAACAATAGAAGACCAGAAACTTCCCCATGCATGAACACCTGAGCCTTCCGTATTTATGCACTGGAAGTCTGTTTTTTAAAAGAAAAATCTAGTAAACGTTGTATATCTAGTCTGCTGCAGTATATGGAAACATGGCTTTTAGGCTGTTATCACAAGCGCTATCTTCATAGCACCACAAGCCACTAAGCATTTCCCAAATGTTATGGATCAAACAACACGAGGCACTTACCCAAATAACCCACAAAAGAAGGCTTGCACAAGCACTGTCCATGTTATCTTTGGCCTGCTCTTCCTGTTATATGTGAAGGAAGGATGTCGCGACCTCTTTTTTCTCGGCGCCCGCAATCGGGTACGAGCGCCTAAGGAGGCTAATGGCTCGGCTGAATTTATTAAGCCCGGACTCTCCCAAGTCCACCAATTCGCGACTTAATGATATGAGTTTTTAACCTGTAAATCAATTTTTAAAATGGAGTCGCCACTAATCGATTTGGGGTGGGTTGATTAGAAACCCAAGTGAAGTATCGGGAGAAATACTTACTCCTGCGCAACCAGAGAAATTAGGATCGGGGACTTGATTACATTAGTTAATCACTATTGCCCTTTCGGTACCTAATCTTGTTTAAACCCTGAGGTTTTTTGGATGTTCGAGGGATTTTCCATGCATTTTTGGGAGGAAAAACATTTTTTGAGTCATTTTCTAATTTTTTGGACACAAAAGGGATTTTTTTTGGGGTTTTTTGGTATTTTTTGGAAAAATACAAGTCTTTTTGGCTTTTTCATGAATTTTTGGCTTTTTTTTGGATTTTTGGCATTTTTTGGAAAATATGAAATATTTTTGATTTTTCGGAAAATAAAATATTTTTTTAATATTTTTTTAAATATTTTCGGAAAATAAATTGTTTTTGATTTTTCTCGATTTTTTTAGAAAATAAAACATTTTTCAACATTTTTTAAATATTTTTTTTTTTGATTTTCTGGAAATTAAAACATTTTTGATTTTTTTTGAAAATAAATTATTTATTTATTATTTATTAGAATACTATTTTATATTAAAATAATAAAACAAAATCGGCCCGGGTCGGATCCGCCGGTTGGGTCCGACCCGGGCCGGCGACCCAAACGCGGACGGGCCCGCAATGCGGGCCCGACTCGGATTTTTCAGCTTTTTTCTTTTTTTTTTTTTATAAATGAAGTGGCGTCGTGGCCGGGTGTTTAGGGACACCTGGCCCGATGCGACAACTCGGCCCGACAGCCCGCTCCGCGACCCAACTCCCCGCGAACCCTACCCGGATCCGACCCGAACACCCGACCCAACTCCCATCGCCCACAGACCGCGAACCCTACCCGATTTCCCGGGTCCAGATTCGCTTCACGACCCGGAAAATCGCAAACCCTAGGGTTTGCGAATTCGCGACGCCGAGGAGCTCCAGTGACGACGACGGCGAAGACGGCGGCGACGGCGGAGATGACTGGACTATGGCGACGGCGACGGGGACAGCGCGATACCTGCTTGGTGACGGCGCGACGAGGGCAAAGACGGCGACGGCGAGACCCATGCGAATTCCTTCCCTTCCCGCGTCTCTCTCTCTACTCTCCCCTCCGGCGAGGCTCAGATCTGAGGCCGCGAACCCTCGGCCCCCCTGAAGTCTCTCAGTGGGGTGTCCAAGGGCTGCGACTCGATCTGGCTCCGTCTCTCTCTCTCCGGGATCTCTGTGCTCAGCCTCCACCCACTCGGATCTCTCCCCCTCGTCTTCGGCCGCGAGTTCTCGGATCTCAGCCTGCTCGTCCTCGGCCCCCCGTTTGAAGTCTCTCAGTGGGAGGTTTCGAGGATCTATAGCCTTCGATCCTTCTCGGCGTCCGTGTCCCTCCGATGACGGAAATGGAGGCCTATTTATAGGCCGAGGGGCGGCCGGTCGATGGAGCTCGACCGGCAGCTGCCGTGGCCCTCGCCGGCCGAACCGGTGTCCCATCCGACGCCAGCTACCCCCCCTACTCCATGTGCCATCGCCGTCTGGTGCTAGCTGCTCCATGTGCGTCGCTGTTCATTTCGTTTGCTCCGGCGTTGCACCCCCCTGCGCGTGCGCTGCAACTGCACGAGGAAGAAGAAGAACCGACTGGGCCGGGCTGAGGCGAAAATGGGCCAAGGGCCCATGCGGAGGCTGCTTCTCTTCTTTTTTGTTTTTGCTATATATATATTTGGTTTATTATCCGAAAATGAAATAAAACAAAATAATAATAAAGTCTAATTTTTAGGCGTCAACAGTTGCCCCTCTTTGAAGGTGAGCTCGCAGAGGTTGCATTCAAAGACAAAATGATGCCTAAAATTTGGTCATATATGCGTAGCGGATTATATATATTTTTAGGACTTATTATCCTATGTAAAAAGAGCAATATAACATTTCATATTCTAAGGTAGATAAGAAGATACCTGTAGTTACTTACCGGGAGTGAGTGAGATAGGGTGTGAGTCCCGAGTTTGGCAAGTATCAAGGCGACATCTTACCTGGTGATATGAGGAGGTTGCTTTTCCAGGGCTCGAACCATTCTTCGGTCGCCTGTTAAAACAATCAATGATTTGTCTAGGACCCGAACCTTTCTTCGGTCGCCTTGACGGGAAATTACTCCTTCAGGACTCGAACCATCCTTCGGTCGCCTATTGGAGTAATCAGTGGTTTGTCTCGGACCCGAACCATTCTTCGGTCGCCGTGATGAGAAATTGCTTTTCCAGGACCCGAACCATTCTTCGGTCACCTGTTTAAAACAATCAATGGTTTGTCTAGGACCCGAACCTTTCTTCGGTCGCCTTGACGGGAGATTGCTCCTCCAAGACTCGAACCATTCTTCGGTCGCCTATTAGAGTAATCAGTTGTTTGTCTCGGACCCGAACCATTCTTCGGTCGCCGTGACGGGAAATTGCTTCTCCAGGACCCGAACCATTCTTCGGTCGCCTGTTAAAACAATCCATGGTTTGTCTAGGACTCGAACCTTTCTTCGGTCGCCTTGATGGGAGACTGCTCCTCTAGGACCCGAACCATTCTTCGATTGCCTATCGGAGTAATCAGTGGTTTGTCTCGGACCCGAACCATTCTTCGGTCGCCGTGACGGGAAATTGCTTCTCCAGGACCCGAACCATTCTTCGGTCGCCTGTTAAAACAATCCATGGTTTGTCTAGGACCCGAACCATTCTTCGGTCGCCTATCGGAGTAATCAGTGGTTTGTCTCAGACCCGAACCATTCTTCGCTCACTTGTTAAAAAAATCCATGGTTTGTCTAGGACCCGAACCATTCTTCGGTCGCCTATTGGAGTAATTAGTTGTTTGTCTAGGACCCGAATCTTTCTTCGGTCGCCTTGACGGGAGATGCACTGACCTTTCTTTGGGCATCTACTTGTTGGGAGATAGTACTTGGATGATCACAAGTACAAACTCTTGGAGGATACCTGGATGATCACAAGTATCGAAGGGGTACCTGGACGATCACAGGTACAATCTCTTTGGAGATACCTGGATGATCACAAGTATCGAAGGGGTACCTAGACGATTACAGGTATAAACTCTGAAGGAAGAATCAAGACATACCTGAGACATTCGTGTGGAAATATCGAGGATGGATCTTGCATATACGTGAAGGTCTCTCACCTCCTGGTAAAGGGGAATATCGAGGACGTACCTGGGATATTCGTGAAGGTCTCTCACCTTCTGGCAAATGGGAATATCGAGGGCGTACCTGAGATATACGTGAAGGTCTCTCACCTCCTGGTAATTGGGAATATCGAGGGCGTACCTGAGATATTCGTGAAGGTCTCTCACCTCCTGGTAATTGGGAATATGGAGGACATGCCTCGCATATTTATGAAGGTCTCTCACCTCTTGGTAATTGGGAATATGGAGGACATGCCTCGCATATTCATGAAGGTCTCTCACCTCCTGGTAAATGGGAATATCGAGGGCGTACCTGAGATATTCGTGAAGGTCTCTCGCCTCCTGGTAATTGGGAATATCGAGGGCGTACCTGAGATATTCGTGAAGGTCTCTCACCTCCTGGTAATTGGGAATATGGAGGACATGCCTTGCATATTCATGAAGGTCTCTCACCTCCTGGTAATTGGGAATATAGAGGACATGCCTCGCATATTCATGAAGGTCTCTCACCTCCTGGTAAAGGGGAATATCGAGGGCGTACCTGGGATATTCGTGAAGGTCTCTCACCTCCTGGTAAATGGGAATATCGAGGGCGTACCTGAGATATTCGTGAAGGTTTCTCACCTCCTGGTAATTGGGAATATGGAGGACATGCCTCGCATATTCATTAAGGTCTCTCACCTCCTGGTAATTGGGAATATGGAGGACGTGCCTCGCATATTCATGAAGGTCTCTCACCTCCTGGTAAAGGGGAATATCGAGGGTGTACCTGGGATATTCGTGAAGGTTTCTCACCTCCTGGTAAATGGGAATATCAAGGGCGTACCTGAGATACTCGTGAAGGTTTCTCACCTCCTGGTAATTGGGAATATGGAGGACATGCCTCGCATATTCATGAAGGTCTCTCACCTCCTGGTAATTGGGAATATGGAGGACATGCCTCACATATTCATGAAGGTCTCTCACCTCTTGGTAAAAGGGAATATCGAGGGCGTACCTTGGATATTCGTGAAGGTCTTTCACCTCCTGGTAAATGGGAATATCGAGGGCGTACCTGAGATATTCGTGAAAGTTTCTCACCTCCTGGTAATTGGGAATATGGAGGACATGCCTCGCATATTCATGAAGGTCTCTCACCTCCTGGTAAAGGGGAATATCGAGGGCGTACCTGGGATATTCGTGAAGGTCTCTCACCTCCTGGTATAGGGGAATATTGAGGGCATACCTGGGATATTCGTGAAGGTCTCTCACCTCCTGGTAATTGGGAATATCGAGGACGTACCTTGGATATTCGTGAAGGTCTCTCACCTCCTGGTAATTGGAATATCGAGGACGTACCTGGGATATTCGTGAAGGTCTCTCACCTTCTGGTAATACAAACTTGAATGTAGCACGAGGCTTACCTGGATGGCCGTAGGCACTTAAAAGGGGTGGAACACCTGGATAGCCACAGGTGTACAAAGTACTGGAATACTTGGATGAACACAAGTATTTAATGATACAACCTGGGACCATTCAGTTGGTCCAAGTGTAAGGAAGCATACCTGGGTAGGCGCTGGCACACAAAACAGTGGAATGCTTGAACAGCTACTAAATTTGGGGACAACTTGGGCAAGTTAAGTGTCATGAAAAGGATGTACCTGGACAACGGTGGGTACTTGACGATATGGGGATACCTAGACAACAGTAGGTATTCCAAGAGATACTTGGTCAGTCACAAGTATCAATATTCTGGGGACAACTTGAACAGGTCGAGTGTCAGGAAAATGGAGTATCCGAACGGTGACCGGTACTCAAAGATAATAGGGATACCTAAACAGCAGTAGGTATTTAACGATAAGGGGATACTTGGTCAGTTACATGTATCAATACTCCGATGACAACTCGGACAGGTCGAGTGTCGTTAAGAGGGAGTACCCGGTAAGTGGTGGGTACTCAAAGACAACGGGATACTGAGACAATTGCAAGCACCCAAACTCAAGGGACGACTTGAATAGGTCGAGTGTCAAGAAGAGAGTACCTAGACAGTGGTAGGTACCTTAAGACAAATGGGGATAGGGATATGCTTACCTAGCAAAATCTCTTATCTCTGAAAGTATGTCTGTTATTTACACATGATCGTATATGCTGTAAATTCATGAGCTCAAAATGAGATTCATGCATGATAATTTTGTCAATTTTGCATCATCTGATTTCCACCGGGGAAGATTTTGAAAGACAACCTTCATTTAGAATGTAGATGTCTTGAGCATGCCAGATGAGGGACTTTCAGTCTGAAAGGACTTTTCACTCACTCTCATGGAAAATGCTATCCTGACCATTGATGCAGGATTCATAAGGACCACACTTCTCACTGTCATCATGTCAGCAGGGGTCTGAGTATTCTCGCAAGTGGTACGATTTTACCAATGTGAGAGGTCTTTGTTGAAATTGTGATGAAGACTTGGTCAATAGCTTATCGAATGGGACCGTCGAGGTCAAGGCTCATGAACGAAGTGCCGCACGATCATCTCCAGGTTTGCAAGTCAAGAGTCCTGCGAAAAGAGATAGAATAGTCTTGCTCGTACTTCTTCGAGCGATGCTTATAGACATATGAAATCCTATGTTAATTGAAGTGCCCCTAGTTTGAAGAGACTTTTACAATGGGATGTAATGTAGGCTTGATTCATGTGCAAAAGGGTGAGAGCTGGTGATTGCCTTGGCATTTGTTACCAGTCTTTCTTCTCACTGTCAAATTGGAGGTTCTATGGACCACAATAGCAACATTTTCTTGGCTGTATTTTTTACTGGAGGGCATTGGCCTTGCTTTTACCAGGCACGCTGCTTTTTCATGCCCTTATTTTTTATTCCAGTTCTTTAAATATGGGCATTGACCTTGCTTTTACTAGGCACACTGCTTTTTTATGCCCCCGCTTTTTCATTCTTGTTGCTTGAGAGCTGATCTTGGCAAGCTTAATCGAAACACCGTTATTAGAGTCTTGAGTCTTCATCTTCAACTAGCGCTCAGGCTATAATAACTTCTGCTTTATCTTGATGTGAGGGTAAAATTTCAGACTCACTTGGGTTGTACAATGAATACAAGTGCGTAAAGAAAGAATTGCTCTTCATGACTCTAGGGCACTTAAATTAACGCGAGTGTTCATATGCAATAAAGACACTCGAAGATTGATGCAAGTGCAAGCAAGAAAATTTCTATCCCCTTTCTCGCCTTATGATGCTGACTTGTTTTCGACTTGCCCCAGTGTGGGGTGGTTCTTTGACAGGGATATGAGAGAAGCTTCACCAATGTATAGGGCTCGATGGGGGTGAGCGATGGAATGCCTCTCACTGTTTTGGTTATCGTACCATTCGCGAGAGAACTCTTTACCCTGTAGTCATGGAATCTTCTGCACTCATCTCACAAGTGTATAGATAGGGGACTGTGTATAGGATATGGCTTGCCTTTCATCGTTCTGACGCGCCTCATCCAGCATGCTCAATTAATCTTGTATTCTTCACTTAGCTGTCTATTATGATAATCCTCAGTGGAATCAGTGATTTAGACAGCCAAAATCATCATGCAGAATTCATCTGGAAATGACATGCCACATTTCGAATATGATGGAGTTTGAACTTTTCAAAACGAGTAAATGGTTTTGACTCAAAAAGACCCTATTGACAACTTTAGGACTTAACATGATGGTGTTTCCAAATATGTTAAATTTTGAACATCAAAATGGTTATTTGCAAATGGGCGTCGATAGTTATCCCTATTGATTAGGGATATGACACATGAAGGATCAGCCAAGGATTGGGAATTTGATCGGGCATCTCTGCTTTTGCCCCTGTAGAGGAGAATATGTACAAGTAGATCAATTAGTCTGGCCAAAATCAAATGTGAGTTGAGGCCTGAAGATTTTCTGTCATTTGTTTTGGCGATACTTGAGATGCCATTTTGCTTGGGAGAGTTTGTTATCTTTGTTTTTGACAGTCAGTTAATCCTACAACAAACAAGACATGCTTCTCATTGATTCGTTATCCTTGCTTTTGACAGTCAAGTGATCCTGCAACAAACAAGAGGGAATGTGTTAGTCATGAACTCTTTCAAGAGTCGAATAACTGGAAGCGATACAACTTTTACCCTTCATTGGTTTGCAGATGATTGGGTGAACCTAAAGTGAGAGGGGGACACGAAGTCCTATGTCCCTTGCTTCATTAGGTCAATTATTTTCTGAATTGGCTCCTGGATAACATGTTTTTTTACACGAAGCCAGGTGAATTTGATGTGGGTCATTCTCATGAACCTCACTTGGCCAATATTGACCAACAAGTTTGGTTTTTGATTCCCAATATTTCCTGTCAATAGGGAAAATACGTCAAAAGTGAATTCAAAGAAGGGGGAGTATTGGGAACGATACCAAATTACTCTTCTCCAAAGTTTGTATTTGCTGACTCCTGATGATGTTTGAATGTCGATGACAACCTTTTCGTCTTGGCATAGTTTGACATTTCTTTCGATTGGCCTTCCTCACTTGTGACCATGTATGCATGATTGCTGGTCGTTGATTCATCTTCAACGCCTTCCTTCTGTGGAATTTGAGATGGGCAATCAAAACCTCTAATTTTCTGATGGCAATTACTTCTTGCGAGAGCATGCGTCTGAATAGGAAGTCAGGTTTCTAGGTCCTCATTTTGAATACGGCCTAGAGACCGCTTCAACTGTTTGGATTTCTTCCCTGCTGACAGTAGCCAATTCAAAGAGAGAAGATCCCCTCCTTGTGCTTCTGGGCTTGTCGAAGCTGGAAGTCTTGTTGACGAAACCACAACATCTGGTTGCTCAGGCACATTGTGGGGAAATGATATTGCTCTGGCTTGTGAAGGAGTTGGGCAGGAGCAAGGTGGAGTGTACAGAGCTCTTGGGAACGGGTTGATTCCAACCGTATGCCTGTACCTATTACGTCCTATTTTTCGTTTCCTGTAAATAGAAGAGAAAGGACATCATTTCTAAAATTATATTCAAAGAATAAAACTTACATTCTTTGAAGTGGGATGATATTTTCTGTTTGCCCCATTGTCTTCTTGAAAGGGTATTTTTAAATTTGGCGAGCTCACATGATGTGCCAGTTTCAAATACTTTTTGTCACACTAAATCAAAGAGGATGATGTTCTGAAACATAAAGTGAGAAGGTTAGAAAGACAAACGTGCTTAAATTTATCATCTTATTTTGACAAAAGCTTTTGGGTGATGAAATATATTTTTTATTTTCAAAATACGTCTTTGGGGGAGAAAAAGCATGAGGAAGTCCAGCCCTCAGTATTCTCCTTGGATGATATATTTTTTTTTATGGTTGGATAGCATCACCGGGCTGGTTTGGAGTATCGCCTCATGTTCTTAAAACAAAATATTACAACTGTACAATAGAGTACTTGGAATGGAAAATACAACCGTAGCACACTAGATAAGATGAGAAACATGAAATTATAAAAACAAGTAAAACCCATGAAAACTCTTGTGTAAAGGAGTGCTTTGATAGTGCTGGTCTTGAAGCTAAGCGTCTTTGAATTCCTCGCCTTCAGTAGACTCGAAGTATTCGCATGCGATGACTACCTCGTTGAAGTTACGTAAGTGTAACCCATGCAGCCAATAGCGCTGCTTGCAGGATAAAACTTCTACGAACTGCTTCATTAACTCCTCTTCAGCCAGTTGAGGGTGGGTTTGCATCATGAAAGCCCTCCACCTCTCTGTGTATGCTCGGAAATCCTCCATTGCTCTTCTTCTGAAGTGAACCAAGTTCTCACAAGGCAGTTTAGTTTCGATCTGGCTTTGGCACTGATGCAAGAACGTGGAAGTCAACTCATTCCAGTCCTTTAGAAGATAAATGTTTGCTGTGATAAACCATTGCAATGCAGACCTCGTAAGAGTTTCTTGGAATGCCTGAGTTGTGAACGACATCGGGCCATAGTACCGACTCATTTCCGCATGGAGATACTGCAAGTGGGCCACGGGACAAGCTGTGCCGTCATACTTGTGAAGATTGGGTATCCACATTTCTATGGGGCTCATGATCTTATGAGGGCAAGACGGGCTTGATGTATCTTGGTTAGGCCACTGGTTTTCCCACTGCATATCTGTTGTAGTGGTGAATTTTTCTGTTTCAGGGAAGTTGGATTCTACCGAGATTACCCCATTGCTTTCTTCTTAGTCAAAATTTCCGAATGAGGATAAAGTATTGAAGCTATCCTCATGGTCAGAGGACAAGCTTAGTACTTCGTTAGGATCATAACGGATAAAGACGTATGCTTCCTCTTCTGACGGGCCTTCATCCCCGGATGAGAGTAGAAAACAGTTATATGATGAATCATCAGTTTCATTGTCAAAATAACGCTGGAAGTCCTTGGGATTGTATTCTAGGGTCGGGAAGTCTTCGGGGTTGTACTCTAGGGGATTGTAGCCTTCAAAGCTGTATTCTTGGGAATGCTTGAAGCCTTGGTGCGGTGGCTCATCAGCAGGTGCTGTATTGATTTGCTTAGGCTTTCTTTTCTTGGCTTCTGGTCTAGACCTTTTGAGTAAGGCCCTTCGTTTTGCCAGCTCGATTCTATCAAAGGAAGTGAGAGACATTGGAGTTTCACTATTTGATTCACTTCCCAAGTTGATAGGGGTTGGTATTCTTTGGACCCTAGCTCTTGGAGTAAGCTTGGGGAGTTGTCTTGTCGTGCCCCGGTCTTAAATAGGCTCTGTGTCTTGGATCTCGTACAAAGGCTCCTTGCCTTTCCTAGTGGGAAATTTTCCAGTAACAGGGTGTTGTTCAGCTGCCCATTTATCATGCAAGGCTTCATTGACATGCTCTTCTCCTATCTCAGTGACTAACGGTTCCTTGTGCTCCGCGATCATCGGCTCTTCGTAGGGCAGGGTGATGTCAAGATTATACTCTTGGTGAAAAACATGAATTAGTTCCCTCCAGGTTTTAAGGGGACTAATCTTCCTGACAATGTACTATCGCAAGGCAGGGCCAGTCAAGCTTGATTGGTACGATTGAATCATCCTTCGAACCAGGTAGGCCTGTAAGTAAGTCTCTGGACGGGGGGTATCAGCATACCTTTCGCATTCAGGTGCTTTGAGCTATTCGGGAATCTCAATGCCGGCATAATTGGACAGGTCCATGGGATTCTGTCCCTGCAGCTGGCTTAACTTTTTCATGATCTTTTCAAATTGTCTATGGTACTGGCTATTTTCTGGCAAATTTGCAGGTGTCATGACGGTGTTTGAGGCAACTATAGAGTTGGGCTCAGCTTGAGTGGATTTCATTTGTCTCGAGAGTTGTTGAAGGACAATGGACATCTGTCCTACGCCGTCTTCAATGTTAATGAGGCGGTTTTGTACATCATTCTAATCGGGCCCAATTGTATGAGGCCATTCGCGAGTGATTTGTGGCTGGCGATTCATAGTTACCTGTTTGTTGTGAAGACAATGAATGAGCATCAAAGTAAACAAAGATTGACCCATGGCAATGGTCTAACTGCTTTCTTATTTATCAAAAGAGGATTTTATAGACCGCAGACTTCTGACATCTAGAACTTGCAATTGAAAAGACAGAATGAAATACTAGACATTAAACAAAAGTCCCTAAACAATGGGACAAAACCTTCACAATATTAACACTAAGGGGCACATGATTGCTAATTTATATGCGACGGGGAGCCTTGTTCTTGTGAGGACGCCTGCTTCCTTGGGCTAGCTCTAAGGTGTGCATCTAGTCCATTCCCAAATCCCTCTCCATGAGCTCTGCCTGCTCGTGTTGGCTGCTCTCGCTGCTCAAGTGGGGGACTAATGGCTTCCATCTTTTCGGGATGCGATGGTTGTGGATGTAGGACATGGAGGCGTGGTGGGCTTTTTCTTCTCCCTCAAGCCCTTCAGGTACCACGATCCTTTTGCGATGGCACTTGTCCCAAGCTTCCTGAGCAGTAGAAACTTCGAATGCGTAGTCACTGCTTATGTTGAAAAGAACTGAAGAGATCTTCCTGATGAGAGGTGGTGGGATCTCCTGAAGGGCTCCATATTGTCGTGCCACTCGATAAGGGTGATAGAGAATGGCGCCGGTGAGGCCGAGCAACGGAATTAAGAGACAGCGCTTGTAAGCGAAGCGAGCTTTCTTTTCATGGAACCAACCAGCACACCATTGGAATGCCTCAGGAGCCGGGTCTCTTAGGAAGCTTACCCAATTTAAACAACTTTGATTGGGAATGTATGGTCCTAAAACCATAAATTTTTGTAATGGGTTTTCAAAAGCATTCGTTTAAGATGATCGCATGAAGTCTCGAAATTCGCTTAGGTGAGAAAAGAACCAGACTTGTAAAATTTCAAGAGATGCTCGCATGATTTTTTCCGAGTTGTCTTTAAAACGATAAAAAGACAAGAATGTTTTAGTTAAAATCATGTTGACATAATTTCCTCCTCTCAAGATTTGATCAACTATCCATGCCATCTCAGGACTTATGGCATTTCTTTGATGGGGGAAAACGATGAAACCGAAAAAAGCCAGGAGGAAAATCTCACTTTTTCGGGTCATAGGCTGGTTTTGAAAACATGCATTCACGAATTCTAAAGGGCATACATTATGGTTGTTTTCAAGAATTTGCCTCATGACATGGATTTCAGTTCCTAAAAGTCGCGCCAACCCGCGCCACGGGAGGGCGCCAGTTGATGGCTTGACGAGCTTTTTCTCAAGAGGCATTCCAGTGATGATGCTGTATTCCTCCAAGGTTGGGGTTAGCTCAAACCTACCGAATATAAAAGTAACCGTCTTCGGGCACCAGAAATGTGCCATGGCTTGTATGACTTCAGGACGAACAGTGATTTGAATCAACGATAGGAGATGACCGACTTTGTCCTTCACGCGCTCTTGGGCAAACTGATCTAATTGACCCCACCATCTGAAGAGTTCCGCCTTAGGAGTAGGAATGAACTGGATATCGTCTTTCCCCATCGCATATAAACTGGGACTTGAAAAGCTTATCATAAATTGCCATGGGCCAAATAAAAAGACTGAGTAACAGTAAAGAAATTACTTTTGCTTTTTAAAGAAAAATGGCAAGCACAAGGACATGCGCGTGAGACGTGTGGCTCGATTTCTAACTGAGAAGGGTTGTTGAGATTAAAAGGATATCCGCCTGTCACAGTCTCGCGTTAGCAGCATACCCTTCTAATCTCGGCTAAGAAATTCGGGGAAAAGAAAGGCAACCTCTACATCGCAGTCTCGCGTTCGAGGTCGTATCTTTCTTAACACCATCCTAGAAATCCTATGGCGGCCCAGGTCCGGCGGCCGGGTTGTGTGTGCCATGTGTAGTGCTAAAACATTTAAGGATGCACAGCAGTTTATAATTACAAAACAATCTATTTTAAGCAAAAATAAATTTCTAAGCTTTTGACCTACATGAAAAAAAACCTAAGTCAGTAAAGAATTTCAACAAGACAAAAAAAGGCCTAAGTCCTCAAAGTCCCCAGCGGAGTCGCCAAGCTGTCGCGACCTCTTTTTTCTCGACGCCCGCAATCGGGTACGAGCGCCTAAGGAGGCTAATGGCTTGGCTGAATTTATTAAGCCCGGATTCTCCTAAGTCCACCAATTCGTGACTTAATGATCTGAGTTTTTAACCTGTAAATCAATTTTTAAAATGGAGTCGCCACTAATCGATTTGGGGTGGGTTGATTAGAAACCCAAGTGAAGTACCGGGAGAAATACTCACTCCTGCGCAACCAGAGAAATTAGGATCGGGGACTTGATTACATTAGTTAATCACTAATACCCTTTCGGTATCTAATCTTGTTTAAACCCTGAGGTTTTTTGGATGTTCGAGGGATTTTCCATGCATTTTTGGGAGGAAAAACATTTTTTTGAGTCATTTTCTAATTTTTTGGACACAAAAGGGATTTTTTTTTAGGGTTTTTTGGTATTTTTTGGAAAAATACAAGTCTTTTTGGCTTTTTCATGAATTTTTGGCTTTTTTTTTGGATTTTTGGCATTTTTTTGGAAAATATGAAATATTTTTGATTTTTTTGATTTTTCGGAAAATAAAATATTTTTTAAATATTTTTTTAAATATTTTCGGAAAATAATTTTTTTTTGATATTTCTCGATTTTTTTAGAAAATAAAACATTTTTCAACATTTTTTAAATAATTTTTTTGATTTTCTGGAAATTAAAACATTTTTGATTTTTTTTTGAAAATAAATTATTTATTTATTATTTATTAGAATACTATTTTATATTAAAATAATAAAACAAAACCGGCCCGGGTCGGATCTGCGGGTTGGGTCCGACCCAGGCCGGCGACCCAAACGCGGACGGGCCCGCAACGCGGGCCCGACTAGGATTTTTCGGCTTTTTTCTTTTTTTTAAATGAAACGGCGTCGTGGCTGGGTGTTTAGGGACACCCGGCCCGACGCGACAACCCGGCCCGACAGCCCGCTGCGCGACCCGACTCCCCGCGAACCCTACTCGGATCCGACCCGAACACCCGACCCGACTCCCGCCGCCCACAGACCGCGAACCTTACGATTTCCCGGGTCCGGATCCGCTTCGCGACCCGGAAAATTGCAAACCCTAGGGTTTGCGAATTCGCGATGCCGAGGAGCTCCAGTGACGACGACGGCGAAGACGGCGGCGACGGCGAAGATGACTGGACTATGGCGACGGCGACGGGGACAGCGTGATACCTGCTCGGTGACGGCGCGATGAGGGCAAAGACGGCGACGGCGAGACCCACGCGAATTCCTTCCCCTCCTGCGTCTCTCTCTCTACTCTCCCCTCCGGCGAGGCTCAGATCTGAGGCTGCGAACCCTCGGCCCCCCTGAAGTCTCTCAGTGGGGTGTCCAAGGGCTGCGACTCGATCTGGCTCCGTCTCTCTCTCTCCGGGATCTTTGTGCTCAGCCTCCACCCACTCGGATCTCTCCCCCTCGTCTTCGGCTGCGAGTTCTCGGATCTCGGCCTGCTCGTCCTCGGCCCCTCGTCTGAAGTCTCCCAGTGGGAGGTTTTGAGGATCTGCAGCCTTCAATCCTTCTCGGCGTCCGCGTCCCTCCGACGACGGAAATGGAGGCCTATTTATAGGCCGAGGGGCGGCCGGTCGATGGAGCTCGACCGGCGGCTGCCGTGGCCCTCGCTGGCCGAACCGGCGTCCCATCCGACGCCAGCTACCCCCCTACTCCATGTGCCATCGTCGTCCGGTGCCAGCTGCTCCATGTGCGTCGCTGTTCATTTCGTTTGCTCCAGCGTCGCACCCCCCTGCGCGTGCGCTGCAACTGCACGAGGAAGAAGAAGAACCGACTGGGCCGGGCTGAGGCGAAAATGGGCCAAGGGCCCATGCGGAGGCTGCTTCTCTTCTTTTTTGTTTTTGCTATATATATATATATTTGGTTTATTATCCGAAAATCAAATAAAACAAAATAATAATAAAGTCTAATTTTTAGGCGTCAACAAAGGAAATCAGTATACGCATACGTATTTGAATAGATTGATATCGCAAAGGGAAAATGTATACTCCGTTTGACAAGAGAAGAGTGTGTGACCTTTCTAAGAATAAAGCCAGAGGGGCCAGCAGAGCCGTCGCGAACATGAACCGGTAGGCAATGACCACTGACAGGTTCATCCCGTCGCTTGCGGCAAGCTTGTACAGTATGTTGACACCGGCGAAAGCAACCTGGACGACCACCATCATCAGTGCGGCCTTCATTTCGTGCCTGGCCTCGAACAAGCGATCGCTCGAAACCCTCTCTCTCTCTCTCTCCCCCCTCGAGATATCGGTTCCTTGAACGAGTGTGAAGGTATTTTAGGTAAACGCGAAACTTGAAATAAGAAGGGATCTGCTGAATCTTTGTATTGAAAATGAGTAAGAGAGTGAAGAATGGATGATGCAGAAGAGAGAAGCGTCTGTGGGATATATATAATGCAACAGAGAAAGAGGCCACCAGGTGCTTTGCTTGGCTATGTACTCACGTCACAATGCATTAAAGGACCCTCGCACGTGCGATGCCCGGGCTGGCACGTGGCAGGAAGAAGAAGAAGAAGAAGAAGAGAGAGAGAGAGAGAGAGAGAGAGAGAGAGAGAGAGAGAGAGTCCATTTGGGTGTTGGCTTCTTCAGTGCGCAGCGGTCAAACAAATCGAAGAAAGTGGAACCGCTTTTTAGGGCAAAAGCATCGCGTGGCTTCACGGATGATCACAATCTCCACTAATTACATGTATAAGTTGATGCGAAGTATTACTTTACTTTACCGTTGTGTGCTTAGCTACCCATTCAGGCAGATCAAATTAATTGGATTCCTAAGTTTATTTTGTGCTTCGAGAGCATCTATTTGTCCGCGGAGATTGATTGGGTCAAAAAATTCGGATGCCCTATACCATTAAAAAAAAATACTACGCATTTAAGTCTTAAAATACAAGGAAGCTCACATGCTTTAGTAATTGAGGAGCAGTCGTGTGCACATGCCAAATTGGTGTGGCCTATTAGTGTTTACTATTGTGCAGGCTGATTTTATGGATTTAATTCGGTCATGAACCTTTCGATTGATCTAATATAATCCTAATCCTTCTAGTAATGCAATGAAGTTATAAAACCTTTCAATTGATCCATGTAGGATGGGCAACGATGACTAGACCACATTGTTAGCAATCTCAGGAAAGTTTTCAATGCAAATCACCAATCATGACACGTAGGATGGCTGACGATGAACGGACTGCAACATTAGCAATTTCAAGGGAAGAGAGATTTGGTTGGGAGGACTCAATTGCATTTTCACACAAAAGTTTAGGTATATTGTATTAACTAAAAGGTTCATGATTTAAATTGAAATTTATACAATGGATTTAGGGCTAGAATATCAAATTTTCTTATGTTCTCCTCCAATTAACTAGAAAAGATACTCACATAGTTAAGAAAAATGTGGAAAAGAAGAATATAGTATTTTTTTCGATATGTAGTAATGAGGAATACACAAGCTTATTTATAAGCAATATGAGATGGTTATCTAAGGTAAAAAAAATTAAACATAATATGAAATATAATTAACCAATGATATGCTATATTAAAGGGGATTTATGCATAATCCTGAGAAATGTTCAGGATCAACTAATATCCTAATATTGCTAACATCCCTTCAAATGCAAGATAAATTGAAACAAATCGAGTTTGAAAAATAATCCGAACAACATCACAAAAATCTTCAATTAAAATAAGCTCAACGAATCAAAGATGAGGTGGCGTGGCTATAGCAAGCAGAATAAGCCAGACATTGCTAAGCAAAGGATACCATGCAAAGACATGTCTTTGCGGTGTCAAAATATACCTCCATTGAAAATAAAAGCTCAACTTGGCTATGCATTAGAGACATCCTAACACAACCATCGTGGCACTTGCTTAGACAAGAATAATACACTTGGGTGAGCATTGTCGAGCTGCAGGGATGGATTTATTTGCTTGAGATGCATGGGTGTGCCATTGAGAATGATAAAGTAGAAAAAAAAAAGAATTGGGAAATTTCAAAGGTGCACCAGGTGCGTGGTGCACGGGGTGTGAAGTGCACTAGAATTGCCTCTTCAATACCAAGTTAAAAAGACATTCTCTATCAAACGACATATATGCATAATACTAAGAGCCACGAGGAATCAACTAAATATTGCTAACACTTACATATGGACGGGATGACGCCGGGGCAATCTTTTAGGTGCAGTTTTTCCTGGTGGATGCATGTAGACACGCCAAAAAGACACATGCTATATTTTCTTCCATCATCTATCTTCTTTTCATGGGGTGGCTGACTAAGTTTGGGTATGATACCACTGTTAGGAATCGCCGTTTTTTCTTCCATCATCTATGTTCTTTTCATGGTTTGGTTAAGTTTGTCTATGATAGCACTATTTGAGATTCGCCGCAAAATCATAGTAAAATAGTGTAAAAGCGAGGAAAAAATGGAGATGCAAGGCTTCTATCCCGGTTCATCTTTAAATTAAGGTTATTTCTAACAGAAGATTCTACAATAACTAATATCTCTTGCTCTTGATTACATCATTCAATTATAAGAAAAAAAGAATATACATACATACCTGCCAAGTTGCTATTCATGGCTCAGGTCAAAATTATCAATAAAATATGGGTTTGGACTATAAAAGTTCTCTAGCATCTTGGGGGCATTGTTCTCGCAACTCCCGAACCCTGCACGCTCATCGGGGAGTTGGGACCCTTGTGCCATTTTGTCGATGAAAAGTATAAATCACACCGCAACAAAGATTCTATCACGACATTCCTCTCGCATTTTATTTATAGAGTCGAGTCAGGGCTGTACAAGGATGACAAACAAGTGAAGAAATTATGAGGCACGTGAAAAAGAAATTAAAATAATAAATGGCGGCACGGGCGGGCACGCGGGTGGGAAAACGTCTGGCGTGACGTTATTGAACGGAGGGTTACCGTGGGATGGCGCTCCTCTCGTGCAATTCGGGCGTCGACGTTGGCTTCGACGTCCCTTCCTTTCGAGCACGTGCACCGGCGACTGTGCTTGTCCCAAAAAAGTTCGTGTCGGGTCGCGTTGCTTTCCACTGCCCCCCTTCTGACTATTTTTTTCACTCCACTAACGGAAGCCGCAGCCAATCTGGCCTTTCGGATTTGAGACCTAATTTGTCTTTTGTTTCGATCTTTACTAAGCACTCGATTCCACGAACCGTCTCGTATTGTCCTTAACGGACCGCTGAATTTGCACCATATTTTTAATATATATACACACATATTGATAAATTTGTCCAAAAAATCTTAAACCCATTTATTATGTATACAATTCGACATGCCAACTATTAAACAACTTATTAAAAACACAAGACAGCCAATTTCTTTTCTTAGGAACACATACAATATTCGTCACTACAAATTTATTATAACTTTTATCAATTTAATTTTTTTTAATTATGTTAATAGAGTCCTAAATTCTTTTTACGTTTCCTTAATTGAGTTTATTATGTCAATTTTAACTAGAAATTGCTGAAATGAATGTTCACAATTCCCCAGTAATTAACAAGCCCTCTCTCCAATTTGTCATATGCATTTGCATCCAAGACCCTGGCAATTCAATATCAGAAACCCATAAGCGTAATAATGCATCAGGCATCTATAAGCGTCCAGCTTAGAGGAATAAAAGAGATGACTAGATTACGCCCATCGCATGCTAAACGATTTCAAAAAGACAAGAATTAGGAGTCTGAATTGCTGCACTCCGTCAGGCGAATAAACAGGGCGGAAAAAGATGCTTCTCTAAAATACAGAAATCCAAAGGGTGCACGAACCCGAACCACAATCGGACCTCATCCACCAGCCCGAGCACCTTAATCCCTAGCGTCCCTACTTTGCACTCGTACTCGCAACTGCAATTTCTTTTTTGTTTTTGTTTTTGTTTTTTTATAGGAATTATAGAACAAATGATCCATGAATTTTTTATCCAATGTGTAATGTCGTTCCTAAAATTTCAATTTATGCAATGTAATATCTAAACTTTGGCTCAATGTGTAATATCGTTTTTAGACTTTTAGTTTGTTTTTACGTAGTTCATGAATTATTGATAAATGTTTAATATAATTCATGAATTATATAAAGATATCTAAAAGTCCAAAGGACCACATTAAGTATTGGACCAGAGTTTTTAAAGACTATATTGAAATAATTAAAAGTTCCCAAACAATATTACACATTCAATCATAATTCAGGAATCACATTAAATAAATTAGAACTTTATAAATGACATTGCAAATATATAAATTTAGTATTTTTCCAAGTTTTAATTACCTTAGATACATAGGTTTATTTGTTTTTACAATTTTGACATGATGCTACCTACCACATTACACCATAAAAGGCATGACTTAATTTCACATAAAATCGATGAATTTGGTCGAATATTTTAACTGTGGTTAAAAATGGATATTCTGGCACTTGTGCCTAATGTCCTTATCATTTGCACACTTACTAATTTTCAACATAGCATAAGAATCTCATAATCTATCCCCGTGTTGAATTTGATAGAGTGGGTACTTCTTAAAATCCATGTTAGCTATTTTGATAAAACATTCGATGATCGATTCATCTTCAAGTTTAATTGTGTTGTTGAAATCAATCAATTTAATATAAGTTACTATGTATAGGATAGGGTATTCGTTCCTGTAGGTATTGCGTGGTATATGAAATGCACATTGCTAGTGTACTTAATTCATGCTGATATGTGTATGGTTTATACACTTGAGGACTTTATTCAGAAAAACAGGTTATTATTACATCTCATGTTGTCAATTCTTCACTAATTGCATAGCATATAGTAGTTGAAGTGAATGGCGTCCTTGGTATCAAGAAATATTCTTTCCAAGCAAGAGAAAACATTACTGAAAAAAAAATGTATTTCCACTCATTTGAGAGAAAGAAAATTAGTACATATGAATCTAGAAAGACCATGGACAAAAGGATCAGTTGTGCATTCTTAATTGTGTATTTCCTTTAATCTTTTTTGCTAAAATATCGTTTCAACGCAAATAGTTATTAAGTGAAGAAAAAATAATTAAAATTATTACACGTAGAAATATTCATATTGTGCCGAAGGCACGAGCAGTTAACTAGTTCTCTGCAAGACCAGTCAACGACTCAGGGAGCCCAGCGATTTTATTTTTTATTTTTTATTTTGATAAATCATACTTTCGATTTCTATGTTTTTCAGAAAGTTCAATTTTGGTCCCCATGTTTTATTCGGTCATACTTCTAGTTTTTGTGATCCTTACTTCTACGAGCATTTAAATGCAATTTTACACGTTGATCCTTGCATTTTGGCAATGTTGAATTTTAGTCCGTGTACTTGTTTTTGTAAAAAAAATGAAAATTAGTCTCTATATCATTCTTCAAAAGATAACCTAATTAAAAAGTCAAATCAAGACAAACTATTAAAACGTGATACCTATTACTGAAGTTCATCAAATCAATTAACAAGTGATGGCGTCCTTATTTCGCGTTCATATCATATAAACATAAACTACTCATGTGCGAAAAAAAAAATTGCTCATGAACCTAGAGTTGTGAATGATTTGAAAAGTATTTCTAAAAAAAAATCGTTTATATTATTTATAAAAATGAATGAGTGAAATATATTTCCATCATTTACAAAATATTTTACTATAAATTACTATTGATGATAAAAAATATTTTTCACTAAAATGAATAGTATGAAAAATAATTTTTTTTAAAAGTAATCAATTTACTTTTTTTTAAATCTTACGAAAAAAAATATTAAATCATAATAGTTTCCAACATTAGGTCGTTGACTCGTTATGACAAAAAAATAAAATAAAAATGGGAAGCGCAATTTTCTGGAAACAACTCCGGGAAATGGACCAATTCGACCCAATAAATATATATGATATTTGTGTTTCCGCCATGTCAGGGTGGGGGGTTTCTGCACTCATCTAATTAATATTCGTGCAAACATTTTTTCCCGTGAGTAAGAGAAAATTCCGTGCATATTAATAGTGAATACGTAAAATATGGAAATTAAAAGAAATCCCCTAATTACGAAAAAGCAAAACTCCCGAAGTCAAACTCTCTGCAATGTCTCGTTTTCTTATAGTCTCAGTACATAATTCATTGATTGCAAGCATGCAATTCATTTCCAGTCGATCGGAAGATGAAAATCAAGGCTCCGATCAGCAGTGAGGATTGCCAATCAGTTATTCGTCAGCGATCGAACGGGGAGCGATCTCAGCCCACGTTTCCCTCCGCCGCCGAGAGGTCTGCGCATCGGAGAAAAAAAAAATATAATAAAGACTGAACCTTTCACATACAGACTTCCCCATAATGTCGGACGACCAAATTCAAGATTAGTCAAGCAAGAGTCAGCGGGCGCGATTGATCAAAGCCGGGGGTGTTCACGTTGATTATCTATCTTACCCAGTTCATCAAGAGATGCATCAAGTGCTAAATTACAGATACTATGATCGTCTTCTTGATAATCCAAGCATCTCGGATTCATTGCCATGTTGTGTCATCCTAACTAATGTGAGGGATCAGGTATGAACCCAACGCCGTCCGGAGCGCATGGATATTCCCACAAGCCCGATCAATATATTCGTAAAGAAATAACCAGAGGCCTGGTTTTTTGCAACATCAAGTACAATTTTTCTGATGGTGTGCAGGATAGTTCTTTCACTGCCATGCTTAGACTAGGGTGTCAATGAGTTAGGCCAAGCCAGGTTCTCATTGTGACATCCAGATTTTTAGGTTCTAAATTCGACTAGATAAATAGGGCCATTTTCGTGTGGTTGAAGCCGGGGATTATGAAATTGAGATGCATGATGGGTGCATGAGTGAGGAAAAATGTCAATTGAAGTATGGAGGCGTCAATTTAAATTATGGAGATTAAATGAGGATAAACGGAGTAAGAATGAGTAACCAATTGGTGCCTTATACTTGCAATTTCGTGTGTCCCTCCCCTCCCTAGCCAAATGGACCAAAAAGAGAAGTCATGGGATGTGTTTTGGTGGACTAGTGGTAGCCAAGGGATTATACATGGCCAAGACTTAGTCTGAGATATTTTGTGAAGAAAATATCAAGCCAAGAGGCCCCCACCTCTCCCTCATCTCTATCCCTTCTCTGCCTCACCCTCACACCACTGTCCATCTCCCTCCTCCCTTTCACGACTTCCTCCTCTCTGTTCTGGCCTCATTTTCATGTTTCATGGAAAAACCGGCAGCTCCTTCCTTTGAAAGCTGAAGCCCCTTGCAGCGCCACACGTCCTCGCCTCCACTTGTGTCGGTCAATGAAAGGAGCTGTCTTCACCGATTGTTGACTGCCCAGCTCTGCTTCGTCCGCCATCACGTTCCCTAGCACTAAGCCAGCATCGAAGGAGTCACGCCAGCACATCCAGCCAACTTCAGCTCTTCGTGGACTCTGTGCCGCGTGTCTTTCCGCTACCAGCGACCACCGAAATTTCGGTCGAGCACCCAGCAGCTTCATCGACGCCAAAAGATGCTCTCCTCTCCATAGCCACGTCCACTTCTTTTCTTCACGGCTGCCGAAGTCAAACGCCTCCAACTGCCGTGCATCTACTGCCCATCAACCCAACAAACGTTTGTGCCCCTTCTCCACCGAGTTTGTCGACCACCGAATCAGCCGAGTCAAGCCACGAAGCAGCATCCACGAGCTACCACGTCCTTGGTCAACTGCAGCTCCACCGAATACTACAGCCCCGTGATCTGTTTCCTCCCATCCCACGCTCGGTCATTTTTCACCAGCGAAGACCCAAGCTGGTCTCCTTCTACGGAAGCCGATTGCTGGTGTTGTTGACCGTGAAGCCACCTGTACAGCAGCCGTTTGTGCACCCATCTCCAAGCGTCTTCTTCTCCAGCAACTTTTCTTCAGCTCGCGGACTCATTGTCTCTCTTGCTCACGCCAACAGGCCAAGGAGCAGCCCACGGTTTGAGCCAGCAATTCCAGTAGCTTCACGGCCCAGCAAGCCCAAGAGAAAGAGCAGCCCATCTCCTTCAGCCCAAGAAGCTAGTGAAGCCCAGCGAAGCCTGCACATTAACCCATCTGAAGACAAGCCCAGAAACTTTCTTCAGCTGCAGCCCAGCCCAGTCCACGTGAATTAATTGGCCAAGCCCAATTTCCAGCAAGGCAATTGAAGTCCAGCCCATATCTCGAAGCCTAGTTCAGTTTTGTTTCAAGCCCATCTCAGCCCGAGTGTCGAGTCCAACATCATTTGTATTTTAGCGAGGCCCAGCAAGTTCAGCCCATCTTGGGCCCGTGAAGCAAGTCAGCCCAAGGCCAGCTTTTGTTGTGGGCTTGCGAGGCTTGTAGGCCCGGCTCAAGTGTCTATCGTCGCCGCCGAAATTTTGGAATTCGGCCGCCGTCGCGGTTTTCGATCTTCACTTTACCAAGTGAGTTTTACTCACTAAAGCTTTATTAGTTTGCTAATTATGCCTTAGGGTTGGTTAGATTTAATTACATGCACTTAGGTGGTTAGATTAGGTTAGAACAATTAAATTAGTGACTTGAGGATGCATGTTAGGTGGTTAGACCTAGCTATTAGCAAGTAGAAATGTTTGATTATTTATTGAATGTATCTCGGGATTTTTCCCGACCCGTTTCGGGCTCCAATCAGGCAATATGGGCCTAAATTGGATTTTTAATGTTTATTTATTTATTTTCGAAATTTATTTATTTAATTAATTATTTTTCCGGAAATTCAACCGGGATGGCCGGTGACCAGAATTTCGTGCTGATTGTTGTGGTGCAGTCCGTTCATTTATTTGAGCTCTACGTTGTGTGGAATTGAATTTATTGTGGAATTTTAGGAATTGTCCTAAATTGTTTGTTATTGAATATTTGATTGTTAATGGCCAAGCATGGGTATATAGCGCCAGTACGTTGATGGGCTATATAGTAGGGGGAATGGTGAGACCAATCAGGTACGATATTATTGGACATACGTGGTTCGGTGATTGGAAGTATCACTGGCGAAAACGGCGCCTTAAAGAATGCACGTAAATGACTTATAGACAAACGTGGTTTGGTGGTTATGGGAATATCACTGGTGAAAACGGCGCCTTAAAGAACGCACGATGTTGTCTATAGCCGATGTCACCTTGGCGAAAACGGCGCCCTTGAAAGGACACGTGGTTCGGTGATCAAGGTTATCACTGGTGAAAACGGCGCCTTAAAGAACGCACGGTGTCGGTGATCGGTATGTCATTGGCGAAAACGACGCCCGAGAAACATGTGATTTGGTAAATGAGTACACCACTGGGAATTCGTGGTATGAGTGGGAATGACCTAGAAAGGGTCTGGCTGACATGTAATCGACTTAGTCGATTGATCAATGCTTGATCGGATGTCGTGAATTATTTGAATATCTGTGTTTAACCTTGAATTGCAGGTTGGAACTGAGGCTAAGGTAAGTCCTCTGACTCGTGTTGTGCTTAGGCAACCGTATGGCGTATTAGTTTATTAATCGAGTCTTAGTGGATAGGACTCGCTGAGACGTGGTCTCATTGGTTATTGAATAACCATTTCAGGACCCTGAGGAGAAGCTAAGGAAGGGGAACCTGAAGGGTAGAAAGACTTTTGAAGAAGAAGAAGATCCAGAGAGAGATCTTGAATATAACCTGGATGTAGATTGAGATCCCATCCCTGTTGTGAACCCTGTCTTAGTATAGATAGGTGTGAGACAAGTATGTTGTGAATAGTATTGTAAATATACTATGAGTTGTGCTGTTAATGAAAGTGTGGTTGTGAATTTCAATATGAAAAATATGGCCTGCTTTCCTATCCCATTGTTTTATTGTCTGGGGATTTATAACTGCTTCCGCATGCGCTTAAATAAAAGAAAGGGTCGGCGATACATAGTTCTGGGATATCGCTTTATAAAATCGACCAAGTAGAAGGATGTGCGCGCGTCCGAGGATCGGGGCGTGACACTCATGATACCCGATCACCGACCCGAAACCTTAAAGGGGCACGCTTGACCCAACCCAAGACCCCAATATCATATAATCCAAGAGAATGGTTTGGGTCAGGTCGGGCTAGCGCTG
Organism: Eucalyptus camaldulensis; assembly: GCA_019915185.1. Classification (NCBI taxonomy): domain Eukaryota; kingdom Viridiplantae; phylum Streptophyta; class Magnoliopsida; order Myrtales; family Myrtaceae; genus Eucalyptus; species Eucalyptus camaldulensis. The sequence goes on from JAHSVA010000001.1 coordinate 12,512,186, forward strand.
ATTAGCTAAGCTCAAATCTCGAGTTTCGTCTTGCTAGTTGTTGATGAGCACATGCATAGGGAGAAGGGCAGAGAAAGGGAGATTAGGCTGTGCTCTGGGGTGTAAAAAACCTGCACCGGTCTGGCCCAATCCGACCCCAATCCAACAATATCAACATCTAAAAATCCCTACAGACTAACGCCCGGACCCTAAAATTTCACGCGGGCTTTTTCAACACCTCTATTTTAGAGGGCCACCGGAGACCACGAGGACTAAAACCAAACCAAATTCACACATTCGGGGCTAAAGAAAAGATATACCAAATCCACAGATCGGGACAAAATGACAACAAATCCACTCGTACGGGGCAAAACTGGAAACGGCAAAACATGCATAAAACGCCCGAGAGAGAGACCTGGTTCGCACTTGATCTGGCACTTGCGGTCGCACCACGCCATCAATGATGCAGCCCGCATTGAAGACCAGCTCTCTCGACCAAGAGGATCGGCCTGCATTCAAGCTCGATGAAACTGAGAAGCCATATCGACATCTTGAGTCCATCCCGGAAGCTGGAAAGACACCTTGGGAGCCATAAAGATGTTATGATTTTATTATTTCTCCTAGTTTCAATGTTCTGTCTTTATTTCTTTAACTATATAAGCCATCCAATTTCTTATAGAAGACAGGTGACTTTTGATTAATGAAAAAAACTTTGCTTTGAAGCAAGTCAACCTTGTTTTAATGCTCTGTATTTATTTCTCTGACGATATAAGCCATCCAATTTCTTGTAGAAAACGAATGACTTTTGATTAATGAAAAAAACTTTGCTTTGAAGCAAGTATCGTGAACCTTGTAGAGTTCATCCCTTTGAACCTAGAAAAGTTTTCACTCCGTTCTTGAAGAGTCAGAACTTTTGAAATCTGCATCCTTGAAGAGATGCAGTCATCAATCTATAAGAATCAGTGCCCCCTCAACTTCCTTGGAGGCCTAGAAGAGCTTTCTATCTTTTCCTATTCCATTCATTATTTCCAACCTAATTTTGACCATCTTATTTCAGAAAACCCAAAACATAGAAATTTTAGATCCAGAAGTCTTTGTTCATTTGGCTTTGGAATCAGGTCGATCATATGATTATTCTCCTAAGCTTGCGCAGTGCTGAAATTTCTGTTTGTCCTGTTTTCCGTGTGCAAGTCACTCTCTCGATCCTACTGTTTGAGAAAGCCTATCCTTGGCTTGTATCAATCAGCCTCGCTGCACAGTTCGCGAAAAAAGAAAAGATGCCATTTACCGCTAAAATCCTTCCAGAATCCTTCTCAGATCCAACCAACCGGTGAAGGGAAGCGAAAAGCTACTCACCGTTGGGCTGAACGCACGCGGTGGAGCAAGCATCGTTGCAATCCACGGCGGCGGACTCGATGGCGACGTCCATCCGCGAGAACACCGCGGTCAGGATCAGCACCGCCAGCAGCATCTCCTTCGTCTTCATCTTCATCGCCATCGTCCTCGTAGCTTTTCCTCGGTCTTTTTCAGTGGATGGAGAAGGGAGTGTCGAGAGGGTTGGGGGTGGACCTTCATAGAGGATCGATCCGCTGGAGTGACGATTTTGCCCGCGCCCCGTGCCGGAAACTACGGGACTGCCATGTTAGTGGATGTGAAGCGAAGCCACCGATGTTGAATCTGAATCCTCGAATGCACCGTTCGGATTGCGTGCGTCAGACACGTAGGCGGAGTCAAAGTTTGACCGTCCTTACTAGAGCCGAGCTCGAGCCGAGTCTGAGCTTCGGCTGCAATCGTCGGCTAACCGAGTCAAGCTCGATGAGAGTAAGCTCTATTGACTTCATCACACATCGATATTTATTATCGTGGGAGGCAGTTTCTATCGTTTCTTGTTACAATGATATCTTACGAGTTTGATCAAATTAAATGAATCAAGAATTACATGATCAAGTCATGCTGAGCCGTACCAGTTTTTTAATCGAGAGATGTTTGTATCGGGCGCGTTTGGATAATAGATTAAGCTTGCTTTTGGACCATCATTTATCACCTTATAATTTTTCCTTTGTCAAAGAAAATGATACATACAAGGCTCTATACAAAATATTAGAAATCACCACAACAAACCAAGCCCATAAAATTGTAAAATTAAAATCCAAAAATCAAGGTTCATCATGAGAGCATGATCGGTATAAGTAAGTACACGCTCATCCTTCAAAAAGAGATTTGTGACTATATCTAAGCAAAACGATTGGTGGTTAATAACCACATCACACATTATTATCATGTTAAACTGGTGACAAAAGCTAAGATGGTGTGACGATTGTGACTAAGGGGGTGAATCTTTTAAGCAATTAATTTAGTGGCTTGATTAATCTTGGTAAGAAAACTGATGAAAAGTAACAAATTAGATCTATAAAATATATTGAAATAGGTAGCTTGAAATATATATATATATAACATGCTTTAATTTGTTGATGAGAGTTGTAACATGCTATTTATGTTATGAGGTGGTGCAAATCGTTAATTATCTAACTTATTAGTTCGTCAAAACTACTAGAGATGAATGCATTATATTTTCTTTAAAACTTGGTTTGATTGGGTCATAAAATTTAAATGACTCCGGGACTATCACTCTTGATTGGTTTGCCCCTTCACTCTAAATTTGACATGCTTCTTATAAAAAAGAGAGCTAACTAAAGTTACTCTTTTACATAGTTAGGTAGTTAGCCAATACATATAAAATTCTGAGTGGGGAAATCTTCCATACTTAGCTGGACCTATTTAAGACCATACTCATGATCTTTGACATATGCAAGATGTTTTATGGACATAAAATTGGTCATACACATTATGCCATAAGGTAATGTATCACATCGTATATCCATGGAAAGTAGCTAATAATTCCATGCTATAGCCAAAGAATTATTAGGCAAACCCACATCCACAAAATACCTTACTGGTTTCACGTACCTAGTAAGACGGAAGAAGAGGCCGGGTGGCCAGCCAAAGATGGATCCTATAAATATTTTCTCAATAGGGTTAAATAATCCACAATTGCATAGAAATAAAAATATATTAATTTGAGATATAGAAGCAGTTACACGTAGAACTCGGGAATACCCTCTTTAATTGAGATTTATGAAAAAGACTATAACATTGTAGTTGAATTAATCATGCAAAAGGGAATTGCAAGACTTGGGTGTACCTTGCACCCTTTGCATTCTGTAACGTATAGATAATGGGTGCGTTTGGAAAGGCTTTTGGGGAAAATCTTTGAGGAAATGCAAAGGCTATTGAGTGAAAGGTGTTTTCCAAGAACAAGTAGTCGCCGACAAGGAGCAAGCGGTTCGACGAAGGGCAGGCGGTCCGATACAGGTCATCAGGGTTGTGGCGACCAAATTGGCGACCAAATGGGTCACGTAAAGGTCATGACCTCCGCAGAGGTCGCCTAAAGGTCATGGTTGACAACTAGATTTGCGTTGTGACCTCCGCGGAGGTCACCTGAAGGTCGCAGCCGATGACTCATAAATTGGCCCAAGGAGCTTTGGGTGTTCAAAGTGGCTTCTAAATGCCACTCCCAAACACACCCATATGTCTGGCTATTTACCAAAATGCCCACTTTTGGACAAGATGAAGTACCCCTTTTTTTGCACGTATACATGCCTGCCTGTTTTTGGGACAATTGTACATCGTACGATTATACAAGGTCATTTGCTCGTTCAACTTAATCTTCTCCTTCCCCTCTTTTCTCTTCGAGACTTTCTTTCATCACTTTGCTCTCCTTTTGCAATGGCTCTTGAACATCTTCACCTTCCCTAACATCATTCTCATCAGGAGAGGCAATGACGATCTCGATGGAATTAGATTCACTGGAACGGATCAATGGCACTAATCGATTCGCCTTCTTGTCCTCCTCCTTTTTGCCCCACAGCACCGCATAGAGGCTGAGTACTATGAGACCCGAACCTAGAATGCTGCCATAGAAATGGATTGAGAATTTTAGATATCTTGTGTCAAATTATTCGAAGAGTTCGAATACTTTAAAAATATGTGTATATCTATCAATATATATACCTTCCCATATGCAATTTTTCGTCCAACACCATAGACCCCGCCAAGGCCACGGTCACCAGCATCAAAGGATTGAAAACCGACACGAACACCGGTCCTCTCATCCGTACGCACCAAATGATTAGAGTATAGCATAAACCGGAAGCGACTATCCCCTACAACACCACAGGTGAGGATCAGTCGACCACTCGTAATCGGGTAATTCAACGATCTACATTGAGCCCTAATGAATTTGCACAACATTGGGAAGTAAGGGGTTTGTATTGGGTACCGAGTATGATACGGTGAGGAGCCTGACGTTCCATCCAAGCTTCCACTGGCTCCAATCTCCCTCTCGGCATAGTGTGTAAACCGCCTCTTGGATTGACCCCATGAAGGTCATCAACGCCGTGCTTGTGTATTGGTATGGGAAACCTTCAATCATCTTCGCCTGTCCAACAAATCATTTTGCATTACTATTTCTTGTTACAACAAATAGCAATTAGTAACATGTAAGGGCGCGTTTGATAACGATTTTATTCCCGGAAGTAGATACTGATCAGAAATGATTTTTTTTTTTTAAATTTATTATGGAGAACAGATTCTTAGCATTTTAAGCCGTTTGGTAATCTGTCCAAAATTTCTGATTCTGAAATAGAATTGTGTTTGGTACAATGTTTATCGATTATGTTCCAAATCAATTTCTTTTAATTTTTAAATAATTTTTTTTTTTTTTTTACTTTTTTTCCTTTTTCTCCTATTCTTCTTCTTCTTCTTGTGGCTGGTGACCTCATTGGAGTGTCGCCGGGGCTAGGCGAGGCTTGCTTGGCCATTGGTGGGGCTAGGCGTAGCGAGGCTTGCCCATCTCTGGCGAGGCGGGCCTTGCCGGGGTTGGGCGAGGCCTGCCTGGCCACCGACGAGCTTGCCGAACTAGCGAACAGCGATTGGCGACGGCGGACGGTGGTGGACGGCGGTTGCAAGATGGCAGAAGCGAAGAAGAAGAAGAGTTGATTTTGATTCTCAAATTTGTTTTCGGAACAAGAATCGACTTTTTTTTTCTTATTGTTGATTCTACTTCAAATCTGTTCCCGGGAACAAATTTGTTCTCAGGACCAAAAATTTTACTAAATGTGATTCTGTTCCAAAACTACTCTCGAGAACAAAAAATTAGAATTGGGTATTGTTTGGCACGTTACCAAACAACCCCTAACTGACCATATTTTCTCATTCTAAGAACGTTTTGATTAGTTGTCCCAAGTAGTTACTATCTATTATGTCACATTAGCCTCTTGCGAAGGGTAATCAAAAGTATCCATTTTACATCATCGGTGTAGGCAAAACGACCCTGTCCATTAGCATCGGGCAAGGCTAGGCTCTACTCATAAGATGGTAGGTGTGACTTTTATGGTTGCTTTGGGTGTGCGACGTTAGGATTCAAATTAACAAGCTGTGCATCCAAGTTGAGCGCACTTAAACCACTTGGTCACTCCGATCCCTTAGAGGCTCATTAGGTCTTGTGGGTTGAACTCTTTGGTATCTACATAAATCTCAGCCATCGAGAAGAATCTCATTTTTATAAATGTTTTTATAAAAGAACCTTGACTAGGCAAAGGTGAATCACGCTAGAAAGATCTCCACACAGTGAAACGAAGCAAGATCCAAAGGAACGTGGAGACGTATTGAGAAGAAAAGGCAAAGACGCACCTGGATGATCAACCACGCAGCGTAGCAGAAGCAGCTTGCCACGGCCAAGAGCGATCCCAGGAGAAGATCGCTCGAGCCCACCTGGCCCCGCGGGGTCCCCGCCACGTGGCGCAACAGGTTCACGTGCGTTGACCAGAGGTTGACTTCCGCGCCCTTGTAGAACGTGAGCAGCATTGCCCCACCGATCCCCATTAATGTTCCCGCCGCCTTTGCCTTTCCTGCAACTGTCCTCACCCTCACCTTCTCCAACCTAACCAACGTGAACATGAAAGAAAACCGCAACGCACGTCAGGAAAAACATCCCAGCTGAAGATCCCCTAGTTACCAAATCGTAAGCCAAGTACATGTCGAGGAACTTGCATGAGAAAATTCTGTACATACCCAAGAGAAACAGCCAAGACGAAGGTCACGGCTGGACGAGGTTGGCCATGGCCGAGGTGTAGGTCGCAGATGTCATCGATAAGCTTGCTAGGTACAAATTTTGCCCCATTGATCCCCTGTAGTTCATTCAATCAGAGTCAACAATAAATGTCCAGAAACTTCCCCATGCATGAACACCTGAGTCTTCCACATTTATGTACTTGGAAGTCTCTTTTAGAAGAAAAATCTTGTAAAGGTTGCATCTAGTCTGCTGCAGTAGATGGAAACATGGCTTTTATGCTGCTTACGAGTGCTATCTTTATAGCATCACAAGACACTAGGCATTTCGCAAAGGTTATGGATTCAACAACAACAGGCACTTACCCAAATAGCGCACAAAAGAAGGCTTGCACCAGCACTGTCCATGTTATCTTTGTCCTACTCTTCCTGTTATATGTGAAAGAAGGAAATCAGTATACGCATACGTATTCGAATAGATTGATATCACAAAGGAAAAAACTATACTCCGTTTGACAGGAGAAGTGTGTGTGACCTTTCTAAGAAGAAAGCCAGTGGGGCCAGCACAGCCGTCGCGAACATGAAGCGATAAGCGATGACCACTGACAGGTTCATCCCGTCGCCAGCAGCGAGCTTGTACAGTATGTTGACGCCAGCGAAAGCAACCTGGACGACCACCATCATCAGTGCGGCCTTCATTTCGTGCATGGCCTCGAACAAACGATACATCACCATCGCTCGAAACCCTCCCTCCCTCCCCCCGCCCCCCCCCCCCCCCTCCCCTCTTCTCTCTCTCTCTCTTCTTGAGATATCGGTTCCTTGAACGACTGTAAAAGTATCTTTGTTAAACACGAAAATTGAAATGAGACTGGATCTGCTGAATCTTTGTACTGGAAATGAGTAAGAAAGTGAAGAATGGATGTTGCAGAAGAGAAGAGTGTATGTGGTATATATATATATATATATATATATATATAATGCAACACAGAAAGAGGCCACCAGGTGCTTTGCTTGGCTAAGTAGTCACGTCACAATGCAGTAAAGGACCCTCGCACGTGCGAGCCCCGGGCTGGCACGTGCCGGGAAGAAGTGAGAGAGAGAGTCCATTTGGGTGTTAGCTTATTCAGTGCGCAGCGGTCAAACAAATCCAAGGAAGTGGAACCGCTTTTTAGGGCAAAGGCATCGCGTGGCTTCACGGATGATCACAATCTCCACTCAGTACATGTATAAGTTGATGCGGAGTATTACTTTACTTTACTATTGTGTGCTTAGCTGATCGAATTAATTGGATGCCTAAGTTTATTTTGCGCTTTGAGAGCATCTATTTGTTTGCGGAGATTAATTGGGTCAAAAAATTCGGATGCTCTATACCATTAAAACATATATACTACGCATTTAAGTCTTAGAATACAAGGAAGCTCATATGCTGTAGTAATTGAGGAGTAGTCGTGTGCACATGCCAAATTGGTTCGGACGATTAATGTTTATTATTGTACAAGCTGATTGTATGAATTTAATACAGTTATAAACCTTTTGATTGATATGTAATAATCCTAATCCTTCGAGTCAACTAATATATGTAGGATGGGTAACGATGATTAGACCGCATCATTAGCAATGTTAGGAAATTTTTCCATGTCAAATCACCAATCATGACACATAAAATAGCTAACGATGACCGGATTGCAACGTAGTAATTTTAGGAGAGGGAAGATTTGGTTAGGAGGACTTGATTGCATTTTCACACAAAAGTTTAGGTATATTGTATTAACTAAAAGGTTCATGACTTAAATTGAAATTTATACAAAGGATTTATAACTAAAATATCAATTTTTCTGATATTCTCCTCAAATTAATTAGAAAAAGACACTCATATAGTTAAGAACAATGCATAAAAGAAGAATATGGTATTTTTTTTTTTATATTTTTTTTATATTTCAATATGCAATAATGAGGAATACACTAGCTTTTTTATAGGCAATATGAGATGGTTATTTAGGGTAACAAAATAAACATAATATCAAATATAATTAATCAATGATATACTATATTAAAGGAGACATATACATAATCTTGAGAGATATGCAGAATCAACTAAATATCCTAATATTGCTAACATCTCCTCAAACGCAAGATGAGTTGAAACGAATTGAGTTTGAAAAATAATCCGAACAGCATCACAAAAATCTTCAATTAAAACAAACTCAATAGATTAGAGACGAGGTGGCGTGGCTATAGCAAGCATAATAAGCTAGGCATTGCCAAGCAAAGGATACCATGGAAAGACGTGTCTTTGTAGCGTCGAAAAACACCTCCATTGAATGTAAAAGCCCGACTTGACTACACATTAGATATGTCCTAACACAATCGCCATGGCGCTTGCTCATACGGGAATAATACACTTGGGTGATGTTGGGAATTACTGATCCCCGAAAATTGGATTCGACACCGAATCGAACCCCTAAATCAATGCGGAAGACGAAGCCCGGGAAAACACGCATCACCGATCGTAAAGCACACCACGGATTCGAGCGTACCTTGTTAGCCACAGATTAAACACCAATGCCGAAGAAGAGGAAGAAATTCTGGCCCCGTTCGATCTGATGATGACTTGAAGGAGAGAAAACAGTGCCTTGAACTTACTGTTCCTTTTGGAGGAAGAGAGAACGCGTGGGAGAAGACGTATGTTTTATTGTCAAACGTTGTTTTCTCTCTCTCTCTCTCCTCCCTTTTATACCTCTCCCCCTCCACGGGCCCTATTCCCGTGGGCCGGGCCCTTTGGGCCCAATTTGAGCGGATGGGCCAACTCAGGCCCATCTCATAAATCTATCATCTCCCACTCGCACATGGTGGTACAAAACCAACATGGGCGGACAGGCCCTACTTAGCCTCATTTGAGAAAAATCCATCATAGACTTTCTCTTAACATGGTGGGTCGAACATAATCCTCTTTACCTCTCTTCAACATTCATACCGGTGAATAATCCGTGCGACCAGCATACTTTGAGAGCTCGTTGCCATACATCTGTTAGGAATATATAGCAGCTCATAATGGGCATCACTTCCTGAGTAGATTTAGTATGCAGTACCTTAGATCGGTTGATCACATTTATATCTCCCTTGATCTCTTTTCAAACAATGATATATATATTGTATTCACAATTATGATTATCACAAAGACAGTCATAATTGGTTAACCGGTGAATACAAAACTATAATGTGATTCTCCAAAAATCGATCTTCCTCTTTCCTTCAAACTCTTAATTTCAGTCCAGCTTGCTTTTCTAGAAATGCCCCATTAGATCGAATCAAACTCATGACCATTGGCAACATCCTAAGATAGTAAACACTAAATAGAAATCTTGAGAATAAGTAAGAGTCATGAGGGGACTAAGAAATTGAGGAACTCTCTTCCTCAAGAGTCTCACACGACATAAAAAGTTGAGATCAAACTTTTGCCACTCTTATTGGTCGTCTCATGCATACGTAGTATGAAATACGTATTACGGTATTAACTCATTTTCCATGGAGCGTATGTCTATACCTTTCAATACCGTACAGATGATAGTTCAGACATACCCAATGTCTAACTTGAGTTCATGTATCTACTCATTCACTAAATTCATCAGAACTCACATCTGGCATCATAGACAGATAAAGTAAAATATGTGGGGTATTTTACTTTCGGACATAGTAAGTATTATGTCCTCATCTTAACACCTAGTTAAGGCGACATACGTGTTTTAAGCTTGAGCTCTCAATTATCACCTAGATAATAAGCTTAAAAACAGTCTCATCTCTATTTATCACACAGTAAATAGAGGCGATTACCCGTGTGAGTGGGCTAATCTCATCTGTCCGACATACTTCTTCTAACTTAAAGTAATGTACTGAGCATTAAGATGCATAAAGATCAAACAAAGATTCATAGGCATTAATGATGAAAACACAAATTCATCAAATGTGAACTCTTAGGGAAATTACAATATTCAGTACATCATCCTCTACGCAATCCTAGAGATTTCACATGGCCACAAAACACATCTCTAGGTATTGGCTTTGTCATAGGATCTGCTACCATTCCATGCGTAGTATGTACTCTAAGTTCACATCTTTTCGTGCAACCATATCCATGACAAAATTATACATGGTATCTATTTGTTTGGTCTTGCCATGATATTTGGATCTTTAGTGTATACTTTTGCTGCTTGATTATCATAGTTAACTAATAACAAATCTGCAGCACTTCCAATAACACCTAAATGATCCAATAATCTCTTAAGCCAAACATCTTCTTATACTGCTGCTGATAATGCCACGAACTCAATTCCATCGTGGACAAGGCTATACACTTTTGTTTCTTACTGCTCCAACATATGGTGCCATTATTCGGTAAGAAAACAAACCTAGAGGTAGATTTCCTTTCATTTAAATCTCCTCCCCAATCAACATCAGAATAGCCTTAGAGTCGCAGATCCTTTTCCATAATAACTCGGCGTATAATCAGCAGTCCCCTTTAGATACCTCAGTATTCTCTTAACGGCTTATTAATGTGCTTGACCTGGATTGGATTAGTATCTACTCACCATTCCAACTGCAAAACATATGTTAGGTCTTGTACACATCATAGCGTACAACAAGCTTCTAACAGCACTAGCATAAGGAACATGTTTCATTTGTTCCTTCTCTTGTGGAGTCCTTGGACACAGTCTATGGCTCAATCCTTCACCTTTTGCAATAGGAGCGTCAATGGGTTTACAATCCCATATCATTCAATTCAAAATTTGGAAGACAACCAACTTTTGACAGTATTGACTAGCTCCATATTGCTTCCGGCAATTAGTATATCATCAACATATAATGATATGATCACAAATTGATCCTTGGATCTTTTGATATATACACAATGATCCTCATCTATCATTGTAAAGTCATATGCCATTATGGCATTATGAAAACGTATATATCATTGTCTTGACGACTGCTTAAGGCCATATATCGACCCCCAAAGTCGACATACATTTTCTTCTTGGCCTTTCACTATGAAACCAACAGGTTGTTCCATATATATTTCATCCTCTAATTCTCCATTGAGGAAAGTAGTCTTTACATCCATTTGATGTAACTCAAGATCCATACTAAACACTATTGCCAGAACTAAGCGAATCAAGGCAAATCTTACTATAGGAGAAAAAATATCTTCATAATCAATTCATTCCTATTGATTATACCCCTTCGCCACAAGGCGAGCCTTATGCCTTTCTATCGAGCCATCAGCCTTTTGCTTTATTTTGAGAACCCAATTGTTCCCAATAGCTCTGCGTCCTTTTGGAAGTTCAACCAGTTCCCAAACATGGTTTGACTTCATTGACTCCATTTCCTCTTCCATTGCATTAATCCATTTCTCCTTACTAGGGCAATTTAGAGCCTCATTAATATTTCTTGGCTCATCCTCATCTTGCGGAGCAACCATAAAAGTTTCCCTTTCAATGTCAAAAACATTGACGGGGAATACTTTGGCGACTTGTTCACCGTATGGGAGATTGTACACTTAGCACATCATTCCCCATTATGCTCCCACTTGGATTAGGTAATGATGATGTCGTCACATCAGGTGGTTGCAATTGAGAATGAGTTGAATTCAATTCATCACATCTTATATTATTCCCACTTGGATGAACTCCATTAATATCATAATCTTAATCCAAGGTTTCAAATAGGAAGTAATCTTCCCCTATTTCGCCCTTCTTAGGAAATGCATCCACTAAGAATGTGACATCCTGTGATTCAAATTCAGTTATTCTCCCACTTTCCTGCTCACTTACGAACACATACCCTTTTGAGTGTTCGGAGTATCTCATTAAAATACTCTACTTTTATCTGGGACTCAATTTCCCAAACTTGTGAGAGGACATATGAGTATAGACAGCATAACCCCATGGCTTAAGTAAACTTAAGTCTGGTTTTCTACCTATCCATAACTCATATGGAGTGGAACTAACTGATTTGGAAGGCACCCGGTTAAGTATTTAGGCAGCAGTTAACAGCACATCACTCCAAAAAGTGATGGGTAAGTTAGCATGCGCCTTCATGGACCTAACCATTCCAGTAAGGTTCTGTTTCTTCTCTCTGCAACACCATTTTGTTGAGGAGTATACGGAATAGACAACTATCTTTCTATTCCTTTTTCATCACATAATTTTCTGAACTTATCAGATAAATATTCTCAACCTTGATCGGATCTAAATACCTTTATTTTCTTGTCTAATTGATTTTCTACCAGGTTCATAAACCTTCTAAAACAACTTATGCTTCAGATTTATGAGAAATCAAGTAGACACATCCAAATCAAGTAGAATCATCTATAAAAGTGATGAAACAAACAGCCCATTGCCTTCCTTTCACATTCATTGAACCACAATCGTCATAATGGATTAAATGCAGAGGAATGTTTTACCTTTTCCAAATGGTTTCCTTGTCATTTTCCCTACTAGGCAATGCTCCCATATGGACAAATCAACTTTTTCAATATTGCCCAATAAGCCATTTTTGGCTAGTCTTTTCATATTTGTTGGCCCATATGACCAAGTCTAGCATGCCATCATATTCACATCATTATCATATAAGATAGAAGACGTGAAACAAGGGAATAACATATTGACATCACCACAGTCAACATTTAATACAATGATACCATTTAGAAAGTGACCACAACCATAGTAGTTTGTACCTAAATACAAATCTACACCTTTATTATGGAAGTTCATTCTAAAACCAAGCTTAACCAACATCAAAACAGACATTTAAATTTCGACGAATCTCCGGAGCATATAGAACATCAAGATGCGTCCACCATGCATGTTCTATATTGGTTGGTGCCAATTCCTTTACATCAGCTCTAGAGTTGTTTCCGATATGGATCCACTCAGTTCCAGTTTGTACTCGTCGGAATTCCACAAAGGATCCTTTATCCTTCGCTAGATCGTCTGTTGCTCTTGAATCTATAGTCCACAAAGGATTGGATTCAGCCAATAATTCAGAACTTGACACATAATCAAAGTTCTCAAATGTACAAGAGGTGTATGCCTTCTTTGGCTCACGACAGTCGCGAGCATAGTGACCCTTCTTGTCACAGTTGTAACATTTCACTCTTGACATTTTCTTCAATTGAGGACGTTTTCCTCTCTTGTGTTGGTTAACTCTTGATCTCTTGCAATAAGGACTTGATCCTTTGCATTCCCACATATTGAACGAATCAATACGCTTGTGCTTAGAGCTCAAAACTCTTTATGAGCTAGAACCAGCATTGCAAATATCTATTCTCAGCTCACATGCCATTAAGCGGTCCTCTACCAGCTTAAGGTGGCGCATAACATTCTCAAGATCTTCCATAACATGGTCAAGAGCTTATAGTGCTTCTTGCTTTTCCAGCACATATTGAATCTTCATATTCAATATTTCACAATTGTAGCCGTTCATATCAGCAATCACGCTCTTAATTGCTGAAACCATCAGTCTGAACACATCAGACATACATGCACGAATAATTAATGCCTATCATTTATGCATCCCTATTTGCATAGACCCATCATATTAATAAATAATTTTAAGTAAGGCTTCAGAATCAAAAGGTCACTATGTTTCCAATCATCCTCCAAAAATCCTAACTTAAAATTATCATTAATATGATTGTCATATGCAAAATCAATTCTATGAAGTTACAAAAACTTCTATAACTACCCACAGCTAACTACCCACAGCAACCAGCAATAGCAGAAAGCAAATAAAAATCTTAACATCCAATAAAATAACAATGCTTTCACATGATACAACTAATATATCGGTTGCTACATTAACAACAATCAGGTAGTAATCATTACACTAAGCAATATATACAAAGAAAAAAATATTAACTTGGAAAGAGATATTTACATCCATAAAACATCTCATAATTAATCTAAGAAATAATTAGGGAATGTCCCTTCTAATCTATCAGCCAAAACATCTGAGAAAACTGAAGGTATATTTGCCAACCATGGAAAAACTTTTGGAGAGCTCTTATGTCGCCACCAAGGCGCATTCACTCTGCGCCACGTAGCGCACAATCTAAGGGTTGAAGTTTTGGCCAACTCAATCCTATAGTACTCTCTTATAAAAGCTTCCACCAGCCTCCTATAACCCGGGACCACGTTGACCTCCCATAGCCGATCTAACACTGCTTGCCATTCAGGTGGAAGAGTGTTCAACAAAGCCGGCACCTTCTCAAAATCCGGCATAAGATAACCATTATTGATGATTTCCTGTATCATCTGATTGACCTTGACCATATGTGATACTAAATCACCATCAAGCCACCGAAAATCAGCTAACTCTTTCATCAGCCTTTTCAGTTTAGCTCTTTCTTCGTCCGTTCTCGGGATTGCAGGTATCCTTGCATTACGCATCATAATTTCTGCAACAAATGCAGAACTAAAATGGATCACTTATAATCCATAATAAACAAAATGGAAAATACATAAATTTCCATGATTCATGCAACAAATGCAGAATAAAAATGGATTATTTACAACCCACACAGACATAATTGAAAAAGAAACAAATTCCTTTTTTTTTTTTTTTTTTTTTTTTTTTTCCGGGTCAACGGTCAAAGTCAACGGTCGGTCAACGGTCAAGTCAACGGTCAACGGTCGTCGGTCAACGGTCAACGGGTCGGGTCAACGGGCGCGCGGGTCGGACCGGTCGCGACGGTCGAACCGGTCGGACCGGACGGGCCGGTCGGACCGCTCGCACGGACCGAACGCACGTGCCTCGCGCGTGCGGGGGATGACGTCACGCAGACGTCATCCAGCACGTGCTGGGCGCGTGCTTCGTTCGCGAGTCGGGTCGGGTTGCCGCCGGGTCGGGTTCGCCGGCCGGTGACCGGCCGCCAACCGTCGTCGGCGCTGACGTCATCAATGACGTCATCCCCGACGGTTATCGACCGCTGGTGACGTCACGATGACGTCAGTGGGTGACGTCAGCACGCGTCGGTTTGCGGACCGGCGCGTGCCGCTTCGCCGGCCGCCGGCGCGCACGTGCCGGTTCGTCACCGGCGCGTGTGGCGCACGCGCTGGCGAAGCCAGCGCTTCCAGGCGCGTGGCGCCCACGCGCAGCGGCTTCTGGCCGCGCGTGTGGGCGCGTGCGGCGTCGTACGGAGGCGTACGACATGTCGCCGGCCTCGTCTTGACGTCGCCTTTCACCCAGTGCCTTCAGAATTTAATTTCGACTTACGAAAACTCAGAAAAATGGCCGAACAACGCTCGGGTGTCGGGATTTCTCGCCCGGTTCCGTACGGCCGAAGGGATTTCGCGAAAAATCAATCAAAAACATCAGAATTGATCGGGAAAGATGTGAAACATGGCTCTGATACCAATGTTGGGAATTACTGATTCCCGAAAACTGGATTCGACACCGAATCGAACCCCTAAATCAATGCGGAAGACGAAGCCCGGGAAAACACGCATCACCGATCGTAAAGCACACCACGGATTCGAGCGTACCTTGTTAGCCACAGATTAAACACCAATGCCGAAGAAGAGGAAGAAATTCTGGCCCCGTTCGATCTGATGATGACTTGAAGGAGAGAAAACAGTGCCTTGAACTTACTGTTCCTTTTGGAGGAAGAGAGAACGCGTGGGAGAAGACGTATGTTTTATTGTCAAACGTTGTTTTCTCTCTCTCTCTCTCCTCCCTTTTATACCTCTCCCCCTCCACGGGCCCTATTCCCGTGGGCCGGGCCCTTTGGGCCCAATTTGAGCGGATGGGCCAACTCAGGCCCATCTCATAAATCTATCAGGTGACATTGTTGAGCTGCGGGGATGGATTTATTTGCTTGTCACGTATTGGTGCATTGTTGAGAATGATAAAGTAGAAAAAAAATAGAATTAGGAAAATTTCTGAGGTGCAGAGAGTGCGAAGTACACTAGGATTGCCCTTTTGATATCAAGTTAAGAAGACATTCCCTATCAAAGGAGATTTATGCATAATCCTAGGAGGTATGCGGAATCAACTAAACGTTGCTGACATGTATAAAGAGGACTTAGATATGGACGTGATGATGCCGGGGTAATCATTTAGATTCCCGGTGGATGCATATAGACACCCCAAAAAGACGCATGCTATATTTTCTTCCATTTTTCTATCTTCTTTTCATGGGTGGCTCACTAAGTTTGTATATGATAGCACTGCTAGGATTCGCCATCTTTTCCTCCATCATCTATCTTCTTTCATAGGGTGGCTGCCTAGATTTGCCTATGATAGCACCATTTGCAATTCACCGCAAAATCATAAGAAAATAGAGAACAAAAGTGAGAAAAGAAATGAAGATACAAAGTTTTTATCCTGATTTACTCTTTAAATTAGGGCTATATCTAGCAGGTGATCCCACTATAATTAGTATCTTATGCTCTCAATTACACTTTTCAGTTACAAGAGAAAAATAATATATATACACACACCCAATTGCTTTTCATGGGTTCAAGTTAAAACTACTAATAAAATATAAGCTCAAACTTTAAAAACCTTCTAGCATCTTGAGGCCGCTGCCCTCTCAACTCTTGGACCTTGCATGCTCATTGGGGAGTAAGACCTTAGTGCCATTTTATTGATGGAGAGTATATATTACACTATAACAAGTATTCCATCACGACATTCCTCTCGCATTCTATTTATAAAGTCGAGTTGGGGCTTTACGACGATGACAAACAAGTGAAGAAATTACGAGGCACGTGAAAAAGAAATGAAAATAATAAATGGCGGCACCGGCGGGCACGCGGGTGGGAAAACGCCTGGCGTGACGTTATTGAACGGAGGGTTACCGTGGGATGGCGCTCCTCTCATGCATATCGGGCGTCGAGGTTGGCTTCCGACGTCCCTTCCTTTCGAGCACGCGCACCGGCGACTGTGCTTGTCCCAAAAAAGTTCATGTCGGGTCGCGTTGCTTTCCACTGCCCCCCTTTCGACTATTTTTCCACTCCACTAACAGAAGCTGCAGCCAATGTGGCCTTTCGGATTTGAGACCTAATTTGTCTTTTGCTTCGATCTTTGCCAAGCACTCGATTCCACGAACTCTGGCATTGTCCTTAATGGACCGGTGAATTCGGGCCGTATTTTTAATATATGACGATAAAATTATCCAAAAAATCCTTAATTTATTATATTAAATCAATTTAGTTCGAAATTTTTTAATTATGTCAATTGAATCTTAAATTATTTTTACACTTCACTAATTGAGTTTATCTAGTTAATTTTAATCGAAAATCGCATTCCCCAGGTAAGTAACAAGCCCTCTCCGGAATTTGTCATATGCATTTGCATCCAAGGCCCTAGCAATAAAATATCAAAAACCCATAAGCGTAGTGATGTAGCAGGCACCTATAACCGTCCAGCTTAGAGGAATAAAAGAGATGACTAAATTAAGCCCGTCCCATGCTAAACGATTATAAAAAAAAAAAAAAACAAGATAGAGGAGTCTGAATTGCTGCACTCCGTCAGGCCAATAAACAGGGCGGAAAAAGATGCTGCTCTAAAATATAGAAATCCAAAGGGTGCACGAACCTAAACCATGGTCAGACCTTATCCACCAGCTCGAGAACCTTAGAGCAATCCCTAGTGTCTAGAGTTGGCAAACTGGGTCATAAATTCATATTATGACCCATTTTTAGTTAAATTGGTCATATATGGATTAAGTGAAAATTAAATATGAGTCAGAAATGAATCAAGTGAAAGTTAAATATGGATTAGAAATGTGTCAAATGAAATTTAAATATAAGTAAAAAATGGGTTTGAAAAAGTAAAACGCAAAAAGAAATGGGTCTAAATGGGTTATTAGGAAACCCACTTTAAAGTTTAAATCCATGGCATTTTTTAACTTTATAAAAATATTTTTTATAAAAAATTGAAATTATAATTATTTTTCATATTTCAATTTTTTTTCTTTTCTTTTTCTTCCTTCCTTAGCCCTGCTCGACGCTGGCGAGCTCGATCTCACCTGTCGCCGGTCACCAGCCATCGTTGTGGCCGGCGGTCGGCCGAAGAAGAAGAAACAAGAAAAGAGAAAAAGAACAAATAATTATAAAAAATTAAAAATTATATTTTAAAAAATAAAATAATTTAAAATTATATTTAAAAAATTGAAAATTCAATTTTTTTAAAATATTTTAAAAAGAATTATAAAAATTTTCCATTAAAGTTGTATTTTATAAAAATTGTTAAAAAATTTGTGTTGCATAAAAATGTTTTAACAATATTTTTTTAATAAAAAATCATAAAAATGAGTTTTTTTAGGTTTCGTTAAATTTTTTTCATGTTACAATTTTTAGTTATTCAATGATATGTTCACTTCAAATAAAAGAAGTATGTGCATAGTCTAATTTTTATAAATATTTCAATTTATACGTTTTTTTAAACTTTTTTTTTATTTTATTTATTAGTTTTAATTTAATTTGAAAATTTAATCCAATTAGCATATAATAGAAGTGAGTTTTCTTAGAATATTAATGGGTTTTAGCAATACGGGTTGGGTCGAGTATGGGTCACTAAATTTACACTATAAAAATATGGATCAAAACGGATTAAATAAGTAAAATATGGGTTGATTCATTTTCGACCCAACCCGACCCATCCATTTTCCATTGTCCTTACTTTGCCCCGTCCCCGCACACTTCATGATCACCACCACAAACTCCACCACCAACACAGCGAATTCCCCATCCTCACTCACCTCCTTCACCACCGACAGCAACAGTCCACCTCTTGCCTTCCCCTTCCTGCCGCCGCTGCCGCCGAAATCGATTTCACGCAGACTCTCTAACAACCTAGAGCCCTCGCGCACGGCGTCCACCTATAGCCCACAGGACTCGAAGCAACCCACGTATCTCAACCTTTGGACGTTGATCGAGTAAGGCTTGCTGGCCAGTTGAGAGGAGAGCGAGCTGAGGCAGTCGAGGCACAGCCCGTAGGTCTGGAGGAGGCGAGATTGGTTGGGGTGGGGAGCGAGAGGAGCTTTGGGAGGAGGGAGAGGGAGCGGTTGAGGAACGAGAGGTGGTACTTCGCGAGGGACCGGATTGAGCTCTGCTGTTGCTACTGCTGGTGGCCGCCGGCGAGCGCGGCGGAGAGCTTCCTGGGCTTCACGGTGGCGAGGTCGGAGAAGGGGCGGAGGTGATAGGGGGGATGTGGAAATGAAGGAGACAACGGTGGGGGTCTTCTTTTCTTGAGGCGCGAACGGGGGCCGCCTTAAGCTGAAATCGATTTTGAAATGCGACGCGCAGGAAAGTCGGAATAGTGGTGTTTTTGGAGACCAACTAAAGGAGAGAGTAGACCTTGTGCTCCTATGCGCAAGTGCAAATTTCTCTCTGTTGGGAATAACGGATCCCCGAAAAGCGGATTCGACACTAAATCGAACCCCTAAATCAATGCAGAAGACGAAGCCCGGGAAAAACACGTATCACCGATCGTAAAGCACACCACGGATTCGAGCGTACCTTGTTAGCCACAGATTAGACACCGACGCCGATAAGAGGAAGAGATTTGGCCCTGTTCGATCCGATGACGCCTTGAAGGGAAGAAAAACGTGCCGTATGCTTTACTGTTTTTCTTTGGAGAGAGAGAGCGCGAGAGAGAGGAGAAGACGTACGTTAATTATCCAAGAGGTGTCTTCTCTCTCTCTCTCCTCCCTTTTATACCTTCCCCCATCCACGGGCCCTATTCCCATGGGCCGGGCTTTTTGGGCCCAACTTGGGTGGACGGGCCTTGAGCCCATTACATAGAAACCATCATCTCCCACTCGCACATGGTGGGCCGAACATGATTCTCTTTACCTCTCTTCAACATTCATACCGGTGAATAATTCGTGTGACCAGCATACTTTGAGAGCTCGTTGCTATACATTTGTTAGGAATATATAGCAGCTCATAATGGGCGTCACACTCCGAGTAGACTTAGTATGCAGTACCCTAGATCGATCGATCACATTTTATATCTCTTTTGATCTCTTTTAAACATGATATATATATATATATATATATTGTATTCACAATTATAATTATCATAAAGACAGTCATAATTGGTCGACCAGTAAATACAAAACTACAATGTGATTCCCCAAAATCGATCTTCCTCTTTCCTTTAAACTCTCAATTTCAGTTCAGCTTGCTTTTCTAGAAATGTCCCATTAGATCGAATTAACTCGTGACCATTTGCAACATCCTAAGATAGCAAACACTAAATAGAAACCTTGAGAATAAGTAAAAGTCATGAGGGCATTAATATTGAGGAACTCTTTTCCTCAAGAGCCTCACACTTTATAAAAGTTGAGATCAAGCTTTTTGCCACTCTTATTGGTCGGCTCATGCATACGTAGTATGAAATACGTATTACGGTATTAACTCATTTCCCATGGAGCGTATGTCTACACCTTTCAATACCGTACAGATGATAGTTCAGACATACCCAATGTCTAACTTGAGTTCACGTATCTACTCTTTTACAAAATTCATTAGAACTCACATTTGGCATCTTAGACAAATAAAGTAAAATATGTGGGGTATTTTACTTTCGGACATAGTAAGTATTATGTCCTTATTTTAACACTCAGTTAAGGCGACATATGTATTTTAAGCTTGAGCTCTCGATTATCACCTAGATAATAAGCTTAAAAACAGTCTCATCTCTATTTATCACACAGTAAATAAAGGCGATTACTCGTGTGAGTGGGCTAATCTTTTATCTGTCTGACATACTTCTTCAACTTAAAATAATGCACTGAGCATTAAGATGCATAAAGATCAAACAAAGATTCATAGACATTAATAATGAAACAACACTAGTTCATAAATGTGAACAATTCAGGGAAATTACAATCCAGTACATCAGACTCTACGCAATCCTAGAGATTTTACATGACCACAAAACACATCTCTAGGTATTGGCTTTGTCATAGGATCTGCTACCATTCTATGCGTAGATATGTACTGTAAGTTTACATTCTTTCGTGCAACCATATCCTTGACAAAGTTATACTTGGTATCTATATGTTTGGTCTTGCCATGATATTTTGGATCTTTGGTGTACGCTATAGCTGCTTGACTATCACAGTTAACCAATAACGGATTTGCAGCTTTCTCAATAACACTTAAATGATCCAAGAATCTCTTAAGCCAAACTCCTTCTTGTACTGCTGCTGATAATGCCACGAACTCAGCTTCCATCGTGGATAAGGCTATGCACGTTTGCTTCTTACTACTCCATGATATGGCGCAATTGCTCAGTAAGAAAGCAAATCCTGAGGTAGATTTTCTTTCATCTAAATCTCCTCCTCAATCAGCATCTGAATAGCCTTCAAGTCGCAGATAATTTCCTTGGTAATTCAACTTATAATCAGCAGTTCCCTTCAGATACCTCAGTATTCTCTTAACGGCCTTCCAATGTGCTGGACCTAGATTGGATTGGTATCTACTCACCATTCCAACTGCAAAACATATGTCGGGTCTTGTACACATCATAGCGTACATCAAGCTCCCAACATCACTTGCATAAGGAACATGTTTCATTTGTTCCTTCTCTTGCGGAGTCCTTAGACACAGTTTATGGCTCAATCCTTCATCTTTTGCAATATGAGTGTCTATGGGTTTACAATCTTGCATACGAAATCGTTCAAGAACCTTATTTATATAGATTTCTTGCGAAAGAGACAATGATCTCTTCGAACGATCTCTTGAAATCTTAACTCCAAGAATGTATGCAGCCTCACCCATGTCCTTCATCTCAAAGTTGGAAGACAACAAACTCTTGACAGTCTTAACAAACTCCATATTGCTTCCGGCAATTAGTATATCATCAACATATAATGATATGATCACAAATTGATCCTTGGATCTTTTGATATATACACAATGATCCTCATCAATCATTGTAAAATCATATGCCATTATGGCATTATGAAAACGTATATACCATTGTCTTGATGACTGCTTAAGACCATATATTGACCTCAAAAGTCGATGTACTTTTTCTTCTTGACATTTCACTATGAAACCAGCAGGTTGTTCCATATATATTTCTTTCTCTAATTCTCCATTGAGGAAAGCAGTCTTTACATCCATTTGATGTAACTCAAGATCCAGACTAGCCACTATTGCCAGAATAATGCGAATCGAGTTAAATCTCACTACAGGAGAAAACATATTTTCATAATCAATTCCTTTCTGTTGATTATACCCCTTCGCCACAAGGTGAGCCTTATGCCTTTCAATCGAGTCATCAGCCTTTCGCTTTATTTTAAGAACCCACTTGTTCCCAATAGCTCTGCGCCCTTTTGGAAGATTAACCAGTTCCTAGACTTGGTTTGATTTCATTGACTCCATTTCCTCTTCCATGGCATTAATCCATTTTTCCTTACTAGGGCAATTCAGAGCCTCATTAATATTTCTTGGCTCATCCTCATCTTGTGGAGCAACCATAAAAATTTCCATTTCAATGTCAAAACGTTGACGGGGAATACTTTGGTGACTTGTTCGCCGTATGGGAGATTGTACACTTTGCACATCATTCCCCATCATGCTCCCACTTGGATTAGGTAATGATGATGTCGTCTCATCATGTGGTTGCAATTGAGAATGAGTTAAATTCAATTCACCATTTATCATATTACTCCCACTTGGACGAACTCCACTAACATCATTATCCTGATCCAAGGTCTCAAATAGGGAACAATCTTCCCCTATTTCGTCCTTCTTAGGAAATTCATCCTCTAGGAATGTGACATCTCGTGATTCAAACTCAGTTATACTCCCACTTTCCTGCTCACCTATGAACATATATCCTTTCGAGTGTTCTGAGTACCTTATGAAAATACTCTTCTTTCCTCTGGGACCCAATTTCCCAAATTTGTGAGAGGACTCATGTGTATAGGCGGCACAACCCCATGGCTTAAGAAAACTTAAGTCCGGTTTTCTACCTGTCCATAACTCATATGGAGTGGAAGTAACTGATTTGGAAGGCACATGGTTAAGTATATAGGTAGCAGTTAACAACGCATCACTCCAAAAGGTAATAGATAAGTTAGCATGCGCCATCATGGACCTAACCATTTCCAATAGGGTTCTATATCTTCTCTCCGCAACACCATTTTGTTGAGGAGTATATGGAATAGACAACTATCTTTCTATTCCTTTTTCATCACATAATTTTCTGAACTCATCAGATAAATATTCTCGACCTCGATCGGAACTCAATGCTTTTATTTTCTTGTCTAATTGATTCTCTACCAAGTTCATAAACCTTTTAAAACAACTTATTGCTTCAGATTTATGAGAAATCAAATGGACATATCTGAATCGAGTATAATCATCAATAAAAGTAATGAAATAAACAGTCCCATGCTTTCCTTTCACATTCATTGGACCACAGACATCAAAATGGATTAAATGCAGGGGAAATTCAGCTCTTTTTCATTTTCAAAATGGTTTCCTTGTCGTTTTCCCTTCTAGGCAATGCTTACATATGTACAAATCGACTTTTTCAATATTGCCCAACAAGCCCTCTTTGGCTAGTCTATTCATACGCTGTTGGCCAATGTGACCAAGTCTAGTATGCCACACATTCACATCATTATCATATTTATTAGGAGACGTGAGAAGGGAATAACAAACATTAGCATTAACATAATAAATATCTAATACAATAAAACCATCTAGAAAATAACCACAACTATAGTAATTTGTATCAAAAAAACAAATTAACACCTCTACTATAGAAGTTCATATTAAAACCTAATTTAACCAACACTAATACAGATACTAAATTTCGACGAATCTCCGGAGCATACAACACATCATGAAGGAACAAAGTGCGTCCACCACGCATATTCAGTTGGCATGTGCCAATTCCTTTCACTTTGGCTTTGGAGTTGTTTCCCATATAGATCCACTTAGTTCCAGTTGGTACTCGTCGGAGTTCCACGAAGGATCCTCTATCCTTCGCTACATGGTCCGTCGCTTCTAAATCCACAGTCCACAAAGGATTAGACTCAGTTAAGAATACAGAACTTGACACATAAGCGAAGTTTTGAAAAGTACAAGGGGTGCATACCTTCTTTGGTTCACAACAGTCGTGAGCATAGTGACCCTTCTTGTCACAGTTGTAGCATTTCACCATTGCAAGCTTCTTCATGCGAGGACGCTTTCCTCTTTCATGTTGGTTAAACTTGGGTTTCTTCCCTGAAGGACCTTCTTCCTTACCTTTCCCTTTATCAAACCAGTTAGGGTGCTTGCGCTTGGAGCTCGAAGCTCCATTTGAGCTAGAACTAGCATGATAGAGTTTAGCATTCGGCTTAGCCGCCAAGAGGCGGTCCTCTTCCAGCTCAAGATGACGCATTGCATCCTTGAAGGTTTTGATATTTTCATTATGAGTCAGGTGCACCTTCATATACTCTCAACTCTGAGGCAATGAACGAATCACTGCTTGCACCTGCTGCTCATCTGTGAGGACATGGCCAGCATCTTTCAGCTCATTTATCATGTTTGACATCTTTCTAAGATGTTGCTTTATGGTCTGACCATGAGGTTTCTTATAGGAGTTAAACCTAATAGTGAGCTGTCTCAGTTTGGTCACCGAAGTATGACCAAATCTAGCTGCCAATGCCTCTCACATTTCCTTGGCATTGTCAAAACGCCTAAACTCTCGCATGACGTCATTTTCCATGCTGCTCAGCAACGTGATGTGAGCAAGAGAGTTCTTTCGTTTCTATGCAGCAAAAGCTTCCTTATCTCTTTTGTGCTGTGCATTATT
Source organism: Eucalyptus camaldulensis (assembly GCA_019915185.1). NCBI lineage: Eukaryota > Viridiplantae > Streptophyta > Magnoliopsida > Myrtales > Myrtaceae > Eucalyptus > Eucalyptus camaldulensis. The sequence continues at coordinate 12,537,119 of JAHSVA010000001.1, forward strand.
TCCTTCTTCAGGTTCTACAATGGTCAGGTTAAGAGCCTCAAGTGCCTCTTGCTCTTCCAGCACATATTGGATTTTCATATGCCATATCTCATAGTTGTCACCATTGAGCTTTTCACCTTTATTCAGCTCAGCAACTATGCTCTTCGTGGCTGAAGCCATTGATCTAAACACATCAGACATATATGCACGAATTATTAATGCCTATCATTTATGCATCCCTATTTGCATAGACCCATCATATTAATGAATAATTTCAAGTAAGGCTTCAGAATCAAAAGGTCACTATGTTTCCGATCATCCTCCAAAAAATCCTAACTTAAAACTATCATTAATATGATTGTCTTATGCAAAATCAATTTTATGAAGTTACAAAAAAACTTCTAAAACTACCCACAGCTAATTACCTACAGCAACCAGCAATAACAGAAAGCAACATATAATAGACATCCAATAAAATAATAATGCTTTCAATTAACACAATTAGGTAGTAAACAATACATAAGATGTCCACAAAGCACACTTAACTAAGATAATAGCCAATACATCTAACACCAAGCCAGCACACGAACTGGGAAAGATCATCTTTTGTTCAATTTCTTGATCTTTTCCCTTGTAACAATGCAGTAATATTCATTTACAAAATCCATCACAATTTTCTTATATGAAGCAACTCCGTTGACATCCCATATGCGATTTAACACATCTTGCCATTTAGGTGGAAGAGTGTTTATGGAAAATCGCACAATCTCTGACTGTGGCATAAGACGACCATTCCATATGACCTGTTGAATCTTCCCATTGACCTCAAGGACATGATCAATTAAGTCTCCACTCTCCCATCGATGATCAGTTAGCTCAGCTATCAACTTAGATAGCCTATTCTTTTGTTCATTGGTAACTGCGCGAATAGGTGTGCGCAATCTCAAAGGAGGCATTGTTCTTACAACAAATGTAGAACAAATAAGGGATCGCATTATAATCCACATAGACTTAATTGAAAAAGAAACACATTCTTTTCCTTTTTTTTTTGGTCAACGGTCAATGGTCGTCAATGGTCAACGGTGGTCAACGGTCAACGGTCATCGGTCGTCGGACTGGTTGGACCGGTTCGGGCGAACCGAAGGCACGTGCCGCACGCGTGCGTGGGATGACGTCACGCAGACGTCATCCGGCACGTGCCGCGCGCGTGCCAGCGTCTGCGGTTCGGGTCGGGTCGGGTCGCCGGCCAGTGACCGCTCGACGAACCGTCGTCGTGCTGACATCATCGATGACATCACCCTAGCGGTTCGTCATGTTGATGTCAGCATGCGTCGGTCCACGGACCGGCGCGTGCCGGTTCGCCAGCCGGTGGCGAGCATGTGCCGGTTCGCCGACCGGCGCGTGTGGTGCACGCGTTGGGTGAGCCAGCGCTTCTGGACGCGTCGCGCCCACGCGCAGCGGCTTCTGGGCGCGTCGCGCCTACGCGCAACGGCTTCTGGCCATGCGTGTGGGCGCGTGCAGCGTCTCCCGGCGGCGCTCGACGTATCGCTAGACTCGTCTCGACGTCGCCTTTCTTCCTATGCCATTAGTATTCAATTTCGACTTACGAAAACTCGGAAAAATGGCCGAACAGCGCTCGGGTGTCGGGATTTCTCGCCCTGATCCGTACGGCCGAATTGCTTTTGCGAAAAATCAATCAAAAAACATCAAACAAGTCGGAAAAAACATGAACTAGGGCTCTGATACCAATGTTGGGAATAACGGATCCCCGAAAAGCAGATTCGACACTAAATCGAACCCTTAAATCAATGCGGAAGACGAAGCCCGGGAAAAACACGTATCACCAATCGTAAAGCACACCACGGATTCGAGCGTACCTTGTTAGCCACAGATTAGACACTGACGCCGATAAGAGGAAGAGATTTGGCCCTGTTCGATCTGATGACGCCTTGAAGGGAAGAAAAACGTGCCGTATGCTTTACTATTTTTCTTTGGAGAGAGAGCGCGCGGGAGAGGAGAAGACGTACGTTAATTATCCAAAAGGTGTCTTCTCTCTCTCTCTCTCCTCCCTTTTATACCTTCCCCCATCCACGGGCCCTATTCCCGTGGGCTGGGCTTTTTGGGCCCAACTTGGGCGGACGGGCCTTGAGCCTATTACATATAAACCATCACTCTCTAATTAGATTTAGGGGATAATAGCATGAATGATCTACATACTTTTGGTTAAATGTGCAATGTCGTCTATAAAAATTTTGATTTGTGCAATGTGGTCTGTGAATTATAGCTCAACATGTGACTTCGTTTCTAGACTTTTAATTTGTTTCCATATAAGTCACGAAGTATTGGTAAATGTTCAATGTAGTTCATAAATTATATAAAAATATTTAAAAGTCTGGGAGACCTTATTAAGTATTCGGTCAGAGTTTTTAGAGACTATATTGAAATAATTAAAAGTTATTGTATATTTGACCAACATTTGGAAACCGCGTTAAATAAATTATAAAATTCATGAATGACATTGCAAATATATAAGTTTAGTATTTTCCCTAGTTTTATTTACCTGAAATATATAGGTTTATTTGTTTCTACAATTTTGATAAGTCTTGACATGATGTTACCTACCACATTGCACCACAAAAGGCACAACCTAATTTCGCAAAAAAATGGACAAATTTGGTCGAACATTTTAATTATAGTTAAAAATGGATATTCTGGTACTTATACTACTCAAAGTTCTTATCATTAGCACATTTACTGATTTTCAACGCGAGAATCACATATTCTATCTCTATATTGAATTTTATAAAGCAGGTACATTGTAAAATCCATGTTTGCTATCATCTTTGAGTTTAATTGCATCTTTGAAATCGATCGATTTAATGTAAGTAACTAAGTATAGGATAAAGTATTCGTTCCTGTAGGTATCGTGTGGTATATGAACTGAACATCGGTATTGCACTCAAATGTATGCTGTTATAAGGATGGTTTAAACACTCTTGAGGACTTTTTTTTTCCTTCTTAACAATAGGTTATAAGTACACCTGTTATATGTCAATTCTTCACTAATTGCATAGCATATTCTGTTAAATTGAACGGCGTCCTTGGTATCGAAAGAAAGAAAATTATTAAATATGAATACTAGAAGGATTATCGACAAAAGGATCAATTGTGCATTCTTAATTGCATGTTTTCCTTTCATTTTTTTTTTTGTGGCTAAAATGTCATTTTCAATGCAAAAAATTACTAAGTGAATAGAAAGCAATAAAAGTAATTACATACCCAGTCACACGTGTGTGGTGGCTAGCACGTGTCGCCCCCAGTGGTTTTCCTCCGGCTGCCGGCCGTGCGGGGTTCCCTGGGTCACCAAAAAAAATAAATAATAATTACACGTGCACATATTCAGATTGTGCTGAAGGCACGAGCAATTAACTGGTTTTCTTCAAGACGAATCAACGACTCAGGGAACCATGCGATTTTACGTTTTTTTTTTCCCTCTTATTTTGATAAATCATATTTTGATCCCTATGTTTTTAATAGAGTTCAGTTTTGGTCCGCATATTTTATTTTGTCATAATTCTAGCTTTTGCGATTCTTACCTGTACAACCCTTTAAGTGCAAATTTACACTTTGATCCTTGCATTGGTAATGTTGAATTTTCGCGTTTTCATAAGAAAAAGAAGATTAGCCTCTTTATTATGCTTTAAAAGATGGCCTAATGAAAATATCAAATCAAGAAAAACTATAGAAGATGTGATACATTTATTTAACTTCCTCGAGTCAATTTGACAAAATTAGTTTAAGTACATGCTATAATGAGTAATGGCGTCCTTATTTCACGTTCATATCCATATAAACATATTTAGAGCTACTCTTGTGAAAAAAAAAAAAAAATCAGGTGGGGATAATTCTCGAGCTCTATTTTTACGAGAAAAATAATTAATTTGGAAAATATTTTCCAAATAATGGATGTTTGTATTATTTAAAAAAAATGAATAAATGAATTATATTTTCATTGTTCATGAAAATTTTAGACATTGATCACTATCAATGATAGAAATATTTTTCATTGATAAATTATTTCAGGTGATACAAATAAACATTTTTTTATAAGTTAATTTTCAAATTATTTATTTCTCACAAAATAAATGAAACCTTGAATTATAATCGTTCGCAACATGAGATCATTGACTCAAGGTACATTTGGGAACTGCTTTTCAAGGGGCTTTAGGAGGCTAAAGGCCTTTGGGCCAAATTGAAAGTGTTTGGGAACTACTTTCTAAGGGGCATTGAGGCAAAGAGCTGTCTTGGACTTTCAGCATTCTTGGAATGCCTCGTGTCATTGTTCATGCTACTGTTCATCTTCCTTCTCCAGTGGCGTGGCTGATCAGAGGCGAGCTCGAGAGGCCGGTGAGGTCATGGCTGAGGTTAGCGAGGTCACGACGACTGTCATTGGCCAGTCACGCGACCTCGGCGAGTCGCGGCGACCGCTCGCGAGTCACGTTGTTGTGACCCAGATCTGGGTCGCCAGAGGTTGTCGCGAGGTGCAACCCAGATTTGGTCACTGCGAGGTCGCGTGACCTTTGACGACCAAATCTAGTTGCGGCGAGGTCACACAACCTCATACACGACTCAGATTTGGTTGCCGCAAGGTCACATGACCTCGCTGCGACTAGATCTATGTCGTGCTGGTTGCCGCGAGGTCATGCGACCTCTGGCGAAGGGCCGCCGAGGGTGGTCCGACCCTAGGCGACCCTTGCCGGGGGTCGCTTGATCCTAGGTGGCCCTCGCTGGTCGTCTTCGGGGGCAACCTGAGGCCGCCGGCGGCCACTTGCCTTGCCGGCGAACTCTTTCATTTTTATTTTTGATAATTTTTTTTTATTTTTTATTTATTAATCACCAAGGTCCTTTGTAAATGTAATCTTTCCAAACATTAAGGTACTTCACAATAGACCTTTAAAGTACAATTTACGAAACATAGTTTGCATTTTAGAAAAACATTTTCACTAAAAGGTTTTTGCATTTTCCCAAAGGCTTTCCCCAAAAACCTGCTCAAATGCATTTTGGAAAACTCTTTTCACTACTTAGTTTGATAACCTGATACGGAAAAAGAAAAAAGAAAATGTGAAATGTAATTATATCTGTGTTTACCACCATGAGGAGGATGTTTTTTCTGCACTCATCTAATTAATATTCATGCGTAAATTTTTTCCTGTGAGTATAAGAAAAAATACGTGCATATTACAAAAGTGAATATGTAAATTATGGAAACTAAAAAGAAATCCTCCAATTATGAAAAAAGAAAAACTCTTTGCAACGACCTGTTTACATATATAGTCACAGTACATAATTCATTGATTGCTAGCATACAATTTATTTCAAATAGCTTGCAAGATGAGAATTACAGCTCCGATTTGCGTAGGTTGCCGATCATTGTTCGTTGGGCGATCGAACAGAGTGATCTCAGCTGACATTTCCCTTCGCCACCAAGAGGTCTCCACATCAGAGAAAAAATAAAAAAAAATGAATAACATAATAAAGACTGGACCTTCCACATATAGACTTTCCCCATTATATCGAACGACAAATTCAAGATTAGTCAAGCAAGAGTAAGCGAGGACGATCGATCAAATCTGGGGCTCTTTACAATGATTTCAATCAAGAGAAGAATCAAGTGCTAAATCACTGATCCTATGATCATCTTCTTGCTAATCCGAGCAGCTCAGATTAGTTACTATGTCATGTCATTCAAACTAATGCGAGGGATCGGGCATGAACCAGACGCCGTCTGGAGCACATGGACGTTCCCGCAATCCTGATCAACATTGATTCGTAGTTAAATGACCAGAGGCCTTGAACTTTTGCGGCATCAAGTATGAGTTTTCCAATGGCGAGTAGGATAGTTCTTTCAGCGCCATGCCGGAAACTCGAACTATTTAGAATGGGATGTCAATGGGTCTGGCTGGGCTGGGGTTTAATATCCTGGCCTGGCCCAAAACTCTTCAGGGGCATGCTTGACCCGATTCAAGACCCTAATATCATATTACCAAGAGAATGGGTCGGGCCGGGTTGGGTGGGTTGGGCAGGTTGGGCGGTTTGGGCTAGCGCCGACATCTAAAAATCCCTATAGGCTAAGACCCGACCCCAAAATATCCTAATTTTAGGGTCTAGCCCGACTCGGGTAAGGCCAAAGCAGGCTTTTTCAACACTCCTAGTTTAGAGGGCCTCCGGAGACCACGAGGACTAAAACCAAACCAAATCCACAAATCGGGGCTTAAAATGATACCAAATCCACAATTCGGGGCTAAAACGACAACGAATTCACTTATTCTGCGCAAAATTAGAAACGGCAAAACATGCATAAAATGCAAGAGGACTAAAATCAAACCAAATTCACACATTCTGGGCTACAAACGACGCCAAATCCACTATTCGGGACTAAGATGACAACAAATCCACTCATTCGGTGCGAAAATTGGAAACGGCAAAACATACATAAAGCGCCAGAGATAGAGAGAGAGAAACCTGGTTCGGCTACTGGAGCCGAGCTCGAGTGGCTTGGCTCGAGCTGAGACTGAGCTTAGGCTGCGATCGTCGAATAACCGAGCCGAGCTCGATAAAAAGCTAGTCGAGCCAAGGTAGGGGCTTGAGGAGTCGAGCTTGACCGAGGCGGAGGCACATGGAAATTAAGCTCCCTCGACTCCATTACGCATCGCTAATGATATTCGTCCGAGTCGTCTGGATCATTTCTTGTTACAGTGATTTCTTATAAGTTCGATCGAATTAAATGAACCCAGAATTATATCATCAAGCCATGTTGAGGCATATCAGTTTTCTTAATCGGGGGATGTTCGTATTGGGAGCACGTTTGGACAATAGATTAAGCTTGATCTTGGCCCACCATTTATCACCTTCTAGTTGTTTCTTTGTTTTGGTCAAAGAAATGATGCATGAAAGGATCTATGGAAAATCTTAGAAATCACCCCAACATAATAGGTCCATATAATTGTAAAACAAATTAAAATCCAGAAATCAAGGTATATCATCGGAGCATAGTTAACAGAAGTAAGGATGCGCTCATACTTCAAGAACAAATATGTGACTACATCCAAGCAAAAGAATTGACGGCGGATCACCAAATTACATATCATCATCGCATTAAACTAGTGACAAAAGCTAAGATGGTATGAAGACTTTGACTAAGTGGGCAGAATTTTAGAAGCAGGCAACTTAATGAATCAATTAATCTTGGCAAGAAAATCAATGAAAAACAACAAATTAGATCTATAAAAAGTATTGAAATAAATAATTCGACATAGTGGTGAGCAAGAGTTTAGGTAATCCAATTCCCAGTTCCAAAGGGAGAACTAGACCTCCCGGTTTATGTATATTTTATTTCTTTAAAGGTAAACCTAATAATCCTAACCTAAGCCAAGCTAGTAAGCCTCATTGCCTAAGATTGTCTAAGGGAAGAAGCAATATTGTCCTCAAAATTCATCGTTTCAATTACTTCACTTGCCAACTATTTTACCATTTAATTTCACTCCCTCTCATCCCTTCCTCAACTCTTGAATCTCTTTTGTAGCATTTTGTAAGACTATTATCGACTGTTTTAGAATGTGTGATTTATTATTTAAATATTCTAACACTTCTCAGTACGCTTAGTTTAATCTTTTTGCCTAGTACTAAGTGTAAAAATATAAATGGGAAGGCAAATGGGGCTCATAAAGATTTGAACTCAGAACCAATAGTATGTTAAATCTTGTGGAGTCGTTATCCACGGTTTTAAAAACTTAAATTATTAGATAAAAAACATGATTTATTATTTTAATATTTTAACATCTTTCTCTCTCTCTCTGCGCACCTCGTTACAAACAACAGCAATAGCAAACTACAAGAGCCGCCACTAGCTGTAGCAGCAAGTAAAGGAGATGACCCTCTAGGCCTTGAACACGATAATCCAGCTCCACTTCGAGAAGATTATCAAGAAAAAGCGCATCATCGACAAGCAGAAGGAGGTCCATTGCCTCTTCCTCCTCCTCTTCATCTTTCTCGTCCTCCTCCTCAATGGTATCTCCCAATCGTTGTCCTGCCTCCAATGCTGCGATGTTGGGTCTCGAACTCCCTCCTCTTCCTTGTCCACCTGGTCTTCTACATCTCCATTGCCCAGACTCTCCGCACCAGGAACGGCTTTCAAGTACCGGCGACGGTGCCACGGGACTAGTTCCACAGGATCACCTGAAATTGGACCAAACTGGGACCGATTCCGAGCACATCCGATTCGGTCCTTGATTCCTAGATGGGATTGGACCTGATTAGGAATCGATCACCTCTAATTATGTTAAGAGGCGGTGCAAATTGTTAAATATCTAACTTATAAATTTGTTAAGACATCTAGAGACAATATAGTATATTTTCTTTAAAACTCGGTACAATTGGGTCATAAAAATAAATGGCTTCAGGACCATTCTTATAAAAAGAAGAGCTAACTGAAGTTACTCTTTTACTTAGGTAGCTAGCCTATATATATATGGGGCTATATCTATACTTAGACGGACCTAGCGAAGACCATTTTCGTCATCTCACGTATGCACATAGAATTCGTCATGCCCATTATTTCATAATATAATTTATTACGTGGTATCCACAAAAATTAGCCAATAATTCTATGCTATACACAGGGAATTATTAGGCGAACCCACATCCACGGAATACCTGACTTATTTCACGCACCTAGTAAGACGGAACAAGATCCTGGGTAGATAGCCAAAGATGGATCCCATAAATATTTTCTCAATGGGATGCACAATTGCATAGAAATGAAATATGTTAATTTAAGATATAAAAGCAACTACATGTAGAAATCAAGTATACCCTCCTCTTTAATTGGGCTTTACAAAAAAATTATAACATTGTAATTGAATTAATCATGCAAAAGGGAATGGCAAAACGTGGGTATATCTTACACCCTTTGCATTCTATATCGTATCGACAATGTCTGACTATTTACCAAGATGCCCCCTTCCGGACAAGATGAAGTTACCCCCTTTTTTGCACGTTTACATGCCTGCTTGCATTTGGAATAATTGTACATCATACGCTTATACAAGGTCAGTTGCTCGTTCAACTTGATCTGCTTCTTCTCCTCTTTTCTCTTCGAGACTTTCTTTTGTCACTCCGCTCTCCTTTTGTGATGGCTCTCGAACATCGTCACCCTCCTTAATGTCGTTCTCGTTAGGAGAGGTGACGACGATCTCAATGGATTTAGACTCACTGGGACTGCTCAATGGCGCTAATTGATTCGTCTTCTTGTCCTCCTTCCTTTTGCCCCATAGCACCGCATAGAGGCCGAGTACTATGAGCCCTGAACCTAGAATGCTACCATCGAAATGGATTGAAAATTTCAGATATCTCGTATCGAGTTATTTGAAAAGTTCGAATATTTTAAAAATGTGTATACCTATCAATATATATACCTTCCCATATGCAATTTTTCGTCCAACACCATAGACCCCGCCAAGGCCACGGTCACCAGCAGCAAAGGGTTGAAAACCGACACGAACACCGGTCCTCTCATCCGTACGCACCAAACGATTAGAGTATAGCATAAACCGGAAGCGACTATCCCCTGCAGCACCATAGGCGAGGATCAGTCGACGACACTCGACGGGGTAATTCGACGGTCGATATTGAGCCCTAATGAATTTGCACGACATTGGGAAGTAAGAGGTTTGTAGGGGGTACCGAGTATGATACGGTGAGGAGCCTGATGTTCCATCCGAGCTTCCACTGGCTCCAATCCCTCTCTCGACACAGTGCGTAAACTGTCGCTTGGATCGACCCCATGAAGGTCATCAGAGCCGTGCTCGTGTATTGGTATGGGAAATCTTCACTCATCTTTGTCTGTCCAACAAATCATTTTGCATTACTATTTTTTGTCACCGACAAATAGCAAATAGCAACATGCAAATGACCATATTTTCTCATTCTAAGAACGTTTTGATTAGTTACCCCGTGTGGTTAGTATCTATTAGGTCACATCAGCCTCTTAGTAAGGGTAATCGAAAGTATCAATTTGACATCATCAGTGCAGGCAAAACCACCCGCTGGTCCATTAGCATCAGGCGAGGCTCTACTCATAAGATGGTAGGTGTGACTTTTATGATTGTTTTGGAGGGTAAATGTTAGGATTCTAATTAACAAGCGGCACATCCAAGCTGAGTGCGCTTAGATCACTCGGTCACTCCAATCCCTGGGAGGCTCATTAGGTCTGGTGGGTTGAACCGTTTGGTATTTAGATAAATATTAGCCGTCAAGAAGATCTCATTTTTATAAATTTTTTTATAAAAGAACCTTGACTAGGCAAAGGTGAATCACGCTAGAAAGATCTCCACACATTGAAACGAAGCAAAATTCAAAGGAACGTGGAGACGTATTGAGAAGAAAAGGCGAAGACCCACCTGGATGATCAACCACGAAGCGTAGCAGAAGCAGCTTGCCACGGCCAAGAGCGATCCCAGGAGAAGATCGCTCGAGCCCACCTGGCCCCGCCGGGTCGCTGCCACGTGGCGCAACAGGTTCACGTGCGTTGACCAGAGGTTGACTTCCGCGCCCTTGTAGAACGTGAGCAGCATTGCCCCACCGATCCCCATTAATGTTCCCGCCGCCTTTGCCTTCCCTGCAACTGTCCTCACCCTCACCTTCTCTAACCTAACCAACGTGAACATGAAAGAAAACCGCAACGCACATCAGGAAAACATCCCAGCTGAAGATCCCCGATTTACTAAATCATAAGCCAAGTACATGTGGAGGAACTTGCATGAGAAAATCCTGTACATACCCAAGAGAAACAGCCAAGACGAAGGTCACAGCAGGGACGAGGTTGGCCATAGCCGAGGCATAGGTCGCAGATGTCATCGATAAGCTTGCTAGGTACAAATTTTGCCCCATTGATCCCCTGCAGTTCATTCAATCAGAGTCAACAATAAATGTCCATAAACTTCCCCATGCATGAACCCCTGAGTCTTCCATATTTATGTACTTAGAAGTCTCTTTTAGAAGAAAAATTTAGTAAAGGTTGCATCTAGTCTGCTGCAGTACATGGAAACATGGCTTTTATGCTGTTTACGAGTGCTATCTTTATAGCATCACAAGACACTAGGCATTTCCCAAAGGTTATGGATTCAACAACAGCAGCCACTTACCCTAATAGTGCGCAAAAGAAGGCTTGCACCAGCACTGTCCATGTTATCTTTGGCCTGCTCTTCCTGTTATATGTGAAAGAAGGAAATCAGTATACGCATACCTATTCGAATAGATTGATGTCACAAAGGGAAAAAGTGTACTCCATTTGACAAGAGAAGTGTGTGTGACCTTTCTAAGAAGAAAGCCAGGGGGGCCAGCACAGCTGTTGCGAACATGAACCGATAGGCGATGACCACTGACAGGTTCATCCCGTTGCTCACGGCGAGCTTGTACAGTATGTTGATGCCGCCGAAAGCAACCTGGACGACCACCATCATCAGTGCGGCCTTCATTTCGTGCATGGCCTCGAACAAACGATACATTGCCATCGCTTGAAACCCTCTCTCTCTCACTCTCCTCTCGATATCGGTTAATTGAATGAGTGTGAAAGTATCTTAGTTAAACGCGACAATTGAAATAAGAAGGGATCTGCTGAATCTTTGTACTGAAAATGAGTAAGAGAGTGAAGAATGGATGATGCAGAAGAGAGAAGCGTATGTGGGATATATATAATCCAACAGAGAAAGAGGCCACCAGGTGCTTTGCTTGGCTATGTACTCACGTCACAATGCATTAAAGGACCCTCGCACGTGCGAGCCCCGGGCCGGCACGTGCCAGGAAGAAGAAGAAGAAGAGAGAGAGAGAGAGAGAGAGAGAGAGAGAGAGAGTCCATTTGGGTGTTGGCTTCGTCAGTGCGCAGCGGTCAAACAAATTCAAGGAAGTGGAACCGCTTTTTAGGGCAAAAGCATCGCGTGGCTTCACGGATGATCACAATCTCCACTAATTACATGTATAAGTTGATGCGAAGTATTACTTTACCATTGCGTGCTTAGCTACCCGTTCAGGCAGATCAAATTAATTTGGATTCCTAAGTTTATTTTGCACTTCGAGAGCGGCTATTTATTCTCAGAGAATAATCGGGTAAAAAAATTAGGATGTTGTATACCATCAAAACATATATATTGCGCATTTAAGTCTTAGAATACAACGAAGCTCATATACAGGCTGATTGTATGAATTTAATTCAGTCATAAACATTTTAATTGATTTGATGTAATCAAAATCCTTCGGGTAAAAATGCAATAAAATTATAAAACCTTTCAACTGATCCATGTAGGATGGGTAATGATGACCAGACCGTATTGTTAGCAATGTTAGGAAAATTTTCCACATCTAATCACTAATCATGACATGTAGCATGGCCGATGAAACTGGATTGCAACTTTAACAATTTCAGGGGGAAGATTTGGCCGGGAGAACTCGATTGCATTTTCAGACAAAAGTTCAGATATATTGTATTAACTGAAAAATTCATGATTTTAATTGAAATTTATAGAATGGATTTAGGACTAATTTTTTTTTTTTGATGTTCTCTTCAAATTAACTAGAAAAGACACTCATATTGTTAAGAAAAATGCTGAAAAGAGGATTAGAGAATTTTGTTTGTTTGTATATTTCGATATGTAGTAATGAGAAATATATGAGCTTATTTATAGGCAATATGAGATGGTTATTTAAGGTAACGAGATAAACATAATATCAAATATAAATAATCAATGATATGCTATATTAAAGGAGATATATGCATAATCTTGAGAGATATGCAGAATCAACTTAATATCCTAATATTGTCAACATCCCCTTAAATGCAAGATGAGTGGAAACAGATCAACTTGAATTTGAAAAATAATCCGAATGGCGTCATAAAAATCTTCAATTAAAATAAGCTCATTGGATCTGAGACAAGGTGGCGTGTGTGATCGCTCCAAACTTCCGTTGATAAGAAGATTTCAATATGTTACCCGTGTGATGGCCATGAGTTTGGTGGTGGTGTCGGCTTCTTGAAATGAGAAGTAAAAGGTTGAGAATCAAAGGCATTGGAGCCAAACTACATGCGTCCTATGCGATCGACTTTGCTAGCGTGACAATAACTTAACAAATGTAGTTAGTACGATTAGTGTGGCTACAACAAGCAGAGTAAGCCAGGCATTGCTAACCAAAAAATACTATGCAATGATGCGACTTTGCGGCATTGAAAAATACCTTCATTGAAAATAAAAGCTCAACTTGGCTATGCGTAAGAGACATCGTAACGCAACCACCGTGGCACTTACTTAGATGGGAATAATAGACTTGGGTGAACATTGTCGAGTGGCAGGGATTGATTTATTTGCTTGGAATGCATGGGTGCACTGTCGAAAATGATAAAGTAGAAAAAAAAATAGAATTAGGAAAATTTCTGAGGTGCATAGGGTGCGAAGTGCATTGAAATTGCCTCTCTGATATCAAGTTAAGAAGATGCTTTCTATCAAATGAGATTTATGCATAATCCTAAGAGCCACGAGGAATCAACTAAATATTGTTAATACGTAAAAAGAGGACTTAGATATGAAGGTGATGACGCCGGGGCAATCTCTTAGGTGCAGTTTTTCCCGGTGGATGCATGTAGACACGCCAAAAAGACACATGCTATATTTTCTTCCATCATCTATCTTCTTTTCATGGAGTGGCTGACTAAGTTTGTATATGATAGCACTATTAGGAATCGCCATCTTTTCTTCCATCATCTATCTTCTTTTCATGGGGTGGCTAAGTTTGTCTATGATAGCATTATTTAAGATTTGCCGCAAAACCACAAGAAAATAAAAAGTAAAAACGAGAAAAAAAATCAAGACACAAGGTTTTTATCCTGGTTCATCTTTAAATTAAGGCTATATCTAAAAGAGGATTTTATTATAACTAATATCTTATGCTTTCTGTTGCATCCTTCAATTACAAGAAAAAAAGATTATACATACACACACTTCCATGCCCCCAATTGCAATTAATGGATTAGGCCAAAATTATCAACAAAATATGAGTTCAAATCATAAAAGTCCTCTAGTATCTCGAGGGCGCTGTCCCCACAACTCTTGGACCCTGTAAGCTCATTAGGGACCGGACCCCATATTATTTTCTCAATAGAGAGTATGAACCATACCATAATAAAGACTCCATCACGACATTCCTCTTGCATTCTATTTACAGAGTCAAGTTAGGGCTTTATGACGATGACAAACAAGTGAAGAAATTACTAGGATGAAAATAATAAATGGCGGCACCGGCATGCCCGCTGGTGAGAAAACGTCTGGCGTGACGTTACTAAAGGAGGGCTAGCGTGGGATGTCGCTCCAATTTCATGCATTAGTGGATTGCTTTGCTTTTCCCACCGCCCCCTTTTGACTATTTTTTCACTCCACTAACGGAAGCTGCAGCCAATTTGGCCTTTCGGATTTGAGACCTAATTTGTCTTTTGCTTCGATCTTCACTGATCACTCGATTCCACGACCGGTGAATTTGCCCCATATTTTTAATATAAATACACATATGCTGATAAAATTGTCCAAAAAATTTAAATTTATTACAATTTTAGCAATTTAGTCTGAAATTTTTTAATTATATTAATTGAGTCTTACATTTTTTCATGTTTCGCTAATTGATTTCATCCAATCAAATTTAACCAGAAATTGCTGAAGTGAACGTTGACTATTTTATGTAACATGGTTGGTGTTGATGTTGACAATTTTTTCAATTTTTATTTTTTTTTTCGAGTTTTTATAAAAAAATTAAAAAAAAAATTAAAATATAATTAAAAATTGCTCCCATTTTTCATTGACCCTGATAATCATCTCATCGCACATTTTTCTGCATATAGTTATCATATCCTTTGCTTGGTGCTTTTAATGTATTCGCGAAATTTTTTCAAAATATTGATATAGCCTATTTTACCCTTCATTCCAGGTTATATTGTTAGTCTCAACAAAAGAAATCCCTCAAACAACAATAAAAAGGCGACCTTATTCTTGACTTGGGTGTAACATAGTGGAAACTATGATCACTAAGTGACCTATTCGAAACCGCCTATCTTAGTTGTCGATATCAAAGACATAGTTCGCACGAGATTGGGTGAGTCCGATCAGAGTTTTCTAGCAACCGAAGGGCTGTATTCCTTGCATCGACAAACCTTCATAGTACCAGGCGATCCACCAGAAGGACATTGGCTCCCCGTAGGTAAAACACACTGGTACACATCCATGCATTTGAAATTCTCAACAGTTTCTGGTTAGGTTAATGGCCGACTAGTTACTAAGGTCTTGATAGATGATAGGTCGACAATGAATTTGATTGCCTTACGAATGTTCCCTTGTTGGGTTTTGCTAGTGCGGTTGGCGATGCCGACGGGGTGGTGCTTGGTGACATTACAATCGGTACAAGAACACTTAAAAAAGACTCGTCTGTAATTGATGCGGATGTGTCATACAAACTATCACTGGATAGAGACTGGATTTGCAATAATCATTGTGTACCCTCGAGAAATAACTCATTTGCGAGCAAACCACCAGAATCCGTTTTGAAAGATCTGGCTTTCTGTCGCGTGTCTGATAGAGGGGTCAAATGGATCCTAAAAGAAATGGACTGGTGACATGGCAAGGGGATATACTTTATGAAAATATTTTGGAACACTGTGTTCTGTTAGAATTTTTGCGAAAGCCTGAAGATTCCGATTATTGATGGATTGATGGATTTATGAGGTGGGCTTAAGGCCCATCCGCTCAAGTTGGGCCCAAAAGGCCCGGCCCACGGGAATAGGGCCCGTGGATGGGGAAAGGTATAAAAGGGAGGAGAGAGAGAGAGAACACACCGCTTGGGAAATCAGAACGTACGTACGTTCCTCTCCCTCTCTCCCTCCAAGAAAAAGAAAAGAAAAACGCTCTCTTTTCTTCCAAATGCTCAAGGCGATGCCGTTTCCCTTTCAAGGCAAATTGACATCATCGGATCAGAATTTCTTCCTCTTCTTCGGCATTGGTGTTTAATCTGTGGCTAACAAGGTATGCTCGAATCCGTGGTGTGCTTTACGATCAGCGATGCGTGTTTTTCCGGGCTTCGTTTTCCGCATTGATTTAGGGGTTCGATTCGGTGTCGAATCCGGTTTTCGGGGATCAGTCATTCCCAACATTGGTATCAGAGCCCTAGTTCACGTTTTCTCGATCAATTTGATGTTCTTTGATTGAGTTTTCGCAAAGAAACTTCCGGCCGTACGGATCGGGACAAAAATCCCGACACCCGAGCGCTTTTCGCCATTTTTCCGAGTTTTCATAAGTCAAAATAAAATTGTGATTGTATAGGAAGAAGCGCGACGTCGAGACGAGTCCGGCGATGTGTCGAACGCCGCCGGGCGCCGCCGCACGCGCCCACACGCGCGGCCGGAAGGCGCTGCGCGTGGGCGCGACGCGCCCGAAGCGCTGGCATTGGCCAGCGCGTACCGGCACGTGCACGCCGCCGGCGGGCGAACTGGCACGCGCCGGTCCGCGGACCGACGCGTGCTGACGTCACCGTGACGGCATCCAATGGTCGGTAACCGTTCGGATGACGTCACCGATGACGTCATCACTGATGTCGTTTCGCCGGACGGTCACCGGCCGGCGACCCGACCCACCGGAGACCAAGGCACGTGGCAGGCACGTGCGGATGACGTTTGCGTGACGTCATCCCCCCGCACGCGCGTGGCACGTCCGTCGGTCCGGGCGAGCGGTCCGACTGGCCCGACCGGTTCGTCCAGTCCGACCGGTCCGACGACCGACGACCGGTGACCCTCTGACCATTGACCGTTGACCACGTTGACCGTTGACCGTTGACCATTGACTTTGACCGTTGACCATTGACCAAAAAAAAAAAAGGAAAAGAATGTGTTTCTTTTTCAATTAAGTCTATGTGGATTATAATGTGATCCCTTATTTGTTTTGCATTTGTTGCGGGAACAATGCCTCCACTGAGGTTACGCACACCTATTCGCGCAGTTACCGATGAACAAAAGGATAGGCTGTCTAAGTTGATAGCTGAGCTGACTGATCATCGATGGGAGAGAGGTGACTTAATTGATCATGTCCTTGAAGTCAACAGGAAAATTCAACAGGTCGTATGGAATGGTCGTCCTATGTCACAGTCAGAGATGGTGCGATTTTTCATAAACACTCTTCCACCTGAATGGCAAGATGTGTTGAATCGCATATGGGATGTCAACGGAGCTGCTTCCTATAAAAAAATTGTGATGGATTTTGTAAATGAATATTACTGTATTGTTTCTAGGGAAAAGATCAAGAAATTGAACAAAAGAGGATATTTCCCAGTTCGTGTGCTGACTTTGTGTTAGTTGTATTGACTGATATATGTTAAGTATTATTTGTGGATATATTATGTAATGATTACTACCTAATTGTGTTAATGGAAAGCATTACTGTTTTTTTTTAATTGTATGTCAATTATCTGCTGCTTTCTGTTATTGCTGGTTGCTGTGGGTAATTAGCTGTGGGTAGTTTTAGAAGTTTTTGTAGCTTCATAGAATTGATTTTGCATAAGACAATTATATTGATGATAGTTTTAAGTTAGGATTTTGGAGGATGATTGGAAACATAGTGACATTTTGATTCTAAAACCTTACTTAAAATTATTCATTAATATGATGGGTCTATGCAAATAGGTATGCATAAATGATAGGCATTAATTATTCGTGCATGTATGTCTGATGTGTTCAGAACGATGGTTCAGCAACTAAGAATGTAATTGCTGATATGAACGGCTACAATTGTGAAATATTGAATATGAAGATTCAATATGTGATGCAAAAGCAAGAAGCATTAGAAGCTCTTGACCATGTTATGGAAGATCTTGAGAATGCTGTGCGCCATCTTGAGCTGGTAGAGGACCGCTTAACGGCATCTGAGCTGAGAATAGATATTTGCAATACTGGTTCTAGCTCATAAAGGGTTTTGAGCTCTAAGCGCAAGTGTATTGATTCGTTCAATATGTGGGAATGCAAATGATCAAGTCCTTATTGCAAGAGATCAAGAATTAACCAACACAAGAGAGGAAAACGTCTTCAAGTGAAGAAAATGTCAAGGGTGAAATGTTACAACTGTGACAAGAAGGGTCACTATGCTCGCGACTGTCGTGAGCCAATGAATGTAAACACCTCTTGTACATTTGAGAACTTTGATTATGTGTCAAGTTCTAAATTATTGGCTGAATCCAATCCTTTATGGACTGTAGATTCAGGAGCAACAGACGATGTAGCGAAGGATAAAGGATCCTTCGTGGAATTCCGACGATACCAATTGGAACTAAGTGGATCTATATTAGAAACAACTCCAGAGCTGAAGTTAAAGGGATTGTCACCTGCCAACTGAACATGTGTGATGGACGCAACTTGTTCCTACATGATGTTCTAAATGCTCTAGAGATTCGTCAAAATTTAAGTGTCTGTTTTGGTGTTGGTCAAGCTTGGTTTTTATATGAACTTCCATAATAGAGGTGTAGATTTGTGTTTAGATACAAACTACTATGGTTGTGGTCACTTACTAAATGGTTTTATTGTACTAAATGTTGACTGTGGTGATGTCAATATGTTATTCTCTTGTTTCACGTTTTTTACTTCATGTGATAATGATGTGAATGTGTGGCATGCTAGACTTGGTCATATTGGCCAACAACATATGAATAGACTAGCCAAAGAGGGCTTGTTGGGCAATATTGAATAAGTCGATTTGTCCATATGTAAGCATTGCCTAGAAGGGAAAACAACAAGGAAACCATTTGGAAAAGGTAAAAGAGCTAACGTTCCTTTGCATTTAATCCATTATGACGTTTGTGGTTCAGTGAATATGAGAGGAAGGCATGGGACTGTTTACTTCATCACTTTTAATAGATGATTATACTCGATTCGGATGTGTCTATTTGATTTCTCATGAATCTGAAGCATAAGTTGTTTCAGAAGGTTTATGAACCTAACAGAAAATCAATTAGACAAGAAAACAAAAGCATTTAGATCCGATCGAGGTCGATAATATTTATCTGATGAGTTCAGAAAATTATGTGGTGAAAAGGAATAGAAATATAGTTGTCTATTCCATATACTCCTCAACAAAATGATGTTGCAGAGAGAAGAAACAGAACCTTACTGGAAATGGTTAGGTCCATGATGGTGTATGCTAACTTACATATCACTTCTTGGAGTGATGCGTTGTTAACTGCTGCCTAAATACTTAACCGGGTGCCTTCCAAATCAGTTAGTTCCACTCAATATGAGTTATGGATAGGTAGAAACCGGACTTAAGTTTACTTAAGCCATGGGGTTATGCTACCTATACTTATATGTCCTCTCACAAGTTTGGGAAATTGAGTCCCAGATAAAAGTAGAGTATTTTAATGAGATACTCCGAACACTCGAAAGGGTATGTGTTCATAGGTGAGCAGGAAAGTGGGAGAATAACTGAATTTTGAATCACGGGATGTCACATTCTTAGTGGATGAATTTCCTTAGAGGGGCGAAATAGGTGAAGATTACTTCCTATTTGAAACCTTGGATAAAGATAATGATATTAATGGAGTTCATCCAAGTGGGAGTAATATGAGATGTGATGAATTGAATTCAACTCATTCTCAATTACAACCACATGATGAGATGATATCATCATTATCTAATCCGAGTGGGAGCATAATGGGGAATGATGTGCTAAGTGTACAATCTCCCATATGGCGAACAAGTTGCCAAAGTATTCCCCGTCAACGTTTTGACATTGAAGGGGAAACTTTTATGATTGCTCCGTAAGATAAGGATGAGCCAAGAAATATTAATGAGGCTCTAAATTGCTCTAGTAAGGAAAAATGGATTAATGCAATGGAAGAGGAAATAGAGTCAATGAAATCAAACCAAGTCTGGGAACTGGTTGATCTGCCAAAAGGACGCAGAGCTATTGGGAACAAATGGGTTCTCAAAATAAAGCGAAAGGCTGATGGCTCGATAGAAAGCATAAGGCTCGCCTTATGGCGAAGAGGTATAATCAACATGAATGAATTGATTATGTAGAAACATTCTCTCCTGTAGTAAGATTTACCTTGATTCACATAATTCTGGCAATAGTGTTTGGTATGGATCTTGAATTACATCAAATGGATGTAAAGACTGCTTGCCTCAATGGAGAATTAGAGGAAGAAACATATATGGAACAACCTGCTGGTTTCATAGTGAAAGGCCAAGAAGAAAAGGTATGTCGACTTTGGGGGTCAATATATGGCCTTAAGCAGTCGTCAAGACAATGGTATATACGATTTCATAATGCCATAATGGCATATGACTTTACAATGATAGATGAGGATCATTGTGTATATATGAAAAGATCAAATGATTAATTTGTGATCATATCATTATATGTTGATGATATACTAATTGCCGGAAGTAATATGGAGTTTGTTAATACAATCAAAAGTTGGTTGTCTTCCAATTTTGAATTGAAGGATATGGGATATTAAACCCATAGACACTCATATTGCAAAAGGTGAAGGATTGAGCCATAGACTGTGTCTAAGGACTCCACAAGAGAATGAACAAATGAAACATGTTCATTATGCTAGTGCTGTTGGGAGCTTGATGTACGCTATGATGTGTACAAGACCTGGCGTGTGTTTTACAGTTGGAATGGTGAGTAGATACCAATCCAATCCAGGTCCAGCACAATGGAAAGCCGTTAAGAGAATACTGAGGTATCTAAAGGGGACTGCTGATTATACGTTGAGTTATTAAGGAAATGATCTGCAACTCAAAGGCTATTCTGATGCTGATTGGAGATGAGATTTAAATGAAAGGAAATCTACCTCTGGTTTTTTTTTCTTACCGAATGATGGCACCATATGTTGGAGCAGTAAGAAACAAAAGTGTATAGCCTTGTCCACGATGGAAACTGAGTTCGTGGCATTATCAGCAGCAGTATAAGAAGATGTTTGGCTTAAGAGATTATTGGATCATTTAGGTGTTATTGGAAGTGCTGCAGATTTGTTATTAGTTAACTATGATAATCAAGCAGCAAAAGTGTACACCAAAGATCAAAAATATCATGGCAAGACCAAACATATAGATACCAAGTATAACTTTGTCAAGGATATGGTTGCACGAAAGGATATGAACTTAGAGTACATACTACGCATAGAATGGTAGCAGATCCTATAACAAAGCCAATACCTAGAGATGTGTTTTGTGGCCATGTGAAATCTCTAGGATTGCGTAGAGGATGATGTACTGAATATTGTAATTTCCCTAAGAGTTCACATTTGATGAATTTGTGTTTTCATCATTAATGCCTATGAATCTTTGTTTGATCTTTATGCACCTTAATGCTCAGTGCATTACTTTAAGTTAGGAAGTATGTCGGACAGATATAAGATTAGCCCACTCACACGAGTAATCGCCTCTATTTACTATGTGATAAATAGAGATGAGACTGTTTTTAAGCTTATTATCTAGGTGATAATCGAGAGCTCAAGCTTAAAACACGTATGTCGCCTTAACTAAGTGTTAAGATGAGGACATAATACTTACTATGTCCGAAAGTAAAATACCCCACATGTTTTACTTTATCTGTTTAAGATGCCAGATGTGAGTTCTGATGAATTTTGTGAATGAGTAGATACGTGAACTCAAGTTAGACATTGGGTATGTCTGAACTATCATCTGTACGGTATTGAAAGGTATAGACATACGCTCCATGGGAAATGAGTTAATACCGTAATACGTATTTCATACTACGTATGCATGAGACGACCAATAAGAGTGGCAAAAGTTTGATCTCAACTTTTATGTCGTGTGAGACTCTTGAGGAAGAGAGTTCCTCAATTTCTTAGTCCCCTCATGACTCTTACTTATTCTCAAGATTTCTATTTAGTGTTTGCTATCTTAGGATGTTGCCAATGGTCATGAGTGATTCGATCTAATGGGGCATTTCTAGAAAAGCAAGCTGGACTGAAATTGAGAGTTTGAAGGAAAGAGGAAGATCGATTTTGAAGAATCACATTATAGTTTTGTATTCATCGGTTAACCAATTATGATTGTCTTTGTGATAATCATAATTGTGAATACAATATATATATCATTGTTTAAAAGAGATCAAGAGAGATATAAATGTGATCGATCAATCTAGGGTACTGCATACTAAATCTACTCAGGAAGTGATGCCCATTATGAGCTGCTATGTATTCCTAACAGATGTATGGCAACGAGCTCTCAAAGTATGCTGGTCGCACGTATTATTCACCGGTATGAATGTTGAATAGAGGAAAAGAGGATTCTGTTCGGCCCACCATGTTAAGTGAGAGTCTATGATGGATCTTTCTCTGATGGGGATGAGTAGGGCCTGTCCGCCCGTGTTGGTTTTGGACCACCATGTGCGAGTGGGAGATGATGGATTTATGAGGTGGGCTTAAGGCCCATCCGCTCAAGTTGGGCCCAAAAGGCTCG
This sequence comes from Eucalyptus camaldulensis, assembly GCA_019915185.1. Classification (NCBI taxonomy): domain Eukaryota; kingdom Viridiplantae; phylum Streptophyta; class Magnoliopsida; order Myrtales; family Myrtaceae; genus Eucalyptus; species Eucalyptus camaldulensis. Next base: position 12,559,662 of record JAHSVA010000001.1, read on the forward strand.
GCCCACGGGAATAGGGCCCGTGGATGGGGAAAGGTATAAAAGGGAGGAGAGAGAGAGAGAGAGAGAGAGAGAGAGAACACACCACTTGGGAAATCAAAACGTACGTACGTTCCTCTCCCTCTCTCCCTCCAAGAAAAAGAAAAGAAAAACGCTCTCTTTTCTTCCAAACGCTCAAGGCGACGCCGTTTCCCTTTCAAGGAAAATTGACATCATCGGATCAGAATTTCTTCCTCTTCTTCGGCATTGGTGTTTAATCTGTGGCTAACAAGGTATGCTCGAATCCGTGGTGTGCTTTACGATCGGCGATGCGTGTTTTCCCGGGCTTCGTCTTCCGCATTGATTTAGGGGTTCGATTCGGTGTCGAATCCGGTTTTCGGGGATCAGTCATTCCCAACATGGATGAACAAAAGCCGTGCATGCATAATCAGAATCGAACGTAAAACGTGAAAAATTTTGTATTGACCTCCAGCTAGTGATGAAATTCGATTGAAGCAAGATTTGTAGAGACTTGAATGATCAAGAGTAGGTACTTCTAGTCAATTTTCCTCTCAACGTTGATGGAGGCTTTTTAGATTATGAGAGGGTTTGGCTTATATGACTTATTTATATCCCCATTCAAACACCCTTTCATATAACTTCTTCAGTCAAGGCAGCTATCTTAATATTGGGTGATCATCATAGTTATCAAATAAAATGTTGACGGAATTAATTAATGTGGACAATAATAAATTGAATGTGGAATCACTTGCGATAGTCTAATCTCCAATAGGCGACAATTGCACCTTTCAAGCCAAGAGTTGCATCCCTTCTACACAATATACAATAATGGCAATTCCATGCTTTTTTCTTTAGGAGTGCTAGATACTTGAATTGCTAAAACTTGGCACAGAGAGACATTTAAATGCTAAAAGTTAGAAAAGTGGCAAAATGGATTAGTGAAATGCTAATGAAGAGAAAATCTAGCCAAAATGCCGACATTGCGATCTTCTGACAAGGCAGGTGCAAAACGACATCAATTTTGCATGCTATTGTGGCTAGACAAGTGCAAAAACGACGTCGTTTTTGCACTTGACGTGGGTAAATAATAAATTTTAAAATTAATTTAATTTAATTTAATACCATTTTTTTAAAAGGGAAGATAATGAATAGTTGCAGGCAGTTGAGAGCTTAGCCCTCGTCTTTGCCACCTCTCCCCACCATCGCCAAGAAGGGTTGGCGACGGTGGAGGGAGGGTCAGCCAGGGTCGCCGGGTCTTGGATAGGGGCCGGCAACCCTGGCTAACCAAAGGTGAGGGCTTGCAAGCCTTGGACTAGATCTAGGGTGAGGGTCGCAGCCCTTTCCTAGATCCAGTGAGGGCCAACGACCCCAGCCAACCCTTACCCCACCGTCGCCGGCCTTTCTTGGCAATGGTAGGGAGGCAGTGGTGATGAAGACTAAGCCCTTAGTTGCCTACAACTATTAATCTTCTTCCTTCCTCTCTCTGTCTCTGTCTTTGTCTCTATCTCTATCTCTATCTCTATCTGTCTCTTTCTCTCTCTTTATTTTTTTAAAATTTAATTTAATTAATTTTTAATATTAAAATTTAAATCTGCTCTAAAACAACTTTGTTTTTGCATTTTTTTGCTAAGTCAACTCTCCAGCAAGTCACGTAGACGAGCAAAATTAATAAAAAATTGCCACATAGAATTTCGAGCGGGGTTCGCCAGAGGTCACATTCAAGTGTTCCATTTTTTTTTTTTTAAAGTGGCACTTAAATGTCATTTTTTCTTTTTATTTTTGACACTTAAGTGTCTCATCGTACCCAGTTTTGGCACTTGGGGTATACTTTTGCCTCTTCAGAAGCATACGTCGTCTTTGATTCCACAAAAATAGCTGATAGTCTTTTGCTTCTTAAGGTTGAACAAGACATTTACTAGAAGTCTAGGTTATGAATGTGATTATTCCACTAACATGGCGCCCACCTAAACGGTCTATTGCAAATTGACATCCAATTTAAATTTAGTTTTTAGAAATTGAAAATAGAGCATTTGGTTCTGGAGGGAAATTTTGAATATTTCTTTTGAATAATAAAACATTTGATTGTTGAACAAATCTCCTAATTTTGAATTAAAAAAAAAACTCAATAGCCGTATAATTTTTGGAGCCATTTTTTTGTTGAGAAGATGAGTGAATATTGGAAAATCTTCAACAACTTTGAGTGCTTTCACTATAAAATGCGAGGCTTCAGAACCGAGCAGGGGGGGTTCTCTTCATCTTTGTCGAAGGAAAAAAGAATGCAAAAGTGAAAAGAAAGAAGAAAAGTGAGGAGACGTGAGGGGAACTTCTCTTCGTCTGAAGAAAGAGAACACAAAAAAGTCCAAAAGGGAAGGGAAGTGAGAGAGAGAAATTCTTTTAGGTTTTCCTTCTGCAGACTTCAAAGTCAAAAGAGGTGTAGAAAGTAGAGAGATGACGTGAGAGACAGGTGAGAGAGAGAGAGAGAGAGAGAGAGAGAGAGAGAGAGAGAGAGAGAAGGTAAAAAAAAAAGAGAAAAAAAAAGCTACTGTTCGTCTTCTCTAGAGCTTCCCCCCGCTGTTGCTGCTCATCACCTCTGCGCCCCAGCACTTGAGCCTGCCTCCACTCGCAACTCAGTGATCTTTGCGTCTTTGCTTATAGCATTGTAGATATTGAGCCCCCTTTGCTGACGCCGACTTGTAGCGCCAGAAGCCTCGATACCCCCGCTCCGCTGGTCCTTGCTGCTCGAACGTTGCCTCTGTTTCGCCTGACGAAGCTCCTGTTGTGCCGATTTGAGTCTCACTCGAGCGACCACCCGAGCTGCTTCAACCACTCCAGATTTGGTCACCGGTAGCCCGACACCACCAGAGTCCATATCGCTGGTCTGCTACTCTACTACGCGTCTCCGCCACCGTTGATCTGCTATGCTCGACGCTAGAAGTCGCCGCCCTTACCTGTGACGTTGCTGCTAGGGGTGTGCAACCGGATCGGGTAAACCCAGTTCCTGGACCGGCCCACCCGGAAAACAGGGTCGGGAATCGGTTCTCAAAAGTCAGAACCGGTTTGAACTGGTCCAGGAACCGGTTTCGAGGGATTACCCACTCGGGAATCGGATTGACCAGACCGGTTTGGGAACTGGTTTGAGAACCAGATTGTATGCCTTCTTGTCGACCTTGCGGCTTCACTGGTTGCTGGAGTCGCGAGGAGCCAAGCGGCGGTGTTGGTGCAGTGGCGGCTTCATAGGGGCAAGGGCAACAGCGACGGAGCTTCGGGCGGTCAGAGTTGTCGGGTCATCGCGGCCACAGCAGGGGCGACGAGTGGCGGTGCGAGCTCGCGGGTGAGGGGGCTCCGGTGGTGGTGCGGTGGTGCGGTCGCGGCGATGCAGGCGCAGTGGTCGGCGGCTATGGCGTGCGGAGGGAGCCCGTGAAGAAGATCAACAGTACACTGTTCTGTTTCTTCTTTTTTCTTTTCTTCCTGCTGGCTTGTCACGTCTCCCTCACGTCCCTCTCTACGCTGCCCACGTCTCCTCTGCCTCCTGACATTGACCTTGACTCTCAAACTTTTCCTTCATTTTTTTTTTTGTTTCTTTTTTCCAAGGAATGAAGAAGGCCCCCGCCGAGTGATCCCCAAAAAAAGAGCCCATTGTAGTCGCTAAACTATCGCGACCTAATCTCTGGTGAACCACTTAGGATTTGATTAATACATACGAAATGAGGTAGAAATTTATTTATTAATTACGCTTAATATTTCAATATAAATTAGAATAATTATGTTATTTTCTTACGTATTAAAATAGAATTCGAAGTCGTATAGATGGGCGGTTGCAAAACCGGTTCCAATATAAACAGGGTTAACTCTGGAACTGGATCGGAAAAACATGGTGGGTCGGGTACAGGGTCTAAAAAAAGGGGAACTGGTTATAAGAGGGTCAAGTACAGGGTCCAGGTCTGGAACCTACCCACCCTGGACCCGATCACTCCTAGTTGCTGCTCCTCTGCTTGCTGCTGCACGCCCGAACAGAGCCACCTGCTGCCTCCCCTATTTTTTGTTGTAGGTCTGGTTACCGCCCGAACCTCGCCGGAGCTCCGATGGATAGCCTTGTTCCAAACGGCGACCCCTCGGTGAACCACCATTGCAGGCTACCACTTGTGCCGGCGCCACCCCTCGAGAAATCCGTACCAGGAATAGGTAAAATTCTTAGGCTAAATTTAGTTCGAGTATTCGAACTCATAGTTTTTTTTTTTTTATATATTCTAACTTGATTTGTTTTGATTTATTTTTATCATTAGGAAATTTGTCATATTAAGTCATAATAATAAAAAATATTGAGCCGCGAGACGTCGAGTTAGATTTTTGATTATTTCGACTTTTTCATGGTAAATTCATGAATTGCTTTGCATCATTGAGATAATATGTCATTGATTTACATTGATAAATTTTTAATAAGACATATATTTTGGTGTGTTATCGTTATTTGCTCATCACATATCATGCATCACATATCATTTCTAGAATTTAGGTATTTAGGTCCACAAACATTTCATGTTTAAATCAACGCATTTTAATTTTTAAGATTCATATAGAATTAGGATAATTTTCCTTTAATAAAATCAAAACAAAAAAAGAACAAAAAAAATGTTATTTAGGTTATATAGATTTTATAATGTGCACACCATATGTCGCGCTTTAGTTAGTGGGTCATAAATTAATGCTTTAATATTCCCGTCGTCTAGTTATTTTTTAGTAAAAAAAAAAAAAACCAAAGATTAGTACGGCATCATTATGTTATTTTTTTAATAAGAATTATTAAGTCATTTAAAAAAAAAAGAAGAAAACACAAAAGTCATTTATTTGGTTAGTTAATAGGTTAGTTTATAATTAATCCCATTTTATGTCATCATTGTTAGTGTAGGTTGCATATGTGTAATAAAAATTATTAAAAAAATCATAAAAAGAACATGCATATAGAATTATCATGTCATACATCCCATATCATATAGCACATGCATATTTAGGGTTATGTAAATTAGATTGCACACATATTGTAATGATTTAAATTATGTCACATGAATTGCATCTCATATGTCATTAAAGTAAAACGCATGCATATTAAATTTAGATTAAGATTGCATATAATTAACATTTTTTTAAAAAGGAAAAAGAAAAATTATGTGTCATGTCATTTAGAAATCATGTTTAGGGCATGCATCTTAATTATCATTTTTGTAAGTTTTTCTTTAGAGAGTGGACCTTAATCAAGTTGTAGTTTATAATTTCTTACAGTTTATCACTTTAGTCGATTGAATGTTATTTCATTGATTGTGCTGCAGTTTGCATGTTAGTAGCTTATGTTAAAATTAATCAAGACTGCTTGCAAAATATATATTTTAAATTAAAATGACAAAGTACCGAAAGGGCGTTAGATTTTTTCTAGCATAACCATGTTCCTGGATCTATTGAATCTTTGGTTCACAAAAGTAAAGTATTCACCCATACTTGGGTTTCTATCCAACCCTAATTGGTTAGTGGTGGCTCCAAATTGAGTATAATTACATGTTTAAATGAGTTAATTTCTTAGTATCAAGTCGCGATTGGTAGGACTTGGGAGGGTCCGTGCCAAGTCTTCAACATAGTAATCCAATAGCCTTCTTTGAATAATTCACCATCGGGAAGGTCGCGACAAAATCTCACGGGTAGATTGCTTTTAGGATCGTTGCAAGATCATCGGCTCACGATAGCGTCGACTTAAGAATGCCTCCCATCAATCCAATGCTCTCATATTTTTGCCAAATTTTTCAACATAAATTTTGTTTTGAGTACTTACGACTCAAGGGTGTTAGTTCTTGATATTACACCAGCATTACAAGTTCGAAACTGACATAGCACGACACTTATTAACCTTTTCTTTTGTTGAAAGAGATTTACATTAAAACAATTTGATAGCGAGAAAAAAATTAAATAAATGATAAATGAATGCCAATAGAAATTGAAATGATGAAGATAACTAAGCTGATTCTTATTTCATCTGAACATCATTTTTTTTCCCTTGTACATTCACATACGAGGTTTCCTCCCTAATTGTATAGGAGGATCCCATGGAAAACAAACATCATAGTTTCCATTATGTTCATTGAATTGACAAGGATCAGTGTGCCAGATTACCTAAGGACACCAAGCGCAATGTTTTTCGTCCCTCTTTTGCACATAAATATCAAACTGCTCAAAATGACTTGGCCATGCAAAGCTACAAAAGAACAATGTATTCTTAACAGGCTAAGTGGACGTGAAGGAGAATGCCCAGTTCACCTCTACATATTGGAACCCAAGATCATCATCCTTGGATTTGCAATGAACTGTGAGTAGTTTCAGTTGTCACATTGTTGAAGATCACGACATGTGCCTTGTCCCAAGGATATCCCAAACAACTAGTTAGCAACAAAGATAAAATAAATATGAGCTTAGCTGATGAACTCCCTATTGCGGGGGTATCTATGCTCCAATTTCAACATCATTAAGCTATTTAAGGACAAGGAATGGACGCTATCAGATGTGGTTAACTTTCCATAACCATATTATATTTAATTAGGTTCCTTTTTACTCTGGGATAATAATGGCTTTATCACCTTTTTAAATTTTCCTTTTTATGGTATAAGAATCTCTATATAAACATCTATTAGTACCAAGTTTAGTATCTTATGTATAGAATAATTATGATAGTTCTAAAAATATATCTAGAATTATTCTTAGAATCCAGCTGCCACTTGGCTAGATACCGTAAAGAGGGTAAGCGGGTGTAGAATGTTTTCTTTCCTCTTAGTCACTAGCTAAATAAGACTAGCGTATACAAGCAATTTTCCCGTACTTTTGGTTTTAGACTAATTTAGTCAACTAGCCAGTAATTTTGTACCAAGTATGCATATATGATCATGTTCAGAATGCTTGTCTTCACTCACCATGAACAAAATTAAATTGATGAGCATTTCATGAGAATGAGAATTCAATACCAAGTTTACAATTTATTAAAAAAACAAAAGCACTCGCGAAAAATTTGAAATAGAAATTTTTTACAGTTACCAAACATGTTTCTGTTCTTTTTTCTATTCCAGGAACATAAATTGTGTACAGTTACTAAACACATTCTTTTGTTCAAAAATTGTTCCACGGAACAGAAATAATTTTTTCTATTTCTGTTCCCTAGAACAATTTTTTAACAGAAACGTTACCAAACGCGCCTTAAGATATCTTTCCAGCTAAAGGACATCACACTTAGATTGTCATTATTCTTTGCTTCTTTTATACTCCCATGCGGACATTGTTATCAAAATCTTTTAATTCTCCACTCGCAACAGCTAGTTTTGATCCAAGATTTAAATAATTTTTATCTATTAGGAAAAATTTATAAAGCATTGTACATATAGTTTTCCCGTTTATTCTTTAATTTTCAGTTCTGTATTTACTGATTTTGTGGCTGATATCGCTAGAATATTGTGGCTGCTTATTGCTGAGGTTATTTTGATATTAGTTGGTTGAGTTTTGGAAAGGTATTGACCATGGAGTTCTTAGTGAATTGCTATCGTTTATCTCCAATAAAGTGGTATGTGAGCTAGCATGTTGGAGAAAACCAATGTCACCATGTTTAAGTTAAGTGCCTTAAATTATTCTATTTGGAAGCCTAGCATGGAAGACTGTTAACACCTAAAGTTTGATTTTCTTATTTAATCATTTATTGCATAAAAAATTAGGAAATATAATGATAATTTAGCCATCTTAAAAATCGAATGAAAATGCTACTTATAAAAATAGGGCACTGAATAAAAAAATCCAAATGCAGAGAAGCTAACATTATTTAAACTCTTTCTTTTTAATTTGTTCTATTACTCGTCTATCTCATTAACAATACGTGAAATTTTTAGGCCAAAAATTTTGTTTTTCCAATTCAACAATTTTTTTTACTTGATATTTCCTACATTCGATAGTTAACAACCCAAATGAAACTTGTGTCAAAATCTACAGAAACAAATAACGTAATGAAAAATAAAACACAAATAAAAATACGTTCTTCAATAAAGGTCAGCGCAAAGCATGGGTTACGCAATTGGAATGTTAATTTCACTTGTGATTCCATTGGCCTTTCAGTCAATTCAAAAGAGATATCAGTAGATAAGAAATTAGCTTTTGAAGATCTAAACATTAAAATGTTAATTTTAAATAGTTAAAAAAGAAACAAGGGTAAAAACCAAAAGGATAAACAAAGCTTTTGACATGCTTGGATTGTGCACTCTACCCAAATAGCCACAAAAGACGACCTGCACAAGGACTGTCCACGTTATTTTTGGCCTGCTCCTCCTGTTATACGCCCAAACACAAAATTAGTATACACATGCACATTAAAATCAATTGATATCACAAGAGTTGAGATTTGTGAATGAAGAGAAAAATGATATTTTATTTTTAAAAAAATTCGTTGGAAAGCGTCCAAGTCATGATGGAACAGTGGTGGGTTTTCCAGGTTCGAGACGCGACGACGCATGTGATAGCGTCTAGCGGTGGTTGGCAACAAAATTTCAGTATTTCTCTCGTTTGAGGGTGATGAGTCTGATGGTCGTGTCCTTTTTATAAAATGAATAGTGGAAATGTGCTAAACAGCAGCTTAAAGCTTCGGTCTTGACGGAAAATTGATAGAGATGCGGCCGGTGCGCTAGTGTCATGGCGGCCACCTTGTAGCAGACTCCATGAGCACACCTTGTAAACAAGGGCCCTAATACCAAGTTGAGATTTGTGAACGAAGAGAAAAATCATATTTTGTTTTTGCGAAAAACCCGTTGGAAAGCATACAAGTCATGACGAAGCAGTGGCGGGTTTCCTTGGGTCCAAGACACGATGGCGTATAGTGGCCCGTGTGGCGGTGTCCGGTGGCGGTTAGCGACAAAATTTCAGAATTTTTCTTGTCTGAGGGCAGCGAGTCTAATGGTCATGACTTTTTTCAAAATGAACAGCAGAAGTGCGCCGAACAGCAACTAGAAAAGGAAATTGGTTTTATAGGAAAACTAAACTGTACTCGCGCGTGCCCTTTCCAAGAAGAAAGCTATAGGGCCCATAATAGCCGTTGCAAAAATTAAGCGGCGGGCGATGATGAGTGTCAGGTTACATCCCGTCGCTTGCTGTGAGCTTGCTTGGTATGTTGACTCCGGCGCATAAGACGTGGGGTGGCGTCCTTCATTTCATTCACGGCCTTGGACGAATGATACATTATCGTTGCTCGAAACTCTCACTTTTCTCTCTCCTCTTTAGATTTTGGTTCCTTGAACGAGTATGAAAGTGTCCTAAGGAAACATGAAGATTGAAAAAGATGGGGTTTTGAACGTGGCGTGCATGTAATGCAATGGAGGAGGACAGAGGAGGCACCTATTTTGCTTGGCACCCATTTCGAGCAATTTGTGTTACATCATTAAACAAATTGTTTGTAGCCTGGTAAGTACACGGTTCAAAGGTTTCCTCCTACAACAATTTAGGGTAAAAAGAATTCCCCATGCTAATTGTGATTCTTAATTTATTAATCGGATGAAAACTTTGGGCAATATGATAAATTGTGTTGGATGGTCTTGGTTTTCTCTTACCCCTAAAGCTAGTTCAAAGGGTGAGACTTTCATTTACACTTATAAACCGATGATCAGTCCATTCCGTTGGAGAAAACTCCTTATTTTTTTGAAGTTGACAAAACATTTTCCTTAAGTCTGAAGAACTCCAGACGCTACTATCAAAGTTTGAAGATTGCTAGACTTTAATCTCAAAGTCTGACTTCACTGACAGATTCCAGACCGAAGACTGAAGACTTATCCAGATGAAGGTTTATCTTTAAGGATTTGGTTCGTTTGGTTTTTGGAAGATCTTATGGCTGGATATAGCATCTTATGATCAGTTATTCTTATTGGAATCCACTCCAATATGAAGATCTTTTGAAGCGTGAACAAACTTGGAAGGTTTTACTTATGGAAACCAAGATCCTAATTGTATGGGCGAGCATGATTGATGGGCTATCATCACATTCCTTAAACGACTCGAGATCTCCTTAATTGATACTGTCCAACAGGTAGATTGGAAGAATTCTTTTGGAAAGTGCCAACGGTTGTAGAGGCATGGAGGAGTATATAAGGAAGACTCTTAAGTTGTTCAAGTTTGTGCGTGAAAGAAAAATTTCAAAGTCTAAAACTTTCTAGTTCTTTGCTACTTCAGTTGTTGAGCTAAAATATGTACTCAAAAGAGAGAGCAAACACCTGTGAGACTTTGTAAGAGTGTAGTAGAGGTTCTACACTAAGAAGTTAAGGATGTGAAACTGTAAAATCTCTTTTGATTCATAGTGAAATCTAGCTAGTGGGCTGTCAGTGCGAGAGAGTGGACGTAGGCTTGATTTAAGCCGAACCACTATAAACCTTATGTTCTAATTTCATTTCCTTAACTCTTTACTTTTATTTGATGCTTTATATAACTGTTTAAAGTTGTTTACGTTCTTAGTCAATTATCTTTAAGAAGAATTTATTACTATTCAGTTTTGCGAGAAAATTTTATTTACACATATTCACCCCTCTCTAGGTGTTCTTACTAGCCCTTTCAATTGGTATCAGAGATTGTGTGCTCATTTTATTGAAGTGTTTTATTTTTGAGTTAAAGATCTATGGCTAGTATTTTGGCTCTAGGTTTGGTTGAAGGCCAAAGTAACAACAGACCCCCTTACTTTGATGGGAAGGGATATAATGTGTGGAAAAACAAGATGAAGGCATTCCTGAGATCGAAAGATCCCCTGGAATTGGACGTGGTAGAAAAATGGATTATTCCCAAAGCTACATCCACCTCACAAAGAGGAAAATAAGTTGTAGACGTTGGCGAAATGACACAAGAAGAAATAACCAAGAGACAAGCTCTTGATGCTAAAGCTATTTACTCTTTATATTGTGTTTTATCTTTTATTGAGTATAACACAATTTCATCTTGTGAAGCAACCAAAAAAGTCTGGGATAGGTTGCATGTTACTTATGAAGGAATTGATTGAGTTAAAGAAACAAAAATCAATATTCTACTCGGATAGTATGAAGCCTTCAAGATGAAGCTAGGAGAATCTATCACTAACATGTTTAGTCGTTTCACATAAATTGTAAACGGTCTAGCATATCAGGGACATCCAATCTCAGGACTAATGAAGGTTAATAAATTGCTGCATGGACTCTCCAAAGATTGGAATCATGTGAAGAATTCAATAAGAGAAACCCAGAGGATCATACCACTTTCTGTAGATGAACTTGTTGGCACACTTCAATTATATGAAATGGAGCAAATCAATGAGGAAGAAGATCCTAAATGTAAGAAGTCAATTGTCTTAAAATCTAATGGTGATTCTGATATAGATTCCGAAGAACTAGCTCTCGTGATAAGGAGATTCAGAAAATTGAATAGAAAGTGAAGAAGGTTCAACTGGAAAAAGCAAGGCACTAACAAATTTCAGAACAAATCAACTGAGGATGATGAAGTCAACAAAAATGTGATCTGTTTTGAATGCAAGAAAAAGTGACACATTAGACCCAACTGTCCTCTATTGAAAAAAAAGAAGGGAAGCACCGAGAAATATAGAAAGTCTCTCAAAGCAGAGACATGGAGTGATACTGAATGTGAAAAAAATGATGAAAAATATGCCAATATATATCTAATGGCAAATTCAGAATTAGACTTAGATCTTGAAACAGATTCAGACTCAGACAATGAAATCGAGGTTAGTAATTTGAAAATTTTTACTAAAGTCTCAAATTACATAGATGAATTTTGTGTTAGTCTCAAAATCTCTCTTAAAAGGATTTCTGAACTGAAGAGGGAGAATTCTAAACTTAAGCAACAAGAAACTTTTTGGAAAGAAAAGTTTGAAAATCTAGACAAAAGTTTTGCTAATTTGAAAGAAAATGTAGATTCTCTTTCAAAAGAAAATACTTTTTTAAAAGAGGATATTTCAAATATCACAAAAAGGTTTTCAAAAGGATCTGATAAATTGTAAAAGATTCTTTCAGTTCAAAGAACTTATTTCAACAAATCTGGTTCGTGAATGACACCTGAAACCATTCCTCTAATTGATTTTCCAAAAGTAAAAAAAAAAAAAAAAATCAAACAAAGACCTACAAAAACATTTCATAGAAATCATTTTCAAAAATCCGTTGGTTGAAGTGCTCTCAAATGTTTAAAGTGTAACAGTTCAGAACATTTTGAGAAAGAATGTCCCAAGGTTTAGAGATATTGTAAGAAGGATTAGGCAAAAACTGTTTTGTACTAACTCCTCTGGACCCAAGAAGATATTGGTACCAAAGAAAGCTTGAGTTCTTTTTGTAATTGCAAGTCACTATCAAGAAAAAGATCAAGTGGTATTTGGATAGTGGCTGTTCAAGACACATGACTGGAGATTCAAGCTATTTCACTAAGCTTGTACAAATAAACGGTGGAAAAGTTTCATTTGGTGGAAACAACAAAGGAAAAATTGTTGGATGTGGAACTGTGAAAATTGGAAGTCTCACAATCAACAACGTTTCCTTGGTGGAATGATTAAATTACAATCTACTCAGGATTAGTCAATTGTGCAACACTGGATTCAAAATCAATTTCCAAGAGAGAATTTGTTCGGGAACTAGTAAAGATTTATCTCAATCCTTCATTGGACGAAGACATGGGAATATTTATCTTCTGGATATAAAACTAGAAAGCTTTCAGTGTCTAATATCCATTCAAGATGAAACAAATCTCTGGCATAGAAAGCTTGGCCATGTTAATATAAAGCAAATTGCCAAGATCTCTTCTAAGAAACTTGTTCGTGAACTCTCCAATTGTTTTTTCAAAAGACTGATCTATGCACACCATGTGTTTTGGAAAAACATATTAGAAGTTCTTTCAAACCTATAAATCAAGTTTTTACTAATCAAGTTTTGCAGCTTCTGTATATGGATCTTTTTGGACCAACCAGAACTCAAAGTATTTGTGGAAAGAAATACTGTCTAGTAATTGTTGATGATTACTCATGCTTCACATGGGTATACTTCCTAGCAAGTAAGTCTGAAACATTTCCTTACTTCTTAAAATTTGCCAATAATGTACAAAATGAAAAGGGTTATATTATATCAAGCATACGGACAGACCATAGAGGTGAATTTGAAAAATAAGACTTTGCTAAATTTTGTGATGAATATGGTATCTAGCATGTTTTCTCTTCTTCATATACTCTAGAGCACAATGAAGTTGTGGAAAGAAAAAAATAGATCTTTGTAGGAGATGGCAAGTGTTGGAGAAAACTTCTTTATCTGTTTTCAAGTTGACAAAACGTTTTTATCAGTCTAGTCTAAAGATTTGCAGACTCTATCGTCAAAGTCTGAAGACCTCTAGAATCAAGATTTAAAGTCTATCCTCACTAATAGTTTCCAAACCGACGAAGAAAAGATTTATCCGATGAAGAAGACTTATTCAGATGCAAGTATATCTTTAAGGATTTGGTTCGTACGGTTAAAGAAGATCTCACGATTGGATATAGCATCCCGTGATCAATTATTCTTATTGAAATCAATTTGAATAATTAGATCTGTTGATTGGCAAAGTATACTTGGAAGATTCTACTTATGAAAACCTAGATCCTGATTGTATGGGTGAGCATGATTGGTGAGCTATCATCACATTCCTTAAATAACTCGAGATCTTCCTAATTGATTCTGTCCAACGGGTAGATTGGAAGAACTCCTTTAGAAGGTGCCAACGAGGAGTATATTAGGAGGACGCTTAAGTTATTCGAGTGTGTGCATGAAAGAAAAATTTCGAAGTCTGAAGCTCTTAGTTCTTTGCTAGTTCAATTTGTCGAGCTTAAACTATATTTAAAAGAGAGATTAAATACTTGTAAGACCTTGAGGAAATGTAGTAGAGTCTCTACACTATGGAATCAAGGGCGTGTAACTGTAAATTCTCTTTTGAATCTTAGTAGAATCCAGCTAGTGGACTGTTAATGTAGGAGAGTGGACGTAAGTTTGGTCTAAGCCGAACCATTATAAACGTATGTTTCAATTCTCTTTCCCTAAACTCTTTACTTTAATTCGCAGTCTTATATAGCTGTTTACAGTCTTTTATATCTTTTATCTATTGTTTTCATAAAAGTTAAGTTAAGTAGTTAAATCTTGCAAAATTGCTTTAACATCTATTCACCCCCTCTAGGTGTTCGTACTAGTATTATCAATTGGTATCAGAGCCTGTGTGCTCATTTAATTGAAGTGTCTTTACTTCTGAGTTAAAGATTTATAGCTAGTATGTTGGCTCCAGGTTTGGTTGAAGGCTAGAGCAACACCAGACCACCTTATTTCGATGGAAAGGAATACAACATATGAAAAAACAAGATGAAGGCATTCCTAAGATCGAAAGATCATCTAGAATGAGATGTGGTAGAAAAAGGAATTATTCCTAAAGCTACATCAGTTTCAGAAATGACAAAAGAAGTTACAGACACTGGCGAGATGACTCAAGAAAAAATAATCAAGAGACAAGCTGCACATTACCTATGAAGGAACTGATCAAGTGAAAGAGACAATGATCAATATTTTACTTGGATAATATGAAGCCTTCACAATGAAGCCAGTAGAATCTATCACTGACATGTTTAGTCATTTTACAAAAATTGTAAATGGTCTAGAGTATCAAGGACAACCAATCTCAGGACCCATGAAGGTTAACGAGTTGTTCTGTGGACTCTCCAAAGATTAGAATCACGTAAAGACTTCAATAAGGGAAACTCAAAGGATCATGCCACTTTCTGTAGACGAATTGGTTGGCACACTTCAGTCTTATGAAGTGAATCAAATCAACGAGGAAGAAGATCTCAAAGGTAAGAAGTCAATTGCTTTGAGATCTAACGATGATTTTGATGTTACAAATTCTGAAGATGATATGGATGATGAAGAGTTAGCTCTTATGATAAAGAGGTTCAGGAAACTGAACAAAAGTGAAGAAGATTCAATTGGAAGAAACGAAGCACTTAAATGTTTCAAAACAAATCAACTGATGATGATGAAGCCAATAAAGATGTGATCTGTTTTGAATGCAAGAAAAATGGACACATTAGACCCAGATGTCCCGTGTTGAAGAAAAAGAAAGGAAAAGCTAAGAAATACAGGAAGGCTCTCAAGGCAGAGACATGGAGTGATACTGAATGCGAAGAAAGTGATGAAGATTATGTCAATATTTGTCTAATGGCAAAATTGAAATCAGACTCAAACTCCGAAATAGATATAGACTCAGACTCATATAGTGAAATCGAGGTAAGTAATTTAAAAATCCCTACTAAAGTCTCGAAATACATTGATGAACTTTGTCTTAGTCTCAAAACCTCTCTCGAGAGGATTTCCGCGCTAAAAAGGAAGAATTCTACACTGAAACAATAGGAAATTTTTTGGAAAGAAAAGTTTGATAAATTAGATAAAAATTTTGTTACTTTAAAAGAAAACGCAGACTCTCTTTCAAAAGAAAATACATTTTTGAAAAATGACATTTCAAATATTTCAAAAAATGTTTTCAATAGGATCTGAGAAGTTGGAAAAGATTCTTTCAATACAAAGACCCTACTTTAACAAATCGGGCTTGGGAATGACCTTTGAAACTATTCCTCTAATTGATTTTCCAAAAGTGAAAGAAAGAATCAAATAAAGGCCTACAAATTTTTTTTACATAAATCATTTTCAAAAAGTCTTTGTAAAACCTATTGAGTGAAGTGCTCTCAAATGTTCTAAGTGCAACAGCTCAGAACTCTTTGAGAAAGAATGTCCTATGGTTTGGAGACCCGTTAAGAAGGAATGAACAAAGATTGCTTTTTGTACTAACTCCTCTGGACCCAATAAAATGTGGGTACCAAAGAAAGCTTGAGTTTATTTTTTAATTACAGGTCACTATCAAGAAAAATGTTAAATGATATTTGGATAGTGGTTGTTCAAGGCATATGACTAGAGATACAAGTTGTTTTTATAAAGCTTGTGCAAATAAATGGTGAAAAAGTCTCTTTTGGTGGAAACAATAAATGAAGAATTGTTGGGTGTGGAATTGTAAGAATTTGAAGTCTCACAATCAACAATGTCTCCTTGATGGAAGGACTTAATTACAATTTGCTCAGCATTAGTCAATTGTGCGACACTGGATTCAAAATCAACTTTCAAGAATGAATATGTTCAGGAACTAGCAAAAATCTTTCACAATCTTTTACTGGACGAAGACATGGGAACATCTATCTTCTAGATATAAAACTAGAAAAATCTCAATGCCTAATTTCAATTCAAGATGTAACAAATCTTTGGCATCAAAAGTTTAGCCATGTCAACATGAAGCAGATTTCTAAGATCTCTTATAAGGACCTTGTTCGAGGGCTGGCCAACCTGAAGTTTCAAAAAATTGACTTATGCACACCATGTGTATTAAGAAAACAGGTTAGAAGCTCTTTTACACCAATAAATCAGGTTTCTACTAATCGTGTTTTGCAGCTTCTATATATGAATCTCTTTGGGCCAACTAGAACTAAAAGCATAGGTGGAAAGAGATATTGTCTATTAATCATTGACGATTATTCACGATTCACTTGGGTTTACTTTCTAGCAAGTAAGTTTGAAACATTTTCTTACTTTTAATAGTTTGCTAGGAAAATTCAGAACGAGAAAGGATATGCTATTTCAAGCATACGAACAGACCATGGAGGTGAGTTTGAAAATCAATACTTTGCAAAATTTTGTGATGAATCAGGTTTTCAGCATGTTTTCTCCTCTCCACACTCTAGAACAGAATTGAGTTGTGGAAGGAAAGAATAGATCTTTGCAGGAAATGACAACAACTATTTTAATAGAAATTAGTACTTCCTCTCATTTTTGGGTTGAAACAGTTTATACATCATGTTATATTATCAATAGAGTCTTTTTAAGGCCTATTATGGAGAAAATTCCTTATGAGTTATTCAAAGGAGAGAAGCCAATTGTTTCTTACTTTCATGTATTTGGTTGCAAATGTTTTGTATTGAAAAATGCAAATGATCGAACTGGTAAGTTTAAAGAGAAATCAGACGAAGGAATCTTCTTTGGATATTCAATCACCAACAAAGCTTACAGAATATTCAACAAATCAGTTTGTGGAAGAATCTATGAATGTCAAATTCCAAGACTCTTTGCAGAATCAACTAATTCAGACTCATTCTAAAAAATTTGAATCTGCTCCAAACTCTACAAAGTCTACCTCCCCTGAAGCAGCTTAGACCTTTGAAAATCAACAACAAACGAAAGTTGAAGAATCAATTGAAGTAGAAGAACATCACTTTGCCAAACCAACAAGCAACTAGAAGCACAAGTCCAGTCATCTCAAAGAACTTATCATCGGTAACATTGATGAAGGGATTTGCATCAGATCCAAAAAGCAAGAAGAGTCTAGCGTCGTGGCACTTATTTTTGAAATAGAACCCAAGAGTATAGAAGAAGCTCTTGCTGACGAAAGCTAGATTGAAGCAATGCAAGAAGAATTCAGACATTTTATGTATGAGAATTAACTTCTAAACGAAAAGGTAAATCCATTATTGGAGCTAAATGGGTTTTCAGGAACAAGTTGGACGAAAAAGGAAAAGTGATCAGGAACAAAGCAAGACTCGTGGCCAAATGATATACGCAAGAAGAAGGGATAGATTATGATGAAACCTACGCACCAGTAGCCAGGTTATAAGCAATTAGATTATTACTTGTTTTTGTCTATTATAAAAAATTCAGGTTATTCCAAATGGACGTCAAGAGTGCATTCCTAAATTGATTTATCCAAGAAGAAGTCTATGTGGAATAACCTCTTGGATTTGAAGATCCAAAAAGACCAGACTTAGTATTTAGACTGAAAAAGGCTCTATATGGATTAAAGCAATCTCCTCGAGCTTGGTATGATAAGTTAAGTAATTTTTTAATGCAAATGGTTTTGTCAAAGGAAAAGTGGATACTACATTGTTTATTAAAAAAAAAAGTAAAAACTTTCTACTTGTTCAAATGTATGTTGATGAGAGATTATATTTGGATCACCTAAAAATTTGTGCAAGAAGTTTTCTAAGTCTATACATGATGAATTTGAGATGAGCATGATGGGTGAATTATCATTCTTTCTCGGATTACAAGTAAAATAATTAAAGGAAGGAATTTTCATTTACCAAGAGAAATATGCGAAAGAACTTATTAAAAAGTTAGGATTGGAGAATTGCAAAAAGACTAAGATACCAATATCTAGTTGTTCGAAGTTGGATAAAGATGAAAGAGGAAAGAAAGTTGACGAGAAGCTTTATAGGAGTATTATTGGTTCACTTATTTATCTTACTGCTTCTAGACTTGATATTTTGTTTAGTGTTTGCATTTGTGCTAGATTCAATCTAATCCAAAAGAGTCTCATCTAAGTGCCACAAAACGCATCATCAAATACATTGCAACTACTTCAAATTTAGGTTTGTGGTATCCCAAAGAATGAGACTTTACCCTCATTGGATATTCAGATGCAGATTTAGCAGGTTGTAGAGTTGATAGAAAGAGTACATCTTATACATGCCAATTACTGGGAAACAGGACAGTATCTTGGTTCTTAAGGAAGCAAAGCACTGTAGCTTTTTCAACAGCTGAAGCAAAGTATGTGGCCCTTGGAAGTTACTGATCTCAAATCTTATGGATAAAACAACAACTAAGAGACTTTGGAATCGAAGACTCATGCACTGAGATCAAATGTGATAACACCAATGCAATCAATCTAACAAAGAATCCAATTCTTCATTCAAGAGTAAAGCACATAGAGATTCGACATCACTTTATTAGAGATTATGTTCAAAGTGGAGAAGCTTTGATTCAATTCATTGATTCAAAAAATCAATTGGCGGACATATTTACAAAGCTATTGAAGAAAAACCCATTTGAGTCTATTCGTACCAGACTGAACATTACATCTATTATCCATTAAAGTCTGAAGGAGCTCAGACTTAAAAGTAAAGTTTGAAGGTGTTCAAACTCGAAAGATCAAGAATTACAACTGTAAGTTATTTCTATTCCGGTATTTTAAACTTGAAAAGGTATGGTCACTTATTAATTGCTAATTGATTGAAATTATCTTTCCAAGTTTTTTTCTTTTTCAAAAAGGCAATTATCAATTTTGAAAAGACAATTAATTTCAAAAAGGAAGTTATTCTTTTTCGAAAATGTATTTTATTTTTCCTTTTATGACGTTTTGTTTACCTCGCTTCACTTGCTTTATATACTGTCGAGATTCGTCTTCTTCATTTTTATATTGAAACCCTAGAATACAAAATTCCCACTTGCTTTCACTTTCACTCTCGATTTGTCCAAAAGCTTTCACATTTTTCGAGCAAGTTTGTGAATTTCTTCCTTGAAGCGACAATGTCTTCAAGAAAGTCTTCAATGATTACAAGCAGGGGACCACGACATATGCCTGGGGGTCCTACGCATTTCGACTTGACCGAGGAAGAAGATTCTTCTCCACCACTGTGTCCGAGTCAACAACAACCCTCTTAGCAACGTTAGTCTTCTCCACCGACTCAACCAGACGAAGAAGTTATAGAAGAGGTTGAACTTGTAAGAACACTAACTCCAAAGGTTGCTTACAAACTTTACTCTAATTTGAAGAAAGGAGGAACACCGATGTCCTTGATCAATGAATTTTTAAGAGATAGAGGATACAAGAATGAAACATTATTCTTGCGGGAGTTGGAAAGGTTAGGAGTTGTACAGAAAGAGATGGCTGAAAGAACTTTCGCAAATTTTCCAAGTGATCCATTCTATGGCACTGCAAATCAACCACATGGACTGGATGACGATGAATGGATGTTTACCCATTTTCAGCCTAGGTTAGGTGTTGCTACAAATATTGTTAGTGATGGTTCAAGTCTTTTCGGATCGAAGAATCACTAGAGACCTTATTCGAATCTAATGAAGATGGGGGTTATGAATCCTAGGAGTGTCGACTTTGATTTCCTTGATTCGGTAAAAGTCAATCTACGAGAAAAGCTTGTTCTACTGCAATTGGAGCACATTTGTTCTAAATCTATTGTTGCTTATTCTGAACTCATTGCTTACTTTTACTTGAATTTATCTTTCTTGGATGCGAATAGTTTTTCTTTCACAGTGAAAGACAAGGTATTTTTTTGTGGATATGGACACTTTGGCTGACATAATTGGGGTGGAAAGAATGAGTTTCCAACCAAGATTGAGTTTCTAACCAATTAGCGTGTCTATTGCTCATGCTACTCCATCGTTGGTGAAAGATAGGGATGTTGAAGGCAAGATTTCCTACTCGAGGATGAATGCCTCTAACATCTTGTTGCACAAGATCGTAATCAACTGCATTCGTTCCAAGTCAACATCCAAGATTGATGTCTCCCGATCTGAGGTGAAATTGAAGTATGCCATCAATGCTAGATTTAAATTCTCTCTACCTCACACCATCTTGTTTCATATGTACCGAACAGTGGTGAAGGATAAGGGATAACTCCCTTATTATGCTCTTATCATGTCTCTTTAAAACATTTTAAAATTCACTTTTTTTCACCATTATGTTTGACAACCATCTCAGCAATGGTGGTTTTAAATGGTCACAAAGATGCTTTTGAAAGAGCTGAATAAGGTGTTGGAGCATATGAAGGAGAAGTCTCTCATCAAAGCAAAACAAGACTCCGCTGCAACGAAGAGGAAAGGCAAAGAGCCCATGGCTGCTCTAGTAAAGAAGAAAAGAACTCTCATCTTGCAAGATGAAGAAGATGAGGATGAAATGACTCATTCAGCCTTAAGAAACTTAAAGAGTTTTGTCAACTTTTATGAGACAAGAGAAGAGCCAGAAGAAGGAGAAAAAGAGAGAGAAGAGACAGAGAAGGAAGATGAAGAACAGAGGAGGACAGAAGAAGAAAGAAGAGAAGAGGAAGAAGAAGAGAGAGAATGAGAAAAAGATTAGGGTCAAGAAGACTCTTTTGAGCCAACTTTGGCTGTCTCCTTGTCCAATAATTCTGAGATGGCAGGAACTGGAACTGCTGATGCGCATCACTCTGAAGCTGAAGTTGATCAAGAAGAAATCTTATCTACTCCACCTAACGGCAACAAAATAAGGGGAGCTGTTGGACCGAAAGGTATTTCTTCACCTCTATTTACTAGTGATGTAAGTCGTTCTGCAGCAGACCTAGAGGATGTGTATGCCTCTCATTATCCAGAAGCTTCTACTCATAGTTATGGTGGACAATCTGCTGAAGTTCCATCTAATCTCAAAATCCCTAGAATCGACTCGGCTGGTCCTAATGCTGCAATAGCTCAAACAGTAGACTTTTCGAGACCGCTAGAAATTTTATTGGGATGTAAGGAAGCAGCAATATGCTATGGGGTATGAGATGCAGTATCTCAAGAATGCTATCATGGCCACTTCAGTGTCTTTGCACGATCAATTAAACGCCTTGAAGAATCAAGTGCAGTCATCTGTGTAGGGTGTGGATTTTCAATCACTGAAGCAGAGTTTTGAAAGGCTTGAGAAGACAGTGCATTCTATGGGAGAGTTCGAGCTTGTTCGCCTTCCCAAACAGCTTTGATTCTCTCTATTTCCAATCAATTTTTTTTTCTATTCTCCACTTTTTGCTGTTGACAAAAAGGGAGAGAAGTTTGATGCATATTTGATTTGACTTTCTGTTTTGACTATTGGACTTATCTTTTGTTTGGTTTGGTTGTGATTTGGATTGGTTGATTTGATCTTTTGATGCTTGCAGTAACTTAAGCTATGTTAATAATTATGGAGTAAGGATAGTTACTTTGCAAGATTAACATGTTTTCTGTGGTTACAGAATTGTTGCTATCTACATTATAATCTACTTATCTTTTATAAGATATTTTGTTTTGCTTAAGTATTGTTTTGCAGGACAAAAGTGTCCAAATCTGTGGGAAAGTTTTGTCAACATCAAAAGGGGGGAGATTGTTGGAGAAAACTTCCTTATCTGTTTTGAAGTTGACAACACGTTTCCATCAGTTTAGTCTGAAGACTTGCAGACTCTATCGTCAAAGTTTGAAGACCACCAGACTCAAGATTTAAAGTCTACTCTCATTGATAGTTTCCATACCAATGAAGAAAATATTTATTCAATGAAGAAGACTTATCTAGATACAAGTATATCTTTAAGGATTTGGTTCGTATGATTAAAGAAGATCTCACGGCTGGATATAGCATCTCGTGATCAATTATTCTTATTGAAATCAATTTGAATAATTAGATCTGTTGATTGGCGAAGTATACTTGGAAGGTTCTACTTATGGAAACCTAGATCCTGATTATATGGGCGAGCAGGATTGGTGGGTTATCATCACATTCCTTAAATAACTCGAGATTTTCCTAATTGATTTTGTCCAATGGGTAGATTGGAAGAACTCCTTTGGAAGGTGCCAACGGTTATAATGGCATGGGGGAGTATATAAAAAGGACGCTCAAGTTATTCGAGTGTGTGCGTGAAAGAAAAATTTCGAAGTCTGAAGCTCTTAGTTCTTTGCTATTTCAATTTGTCGAGCTTAAACTGTACTCAAAAGAGAGATTAAATACTTGTGAGACCTTGAGGAAATGTAGTAGAGTCTCTACACTGTGAAATCAAGGGCGTGTGACTGTAAATTCTCTTTTGATTCTTAGTGGAATCTAGCTAGTGGGCTGTTAGTGCGGGAGAGTGGATGTAGGCTTGATTTAAGCCGAACCACTATAAACCTTATGTTTCAATTCTCTTTCTCTAAACTCTTTACTTTAATTCGCAGTCTTATATAACTATTTACAGTCTTGTACATCTTCAATCTACTATTTTCATAAAAGTTGAGTTAAGTTGTTAAGTCTTGCAAAATTGCTTTAACACCTATTCACCCCCTTTAGGTGTTTGTCCTAGCATTATCAGTAAGAACCCTTTTAATTGAAAGTAATATTTCTTCTTGATTTTGAGCTAAAGTAGTTTCTACAACTTGTTATATTATTAACAGAGTATTTTTAAGGCCTATTTTAGAGAAAACTCCTTATGAAGTTTTTAAAGGGAAAAAGTCAAATGTTTCTTATTTTCATGTATTTGGTTGTAAGTGTTTTATTTTGAAAAATGCAAATGATCGAACTGGTAAGTTTGAGGAAAAATCAGATGAAGGAGTTTTCCTTAGATACTCAATCTCAAGCAAAGCCTACAGAGTATTCAACAAGAAAGCTATGTGAAACAACCACCTGATTTTGAAGATCCAAGAAAGCTAGATTCAGTTTATAAACTGAAAAAGGCCTTATATGGACTAAAGCAGACACCTCGAGCTTGGTATGAAAATTTAAGTAAATTTCTACCTCAAAATTGTTTTGTTAAAGGAAAGGTAGACACTACTCTATTTATTAAAAGATAAGGTAAAGATTTTTTACTTGTTTAGATTTATGTTAATGATATCATATTTGGATCACCTAATGAATATCTCTGCAAGAAATTTTTTAGATGTATGCATGATGAATTCGAGATGAGTATGATGAGTGAGTTAACTTTCTTTCTGGGATTACAAGTTAAACAATTAAAGGAATGAATTTTCATTGACCAAGAAAAATATGCAAAGGATCTTATCAAGAAGTTTGGATTGGAGAATTGCAAAAAGACACAGACTCCTATGTCAAGCTCTTCAATGCTGGATAAAGATGAAGGAGGGAAGAGTGTAGACCAGAAGCTATACATGAGCATAATTGGTTCACTTATTTACCTTACTACATCTAGACATGACATTTTGTTTAGTGTTTGTATCTGTGCTAGATTCCAATCAAATCCCAAAGAACCTCATCTAACTGCTGTAAAGCGTATCATCAAATACGGTGCAACAACTCTAAAGCTAGATCTATGGCATTCCAAAGAAGGAGACTTTACTCTCCTTGGATATTCAGATACGGATTTAACAGGATGCAAAGTGGACAAAAATAGTGCTTCTAGTACATGTCAATTGCTTGGAAATAAGCTGGTATCATGGTTTTCAAGAAAACAGAGTACCGTAGCTCTTTCAACAGCTGAAGCAGAATATGTAGTTCTTGGAAGTTGCCGCTCTCAAATCTTATGGATAAGGTAACGACTAAGAGATTTTGGAATAAAATAATCTTGTACCGAGATCAAATGTGACAATACTGGCGCCATCAATCTCACAAAGAATCCAATACTTCACTCAAGGGTAAAGCATATATAGATTCAACATCTCTAATAAGAATCCAATACTTCATTCAAGGGTAAAGCATATAGAGATTTGACATCACTTTATTAGAGATTATGTTCAGAACAGAGAAGTTATGATACAGTTTATTGACTCGAAGAATCAGCTGGCAGACATATTTACAAAGCCACTGGAGAAAACTTTATTTGAGTCTATTCGCACCAGACTAAATATTATCCATTTTATCAGTTAAAGTCTGAAGATGATTAGACTCAGAATAACCAAAAGTTGCGACTGTAAGTTATTTCTATTTTAGTAATTTAATTTTTGGATAAAAACTTGAAAAGGTATGTTTGCTTTTTTGAATCGTTATTTACTTATTTTTAGAAATTATCTTTTTGAATTTATGGCAGTTTCTCATTTTCAAAAAGGCAGTTTTTCATTTTCAAAAAGGAAGTTTTCTTTTATTTTCAGAAAGGCAATTTTTACTTTATGCTTTATGATGATCCGTCTACGTTGTTTCATCTGCTTTATGTATTGTTTTTCATCTTCTTTATTTTCACTCTCAAACCCTAGAATACGAAGTTCTCACTCGTGCTTACTTTCTCTTTAGTTTATTCCCAAAATATCTCACCTTTTTCACGATCAAGTTCGAGAATTTCACCCAAAAAGCAACTATGTCTTCAAGAAAGTCTTCTAGAATTGCTAGCAGGGGACCACAGCATGTGTATGAGGGTCCTACGCACTTCGATTTGACCGAGGAAGATGACTCTCCTCAGCAGCAGAAGCAAAGTCGGCAACAACATTTTTAATCGCGCCAGTCTTCTCAACAAAAGACTTAAGATCCTCCACAAAATCAACCAGAAGAAGAAGTTGTGGAAGATGTAGATCTTGTAAGAACATTGACTCCTGAAGTTCTTTTCAAACTTTATTCTAAGTTGAATGAAGGTGGTACTGCAATCACTTTGATCGATAAATTTTTGAAAGAGAGGGGTTACAAGAATGAAACGTTATTCTTGCGTGAGATGGAAAAGATGAACATTGTGCCTAGAGGGTTGGCTGATAGGACATTTGCCAACTTTCCGAGTGACCCGTGTTATGGTATTCTCAATCAGCCTGAAGGAAAAGATGACAATGAAAGGATGTTCACACATTTTCAGCCTAGAATGGGAGTGGCTGCAAATGTTCGTGATATGGGAGCAAGTATTTTTTGCTTTAAGGATCATAAGAAGACCTACTAAAATTTGCTGAAGCAAGGAGTTATGAATTTAAGGAGTGTTGATTTTGATTTTCTTGATTCGGTGAATGTAAATCTGTGGGAGAAGTTTGCACTCTTTCAAATGGAACAATTTTGCTTTGAGACAACAGTCACCTATCTAGTACTCACAGCATACTTTTATTCAAATCTATCATTTTTGGATACGATTAGATTTTCCTTTACAATTAGGGACAAGGAATTTATGGTCGATGTAGACACCTTGGCTGACTTGATTGGGGGTGGAAAGAGGGTGTTTCCAACCAATCAATGTATCAGTTCCTCATGCTACATTGGAACTTGTACGAGACAGGTTTGCTAAAGGCAAAATTTCCTACACACAGATGAATGCTTCTAACTTCTTGCTTCATAAGATCATGATCAACTGTATCTGGCCCAAGTCTACGTCAAAGACTGATGTTTCTCATTTGGAAACAAAGTTGATGTACGCCATCAAAATTGGCTACTAGTTTTCTCTATCTCATACTATCCTTATGCATATGTACAAGACAGTGGTGAAGGACAATGGACAACTCCCCTACTCTGTTCTTATCACAAGACTCTTTAGACATTTCAACATTCATATTCTTGCTCCTTTGTGTATGCAAAGCATTGCTCCAATGGTAATTGGATTGAAGATGGTCACAAAGATGCGTCTAAAGAAGCTCAACAAGGCTTTAGAGAGTATGAAGGAGAAGTCTCTAGTCAAGGCAAAGCAAGACTCTGCAACAATAAAGCAAAGAGGAAAGGAACCAATGACTGAACCTATCAAGAAGAGGAGAGCACTCCTCTTGGAGGATGAAGACGAAGAGGATGACATCACTCTCTTTGCCTTTTCCTTCGCCTTCGCCTTAAAGAATTTACAGGGTTTTGTTAGCTTTCAAAAGTGAAAAGAGACATCAGAAGAAGAAGAGACTAAGAAGAGAGATGAGGGAAGAGAAGAGATGAGAACAGAGGAAGAAGAAGGAAGACCAGAGGAATGAAGAAGAAGAAGAAGAAGAAGAAGAAGAAGAAGAAGAAGAAGAAGAAGAAGAAGAGGGTCAAAAGGACTCTTTTGAGCCAACCTTGGCTGTATCTTTGTCAAGTGACTGAAAAGACAAAGAGTGGAACTACTGGAGAAAGAGGAAAATGGACACATCACTCAAATGTGAAAGTTGAAGCAGAATAGAAAGAAGAATTAATTTCTCCACTTGAGGCACACGAACAGGGGGAGCTGCAGAAAAACAAGGTATTTCTTCACCTGCTGTGATATCTCTTACTAGTGATGTTAGTTGATTTGTAGCAGATCCAAAGGATGTGTATGCATCTCTTTACCTTGAAGTAAACATTGAGACATCTATTCTTAGTCATGATGGATGAAATGCTGAAGAACTCTCTAATCTCAAGACTTATGCAATTGACTCGACTGGACCCAGTGCTGCACCCAAACAAACAGCAGACTTTCAAGACTGCTGGATATCTTATTAGATTTAAAGAGACAACGATATGGCTTGGAGTTTGAGATAAAGGATTTGAAGAAAGCTTTCTTGACCACTTCAGTTTCTCTGCAAGAATAGCTACTTGCCCTGAAGACTCAAGTGCAAGATACTGTGAAGGGTGAAGATTTATAGCAACTGAAGACCCTTGGAAAGCTTGAGGATACAGTCAAATCCATGGGAGAATTTCAGCTCATTCGAATTCCAAAACAGCTCTAATTTTCACACAACTATTCTCACTCAATCTTTTTGCTCATTTATCACTCAATCTTTTTGTTGTTGACAAAAATGGGGAGAAGTTGTGCAGATTTGTGCAGATTTATCTTTTTGAGCACGAGCACATTTCTCATGTTTTTGGTTTGATTTGGATAACCTTTGGTTGGTATTTTTGGACTTTTGACTTTGGACCTTTGACTGCTATCTTGATTTGAATCTTTGAGGCTTGTAGTAACTTAGCCTGTGATATTGAATATGGATGGATAGTTATTTTATCTTGTTGGACTAACATGTTTTTCTGTGAATGCAGAATTGATGCTATCAAAGTCCTAATCAACTTATTTTTATAAGATATCATGTTTGGCTTAAGTGTTGTTTTGCAGGTTAAATTTTTTTCAAATCTGCAGGAAAGTTTTGTCACCATAAAAAATAGGGAGATTGTGGGAGAAAACTCCTTATTATTTTGAAGCTGATAAAACCTTTCCCTTAAGTCTGAAGAACTCTAGATGCTACTGTCAAAGTCTGAACATTGCTAGACTTTAATTTCAAAGTCTGACCTCACTAACAGATTCCAGACCGAAAATTGAAGACTTATCCAGATGAAGGTTTATCTTTAAGGAGTCGGTTCATTTGGTTTTTGAAAGATCTTATGGCTGGATATAGCATCATATGATCAGTTATTCTTATTGGAATACACTCTGATATGAAGATCTTTTGAAGGGAGAAAAACTTGGAAGCTTCTACCTATGGAAACTAAGATCTTGATTGTATAGGCTAGCAAGATTGATGGATTATCATCACATTCCTTAAATGACTCGAGATCTTCTTAATTGATTCTGTCTAGTGGGTAGATTGGAAGAACTCCTTTGGAAAGTGCCAACAGTTGTAGAGGCGTGGAGGAGTATATAAGGAAGACTCTTAAGTTGTTCGAGTGTGTGCGTGAAAGAAAATTTTCAAAGTTTGAAACTTCCTAGTTCTTTTTTTTTTTGGTTACCTAGAGAACCCCGTACAGCCGACAGTCGGCAAGTAAACCCTGGACGATAGGTAGAGTCACCACCACCCTTGCCTGCCGGGTGAAACTTCCTAGTTATTTGCTACTTCAGTTGTTAAGCTAAAATCTGTACTCAAAAGAGAGAGCAAACACCTGTGAGACTTTGTAAGAGTGTAGTAGATGTTCTAAACTGAGAAGTCAAGGACGTGAAATTGTAAAATCTCTTTTGATTCATAGTGAAATCCAGCCAGTGGGCTATCAGTGTGGGAGAGTGGACGTAAGCTTAATTTAAGCCAAACCACTATAAACCTTGTGTTCCAATTTCCTTTCCTTAACTCCTTACTTTTATTCAATGCTTTATATAACTGTTTAAAGCTGTTTACATTCTTAGTCAATTATCTTTAAGAAGAATTTATTACTATTCAGTCTTGCAAGAAAATTTTATTTACACTTATTCACCCCCTCTAGATATTCTTACTAGCCCTTTCACCTTCTACAATTGATGTGGGATAGTCGTAACAATCCCACCTCACACATTGGGCTTGGGTCCCTATCCCCCACACATCGAGCTTGTATCAGAGCTACACAAGTTTTGGGTTTGAACTTATTGGTAAGTTAGGCTACAACTAATGTGGGACAATCTCAACAATCCCCCTTCACACATTGGGCTTGGGTCCCTATCCCCCAACACGTTGGGTCTGAGTTAGAGCTACAACAAGTTTTGGGTCTGGACTTATTGGTAAGTCATGTTACAACCAATGTGTGACAATCTTAACAATCCCCCCCCCCCCTCAGACATTGGGCTTGGGTCCCTATCCCCCCAAACATCAAGCCTAAGTCATAGCCGCAACATCCCAAAAATTTTCCTTGTGACTATTGGGTTCGGACTTGTTGGCAAGTTAGATTCTAATACTAGTGTTGGACAGTTTTGGCCCTCTCTCACTCCAAAAGTCACATCAAAGGATGAGAGTTTTCCTCACATTTATAAATCGATACCAACTTATTCCACATCCGATGTGGGACAATGTCAACAAATTGTCTGTTCTCTTTTGTCCTTACAAGGTGCCATCTTTCATTCTATTGTTCGGACTTATATGTGTGCAAACACGATGCTTGCTAAGATGTACAATTAAGTAGCACTAGATTTATGCTAACTCCAAATTGCTAAAAGAATCGGATTTGTGTTTTTATGTGGTCCAAGAAAAGTACTAAAAAATTTCTAAACTTATTACATTAGTACCAATTCAGTTATAAGCCTTAAATTGGGCCATTTTAGTCTTAATCATTTTCACATTAGTAGTAATTCAATTATTCCGATCAATTTAAGCTAAAAATTACTGACATTGACACTTGCCATCATATGTGGCATATCAGCATTGACATGTATATATTTTTAAAATGAATTTTAATAATTTTTCCTTTTTTTTTTCCTTTCTCTTCTCTTTTAGTTGGTCCTTGGTCATCGGCCACTGGCCATGGCTAGTGAGAGCTGGTCTTATCGGGTTACATCTAGTAGGGGCAAGCACTGACAAGTAGAGGTGAGCATCGGTCTAGGGTCAATTTTGGACCAACCCTAGACCAGCTCAACTTGCTGATCCTGGTCCGGTTCCTAGGGGGACTAAGTTGATCCTTGATCCTGGGATTTCTGGACAAGTACTGTGCGGGTTGGTTCTTAGTCTTAGGAGTTTAGGGTTGATCCAATTCGGACCAACCCTAATAGTATATACTATATCTAAAATATATTATATATATTATATATCAAATGTTATTTATAATTTTTATATAGAAAAACCCTAAGTTAAATGGTGTTGACAGCATTAAACGGCTCCTTATTGAGGAATCTAAGTAATTTTACATTGTTCTTTCATAGTTTAGACTTTTAATGTCTTTTACGGCATAGACAGCTATGCTTTACAAATGAGGAAAATGTTTATGTGAAGAGTCCTCACAGCGTCCAAAATGATATAAATAGCTCCTCATGGTATTATTCTCAAGTACTCATTCTCTCTGTCTTCTTTTTCCTCTTAGTCTTCAATTTACCAAGATCAAAAGATATAACTTCCCTGCTCACTGCGTCACTGCTCATCGCTCGACACTCGCTCGCTTCTAGTTGCTCATATCGCTCACTGCTCAACACTCAACACTTGCCTCGCTTGTTGCTCGCTGCTCAATGCTCACGCTGCTAGTCGCTTGACGCTCACCCCATTTGACACCCTTTGCTCACCTTTCTTCCCTGACCTTGCTTGTCGCCGATTCCATTGGGTCAGCTCGGTCCTCCATTGCCTTTTCAAGGCGTATAAAAAATGAAACAAAATAATTATTGATTGGTCTCGAATTGACCTTGGAACCGAACTGAACCTATTAGGTTGGTTCGGTTCTCGGTCGCCTTTTCAATGAGTACAAAAAATGAAATAAAACAAATTATATGTTGGTTATGGACTGACCTAAGAGCTAGACTAAACCTATTGGCACTGGACCGGACGGTTTGGGCGGTTCCCACGGTCGGCAATCCAGTTCTTGGTTCCTAATCTTGGAACCAGCGGTCGGTTGGTCCGATTCCCGGTTCCAAGGTGGGAACCAGACCGGCCGAACCGACCGGACTTGACCAAATTATATATATATATATATATATATATATATATAATTTATATACATATAATATATAAACACATATAATATATGAATATTATATATGAAACTTATTGCAACTGAGTTAACAACCTCTTATGTGGCCAAAAGACCACCAAAGCTCTTATTGTTACTCTTTATTTATAGAGAAAACTTGTTAGTTTCATCTACTCGATGTGGGACAAGGCTCTAGGAGTTCCTCATGCTCACACTCTCTCTCTTGCTCCCCTCACTTGCAAATGACAAGGCACTTCAAGCCTCAAAGAGTCTCATATCGACTAAACATTCAAAGCATATAAGAGAGATTGTCTATAAAACCTAAGCCAAGCACAACCTTTAATCACATTGTTCATGGCTTTTATGCTTAAAATTAAGCGTGAAACACATAAATTGTAATTGATAGTCACGCAAATGAAGTTTGAATATTTTGCACGTGGAAACATGTGTGAGTAGTTTTATTAGATTGCCTGAGAACCGAATTGGATTGATTGGTGAGTAGTTTTATTAGATTGCTTGGAAACCGAATTGAATTGATCGATCTGGAGCATGATCATTCTTTAGTGAATGGTCATTCTTTAGTGAAAAAATAAAGTGCCAATTCTGTTGGACCAGATCGGACCGGATCGGAACTGATGGTCCAGTCCGGTCCGGTTCCCGGTCCTAGGACCAAACGGTCTAGTCCACAGTTCCCAAAATTGGGAACCGATTCTCTCGGTCCGGTTCCCGGTTCCACCTTGGAATCGGACCGAACTGGGAACCGATCACCCCTGATTCGGTCCTTGGTCTCAGGCTCAATAGAGCCGATCTTCGGTTTCAAAAATTGAGGATTAACATTGTGCGGGTTAGTTTTAGGGTTAGGGGGTGGACTAGCCCAACCTAGACCATGCTCACCCCTACTGACAAGGCCCTCTTGCTAGATTTGGCAAGGTCAATCCTCACCCAAGCTAGGGCGACATGGCATGACACTTATGAACTGTTTTTTTTTTTTTTTTTGAAGTGTTAAAAGAAATTTACATTACAACATTTTCATGGTAATGGCAAATGAAATAAATGATAAAGAGATAACAATAGGAAGTGAAATGAAGATCGTAGAAGTGTATAGATATTTATATTTGAAAGATAAATAAATTGATTCTTATTCCATATGAACTTCATTCCTCTCTCTCATACATTCAGATGAGCGGTTTTTCTCCCTAATTGTGTAGGAGGGTCCCATGGAAAACAAACATCGAAGGCTCCGGTATATTCATTCTTCCTACAAGGACCAGTGGGCAAGATGTTCCACTCACACAAGGTGGAGCAATGCTTGTTGTCCCTCTTTGTCACATATATATCAAACCACTCAAAATGATTTGGCCATGCGAAGCTACAAAAGAACAATGTCGTCATTATCAAATTGATATTAAATGAAAATTCCCAGCTGCTCGTTATATAATGGAACCCAAGGTCGTCATCTTTGGATTTGCAATGAACTGTCAAAGTAGTTCCAGCTGGCAAATTGTTATGGATTACAACATGTGTCTTGCCCCAAACATCTCTCACACAACTAGCTAGCAATAAAGAACAAATGAATATGAGCTTAGCTAATGATTTCACCATGATGGGGTATCTATGCTCCAATTTCAGCATCATTCGGCTATTTAAAGATGAAGAATGGAGGATATTAGATGTGGCCAACTTGCCATAACCATATCATCTTTAATTAGCATTCCTTTTTCTTTTCTAGATTAAGAATTGCCAAATAGCCTTTTATATTTTTCCTTTTTTACATTGGTATAAGAGTTGTCATATAAACATATATCGTTACCAAGTTTAATATCTTATGTAACAATTATGATATTTCCGAATATCTCTAAATTTATTCCTCAATTTCATGCCAGATCTTTTGCAATTGTAGGATCTAGCTGGCATTTGACTAGATATCATAAAGAAGGTAAGAGAAAAGTAGATTAATCAATCCTTTAGAATGTTTTGTAGTCACTAGCTGGCATTCGGCTAGATACCGTGTTTGACATCCAAAAAGAAAACTATAGGGCCTATGATAGCTGTCACTCGGTACGTTAACTCCGGTGCTACGACCTAGGGCGGGATCCTTCAATTCGTGCACGGACTTAGACAAACGATACATTGAGGTTGCTCAAAATTCTCACTCTCTTTCTCTCTCTCCTCTCTTTAGATTTTGGTTCCTTGAACGAGTGCGAAAGTGTCCTAAGTAAACATGAAGATTGAAAAGGATAGGATTTTGAATGTGGCGCGCGTATAATGCAATTAAGGAGGACAGATGAGGCTAGCTATTTTACTTGGCAATCATTTCGAGCAATTTGTGTTACATTATTAAACAAATTGTTTACAGCCTATTAAGTGGATGGTTCATAGGTTTCCTCCCACAACAATTTAGGGTAAAAAGAATTCACCATGCTAATTGTGATTCTTAATTTATTAATCCTTCGCGTGATACAAAAAAATTGTGTTGAATGGTCTTAGGCCTCTCTCACTAGAAAATTAGCTTAAAGGGTGCTTTCATTTATACTTATAAACCGACCACTAGTCTCTTCTACAACCGATATGGGATATTCTCAACAAATTCTCCGTGGGTTAGAGCCGCAACAACCCAAATTCATCCTTGTAACTATTGAGTCCAAATTTGTTAGCAAATCGGTCTCTAATATTAGTGTTAGGCGGTATTGGGTCTCTCTCACCCCAAAAACCATCTCAAAGGGCGATTTTTCCTCACATTATAAACCTACTACCATTCCCTTCCACAACCAATGTGGGATAATCCCAACAAGTTGTCTGTTCTCTTTTGTTCTTCGATGTTTGTTAATAATCTCCTTACAATATGTCATCTTTCATTCTATTGTTTGTACTTACAAGTATGCAAACGTGATGCATGCTAAGATGTACTATTAAGTAACACTAGGATTTTTGCTAACTCCAAATTGCTAAAAGGATAAGATATTTGTTTTGATGTGGCTTGGGAAAAGTACTGAAAAAGTCCTAATTCTATTGCATTGATACAAATTAATTCCTAAACCTTTTTATTGAGCCAATTTAGTGCTAATCTTTTTCATATTAGTACTAATTCAATTTGTTCGGTCATTTTAAGCAAGAAATTGTTGAAGTAGACACCTACCATCCTATATGGCATGATCAGCATTGATATCGATATTTTTTTTTTTTGAATTTTTTCTTTTTTTTCTCTTTCCTTTTCTTTTTGCCAGTCCCCGACCATCAACTATAGGCCATGGCTAATGAGAGTTGGCCTTGGCCGAGTTGCACCCAAGTGGGGACAACTATCAATGATGCCCCCTTCGCTAGATCTCACGAGGTCAACCCTCACTTAGGCTAGGGCGACATGGCATAACACTTATTAACCTTTTTTTTTTTCATTACAAGAAATTGACATTGAAACATTTTGATAGCAAGAACAAATGAGAGATGCTAATAGGAAGTGAAATGATGTGGATATTAGAAGAAGTGCATAATATTTATATTTGAAAGATAGATAAGTTGATTCTTATTTCATCTGAACTTCCTTCTTCTCTCTCATACATTCATATAAGCGGTTTTCTCCCTAATTGCAAGTTTATTGTTACCAAGTTCAATATCTTATGTATAGATTAATTATGATATTTCCAAATATCTCTAAATTTATTCCTTAATTTCACGCGAGATCTTTTGCAATTATAGAATATAGCTGGGATTTGGCTAGATACCGTAAAGAGGGTAAGAGAAGAGTAGATTAATCAACCCTTTAGAATGTTTTGCAGTCACTAACTAAATAAGGCCAATGTATGCAAAGTGATTTTCCGATTACTTTTGGTTTTAGGTTAATCAGTCATCTAGCTAGTAAGAGATGTTTCCCGTTAAAGGACGTCACCCTCATTATATTGTCATCATTCCAAGCTTCTTTATACCCCATACCCACGTTGTTATCAAATATCTTTTAATTCTATAGTCGCAACGCTGGTTTTGATTCATGATTTACATAATAGGAATCTATTCGGCGAATTTTATAAAAAATTGTGGGTATAGTTTTTCTATTTCGTCCTTGAATTTTCAGCACTATATTTACTGATTTTGTGGTTGATATTACTGTAACATTGTGGCTAGTTGTTGCTGCTGAGTTTATTTTGATATTAGTTGGTTGAGTTTTGAGAAAGGTATTGATCTTGGACCGATTTAAGTTCTCATTAAATGATATCAAAGGTAGCATGATAGAGATTGCGTTTAAGTTAAATGCCTCAAATTAATCATTTCTGAAGTCTCTGATCGAAGAATGTCGAGGCCTAAAGCTTGACATTTTCACTTAATCATTGACATTGACCTCTAAATAAAAGTACATTTGACGTTGCATGATATACATGGCAAACACTTGTGCAATGCCATCTCAGTGATGCGGTTCGTGTTAAGAAGTATTCGAATCGTAAGAATGGCATGAATGCCGGCCAGCCGGAGCAGGTTTCGCGTATATGCTCAACCGCTACCGCCGCATCATCCCGTGTGCATGATGACGCTACGACCAGAGAGTTTTGTAATCTTTGAACGAAATCTCTGAGGAAAAGCACATGTCGACATGAAGAGAGCCCAAAGCTTTAACCTTCGCAGTGCTACTGAGAATTTCAAATTGCCTGAATCTCGGTTGATATTCCAATACCAATCATCTCGTTCATCTTCTGCTGTAGTTTCCATCATTCCCCCGTTAACCCCTTCATCATTATCCAGCCGCCGGCCTCATCTCGGAAAGGAAACAGAGAGGGTTCGCCCTGCGGTGTTTTCTACGTCAGAGAATAGATACTTATCCCCAAGGCGGTTACAACTCGTGATTGACAATCCTGCTTTCAAGGCGACCTCTTCATCGCCTTTCCAGCATCCCCAAGCTGTCGTCTCCACCGTATCTTGTCACGTTGCCACGTGTTCGTTTCAGTCTCGTCCTGTAAAGAGGACACGAGACAGTTCATGGAATCAAAGTATTAAATCCACAAATCAACCATACATTTCTGTTAAACAAAAAATAAAGTAAAATAAGAAAGGCCCGATCCAGGTTGCCCAACCCATGTCCAAACCGGTGACTGACCGAGAGTTCACCACCCGACCGATTAAAGAATTTTTTGGTAAAGATATGTCCCCTGAAGCAAGCCGTGTGAGAACTGAATGGAAGATGGCGAAATGAAAGGTTGTTCCGCTTTGCTCAATACATTGCGGGCAAGGGGGATTGTACTCTATGAATCTGGTCCTGAGTCTACTGGTACTGCGAAACCGACTCTTTGGTTGTAGCTTCGTCACGCGCTCGCGTTGCTGCGACGGTAGCGGTGGGTCGAGCATGTTCTGGCCCGGCCAAAAATCGGGACATTAACGCCCTTCTTAAGATGCAAATACCAATTAAGTTTCTCGTGCTTTCTTCCGACATTTACGGCTAATAAGATCTGGACGACCACCATCATCAGCAGGGCCTTCATTCAGTGCACGGCCTCGGCCCAGCCCTGCTGATGATGGTGGTCGTCCAGATCTTATTAGCCGTAATCAACATACTCTGCAGCTCGCAGCAAACGATGGGATGGACCTGATGCTTGCCGTCGCCTACGGCCTGATCATTGCGATGGGCGTCATGGGCCCTCTAGCTTTCTTCTTAGAAAGGTCACACAAATGTCCACACTTCTGTTAAACCAATCTTTCTGGTCTATTTGGGTAGGTGTGTGCGTGTGTTTGCGGGTGCAATGACAGCCCAAGAGCCATGTTTCCATGTACACGGAATAGGAATTTCACGCTCTACAAGGGCGTTGGCGGGCCGATCCATATTAAGCTCTAAAGCGCTGGTAACGTTAACTGGGGTTGGCGGGCCGATGCTGCTCACGCTCTACAACGGCGTGGAAGTCGACTTACTCTCTGGTTGACGCACGTGAACCACCACGCTGCGGCAGCGACGACCCAGCATTGCCACGGGGTTCGTGCAATCGCCTCCTGGGCTCGCTTTTGGCCGTGGCCAGCTGCTTCTGTTGAGCTTTGTGGTATATCTGTCAGGTGGGTCTTCGTCTTTTCTTTTGATATACGTCTTCATTTTTGTTGCCTTGAATTGCTTCACTTCACTTTGTGACATCTTTCTAGTGTGATTCACCTTTTTTCTTTTCCAAGGTTCTTCTGGTTGGTCTGGCAATAATCGTTCTTATGTCCACAAATCCCGAGTAGTTATTTTTTTATTATAGGATATGGACTTTCTAGCCTGCTTCGTGTTTTCTTTAGGGTCTTGATAAATCAAAGTACCAAAGAAAACACAATTTTCCTATAGGGATTTTCAATTGTAATGCAGTAACCCTATGTCTAGCCTGGATGCATTTCTTATTTTAACATAGTAGTGTCCACGTGTCTTATTTTTCCAATTGGAGAGAGTTTTTCTTCTCCTTACCCTTGGGAATATCTCTGAATTTTATATCCTAGATTTCAGACGACAAGGCAGTTTTAAGACATACTCAGATCCAAATACTCTGCGTATTGTTTGTTGGATCTAAAGGCAAATAAGAATTCAAGGTCTCAAAGTTAACTAAGCAGTAAAGCGGGCTCGGTTGGGATGAGTGGTTTCTCTATTTAAAACCCAACATCTCCCACCTAAAGGAACCTCGTTAAGTTTTTTCCTTGAAATAAATAGAGACATACTTAAAATGAAGAAAATATTATAATGTGCATGTGGCTGACCGCTATTTTCGGGTAACGAGTAAAAAGAATGCACAACGTCTTGTTGGACAGGCCAAGATGAGTGAGGGTTTCCCATACCATTACACGAGCACCGCGTTGATGTGCTTCATGGGGTCGATCCAAGCAGTCCTTTAGGCGTTGTGTAGAGAGAGAATCTGGAGCCAGTGGAAGCTCGGATCGAACATCAGGCTCCTTATTGTATTATACTCGATACACCCAACAAACACCTCTCGATGTTGTGTGCATTTTAGAGCTTAATATGGATCGTCGAATTACCCTGGTATCAATCTATAGCTGATCCACCACCCCTCGTGACGCGGTTTCGCCTAAGGTGTTGTGGGGGATCATTGCTTCCGGGGTGTGCAACGTTCCAATTGTATGGTGCTTGGGGATGAGAGGGCCAGTGTTTGTGTCGGTTTTTAATCCTTTGATGATGGTGACCGTGGCCTTAGGGGATCCTTCCTTTTGGACGAAAAGTTGCACCTGGGAAGGTATGTATACAAACACGGATTCTAAATGTTTCCTAAAGTTCTTCAATTACCATATTGATATGGAAACTTTCCCTTTCATTATGATGGCAGCATACTAGGGGCAGAGCTCATAATACTGGGTCTATATGCGGCGCTAGGGGCCAAAGAGAATAAATGGAGAGAGTGGATCAGTCAGTGCCAACGACAGGGCCCGGCCCCGGCGAATCTCTTCCTCGGGATAGCCATTCGAAGAGTATGAATCTCCATCGAGCGAAAATATAATCACTTATAAGTGCCAAAGCATATTCCCGGAAGAAAAATCTCGGAGACAAACAAATATATCATGGTTTTGTTTTTGTTTTTTTTATAGATCATCCCCATTCCACTTGGAAAATGCAGTTCCCCTTTCAAATTAAAATGTATTCCACTTCCAATCAATTGATATAATCTTTCTTTAGACAAATTGGCATTGTTATTGATTTGAATAGCTAATCGATTTTTCCAATCATAACTACCCAAGTGAACAGCGATGGGTGAGGATGGCGTAACGAATGGGTTACCCAATTGGTCCAAGGCATTAATTTCACTAGGATGGACCTATTAATTCGTGTGTGTATAAGCTATCTTTAACAGAATATATAAAGTAAAAACTCGTACCCATGTAGCTGGTGAAAATGTTCTTTTCATGAGGATTAGATGTATAATCTAATTTCAAGGAAGAAAAAAAATGAGAGATGATGAACCTCACCCCAAGTAAACCGTTCAGCAAGAAAATCCCTAGCCACATTGCCCGAAATGTATCGAGCGAAATGGAACACCTTTAATTTCACCATCTCCCATATAGTTCTCACATGGCTTGCTTCAGGGGACATATCATGTGGAGCTTCTTTACCAAACATGCTTCTGTAGTTTAATCGATCGGCTGGTGATCACTTTGTCAGTCAACGATTTGGACATGGGTTTAGGCAGCCTGGATCCGGCCTTTCTAATTTATTTATTTATTTTCAAAAAAAAAATGTATGCTTGATTTGTCGGCACTTTAAGACCTTGATTCCATGAAATGTCTCGTGTCCTCTTTAGAGGACGGGACTAAAATGAACATGTGGCAACGTTGTAGGTGCAGATCTTTATACTCTCAAACATATGGAAGTCAACTAAACATATTCCTCCAATATGTTATCAAATTGGAAATCAAATATAGACAATTGAAGATGTCTCAGAGAATTTCTTATCCACGTTCTTAAACAAAAAAAAAAAAAAAAAAACCGATGAATTTGTAAGTTTAATGCATCAGGGCATAAGTAAAAGCAGCAAGTCTTCTCCCTAAACGAGCACACCCGTTAAATAAATCTTTAGAATTTTCTAGCACCCTCGATATGCATTGGACATGAGTTAATTCTTGGAAGTACACTATAAATATCAAAACTTAGCATGGATGGACACATAAATGCCAAACTTCTAAAAGGTACACTTACATATTACTTTTTTTCAAAATTGGACACCTAAGTGCCAATTTCGTCGAGACTTGCTAGAAATTTGACATGGCATTTTTTTATTAATAAAACCATTTTACGTGGTTACCAAAAATCCAATGTGGCTTGTCAAAAATCCGACATGACTCGCAGGAATCTGACTTGGCTCGTTGTTGGCACTTAACGCATTTGGTAACGATTATATTTCCGGGAACGGATTATGATCAGAAATGATTTTTTTTTTTATTTTGTTCCTAGGAACAATTTCTAAGCATTTTAAGCCGTTTGGTAACTATCCAAAATTTCTGATTTTAGAATAGAATTGTGTTTGGTATCGTGCTCATTGATTCTGTTCCAAAACAATTTATTTTAATTTTTAAATAATTTTTTTTTACTTTTTTCCTCTTTTTTTTTTTTTTTCCTTTCTCTCCTATTCTTCTTCTTCTTCAAGTGGCCGGTCGCCAGACCAGCGACCGACCAGATGAGGGCCAGCGACCTTACTGGAGCATCGCCGGCCCTTGGCGAGGCTGACCCTCGTCGGCCAAGCCTCACCAATAGCTGGGTAAGGCTTGCTCAACCCTGCCGAGGCTTGGCCTCCCCAAATCTGGCGAGGCCGAGCCTTGCTAGTGACTGGGCTTGCCTCTAGCAAGCTCGCCGGACCTTGCCCTAGCCTAGTAAGCCTCCGGCAAGCTCGCCGAACTGGTTGCCAACGACCGGTAGTGGCACTATGGCGGACGGTGGCAGACAGCAACCACGGATGGCGATCGACGAAGAAGAAGAAAAGAAAAGATGAAGAAGAGAAATGGAAAAATAAGAGTTGGTTTTGATTCTTAGATTTTTTTCTGGAATAAGAATCAACTTTTTTTTTTATTGTTGATTCTATTCCAAATCTTCTTCTAGGAAAAAAAAATAGAAATTTGTTCTCGGAAACAAAAATTTTACCAAATGCAATTCTGTTTCAAAACTACTCCCTAGAACAAAAAATCAAAATTGGGTACTGTTTGGATGGTTGCCAAATAGCCTCTAAGTGTTCATTTCTTCTTTGATTAGTACTTACGTATATCTTTTGAAAGTTTTGGCACTTATGTGTTAACTCATGCCAAGTTTTGATACTTGGGGCGTCTGGCACTCAAACATCGGTAAAAATATGAACTTTAGTGAAATATTGTAAATAAATGTACCTTATTACTATCCTTTTCAATCAAAATCTTGTGAATAAATTAAAATATTTGAATCTTAGATAATTCTCTTAGAAAAGAGAACACATAAACTTATCTAATTTGAACGTAAAA
This sequence comes from Eucalyptus camaldulensis, assembly GCA_019915185.1. NCBI lineage: Eukaryota > Viridiplantae > Streptophyta > Magnoliopsida > Myrtales > Myrtaceae > Eucalyptus > Eucalyptus camaldulensis. The sequence continues at coordinate 12,600,351 of JAHSVA010000001.1, forward strand.
GAATGATGAATAATAGTAAGGAAAAGTCGATAAAAAATATTAGATTGATTGATCTATATTCAAGGTATATTTTTCCTCTATCATCAATCTTACCATTAATAAAGTCTTATTGAGGGTTGTTTTGGACCGTTTAAATCTTAGGATGTATCTAAAGAAATTTAAGGAGTGGAAAAAACGTTAGCTTAATCTAATCTATGTTAAAAAATTCAGTCTTCCTTCTCCTCTCCTAATGACGTGAATGGACTTGTCGATAAACAATCATCAACTAAAAAGGTTTGCTAATGGGTCCACAAAACTCGCATCAAAACTTGTTTCGTTAATTTGCAAAGACTTGTCGGTCATTTCAGGGCATGGACGGGGATGTAATAATGAACAAAGCAGAGAAAACTGATATAACTACTTCGCCTAAAAAGAAAAAAAAAAACATTATTTTGGCAGAAATAGTCAAGAAGGCTTGCCTTTGTGGGGATGAATATTGTAACGTAGACAGGATTCTCCCCCACTCGGTGAAACGAGGCAGAAATACCTACATGAAAGGCATAAACCAAATGATGAAATAGAAAGAATTAAAATGTGGAAGATCATACATGAGTGATTCGGCAGATCTAGATGTACTTTATTATATGATAAGGTCCATTTGTGTCTATATATATACATCATTATTTACATCCAGAAAGCCACATGTTTTGGAAGAAGCTTTTACAGCATGGGAAGGGATTTCATTGAACAAAAAGAAGAATCTACTTTAATCAATATGCCCTTAGGCATGGCCATACATAACATAGAAATCACACTTATTAAATGATGGACAATTAGTTAGAGCAGTAGATGCTGTAGCGAAATTGATTACAAATTAGGTGATATCAACCACATTAAAATTACTTTTGGGGAGGTCTGTTTAATATCCAAAAACTGCCCAGCAACATATGGATTAGTGGGACATATTATGGTGAATTAGAAAAAAAAATGGATAGAGCTGGATCTAGATAATGGATAAGTAAGGGTCTTGTAGGAAGAGGAGTGGTTATAAACCCTATGAAACATTCCGAGGGGTGGCAAAGGTAGAGACCCAGTTGGCAGGGGAAAAAACGCGAGACTTGGCCGGATTCTCATGCATTGATGAGGATGCTGTTGGTGTGCATAACCATTTAATATTATAATTTCTCGATTATGCTTAAACCTTACCTATTTGTCAAATATAAGCCTCACATGAGATTGATCTTTTAATGTATTATTTGTTAAATATGAGTCAAATAGGCAAAAGTATCCCAACGTTGTTATCCTCTTTCAAAGCCCCATCATAAAAGATTAGGTACACGGATATTCTAAACTAAAACTTATATATATATAATAATAGTTTTTAAAGATTTATTATCACGGTATGCATAAGACTGAGAGATGCAAAAATAGAGATTTGCAAGGATTAAAGATTTGTTAAAGTGACCATGAAAAAAATAAATAGGTAAAACTCATATGTGAGCCACGTTATTCAACCTCGCTTAAATTTTGCCAATTTCTATATAGATAAGAGTGTTGAAGGGCATTTTATTTATTTATTTATTGTGATATCCAAAAATGGGCTTTTTCTAAGATCAGGATAGTAGTCGGGTCGGTTCAAAATAATAGAGGCATTTTCGTAATTTTATGCCTGGAAATAACTTTGTTGAACTATCATTTTGAGAAACATTAGAAATGACATCTAATTTTATTTGACTCATTAGTGTGGTGCTGAGGACACCGAATTTTCATTTTAGGAACTTGGGATAGTTAAGAGTTCGAAATAAGTAATGTTCTGCCTCTGTTAGGAATTTCTAAGATAGCATTTTTTCCAAGTTATTATTCCTGAATATTTTAGAACAATCATATTTCCATGCTGTAAAGTTAAATTAGACAATAATATGTGGATTAACCATTATATTGGGTTTATCCTCTCCTAGCGGATTTGTGCTATATAATCTGACGTTTTTCAAATTTAGCGAGAATTGCCGAGGGTGGTCGGTGAAGTGGGATTAACTGGGGTCCGGTGACATGTCGACGATGCTGGAAAGTTGTAAAGATTTATTTAATGTTCTGCTTATTTAAGGAGAAAACTTGTTACCTATGGACGCATTTTTACCGGACTTTTTTTATTATGGAGATTAGAGATATCGGATATGGAGATTTGAATTTCCAATTTGGTGATATATTCAGGATATATAGTTTAGGTGCCTCGTGTGCGTTTGAGTGTATAAATATGTACATACAACGTCATCACATGTACCTTTTCAATCCGGTCATCTAAATATAGGGAAAAATACAAAAAAGTCATAAAACTATTGTATTAATATCAATTCAGTCTTCAATTTTTCAATTATACCAATTTAATTCTAAACCCTTTTTACATTTTACCAATTGAGTTAGTTAGGCTAATTTTGATTGGAAATCACCGGCGTGAACACTAGCCATCCTACGTGACATAATCAGCGTTGACATGAACATTTCTAATAATATGTTAAATATTTTTCTTATTTTCTTATTTATTGTTTTATTATTTTTGTTTTTCATTTCTTTTTTTTTCTTTTCATTTTGGCTAGTGAGGGTCACAGCCCTTACCCAAATCTAGCTCCTTTATACCCTCACTTGGGGCCAGCAGGGGAGGGCTTTTGCGCCCTTACCCGCGGCCATTGAGACACCAAAGTAAAAGCAACAAATGCTGAAAGGTAATATGGCAAAACAAAAGGTAATATGCGAATCCTAACTCCAGGCCAAAAAAGAAGAAAAAACAAAAGGGTAGCGAAAATGAGATATTATACTTGATTTGTCGCTGATCTTATATGGAAATTCTTATTAAAAAGGATTGGATTGGACCGGATCTGTCTAGATCTTGGGTAGTCTAATGGAACCGGTGGAAGAGGGAGAGAGATATTCAATCATGAAGGTTGGGAATATGCTTCCTATCTCTTCCGAAAGAACAATTAAGAATGTCAAATGTCTTGAAGGTGGTTTAAGAATAGTTAGATCAGTTCATCGGAATCAAAGAAACAATAAGTAAATGTTCAAGGCAGCAACACCCATGTATAGAGCCTTCTCTTGAATTTGATAGATCCCAAGCCTTTTGAGAATAATGAAAAGATCTTGTTGCCCCTTTAGACTGAGCTGTTAAGCGCGGCAGCAACGCTCCAGCCAAGGTTTTGGATAGGACTATCCTGAATCAAGCAAACGAAAAACGGCAGTAAATGAACCCAACTCGAACATTCAAAGCTCGCGGTAAACACAAAAAATCCAATTAACCAAGGCTACATAAACACTTTCAGAGCGAGAGGGAGGTGTCGAGCTCGATGGAGTGGCCAAAGTGAGGCTGCGATCCTGACCAATGGCCAGCCCTCGCCCAATGGCTGGCAAGGGTTTTCAGCCAAAATAAAAGTAAAAAGAAAGAGAGAAAGGAAAAAATAATTCAAACTTCTTAAAAAAAATTGTAAAATTATCCACATTAGCGAGTTCTAGTTAAAATTGGCCAGATTGCCTCAATTGAAAAAATATAAAAAAATTTATTAAAAAATTGGCTAAATTAAAAAGTTTAAAATTGAATTAGCACAAATGTAACATGTTTATGATTTTTTAAAATACTTTTCTCTTTCAAGATGTACAAGATGGTTTTTAATAGATGTTCTAGATAAAAGTTAGAAACAGAGACAGATTAGATCTCAAATCCAAGAAGCCAAATTGGCTGCAGCTTTCATTAGTGGAGGAAATATATAATTAAAAAGGCAGTGGAAATCAGATAGCACTCAACCTGGTCAAGAAAGGTCTATCGATCCAGCACGCCCAGTCACTGTTGCACGTGCTGCGAACGAAGCCACGTCGAAATGAACCCCGACACACCTCCCACGTTAAACACTACCTTTAATAATGTCGCACATGACGTTTCACGCTCTTTCTTTCGTTTACCTCGTCACCGTGCTAATGGAATTTCTAGAAGAACGTTCGCTTTTTCTTTTTATCTTCAAAATAATCGCATCTATTCCTCGAAGCTCCTATACTTGTCTATCGTTGTCGGAAAGTCCCCACTGACTCGACTTGATTCGGTTCAGCTCGATAATGTCGAGATAGTATCTCAGTCAAAGCTTGAACTTGGCCTTAATGGTCCTCGTCCATCATCAGTGTTTAAGGAAAGAAAAACCCATGGAAGGCCATCGCGAAGACTATTCGTTTGATAAATGAAGAAGGATTATCATAGCTACCCGGTCCGTGTAATCTATTTTGTCATGGAACCCGCCTTGATCGCTATATATATAGCTCGACTTTGAAAATTTGATTTTCTATCCAATCAATGCTGATAGATGCGAATTGTGTAGAAAATGAATTACATTTACGGAAGGGCCAGCTTAGTCAAAATATATGAAATTTTGTGAAAGCACTATCAACCCCTCTAAAATTTAAATTCTTAAATAAGGCAAGCAAGTAGACTGTGCGAGCCAGGGACAATTTACCCAACCCCACCAAAAAATTACCCAGCACGCATTCCATATGGCGTCACGTCCACGTCTAAACCTAGTTTAGACTAGGTTTAGACGAGCTTATTTTTAAAGAATTTCCTAGTTAAATTAGGCACGAAGGCAGAAGTTAAATGGCCCCATCAATTTCACATGTGCACTCGAGTGCTCCACAATTACTATGACTAGGACTTAAATATGAATTACGTACGATTTGATAAATTTAAGTGTTTGAATCTGATTGCCCCGTTACTATCTACGAACTCAAATCCACACACACACATCAGGCACACAAACACAACGTAAGAGAAATAAAAGTAAGAAAGAGAAATCGAGACACAAGATTTATTCTTAACTAGGGATATATCTAGTAGAGGGTTTTGCTATAGTAAGTGTCTTCCACCTCTTTATTACTATCATCAATTATAAGAAAATCACATTATATATAGGCAACAGTAACTATTTATGGACGCAAACCCAGACTACCAATAATATACGAGTTCAAATTATAAAAACTCTCTAGCGACTGGGGGCCTTGTCCCCTAACCCCTGCCGAGGTAGCCCCTCAACATAGAGCAAATTTCCCATGTCTTTCTGTCAACAGAGAGTATGAAGCTAACATAAACATGGCACCAGTAGTCCATGCTGTAAATGATGACAGTTCGCCCTAGGTGTACACGGATCAAGGGCCCAACTAACGTGTGAAACACTCCGCCTGAGGAGTAGTCACAAGACCGAAACTCAAAGGAATTGATGGGGCCTGCACAAGCGGTGGAACATGTGGTTTAATAGTCCAAATTCATTTTTTTATTTGCCTGAATCGGTAGCTAAGCACTCATGATATAAATAAAATAATACTCGGCATCAACTTAGGTGTAATATAAGTGGACGTTGGGATCATTGGCAAAGCCATGCAATGCTTTTGACGAAAAGAGCGGCTCCACTTCCGTGCGTTTGTTTGGCGTCCGTGCGTTTGTTTGGCGATCGTGCATTGAAGAAGCCAACACCTGAATAGAGTCTCTCTCTCTCTCTCTCTCTCTCTCTCTCTCTCTCTTTCCTTCCTGGCAAGTGCCAGCTCAGGGGTGGCACGTGCGATGATGATTCAGTGCATGGTGACGTGAGTACATAGCCAAGCAAAACACCTGGTGGCCCTGTTCTCTGTTGCATTATATATAACCCCCACTTCCCCTCCTGTCTTCCCGCAACATTCGTTCTCCTCTCTTCCTCATTTTCAGGACAAAGATTTAGCAAATCCCATCTTTTTCAGTTTTCACGTTTGATTAAGATACTTCCTCCATACTCCTTCAAGGAACCAAAATCTTGTTTTCACGTTTGATCGAGATACTTCCTCCATACTCCTTCAAGGACCAAAATCTTGAGAGAGAGAGATGACGATGTCTCGTTTGTCCGAGGCCATGCACGAAATGAAGGCCCTGCTGATGATGGTGGTCGTCCAGGTCGCGTTTGCCGGCGTCAACATACTGTACAAGCTTGCTGCAAGTGACGGGATGAACTTGATGATTGTCGTCGCCTACCGCTTCATATTTGCAACACTTTTCATGGCCCCTCTGGCTTTCTTCTTAGAAAGGTTACACACCACAACACACTTCTCTCTTTAAACCAAATTCTAATGTGTATAGGTATATACTGATTTCTTGTTTCGGTTTATAACAGGAAGAGCAGGCCAAAGATAACGTGGACAGTGCTTGTGCAAGCCTTCTTCTCTGGGCTATTCGGGTAAGTATATGTTTCTGGATGTGCTGATGTTCAGGTTCTTGATTACCATGCCCTTTGTTTTGCTTAATCTATAACATATGGGAAATGCTTTGTGACTTGTGGTGCTATAAGATAGCACTTATCAGAATAGCCTAAAAGCCATGTTTCCAACTGCAGCAGAAAAGATACAATTTTTACTAGATGTTTTTACAACAAAGACGTCTAGAACATTAATATGGAGGACGCTGGTGTTCACGCATGGGGAAGTTTCTAGTCTTGTATAGTTAACTCCGATTGAACAAACTGCAGGGGATCACTGGGGCAAAATTTGTACCTAGCAAGTTTGTCAATGACATCGGCAACCTACGCCACGGCCATGGCCAACCTTGTCCCCGCAGTAACATTCGTCTTGGCCGTTTCTCTTGGGTATGTTCAGTAATTCTCGCGCAAATTCCTCGACATGTAATCGCCTTATAATTTAGAAGAATCAACCATGGCAAATATTTTTGGGGATCTTCAGCTGGGATGTTCTTCTGACGTGGAGCGTGGTTTTGCTTCCGTGTTCACGTTGGTCGATCGAAATTAGGTTGGAAAAGGTGAAGATGAGGACAGCTGCAGGGAAGGCAAAAGTGGCAGGAACATTAATGGGGATAGGTGGGGCAATGCTGCTCACGTTCTACAAGGGCATGGAGGTCAACATGTGGTCAACGCACGTGAACCTCTTGCGCCACGTGGCGGCGACCCAGCGGGGCCAGGAGGGTTCGAGCAATCTCCTCCTGGGATCGCTTTTGGCCGTGGCCAGCTGCTTCTGCTACGCTTTGTGGTTGATCATTCAGGTGGGTCTCTGTGCCTTTTCTTCTCGATACGTCTTCATGTTGCCGCCTTCGATTTTTCTTCGTTTCACTGTGTGAGATCTTTCTAGTGCCGATCACCTTTTCCTTTTCAAGTTTCTTCTAGTTTGTCTGGGAAATGATTGCATGCGCGTCCATACATCCCGAAGATTCTTTTCATAGAACGCGGATTTTCTATCCTGTTCGATGCTTCACTTATTATTGTCTCAATAGATCTAAGCGAGTGATGTGCGGTTTCTATATTTGAATCCCGACATCTCCCATCCAAAATAAGTGACACTTACCACCTTATCAAAAGGTTCAGTTTTTTGCTTGAAATAAACAAATGGTACAGTTAAAATGAAGATAATATTGTCATGTGCACATCGCTAAGTGTTGTTTCTCAGTAACTAAAAATCATTATGAAGAATGATTTGTTTGACAGGCCAAGATGAGTGAGAGGTTCCCATGCCCTTACACGAGCACAGCGTTGATGACCTTCATGGCGTCAATCCAAGCAGTGGTTTACACATTGTGTCGAGAAAGGGATTGGAGCCAATGGAAGCTAGGATGGAACATCAGGCTCCTCACCGTATCATACTCGGTATACCTATGACAAACACCGTATTCTCTAATATTGTGTGCATTTATTAGGGCTTAATATCGATTATCGAACTATCCTAGCATGTGTCGTTAGCTGACCCGTCACCCCTTGCGTTGGTGCGATTTTGGTTATGGTGTTGTAGGGGATCGTTGCTTCCGGATTGTGCTATGCTCTAATCACTTGGTGCGTGCGGATGAGAGGACCAGTCTTTGTGTCGGTTTTTAATCCTCTTATGCTGGTGACCGTGGCCTTGGTGGGGTCTATGGTGTTGGACGAAAAATTGCACTTGGGAAGGTATATATATTGATAGATATATGTGTATTTTTAAAGTATCTGAACCCTTTGAATGACTTAATACAAGGATATCTGAAATTCTCGATTTATTTTGATGGCAGCATTCTAGGTTCAGGGCTCATAGTACTTGGTCTCTATGCGGTGCTGTGGGGCAAAAAAAAGGAGAATAAGTGGATGAATCAGTTAGTGCCATCGACCGGTCTTGGTGAATCTGAATCCATTGAGATCGTTGTCGCTTCTCCTGACAAGAACGGCATTAAGGAGGGCGAAAATGTTCGAGAGTTGGTGCAAAAGGAGAGCGAAGTGATCAAAGAAAGCTTTGAAGAGAAAAGGGGAGGAGGAGGAGAACCAGCTTAACGAGCAATTGACCTTGGATTACCGTACGATGTACATTGTCCCCAATATAGGCAGGCATAGAATTGCAAAAGTGGCAACTTCGACTTGTCCAAGATTGGGCCTTTTGGTAGGTAGCCGATTTTGCACAGCAATGTCTATACCATAGTCAAGAACTTGAGATATCCCCAAGTCTTTAGCTATTCCCTTTTGTATAAGTAATCAGTTCATTCATTGAATGATATATGCAACTCAGATATTGAGCCTCTCCCAATGACAATCTTTCTTTTCTTTCTTTAAACAATCTTTTCCTTCAACCCAATGAGAATGGGGAAAAATTGTCCAAAGATGTTTAAACTTATTGGACTTTTACCAATTCAGTCACAAATATTTCAAAATTTTCAATTGAGTTCTAAACTATTTTACATTTTGTCAATTGAAGTTATCCGACCAATTTTGATATTAATTTGCTAACATGGACGCTGACTATCCTAAAGTCGGTACTGATATAGATAATTTTTTAATAATTTTTTTTCTTTTTTTTTTTCCTGTTTTCTTCTTTTTGGCAGTGGCTAGTCGACCACGAGCCATGATTGAGCTAGCTAGCCTCACCTAACATTACCTTTGCCTATCTTGGGGCTCGCTCTCTCCCAGTTGCACCTCACCTATGGCAGGCAAGGGCAACCCTAGACCAAAGGAGGCTAATCGGGTTGACCATAACCATTTACGATTATGCAAGATGTTAGGTAAGAATAGCTTAAAGGTTGAAGACTAATCCAAAGCAAGAACTCATTTAAAGGGGACATGCCTATCTTGATATGGAAATAAACTAGTCAACTGAAACTATTTTGCTTTGACCATAGAACGAGCATCTTCTTTTGTGAGCTCATTTCATTGAACTGTTAAAATACTGTATGCATGGGTACTAGAATCACAATGTTTCTACACAAGGGTGATCATATAGAACCACTCAAAATGGAAACCGTCTAGACCGGAGCACATTGGTTAGTTATGGGTGATTCCTTAGGTGTCAATCCAATTCCCGATTTCATAAAATCGAAAATGATGATTTTCAATTGGGTTCTTAGTGAAGGATATAAGAGGAATTAAGAAAGCAATGATTCAAAGGTAAATTTCACAGGAAAAGAATGTTCTTCACTGAAAGCCATAATACACACTTTGCTTCTACAGTACATATTGCTATTTATATTAGGAAGAAAACCAGATTTCTTATTCTATATTCCAATTATCCAATCTTACGGATTGAGTGAATCAATCAACCCTCAATTAGAATAATCATAATGAAATCATATTTCCTACTCTAATCTAATCTTCCGATGGCAGAATAATATTATCAACCTTATCAGCCTCCCTCAAACTGGGGTTAGGTGGAAACTTAGTCTTAGTTTGTATCATAACCTGCAATGATCAAAGCGCAGTAAAGCTTTTGTAAATATATCAACAATTTGATGAGTAGCATGAACATAATGAACTTCAAGTAACTAGAGAGCGACTTTCTCTTGGACAAAATGAAAATTGATCTCCATGTGCTTTGTCTTTGCATGAAGGACTAGATTTGCTATCAATGAAATGGCCAGGTAGTTTTCACTATAAAGCAAAGTCAGATCGGTGAGCTGGAATACCCAAATCTCTCAATACAAAAGAGATCCATATAAGATCCGCTGTGATAGAAGTTAAGGGCTTATTTTCAGCTTCTGTTGATTACCTTACACTGTCACTTGCCATTTTATGGACCATGAAATGATATTTGATCCCAAGAAAGTGCAAAACCCGGTCGTTGACCTATGAGTCTCAAAATAGCCAGCCTAATCAGAGACCGCATACCCATATAGATTCAGTGTGCCATTAAAGTGAAGATAAAGCCCCCGTTGTTGTTTCTTTTACATACCGCAATGCCCATTTTAATAGTTTTAAATGGTCATTCATAGGAGAATGCTTTTTTTAACATATTTGATTTACTGAATAAGAGATGTCTAATCTTGTGATATTGTAATCCACCCGTAAGAATTCTAAAGGCATGAGGATCATGAAAAGATTCCATGTATTGTTTTGTTTGATGAGTTTTGATAGGCAATGGGGTCTCAGTCAGCTTGCTGTCTTGCATTTCTGCTTTATGCAACAAATCACCAGCATGTTTAGATTGTGTTAAAAATAGATCCAAACTTGATTTACTGAATAAGAGATGTCCAATCTTGTGATATTGTAATCCACCCGTAAGAATTCTAAAGGCATGAGGATCATGAAAAGATTCCATGTATTGTTTTGTTTGATGAGTTTTGATAGGCAATGGGGTCTCAGTCGGCTTGCTGTCTTGCATTTCTGCTTTATGCAACAAATCACCAGCATGTTTAGATTGTGTTAAAAATAGATCCAAACTAGTAAACTTGGCTTCAATATCAAGAAAAAAGTGAAGTCGTCCGAGATCTTTCATTGAAAAATATATGCTTAAAACTTCTATTGATTCCCAAAGTAAAGATGATGAGCTGCTTGTGAAAATAATATCATCAACATATAATGATAATACCAAGGTATGTTGACTCGTGTGAAAAATAAATAACAACTGATCGGTAGAGTTGTAACGAAATCCCTATTCCAGCAAAACATTGTTAAATTTTTCAAACCAAGCTCACGAAGCTTGTTTTAAGCCATATAATGCTTTTCTTGAATAAACAAACCAAATTAGGCATCGTAGAACTCATAAAGGTTGGCAGTTGTTCCCATAAACACCATCTCATTGAAAGACCCATGAAGAAATGCATTCTTCACATTTAATTGATGGATAAACCATCATTTAACAATTGCCATGGAGAGGACAATTCTTAAGTTTGCTTGTTTAACCATAGGACTGAAAATTTCGATGAAACCAATGCCTTTCTCTTGATAGTACCCTTTCGCCACTAATCGTGCTTTCAATTTATTAAGGTTTCCTTTCGCATCCAACTTGGCTTTGAACATCCACTTACATCCAGTGATATTCATATCTGAAGATCTTACTAGCTCCCATGTTTGATTTAATTTGAGAGCCTCCAATTCTTCTATCGTAGTTTTCCTCTAACCTAGATGACTTAGTGCTCGTTTAACTATTTTCGGCTCCTTTGGAATCTCACGGATTGCATAGAAAACATACTTCCGATTAGGCTTCCTTATTCCCGATTTCAACCTTGTTTGCATTGGGTGAGTTGACTGTTGTTGAGTAGATGGAACTGGTATATCATTTGAGGCAGAGAATATTGTTTTTTATGTGTTTCACAGTCTATGCATGGTTCTTTTGAACCCAACCATGGTTGTTACATATTTGTCTCATAAGGCAGCTCATAATTTTGTTGTCTAGAGTTGTTATCATCAAATAAAAATCTCATGCTTATGTGTTGTGATGTTTGCCCTTCACTTACTGTTGTTTCGGATTGTCTAGTAAAAAATTTCACCCCTTGTAACCAAGTCTGATACAACTGTGAATACCCACGAAAAATAGTCTCCAATTTATTAGAAAATGGGAATCTCATACACCCTTCTTGTAGGTGGATAAAAACATCGATAACCTTTATGTCTCTAACTATACCCAAGAAAAATGTAGGGTAATGAGCGTGGATCAAACTTTGTTGCACCATATGGTTTAAGATGTGAATAGCACTCACACTCGAAGACTCGAAGAAACCTATAGTCATGCTTTCTACCAAAGAGCTTACCAAATGAACTGCTCATTTCCAACACTAGCGATGGTAGCAAATTGATGAGAAATATAGTAGTAAAAAATGCATCAACCTGATAAATCAATAGTACTGGTGCATGATAAAGTATAGAAAGACCCAACTCAACCATGTGTTGATGTTTCATTTCAGCATTTCCATTTTGTTCTGGTGTATATGGGTAGGAGACCAACATTTGAATTCATTTCTCATTCAAATGATTAACAAACTTGCTACTATTAGATTCCCCTCCATTGTCGCATTGGAAAGATTTGATTCAACTTTCAAATTGGTTCTCAAAAAAAATTTGGAACATGACAAAGATGGAAAAGAACTTAGACTTTCTCTTCATTGGGTACACTCATGAGAACCGTAAAAAAAAACTCTCTTTAAAGACTAGATAGAATTTAAACTGTTGAAAAGATTCTACCGGGACAGGCCCCCACACATCACAATAGATTTTTTCAAGTGGTTTACTAGTTAGAGACTCCGAGATATTGAATGGCAGCTTGTTACTTTTTCCAACCCGGCAACTTCCATATATTCTCTTTGTCACCTTTGTAGATTTGATCTTAGTATCTCCAGAAATTTTATTATTTGACAGTTTAAGTGTCCAAGCCAAATGTGCCAGACTTCACTAGTGGCGGTTTGCTTTCTTTAAGAGTACCATGCATGTGTTTGTGTTTGATTCACCTTGTAAAGGCCCCCGCATTTCTTTCCCAGATTAATTATTGAATCAGTTAGATGGCCCTTAATAGACACACCAAGTTCATCAAAGATTAGAAAGCAAGGGTAATTGCTAGTTAACTTAGATGCTAAACTTAAAATTTTCTTAGTCTCTGGGACTTCCAAAACCTCATTTAAAGGAAATGAATGTAGTTTAGTAGAAAAAGATTTTGAGCCAATATGAGTAATGAGCAAACAAACTCCATTTCCCACTATTACCGTGTCCGAACCATAGTAAGTAAAGAAAGAATTGAGATTACTAGTCAATGATATGATATGGGTTATTGCCCTAGAATCTGGGAACCAAACTCCTCCTTGATCATCCTCTCAGTAAAGAGCAGCTAAGGCATTTAGTATCAACTTGCTTTGATAAGAATTATCAAAGCGGTACCAACAACGTAAAGGGTCATGTCCTAGCCTCCTGCATATTTGACATTGAAGCTTCATCTTATCCACATAAAACTGTCTGTCCAAAGTAGAATTACCACCTACAAGTGAATACTCCTTTGAATTAACAACCTTAGTCATAGTGTTTGTATATGGAAGCCTTGATTCTGTGAATGTGAATTTGGTTTGTAATTTCCACTAGATTGATGACCAACGGATGAATCACCCAAAGTTCCTTAGGATCCATAGTTATGGAATCTGAGATAATTTCCGAACCTCCACCATAACTTCTTCCTCTTTTGTCAAACTTGTCATTTCTTCCTTCAAAACCTCAGTTAACATTTCTTTGGCTAGCAAAAAAATGTTGAATTAAATGAACCTAGCAAAAAAAATGTTGAATTAAATGAACTCGAATCAAATTCACTGCTCAATTTAGACTGATCAATCTTTTCACCAGTAAATGCCAAATTAGGGTTTATTTGATTCGATAAATAATTTTGATGTCACACTTCATATCTCTTGAGATCAGCAATAATATCTTTGTAGCTTGACTCGAGTTTGAGACAATACATAATTGTCTTAAACGTCTCATAGTCACTTTCGAGACCTTCTAAAACATTGAAGACCTTTGTGATTTCATTGACCGGTTTATCAATCACGTTTGACTAGTCACAGATCAATTTGAACTCATGCAAATACTCGGTCAAGAGCCTATACGCTTTTGATAGGATTGAAACTTACCTCTTAATTTGAATTCTTTGGCCATAGATCTTTAAGTAAAACGATCACACAATGTATTCCATATCTCAAAAGCTGATTCAAGATTGATTATGAGTCCTAACACATCCTCAAACACAGATCCAGTGATCCACGACGACACAAGTTGGTCGGTACAATACCATCGTTGATATTCCGAATTAAGGACATCTTCACAATTTTCCCCTTCTGTGCATGAGATTATGAGTGGTGGAGATTGAATTTGACCATTGATGGAAACCCAACAAATCCTGGCTTCTAATGAAGTGAAGAAATTATGTTTACCATAGAAGTAAATTTCCTTCGGAAAGTTTGATAGTCACAAAGTTTGAGAGATTTCTATGTATAGGGTATGGGTATCTCGATTTGGAGTTTTTTTTTCCATGATTGTGTAGATGAAGAATAGATTAACTCAAGGAAAAGGATAAAAACAAATATGATAAACTGACTCTTAGTATAAGGCTCTGATACCATGAAGAAAATCAAAGGAATTAAGAAAGCAACGATTCAAAAGTAAATTCCCCAAGAGAAGAATGTTCTTCACTGAAAGTCATAATACACACTTTGCTTCTACAGTATATATTGCTATTTATACTAAGAAAACTAAATTTCCTATACTATATCTTGAATGTCAAATCTTACGGATTGACCAGATCAATTAACCTACAACTAGAATAATTAAAATCAAATCATATCTCCTACTCTAATCTAATTTTCCGATAGTAGAATCAAATCATACTCCAATCTAACCTTTCAATAGCAGAATAATATTATCAACCTTATCACTCAATTCTAGTATGGGAATCGGACCTCTAAGAATGAAGTTTAAGGCCGATTTATTTTTTAATTTTTTAATTCCTTAAAGAAAAAATATTGTTTGGTGGTGTGTATGTGTAAACCCTAATGAATTGCTTGCCTGTCATGCCTCCTCTTTCCTTCTTAGCTCTCACGCCAATTAATTAGGGGGAGAAAAGAACCTGTTGGAATTGAAACAAGTAGGCAAAACAAGAATGGGTAAATTTTGAAAGAACGAAGATTGTCACCTTATAAGCCTCTAAGATTTTCTTGCACAAGTCATGCTCTTGTGGGGCTGCCACTTCATGGCCAGCTTCTTGTAGGCTTTCTTCAAGTCGTCGTCTTTGGCGCTCCTATCCACCCCCAACATCCCTTGTCTTGAAGGCGAGTGCTATAATAGGTTTGGTTTATTTGCAAACAATCTACTTAGGCTAGCCTCTCACAACGAAGAGATGATAGGAAAACAAAAGAAAGAAAGGAAAATCGTCCACATCAATTCCATTGAACTGTTTGAGACCAGCTCGATCTGGTCTGGTCTAGTCCATAGATCAAGTGGTTTGGTTCTCGTTTCCCATGTAGGACTAGAGTACACTGGGATTCGATCATCTCTATTTTTGCATGTTCATGCCCTCATTCTGTTCGGAGTAGTTTTTCAAACTAGATAGACAATACGCTATCTCCACGCTTTTTGGAGAAGTCCAAATCAACAAATCATCTGGCATAATGCTCCCTATTTCGAAAGATCATGAAATACTAACTTTATAAAAGTCAGAAGTGTTCTCAAGTCTAAGATTCTTGAATTCAATGATGATCTCCTAATTTCTTGAATTATTGGCTTAGTACATATTTAGAACTTTCTAATAATCTAAATAATTTAAGCACAATTGTGGTGATTGGAATTTAATGGATAAAATATCTTAGCCTTATGTTCAGTTCGATTCCTACAAATTTGCGATCATTACACCTTTTAACAAAAATTGAACTACATTTTTAGAACAACCAGGTCAAGAGTTTTCTGTAGATACAAAAATCGAGTCAATGAAACGTTAATGGAAAAATTATTCCCAATCAAAATTTAGCCAAATTTCAGTTAAAAAATTTGAATATCCTTTTTCAATGTTTGTCCTGATTAGATGATTTGAAATACTAGCCATTGTGAGTTTTAAAGCTTTGTAATCATCTGATTCAAAAAAGGCAATCTTATTTTCAAGGAAGAAAATATCACATACGTCTAGCTCAATTCCAAGAAATTTGCAATCCCGATACTTAAAAAAAAATGTAATTACAATTTTTGAATCAATTGGTTGTACCTAATTTCCCTCTCTCTATTAAAATCAATGGATAATTTTACGAAAAACTCCAAACTAGTATACATATAATAAATTTACCTAAACCTAACCTAAACTGGTATAAATTTGCCATGTGTTAGTCTTTATTAAATTTTACCGTCAAATTATTAAGTTGGATAACACATGACAGCCGACAAATATACTAATTTTGTAGTTTTACTTTATATTTGTAACTGGTGCATTATTTTGTAGTGTTTCATAGTATTAATCCAATTTAAAGAGAACTCACAAATATACAAGTTTTGGATTTTTAATGGTATTAACCCTAGAATGAAATCATTCGATTAAAATTTGGCCAAATTTGATTAGTCAAAATTCATGAAGTACTAGTTTTTTCTTGTGGCTATTAATTGTGGGTGAGTAGTTTCAGGTTCTAAGTTCGAGGTTCCTTACAGGTTCCATTTAAACTTACGCGTTGGTATAGGTTTCTTTTCTTTTAACTTGGAACCTATCTATTACAACTTGGAACCAAGAACCTATCTTGTCACAAGTTCTAAGAACAATTCCAAGATCTAACATGTTATTATTATTATTATTCATTTTAAGTTATGTAAAACGAAAGTGAATGCAACAACAAAAATGAAAGATTCTTATTTGTCAATAACAACAATCCATAAAAGATAAACATATAAAATAAAATAAATAATAGGATTAATATCCTAAAAAACCCCAAACCGGTACACTTGTGACAAATTTACCCCAAACTATTTTTTTGACCACCAAAAACCCCAAACCGGTATACCTTTGACAAATTTACTCAAAACTGGTACACTTGTGACAAATTTACCCTATGTTAATTTTTGTTAAATTTTATTCTCAAATTATTAAGTTAAATAACACGTAACAATTAACCGGTATATTAATTTAGGATTTTACACCCGTTTGTCACAGTTTACAATTTTTATGATTTTTTTTGTGGTATTAATCCAATTTAGCATAGGATATATTTGCTACAAATTTACCAGTTTAAGGTTTTTTGTAGTCGAATAAATTAGTTTGGGGTAAATTTGTCATAAATGTACCAATTTAGGGTTTTTTTATAGTCAGTCGGGGTAAATTTGTCACAAGTTTACCAGTTTGGAGTTTTTCATGGTCAAAAAATAGTTTTTGGTAAATTTGTCACAAGTGTACCAGTTTGGGATTTTTCAGGGTATTAACCCTAAATAATAAAAGGTTCAAAACATGTAGAATAAAACCTAAATTATAGAACTTCAATCCTCAATTATCCATGAAAAATTGTTCCAAATTCTAACCACTTGAAATCAATGCAAACAACAATCATAATTAATTACTCGATAAAAATTTTAAATTTTAAATTTCTAGTAACTAAATGAAAATAATTATTAGCCTCACCACATCTATTCATTTTGCTTTAACTAGTAATCTTTATTTACTGATAATAATCTCCTTATTTAAATAATTCATATATTAAAAAAGATTAAATAAAATGTTCACTTATTAGATATATAAACATTACTATATATAAAAATATTAACATCACTTTAAGTTTCGATTTGGAAGAAAAATTAGGAATTTTACTTGAGATTCCCGATTCAAGAAGTCTCTACTAGGCGTTCTATCAATCTGCTAGCCGTCTCCATGGGTCAGCTTCCCCCAGGTTCTCTCTGGTGGCAAGTATAAAATATTGGAATACTTTGCCATCGTGAGAAGTGAATTAGCTTTTTCGGTAATTTTCTGAAATAATACACTTTCAAATTCATAAAAAAGCTTGGTTGAACAATGATTAAATAGATTCACATACGTTATCAAAAAAAGAATTAATTCGAATGATTTTCGTGCAGCAAGTTTAACAATTATCGACGGATTGCTAGAAATAATTATTTTGCAAGCAAAAATTTTCAATTGTGTTGTTGAAAATGACAGTGATTAATAAATCCAAAAAAAGAAAAAAATTTGTTACCCATCGATATATGAATCCAAAAAAATAATTACAAAGTTCTCTTAGGACTCCCGCAAATTCGATCCCTGCTCCGAGGCCGAACTGAAGGTGAGACCGAGCGAACTTGGGCCGTGAGCGCAGCCATGGCCACGGCCGCGGACGGCGGCGGCGCCACCGCCGGCGACGGCGGAGCGGCGGTGAGGCCGGCGAGGCTGGCGCCGAAGCGGTTCACGAAGTCCCAGATCCCGGACGCCATCCTCAACAACGCCGCCCTCAACGCCGCCATCGCCCTCCTCCCGGCGAACTACAGCTTCGAGGTCCACAAGTGCGTCGCCCGCATCCTCGCCGCCGGCGCCAAGCGCGTGGCCCTCCAGCTCCCGGAGGGCCTCCTCATGTACTCCCTCGTCCTCTCCGACATCTTCGCCGCCTTCGCCGCCGTCGACCACTGCTTCGTCCTCGGCGACGTCACCTACGGCGCCTGCTGCGTCGACGACCTCGCCGCCCGCGCCCTCGGCGCCGACCTCCTCATCCACTACGGCCACAGCTGCCTCGTCCCCGTCGACGCCACCGCCGTGCCTTGCCTCTACGTGTTCGTCGAGATTCGGATCGACGTCGCCCATCTCGTGGAAACCCTGAAGCTGAACTTGGGCGGGGAGTGGTCGGACGTCGTGCTCGCCGGCACGATCCAGTTCGCCGGCGCGATTCGCGCGGCGAAGACCGAGCTCGAGGGCAGCAGGTTTAGGGTTTTGGTGCCGCAGGCGAAGCCGCTGTCGGCAGGTGAGGTTCTCGGCTGCACCGCGCCGAGGGTCCGGTCCGACTCGAACGAGGGGACGGTTGCGGTGTTCGTGGCGGACGGGAGGTTTCACTTGGAGGCTTTTATGATAGCGAATCCGGGGATTAAGACCTTCCGATACGATCCCTACATGGGGAAGTTGTTTCTTGAGGAGTATGATCAAAAGGGGATGAGGGAATCGAGGCGGAACGCGATATTGAAGGCGCAAGAGTGCGCGAGGAGTTGGGGAATCGTGTTGGGGACGCTCGGGAGGCAAGGTAATCCCAGGATTTTAGAGAGGTTGGAGAAGAAGATGAGGGAAAAGGGCTTTGATTACACGGTGGTTTTGATGTCGGAGATCACTCCTGGGAGGATCGCTTTGTTTGAGGATTCTGTGGATGCTTGGATTCAGATAGCCTGTCCGAGGCTTTCCATCGACTGGGGGGATGCATTTCATAAGCCGGTATTGACACCATTCGAGGCGGAGATCACTCTTGGTTTCATTCCTGGTTGGTGGGAGAGAAATTTGAAGACGAATTCAGGTTGCGTAGCTGATTCCAGTTGCAGCAAGGGTGACTCGGGATGCGAATGCCGGAGTAGTATAGCTTCGAAGAGTGACGATATTGGAGATTACCCGATGGATTATTATGCCCAGGACGGTGGGGAGTGGAATTCTACTTATGTGAAGAAGTCATCCCGGCCTGCACGGAGGACTCTTGTGCCGTCTGCAGGCGGCAGTAGCATAGCTTAGCATCGGGTATGTACATCTTCTGTACTGCTCATTTGACGCATAATGGTGCTTGAGTCTCTGTTTGTTTTACAAAAGTTAGCCAGTGTAATTTTAGTGAACTTGGCAGAGTGTTTCACTCTATTCAATTCTTTCACAGCCAGGAATTTTGCTTCTAGAAAGATTGCTTCCATTTGCTACAGTTTTGTGGGGAACTGTAAACTAAAGAATTGAGTTTTAGGCAGTACTTAAAAATGGTTGCGACATTCGGCCTTCAAAATATGAGTTGAAATTGCAGACGCTAAGATGGAATAAGTGAGGGCAATCCAGTTACCCACTTCTGGTCTTCAGGATCAAGGACTATCTTTGTTTTGTGTTAAAAAGCTGAAGAATTATGTGCTCATTAATTTTCATGGAGAAGCTAGTTGTACTGCCTGTGCTGCACATGGGATTTTGTTATTTCAGTGGAAATGTTCTTTTTACTGGAGAAATGAAAGTGACAAAAGAAAATGCAACAATGACGTCAAGTAGTAGATATTGTTTCTCTTTGCATTTTAGGTCATTTTTATTCTTTTTCTTCGGTAGATTAAAATTGGGACATAGAGGGGGGCAGGAAATATGATTCCAGTGACTTAATCATGCGGAAGGAAGTTCTCTAAGAGCATGAAGATGCAAGAAGAACTACTTTAAAAAGTGAAGCGAGATATGTAAGTTAAGAAAATGATTCAGGGAAGACTGTTGAAGAATTTATGGTTCACTGTACTTCCGTGTTGCGGGCATCTTTATTATCATCTTTATGTATTAGGAACCTTGGTTGTTTTAGCACAGTAACTCTAGATAAAAGCTACATATTTTGGCCTGACTCAAAACCGGTCTTGGCAAATATAATCCAGCTTAATTAAGGATTGGCCTTGTCTTTATTAATAGTCTTCACATAGCATGCTATTGTTGGATATTGCCTTCAGAAAGGCTATTGTGAAGCTTTTGAAGTAGGACTCATCCTAGATATCAGGACCTTAGTGCCAATCTTACCTCCTTTGAGTACATTTGCTTCAGTGATCCAAATGGTGATGATAAGCCTTGTGCTGTTGCATGTTCCAACGGCTAAGATTGATGTTTGTTGGAAGTATTACAGTTGTGCATTCTTTCAGCTGCAAGTAATGAGTGGATCTTCCTAAGATGTTTAGTGCATTTAGGAACTCAGTGGAATATATGAAATCTTGTCATAAGTTTTATGTTTATTGTGTTCTTCCCTCTCATCAGAGTGAACATGTAGTCAATTATCTCATTTCAGTGCCCTTTAGAGGAGTGAATGGAAGAAAAATTACATGAACTCCTCAGTTAATCTTCATCATGTTGATTGTTGGGAGAAGTTGGGGTATGTGTTTTCCCTTACTGCTGAATAGGATGATGGTTCTTTTCTATTATGTGAAACTTCTCTGGGGTTTTATTTCAGTCGATGGTCTTCTCTATTTCTAGCTGTGCATGCTGCAGCGTCCTTATCATGTATGCGTCACCTATTGAATTCTTGTTTCAAGCTGTTCACTTGTCCATCAGTTAAAAGTTGCATATATAATCCGCATCCTATCTCTTAAGCATGAACCATCTATGCATTCTTGAACAATATCCAATTGTTTACCTTTCAAAAGCAATGGCACAATTTGACTGAAATCACCTTTGAGAAGGTATGGTTTTCCCTTGAAATGGCTTGTCTGCAGCTTTAGGTACTCTGAAACTGATTGTGCCTTCACCATTCTTGAGTCATCTGCATGGTGCCTTATCCCAAATTATGAAAGCTGCTTTGTCAGGCAGCTCTGGTGAGATACTATTTCAGTCCGTTGGACATGTACTATCTTCGAAGAAGACATCTAGTGGTATGTCAAACCTGCTAATTGATGTTCTTCTTCTGGGTAGAAACAGCGATGCAATTCCTGATCGTAAATGCAGTGAATAGCTAACATGCAGTTTAAATGCAGCACTACATTTGTTAAATTTACTTATATTCCAAGGTTGAAAAATTACCTGACCATAGTGGCTGCAATGATGGGACGACCATTTTTCATCGAGGCCTGAGTCTTGTAACCATAGTTTTATACAGAAATGCTTCCAGTGCCTCCATGTCTATATACAAACATGATGCCGCCTTTCAAGTTTCTTTGATGGAAAAATGCACAGCTGCGGCTTAATTTGTCTTATCTTGGTTATTGTTGTTAGTTAGATATTTTTTTTTTTGGTAAAATTGTTGCTAGTTAGATGTTCTCGTCTTGGCTGTCCAATGTTGTAATCGAGCAATTCAGATAAGCACACAATGTTTTGATTTATTCCTCACAACTGAAAATTGGGATGGCCAAGTAATTCTACATTCTTGCTGAGGATATCTTCTGAGAAAGTTCCCGGTTCTCCGACTGAAGAACAGTAGTTACCTCTCGACGGAAGCGTAGTGACAAGAGCCCAGTATGCACCGTTCACTCTTCCTCATCATGCAGTAGTCCTCTTTTCTGCCAATGTCAATTGCCGTAGTTTAAGGATCTTGGACGTAGAACCATGTTCAACGAGTGGAATCCTGAGATTAGTATCTTTCTTCCAAATTTGGATGAGCATAATCTTGTTCTTGTCGTACACCTTTATAGTTTTTCTCTCCCTGCGGTGCTCTCTACTCGACTCATCCCGAACACATACTGATGGAAACTCCGCATATGTCAATTCCCAATGGCTATCGGCCGGTTGTGCTCATCCAATTCAACCGTCTGAACATGGTGT
Source organism: Eucalyptus camaldulensis (assembly GCA_019915185.1). Lineage (NCBI taxonomy): Eukaryota > Viridiplantae > Streptophyta > Magnoliopsida > Myrtales > Myrtaceae > Eucalyptus > Eucalyptus camaldulensis. The sequence goes on from JAHSVA010000001.1 coordinate 12,622,479, forward strand.
CCATTAAGGATATCCAAATAGCCTTTCTAGAACCGGCACCGGTTTAGTTCCGTGTCCTAGATATGCACGTTCATGGGGAAAACAGATCCTCGGTTCTCATGGGGTTTCAATTGACTCGGTAACCCAATAAATCTGGTTGGTTTCAGTGCCGTGAACCGGTCTTCTTAAAGAAGAGCTTTTCCAGTTCATGCCGATGTGGACATCCGAAGTCGGATGAGCATATCTTGTTCCCGTGATACGCCTTCATGCTTTCCTCACCCTCTGCTCTCTATTCGACTCAATTTCAAACATATAACAACGGAATTCTGCATATGTCGATTGCCGGTGGCTATAAGTCGGCCGTGCTCATCTCATTCCACCGTGTGAACGCGGTGTCTGTGGAGGACGCCCAATATAGCCTTTTAGAACCGGCACGGCCGGTTTAGTTCCATGTCCTAGGTGGGCATGTTCACAGTGGGAGAAAAGGAGCCGAATCCCCCTATTTGGATTGTGGTTCAATCGACTCACGAATCGAATAATCTAAGTTGGTCTCAGGCTAAAATTGGCTTTTGACTTGCTATGAACAGGTTTTCTTAGAAATGTTTAGAGAAGAGTGCACTAAAGATTCTAAAACTTATCACTAGAGTTTCTAAAACTTACCTCCAAGGTATAATTGAGTTCAAAATTTTTAAAAGTGTAATTGAGTCCTAAAATTTTTAAAAAGTCCAATCAAGTTTTAAGATTTGTCATAAAAGTGCAATCGGGTCATATAACTTTTAAGAAGTGTAATACATTAAATGACTTGATGGGAAAATTATCAAAATAATCCTAAATCTATTGTAAAAGTTATCAAAATAGTCATAAATCTATTGTAATTTTCTAATTTAGTTTTAATTTTTGTTAATTATGTCAATTTAGTCCATCCTACCATTTTGAGTCGGTTAGCACTAATGTGAACAATTTTTTAATGAAATTTTATTTTTTAGAATTTTTTATTATTTTATTATTTTTTCTTCACTTTCTTCTCTTTCCTCTAGCCAATTTCTAGTGGAGACTGGCCAAAGGGCTCAGGGAAGCCTTGCCATGGTTGGGCGACCTTGCCCAGGTTGCCAACTAAGTTGGCGAGGGTGAAGCCTTGTCAGTCATGGGTGAGGCTCGACCTCACTGGAGAGTGCAAGGTCGAAGGCTGGGACCTTGCGTGGTCTCTAGTGAGGGTTGCCAATGGCTAGGCAAGGCTTGCTTGCATTGGATCTTGGTGAGGGTCGAGCCTTGTTGGCCATGGGCAAGGCCCCACTTCACTAGAGGTCGTGAGGTCGAAGGTCATGACCTCATGCGACCTCTGGCAAGGGTTCCTAGTGGTTGGGCAAGGCTTGTCCGCATAGATTTGGCGAGGGTCGAACCTCGTTAACCATGGGTGAGGCTCAACCTCACTAGAGGCCGTGAGGTTGAAGGCCATGACCTCGCATAGCCTTTGGTGATGGCTACCAATGGTTGGGCGTGGCTTGCCCTCATTGGATTTGGTGAGGGTCGAGCCTTGCCAACCATGGCAATGCTCGACCTCACAGGATCCAGCAAGGCTTGACCTCACCCATGCTAGAGGTAGGCAAGGCCTCGACTAGCCATGGCGAGGGTGGCCTCACCATCGTTGGGCAAGGCTTACCCTCATAGTGGCTAGTGAAGTTGACCTCGCCAGCGTTCACCTTTGGCTGGCCGACTAGAGGAAGGAGAGACGAGGGAGAAGGAGAAAAAAGAAAAGAAAAAATAATATAAAAAAATTTTGAAATTTTTTTTTTTTGAAAAATATTTATGTCAACGCCATTGGACGGGTGATATCTACGTCAATGCTAGATGGCTAAAATTGATCGAATGGATTAAATTGATATAATTACAAAAAGTTTAGGAGATTGAATTGGCAAAGAAAAAGATTTAAGATTGAATTGAAAAAATTATAATAAATTTAAGATTATTTTGATAATTTTTTTTATGACTTGACTGTATTAATTTAATAAATTTTAAAATTTAATTGAATTGTCTGAGCCAAATTTATCTTGCTTTTGAAATCTGTGCAAGGTTGGGGCTCCACCACTTTCGATCCATCCAAGAACAATCCACCGACCCGAATTAATGTTCCTGCGGCGCCCGGATTCAGGAAAAAATTGCAGCAATTGGCCCCTATGGCCTTCAATTCCTGGAGTCTGTCGGCCTTCCCATTGTCTCAATCAGAACGACCCTAATATCTTGCGGGTACTGGAGCAGTAGAGAAAGTTATTGCATTTGTACCAAGCAGATTTACTTTCGCAATGGTGTTCATTTCGATTTTGAATGAGTTTCGCGAATTCTCCGATCGCGGGTTGAAGTCTACAGTCCTTTTTTAAGGAAGAACGTTCGATTCTAACGAAGTTTGGCCACAATTAAGGTCAACCGCTTTTGCTCAAAAAAAAAAAAAAAAAGGTCAACCGCTTGATCTAGTGAATTTTAGAACTTTCAAGTCATCTCATTTATCTATAATTTTGATCATTTTAATTGTAAAAGGACTTCAAAAAGTTTAAATCAGCGGTTAGGGGGAGCATATTTGTTTCCAAAGAAAGAATATCTATTTCAGAGAAAGCTGGGTTACAATTTATGGTCGAATGCTTGATGTTGTCAACGCATTGAAAGTTACATTGGGAAATTCCTAATAATGGTTGGACATCACCTAATAATGGTTGGACATCACTAATTATAGATTTGCCAATGGTTACTTTCTCATGTAAAAACCTGCTAATCACATTGATAAGTTACTAACCACATTAAAACTCCAAGTTGCTAAAGGTGCGTTTGGTTAGATTTTTGGAAAAAGTCTTTAGGAAAATGCAAATGACTTTAAGTGAAAAGGGTTTTTCAAAATGCAAATGACGTTTGGAAAATCATAATATGAAAGTCCATTTCGAAGTATCTTTAGACAAAATGATGTTTGAAAGACTAATATTTACAAAGCACATCGGCCGGCAATATGGGATCATCGACAGCGGCCGTCAGGCAGCCCTTGGAAACCACCAGCGAGGGTCGCCTAAGGTTGGGCGACCGTCGGCGGGGGTCGCACGACCCCCAATGAGACCTCGCCTAAGGTCGGGGGACCTCAGCGAGGGCTGCGTGACAGTGATCAGTCGTCGCTGAGGCTACGCAACCCTCACCTGAGGTCAGGGGACCTCGGTGAGGGCCGTGCGACCATGATCGGCCATCGCCGAGGCTATGCAACCCTCTCCTGGGTTGCGCAACCCTAATCGTTCGTTGCTGAGGCTATGCAATCCTCGCTTGAGGTTGGGGGATCTCGGTGAGGGCTACACCTGGGTCGAGGGACCTCAACGAGGGTCGCGCTTGGGTCTCGCGACCTCGTCGGTGGTCGCGCAACCTCAATCAACTATCGCCGAGGCTATGCAACCCTCGCTTGAGGTCGTGCGACCTCGGCGAGGGCTGCGCCTGGGTTGCGCAACCACGCCAGTGGTCGCACGACCCCAAGCAACTATTGCCAAGTTCACACGACCCTTGCTTGAGGTTGCAGCGACTCATATCTAAGCCGTGAGGACTCAAATATGGGTCGCCGTGACTTGCTGGGCTGGCCCCTCGCCATGGTCGTTGAGTCGCCACGACTCACGAAAGGTCACGCAATGTTGCGACTCACAGAGGTCGCTCGACTCTCCGACGACGATCACTTAGATTGTCGCAACCACGTCGGCGTCCCTCTAGCCGTTGCTGGCCCCTCGCAATCAAGAAGAACCAAACCAACCACCCTTGAAGGAGAAGATGAACAGTGTCTCCTCATAAGGGCAAAAAACGGGAAAAAAAAAAACTCATAAGGACAATTTTGGAAAAAAAAAAGAATGAATAATACTTACGTGGACATTAGGGGTGTGTAACCGGACCGGGTCCACCCGGTTCCCGGTTCGGCCCACCCGGAAAACAGGGTCGAGAACCGATTCCAGTTGAAACCAGTCCGGGAACCGGTTCCCAAAGTTCAGACCCTATTTGAACCGGTCCGGGAACCGGTTCCAAGGGAGTACCCACCCGGGAACCGGATCAACCGGATTGGTTCGAGAACCGGTTTGAGAACCGGTTTTTGGGCCCCAAAATTCCAAAAAACCAAAACCCTAGTCGTTTCTTTCTATCTTTAGTCTTTACTCTCACGCCACTCGTCGCTCTCAGCCTCTCACCTCCGCCGATCCATCCGAGCGCTACGCTGCCTCCCCTCGCCCACCAAGTCCCGGCCATCCTCGCCACCCCGGCGCCGTCGGCCTCGGACTCAAACGTGACGGCGTTCGATGAGTGTTCTGGATCTTCCTGTTTCCACCTTGTTCAAAGATTTGAGCGGCTTTCGGATCCGCCGGAGAACCAATGTTGGCGATTCCTTGTTTTGCATGAGGGTTTTGTGATGGTTTAAGCAGTTTTCTTTTCCCCTCTCCTCGTACCTTTCTCCAAATTGGGAATTACTCATAATTTTGCTTTTCCGTTCTTGAATTTCAAGTCTTGACATTTTCTGACCGTCCATCGGTATTTTTCTTTGATGTTACCTTACGCGAGTCGTCAAAACCCAATCGGTAGTTTTGTGACAGGTTTGTTGCTGCGTGCAGTCTTGTATTTCCATTAGGGTTTTGGATCTGTTAATGTCCTCTTAATTTTAGTTCATGGGGGCAGGTGTAAATTTCAAGGCTGATTACAAGGATAAGAGTAGTTATTATAAACGCCAAAGATCTCAGAGGAACTATCCTTTCAAGTAAGAGAAAATTTTTTGATATTGACTTTGAGTCGTATTCTGAAAAGGAAATTAGTAGCAACGCCACTGTCTATCCACCTGAGAAGCATACTGATGGAGATGTTTCTGGTTAGTTTCAGAAAAAATGCAATAGTTCCTTTCTAGTTTGTTTTTCTTTTGCCTTTTTGACATAGAATCCTAAGTCTTTTTTCTGCAAATTTGGTCCTCTTGCAGCCAAACGGCCATCCCCTCCAGCATCAGGTCAACATTTGTCGTACCAATCTACAGATTCCCATGGTAATGGAGCTTTTGGAAAGACGTCGTGTACTACTTGTGGTTTTGTAGGGTAATTCATTTTGCTTATCAACGCTCTTTTTGTATATTCAGTGAAGCTTCGGATTGAGTCTTTCACCGTGCCGGAGCTATTTATTGAAATTCCAGAAACAGCTACTATTGGCTCATTGAAGGTATATTGGCCATCATTTTCTTCAGATTATACCACAATATATTGCTTGGCCATCTTGCATAGCTGATTGCAGGGGCTATTCTGCGAGTGTGTTTAGGGTCTCCACTCTGACTCTCTCTATGCATTTCCCCTATTTTGTTCACAGTATGAAGAAAGGTGTGTAGGATGAGTGGTTTGTCATTTTACTTCTTCTTAGTCTTTTGAACCACAGACTAACTTTTCTCTTGATGGCTTGGATTTGGCTTGTTTGGGGATTTCTCTACAAATTTCCTGTAAATTCTCTGTTCTTTAAATTCTTTTGTCTATGTGCAAAGGGCAGTTATGGAAGCAGTTAGTGGTGTTCTTGGCAGTGAGTTACGTGTTGGAGTTCTTCTCCAGGGAAAAAAAGTCGGAGATGGCAGAAAAATTTTGCGAAACAAGTTCCAATATAAACAAGGTTAATCCTGTTCCTGGACCGGAAAAACAGGGTGGGCCGGGAACATGGTCCAATGCAAATAGAGTAGGGAACAGGGTCCCAAAAAAGAGAACCGGTTATAACAGGGTCGGGAACAGGGTCCAGGTCTAGACCTTACCCACCCTGGACCCGATCACCCCTAGTGGACATGCTGAGAAAGCTGAAAGTCTAAGGCAGGTCCTTATCTGTATTGGGCTTTCAGCCTTCACAGTGCTAGCATTCTCTAAATAAGGGTTGCAATTTTTTTGCCAAACATCCCTACATTAACCGAAAGATCTTTAAGGGCTCAAAGATACTTGACAAAGTGGTTGCCAAATGCAACTTAAGTAGATGGAAAAATTGCAAGCTGCTGAGATGGTCTTTTTATATGAAAGGTTCAACCCGCAAACTTGCTAATGGGTTTGCTTTTATTTGTTTAATATGATCCAATAATTGGCAATAACTTTATGCAATTCATCAACTCGTGTAGCTTTCTCACTTTATACTTTTTCCGATTAAATCTTATTAACAACTCAAGCACTCTAGGGATCTCAATATCTCTGCACTTATGTTGGTTTAAAAGAGCCATCCGAATAATAAATACTCTCTCCTACCGACGTACTCAAAAAGCTTAGCTTAGTACGGTGCTTAATCATTCCACCCCTTTTATCTTCTCCCTGTACTTGGCATTCCTATTTCGACCAGTCCCAATCTAGACACAATCTCCATGGCCCCAAATCGGTCCGGCACCCGTAACCCGACGCCAGTTGAGCCCGGCGCGAGGCTCTGCCGAATCTGACCCCAACAACCAGTCCACCCGAGGCCTTTCCTCATGTTTCGTTCGAACATGATGACGAAGCCTGTTCCTTTAACACGCGGTGTAATAAATAAGGAAGGTTTTGCCCGAGCGGATGGCACTGTCCAGGCAACTTGCCAAAAATGGGCCCCCCCACACGAGCCCTCGATTTCTCCCCAATTTGGTTTTTTGGCCCTACCGTCATCGTCACATGCTCCAGCTGCAGCGCAGTACGGTTGACCGACTTTCTATTTCTTCTTCTTCGTCTCTTCTTTTTCCTAGGTTACTTTACAACAGCTGAGCTGGAGTGGGGCCCACGTGTCCCAATCGCCTCTTCCCCGTGACCGCGAGTATCTCGTCGGGCCCCACCGCAAAGGAAAACGCCGATCTCTCATTGGCCCTCCTCTTCAGCGGCCCTTCTCATTCTCCGCCCCTAGTCACTTTCATGAAAAGGGGGGAGAATACCGATTCTACAAATTTTGGGAAAATTTTTATTACAATATAATTTAATCTTTTAGGCCCCATCTTACTTAATTAAGGAATATCGACTTTTTTTTTGTAAGGAATATCGACTTTTTTTTGTAAGGAATCTCGACTTTTTATCGTTCGCTTTTTTGGGAATTTTTTATATTCCTAAACAGTTCCGACAATAAGGAAAAAGAAGAAGAAAGAAATTGATCTTCAATGTTTTGGTGGCGGTACATGGGACTCTATGACCCTAGAGCTCGGTTGGACTTGCTAAGTTGGAAGGCACAATTTAAAAATGCCAAGATGTACGGTTAATATAATGAAAACCCAAAACTAGTACATTTATGACATTTATCCAAAACTAAATATTTTAATTATTAAAATCTTCCGAATTGATATATCTATGAAAAATTTGTTCTCCATTAGTTTAAAATTTGACATAAGAACCTAAACTAATATATTCTTCAATTACCGATTTAGTAATTTGATTGTAAAATTTAATGGAAATCAGTGGAAGGTAAATTTGTCATAAATTTACTAGTTAGAAGTTTTTTGTGATTAAAAAATTAGTATAAGATAAATTTCATGGGTGTACTAATTTAGAGTTTTTCGTGGTAATAGCCCATTAAGAAATCTCGACTTCTTATGGCTCCAATAATGAGACAAAAAAAACCCAATCTTTGATGTTTGGGCAGCAGTACATGGGACTTTGTGACCATTCAGCTCGATCGGACCTACTACGATATGATTTGAACGAGCCTGGACAAAGCATGTTCCTTCTTGATTGAGGACCACCCAGTCGAGTTAGATCCTATCACAAGCAAAACTTGTTGTTACCTTGAATCATGGACCAGGTTCCTTGTCCTTGCTGGTCTTATCCCGATTAGAACTAGTCCATACCTATCGTTATCAAAAGCATCCACATTTACGCTTTTGAGAGCGATCTCAATAGAGAAATTACACTGATGATAAAGACATGGATTAAATTACAAGTTCCATACAGCAATAAAGTTGCCCAATGAGCCACAAGTGGCCAGGATTGCGTCCCCATCTTTTCGCACTTTTTGCCCCCGTTCGTCGCAGGAATCTCTTTTCCTTCACCCCGCTCGCGGCCTTTGGCCAATAGGCTTGGCCTGTTGGGTGTCTTCTACGGTACCTGTGATAAGTGTTTCCTTCCTCCCTTTTGCTTTTGCGAAAAGGGAAATTGATTTCTCAAGTCGGAATAGAGTGAAGATGACGCTTTTGTTCCTTCTTTGATTCGACACCCTACTCAATAAAGAAATTCTACTTTTCTTTTTGTTGATTTCTCGATTGGATTGGACCCAATTGTTGCTTCAATAGCCCCTTTTTCAGTTGTTGGCATTTCGAGATGCTTTCGAGCTTAAAAGAGAACAGATTGCACGCAACAAAATGGTGCCAACAACTGAAAAAGGGGCTATTGAAGCACCGATTGGGTCCAATCCAATCGAGGGCACCAAGCGTATCGTTCATTATAAGGTAGGTGATGGCAATGATTGCGCAATGATGGGTTAGTACAAAACTAACGTTATCTTTCGTTCATGATAGGATCGTTCCAACTCCACTGTCGGCTGATGATCTTTCGCTTCTTCTTCGGAGCACTAAATGTTGCGATTTAATACGCAAGTTATCATGAGAATTGAGCATACATATCAAATGTCATGCTTATAATACTTTCGATTAATGCCGATAAAATTCTCAAATCAGTATATCCATGAGACATTTACTTGAACTAATTTTTATTTGATAGAAAACCTAAACATGAGCATCCTTGACTCAAATCTACTTTTCAATGGCATTTTGCTCGATATTTAGGTAAAATGCATATTTGTCGACACATATGGAATCTGTCATTCTCCATGTCTAATCCATCTTGCAATCATGTGTTATGTGTGTTGACGCAAAGGTATTGGACAAAATATTGATAGGTGGTAGATTTGGGTTGTTTGAGATGTTTTGTAAAATAAAAATTAATTTGGGATAAATATGTCATGGATAATTGTTTTGATACTTTTAATGGTTTGAACTCTACTTTGCAACGAAGGTGGAACTATTTTTGATTAAATTCTGCATGGCTAAGCTCCATGGAGTAGTTTCTTGAGTTGGTTCCAACAATCCTCCCAATTTTGATCATTGGGAAAATGCTAATTTTTTTTGGCATTTCAGGTTGCATGACTTAATGTTCTAGTGACACGACTTTGTCACGATCATTATTGACTCTGAGGAACCTTGCACCTATAGCGAGGTACATTGATTATCTTTGTCGCAAATTATCAATAGGGTATATCAAATCTAGGTCTAGTCACGCCTCATCCATATCGCTTATATTTTATTGTATGATCCATTATCTCAAAAATGTACACCAAAAGAGAAAAAGGAGATGAAGTGAAGAGAAAATCGAACTGGGTTTTGGCCGTCCTATGTGACATATCGGCATTCATGTAATTGTTGATTTTGAGATTCGAGAATATATGAGCAATCCATCCGATACGAAATGACCAGAGTGTCAATTGGGTTATGCAATGCTCGCTGGCTTCATTTAGGATTCTATTAAGATTATGCAATGCAAGAGTCGTTGCAATCACCTCTGAAGTTCTTCTCGATTTAGTGCGCTTGCTTATCTTTCACAGCATCCTTAGTTCGAGGGTTCTACTGGCTTGAAGTGTGGAACCCAATCTATGCTTCAATGATTCTCCATTTCATAAAGAAAAAAATAAAAATAAATAAGGGAAATGAATTTCTCATGTCAACATCGAGTGAAGAAGACGTTTGCTCTTCTTTATTTAACACCCAACTCAATAAAGAAATTCGCCATTTTCTTTTTGCTCCATTTTCTTGCATGCATTTTTGGTCCTATTTGTGTTCGAAGGCATCTCGAAGAGGGGACAAAGTAAATAAAAACAAGATGTGTATTGAAGGAATATTAGGGTCCCCCAAGAGGCACCAACCATTTCGTTTTCTATAAAAGCTCGACTGGCGTCGCATTGATTGTACGTATGGGGATACTACAAAATTAACGTTATCTTCTTTTCATATAATAGAATCGTTCCAACTCCATTGGTGGCTCATGATCTATCCCTTCTCGTTTGGAGTATACTCTGTCGTGATGTGGTGTACAATGTTATCTTTTGAGAATCGAGCATGCGTGTTGAATGTTATACTTATTATAATCCTCATCATGGTCAATACCATTAAAAGTCCTAAACCCCCATGGTACTTCCACCCCCAAATTATTCTTGTCTCGTAAAAAATACCAAATGGTTATTCTGACCTAAATCTACTCTCTGTCGCATTTCATCCAATGCTTAGTTAAAAGGGATACATATCAATACGAGTGGGGTTTCCACGCCTAATCTGTCATTCTCCACATCATATCTATTTTAGAGTCGTCTGTGATAACTCATATGCATTATAATGAGATATTGAATGGAATAATGACAAATGGTAGATAAGAGTCAGAGGCAATAGTTGTATTTTTTTTAATACAAAAATTAGTTTATGAATAAATGTATCATGAGGTACCAGTTTGAGACTTTTACTTTTTAATTAGAGTGGAACTATTTTGGATTAGATTTCGTATGGTTAACCTTTATAAAATAATTCCTAGAGCCAATTCAAACAACTCCTCCTAGCTTCAATCATTATGAAAATGGCTAATACTATAAAAAATCTCAATCTGGGTATATTTGTACTGCATTTACCCAATTAGTTCTTGTGACACAAAAAATTCAAATTGTTACCCTTATCCCACATTTACATCAAACTAAATTTTGTATCATAAAAAAAAAAAATCCTAAATCACTACACCGGTGTCACATTTATCTTAAACTAATTTCATGTGATAAAAAAACTCAGATCACTAGAATCAGGAATATTAGGGATTTGAAAATCTAAGACTTTGGTAATTTGGGATTTTTTTTTGTGGCATGAAATTTAATGTGGGCTAAATATGGCATAAACATATTAATTTGTGATTTTTATGACACAAAAATTAGTTTGCGACAAATGTAGCATGTGTATCAATTCGGAACCTTGATGACATGAAACTTAATATTAGGTAAATGTGGCATGGGTGTGCCGGTTAAAAATTTTGATGATACAAAAATTAATTTGAGATAAATGTGGCGCGAGTTTATCAATTTGAGATTTTTGATAATATTAACCCTCAAGAAAATTTTATTTTTTCAGCATCTCAGGCCGACATGACTTGAGCCATTCTATTGATTAGCCACAATGATCATTGAGTCCTAGGAACTTTGAACCCATAGCAAGGTTCATTTATTTTTTCAATAATCTCTGTCACACAGTATCATAAGAGTAAACAAATTTCAGTTCTTTTCACTTTCTTTTTTGCGGAAGAAATTTTGCTTTGCTTCCAAGAAGGGGAATAATACCGTGGCGGCTAGACAAGCTTCATCCATTGATCAAAATTATTATCATTGCTTCTGTTTTCTTGTATGACTTGAAGTTAATGCTCATAACATGACAATTTCATCTATATAATATGAAGAGAAAATCGAACCGGTTGGGTCCCTTCCATGTGACATATCGACATTAATTCATGCGATTGTTGACTTGAGTTCAAGAATCATGAGCAACCCACCTAATACGAGATGATCACGATGTGAATTGGCTTATCCGATACTCACCGTATTCATTTAGCACCCAATCACCATCGTGTGATGCAAGGGTCTTTGCAGTCTCCTAATCCTTCGCACTAGATAGCATGATTGGCCTAGTGATCACATGCTCACTTATCTCTAATGAGATCTTGTATTCAAGCCTTTTGACCAATTTGTGGTCATTAGAGCTGGTAAAATGGGTCATGAACCCATATTCTGATCCATTTTTTATGATCCATTTTTAGTTAAATGGGTCATATATGAGTCAAGTGAAAGTTAAATATGGGTCGTAAATAGATCAAGTGAAAGTTAAATACGAGTCGGAAATAGATCAAGTGAAAGTTAAATATGGATTAGAAATGCATCTAAGAAAATAAAACACTAAAATATATGAGTCTAAATGGGTTGTTAAGAAACCCACTTTAAACTGGTCATGGACCCGGGTTATATACTTCTTATACGATACTCATGTGATTTTCTATTTCATTAAAAGTAAAGCAAATTTAAATAAAATGTTTGAAAGCATTTTCATAATAATAAATAAAGATGAGGATCCTCTGCAATTTTAGGGTAACTGGACCGTATTGCTCTAAATTGACCAAAGTACCCCATTATTTAATTGGATTTACACTACAACAATATTTCGTAAAGTTTCTATGGGGGATTTAAATGGAGCTTCTTCATACCTATAAGTTTTTAGATTTTGGATTGGACATTTTAAAATTTTATCAAAACAATATTTGGCATAGGTTTTATAGTGTATACAACTTCCTATTTGCCAAATTTCACACGTTAGAATACATATAATCTCCTTCCATCGATAAATTTAAATTTTTGGAACAAAAAACTCGAATCCTCTCTTCCCTTCTCCCTCCGTCTCTCTCTCTCCGTCCACCTCAGCTGCTCGCCCCCCCCCCCCCCTCACCACCATTGCCAATCGCAAGCTCGCCGTCGCCGTCACCGTCGCCGTCGCCATCGCCCCAACCCCACCTCCCCCCTTCTTCTTTATCCCTATCCCTAGGACCTATGTTCTCTCTTTGCCACCAGTGGCGGAGGCTCTAAAGGCCACAACAGCAGTGGCGACAAGGCGGTGATGGCCCAAGGAGGATTGAGGAAGAAGAAGCAGAAGAGGGGGAGAAGTAGAAAGAAAGGAAAAAGAAAAAGTCTAAAATAAATCTTAATCCTGAGTTGGATTTTCCTTTTCTCTTTCTTTTTTCTTTTCTTTTTGGCCCATCTCCTCCATATGTACAATCTCGAATTCGGCGTTAAATACTCCAACAAACTCCAAGCAAATCCCCCATCCCGTTCCCCCTCTCTCTTCTCTCCATCTCCGACGCCCGATTCCTCAGCCCCGCCCTCATTTTTTCACGAGAAGAAACCTCATCGACGAGCAACCCAAAACCACATCCATTTCAGCCATCGACACTCTGCTTGCTGACTCGGTCTCTGTCCCCACCCTCCCTCTCTCTCTCTCTCTCTCTCTCTCTCTCTCTCTCTCTCTCTAGGCGTTCAGACAAGTTGGCAGTAGCATCCAAACAAGGAAAAGCAGAGCGCCCCCCTTTGTTTATCGAGGAGAGACAGAGAGAAACCCAATCACGGGCTCGTCTAGTGCTTTATCCACTAGTGCACTATTGCTAGTGTATGTATAGACCCATTAAGATTCTCCCTGTTGGCATCCTCCATAGCAAGCGCCTCATTCACTGCAGCCTCGTTTTTCTTCCTCCTGTTCCTCGTCCGATAGCCCATCGGTAATCACGGGCTGCTACAAAACAAACGCCTCCCCCCTGTTCAGCACCACGTCCCGCCTTATATAACCCACGCATTGCTCGTCTTTCCTCCGTGTCGCGGGGCATTGCATTTGTTCAGAGAGTTGCTCTCGGGAGGTCGCGCGCCCTCCCATGATGACCCCTGCCCAGAACAGAGCGCCGAAGGTGTCCTCTGTTTTGCTCTGCCTCTGCTGCATTCATGCGTTCTTCTCGTGCGCCGTCCGGCTGGTGGCTGGCCAGACGCCCAAGCCGGTATTCGCCTGCGACGTGGACGGCAACCCGGGCCTCGCCGCCTTCGGGTTCTGCAACACGTCGTGGGGGGTCGAGGCGCGGGTGGCGGACCTGGTGCAGCGGCTCACCCTGCAGGAGAAGGTCGGGTTCCTGGTGAGCGGCGCCGGCAATGTGGACCGCCTGGGGATCCCCAAGTACGAGTGGTGGTCGGAGGCGCTGCATGGGGTGTCGTACGTCGGGCCCGGGACCAAGTTCTCGAGCCTCGTCCCCGGAGCGACCAGCTTCCCCCAGGTGATCCTGACGGCGGCGTCGTTCAATGCCACCCTGTTCGAGACCATCGGGAAGGTTAGCGAGTTCACATCATATCACTCTCTCACTCTTCCTCTTTCTTGCGCTTCTCTGTTTTTGACTTCCGCGTGCGGATTTGGATATTGTATTCGTGTCCGCCCGTCGTAGTTGTCCGCATCATGCACAATGATATGATATAAAAAAGCTCGAAACTTTTATCCAACGTGATAAGAAAGTTCGTGACAGACGGCCATCAGAACGGCTGGCGGGGACCACCGGCCACCGTCACTCGAATCGGTAGATGCATTGCGCACAGTGAAATCAGAAACTTCACACCGTTACATAAGAATCTTCATGTAAAAATAGCCGCGTCAAGATTCTGTGAATTCTTTTCATGTCATTCCTCCGATCTAAGTTTCTGCGTTGGCGGCTACTGTTCCTGATATTCAGTTAATGCATGTTGACATTTGCGACCGACGTCCTAACTCGTAGTGTCGCATCTTGATTGCCATTCTATATCTTAACTCTCTAAATGCTGCGTTAAACAGGCCCCGATATATGTCATAGGTAGTGCTGGATGTAGGATTTACGCCGTTTCTTCATCCACTATTTGATTTGAATCCGAACCCACAAACTACAAGATCGAGAAGTGCAAATGCACATTGCTGCAGATGATTTCTCAGCTCTTTGCTGTGAGATTCCTGATACTAGGGAAAATGAAAACTCGCTTTTTTTGAGGTGAAACTGCAATGATGACAATGGCCATGAAAAGAGTACTATGAAACTGGGAGGAGTAGAAGCGTCAGGTGCCGTAGGGGAAGAAGATCTTTTGGTTGGATTCTCAACTACTCTGGCATCGGTTGGTGCTACCTTTTTAGCTGTACACCATATGAAATGCAGTAAATGCAACCCCCCTAAAGAAAAAAATAGAGAGAGCTGACCGACCCTGACTTTAAAGGCACTAGGCTAAAGTCTATCCATGTTTGGCTTGTTCCCACTGCCAAGTTTGACAAAAATATCAACAAACCTTCAACTGGGTTGTCTGTACTATTGTGGAAAAACAAGTAATGTCGACACAAGAATTAGTAGGTTTTGATCCTGTGTAGGGTTGCTGCATGAGGAAATCTTGCATACATTGAAAAGAAAAGGAAAGTAGAGAAGGGTCTCTGCATCTATGAGTATCACCATCATTTGGAACTGTTTGGTTGGTGTTTATTAGTTGGTGGAGATGATAATTGCTGGAGCTGGCAAAAGGAGGGTGGTGTCATGAGCATTGCCATGTCATTGCACAAAGTTAGTTCCTTCCTTCGCACTCAACGAGGGGGGGACCAATTTCAATTGTTAAATGCTAGAAACAGAAAGTATTTTATAAGGGAGGAGTGTTTAGATGATTCCGCCAGAGTTTCGAATATATTGGAAGAAAGGATAGACAAGACTGTGACCAGAAAATAAGAGAAAATCACGAGTTGAGCGATTTAAATTTTCGTGAAATGGGGGAATAAGGAAACACAAGTGAATCTTTTCCTAGTGATCATATAAGGATACATGATCTGTTTCTTGACAGTACTTCTGCAATACCCAAGCTTAAGACTATTTCATTCCAATAATTTCATACTATCTTGCTGATTGTTGTGGCATTTGTAGTCCGAAAATGAATTAGTTTCTCATTCTGACTAGGACAAAAAGTTAAACATTCTAAAGCTCTGCACAATAATATGGAGAAGAGTAGACGAATTATGCAATAGCTTTGCTGAAGCAGGTGGTTTCGACAGAAGCCCGGGCGATGCACAATGTGGGGTTAGCCGGATTAACATTTTGGTCCCCGAATGTCAACATATTCAGAGACCCAAGATGGGGGCGGGGCCAGGAGACGCCGGGGGAAGACCCGCTGCTTTCGAGCAAGTATGCGTCAGGTTATGTCCGAGGCCTACAACAGAGCGATGACGGAAATGCGGACCGGCTTAAGGTTGCTGCGTGTTGCAAACATTATACTGCATATGACGTCGATAACTGGAAGGGTGTCAATCGCCTTACCTTCAACGCTGTGGTAAATAACAATTTTCAGACTTCTGTTTCGTTTTCATTCAATTCGATTTATCAACCAGTTACATGCATAACCATCTCAAGTTAATCTCCCGAACCTGTTGTGGTGGACTGATTAGGTAACACAACAAGATTTAGATGATACGTTTCAACCGCCATTCAAGAGTTGTGTCCTTGACGGCAATGTTGCGAGTGTGATGTGCTCCTACAACCAGGTTAATGGTAAGCCGACATGTGCAGACCCGGACCTTCTTGCTGGTACCATCCGAGGAAAATGGAAATTGAACGGGTAACTTTCCATTTCTCGTGCATTGCTATTTGATACTTTTGATCGATTATTGTGACGTTGTTTATGCAAAAGGATCGGTTAATGCAGATACATCGTTTCGGATTGCGATTCGGTGGAAGTTTTGTATGACAAACAACACTATACTAAAACACCAGAAGAGGCTGCAGCTAAGGCCATTTTGGCAGGTAGATGCAAATTTCATACTGTGCTTTGATCGATTACAACGAAGGCGCTTGAGAATTTGCCGCAGAATGCTTTTGTGTCGATGATTGTTATTCACTTTTTTGAACAGGGTTGGATCTCAATTGCGGATCTTTCCTTGGCCAACACACCGAAGCTGCCGTGAAAGGTGGATTGTTGAATGAATCCGCGGTAGACAAGGCCATCTCTAATAATTTTGCCACGCTGATGAGGCTCGGGTTCTTTGACGGCGATCCGAGGAAGCAGTTGTATGGAAAGCTTGGCCCGGACGACGTGTGCACACCGAGCAACCAGGAGCTGGCCCGCGAAGCTGCAAGGCAAGGGATTGTGTTGCTTAAGAACACGGCAGGATCATTGCCCTTGTCCTCGACCGCCATAAAGTCCTTGGCGGTGATTGGACCAAACGCCAATGTCACGAAGACCATGATTGGGAACTACGAAGGTGATCGAAGAATTTATGTGATAGACCGCACAACGTTGGATCAGCTTCATTATTTGTACCTGTCGCAGTAAATACCTTAATTACAAGTCCCATTTTCCTTGCAGGCACTCCTTGCAAGTACGTGACGCCTTTGCAAGGCCTAGCAGCCATCGTTTCGACAACGTACGTGGCCGGCTGTGCGGATGTAGGATGCAGCACGGCCCAGACAGACGACGCAAAGAAAGCCGCGGCTTCGGCAGATGCAACGGTGCTTGTGATGGGCGCCGACCAGTCGATTGAGAGGGAGGATTTTGACCGGGTCAACCTCAACCTCCCAGGCCAGCAGTCGCTCTTGGTCTCAGAAGTGGCGAACGTGTCGAAGGGGCCTGTGGTCCTCGTGATCATGTCTGGGGGAGGGATGGATGTGTCCTTCGCCAAGGACAATGCAAAGATAACGAGCATTTTGTGGGTTGGCTACCCCGGCGAAGCCGGCGGCGCTGCAATGGCGGACGTGATTTTCGGGGTCCATAATCCTAGTAAGATTCAGAGTCTTTCGCCACTTCAAATTTTGCAATCCTTGTTCTGATTCACTGAGTCGCTAAACTTTAACTTGAATCAGGTGGAAGATTGCCGATGACGTGGTATCCGCAATCATACGTGGACGCCGTCCCAATGACAAATATGAACATGAGGCCCGACCCAGCCACGGGCTACCCCGGCAGGACATACCGCTTCTACACCGGGCCGACTGTGTACTCATTTGGGGATGGGCTGAGCTACTCCAGCTTCAGCCACGGTCAAGTCCAAGCGCCACAACTCGTGTCCGTGCCCTTAGATGAGGGCCACATTTGCCACTCGTCGGCATGCGAATCGTTGGAAGCCAAGAGCGAAACATGCTCGAATCTGGTCTTCGACGTGCATCTGAACGTCAAGAACGTGGGAAGGTTCAGCGGCAGCCACACGGTGTTCTTGTTCAGCAGCCCTCCATCGGTGCACAGGTCGCCCCAGAAGCACCTGCTGGGCTTTGAGAAGGTGTTCTTGGCCTCACAAAGTGAGGCGCAAGTGCAGTTCAAGGTCGACGTTTGCAAGGATCTGAGCGTGGTCGACGAGCTCGGCGGCCGGAAGGTCGCCCTGGGGACGCATGTCCTCCACGTCGGCGACCTGAAGCATGCGTTGAGCGTGCAGATTGGATCATCCGGGCTCTCCCTGAGCCCGCCGAGACATTTCTGAATAAAGAAATCAAAGTGATAAACGTTTGAGAGATGTTCGCAAGAACTCCCTCTCAACCGATCCTCATGTAGCCAACTGTTCAAAAGCAAATTGAAGTTTCAACTACCATGAAGCAACTCACCTTTGTTTTTGATTTACATCATTGAAAATAAGAAAACACAACAGGCCAATTTTTATTAGAGAAGCTGATGGTAAAATCATGATTGATGCTTGTCCATTAAAATGTTAGAGATTTATCAATACTTTTGTAAAAGTATTAATTTGTATTTGGTTGTATCAAAGTTACGATCTATTCCAATTATTTACCATTATTTATTTGCACGGCATACAGCATGAATCGATGAGCTAAAATTACCTCGTTACTTAATTGAAGAAAAATAGGTAATATTGTTCAAAGTAAGGTGGTAATGCCTATAAGAACTAATAATTTTAACACGTTGATAAGTTATACAAATAAATAATGATAAATTATTACATAATTTGGTAATTTGGAATTGACCAAATAAATTTCGATAGATGACTCAAATAAGAGTTGGTAAGCTCAAATGAGTTATAGTTCGCAATTGAAGTAAAACTGATAAATCACTATTCGTTTGTTTTGTGGAAAACGTAAGATTTGAATTTTTTTTCTAAATGTGATTGGTTATATCAATTAGAACAATTAGTCAACGGAAAAAGCTTTCATTATTGATAATAATTTATACTTAGTAGTTTCATGGATGATGAAATTATTTTCATTCAACCATTGTTGTAAGTGGTACAAACAATTATATTTAGAAAAAGTTTTTCCAAATTACAGGTTTCTCACAAAACAAAAACATCCTAATATGAAGTTAATAACTGTAAATTGTTTGTAAGCTACGCAAATGTATTTTGGAAGTTGCCACAAATAATCGTGAGTTTGAGGGGACTAAATAATGTTGATAAGAGTCCAAAAATGGTTAGAAAAGTAAAGATAACTTGGACCTAGGTAGGTCCTTAAAAAGCCTATAGGGAAACAAGGGAAGGACTCCTATAGGGTAAGAGTCCCCACGCTCCTATTGCTAAATGGTGGGGTAGGTCAGTTGATAACTGATGGCCCCTATTTTGGGGTGTCCCTCGGTACTAAACTCAATGGATGGAGGCAGTTCCCACAACTCGGTAAGTGCTAGGGACATCTCTATAAAATTGATCTTGAGTAGGTACTGCAAAGGTTCAAGGGAGAAGAAATGTGAGAAATAACCCTGGGGTGGGACTTTCCAATGTCACCATCTATATTCTCTTTCAATTGGGAAGAAAAACTTGGCTGGGAGCAGAGGGGGTAGGATGTGTGGGCACCGGTACATTACAACAAGGAACGCATCCAAGTTGAATGCTGGGTTACTAAATTACTATTGGAGGCCTTTGTCGGGTTCTTCCAAACCTTCCTAACTTAAACTCATGCTTCGCATAGTGTCTCGAAATTGACTTATCAACCTAGTACCCCTTAGTTACAAGACATTGTGAGAAAAAAAAAGTAAAGATTGTTGGTAACTCAATTGGACAAGATTTGCTAAGGGTACATTTGGTAACTATTTTGTTCTTGGGAAGAATTTTTGCTCAGATTTCTTGATTCTATTTATAGGAACAATTTCTGAGCATTTGAAAGCGCTTGACAAGTTGTTTAAAATTTATATTTCTGGAATAGAAATGTGTTTAATAAAATTCTTAAAATTTCTAATCTAAACCATTTTCTTTTCATCTTTTAATAATTTTATTGATTTTATTAATTTTTTCTCTTTTTTCTTTATTTTTTTCTTTCTCCCTTTTCACCTCCTCCTTTCTTTGGTCACTAGCCATGATTGGCGATCATCTAGATAAGGGTTGGCGACCTCGCCAGAGCATAGTTGGCTTTGGTGACTCGAGCTTTGCCGTGAGCTAAGCAAGGTTGACCTCACCCAGCCAAGGCGAGGCTTAGGCCGACGAGCATCGCCATGGGTTGGCGACACTCCAGCAAGGTTGCCGGTCCTTGTCTGGCCGATCGCTGGCCATGGTTGAGGCTGACGACCAACCAAAGGAAGAAGAAGAAGGAACAAAAAAGAAGAGGAAAGATAAGAAAGGAGGAGAAAAGGAAAAAAAATTAGGCATGATTTTAGGAATGGTTATCGGGAAAAAGAAGCAACTATTTTCTACTTCTTAATTCTATTCTAAATCTATTCCTAAGAACAAAAAAAAAAAAAAAAAAGATTCTTATTTTCAAAAATATAAAATTTATCAAACGGATTTCTGTTCTTCTTTTATCTCGAGGAACAAAAGAACATAATCAGTCACTATTTTGAGTATTACCAAACGCCCTAAATCACTCAGCTAATAATTAGTAATTTCATATAAACGTCAGTAACCTTAACAATTGGTAACTTCATAGATAGATAGTGGTAAATTGTTATATAAGTTAGTAACCAAAGTGAAAAGAAAAAAAGCAACATCAATATGTAACTCAAATATAATTCAAAGAGTTTACATTAGTTGGTAATTTAATCAGAGAAGAGTTAGGTAATTTTTTAAACTAACGTTAAAAAATTTGATAATAATTAATTTAACACAATAGAGAAATTTGCAAATAAATATTTGTAAATTGATCGATTTTGAGAGGACAAGAAAACGATGGTTTTAATTACTCAAATAAGAGTTAGTAAACTTAAATTAGTTGATAATTTAATCCGAAAAAATTGATAAATTATTCAAATTATGATTGGCTTTTTTTTTTCAACAAAAGATGGTAACTTCAAAAGGTTCAAACAAATAATGATAAATAATTCAAATAAAATTTTGAAAATAAAAAGCAATTGCCGACAAAATTTAAGAAAATTTATAAATCGCTTGAATTAAAATTTGTAATTTCGTATCAGAAGATTTAGTAAACTTAAGGCGTTAAATAGTTACGGTATGCAAGTAAAGGTAGAATTCATTGCAATTTCACCTTTTGCGAGTCCTGTCCTATCCTGGACTCCAGAGAATTTGTCCGCCCGTCGAACTCCTTCCTTCGCTGCCGCGGCTGCCGCCTCCTCCTCCGGTTTACTCTCTTCACACTCTCCAAATCCTCTCGTGAGCGAAAACCCAGAAACAGCCCATACAACATACGCATCTGGGCATACATATGCGGTGCAGAGCGAGTCGCAGCTTCTTTCTGGCATTTCGTCGAACAGGTGGTGAGCGTGCCGCTGGGATTTCGGCACCTAGGCTCGATCGACCGGAACGATGCCTGAAGTCTTCTCCCGGGTGAATGTCGCGAATCTTGTTTTGCTGTGGTTTGGCTTAACTTGAGGTGTTCCTTGCCCATCTTCTTGCGATAATTTCTCAGGGGAACGCTGTTGATTAGGAAACCGAGTCGTTCGATCAAGAAAGATCCTCTCTTGAACTGGCGGTCGCCTCTCGCTGATGGGTACATTATTGGTAGGGCCACGATCAGGCATTGCCTTCGAGCTTACAAGTGCCATCAGCCTGTCCGTTCTTTGCTTAATGTGGGGAAAGATGGTTTCGCCTTGAAACTTATCAAGAGTGAAGTCAGTAGGCATTGTGCAGCAGCTAGCTTGACGGTGCTGGTACAAGCTAGAGATCCTGCTAAACTCAGCAGTGAATTGGTGACCGCGGTTGATGAGCGTAGACATGACGATGCGCGGAAGTTGTATGAGCTACGTATGTGAATGGATGGGTTTCCTAGAAAATCTGTGGTACACAAGCTTATAGTGAGTTTGACTAAGACCCTCGATGTTCAGTGGCTCAACAAAGCGCATGGGTTGGTGGAACGCGCTTTCGAGGAGACTCATTTATCTCTCTTTCGGTCTCGCAAAGGGTGGATTACCGCTTGCTGCATATACTGTTTTGAGGAAGTTGGTCGAGATGGTAGAGCACCCCAGTTGCGGCTTGGTCCGCAATCTTGGCTTACACGTCTCAATTGGTCATCGGAAGGTCGCCTTTAGGATGCACGTCCTCCACATCGGGGACTTGAAGCATGCGTTAAGCGTGCGGATTTGATTGTCCGGGCTCTCCCTGAGCCCACGGTGGAAATTTTTAAGTATACACCAATCTTCGCCGAGACATTTCGGAATGAAGAAATCAAAGTGATATAAGCTTGAGAGATATAAATTATGAAAAATTTATACATTTGTAACATATTCTTAATTAGTTTCCGTCAGACTAGCTCTCCTTTTGGTTGGACTTGCTAAGCTCGAAGGTGTGATTTGAGCGAGCTCGGACGAAGCATGTTTCTTTCTTGGCCAGAGACCGTCCACTTGAGTCAATCATGTCACGAGCAAAGCTCGTTGTTATCCTCTCATCATGAATCGAGTCCTTACCCTCGTTCGTATGATCCCTAATCAACTCTAGTCGGTATTTATCATTATCGAAAGCATCTGCATTTAAGCTTTCTGAAATCGATCTGGATAGAGAAATTGCCTGAATGAGAAAGACATAAATTAAATTACAATTTCCATACGACAATAAAGTTGCCCGACGAGCCACGAATGGCCGAGACAGCATCCCTATCCTTTCACGCCTTTTTCCCGACTCGGTCGTAGTGGGGAATCTCTTTTCCTCCCTGCTCGTGAGTGAAAGTTTGGATCTTTTCCGAGAGGTCATATGTTTCCTTCCTCCCTTTTGCTTTTGCAAAAAGGAAAATTGATTTCTTCCGTCGACATGGAGCGAAGATGACATTTTTGATCTTCTTTGATTCCGCACCCGACTCAATAACGAAATTTACTTTTGTTTTTGTTGATTTTTTGCAACATTTTGTTGCGTGTAATGATTCCTCTTTTGAGCTGGAAAGCGTCTCGAAATGGCAATAGCTAAAAGGGGGCTATTGAAGTTGTAGAAAAAAATGCCCAAAGATGCACCAATCAAAGCACAAGTAATAAAGGATGATAGCAAAACTGAAATTGCACGAAACATAAGATACGCGTGAAAAACTCAAAACAGGAAAAACTATAAGGAGAGAGGGATTTCACTATCTTTAATAACGAGCACAAGAGTATAATCCAAAAGCTCTAAAAACTATTTGGTGAGCCACCAGATCTAAAGATCCAACGATAATTTAGAAAAAAAAAAAAACAAATGAAGAGAAATAATATGAAGGTTAGGATTTGAGATGTGTTATTAGATACATTTTTTTTTTTATAGTCTCCATTCAAAAAATCCCTAAGACAAATATGCATGGTCTAAAATACCATTATCTCTAATTCGAAAGTCAAAACTCAATAAATGTCCATATTGACTTTAAATCTCCAAAATTGTATTATGCCAAATACCACAAGACCTCTCTCTCTCTCTCTCTCTCTCTCTCTCTCTCTCTCTCTCTCTCTCTCTCTCTCTCTCTCTCTCCATTAAAAGTGACCACACAAGGCTACCCCAAAATAGCATAATCGATGATGCATACCCCTAAGCCTACATGAGTGTACTTGGTGTAGGAAAGTCCTAAGCAAATCAAATGGTTAAAACACCAATCAAATCCAAGCAATGCTTGAACTTGGTTAGAGGAACTAGCTTAGTCAAAATATTTGTCGGATTATCCAGTGTAGATCATTTTCTCATTGTAACTGTACCTTAAACAATCTAATAATGCACAAAGTGATACCGTATATCAATATATTTTGTCCTCTTGTGATGCATTGCGTTCCTAGTCAAAACAATTTGCACTTTGGTTATCATAACAAATAACGGAGGCTTCCTCCTGCTTAAGTTCTATAGTCAAATGCTTCGACCAAAGAGCTTCCTTTATAGCTTGTGCTGTTACCATATACCGCTTCCATTGTTGCCATATACTATGCTTTGATAGTGGATAGAGCAACAATGTCATGAAAAATTGCTCTCCAACTAACCACAAAATCACCAAGCGTAAAAGTATAACATTTCAAAGATCTCCTTTTGTCGAGATCGCTCAGAAAATCAAAATCAACGAAGTCAACAACCGAATGTTTTATATCACAACCCCTATCAAAGATCAAACTCACATCTGAGGTGCCTCGGAGGTATCAAAGAATCAATTTCCCAACTTGCCAGTGAGCTTTACTTGGATGTGCAATATACTTGCTCACAACACTAACAGCTTAGGAAATATCTAGACGAGTGCAGACCATAGCATACATAAGGCTACCCAAAATACTAGAATATGGAGCTTGAGACATCTCATCTTCTTCTTCTTTAGTTGTCGGCGATATAGAAGCCAAAAGCCTAAATGGGATGCTAAAGGAGTACTTACCAATTTTGCTCAAGATTTTCTCAGTATACTTCTTCTGCGAGAGGTATAACTTTCAATTTGTTTCTCTCCAAATCTCCATACCTAGAATTTTCTTGGCAGCTCTAAGATCTTTCATATCAAATTCTTTGCTAAGTTGCCTCTTCAAATTTTGTATCTCTAATATGTTATATCCATATTTAATAGAAATAAAATAAAATAAACATCATGCAATCTCTTATAGTACACACAACTGTCATGTGTACTTCGTGAGTGGCCATAACTCAATATAAAACTATCAAACCTTTTGTTCTAGATCATAAACGGCTAAGACATATAGATTGTCTCTGCTCACCATGACCCAACAACGAATCTCTCAGGTTTAGACATGTAAATTGTCTCCTCAAGCTCGCTATGTAGAAAAGCAATCTTGACATCAAGTTGCGAAAGTTCTAAATCATAAAGGGCTATTAACGCAAGCAACACACGAATGGAACTATGTTTCACAACCGAAGAGAACACTTCATTAAAGTAGATTCTCTCCTAAGGTTCGGACACCTAGAGTGTCAAAATTTGGCACGAGAGGACACTTAAGTGTCAAAATTTTGGAAAGTAACACTTAGGGCACGTTTGGTAATGATTATATTCTCGGGAACATATTCTAATAAAAAATTATTCTTTTTTATTCTGTTCCTAGGAATAATTAAGCATTTTAAACTGTTTGGTAACTGCTCAAAATTTATAATTCTAGAATAGAAAATTGTGTTTAGTATTGTGCTCATTGATTATATTCTAAATCAATTTCTTTTAATTTTTAAATAATTTTTAATTTTACTTTCTTTCTTTTTTCTTTTTTTTTTCTTTTTTTTTTCCTTTTATCCTGCTCTTCTTCTTCTTCTTCTTCTTCTTCTAGCCGGTCGCTAGACTGGTGATTGGCCAGACGAGGGCCAACGACCTCACTGAAGCATCATCAGCCCTCGGCGAGACCGGCCCTTGTCGGCTGATGAGCTCGCTAGATCAGTTGCCGGTGACAAGCGGTGGACGGTGGCAAAGAGTGGTGTAGGACGGCGGTCAATGAAGAAGAAGAAAAGAGAAGGAGAAGAAGAAGAAGAAGAAGAAGAAGAAGAAGAGAAAATGGAAAAATAGTTGATTTTGATTCTTAGATTTGTTCCCAAAACAAAAATCAACTTGTTTTTTTTATTCTGTTCCAAATCTACTTCTGGGAACAAAAAAATAGAATTTTGTTCCCGGGAACAAAATTTTTACCAAATGCGATTCTATTATCAAATTAATCCCGGGAACAAAAAATCAAAATCAAGCACTGTTTGGATGGTTATCAAACAGTGCCTTAAGTGCCAAAATCAGAGCAAAATGGATCACTTAAGTGCCACTTCGGCCAAAATCCGACAAAAATGCCGACGTGGCGATTTTCCAGTGAAGGAAGTGCAAAACAACGTAGCTTTGGTACTAACGTGGTAAAAAAATTAATAAAAAAATTTAAAAATAAATTTATTTAAAACATTTAAAATAAAATAAGAATATTAAGAAAACTAAATTTAAAAAGGGGGGCCGATTGAGGGCTAAGCCCTCGCCGCCACAATTAGAAGAGCCGGTGGCGAAGGGGGGAGGGTCAACTAGGGTCACCAGGCCCTTGCCCAGTTCTAGCGACCTCGGCCGACTGGCAATGAGGGCTCAGCCCTCAGCTGCGTACCCCCCCACGTCCCTTTTTTTTTTTAAATTTTAGTTTTTTAATATTTTTATTTTATTTTTAAATGTTTTAAATAAATTGTTTTAAATTTAATTTAATTATTTTTTATATTAATTTTTTTACCACGTCAGCACCAAAACGACGCTGTTTTTGTATTGTTTAGCCACATCAACATACAAAACGGCATCGTTTTGCACTTCTTTCGCCGGAAAATTGCCACGTTAGCATTTAGGCCGGATTTTGGCCGGAGTGACATTTAAGTAATCTATTTTGCTCCGAATTTGGCACTTAAGTGTTACTTTCCAAATTTTTGGCACTTAAGTATCCCTTCGTGCCAAGTTTTGGCACTTGGGGTATACTTATGCCATCCTCTCCTTCTAACTAAAAAATTTTGCTACTGAACGTGCATTGAATCTTTCATCTTCAACTCTTGGAATTCTCTCTCTTCTTTTGAAGACCCACTTGCACCCAACAGATCTTTTACCTTTAAGGAATTTCACAATATCCCAAGTTTGGTTCTTATGAAGAGACTTGATCTCTTCATTCATCATAACAAGCCACTTCTCAAATTTAGAACAAATAGTACCTTCACGAAATGTAGAAGATTCTTCAATACCAAGCTCTTTAGCAATTGTAAGAGTATATATACCAAATTAGCGAAACCTGTGACATCATAGATTTTCAGTCCTATCTTCTACTGAATAAATCGGGCATTTTATTGACGCGCCTATAGGGCTGTTCTCAGAGCTGATCACTCTCGAGATAACTAAACTATCTGGGGAAGCTATTAAAGACTTTAAAGCAAATAGATTTGAGAATTTGACTAGGAATTGGCTTCTCGACCGTGCTCATCTTTAAAGGCCATTACGGCATAGTATAAAATCGATTAGAGATCAGGATAGGTCTGTTCGACTGAGATGTGTGGCCGATCATGGGTGACTCCACTAAATTGAAAAATTCTTGTCGACAAGCATTAATATGATTTTACTATTGTTTTGATACCCCGTGTCTGTAATTGAATTCTCGAGATTTTCACGACAATCGAGAGTCGTCAATGAGTCAAGTGGGTTTATAGTGGCTCGAAGAAAATCGACCATAGATCATTTACTCTAAAAAGTTCTAAAAACTACCCAGTAGTTTAGGTCATGCTAAAAACGCGCCAAATGGAAATTAACCGCCAATTCAATTTTGATTTCAGAAATTGAATATTATGTCATGTTACAATAAATTATAAGAGTATCAACTCAGTCTCAGAAGATTTTTCTGATAACCGAAACTTTTTGGGAAAAAGTCGTCGCCGGGCCGTTTTTGTGCAGAAAAAGCCAATGATTGTTTTTTATTTCAAATTTGAGAAGCATGATGGACTTATGGGTGAGGAAAAATTCTAAGATGATCATGGATGACCAATTGAATCTATCAAAGCCGATTGAGATGAAATCAAATGAGGAATGGTGTCCAATTGAGGGGGATTTAAGCCAAATTCGTAGCCCCCTCCTCCCCTAGCCATTTGGACCTTTTGAGAAGTTGTGAGGAAGGTGTGTGTGGCCTAATGGAGGCCAAGTATATGTGCATGGTCTAGGATGAAATCTTGGAGAGCAAGTGTGGAAAAATCAAGCCAAGGGCCCCTCCATCTCTCACTCATCTCTATTATCTTTCTCTCTCCCTCGTCCTCTCCCTCACTCCACTGTCCAAGGCTCTCTCTCTCTCTCTCTCTCTCTCTCTCTCTCTCTCTCTCTCTCTCTCCATCTCTCTCTCCAAGCCGTGCAAATCCAGCAGCCATCAAAGGAGAAGTCAGAGTCGTCGCATGCCTGGAACGTCGGCCGTCACTGTCGTGCCTCCACCTCCTCGTCGCACTTGTCCTCTTTGCCTCCCTCACGCATCCAACCACCTACTCAGCCACCGTCCAACAGCCCCTTAGTCGTGTTGAAGACCATTTAGCCTCGCCGGAGCTTCACCGTTGGCCGTTCAACATCCACTGGTCCACTGTCCGCTCCGTCTCGCCAACCCAACCTTTTTCCCCTCTGTTTTGCAGCAAGAATAGCAGCTCATCGAGTGGGTTTTCAGTAGGGATTAAGGCTTGTTTTGAGGTGTTTCCGAGCCCCGAACCCAAGGCCCGCTTTGGAGAAAAACGTCCACTGCGACGTTCCCAACGTTTCGATCCGAGCGAATCATTAAACAAGTGAGTTTAGCTTACTAATCATTGCTTAGTTTTCTAATTATGCTTAAGGATTTATTAGTGTTAATTAAGGATGATTAGGTGGTTATATTAGTTTAGAGTAATTTAATTAGTGACTTAATGATGCATGTTAGGCGTTTGGTTCGTGTAATTAGCAAGTAGATAGGTACTCGTATTTATTGAATGCATCTCAGGATTTTTCCCGATCCATTCTGATGTCCAATTAGGCATTACAGGCATAAATTGGATTGTTAGTATTTATTTATTAATTGTCGAAATCATTTAATTATTTATTTATTTTCCAGAAATTAGGGGGGATAGTCGACGACCGGAATTTTATGCTGATTGTCATGGCGCAGTCCATTTATTTAATTGAGCTTTATTTCGTGCTAAATTGAATTATTGTGAAATTGAGAATTATTCTTTAATTGAATAATCTTTGGTTATTAATTGAAAAATAACCGGGCATCGGTTGATAATGCCAAAAAATTTGAGTGGACTACAAAAAATGTGGGAGTTTTGGAAAAGAAAATATTATATTTTCGCTAAGGCCAGTTGTATGCCAACGTACGATATTTTATTGGGTATGATAAAAGATGAGAAGAAATGTTGTTTGACGTGGCTCGGCGATTAGTATATCGCTTTGGTGTATAGAATACCTTAGAGAATGCACGTAAATTGTTGAATATATATATCACCTGAAAAAGCACATGACTTGGTTGTTAGTACGTTACCATGGCGAAAACGGCGCCTAAAAGAGAATACAAGTGGCTCGGTAATTTAGTATATCGCCTTAGAGAACACATATGGCTCGGTAATTAGTACATCACCTTGGTGAATAAGTCACCTAAAAAATGCACGGAGCTTGGTGATTAGTACATCGCCTTGATGATATGGCAGCTTAGAAAATGCATATGGCTCGATGACTAAGTAATGACCTATGAATGGTCCGACTGACATATAATCAACTAGGTCAATTGATCAAGATATCGATCTATGATGTGATTGCTTTGGTGCCTATTGAACTATGCTGATTTGCAAGTGGAATCTAAGGCTAAGGTAAGTCTTCTAACCCGTGTGTGCATAGGCAGCCCGGATAGCGTATTGGTTTACTAATTGAGTCTTAGGCGGTCGAACTTGCTGAAACGTAGTCTTAATGGTTATTGTATAACCATTGCAGGTCCTTAGATGGCATTGGTGAATACTGGAGACCCGAAGTGTGGATGGGGAAGCCTGAAGAATTGACGATCCTATTGGACTAGCTAGTCATAGAGCAATTCTCTTTTGATATAAGTCAATTCAATTTTGCAGACTCTGTTTTAGAAACTCATGATTTAAATCTGAATTAACAATTCAACTTGTATATATTTGCACTATGATTGGCAATGTATATAAGTGTGGATGCTTTTAAGATGGAAATTTGAAATTCTACTTTCCTATCCCATTATATTATTGTCTGAGAATTTTATATACTTCCACATGTGTACTAAAATGAAAAAAGGGTTAGCGATGCGTCTTAGGACGTCGCTATTAATCAACCGAGATAAGGGGTGGATGCATACTCGAGGATCGGGGCGTGACAACGGGCTTGACCTTATAATAGTTTTTTTTTTTTGGTGACTCAAGAACCATCATATAGCCAGCAGCCGACGACATAAACATAGAGCGACCCACTTCCCCCGAACCGCGAGTGAGTCACACAAGCGACCATGGGGATTGAACTCACTCCCTTCCGATAGAGGGACTGAGCGCAAATCATGTAACCACCAATGGGGTGGGTTACTTATAATAATTTTTTATATATGTATACATGTAAATATGTTTGCTTTTATTTGCTTAGCTCGTACATGTTTTGCCTAACTTCCATATTTATTTGTGTACGTGGATTGTTTATGATTTGCTTCTGCATGTGCTTAATTAAAGATAAAAGACTTTTGAGATGTTCCATGTGCTTGGGACATCAATGCCAACCCATCGGGTCATGTTTTCACTCCAGGGGTGGGGCGGAGGCGTGACACATTTACATCCTCAAGAGTTATGGATTCTCTTCCATATAGCATAGAATTCACAAAATTTTTAGTATATGAGCTCGGTAGTGAGCATAGCACAATTAGGACCTGATCTTCATAATCTAACTTCAAATCTAGATTTTTCATATCCACTACGATTTATTAAATTCATCTAAATGTTCTTGGATAGGAGTACCTTATTGCATATTTAGCGTGTAATCTTGTCGTAGGAGATTTTTTCACGTAAAGGCTCTCAAGCTTATTCCAAAATCCTGAAACTGTTTCTTCATCAGCAACTTCATAAAGCATCTTATCAGATAACGACAATTGGATGGTGCTACGTGCTCATTCTTCCATCTCCTCAATCTCCCTAAAAGTCATGTCGTTAGGGTACTTTCGGTCTAAGGCTCAAAACAAACCTTCCCAACGTAGTGACACCTTCACCTTGATCCTCCATAGCCCAAAATTGTTTTGGCCATCAAAGGATGCCACTTCAAACTTGATAGATGCCATCTCACATAAAAAAACCAAAATTCCTCTGCTCTGATACTAATTTGTTACAGAAAAACGCACAAAGATGCACCAATCAAAGCATAAGTAGTAAATGATGAAAGCAAAATTGAAATTGCCCAAGACACATGATATATGTGGAAAACCCAAAATATGAAAAATTACAGAGAGAGAGAGAGAGGTTTCACTATCTTCAACAACGAGTACAAGAGTACAGTCCAAAAGCTTAAAAAACCACTTGGTGAGCCATTAGATTTAAAGATCCAATGAGAAAATAGAAAAAACAAAAGAAGGGAAATAATATGAAGGCTAGGGTTTGAGATGTGTTGTTAAACACATTCATTTTATAGTCTCCCTTAAAAAAAAAAATTAAAACAAAGGTGCATAGTCTAAAATACTTTTATCTCAAATTTGAAAGTCAAAACCCAAATCTTGGATCTGACCCAATTAAGGGCACTAACCGTATCGTTTATTATAAACTAGATCGGTATAATTCACGGCATTAATACAGAACTATCGTTATCCTTACTTCATGATAGGATCATTCCAACTCCATCGTCGGCGATTTTTCCCTTATTTTCTAAAGCATTTAAATCTTATCATGTAATGCACAATTGATCAAGACAATTGAGCATGCATGTCCAAGGATTTACTTATAATACTTCGAGATAATGCCGATAAAATTCACAAACTAGTACCTTCATGGTTTATTTACCCAAACTAATTTTCGTTTGACAGAAAATCTCAACATATGTACCCTTACTCAAATCTATCCTACATCGGCATTCTGCTTGAAATTACGTCAAAATAAATACGTGTCAACCCACGTGATTTCCACGTCAAATCCGTTATTCTCCATGTCCAATCCATCTTGCAGTCATTTGTTACGTGTGTTGATGCATACGCATATTAGTGAGTTATTAAACGGAATATTAACGAGTGGTAAATTTGGGTTGATTGGGAATTTTTTGTAAGATGGCAATTAAATTATGGTAATGCGTCATGAGTAACTAGTTTGAGAATTTTAATGATATGAACTTTAATCCTCAATAAGGACACCTGGACCCCTGATGTGCCAAAAGTTGGCACAAATTGACACTTAAGTGCCAAAATTGGAGCAAAATAGATTACTTAAGTGTCAATCCGGCCAAAATGCTGACGTGCACAATTTGATGCCGATATGGCTTAACAATGTCAAAACAACGTCATTTTGGTGGTGACATGGTAAATAATGAACATAATAATTAACTAAATTAAATTCAAAAGTAAATTTACTTAAAACATTTAAAAATAAAAATTTTAATATTTAAAAAAAAATGAGTGATGCAACTTAAGGCTAAAGTAGCTGAGGGCTAAGTCCTCTCCACTGCGGCCAAGAAGGGCCGGCAATGGAGGAGGGAGGGTCAGCCGGGGTCGCCGGGCTCTAGCCAAGGCCCAGGGACCCCGGTCGACTGGTGGTGAGGGCCTGTGACCCCTGCTAGATCTGGGCGAGGGTCGTGACCCTTGCCCCAGATCAAGGATGAGGGCTTGCAGCCTTTGCTCAAATCTGGTGAGGGCACATTGGCCCCGACTGACCCTCCCCCAACTTCCGACGATAGCGAGGAGGCGACAGCGGCGGTGAGGGCTAAGCCCTCATCCGTCGGCTACCTTATTATTATTATTATTATTATTATTATTATTATTATTATTATTATTATTATTATTATTATTATTATTATTATTATTATTATTATTATTATTATTATTATTATTATTATTATTATTATTATTATTATTATTATTATTATTATTATTATTATTATTATTATTATTATTATTATTATTATTATTATTATTATTATTATTATTATTATTATTATTATTATTATTATTATTTAATTTTTATATTAAATACAAATTATACCGAAAACGACATCGTTTTTGTGTGTTTGCTAAGTCAGCTTGCCGGCAAGCCACGTAAGAGAGAAAATTAATCAAAAAATGACACGTGGGATTTCCGGCGAGGTTCACCGAATGTGGCACTCAAGTGGCTCATTTTTCATAAAAAGTGGCACTTTCGTAAGTTTTAATACTTAAGTGTCAGTACTTAAGTGTCTCTTTATGCCAACTTTTGGGATTTGAAACGTTCTTTTGCCCCTCAATAAAGGTGGAACTAATTTGGATTAGATTCTATATGGCTAATCTCCACGAAGTAGTTTCTCAAGCCGGTTCCAACAACTCCTCCCAATTTTGATCTTTGGTAAAATGCTATTTTTATGGCACTTTAGGTCCGCATGGATGAACGTTTGACAATGCGACATTGTCACGATCATTATTGAGTCCGAGGAACTTTGGACCTATAGCAAAGTATATTGATTATCTTTGTTGCAAAGTATTAATGCTGTAAATCAAATCTAGGTTTAGTCACGCCTCATCCATATTGTTTCTATTTCCTTGTATGATCCATTATTTCAAATAAACACCAAAAGAAAAAAAAGGAGATGAAGTGGAAAGAAAATTGAACTGGGTTGTGGCCCTTCCATATGATATATCGACATTCATTCATGCAACAATTGATTTTGAAATGCAAGAATATATGAGCAACCCACCCGATACGAAATGATTAGATTGTCGATTGGGTTATTCAGTGCTCATTGCCTTCATTTAGGACTCCACTGAGATTACACGACGCATGGGTCGTCACAATCACCTTTGGAGTTCTTCACGCTGCATGGCATGATCGACTTAGCGATCTAGCGTGCTTGCTTATCTTTCACGGCATCTTTAGTTCGAGTTTCGATTGACTTCTAGTGTTAAGCCCAATCTATGCTTAGGGCGTGTTTGATAACGTTTTTATTCTCAAGAACAATTTCTGATAAAAAATTATTATTTTTTTTATTATGTTCCCAAGAACAATTTCTAAGTATTTTAAACCATTTAGGTAACTATTCAAAATTTCAATTTCCGGAATAGAATTGTGTTCCGCACCGTTCTTAAAACTTCCACTCAAATCATTTTATTTTAATTTTTAAATAATTTTATTACTTTTTTTTTCCTTCTTGTCTTTTTTTTTTCTTTCCTTTCTCATCTTCTTCTTCAAGGGTTGCCGGTCACCGGCCTTGGGATGACCGGCGACCGACCAGACGAGAGCCGGTGACCTCGCCGAAGCGTTACCAACCCTCACTAGGGTTGTGCCTAGTTGATTGAGTCTCGCCGGCAACTGGGCAAAGCTCGGCCGAGCCTCATTGGTGGCTAGGAGAGGCCTAGGCGAGGCCTGCCTGGCCACCAGTGAGGCCTGCCTGGCCACCGGCGAGGCTCGACTATGCCAAATATGGCGAGGCCGAGCCTCACCGGTGGCTAGGCGAGCTTCGGGTGAGCTCGTGAAACCTTGCTAGACTAGTCACTGGCAACCAGCGATGGTGGGCGGCAATGCCAGATTGAAGAAGAGAAGAGAGGGAAGAAGAACAAGAAGAAAAAAGAGAAAAGAGAAAAAAAAAAAAAAACGGGTTGGCTTGATTCTGAAATTGTTCTCGAGAACAAATAATCAATTTTTTTTTTTTACTTTTGATTTTGTTCCAAATTTACTTCCAAAAAAAAAAATTGTTCTCGGGAATAAAAATTTTACCAAACGAATTTTTGTTCTACATCCACTCCTAGAAAAAAAAAAGAAATTATTACCATTTGGCAAATTACCAAACAGAGCCTTAAAAGATTCTCTATATCTTAAAAATGAATGAATAAATAAATAAAGGAAATGAATTTCTGACGTCAACATTGAGTGAAGAAGACGCTAGCTCTTATTATTGACTTAACACCCAACTCGAGAAAGAAATTCATTTTTTTTTTTGGCACCATTTTCTTGGGTGCACTTTTGTCCCATATGATTTTTTTTTCTTCTTTTCGGGTCTGTGCCTATTTGAGTTCGAAGGCATCTCGTAATGGCGACAAACTAAATACAAACAAGATTTGTATTGAAGAAATAATAGGGTCCACCAAAGGCACCAACCATTTCGTTTTCTACAAGCTCGACTTCTGTCGCACTGATTTTACGTATGAGATACTACGAATTAAACTTTTTCTTCATTTTCGCATGATAGAATCATTCCGACTTCATTGTCGGCTCATGATCTTTCCCGTTTCTTTTGGAGTATAATATGCTGTGATGTAATGTACAACGTTATCTCGAGAATTGGGCATGCATATCAAAATGTTATATTTATAATCCTAAAGTCCCAAACTAGTACCCATGACATATTTACTCCCACACTAATTTTTATACCATAAATAATACCAAATGGATACCCCAACCCAAATCCATCCTCTATCTTCCTTTCGCCCGATATTTCATTAAAATGCGTATGTGTTGACACGTGTGAATTTTTCACGTCTAATCTATCTTTCTCAACGTTAGATCCTTCTTGCATACGTGTTGAGAATGGTGATTATGGGTCATGGGTATTAGTTTTGTTTTTTGTGAGAGAAAAATTAGTGAGATATTGGATGGAGTGTTGAGAATGGTAGATATGGGTCATGGGTATTAGTTTTGCTTTTTGTGAGAGAAAAATTAGTTTGGGGATAAATATATCATGGGATACCAATTTGGGACATTTAATTTTATTAACCCTAATTCCTAATAACAGTGGAACTATTTTGGATTAGATTGGCTATGGTTAATCTTCATGAAGTAGTTCCAAGAGCCAGTTCCAACAACTCCCAATTTTGATCATCGAAAAAAGGGTTAATACGATAAAAAAATCTCAATATGGTAGCTCGTCTGAATTTGCCCAAGTGAATTCTTGTGTCACAAAAATTTGAAATGATTACTCTCATACAACTCTTACCTCAAATTAATTTTTACATCATAAAAAATTTCAAATCAATACACCCATGTCACATTTATTCTAAATTAATTTAAATTTATGCCATAAAAAATCTCAGATCTCCAGAATCAGAGATATTAGAGATTTCCCAATCGAAGACTTTGGTAATTTGGGATTTTTTTTTTGTGACATGAAATTTAGTGTAAGGTAAATATGGCATGGATGTATTAATATGGGATTTTTATAACACAAAAATCAATTGGTGTAAAATGTGGCATGGATGTATCAATTAGAAGCTTTGATGATGCAAAAATTAATTTCGGATAAATGTGACATAAGTGCACCGGATCGGAATTTTGATGATACAAAAATTACTTTGGAATAAATGTGGCATAAGCATATCATTTTGAGATTTGTGATGGTATCAACCATTGAGAAAATGTTACTTTATCAACATGTCAAGCCAGCGTGGCCTGAACCATTCTAGCAAAGGGACTTTGCCACAATCATTATTGCGTCCTAAGAACTTTGAACCTACAACAAGGTCTATTGACTTTTCAATAATCTTTGTCACAAGGTCAATATTTTATTTTTAAAATTTTCTTTTTGCAGAAGAAAATTTGCTTTCAAATAGGTGAATAATATCATGGAGGTGCAGGACCAATATATGAATAGAGCACAAGAGTATCGAATCCACGAAAACATATTTATTAAACACTTAGATTTTGATTGGGAGAAGATAGCTCCTAAATCTAGAACTAGATTAAGAGAGTTCAAACTCTCAAATCTATAACTAGACTAGAACTGCTCCCAATTTTGATCATTGGGAAAATGATATCTCAACATTTTGGGTCCACATGACCGAACCGTCCTAGCGACTGGAATTTGCTGTAATCATTATTAAGTCTTAGGAACTTGAACCTATAGCAAGGTATATTGATTATTTTTTTGTCACAAAGTATCAATAGGGTAAATCAAATCTCGGTTTAGTCGTGCCTCATCCATATCGCTTCTGTTTTCCTGTATGATTTGAAGTAAATACTTATAACTTGACAATCTTATACATAGAATTTTCGGATTTGTTGTTAGCGATGGCCACATGCTTTTGTCCCATTATCTCGAATGAAGACGAAAAGAGAAAAGAAGAGATAAGTGCAAAGGGGTTGTGTACCTTTTTCTATCGACATCAGCTCATGCAATTGCTGACTTTATAGTCAAGTATTATGAGTGACCCACCCGACACGAAATAATCAGAGCATCGATCAGATTATTCGGTGCTCATTACCTTTGCTCGGGACCCAACTGAGATTATCTGATGCAAGCTAGTTGTGGAAAAATTATCAAAAAAAAAATCTGAAACTCATTATGTGAATGTCAATTCAGTTTCAAATTTTTAAGATCGTTAAATTAGTCATATACCTTTTGATGATTTTTTAATATAGTCATTCCGGCTATTTTTTGCTAAAAATTGCTAATGTAGACATTGGTCATCCTACATGACATGACCTATATTGCATGACCTACGCTGATGTGAACAATTTTTGCATTTTTGAAAAAGAAGAAAATTGCAAAATAGAAAAAAAAATTCAGAAATTTTTTAAAAAATTTGCAAAAATTATCCACATTAACAGTAATCGTGTTTTATAGGATGGTTAGCATTAACATCAATGATTGCTAGCCGAAATTGGCGGGAAGGACTACTTTGGTAAAGCGTTAAAAATTTAAGACTAAATTGATCAAATTAAAAAGTTTAAGATTAAATTGACCCTTGCACAATGAATTAAGAACTTTTTTTAATATAATTATCCATTACAATCACCTCGGGAGTTCTTCACATCGCATAGCATAATTGGCTTAGAAATCTCGCGCTTGCTAATCTTTAAGGCATCTTGATTTTGAGCTTTTGACGGACTTTTAGGGTTGAACCCAATCGATGCTTGCATTATTCTCCATTTTATTTAAAAAAAAGAAGAAAGAAAAATGAATTTCTCATGTCAACATTGAGTGAGGAAAACGCTTGTTCTTCTTAATTTAACACTCAAGTCAATAAAGAAGTTCACCTTTTCTTTTTGCACCATTTTCTTGCGTGCATTTTCCATCCTATTTGAGTTCGAAGGCATCTCAAAAGGGAGACAAAGTAAATATAAACAAGATGTGTACTGAAGAAATAATAGGATCCACGAAAGGCACCAACCAATCCGTTTTCTATGACCTCGACCGATGTCGCATTGATTGTACGTATGGAAAACTACAAACTTAACGTTTTCTTCATTTTTGCATGATAGAACATTTCCTATTAGAGATCTTACCAAAAAAAAAAAAACATTTCCTATTAGAGATGATTAGGATAATTCTGTAAAATATCTTCCTATATTAGAGATAATTAGAATACTTATGTTATTTTTTTGTAACTATTAAGATCGTGCAATATCTTATGCATATCTTGATTGATATATGTAACGTTTGATAATCTCTCATAAAACCTAGAAATAAGTTGATGTTCTTTACCATGATATATTGAAATATATATACATTTTCCCAATTTAATTTTTCTGTATTCTTACATTTTACTTGGTATCAGTGCTAGTCGATCTTGAAGTGCATCCGGCGCACTCGCATCGCACCCAGTGCACACCCAAATGCATTATTTAAGCTAAAATTGTTTCATGTCA
Organism: Eucalyptus camaldulensis; assembly: GCA_019915185.1. Taxonomy (NCBI): domain Eukaryota; kingdom Viridiplantae; phylum Streptophyta; class Magnoliopsida; order Myrtales; family Myrtaceae; genus Eucalyptus; species Eucalyptus camaldulensis. The sequence continues at coordinate 12,660,520 of JAHSVA010000001.1, forward strand.
TTTCCTTTCTAACAAGTCCTAATATCCTCCATTCAAGTTATTTTCCCTCTCATATGAGGAAGTGCTTAGTCGATGGTCATGTTTCATTGCCAATAGCAACAATCGCATCGCCCGGTGAGCCTTTCATGGAAGTGGCTTTTCTTCCGAATGCTGGCTGCATAGGCTGCTATCTCTCTCTGTCGATGCATATTCAGACAGACAAGTAGGCAGTAGCATGAAAACAAGAAAGCAGAGCCCCCTCGTACTTTCTTTTGTTGATTTTCAAATCTCATCTTGTCTTTTTCCAAGTGGGTCCCGCTTCCTTATTTTTTACCTAGTCAAAATGTCAAATATTTCAGCACCCCACCCTCGGACAAAGAGAGAGAGTGGCGTGAGAAAGAAAACCGAGACTGAAATTTTTTCGAATTGGCGCCTCTTTTCCTCTGCAGAACATGGGTCCCACGAGGACACGTGTCGCGCTCCCACCACCTTGTTATTTGCCAGCTGAAGCATGAGACGTACCTAATATTTTCTCCCCCCAACCCTTCCTTTCCTTTTCCTTCGCTCTCTACGTATGCAGACAAGTCGGTAGTAGCATCCAAACAAAGAAAGCGGGGCCCTTTGGTTTATCGAGGAGAGAGAGAGAGAGAGAGAGAGAGAGGAACCCAATCACGGCCCGTCCTGTGCCTAATCCAATCTGTGGATGCAGTAGATTCTCCCTGATGGCATCCTCCATAGCCAGCGCCTCATTCATTGCAGCCTCGTTTTTCTTCCTCTACTTCCTCGTCCGATAGCCCGTCAGCATTCACGGGCTGCTACAAAACAAACGCCTTACCCCTGTTCAACACCGCGTCCCGCCGTATATAACCCACGTATCGCTCGTCTCTCCTCCATGTCGCAAGACATTGCATTTGTTCAGAGAGTTGCTCTCCGGAGGTCGCGCACCCTCCCAAGATGACCCCTGCCCAGAACAGAGCGCCGAAGGTGTCCTCTGTTTTGCTCTGCCTCTGCTGCATTCACGCGTTCTTCTCGTACGCCGTCCGGCTCGTCGCGGGCCAGACGCCCAAGCCGGTCTTCGCCTGCGACGTGGACAGCGACCCGAGCCTCGCCGGCTTCGGGTTCTGCAACACGTCGTTGGGGGTCGAGGCGCGGGTGGCGGACCTGGTGCAGCGGCTCACCCTGCAGGAGAAGGTCGGGTTCCTTGTGAACAACGCCGGCAATGTGGACCGCCTGGGGATCCCCAAGTACGAGTGGTGGTCGGAGGCGCTGCACGGGGTGTCAAACCTCGGGCCCGGGACCGAGTTCTCGAGCCTCGTCCCGGGGGCGACCAGCTTCCCTCAGGTCATCCTGACGGCGGCGTCGTTCAATGCCACCCTGTTCGAGACCATCGGGAAGGTTAGCGAGTTCACATCATATCACTCTCTCACTCTTCCTCTTTCTTGCGCTTCTCTGTTTTTGACTTTCGCGTGCGGATTTAGATATTGTATTGGCGTCCGCGCGTCGTAGTCGGCCGCATCATGCACGATGATATGATAGAAAAAAGCTCGAAACTTTTATCCGACGTGACAAGAAAGTTCATGTTGAGAAGTAACTACGGCAATCAGAACGGCTGGCGGGGACCACCGGCCACCGTCACTCGAATCGGTAGATACAGTGCGTAAGTGAATTTAGTTACTTTACACCGTGACATATGAATTTTCATGTAAAAGTAGATTTTTCCGCCTTTTCAAGATTCTGTGAAATCTTTTCATGTCCGTCCTTCAATCTAATTTCCTGCGTCGACGGCTACTGTTCCTGATATCCAGTTTATTCCCGTTGATAGTCGCTACCGACGTCCTAGCTTCTACTGTTGCATCTTGATTGCCATTCTATATCTGCACTCTCTCAATGCGGCATTAAATAAGCCCCGATATACGCGTAGGTCCGTTTCTTCATCCACTATTTGATTTGAATCCAAACCCACAAACTACAAGATCGAGAAGTACAAATGCACATTGCTGCAGATGATCTCCCGGCTCTTTGCTGTGAGAATCTTTTTTTTTTTGGTAAAAATTTGCTGTGAGATTCTTGATTCTAGGGAAAATGAAAACTTGCTTTTTTTGAGGTGAAACTGCAATGGTGAAATTGGTCATGAAAAGTACTAGGAAATTGGGAGGAGGAGAAGCGTTAGGTGCTGGAGGGGAAGAAGATCTTATGGTTGGATCCTCAACCACGCTGACATCAGTTGGTGCTACCTTTTTAGCTGTACGCCATATGAACTGCAGTAAGTGCAACCCCCCTAAAAGAAAAAAATAGAGAGAGCTGACTGACCCTGACTTTATAGGCACCAGGCTAAAGTCTATCCACGCTTGGCTTGTTCCCACAGCCAAGTTTGACGAAAACATCATCAAAACTTCCACTGGGTTCTCTGTACCATTGTGGAAAAACAATGTGATGTGGACACAAGAATAGTAGGCTTTGATCATGTGTAAGGTTGCTGCATGTGGAAATCTTGCATACATCGAGAAGAAAAGGACAGTAGAGAAGGGTCTTTGCTTCTACGAGTATCACCGTCATTTGGATCTGTTTGGTTGGTGTTTGTCGGTTGGATGAGATGATAATTACTGGTGGTGTCATGAACATTGCCACGTCATTGCACAAAGTGAGTTCCTTCCTTTGCACTCAATGAGGGGGACCAATTTCAATTGTTTAAGTGCTGGAAACAGAAAGCTTTTTATAAGGGAGAAGTATTTAGATGACTCGGCCGGAGGTTCGAATATATCGGGAAGAAAGGATAGATGGGACTAGTGACCAAAAAATACAGGAAAATCACGAGTTGAGCAAACTTAAGTTTTCGCGAAATGGGGGAAAAAGAAACGCATCTGAATCTTTTCCAAGTGATCATCCGAATATACATGATCTGCTCCTTGACTTCTACTTCTGCAATACCTAAGTTTAGGATTATTTGATTCCGATACCCTTAGAATTCATACTATCTTGCTGATTGTCGTCATGTTTCTAGTCCGAAAACGAATTAGTTTCTCGTTCTGACTAGGTCAAAAATTTAAACATTCTAAAGCTCTGCGGAATAATTCGGAGAAGAGTGGACGAATTATGCAATAGCTTTGCTGAAGCAGGTGGTTTCGACAGAAGCCCGGGCGATGCACAATGTGGGGTTAGCCGGATTAACGTTTTGGTCCCCAAATGTCAACATATTCAGAGACCCAAGATGGGGGCGGGGCCAGGAGACACCGGGGGAAGATCCGTTACTCTCAAGCAAGTACGCGTCGAGTTATGTCCGAGGCCTACAACAGAGCGATGATGGAAACACGGACCGGCTTAAGGTCGCTGTGTGTTGCAAACATTATACTGCATATGACATCGATAACTGGAAAGGTGTTGATCGATACCACTTCAACGCTGTGGTAAATAACAATTTGCAGACTTCTCTTTCGTTTTTATTCGATTTGATTTATTGAGCAGTTATATGCATGACCATCTCAAGTTAATCTCCTGTGTCGCTTGTGCTGGACTGATCAGGTAACCCAACAAGATTTAGATGATACTTTTCAACCGCCGTTCAAGAGCTGTGTCCTCGATGGCAATGTCGCAAGCGTGATGTGCTCCTACAACCAGGTTAATGGTAAGCCAACGTGTGCAGACCCGGACCTTCTTGCCGGGATTGTCCGAGGAAAATGGAAATTGAATGGGTAACACTCCATTGCTCGTGCATTGCTATTAGATACTTTTGATCAATTATTGCGTTGTTATTTATGCAAAAGGATCGGTTAATGCAGATACATAGTTTCGGATTGCGATTCAGTGGACGTGTTCTACAATAGCCAGCACTATACTAAAACACCAGAAGAGGCTGCAGCTAAGGCCATTTTGGCAGGTAGATGAAAATTTCATACTGTACTTTGATTGATTGCGATGAAGGCGTTTGAGAATTCGCCGTGAAATGCTTCTTCTTTGATGACCGTAATTCCCTTTTTCGACAGGGTTGGATCTTGACTGTGGAACTTTCCTTGGCCAACACACTGAAGCCGCCGTGAAAGGCGGATTGTTGAATGAATCTGCGATTGACAAGGCCATCTCTAATAATTTTGCCACGCTGATGAGGCTGGGCTTCTTTGATGGCGATCCAAGGAAGCAGTTGTATGGAAAGCTCGGCCCGGATGATGTGTGCACGCCGAGCAACCAGGAGCTGGCCCGCGAAGCTGCAAGGCAAGGGATTGTGTTGCTTAAGAACACGGCAGGATCATTGCCCTTGTCCTCAACCGCCATAAAGTCCTTGGCGGTGATTGGACCAAATGCCAATGTCATGAAGACCATGATCGGGAACTATGAAGGTGATCAAAGAATTTATGCAATAGACTGCACGGCGTTGGATCAGCTTCATTATTAGTACCCGTCATGGAAAATACCTTAATTAGAACTCCTATTTTCCTTGCAGGCACTCCTTGCAAATATGTGACGCCTTTGCAAGGCCTAGCAGCCGTCGTTTCGACAACGTACGTGGCCGGCTGTGCAGACGTAGGGTGTAGCATGGCCCAGACAGATGACGCGAAGAAGGCTGCAGTTTCAGCAGATGCGACAGTGCTTGTAATGGGTGCCGACCAGTCGATCGAGAAGGAGAAGTTGGACCGGGTCGACCTCAACCTCCCAGGCCAGCAGTCGCTCTTGGTCTCCGAAGTGGCGAACGTGTCAAAGGGACCTGTGATCCTTGTGATCATGTCAGGGGGAGGGATGGATGTATCATTCGCGAAGGATAATGACAAGATCACGAGCATTTTGTGGGTCGGCTATCCCGGCGAAGCCGGCGGCGCTGCAATGGCAGACGTGATTTTTGGTGACCATAATCCTAGTAAGATTCAGTCTTTGGCCACTTCGAATTTTTGTAATCCCTGATTCAAATTCTGATTCACTGAGTCGCCAACTTTAACTTGAATCAGGTGGAAGACTGCCAATGACATGGTATCCGCAGTCATACGCGGATGCCGTCCCGATGACAAACATGAACATGAGGCCCGACCCAGCAACGGGCTACCCCGGCAGGACGTACCGCTTCTACACTGGCCCTACCGTGTACTTGTTCGGGGACGGGCTGAGCTACTCCAACTTCAGCCACACTCTAGTCCAAGTGCCGCAGCTCGTTTCCGTGCCCTTAGAGGAGGGCCACGTTTGCCGCTCATCGGCATGCGAATCATTGGAAGCCACCAGCGAGATGTGCTCGAATCTGGCCCTAGACGTACATCTGAACGTCAAGAACGTGGGAAGGTTCAGCGGGAGCCACACGGTGTTCTTGTTCAGCAGCCCTCCATCGGTGCACAGGGCGCCTCGGAGGCACCTGCTGGGCTTTGAGAAGGTGTTCTTGGCCTCACAAAGTGAGGCGCAAGTGCAGTTCAAGGTCGACGTTTGCAAGGACCTCGGCGTGGTCGACGAGCTCGGCTGCCGGAAGGTCGCCCTAGGGACGCACATCCTCCATGTCGGCGACTTGAAGCATGCGTTGAGCATGCAGATTGGATCGTCCGGGCCCTCCCTCAGCCCGCCGAGACATTTCTGAATGAAGAAATCAAAGTGATAAAAGTTTGAGAGATGTTGGCAAGAACTCCCTCTCAACCGATCCTCATGTAGCCAAATTGTTCAAAAGCAAATTGAAGTTATGACTATTATGTAGCAACTACCTTTGTTTTTAATTTACTTCAGTGACAATAAGTAAATACAACATACCAATACTTATTACAAAAGCTGATGGTAAAATCATGATTGATGCTTATATTTATCAATACTTTTGTAAAAGTATTAATTTTATTTGGTTGTATCAAGATTACAAGATATTTTGATTACTTGCATTATTTATTTGCGTAGCGTACTGTCTATTAAAGTACTAATCGATAAGCTAAAATTAGCTTGTAACTTAATTTAAGAATAATAGGTAATATTATTCAAATTAAGGTGGTAATGCCATATAAGAACTAATAATTTTAACATGTTGATAAGTTATTCAAATAAATAATGATAAATTATTACAGAATTTGGTAATTTGGAATTGACTAGATAAATTTTGATAGATGACTCAAATAAGAGTTGTTGGGCTCAAATGAGTTATAGCTCCCAACTGAAGTAAAACTGATAAATTACTATTTGTTTATTTTGTGGAAAATAAATAATTTGAAAAATATTTTCTTACATGTGATTGGTTATATCATTTAGAAAAATTAGTTGATGGAAAAAAAAATTCCTTATTGATAACATTTCATACTAGAGTAATTTTGTAAATAATGAAATTATTTTTATTTCAATCATTGTTATAAATAGTACAAATGATCATATTTATAGAAAAAAAAATTAAATTGCAAATTTCTTACAAAACAAATGCATCCTAAGATTAAGTTAAAAGCTATACATTGCTTGTAAGCTAATCAAAATTTCGAGGATACTAAGTAATGTTGGTAATTGACTCAAACAAGAGTGATAAGTAAAAATATCTAGTAACTCAATCGGACAAGAGTTGCTGTATCACTCAATTAATGATTAGTAATTTCGTATAAAATTTAGTAATCTAAACAATTGGTAAGCTTTGCGGATAGATAGTGGTGAATTGCTATAGAAGTTAATAATTGAAGTGCCAAAACAAGAAAAAGAAAAAGAATGTTGATATGTAACTCAAATATAATTCGATGAACTAAAATCACGTGGTAATTTAATCAGAGAAAAGTTAGTAATCATTCAAATTGACGTTTAAAAAATTTGATAAGAGTTAATTTAACATGTTGGAGAACTTTGTTAATAAACTGTGATAGATTCCAAAGGGACCAAAAACACTCTGGTTCTAATTACTCAAAAAGGTGGAATAAATTTGTAAAGTCCAAAGATCCAAACTTTTCTTTTTTGTCGAAGAACAGATCATAACTTCAAACGGGTCAAATAAATAATGATAAGTGATTCAAATAAAAGTTATAATACTAAAACTAATCGCTAACTAAATCTAAGAAAAATCATAAAATTACTCAAATTAAAGTCGATAATTTTTTTTTTAAAAAATTTGAGGCGTTAAAAAGGTAACGCTGTGCAAGTGAAAGTAGAATTTGTTCAAAGTCCCTGAGCAAGAGCCAGGGCACATATTCTGGCCTTCATAGGATTTGCCCGCCTGCTGCACTCCTTTCTTCTTCCTTCACCACCGCCGCTGCCGCCGCCTCCTCCTCCACTTTACTCTCTTTATACTCTCCGAATCCTCTTGTGAGCAAAAGCCCAAGAAGCAGCCCACACAACATATGCATCTGCGCATACGTATGCAGTGCAGAGCGAGTCGCAGCTTCTTTCTGGCATTTTGTCGAACAGGTGGTGAGCGTGTTGTGGGGATTTCGGCAAAACGACTCGATCGACTGGAGTGATGCCTGAAGTCTTCTCCCGGGTGAAGGTTGTGAATCTGGCTTAGCTGCAGTTTCGCATACATTGCGGTGCTCCTTGCCCGTCTTCTTGCAAGAATTTCTCAGGGGAGTGCTGTTGATTAGGAAACTGAGTCATTCGATCAAGAAAGATCCTCTCTTGAACGGGCGATCATCTCCTTGCTGATGAGTGCATTACAGGTAGGGCCGCAATCTTGGCTTACATGTCTCAATTGGTTGTCGGAAGGTCGCCTTTAGGACGCACGTCCCCCACGTTGGGGACTTGAAGCATCCGTTAAGCGTGCGGATTTGATTGTCTAGGCTCTCCCTGAGCCCGTGGTGGAATTTTTAAGTATATGCCAATCTACGCCGAGACATTTCTGAATGAAGAAATCAAAGTGATATAAGTTTGAGAGATGTTCGCAAGAACTCTCGGCTCTCAACCGATTCTCATGTTGCCAAATTGTTCAAAAGCAAATGGAAGTTTTGACTGCTATATAGCAACTCTCCTTTCCTTTTAAATTAACATAAGTGACAATAAGTAAATACAACAGACCAATACTTATTAGAGAAGCTGCTAGTAAAATCATGAAAAAATTATATATTTGTAATAAATTTACCCTTAATTAGTTTCCATTAAATACTACAGATTGGGAAAATTATCCGAAAAATCCTAAACTTATTGCACTTTTGCCAATTCAGTCTTAAAGTTTTTAACTTTGCCAAGTGAGTCCTAAACATTTTCACTTTTTGCCAATTCAGTCAATCCGGCCAATTTTGGCCGGAAAATGCTAACGTGGACGCTAGCGGTGCCGTGTAGGATTGCCGGAGTTGACGTGGATAATTTTTAATAATTTTTTGAATTTTTTGAATTTTTTTATTATTTGTTTGTTTGTTTTTTTTTTTTTTTTGGCTTTCTTAGCCTTTTCCGGTGGCCGACCACCAGCCACAGGTGAGGCCCGGCCAACTGATCCACTTCATCAATTTCTCCGAGCAACGCACAGACAACAACCACCTCCGGAATGGCGGCATTCACCCTCTCCCTCGACCCTTGCTCAGTTCCTTGGCACTTCCCTCCGTCGTCCTCATCCCCATCTCCATCTCCATCTCCGCTCACTCGCTAGCCTCATTTTCACTTCCCTTGCAAGCGTCATCTCCATCTCCATCTCCGCTCACTCGCTAGCCTCATTTTCGCTTCCCTTGCAAGCGTTCGAAACCGGCTGTCATCTCCTTCTCCTCTTCCCTGCAAGGTCTGGTTTCATCACCGCTTTGCACCTTTAGGATCCTTTATTTACTCTTTCTCTTCTTTGGGTCACTTCAATTTGCACCTACCTGAATTGTCGACGAGTGACGGCGACGATTTTGCATTGAGCAGACAGCGACGTCTCGCTCGTAGCCCGACCAGGGGTGAGGGCTGGCCTCGCCAGATCTGGTCTGGGTGAGCCTCGGCGAGGGCTCCCCTCGCCAGATCTGGCAAGGCCGGCCCTCGCCCAGGCCAAGGCGGCCTCGCCCGGCGTCGCCGTTGCCCGGCTGACGCCCGACAAGGCCACCCTAGCCTGGGTGAAGGTCGGCCTTGCCCAGGCAATCCTTGCCGAGCCGCGCTCGGGGGAGAGCTCCCCTCGCCGAGGCTCCTCCTCACCCAGCCGGGCCTCGCCTGTGGCGGGCAAGGCCAGCTAGTTGGCCGTGGCCGGTGGCCGACCAGCCACCGGAAAAGAGCAAGAAAGCCAAAAAAAGGGGGGGGGGGGAACAGAAAAATTCAAATAATAATAATAATAAATTAAAAATTTTATTTAAAAATTATTAAAAATTGTCTACATCAACTCCAGCAATTCTATGTTGCACCGCCGGCGTCCACGTCAGTATTTTCCGGCCAAAATTGGTCGGATGGACTGAATTGGCAAGAAATGAAAATGTTTAAGACTCAATTGGCAAAATTAAAAGGTTTAGGACTGAATTGGCAAAAGTGCAATAGGTTTAAGACTTTTTGGACAATTTTCTCACTACAGACCAGCTCTCCTTTTGGTTGGACTTGCTAAGCTCGAAGGTGTGATTTGAACGACCTTGGACGAAGCATGTTTCTTTCTTGGCCAGGGACCGTCCACTTGAGTCAATCATGTCACGAGCAAAGCTTGTTGTTATCCTCTCATCATGAATCGATTCCTTACCTTCGTTCGTATGATCCCTAATCAACTCTAGTCGGTATTTATCATTATCGAAAGCATCTGCATTTAAGCTTTATAAAATCGATCTGGATAGAGAAACTGCCTGAATGAGAAAGACATAAATTAAATTACAATTTCCATACGACAATAAAGTTGCCCGACGAGCCACGGATGTTCGAGACAGCTTCCCTATCCTTTCACGCCTTTTACCGACTCGGTCGTAGTGGGGAATCTCTTTTCCTCCCTGCTCGTGGCCTTTTGCCTATGCAGCTTGGCCTGTTGGGTGCCTTCTATGGTATGTGTGATAAGTGAAGGTTTGGATCTTTTCCGAGAGGTCATATGTTTCCTTCCTCCCTTTTGCTTTTGCAAAAAGGAAAATTGATTTCTTCCGTCGACATGGAGCGAAGATGACATTTTTGTTCTTCTTTGATTCCGCACCCGACTCAATAACGAAATTTACTTTTGTTTTTGTTGATTTTTTGCAACATTTTGTTGCGTGCAATGACTCCTCTTTTGAGCTGGAAAGCATCTCGAAATGGCAATAGCTAAAAGGGGGCTATTGAAGTTGTTGCGGAAAAAAATGCCCAAAGATGCACCGATCAAAGCACAAATAGTAAAGGATGAAAGCAAAATTGAAATTGCACAAAACATAAGATACACGTGAAAAACTCAAAACAGGAAAAACTATAGGGAGAGAGAGGGATTTCGCTATCTTTAATAACAAGCATGAGAGTATAATCCAAAAGCTCTAAAAACTATTTGGTGAGCTACCAGATCTAAAGATCCAACGAGAATATAGAAAAAAAAAAACAAATGAAGAGAAATAATATGAAGGTTAGGATTTGAGATGCGTTATTAGATACATTTTTTTTTTATAGTCTCCATTCAAAAAATCCCTAAGACAAATATGCATGGTCTAAAATACCATTATCTCTAATTCGAAAGTCAAAACTCAATAAATGTCCAGATTGACTTTAAATCTCCAAAAATGTACTATGCCAAATACCACAAGACCTCTCTCTCTCACCATTAAAAGTGATCGCACAAGGCTACCCCAAAATAGTAGAATAGATGATGCATAACCCTAAGCCTACGTGAGCGTACTTGGTGTAGGAAAGAAAGGATGAAATGCCACCAACTACACCTAAGCAAATCAAATGGTTAAAACACCAATCAAATCCAAGCAATGCTTGAACTTGTTTAAAGGAACTAGCTTAGTCAAAATATATGTCGGATTATCTAGTGTAGATAATTTTCTCATTGTAACTGTACCATAAGCAATCTAATAATTCACAAATCGATACCGTATGTCCATATATTTTGTCCTCTTGTGATGCATCGCGTTCCTGGTCAAAACAATTTGCACTTTGGTTATCGTAACAGATAACGGAGGCTTCCTCCTACTTAAGTTCTATAGTCAAATGCTTCAACCAAAGAGCTTCCTTTATAGCTTGTGCTGTTACCATATACCGCTTCCGCCGTTGCCATATACTCTGCTTTGATAGTGGATAAATCAACAACATCATGTAAAATTGCTCTCCAACTAACCACAAAATCACCAAGCGTAAAAGTATAACAATTCAAAGATCTCCTTTTGTCGAGATCGCTCACATAATCAAATCAACGAAGTCAACAACCGAATGTTTTATATCACAACCTCCATCAAACATCAAACTCACATCTAAGGTGCCTCAGAGGTTTCGAAGAATCAATTTCACAACTTGCCAGTGAGCTTTACTTGGATGTGCAATATACTTGCTCACAACACTAACAGCTTAGGAAATATCTGGACGAGTGCAAACCATAACATACATAAAGCTACCCAAAATACCATAATATAGAGCTTGAGACATCTCATTTTCTTCTTCTTTAGTTATAGGCAATAAAGAAGCTGAAAGCCTAAAATAGGATGCTAAAGGAGTACTTACCAATTTTGCTCAAGATTTTCTCAGTATACTTCTTCTACGAGAGGTATAACTTTCAATTTGCAACTCTAAGATTTTTCATATCAAATTCTTTGCTAAGTTGCCTTTTCAAATTTTGTATCTCTAATATGTTATATCCATATTTAATAGAAAAAAAATAAAAGAAACATCATGCAATTTCTTATAGTACACACAACTGTCATGTGTACTTCGTGAGTGGCCATAACTCAATATAAAACTATCAAACCTTTTGTTCTAGATCATAAAGGGCTAAGACATATAGATTGTCTCTGCTCGCCATGACTCAACTACGAATCTCTCAGGGTTAGACATATAAATTGTCTCCTCAAGCTCGCCATGTAGAAAAGCGATCTTGACATCAAGTTGCTAAAGTTCTAAATCATAAAGGGCTATTAACGCTAGCAACACACGAATGGAACTATGTTTCACAACCGGAGAGAACACTTCATTAAAGTAGATTCTCTCCTGAAGTATGAACACCTGGAGTGCCAAAACTTGGCATAGAGGGACGAGAGCGCTTCATTAAAGTAGATTCTCTCCTGAGGTACGGACACCTAAAGTGCCAAAACTTGGCATGGAGGGACACTTCAGTGCCAAAAGTTCAGTGCCAAAAGTTTGGAAAGTGACACTTAGGATGCATTTGGTAACGATAATTTTTTATTCTGTTCCCGGGAATAATTTCTAAGCATTTTAAATCGTTTTGTAACTGTCCAAAATTTCTGATTCTAGAGTAAAAATTACGTTTAATACCGTGCTCATTGATTCTATTCCAAATCAATTTCTTTTAATTTTTAAATAATTTGTTTTTTACTTTTTTCCTTTTTTTTTTCCTTTTCTCCTATTCTTCTTCTTCTTCTTCTTTTGGCTGGTGACCTCATCAGAGTGTCGCCAGCCCTTGGCGAGGCCGGCCTCGTCGACCGGCGACCTCGTCGACCGGCGACCTCGTCGGACTGGTTGCCAGCGACGGTGAATGGCGGTGAATGGCGGCGAACAGTGGCAGACGGTGGTGTAGGACGGCGGTCGATGAAGAAGAAGAAAAGAGAATAAGAAGAAGAGAAAATGGAAGAAGAGTTTATCTTGATTCTTAGATTTGTTCTCGGAGCAGGAATCAAATTTTTTTTTTTATTCTTGATTCTATTCCAAATCTACTTCTAAGAACAAAATAAAAATAAAATAAAAATTTCCCAAGAACAAAATTTTACCAAACACGATTCTGTTCTCAAATTAATCCTGGGAATAAAAAATCATAATCAAGCATTGTTTTGATGGTTACCAAATAGTGCCTTAAGTGCCAAAATTGGAGCAAAATTGATCACTTAAGTGTCACTCTGACCAAAATCCGACCAAAATGCCGATGTGGCGATTTTCTGGTGAAGTAAGTGTAAAACGACGTCGTTTTGGTGCTGACGTGGTAACAAAATTAATATAAAAATTAATAAAATTAAATTTAAAACTAAATTTATTTAAAACAAAGGTGCATAGTCTAAAATACTCTTATCTCAAATTTGAAAGTCAAAACCCAAATATTGAATATGATCCAAATTAAGGGCACTAACCGTATTGTTTATTATAAACTAGATCATTATAATTGATGGCATTAATACAGAACTATCGTTATCCTTACTTCATGATAGGATCGTTCCAACTCCATTGTCTACGATTTTTCCCTTCTTTTCCGAAGCATTAAATCTTATCATGTAATGCACAATTGATTAAGACAATTGAGCATGCATGTCCAAGGTTTTACTTATAATACTTTGGGATAATGCTGATAAAATTCACAAACTAGTACCTTCATGGTTTATTTACCCAAACTAATTTTCGTCTGACAGAAAATCTCAACATATGTACCCCTTACTCAAATCTATCCTGCATTGGCATTCTACTTGATATTACGTCATAAGAAATGTGTCAACACACGTGATTTCCACGTCAAATCTGTTATTCTCCACCTCCAATCCATCTTGCAGTCATTTGTTACGTGTGTTGATGCATACACATATTAATGAGTTATTAAACGGAATATTAACGAGTGGTAGATTTGGGTTGATTGGGAATTTTTTGTAAGATGACAATTAATTTATGGTAATGCGTCATGAGTAACTAGTTTGAGAATTTTAATGATATGAACTATAATCCTCAATAAGGAAACCTAGACCCCTAAAGTGCCAAAAGTTGGCGCAAATGGACACTTAAGTGCCAAAATCGGAGCAAAATGGATTACTTAAAGTGCCAATCCGACCAAAATGCTGACGTGCGCAATTTCCAACGAAGCAAGTGCAAAATGACATTGTTTTGCATGCTAATGTAGCTAAACAATGTCAAAACGACGTCGTTTTGGTGGTGACATGGTAAATAATGAATATAATAATTAATTAAATTAAATTAAATTAAAAACTAAATTTACTTAAAACATTTTAAAATGATAATATTAAATTAAAAAAATTAAAAAAAGGGGAGGGAGGCAACTCATGGCAGAAGCGGCTGAGGGCTGAGTCCTCTTCGCTACCACCAGGAAGGGCCGGCGACGAAAGAGGAATGGTTGGCCGGGGTCGCCGAGCTCTAGCGAAGGCCTAAGGACCCCGGCCGACCGCGGCGAGGGCTCGTGACCCCTGTCGGATCTAGGTGAGGGCCATAACGCTTGCCCCAGATCAGGGATGAGGGCTCGCGGCCCTCACCTAATTCTGGCGAGGGCATGCAGGCCCTTGCCACCGGTCGGCTGGGGTCGCCAGCCCCCGACCAGGGCTCAGCGGCCCCGACCGACCCTCCCTCACCTTCCGGCAACGAGGAGGAGGAGGCAGCGGCGGTGAGGGCTGAGCTCTCATCTGTTAGCTGCCTTTTTCCTCCTCCTCTTCCTCCACCTTTTTTTTTTCCCTTAATAATAATAATAATAATAATAATAATAATAATAATAATAATAATTTAATTAATTTTTATATTAAAATACAAATTATACCGTAACAACGTCGTTCTTGTGTGTGTTTTGCTAAGTCAAATTGCCAACGAGCCACATAAGAGAGAAAATTAATAAATAAAAAAATGGGGATAAATACATTATCAGTGCCATAAGTTGTGTACAGTGCTTACTTTGGTGTCAAAAGTTTCTATTGGATCACTTAAGTGTCAAAAAGTTTGAAAAACGCTCACTTTAGTGCCAACTTCGATCTGGTTGGCTGGAAATCCGACGTGGCCTTTTTTTTATTAATTTCTTATGTTGTTGTGGCTCGCTGGAGGGTCCAGTTAGCATCTGAAGCAAGAAACAACGTCGTCTAGTTGCATTTCCACCCAAATAAGAACCATAATTTGCCAAATTGAAAGAAATCCCCAATTTCAAACCATAATTATTGTCGACGAGCCCAGAACTCCTCAGACGTGCGCCAGGTGGACGTCTCGACCTCCTCGTCCATAATCGAAGGATGAGATGATGATGCTGCGTCCGCCAGTAGCTTTCCAATGGACAGATTTAGCGGCAAACACGAGGCTGAGGAGCCTAGGGGGAACGCTTGCGATGTCTCCCCATGACCTTGAGCCCCGATCGAGGACCTCTTCCCTTATCGCACGTTCTTCTACCGGTAGGTTAGGTGGTTGACTCGATTCCAATTCTATGCCCGATGCCACCACTTGTGCGATGGCTCAACGCTTGACTACGAAAAGATGTCTCGGGTCAGAGGGTTGAGGAGATAGGTCACGCCGCAGAGGTCTTGGAAGCAACGCGACCCATGACCCAAAGCTCCAACTTTGTGGAGCCACGACCTCCTGACCAAGTTGGGGGAATGAGGCTCTGAGCTGTGGCTCGGATTTGAGCCAAGGACTTCAGATGCCACTCACTGCACGTGCATGGTGGCGAAGGGTGGATCGTCAATGATGTGGGGCCATCCTCTGTAGACGAACCTAAGCTTTGTCGAGGAGCTCTAGTAGAAGGGAGCGACAGCAACCTTGTCCTCCTCCTCGGCGTTTCACGACAAGAAGAAAAAAAAAAGCAAGGAAGAACAATAGGTGTGAACATTGAAGAAGAAGAAGAAGAAGAAGAAGAAGAAGAAGAAGAAGAAGAAGAAGAAGAAGAAGAAGAAGAAGGAGAAGGAGATTGACTGATTTTCTTTCTTCTTCATTGGACAGCAGCCAAGAAAGTCCACATGGACTAATTTTCTATAAATAAAAAAAAATGCTCAGTCATATTAAATTTTAATTAAAAAAGCTATGCCATTTTTTGGCATGAATTTTTTGCCAGAACTTAAGTGATCTGACGAAAAAATTTTGGCACCAAAGTGAAAGTTATACACAACTTTTGGCACTAATAGTGTACTTCTCCCAAAAAAATGACACATGGGATTTCCAGCAAGGTTCGCCAAATGTGACACTCAAGTGGCTCATTTTTCATAAAAAGTGTCATTTTCGTAAGTTTTGGCACTTAAGTGTTCCTTTGTGTCAACTTTTAAAATTTGAAATGTTCTTTTGCCCCTCAATAAGGGTGGAACTAATTTGGATTAGATTCTATATGGCTAATCTCCACGAAGTAGTTTCTCAAGCCGGTTCCAACAACTCCTCCCAATTTTGATCATTGGTAAAATGCTGCACTTTGGGTCCCGCATGGCTGAACGTTCTGGCAATGCGACTTTGCCACGATCATTATTGAGTCCAAGGAACTTTGGACCTATAGCAAAGTATATCGATTATCTTTGTTGCAAAGTATTAATGCTATAAATCAAATCTAGGTTTAGTCACGCCTCATCCGTATTGTTTCTATTTCCTTGTATGATCCATTATTTTGAATGAACACCAAAAGAAAAAAAGAGGTGAAGTGGAAAGAAAATTGAACTGGGTTGTGGCCCTTCCATATGACATATCGACATTCATTCATGCAACAATTGATTTTGAAATGCAAGATTATATGAGCAACCCACTCGATACAAAATGATTAGATTGTCAATAGGGTTATTCAATGCTAACTGCCTTCATTTAGGACTCTCTCAAGATTACCCGACGCGAGGATCATCACAATCACCTTTGGAGTTCTTCGCGCTACATGGCATGATCGACTTAGTGATCTAGCGTGCTTGCTTATCTTTCACAACATCTTGAGTTCAAGTTTCGATTGACTTCTAGTGTCAAGCTCAACCTATGCTTAGGGTGTGTTTGGTAACGCTTTTATTCCCGGGAACAATTTATGATCATAAATTATTCTTTTTTATTTTGTTCCCAAGAACAATTTCTAAGTATTTTAAATCGTTTGGTAACTGTTCAAAATTTCAATTCCTGGAATAGAATTGTATTTGGTACCATTCTCAAAATTTCTACTCAAATCATTTTCTTTTAACTTTTTAATAATGTTATTACTTTTCTTTTTCTTTTTTCTTATTTTCTTTTTTCTTTCCTTTCTCCTCTTCTTCTTCGAGGGTTGCCAGTCACCGACCTTGGGATGACCGGCGACCTACCAATCGAGGGCCGATGACCTCACCGAAGTGTCTTCGATCCTCGCTGGGGCCGCGCCTCATCGGCTGAGCCTCTTTAGTGGCCAAGAGAGGCCTAAGCGAGGCCCGCCTAGCCATTGGCAAGGCTCAACCGTGCCAAATTTGGCGAGGCCAAGCCTCACCAGTAGCTAGGCGAGCTCGTTGGACCTCGTTGAACTAGTTGTCGGTGACCAGCGGTGATGGGCGGCGGCGGTTGAAGAAAAGAAGAGAGGGAAGAAGAAAAAGAAAGAAGAGAAAAGAGAAAAAAATGGATTGACTTGATTTTGAAATTATTCCCAGAAACAAATAATCAACTTTTTTTTTTTACTTTTCGATTTTGTTCCAAATCTATTTTCAGAAAAAAAAATAGAAATTTGTTCTCGAGAAAAAAAATTTTACCAAACAAATTTTTGTTCCAAAATAAATAAATAAATAAATAAAGGAAATGAATTTCTGACGTCAACATTGAGTGAAGAAGACGCTAGCTATTGATTCCACACCCAACTCAAGAAAGAATTTCACTTCTTTTTTTGGCACCATTTTCTTGCGTGCACTTTTGTCCCATATGATTTTTTTTTTTTTCGGATCTGTGTCAATTTGAGTTCGAAGGCATCTCGAAATGGCGACAAACTAAATACAAACAAGATTTGTATTGAAGAAATAATAGGTTCCACCAAAGGCACCAACCATTTCATTTTCTATAAGCTCGACTTCTGTCGCACTGATTGTTCGTATGGGATACTACGAAGTAACCTTTTCTTCATGTTTGCATGATAGAATCATTCCGACTTCATTGTCGGCTCATGATCTTTCCCGTTTCTTTTGGAGTATAATATGCTGTGAATGTACAACGTTATCTCGAGAATTGGGCATGCATATCAAAATGTTATATTTATAATCCCAAAGTCCCAAACTAGTACCCCATGATATATTTACTCCCACACTAATTTTTATATCATAAATAAAACCAAATGGATTGAGAGAAAGAAAGAAAAAGAATATCAATGATATAGGATTCCAATATATGTAAGGTTTAGGAGTCATCTCATAAAAGGCAGTGTAATAAAGCATCAATACTGATTGATCCATAAGTATATGAATCTATTCATAGAAAAAAATCAAGAGCCTCGAGCCAATAAAGACTAAAAAGATTGACTCAAGAACAAATTTCATGAGGGGCTCCATTGTAGAATTCAAACCTAACCATTAATTGCGAAGCAACGGGAACGATGAAACCTATGAATACGTAAGATTCTATTGAAAAATGAATCCTAATAATTCATTAGGTAGGATGGCGGAACGAACCAGGGACCAATTCATTTATTCCGAGAATTCATGAGCTAACCCTACAACTAAAATAGATATTGAAAGAGTAAATATTTGCCCGCAAAGGTTTTCATTAGATTACTCAATCTTGTTCGATCCAATATGATAAGGCAAAACAAAATAAAGATTCGTTAGAAAAAAACCACATTATCTCACTATCTAGAAATAGAAATAATTATCTAGAAAAAAAATACATGTTTAAGTATATATCCAAACAAGATATAGAAATTTCTAATAGATTAGATGAAATCTCAAAGAATCCATGATTCAGTATATTTTCATAAAATTCTCAAATTCGAATTGTTTCATTCGCGATGAGCCGGATGAGAAGAAACTCTCATGTCCGGTTCTATAGTAGAGATGGAATTGAGAAAGAACCATCAACTATAACCCTAAAAGAACCAGATTTCGACCCCAACCCAAATCCATCCTCTATCTTCATTTCGTCCGATATTTCACTAAAATGCGTACGTGTTGACACGTGTGAATTTTTCATGTCTAATATGTCATTCTCGACGTTAGATCCTTCTTGCGTACATGGTAGATTATGGGTCATGGGTATTGTAGCACCCCGAACCCTTCGGCGATCGCCACAAGCTCTGATGTTACACTTTATTACATTTCTTTCTTTCGAACAAGCGTCCTAATTTGCAGACACATTTTTTTTTTTTAGAACGATCGGTCCCAAAGTGACTCATTATGCAGAAGCAAAATTAAAACATCACCATCTCTCCCCCTACCAACCATGATACAAATACACACCACTAATCACCATAATTTTATAAACAAGCCACGACACTTTATTTACATATATATTTTCAAGATGGGATTTCTCTTGGGTCGGTACATCAAAAAGGAAAAGCTAGGACTCAGCCACGTCCAGCCTAAAACCTCAAAAAGAAACCTCGACCCTCAACATCACACGTGCAACAACCCCCATCATAAGTGTCGGCTATCTATCCCCAAAAAGAAACAGCTCCTACTCGTCACGTGCAGGCCTCACACCCAACCCAGTGCATCAGGCGGTGGCGGCGGCAGCATCCCTCGCATAGCTCCATCCCGACGAATGTGTACGGATATAAACTCCTGAATAACAGGACCCCCAGCCAGGCCCACGTCATACATCACTAGACAACGTACTCGGATAAAAGTCAGTCCGGGAACAAAAGGACAGTCTATCTCAACACACTCGACCTCTACATCGGATGGTATCCCGTAAAATGTACCTCGCGTGACGGCAGGAAGCGGCATACTGGCTAATCTGAAATGTTATCCCCAAAAGGGGTGAGTACAACCACTCAGCAGATAGGGAAATCCAATAACAACTCAATGCATCATGCAAATTACACATGCATTGCAGGCATTACTTACCTTGAAGCTAGGCACACACTATCATGCATCATCATATCACATCACATCTCATCATCATCATCATCATGCATATCATCATGCATATTATATCATGGGTGATCATCATATCACATCACATATCATCATCATCATCATCATCATCATCATCATCATGCATATCATCATGCATATCATATCATGGGTGATCATCATATCACATCACATATCATCATCATCATCATCATGCATATCATCATGCATATCATATCATGGGTTCATTTTTCATCTTTTATCTTTAAGTTTGATCACCACATCACCCATTTCTCATATCATCAATTTCATCATCCCTTTAGGCAAAGACCTCCGACAGGGTTCCCAGCATTCCAGCCATCCCATGGCCACCGGGCTTCCAGCCCCCCACATTCCGGGCATCTCGCATCTCAACTAGCATCACGAGGCATTCCCTTCGGGCAGAAACCTCCGACAGGGCTTCCGGCCTTTACCCTTCTAGCCAAGCATCCCGCACTCCAATCCTGGCATCGCGAGGCATTCCTTTCGGGCAAAGACCTCCGACAAGGCTTTCGGCCCCCCACATTCCGAGCATCCTGAATCTCCCAGGGAATTTCGGCAATGTATCTCTATACATTCCGAGCATCATCTGCCACCACAACCGTCTCCTCATTTACCATCATCCATGTTCACCAATATTTTATTCACATTTTAACATGGCACATGGCATGATATCAAAGAAATCATACTAGGCATGACATTACACATGCATTGATTCAATTGCCTTACATATGTCAAAACTCTATCACATATGCATCTCAATTCAATATCATAGACATATCAAGGCTTTACCACATGTGCATCTCAATTCAATATCATAGACATATCAAGACTTTATCACATGTGCATCTCAATTCAATATCATAGACATATCAAAGCTTTACATGCGCATCTCAATTCAATATCACAGACATATCAAAGCTTTATTACACATGCAACATAAATTAATTGAATGGAAACTATGGCCAATGAAATAATCCCTTTTTATTTATTTATTTCATTTTTATTTATTTATTTATTTATTATTATTTATTATTATTTTATTTATTTTAAATAACTATAAACTCCCAAAATTATCAAAATTCAAGTAATTATTAAACAAACCCATAGGATGATGATTACTTGCGAAATTCATGGCCAAATTGAATTTTTACAAAATTTCATAATTTTCCAAAACGTCCTATGCTTCTCGGATGAAACCAGAATGCACGGTTTCCAAATAAATTCGATTAAAATATCCATATGGCCTCCAAAAATTACGAAATTTTACAGAGTAATAGCCAAGACATTTTCGCACAACTTTCATGAAGAACTCCAAGCCAGATTATTTTTAGATTATTTTACACGACCTCACGAAGCTTCTGGAACCACTACCGCATCGTCCAGAATACACATCTCCGAAATATTAAGATTTCACCCATCTATTCTCTTTAGTTTCCTCTGAAATTTGGATATGTTATGTATCAATGTGTCCTTTACAATTTTCATGAAGATATATAGGTCAAATAACCAAAGTATGGTCACCATTTAAGTCCATGAATTCTCGGGTGTCTCGGAACACATCACCAGAATCATCATCTCCAAGATCTAGCCGATTTACTAGGCTATACTTGTTCATTTATCTTCAAATTTGAGTATGTTGTATTTCAATATGCTACCTACAACTTTCATGAAGACATCAAAGTCATATTTTCACCACAAACCAACATGCAACCAAGATTCCGACAAGAGGTCAGTGAAAACTTCACAGATCTGAGGTCTCCGTATAACAAGGCTTTAACCCCTCAAATCTCCATCATTTTTCACGAAATTTAATTATGTTATAGTACAAGATGTTAGCTACAACTTTCATGAAGACATAGAAGCCAAAATGGGACTCCAAACACACATGCAAGCTCAAACAAGTTTCGGACTCACACAACCCGAGCAAGAACAGTCACACGGCTTGAAAACAACCAACCCTTACCTCGGTTTTTCTCACAAATAACACCCAAAACCGAACATGCAAACCATATACACACATGCAAGAGAAGTTAAAGGACTCCACTTGCCTCTAAGATGAACAAACGACGGCGTACGGACGGTGGGACACGGCGGCACATGGCGGCTCCTCCTCGGCTCCGCCTCCTCTCCCTCTCGGTCTCTCCCTCTCTCTCGCAATTTCTCTCTCTCTCTCTCTCACCCTCTCTCTCGGCCGAATGAAGAAAACCGGCCACCTTGTCTCTCTCCTCCCCTCTTATACTCCCTAATCCTCATGATTAGCAATCTTGAGATTGCCTACAAACCCACCAATGCATGGCCTCCCCCTTTGCCACTTGTCTCATTGGATTTTCTTTTAAATTTGATATGGGCTTGGGCTTGGGCCCATCCGGCCACTCCTCCTTGGGCTGGTCGACAGCCTCCTTGGGCCACTATTGGGCCGGCGACTTGGCCCATTAAGCTTAGGCCAAATGGGTCTAAGGCCCATTCGAAAATAACCCCCCATTTTCCCCTTTTTTTTTTGAAATTCTTCTATAAATATTTTTGAATTCCAATTTTCATCTCGGCCAAAGTCTTGGGATATTTTTGTTCATTGAAATTTAAATCATATGGCCAAGCATAGATTATTAATCTATTAAATTTAAATTTCCACAATCACAAGCACAAATCATCAAATTAAAAGACTAATGGCTAGAACATAAGCCATGGAAATTTTTATCACCTAATTAAAGACTTTAACACACCTTAAGACTTGGCTTTGATGCCACAGGTATTAGTTTTGTTTTTTGTGAGAGAAAAATGAGTGAGATATTGGATGGAATGTTGAGAATGGTAGTTATGGGTCATGGGTATTAGTTTTGCTTTTAGTGAGAGAAAAATTAGTTTGGGGATAAATATATCATGGGATACCAATTTGGGACATTTAATATTATTAACCCTAATTCCTAATAACAGTGGAACTATTTTGGATTAGATTGGGTATGGTTAATCTTCATGAAGTAGTTCCAAGAGCCAGGTCCAACAACTCCCAATTTTGATCATCATAAAAAGGGTTAATACGATAAAAAATCTCAATATGGTAGCTCGTCCGAATTTACCCAAATGAATTCTTGTGTCACAAAAATTTCAAATGATTACTCTCATACCACACTTACATCACATTAAATTTTGCATCATAAAAAATTTCAAATCAATACACACGTGTCACATTTATTCTAAATTAATTTTATGCCATCAAAAATCTCAGATCACCAGAATTAGAGATATTAGAGATTTCCCAATCGAAGACTTTGGTAATTTGGGATTTTTTTTTTTGTGACATGAAATTTAGTGTAAGGTAAATATGGCATGGACGTACTAATATGGGATTTTTATAACACAAAAATTAGTTGGTGGAAAATGTGGCATGGATGTATCAATTAGAAGCCTTGATGATGCAAAAATTAATTTCGGATAAATGTGACATAAGTGCACCGGATCGGAATTTTGATGATATAAAAATTACTTTGAAATAAATGTGGCATGAGCATATCATTTTGAGATTTTTGATGGTATCAACCATTGAGAAAATGTTACTTTATCAACATTTCAAGCCAGCATGGCCTGAATCATTATTGCATCCTAAGAACTTTGAACCTACAACAAGGTCTATTGAGTTTTCAATAATCTTTGTCACAAAGTCAATATTTTATTTTTAAAATTTTCTTTTGGAAGGAGAAAATTTGCTTTCAAATAGGTGAATAATATCATGGAGGTGCAGGACCAATATATGGATAGAGCATAAGAGTATCGAATCCACGAAAACATATTTATTAAACACTTAGATTTTGATTGGGAGAAGATAGATCCTAAATCTAGAACTAGATTAAGAGAGTTAAAACTCTCAAATCTATAACTAGACTAGAACTGCTCCCAATTTTGATCATTGGGAAAATGATATCTCGACATTTTCAGTCCGCATGACCGAACCGTCCTAGCGACTGGAATTTACTGTAATCATTATTAAGTCTTAGGAACTTGAACCTATAGCAAGGTATATTGATTATTTTTTGTCACAAAGTATCAATAGGGTAAATCAAATCTCGGTTTAGTCGCGCCTCATCCATATTACTTTTCCTGTATGATTTGAAGTTAATGCTTATAACTTGACAATCTTATACATAGAATTTTCGGATTTGTTGTTGGCGATGGCCACATGCTTTTGTCCCATTATCTCGAATGAAGACGAAAAGAGAAAAGAAGAGATAAGTGCAAAGGGGTTGTGTAACTTTTTCTATCGACATCAGCTCATGCAATTGCTGATTTTCTAGTCAAGTATTATGAGCAACCCACCCGACACGAAATAATCAGAGCATCGATCGGATTATTTGGTGCTCATTACCATTGGTCGGGACCCAACTGAGATTATCTGATGCAAGCTAGTTGTGGAAAAATTATCAAAAAAATCTGAAATTCATTATGTGAATGTCAATTCAGTTTCAAATTTTCAAGATCGTTAAATTAATCATATACCTTTTGATGATTTGTCAATATAGTCATTCCGGTCATTTTTGGCTAAAAATTGCTTAAGTAGACGTTGGCCGTCTTACATGACATGACCTATATGGCACGACCTACGCTGATGTGGCAATGTCGCAAGTGTGATGGGCTCCTACAACCAGGTTAACGGTAAGCCGACTTGTGCAGACCCAGACCTTCTCGCCAGGATTATCCGAGGAAAATGGAAATTGAACGGGTAACTTTCCATTTCTCGTGCATTGCTAGTCGATACTTTTGATCGATTATTGTGACAGTTGTTTATGTGAAAGGATCGGTTAATGCAGATACATAGTTTCGGATTGCGATTCAGTGAAAGTGTTCTATAATACCAAGCACTATACTAAAACATCAGAAGAGGCTGCAGCTAAGGCCATTTTGGCAGGTAGATGCAAATTTCATACTGTACTTTGATCGATTGCGATGAAGGCGTTTGAGAATTTGCCGTGAAATGCTTCTTCTTTGATGACTGTAATTCCCTTTTTCGACAGGGTTGGATCTCAACTGCGGATCTTTCCTTGGCCAACACACTGAAGCCACCGTGAAAGGCGGATTGTTAAGTGAATCTGCAATTGACAAGACCCTCTCTAATAATTTTGCCACGCTGATGAGGCTTGGCTTCTTTGACGGCGATCCGAGGAAGCAGTTGTATGGAAAGTTCGGCCCGGATGACGTGTGCACACCGAGCAACCAGGAGCTGGCCCGCGAAGCTGCAAGGCAAGGGATTGTGTTGCTTAAAAACACGGCAGGATCATTGCCCTTGTCCTCGACCACCATAAAGTCCTTGGCGGTGATTGGACCAAATGCCAATGTCATGAAGACCATGATCGGGAACTATGAAGGTGATCGAAGAATTTATGCGATAGACCGCACAACGTTGGATCAGCTTCATTATTAGTACCCGTCACCGAAAATACCTTAATTAGAACTCCTATTTTCCTTGCAGGCACTCCTTGCAAATATGTGACGCCTTTGCAAGGCCTAGCAGCCGTCGTTTCGACAACGTACGTGGCCGGCTGTGCAGACGTAGGGTGTGGCATGGCCCAGACAGATGACGCGAATAAGGCTGCAGCTTCAGCAGATGCGACAGTGCTTGTAATGGGTGCCGACCAGTCAATCGAGAAGGAGGGTTTGGACCGGGTCGACCTCCACCTCCCAGGCCAGCAGTCGCTCTTGGTCTCGGAAGTGGCGAACGTGTCCAAGGGGCCTGTGATCCTGGTGATCATGTCGGGGAGAGGGATGGATGTGTCATTTGCGAAGGATAATGACAAGATCACAAGCATTTTGTGGGTCGGCTATCCCGGCGAAACCGGCGGCGCTGCAATGGCGGAAGTGATTTTCGGTGACCATAATCCTAGTAAGATTCAGTCTTTGGCCACTTCAAATTTTTGTAATCCCTGATTCACATTCTGACTCACTGAGTCGCCAAACTTTAACTTGAGTCAGGTGGAAGACTGCCAATGACATGGTATCCGCAGTTGTATGTAGATGCCGTCCTGATGACAAACATGAACATGAGACCCGACCCAGCAACGGGCTACCCTGGCAGGACATACCACTTCTACACCGGCCCTACCGTGTACTCATTCGGGGAAGGGCTGAGCTACTCCGACTTTAGCCACAGTCTAGTCCAAGCGCCACAGCTTGTGTCTGTGCCCTTAGAGGAGGGTCATGTTTGCCGCTCATTGGCATGCGAATCTATAGTACTTTAGCTGGTACGTCCATGATGGGGTGCGATTGGAATGCACCGTTTCGTCTTGATGCATTACGATGGAAAGACACTAATGGAGGGGTACGAAGGGAGACGTATAAAAGTCTCCCGAACACAACCATTGGACCTGTTGGCAAAACATTTGCACCAGATTTCTCTCCATTTCCATCAAGGAAGAAGAATGCATTCCATTTTAATTTTGCAAGAACAATTTGCATTTACACCGTGGAAATCGGGTGTTTTTCTTATGATTGCATCCAGACTAACGTGAAGTAGTGTTGTTCGTGATTTCATCGGCAATTCAGCATTCGTTCCGGGGCTATTTGCTGTTTGCGCATTGGAATCAGGTAAGTCATCTTCTACTGACTTGAATTCCAACATTAGTATCAGAGCCCGATCGTGATTTCTACCTTGTTTTTCACCGAGTTTTCTCATTTATCATTTGATATTAAGATCAAAAGATTGTATTCTACACTATTTTTGATTTATATTGGTCGGAATTGCAATATGAAAACTTGAATTCAAACCGAAGCGAAGAACGGGTTTAGGGTCGCTTTGCGAGCCTGACTTAGATTTTTCTCCTTTTTTCATTTTTTTATTTTAAGAAACAGCGTCGTGGCCGGGTGTTTAGGGACACCCGGCCCAGCCCGACAACCCAGTCCGACAGCCCACTCCATGACCCGGCTTCCCTGCGAAAACCCTACCTGGATCTGACCTGACTCGCAACCCGACCTCCGCCGCCCTTGGGATTTACAAAATCCCTTCCCGGCTCCCGATCCAGGTCCAACCCGACAACCCAGGATCGTGACCCAGAAAATCAGGAACCCTAGGGTTTTTCGAATCGAGGCGTAGCAGCGACGACGGCGATGACGGCGGCGACGGCAGAGATGACTGGACTGAGGGGAGGGAGGTGGCGACGGCGACGGCGATGACTTGGTACCTGCTTGTGATGATGGCGCAATGAGGGCAGCGATGACGGCGAGACCCCCCGCGAATCTCTTCTTCTCCGGCGTCTCTCTCTCTCTCTCTCTCGGGCTCGCCCTTCGAGCTCCCCGAAGTCTCTCGGGGACCCCTCTGAGCTCACCACACCACAACCGGCCTGCACTCGAGCTCCCGAAGTCTCTCAGGGAACCCCGAGCTTCGGCTGGCCTCTCTCTCTCTCTCTGTGATCTCTGTTTCTCTTTCCACTCTGTGGCGGTCTTAGCTGCTAGGATCGACGGCCTATTTATAGGCCAAGGGGCGGCCGGTCGACGGAGTTCGACCGTTGGTCGCCATGGCCTTCGCCGGCCAAATAGGCATCCCATCCGACGCCAGCTGCCCCCCGTTCCATGTGCGTCGTCGCTGCTCCTCCCCTCTGCTCCGGCATCGCGCCCCCTGCGCATGCACTGCCCCTGCACGAGGAAGAAGAAGACTCGCTGGGCTGGGCTGAGGCAGAAATGGGCCTCATGGGCCCATGCGAGGGCTTTTATGCTTTTTATGCTTTTTTCTATTTTTTCATATATTTTTTTATTCGAAAAAGATAAAATAAAATAAAATAAAGTAAAACCTAATTAATTAAAAGGAAATTTTAGGCGTCAACAGCTGCCCCTTTTTGAAGGTGAGCTCGTAGAGGTTGCATTCAAAAACAAACTTATGCCTAAATTTTATCCATACATGCGTAACAGATTATATTTTACTTGGGACCTATTATCCTATACAAAAAGAGCAATACAATACTACATATACTAAGACAAATAAGAAGATATATGTAGTTACTTACAGGGAGTGACTGAGATAGGGTGTGAACCCCGGGTTTGGCAAGTATCAAAGCGTCATCTTACCTGGTGATATGAAGAGGTTACTTTTCTAGGACTTGAACCATTTTTCGGTTGCCTGTTAAAAAAATCAATGATTTGTGACCTGAACCTTTCTTCAGTCGCCTTGACTAGAGATTGCTCCTCTAGGACCCGAACCATTCTTCGGTCGCATGTTGGAGCAATCAGTGGTTTATCTTGGACCCGAACCATTCTTCGGTCGCCTTGACTGGAAATTGCTCCTCTAGGACCCGAACCATTCTTCAGTCGCCTATTAAAACAATCAATGATTGTCTAGGACTCGAACCATTCTTCGGTCGCCTGTTGGAGCAATCAGTGGTTTGTCTCGAACCCGAACCATTCTTCGGTCGCCTGTTAAAACAACCAATGATTTGTCTAGGACCCGAACCTTTCTTCGGTCACCTTGACAGAAAATTGCTCCTCCAAGACCCGAACCATTCTTCGGTCGCCTGTTGGAGCAATCGGTGGTTTGTCTCGAACCGAAACCATTCTTCGGTCGCCTGTTAAAACAATCAATCATTTGTCTAGGACCCGAACCTTTCTTCGGTCACCTTGACGGGAAATTGCTCCTCCAAGACCCGAACAATTCTTCAGTTGCCTGTTGGAGCAATCAGTGGTTTGTCTCAGACCCAAACCATTCTTCGGTCGGTTGTTAAAACAATCAATGATTTATCTCGGACCCGAACCATTCTTCGGTCGCCTTGACTGGAAATTGCTCCTCTAGGACCCGAACCATTCTTCAGTCGCCTGTTAAAACAATCAATGATTGTCTAGGACTCGAACCATTCTTCGGTCGCCTGTTGGAGCAATCAGTGGTTTGTCTCGAACCCGAACCATTCTTCAGTCGCCTGTTAAAACAACCAATGATTTGTCTAGGACCTGAACCTTTCTTCAGTCGCCTTGACAGGAAATTGCTCCTCCAAGACCCGAACCATTCTTTGGTCGCCTGTTAGAGCAATCGGTGGTTTGTCTCGGACCGGAACCATTCTTCGGTCGCCTGTTAAAACAATCAATCATTTGTCTAGGACCCGAACCTTTCTTCGGTCGCCTTGACGGGAAATTGCTCCTCCAGGACCCGAACAATTCTTCGGTTGCCTGTTGGAGCAATCAATGGTTTGTCTCAAACCCGAACCATTCTTTGGTCGGTTGTTAAAACAATCAATGATTTGTCTAGGACCCGAACTTTTCTTGGGTCGCCTTGACGAGAAATTGCTTCTCCAGGACCCGAACCATTCTTCGATTGCCTGTTGGAGCAATCAGTGGTTTATCTCGAACCCGAACCATTCTTCGGTCGCCGTGAAAGGAAATTGCTTCTCCAAGACCTGAACCATTCTTCGGTCGCCTGTTAAAACAATTAATGATTTGTCTAGGACCCGAACCTTTCTTCGGTCACCTTGACGAGAAATTGCTCCTCTAGGACTCGAACCATTCTTTGGTCGCCTGTTGGAGTAATCGGTGGTTTGTCTCGAACTCACCATTCTTCGGTCGCCTGTTAAAACAATCAATGATTTGTCTAGGACCCGAACCTTTCTTCAATCGCCTTGATGGGAAATTGCTCCTCCAAGACCCAAACCATTCTTCGGTCGCCTGTTGGAGCAATCAATGGTTTGTCTCAGACCCGAACCATTCTTCGATCGCCATGATGGGAAATTGCTTCTCCAGGACCCGAACCATTCTTCGGTCGCCTATTAAAACAATCAATGATTTGTCTAGGACCCGAACCTTTCTTCGGTCGCCTTGATGGGAAATTGCTCCTCCAGGACCCGAACCATTCTTCAGTCAATTGTTGGAGCAATCAATGGTTTGTCTCGGACCCGAACCATTCTTCGGTCGCCTGTTGGAGCAATCAATGGTTTGTTTCGGACCCGAACCATTCTTCGGTTGCCTGTTAAAATAATCAATTATTTGTCTAGGACCCGAACCTTTCTTTGGTCGCCTTGACGGGAAATTGCTCCTCTAGGACTCGAACCATTCTTCGGTTGCCTGTTGGAGCAATCAGTGGTTTGTCTCAGACCCGAACCATTCTTCGGTCGCCTATTAAAACAATCAATGATTTGTCTAGGACTCGAACCTTTCTTCGGTCGCCTTGACGGGAAATTCCTCATCCAGGACCCGAACCATTCTTCGGTTGCCTATTGGAGCAATCAGTGGTTTGTCTCGGACCCAAACCATTCTTTGGTCGCCTATTAAAACAATCAATGATTTGTCTAGGACCCAAACCTTTCTTCGGTCGCCTTGACTGGAAATTGCTCCTCCAGGACCCGAACCATTCTTCGGTCGCCGTGATGGGAAATCGCTTCTCCAAGACCCCAAACCATTATTCGATCGCCTGTTAAAACAATCAATGACTTGTCTAGGACCTGAACCTTTCTTCGGTCGCCTTGACGGGAAATTGCTCCTTTAGGACCCGAACCATTCTTCGGTTGCCTGTTGGAGCAATCAGTGGTTTGTCTTAGACCCGAACCATTTTTCGGTCGCCGTGACGGGAAATCTCTTCTCTAGGACCTGAACCATTCTTCGGTCGCCGTGACGGGAAACCTCTTCTCTAGGACCCGAACCATTCTTCGATCGCCTGTTAAAACAATCAATGATTTGTCTAGGACCCGAACCTTTCTTCGGCCGCCTTGATGGGAAATTGCTCCTCCAGGACCCGAACCATTCTTCGGTCGCCTGTTGAAGCAATCAGTGGTTTGTCTCAGACCCAAACCATTCTTCGGTCGCTTGTTGGAGTAATTAGTGGTTTGTCTCGAACCCGAACCATTCTTCGGTCGCCTGTTAAAACAATCAATGATTTGTCTAGGACCCGAACCTTTCTTCGGTCGCCTTGAAGGGAAATTGCTCCTCTAGGACCCGAACCATTCTTTGGTCACCTGTTGGAGCAATTAATGGTTGTCTCGGACCCGAACCATTCTTTGGTCGCATGTTAAAACAATCAATGATTTGTCTAGGACCTGAACCTTTCTTCGGTCGCCTTGACGGGAAATTGCTCCTCTAGGACCCGAACCATTCTTCGGTCGCCTGTTGGAGCAATCAGTGGTTTGTCTCGGACCCGAACCATTCTTCGGTCGCCTTTCTCAAGGCATCTCATTTATGGGTGCCTGATTTGTATCGAGGACACCAGTTGGTACCCGACCTTTCTCGGGGGATGCGCTGACCTTTCTCAGGGCATATGTTTTGTGGGAGTGTCTGACCTCTGTCAAAGACAACAGCTGGTACCCGACTTTTCTCGGGAGGATGCGCCGACCTTTCTCAGGGCATCGATTATGGGAGATACCTAGACATTCACAAGCATATCAAAGAGTACCTGGATATTCATAAGTACTAACATGAAGGGTATTTAGGCCTTTGCAGGCGTCAAAATGGGTATTTGGCTGACCATAGGCATTAAAAGGGTACTTGGATGATCACAAGTATGAATTCTTGGGGGATACTTGGACATTCACAAGCATCGAAGAGGTACTTGATAATTGGAAATATCAAGGACATACCTTGGATATTTGTGAAGGTGTCCCACCACTTGGCAATTGGGAAATATCAAGGGCGTACCTGGGATATTCGTGAAGGTCTCTCACCTCTTGGTAGTTGGAATATCGAGGACGTACCTTGGATATTCATTAAGGTCTCTCACCTCCTGGTAATTGGGAATATTGAGGACATGCCTCGCATATTCATGAAGGTCTCTCACCTCCTAGTAAATGAGAATATCAAGGGCGTACCTGAGATATTCATGAAAGTCTCTCACTGCCTGGTGATTGGGAATATCAAGGGCATACCTGAGATATTCGTGAAGGTCTCTCACCTCCTGGTAATTTGGAATATCGAGGGTGTACCTGAGATATTCGTGAAGGTCTCTCACCTCCTGGTAATTAGGAATATCGAGGGCGTACCTAAGATAATCATGAAGGTTTCTCACCTCTTGGTAATTGGGAATATGGATGCCGTACCTGAGATATTCATGAATGTCTCTCACCTCCTGGTAATGGGAATATCAAGGGCGTGCCCCGCATATTCGTGAAGGTCTCTCACCTCCCGGTAATGGGAATATCGAGGGCGTACCTGAGATATTCGTGAAGGTCTCTCACCTCCTAGTAATTGGGAATATCGAGGGCGTACCTGAGATATTTGTGAAGGTCTCTCACCTCCTGATAATTGGGAATATCGAGGGCATACCTGAGATATTCGTGAATGTCTCTCACCTCATGGTAATTGGGAATATCGAGAGCGTACCTGAGATATTCATGAAGGTCTTTCACCTCCTGGTAATGGGAATATTGATGGTGTGCCCCGTATATTCGTGAAGGTCTCTCACCTCCTGGTAATGAGAATTTGAATGTAGCACAAGGCTTACCTAGATGGCCGCAGGCACTTAAAAAGGTTGGAACACTTGGGTAGCCACATGTGTACAAAGTACTAGAGTATTTGGATGAACATAAGTATTTAATGATATGACCTGGGACCACTCAGGCTGGTCTAAGTGCTAGAAAGCATACCTGGACGGCGGTGCCAAGCAAAGCAATAAAATAATTTAACAGTTGCTATATTATTTGGGGACAACTCGGGCAGGTTGAGTGTCATGAAAAGGAAGTACCTGGACAATGGTGGGCACTTGAAGATATGGGAATACCTAGACAGCAGTAGGTATTCCAAGAGATACTTGGTCGGTCATAAGTATTAATACTCTGGGGGCAACTCGAACAGGTCGAGTGTCAGGAAAAATGAGTATCCGAACGGTGGCAGGTACTCAAAGACAATAAGGATACCTAGACAGCAATAAGCACCCAAACTCAAAGGACGACTCAAATAGGTTGAGTGTCAATAAGAGAGTACATGGACAGTGATAGGTACTTTAAGACAAATGGGGATAGAGATATGCTTACCTAGCAATATCTCTTATCTCTGAGAGTATGTATGCTATTTGCACAATATGCATTCATGATTGTATATACTGTAAACTCATAAGTTCAAATGAGATTCATGCATGATAATTTTGTCAAGTTTGCATCATCTGATTTCCACCGGGGAAGATTTTGAAAGACAACCTTCATTTAGAATGTAGATGTCTTAAGCATGCCAGATGAGGGACTTTTAGTCTGAAAGGACTTTTCGCTCACTCTCATGGAAAAGGCTATCCTAACCATTGATGTAGGATTCATAAGGACCACACTATCTCACTGTCATCATGTCAACAGGGGTCCGAGTATTCTCGCAAGTGGTACGACTTTACCAATGTGAGAGGTCTTTGTTGAAATTGTGATGAAGACTTGGTCAATGGCTCATCAAATAGGACCGTCGAGTCAAGGCTCATGAACGAAGTGCCGCACGATCATCTCCAGGTTTGCAAGTCAAGATTGCGAAGAGAGATAGAGTAATCTTGCTCGTACTTCTTCGAGCGATGCTTATATACGCATGAAATCCTACGTTAATTGAAGTGCCCCTAGTCTGAAGAGACTTTTACAATGAGAATGTAACGTAGACTTGGCTCACATGTAAGAGGGTGAGAGTTCGTGACTGTCTCGACATTTGTCACTAGTCTTTCTTCTCACTATTTTATAGAGGTTCTATGGACCACAACAGCAACTTTTTCTTGATTGTATTTTTAAGTGGGGGGCATTGGCCTTGCTTTTACCAGGCACACTACTTTTTCATGCCCTTATTTTTTATTCCAGTTCTTCTTTTATGGGCATTAACCTTGCTTTTACCAAGTACACTGCTTTTTATGCCCCTGTTTTTCATTCTTATCGTTAGAGGAACTAGCCTAGGCAAGTTCAATCACGACATTGTTGTTAGACTCTTGAGTCTTCATCTTCAACTAGCGCTCTAGACTATGCTGCTTAAATGGCAGTAACTTCTGTTCTGCCTCCATATGATGGTGAAATTACAGACTCAATTGGGTTGTACAATGAATACAAGTGCAGAAAGAATTGCTCTTCATCATTCTAGGGCTCTTAAATTAACAATAAAGACGCCCGAAGATTGATGCAAGTGCGAGCAATAAAATTTCCATCTCTCTTCTCACATTGTGATACTGTTTTGCCTCTACTCTGCTCCAATGTGGGGTAGTTCTTAATAGGGGTAGGACAAAAATTTCACCAGTGTATGGGGCTCAATGGGGTGAGCAATGGAACGCCTCTCACTATTTTGGTTATCGTACCATTCGCGAGAAAACTCTTTACCTTGTAGCCATGGAATCTTCTGCACTCATCTCACAAGTGTATAGATGGGGGACTGTGTGTAGGATATGGCTCGCCTTTCATCATTCTGACGCGCCTCATCCAGCATGCTCGATTAATCTTGTATTCTTCATTTAGCTGTCTATTCTAATAATCTTTAATGGAATCAGTGATTTAGACAGATAAAATCATCATGCGAAATCCATTTGAAAAAGGCATGCAGCATTTTAGATGTGATGGAGTTTGTACTCTCAGAACTAATGAATGGTTTTGGCTCAAAAAGACCTTCTTGGTAGCTTTAAGGGTCAATAGAATAGTATTGTTAAATTTTGAACATCAAAAGGGTTATTCACAAAGGAGTGTCGATGGTTGTCCCTATTGATTAGGGATATGACACATGAATGATCAGCCAAGGATTAGGAATTTGATTGGGCATCTCTGCTTTTGCCCCTGTAGAAGAGAAGATGTACAAGTAGATCAATTAGTCTGGCCAAAATCAAATGTGAGTTAAGGCTTGAAGATTTTCTGTCATTTGCTTTGGCGATTACTCAGGACGCCATTTCGTTTAGGAGAGTTTGTCATGCCTCTCATTGATTTGTTATCCTTGTTTTTCACAATCAAGTGATCCTACAACAAACAAGAGGGAATGTGTTAATCATGAACTCTTTCAAGAGTCGAATAACTGGAATCGATACAACTTTACCCTTCACTGGTTTGCAGATGATTGGGTGAACCTGAAGTGAGAGGGGGACACGAAGTCCTATGTCCCTTGCTTCGTTAGGTCAATTATTCTCTGAATTGGCTCCTGGATGACATGTCTTTTTACACGAAGCCAGGTGAATTTGATGTGGGTCATTTCCATATACTAGCTTGGCCAATATTGATTTGCCAAACCTAATCATCAAGTTTGGCTCTTGAATCCTGATGCTTCATGCCAATATGGGGAATATGTCAAAAGTGAATTCAAAGAGGGGGGGAGTATTGGAAACGATACCAAATTACTCTTCTCCAAAGTTTGTATTTGCTGATTCCTAGGGATATTTGAATATCGATGACAACATTTTCGTCTTGGCATAGTTCAATGTTTCCTTCGATTGGCTTTCCTCCTTTGTGACCATGTATGCATGATTGTTGGTCGTTGATTCATCTTCAACGCCCTCCTTCTGTGGAGTTCCTCCTTCTGTTTTTAACTATAGCATCATTGGGCAAAAGTCATGTACCTCAAGCTTCTATGGAATCTGAGATCAAAATCTCAAGTTTTCTGATGGCAATTACTCCTTGGAAGAACATATGTCTAGAGTACGAAGTGAGGTTTCTAGGCCCTAAGTCATCATTTGAGATAAGGGGCTAGAGACTACCTCAACTAACTAGATTTTCTCCCTGTTGACAGTAGCCAATTCAAGAGGAGAAATTCATTTTCTGTGCTTCTTGGCTTGTCAAAGCTGGAAATCCCATTGATGAAACCACAACATCTAGTTGCTCAGGTATGTTGTGGGGAAAAGATGTTGCTACGACTTGAGGAGGAGTTGGGCAGGAGCAAGGTGGAGTGTACAGAGCTCTTGGGAACGGCTTGATTTCAACCGTATGCATGTACCTATTACGTCCTATTTTCGTTTCCTATAAATAGAAGAGAAATGACATCATTTCTAAAATTATATACGGAGAATAAAACTTACATTCTTTGAAGTGGGATGATCTTTTCTGCTTGCCCCACTGCCTTCTTGAAAGGGTGTTTTTGAATTTGGCAAGCTCACACGATGTGCTAGTTTCAAAGACCTTTTGTCACACTAAATCAAAGGGGATAATGTTCTGAAACATAAAGTAAGTGAGTTAGAAAGACAAACATGATTTAATAATCTTGTTTTGACGAAAGCTTTTGGCAATAAAACATTTTTTGTTTGCAAAAGTATATATCTTTGGGGGGGGGGGGGGAAGAAAGCATGAGGAAGCCCAGCCCTCAGTATTTTTCTTGGATGATAATTTTTTCATGGTTGGATAGCATCACCGGGTAGGTTTGGAGTACCGCCTCATGCTCTCAAAACAAAATATTAGAACTGTACAATAAAGTATTTGGAATAGAAAATACAACAATAGCACACTAGACAAGATAAGAAACATGAAATTATGAAAACAAGTAAAGCCCATGAAGACTCCTGTGTAAAGGAGTGCTTTGATAGTGTTGGTTCTAAAATCAAGCGTCTTTGAGTTTCTCGCCTCCAGTAGACTCGAAGTATTCGCCTGAGAGGACCACTTCATTGAAGCTATGGAAGTGCAATCCATGTAACCAACAACGATGCTTGCGAGGTAAAGCCCCTATGAACAGTTTTACCATTTCTTCTTCGGCTAGTTGAGGGTAAGTTTGCATCATAAAAGCCTCCCATCTCCTTGCATATGCTCGAAAATCCTCCATT
Source organism: Eucalyptus camaldulensis (assembly GCA_019915185.1). NCBI lineage: Eukaryota > Viridiplantae > Streptophyta > Magnoliopsida > Myrtales > Myrtaceae > Eucalyptus > Eucalyptus camaldulensis. Next base: position 12,696,790 of record JAHSVA010000001.1, read on the forward strand.
GGTCTTCTTCTGAAGTGAACCAAGTTCTGATAAGGCACTTTAGTTCCAATCTGGCTTTGATACTGAAGCAAGAATGCAGAAGACAACTCATTCCAATCTCTCATGAGGTAGATGTCTGCTGTGATGAACCATTGTAATGCAGACCCCATAAGACTTTCTTGAAAGGCCTGAGTTGCGAATGACATCGAGCTATAGTACCGACTCATTTCAGCGTGGAGATATTGCAAATGAGCCACGAGACAAGTTGTGCCATTATACTTACGAAGATCAAGTATTTCACATCTCTCAGGGGTCATGATCCTATGAGCGTAGGACGAGCTTGATGTATCTTGGTTAGGCCACTGGTTTTCCCATTGCATATCTATTTTAGTGGTGAATTTTTCTGTTTTAGGGAAGTTGGATTCTACCGAGATTACCCCATTGCTTTCTTCTTAGTCAAAATTTCCGAATGAGGATAAAGTATTGAAGCTATCCTCATGGTCAGAGGACAAGCTTAGTACTTTGTTAGGATCGTAGCGGATAAAGATGCATGCTTTCTCTTCTGACGGGCCTTCATCCCCGGATGAGAGTAGGAAACAGTTATATGATGAATCGTTAGTTTCATTGTCGAAATAACGCTGGAAGTCCTTGGGATTGTATTCTGGAGCCGGAAAGTCTTCAAGGTTGTACTCTAGGGGATGGTAGCCTTCAAAATTGTATTCTTGGGAATCCTTGAAGCTTTGGTGCGGTAGCTCATTGGCAAATGCTGCATTGATCTGTTTAGACTTTCTTTTCTTGGCTTTTGGTCCAGATTTTTTGAGTAAGGCCCTTCGTTTTGCCAGCTCAATTCTGTCAAGGGAAGTGAGAGACATTAGAGTTTCACTGTCTAATTCACTTTCCAGATTGATAGGGGTCGGTATTTTTTGGACCCTAGCTCTTAGAGTAAGCTTGGGAAGTTGTCCTGTCATGCCCCACTCTTGAACATGTTCTGTGTCTTTGATCTCGTACAAAGGCTCATTGTCTTTCCTAGTGGGAAATTTTCCAGTAACAAGATGTTGCTCAGCTGCCCATTTATCATGCAAGGCTTCATTGACATGCTCTTCTCCTATCTCAGCGACTAACAGTTCCTCGTGCTCCACGATCATCAGTTCTTCGTAGGGCAAGGCTATGTCAAGGCTAATGTCAATATCATATTCTTGGTGAAAAAAATGAATTAATTTCCTCCAGGTTTTAAAGGGACTAATCTTCTTGATAATGTACCATCGCAAGGCAGGGCCGGTCAAGCTCGATTGGTACGATTGAATCATCCTTCAGACTAGGTAGGCTTGCAAGTAGGTCTCTGGGCGGGAGGTATCAGCATACCTTTCGCATTCAGGTGCTTTGAGCTCTTCAAGAATCTCAATGCCGGCGTAATTGGACAGGTCCATGGGATTCTGCTCCTGCAACTGGCTTAACTTTTTCATGATCCTTTCAAACTGTCTATGGTACTGGCTATTTTCTGGCAAATTTGCATGTGTCATAACGGTGTTTGACGTAACTATAGAGTTGGGCTCAGCTTGAGTGGATTTCATTTGTCTTGAGAGTTGTTGAAGGACAATGGACATCTGTCCTACACCATCTTCAATGTTAATGAGGACATTTTGTACATCATTCTGATCGAGCCCTGGTGCATGAGGCCATTCGCGAGCTATTGGTGGCCGGTGATTCATAATTACATGCTCGTTGCGAAAACAATGAATGAGCACGAAAGTAAACAAAGATTGACCCATGGCAATGGTATAACTGCTTTTTTTATTTATCAAAAGAGGATTTGTAGACTGCCAACTCCTAACATCTAAAACTTGAAATTGAAATTACAGAATGAAATACTAGATATTAAACAAAAGTCCATAAAAAATGGGACGAAACTTTCACACTATTAACACTAAGGGGCACATGATTGTCAATTTATATGCGACGGGGAGTCTTACGCTTGCATAGATGCTTGCTTTCTTGGACTGGCTCTGAGATGTGTATCTAGTCCATTCCCAAATCCCTCTCCATGAGCTCTGTTTGCTCGTGCTGGTTGCTCTCGCTGATTGAGTGAGGGACTGATGGCTTCCATTTTGTCGAGATACAATGGTTGTGGATATAGGACATGGAGACGTGGTGGGCTTTTTCTTCTCCCTTAAGCCCTTTAGGTACCACGATCCTTTTGCGATGGCACTTGTCCCAGGTTTCCTGAGCGGTAGAAATTTCGAATGCGTAGTCATGGCTTGTGTTGAAAAGAACTGAAGAGATCATCCTCTTGAAAGGCGGTGGGATCTCCTGAAGGGCTCCATTTTGTCATTCCACTCGATAAGGGTGATAGAGAATGGCGCCGGTGAGGCCGAGCAATGGAATTGGGAGACAGCGCTTGTAAGCGAAGCGAGCTCTCTTTTCATGGAACCAACCAGCACACCATTGGAATACCTCAGTTAGGAAGTTTACCCAATTTAAACAGCTTTGATTGGGAATGTACGGTCCTAAAATCATAAATTTTTGTAATGGGTTTTCGAAAAGCATTCGTTTCAAACGATTGCATGAAGTCTCGAAATTCGCTTAGGTGAGAAAAGAACCAGACTTGTAAAATTTCAGAAGAGGCTCGCATGATTTTCTCCGTGCTGTCTTTAAAACGATTAAAGGACAAGAATGTTTCAGTTAAAATCATGTTGACATAATTTTGCCCCCTCGAGATCTTATCAACCATCCATGCCATCTTAGGACTTATGACAATTCTTTGATGTGTGAAAATGATGAACCCAAAAAAAGGCCAGAAGAAAAATCTCGCTTTTTTGGGTCATAGGCTGATTTTGAAAACAGGCATTCATGAATTCTAGTGGGCAGGTATTATGGTTGTTTTCAAGAATTTGTCTCATGATATGGATTTTAGTTCCTAAAAGTCGTGCTAACTCGCGCCATGGGAAGGCACTTGTCGATGGCCTAACAAGCTTTTTCTCGAGAGGCATTCCAGTGATGATGCTGTATTCTTCTAGAGTTGGAGTTAGCTCAAACCTACCAAACATAAAAGTAAGCGTCTTCAGGTACCAGAAATGTGCCATGGCCTGTATGACTTCGGGACGAACAGTGATTTGAATCAATGATAGGAGATGACCGACTTTGGCTTTCACGCGCTCTTGGGCAAATTGATCCAATTGACCCCACCATCTGAAGAGTTCCGCTTTGGGAGCAGGAATGAACTGGATATCGTCTTTCCCCATTGCATATAGACTGGGACTTTGAAAATCTTATCCTAAATTGCCATGGGCCAATAAAAGACTGAGTAAAAGTAAATAAATCACTTTGCTTTTAAATAAAAATGGCAAGCACAAAGACATGCGCATGAGATGTGTGGCTCGATTTCTAACAAGAAGGCTTGTTGAGATTACAAGGATATCCGCCCGTTAGCAATATACCCTCCTAACCTCGGCTAAGAAATTCGGGGAAAATAAAGGCAACCTCTACATCGCAATCTCGCGTTCGAGGTCGTATCTTTCTTAACACCATCCTAGAATCCTATGGCGACCCAAGTCCAGCGGCCGGCTAGTGTGTGCCATGTGTAGTGCTAAAACATTTAAGGATGCACAACAGTTTATAATCATAAAACAATTTATTAAAAAAGAAAATCTAAGATACTAACCTGCATAAAAGAAAAAAAACCCAAGTCAGTAAAGCATTTAAACAAAGATAAAATGGCCTAAGTCCTCAAAGTCCTCAGCGAAGTCGCCAAGCTGTCGCGACCTCTCTTTTTTTGGCGCCCGCAATTGGGTATGAGCGCATAAGAAGGCTAATGGCTTGGCTGAAATTAGTTATGCCCGGACTCTCCCAAGTTCACCAATTCACGACTTTAATAATCTAAGTTTTTTAACCTATAAATCAATTTTTAAAATAGAATCGCCACTAATCGATTTGGGGTGGGTTGATTAGAAACCCAACCGAAGTATCGGGAGAAATACTCACTCCTGCGCAACTAGAGAAATTAGGATCGAGGACTTGATTACACTAGTTAATCACTAATGTCATTTCGGTACCAAATCTTGTTTAAACCTTGGAGTTTTTTGGATGTTCGAGGGATTTTCCATGCATTTTTGGAGAAAAACATTTTTTGGGTTTTTTCTATTTTTTTTACATAAAAGGGATTTTTGGAAAAATACAATTTTTTTGGTATTTTTGGAAAAATACAAGTCTTTTTGGCTTTTTCTGAATTTTTTTGTTTGTTCATGAATTTTTGGCTTTTTTTTAGATTTTTGGCTTTTTTTTAAAAATATGGAATATTTTTTTTCGGAAAATAAAATATTTTTTAATATTTTTCAACATTTTTTGGAAAATAAATTATTTTTGATTTTTTTCTCTATTTTTTTGGAAAATAAAACATTTTTAACATTTTTTATATATATATTTGAAAATAAATCATTTTTGATTTTTTAAATAAATTATTTATTTAAAATATTATTTAAAATAAAACTTAAAAAGCCGACCCGGGTCAGATCCACGGGTTGGGTCCGAGCCGGGCCGGCGACCCGAGCACTGACGGGCCCAACTCAGATTTTTCTCCTTTTTTCATTTTTTTTTTTATTTTAAGAAAGGCGTCGTGGCCGAGTGTTTAGGGACACTTGGCCCGGCCCGACAACCTGCTCCATGACCCAGCTTCCCTACGAAAACCCTACCCGGATCCGACCCAACTCACAACCCGACCTCCGCCGCCCTCGGGATTTACGGAATCCCTACCCGGTTCCCGATCCGAGTCCGACCCGACAACCCAGGATCGTGACTCGGAAAATCGGGAACCCTAGGGTTTCCGAATCGAGGCGCCGAGGAGGCGCAGCGGCGGCGACGGCGATAACGGTGGCGATGACTGGACTGAGGGGAGGGAGGTGGCGACGGCGACGGCGATAGCACGGTACCTGCTCGTGATGACAGTGCGACAAGGGCGGCGATGATGGCGAGACCCCCCGCGAATCTCTTCTTCTTCGACGTCTCTCTCTCTCTCTCACTCTCTCAGGCTCACCCTTCGAGCTCCCCGAAGTCTCTCGGGGACCCCTCCGAGCTCACCACACCACGGCTGGCTTGCACTCGAGCTCCCCGAAGTCTCTCAGGGGACCCCGAGCTTCGGTTGGCCTCTCTCTCTCTCTGTGATCTCCGTTTCTTCCTCCTCTCTGTGGCGATCTTGGCTACTGGGATCGACGGCCTATTTATAGGCCAAGGGGCGGCCGGTCGACGGAGTTCGACCGTCGGTCGCCACGGCCTTCGCCGGCCGAATCGGCGTCCCATCCAACGCCAGCTGCCCCCCGCTCCACGTGCGTCGTCGCTACTCCTCCCCTCCGCTCCGCCGTTGCGCCCCCTGCACGTGTACTGCAACTGCGCGAGGAAGAAGAAGACCCAGCTAGGCCGGGTTGAGGCGGAAATGGGCCTCACGGGCCCATGCGAGGGCTTTTTTGCTTTTTTATGCTTTTTTCTGTTTTTTCATATATTTTTTATCCGAAAAAGATAAAATAAAATAAAATAAAGTAAAACCTAATTAATTAAAAGGAAATTTTAGGCGTCAACAGTTAGTTTTATGTATCTTCTAAGATTGTGCAATATTTTATGCATATCTTGATTGATATATATCACCTTTGATAGTCTCTCATAAAACCCATAAATAATTTGATGTATTTTAGCATGATATATTGAAATATATATACATTTTTCCTAACTTATATTTTCTGTATTCTCACATTTAACTTGGTATCAATGCTAGTAGATCTTGAAGTGCATTAGGTACACTCGCACCAGTGCACGCCCAAGTGCATTTTTTAAGCTAACATCATTTTTAGTAATTTCTTTTCTAAAAAGTCTTAATATTCTCTGGTCAAGTTATTTCCCTCTCATATGATAAAGTACTTAGGGTGCATTTGGTTCAACATTTTGAAAGTCCATTAGGAAAATGCAAAGTAGTTTAGCTAAAATGATTTTAGGCAAATGCAAAAACCGTTTAGTAAATTATGCTTTGAGAAGTAATTTTAAGAGAAGTGTTGTTTGGTAAAAAACACATTTGAAAAGCCCTTTGCGTGATTAATATTATTATTTTTTTTAATTTCATTTGTTTAAAATTGAAAAAAAAAATAATGTATGCAACTTTTTAGATATAATTTTTGACAATAATACTAAACAAAATCAAATACATATATAATTTTTTTAAAAGACCAAACCCTTCATCGGAATTTTTTCATTTTTATTTGCTTAAAATTGAAAAAAAAATAATGTATGTAGCTTTTTAAATATAAATTTTGACAATAATGCTAAAAAAATCATATACATATATATCATTTTTTTAAAAAGAAAAAATCCTTCATTGAATTTTTTAAAATTTTGTTTGTTTAAAATTGAAAAAATGTTGTATGCAACTTTTTAAATAAAAAATTGAAAATAATTCTAAAAGAAAACAAATACATATATATATATATATTTAAAATACCAAACCCTTCATTTTTAAAAAAAAATTATTTGTTTAAATTAAATAATAATAATAATAATAATGTATTCAAATTTGTAAATATTAATTTTGAAAATAATGCTAAAAATAAAATGTATATATATACAATTTTTTATATAAAAAAAAAGACAAAATCCTTCGTCGCAATTTTTTAATTTTTATTTGTTTAAAATTGAAAAAATAATGTATGTAACTTTTTAAATATAAATTTTGACAAATAACGCTAAAAAAGTCGAATATATATGCTAAAAAAATACAATATATAAATAATTTCTTCTTAAAAAGATCAAAATATATTTAATCTTTTTAGCATTTATATAAATTTGATTTTTTAGCATTATTTTGGCATTTAAAAAAATAATAACAATGGAAAAATAATAAATTTGAAGAATGAGTGATAATAATTTTGGAAAAAAATAATAAGTTTCAACATTTGATCAAATGCTGAAAGCTCAAAGGTAGTTCCTATTAATATTGATTTTTTTTAGTTTTTTCAATATTTATTTTCACTTGAAAGTTACTTCAAAATATATTTCAAATGGTCTAACATTTTCCCAAGAGACTTTAAAGGCTAAAAGATCATTGGAAATACTGAATCAAACACACCCTTAGTCAATGGTGATATTTTAATGCCAATCACAACAGTCATATCACCCTGTGGAGCCTTTCATGGAAATGACTTTTCTTTCTATGCTAGCCGCATATGCTGCGCTCTCCCTCTTTCTTTCGATGCATATTCACAAGGACAAGTAGGCAGTAGTATGAAAACAAGAAAGTAGAGCCCACTTGTTCTTTTTTTTTTTTTTTTTTGATTTTTCAAATCTCTTTTTGTCTTTTTGTAAGTGGGTCCCGCCACCTTATTTTTACCCAGTCCAAATGTCAAATATTACAGAACCCCCCCTTCTCTCTCTCTCCGTATTCAGGCGAGTAGGCAGTAGCATCCAAAAAAAGAAAGCAGGGCCCTTTTGGTCATCGAGGGGAGAGAGAGGGAGGAAGCCAATCACGAGCCGAGCCCTTTGTTTATCGAGGAGAGGGAAAGGAACCAAGCACAGCTCGTCCTGTGCTTTATCCACTATATGGATACAGTAGATTCTCCCTGATGGTATCCTTTATAGCAAGGGTCTCATTCATTGCAGCCTCGCTTTTCTTCCTCTTGTTCATCGGAAGCACGGGCTGCTACAAAACAAACGCCTTCCCCCTGTTCAACGCCGCGTCCCGCCTTATATAACCCACGTATCGCTCGTCTCTCCTCCATGTCGCAAGACATTGCATTTGTTCAGAGAGTTGCTCTCCGGAGGTCGCGCGCCTTCCTAAGATGACCCCTGCCCAGAACAGAGCGCCGAAGGTGTCCTCTGTTTTGCTCTGCCTCTGCTGCATTCACGCGTTCTTCTCATGCGCCGTTCGGCTCGTCGCAGGCCAGACGCCCAAGCCGGTCTTCGCCTGCGACGTGGACAGCGACCCGAGCCTGGCCGGCTTCGGGTTCTGCAACACGTCGTTGGGGGTCCAGGCGCGGGTGGCGGACCTGGTGCAGCGGCTCACCCTGCAGGAGAAGGTCGGGTTCCTGGTGAACAACGCCAGCAATGTGGACCGCCTGGGGATCCCCAAGTACAGTTGGTGGTCGGAGGCGCTGCACGGGGTGTCAGACGTCGGGCCCGGGACCACGTTCGCGAGCCTCGTCCCGGGGGCGACCAGCTTCCCCCAGGTGATCCTGACGGCGGCGTCGTTCAATGCCACCCTGTTCGAGACCATCGGGAAGGTTAGCGAGTTCACATCATATCACTCTCTCACTCTTCCACTTTCTTGCGCTTCTCTGTTTTTGACTTTCGCGTGCGGATTTAGATATTGTATTGGCGTCCGCGCGTTGCGAAGCAACTACGGCCATCAGAACGGCTGGCGGGGACCACCGGCCACCGTCACTCGAATCGGTAGATGCAGTGCGTAAGTGAATTTAGTTACTTTACACCGTGACATATGAATTTTCATGTAAAAGTAGATATTTCCCCCTTGTCAAGATTCTGTGAAATCTTTTCATGTCATTCCTTCGATCTAATTTCCTGCGTCGACGGCTACTGTTCCTGATATCCAGTTTATTCGCGTTGACAGTCGCTACCGACGTCCTAGCTTGTACTGTTGCATCTTGATTGCCATTCTATATCTGAACTCTCTCAATGCGGCATTAAATAAGCCCCGATATACGCGTAGGTCCGTTTCTTCAGCCACTATTTTATTTGAATCCAAACCCACAAACTACAAGATCGAGAAACACAAATGCACATTGCTGCAGATGATCTCCCGGCTCTTTGCTGTGAGATTCTTGATGCTAGGGAAAATTGAAAACTTGCTTTTTTTGAGGTGAAACTGCAATGATGAAAATGGTCACGAAAAGTACTATGAAATTGGGAGGAGGAGAAGCGTTAGGTGCTGGAGGGGAAGAAGATAATTTGGTTGGATCCTCAACCACGCTGGCATCAGTTGGTGCCACCTTTTTAGCTGTACACCATATGAACTGCAGTAAGTGCAACCCCCCTAAAAGAAAAAAATAGAGAGAGCTGACTGACCCTGACTTCAAAGGCACCAGGCTAAAAGTCTATCCACGCTTGGCTTGTTCCCACAGCCAAGTTTGACGAAAACATCATCAAACCTTCCACTGGGTTGTCTGTACTATTGTGGAAAAACATGTGATGTGGACACAAGAGTAGTAGGCTTTGATCATGTGTTAGGTTGCTGCGTGTGGAAATCTTGCATACATCGAGAAGAAAAGGACAGTAGAGAAGGGTCTTTGCTTCTATGAGTATCACCGTCATTTGGATCCGTTTGATTGATGTTTGTCAGTTGGATGAGATGATAATTACTGGAGCTGGCAAAAGGGTGGTGTCATGAGCATTGCCACGTCATTGCACAAAGTGAGTTCCTTCCTTTGCACTCAATGAGGGGAACCAATTTCAATTGTTAAGTGCTGGAAACAGAACGCTTTTTATAAGGGAGAAGTATTTAGATGACTCGGCCGGAGGTTCGAATATATCGGGAAGAAAGGATAGATGGGACTAGTGACCAAAAAATACAGGAAAATCACGAGTTGAGCAAACTTAAGTTTTTGCGAAATGGGGGAAAAAGAAACGCATCTGAATATTTTCCAAGTGATCATCTGAATATACATGATCTGCTCCTTGACTTCTACTTCTGCAATACCTAAGTTTAAGATTATTTGATTCCAATACCCTTGGAATTCATACTATCTTGCTGATTGTCGTCGCATTTCTAGTCCGAAAACAAATTAGTTTCTCGTTCTGACTAGGTCAAAAATTTAAACATTCTAAAGCTCTGCGGAATAATATGGAGAAGAGTGGACGAATTATGCAATAGCTTTGCTGAAGCAGGTGGTTTCGACAGAAGCCCGGGCGATGCACAATGTGGGGTTAGCCGGATTAACATTTTGGTCCCCGAATGTCAACATATTCAGAGACCCAAGATGGGGGCGGGGCCAGGAGACGCCGGGGGAAGACCCGCTGCTTTCGAGCAAGTATGCGTCAGGTTATGTCCGAGGCCTACAACAGAGCGATGACGGAAATGCGGACCGGCTTAAGGTTGCTGCGTGTTGCAGACATTATACTGCATATGACGTCGATAACTGGAAGGGTGTCAATCGCCTTACCTTCAACGCTGTGGTAAATAACAATTTTCAGACTTCTGTTTCGTTTTCATTCAATTCGATTTATCAACCAGTTACATGCATAATCAAGTTAATCTCCCGAACCTGTTGTGGTGGACTGATTAGGTAACACAACAAGATTTAGATGATACATTTCAACCGCCATTCAAGAGTTGTGTCCTTGACGGCAATGTTGCGAGTGTGATGTGCTCCTACAACCAGGTTAATGGTAAGCCGACATGTGCAGACCCGGACCTTCTTGCTGGTACCATCCGAGGAAAATGGAAATTGAACGGGTAACTTTCCATTTCTCGTGCATTGCTATTCGATACTTTTGATCGATTATTGTGACGTTGTTTATGCAAAAGGATCGGTTAATGCAGATACATCGTTTCGGATTGTGATTCGGTGGAAGTTTTGTATGACAAACAACACTATACTAAAACACCAGAAGAGGCTGCAGCTAAGGCCATTTTGGCAGGTAGATGCAAATTTCATACTGTGCTTTGATCGATTACAACGAAGGCGCTTGAGAATTTGCCGCAGAATGCTTTTGTGTCGATGATTGTTATTCACTTTTTTGAACAGGGTTGGATCTAAATTGCGGATCTTTCCTTGGCCAACACACCGAAGCTGCTGTGAAAGGTGGATTGTTGAATGAATCCGCGGTAGACAAGGCCATCTCTAATAATTTTGCCACGCTGATGAGGCTCGGGTTCTTTGACGGCGATCCGAGGAAGCAGTTGTATGGAAAGCTCGGCCCGGACGACGTGTGCACACCGAGCAACCAGGAGCTGGCCCGCGAAGCTGCAAGGCAAGGGATTGTGTTGCTTAAGAACACGGCAGGATCATTGCCCTTGTCCTCGACCGCCATAAAGTCCTTGGCGGTGATTGGACCAAACGCCAATGTCACGAAGACCATGATCGGGAACTACGAAGGTGATCGAAGAATTTAAGCGATAGACCGCGCAACGTTGGATCAGCTTCATTTTTTGTACCTGTCGCAGTAAATACCTTAATTACAAGTCCCATTTTCCTTGCAGGCACTCCTTGCAAGTACGTGACGCCTTTGCAAGGCCTAGCAGCCATTGTTTCGACAATGTACGTGGCCGGCTGTGCGGATGTAGGATGCAGCACGGCCCAGACAGACGACGCGAAGAAAGCCGCGGCTTCGGCAGATGCAACGGTGCTTGTGATGGGCGCCGACCAGTCGATTGAGAGGGAGGATTTTGACCGGGTCAACCTCAACCTCCCAGGCCAGCAGTCGCTCTTGGTCTCAGAAGTGGCGAACGTGTCGAAGGGGCCTGTGGTCCTCGTGATCATGTCTGGGGGAGGGATGGATGTGTCCTTCGCCAAGGACAATGAAAAGATAACGAGCATTTTGTGGGTTGGCTACCCCGGCGAAGCCGGCGGCGCTGCAATGGCGGACGTGATTTTCGGGGACCATAATCCTAGTAAGATTCAGAGTCTTTCGCCACTTCAAATTTTGCAATCCTTGTTCTGATTCACTGAGTCGCTAAACTTTAACTTGAATCAGGTGGAAGATTGCCGATGACGTGGTATCCGCAATCATACGTGGACGCCGTCCCAATGACAAATATGAACATGAGGCCCGACCCAGCCACGGGCTACCCGGGCAGGACATACCGCTTCTACACCGGGCCGACTGTGTACTCATTTGGGGATGGGCTGAGCTACTCCAGCTTCAGCCACGGTCAAGTCCAAGCGCCACAACTCGTGTCCGTGACCTTAGATGAGGGCCACATTTGCCACTCGTCGGCATGCGAATCGTTGGAAGCCAAGAGCGAAACATGCTCGAATCTGGTCTTCGACGTGCATCTGAACGTCAAGAACGTGGGAAGGTTCAGCGGCAGCCACACGGTGTTCTTGTTCAGCAGCCCTCCATCGGTGCACAGGTCGCCCCAGAAGCACCTGCTGGGCTTTGAGAAGGTGTTCTTGGCCTCACAAAGTGAGGCGCAAGTGCAGTTCAAGGTCGACGTTTGCAAGGATCTGAGCGTGGTCAACGAGCTCGGCGGCCGGAAGGTCGCCCTGGGGACGCATGTCCTCCACGTCGGCGACCTGAAGCATGCGTTGAGCGTGCAGATTGGATCATCCGGGCTCTCCCTGAGCCCGCCGAGACATTTCTGAATAAAGAAATCAAAGTGATAAACGTTTGAGAGATGTTCGCAAGAACTCCCTCTCAACCGATCCTCATGTAGCCAACTGTTCAAAAGCAAATTGAAGTTTCGACTACCACGAAGTAGGGGTGAGCATGGTCCGGGTTGGTCCGGGCCACCCCCTAACCCTAGGACCAACCCATACAGTGTCGGTCCTCAATTTTTAGGACCAAGGACCGGACCGACCCAATGGGTTCGGTCTGGTTTCAGGGTCAACCTGGGACCAAACGATAATTTTTTTCGTCTTATTTTTTATACTCCCTAAAAAAGCAAACCTACAAATTTAAATTACACATCCATCGACAATGCGACATTGTGCAACTAAATTATAAATATCAATACATATTTAGCAAATTTAAGATGACACAATAATAGAAATTTTGTACCCGCTAACCGCTCATTGAGATATGGGACAAGATGGAAAGTTCTTCTAATCATCTATCTTTAATATTCATAACACCATATGCAAAAGCGTTTTCCTGCATTTGATCATGTAGAATCCACTTAACCAAAAAATGAGCTACACACCACTTTTTTTTTTTTTTCGAAAGCTTCACGCCACTTGACTAGCATTTAATCATGTAGAGTCCACTCAACCAAAAAATGAGCTTCATACCGCTTGACTAGCAAATCACTGTAGCAATTGCAATACTATTCTATTCTTTAAAAACTTCTACCATTTGACACAAATTGAAAAGCAAAGTGTAGCTATTGGTAAAATACAATTAAACCATAAAAAGTTCAAAATACTTAATATAAACCATGAATATATAACTTCACATCTTATTAATTCACTTGAATTTCTAAACACCTGAAAACAAAACAAACAACACATAAGTAATATTCAACAAAAGTTTTTAATTGAAATTACTATTAGTGTTATTGATAGAACATCTCAATATAATTTTACTTAGGTTTGAATATATAAAAGAATTATAAATAATATAATATACAGGGTTGGTCCAGGGTTGGACCAACCCAAAACTTTTAGGACCGAGGACCAACCCGCACAGTATTGGTCTTGGAATTTCAGGACCAAGGACCGACCCAGCCCCCTTAGGAACTGGATCAGAATCGGCAGGGTTGGGCCGGTCCAGGGTCGACCCTAGACCGCTGCTCACCTCTACCACGAAGCAACTCACCTTTGTTTTTGATTTACATCATTGAAAATAAGAAAACACAACAGGCCAATTTTTATTAGAGAAGCTGATGGTAAAATCATGATTGATGCTTCTCCATTAAAATGCTAGAGATTTATCAATACTTTTGTAAAAGTATTAATTTGTATTTGGTTGAATCAAAGTTACGATCTATTCCAATTATTTACCATTATTTATTTGCACGGCATACAGCATGAATCGATGAGCTAAAATTACCTCGTAACTTAATTGAAGAAAAATATGTAATATTGTTCAAAGTAAGGTGGTAATGCCTGTAAGAACTAATAATTTTAACGCGTTGATAAGTTATGCAAATAAATAATGATAAATTATTACATAATTTGGTAATTTGGAATTGACCAAATAAATTTCGGTAGATGACTCAAATAAGAGTTGGTGAGCTCAAATCAGTTATAGTTCGCAATTGAAGTAAAACTGATAAATCACTATTCGTTTGTTTTGTGGAAAACGTAAGATTTGAATTTTTTTTTTCTAAATGTGATTGGTTATATCAATTAGAATAATTAGTCAACGGAAAAAGCTTTCATTATTGATAATAATTTATACTTAGTAGTTTCGTGATGATGAAATTATTTTCATTCAACCATTGTTGTAAGTGGTACAAACAATTATATTTAGAAAAAGTTTTTCCAAATTACAAGTTTCTCACATAACAAAACATCCTAATATGAAGTTAATAACTGTAAATTGTTTGTAAGCTACCCAAATGTATTTTGGAAATTGCCACAAATAATCGTGAGTTTGAGGGGACTAAATAATGTTGGTAATTGAGTCCAAAAATGGTTAGAAAAGTAAAGATAATTTGGACCTAGGTAGGTCCTTAAAAAGCCTATAAGGAAACAAGGGAAGGACTCCTATAGGGTAAGAGTCCCCACACTCCTATTGCTAAATGGTGGGGTAGATCAGTTGATAGCCAATGGCCCCTATTTTTGGGTGTCCCTCAGTACTAAACTCAATGGATGGAGGCAGTTCCCACACCTCGATAAGTATAGTGGCTAGGGACATCTCTATAAAATTGATCTTGAGTAGGTACTGCAAAGGTTCAAGGGAGAAGAAATGTGAGAAATAACCCTGGGGTGGGACTTTCCAATGTCACCATCTATATTCTCTTTCAATTGGGAAGAAAAACTTGGCTGGGAGCAGAGGGGGTAGGATGTGTGGGCACCGGTACATTACAACAAGGAACGCATCCAAGTTGAATGCTGGGTTACTAAATAACTATTGGAGGCCTTTGTCGGGTTCTTCCAAACCTTCCTAACTTAAACTCATGCTTCGCATAGTGTCTTGAAATTGACTTATCAACCTAGTACCCCTTAGTTACAAGACATTGTGAGAAAAAAAGTAAAGATTGTTGGTAACTCAATTGGACAAGATTTGCTAAGGGTACATTTGGTAACTATTTCGTTCTTGGGAACAATTTTTGCTCAAATTTCTTGATTCTATTTATAGGAACAATTTCTGAGCATTTGAAAGCACTTGGCAATGTTTAAAATTTATATTTCCGGAATATAAATGTGTTTAATAAAATTCTTAAAATTTCTAATCTAAACCATTTTCTTTTTATCTTTTAATAATTTTATTGATTTTATTAATTTTTTTCTTTTTTTTCTTTATTTTTTCTTTCTCCCTTTTCACCTCCTCTTTTCTTTGGTCACTAGCCATGATTGGCGATCATCTAGATAAGGGTTGGCGACCTCACCAGAGCATAGTTGGCTTTGGTGACTCGAGCTTTGCCGTGAGCTAAGCAAGGTTGACCTCACCCAGCCAAGGCGAGGCTTAGGCCGACGAGCATTGCCATGGGTTGGCGACACTCCAGCAAGGTTGCCGGCCCTTGTCTGGCCGATCGCTGGCCATGGTTGAGGGTAACGACCAACCAAAGAAAGAAGAAGAAGAAGAAAAAAAAGGAAAGATAAGAAGAGGAAAGAGAAGAAAAGAGGAGAAAAGGAAAAAAATTAGGCATGATTTTAGGAATGGTTATCGGGAAAAAGAAGCAACTATTTTCTACTTCTTAATTCTATTCTAAATCTATTCCTAAGAACAAAAAAATAAATTCTTATTTTCAGAAATATAAAATTTATCAAACGGATTTCTGTTCTTCTTTTATCTCGAGGAACAAAAGAACATAATCAGTCACTATTTAAGCATTACCAAACACGCCCTAAATCACTTAGCTAATAATTAGTAATTTCATATAAACGTCAGTAACCTTAACAATTGGTAACTTCACAGATAGACAGTGGTAAATTGTTATATAAGTTAGTAACCAAAGTGAAAAGAAAAAAAGTAACATCAATATGTAACTCAAATATAATTCAAAGAGTTTACATTAGTCGGTAATTTAATTAGAGAAGAGTTAGGTAATTTTTTAAACTAACGTTCAAAAATTTGATAATAATTAATTTAACACAATAGAGAAATTTGCAAATAAATATTTGTAAATTGATCGATTTTGAGAGGACAAGAAAAATGATGGTTTTAATTACTCAAATAAGAGTTAGTAAACTCAAATTAGTTGATAATTTAATCCGAAAAAAATTGATAAATTATTCAAATTATGATTGGCTTTTTTTTTTTCAACAAAAGATGGTAACTTCAAAAGGTTCAAACAAATAATGATAAATAATTCAAATAAAATTTTGAAAATAAAAAGCAATTGCCGACAAAATTTAAGAAAATTTATAAATCGCTTGAATTAAATAAAAAGCAATCTTCTTTGGTTCCGCACCCGACTCAATAACGAAATTTACTTTTGTTTTTGTTGATTTTTTGCAACATTTTGTTGCGTGTAATGATTCCTCTTTTGAGCTGGAAAGCGTCTCGAAATGGCAATAGCTAAAAGGGGGCTATTGAAGTTGTTGCGGAAAAAATGCCCAAAGATGCACCAATCAAAGCACAAATAATAAAGGATGAAAGCAAAATTGAAATTGCACGAAGTATAAGATACGTGTGAAAAACTCAAAACAAGAAAAACTACAGGGAGAGAGAGGGATTTCGCTATATTTAATAACAAGTACGAGAGTATAATCCAAAAGCTCTAAAAACTATTTGGCGAGCCACCAGATCTAAAGATCCAATGAGAATATAGAAAAAAACAAATGAAGGTTATGATTTGAGAAGTGTTATTAGATACATTTTTTTTTTATAGTCTCAATTCAAAAAATCCCTACGACAAATGTGCATGGTCTAAAATACAATTATCTCTAATTCGAAAGTCAAAACTCAATAAATGTCCATATTGACTTTAAATCTCCAAAAAAGTATTATGCCAAATACCACAGGACCTCTCTCCCTCACCATTAAAAGTGACCACGCAAGGCTACTGCAAAATAGTAGAATCGACGATGCATGCCCTTAAGCCTACGTGAGCGTACTCGGTGTAGGAAACAAAGGATGAAATGCCACCAACTTCGCCTAAGCAAATCAAATGGTTAAAACACCAATCAAATCCAAGCAATGCTTGAACTTGGTTAAAGGAACTAACTTAGTCAAAATACTTGTCGGATTATCCAGTGTAGATACTTTTCTCATTGTAACTATACCTTAAGCAATCTAATAATGCACAAAGTGATATAGTATGTCCATATATTTTGTCCTCTTGTGATGCATCGTGTTCTTGGTCAAAACAATTTGCATTTTGGTTTTCGCAACAAATAATGGAGGCTTCCTCTTGCTTAAGTTCCATAATCAAATGTTTCAACCAAAGAGCTTCCTTTATAGCTTCTGCTGTTACCATATACCGCTTCCGTCGTTGCCATATACTCTACTTTGATAGTGGATAAAGCAATTGCATCATGTAAAATTCCTCTCCAACTAACCACAAAATCACCAAGTATAAAAGTATAACATTTCAAAGATCTCCTTTTGTCAAGATTGCTTACATAATCAAAATCAACGAAGTCAACAACCGAATGTTTTATATCACAACCTACATCAAAGATCAAACTCACATAGGTACCGAAGAATCAATTTCACAACTTGCCAGTGAGCTTTACTCAGACATGCAATATACTTGCTCACAACACTAATAGCTTAGGAAATATATGGACGAGTGCAAACCATAGCATACATAAGGCAAAATACTAGAATATGGAGCTTGAGACATCTCATCTTCTTCTTCTTTAGTAGTAGGCGATAAAGAAGTTGAAAGCCTGAATTGGGATGCTAAAGGAGTACTTACCGATTTCGCTCAAGATTTTCTCAGTATACTTCTTTTGCGAGAGGTATAATTTTCAATCTGTCCATCTCTTCGAATCTCCATACCTAGAATTTTCTTGGCAGCTCTAAGATCTTTCATATCAAATTCTTTGCTAAGTTGCCTCTTCAAATTTTGTATCTCTAATATGTTATATCCATATTTAATAGAAAACAAATAAAAGAAACATCATGTAATCTCTTATAGTATACACAACTATCATGCGTACTTCGTGAGTGGCCATAACTCAATATAAAACTATCAAACCTCTTGTTCTAGATCATAAAGGGCTAAGACATATGGATTGTCTCTGCTCGCCATGACTCAATAACGAATCTCTCGGGTTTAGACATATAAATTGTCTCCTCAAGCTCGCCATGTAGAAAAGCGATCTTGACATCAAGTTGCTAAAGTTCT
Source organism: Eucalyptus camaldulensis (assembly GCA_019915185.1). Taxonomy (NCBI): domain Eukaryota; kingdom Viridiplantae; phylum Streptophyta; class Magnoliopsida; order Myrtales; family Myrtaceae; genus Eucalyptus; species Eucalyptus camaldulensis. Next base: position 12,714,878 of record JAHSVA010000001.1, read on the forward strand.
AAATCATAAAGGGGTATTAACGCGAGCAACACACGAATGGAACTATGTTTCACAACTAGAGAGAATACTTCATTAAAGTAGATCCTCTCCTTCTAACTAAAAACTTTTGCTACCAAACATGCATTGAATCTTTCATCTTCAACTCCTAGAATTCTCTCTCTTCTTTTGAAGACCCACTTGCACCCAACAGATCTTTTACCTTTAGGGAATTTCACAATATCCCAAGTTTGATTCTTATGAAGAGACTTGATCTCTTCATTCATCACAACAAGCCACTTCTCAAATTTAGAACAAATAGTACCTTCACGGAATGTAGAAGATTCTTCAATACGAAGCTCTTCAACAATTGTAAGAGTATGGCCCTGTTTGGTTGGGCATTTAGAAAGCCCTTTGGGACTCTAAAGTCCCTTGGCCAAATGCAAACGCGTTTGGTTCATTTTTTGGGTGGCTTTGGCGAGATGCAATTGCATATCCAAATGGCTCTAAGGGACTTTAGCTGAATGCAAGGGTTGAGATGCTTTGGGAAGTTGTATTTTGGGAATGCAAGTAGCTCAGTTACTATTCATCTTCTCCAACCTCTCCAAGTTGCTGATTGGAGGCCGACGACCACCGACGAAGGGATGGCGCACGCCGACGACTGCCGCCTGAGGGTCGGCCGACTTCAGCAACCGTTGCCGAACCTCAGGCAACGTCCGGATCTCGCGACCCAAGTATTGGCTGCCTGGATTGCGTCACCCTAGGCGATGGTTGCTAGGGTTGGGCGACCCCAGGCGCCTGGTCGCCTAGGTCGTGTGCGGCTGTCGCCTGGTCGCCTTGGTGGCGCGACCCCAGGCAACAGTCGGCTGAGGTCGCGTGACCCAAACGGCCAAATCTGGCCATCCGGCCACCAGCACGACCCCGGCGACAATCGCCTGAGGTTACGCGACCTAGGTGGCCGGACTTCAAAAAAGAAAATATAATTTTTTTTTATTTTTTAATTTAATAAAAGTCATTTACAAATGCAAATTTTACCAAACTGTATTTTGGCCAAAGTTGTATCTCAATACAAAGTTTACCAAACGATATTTGCATTTCGGAAAACCTCCTTCACCCAAAGGTATTTGTATTTTGACAAATGCATTTCCCAAAAGCCGAACCAAACGGGCCATAACCCTTTTTACGATGATCAAAATTGGGAGTTGTTGGAACTGGCTCTTGGAACTACTTCATGAAGATTAACCATACCCAATCTAATCCAAAATAGTTCCACTGTTATTAGGAATTAGGGTTAATAAAATTAAATGTCCCAAATTGGTATCCCATGATATATTTATCCCCAAACTAATTTTTCTCTCGCAAAAAGCAAAACTAATACCCATGACCCATATCTACCATTCTCAACATTCCATCCAATATCTCACTAATTTTTCTCTCACAAAAAACAAAACTAATACCCATGACCCATAATCTACCATTCTCAACACGTACGCAAGAAGGATTTAATGTCGAGAATGACACATTAGATGTGAAAAATTCACATGTGTCAACACGTACGTATTTTAATGAAATATCGGACGAAATGAAGATAGAGGATGGATTAGGGTTGGGGTATCCATTTGGTATTATTTATGATATAAAAATTAGTGTGGGAGTAAATATGTCATGGGGTACTAGTTTGGGACTTTAGGATTATAAATATAACATTTTGATATGCATGCCCAATTCTCGAGATAACGTTGTACATCACAGCATATTATACTCCAAAAGAAACGGGAAAGATCATGAGCCGACAATGAAGTCGGAATGATTCTATCATGCAAAAATGAAGAAAATGTTAATTCGTAGTATCCCATACGTAGAATCAGTGCGACAGAAGTCGAGCTTATAGAAAACGAAATGGTTGGTGGCTTTGGTGGACCCTATTATTTCTTCAATACAAATCTTGTTTGTATTTAGTTTGTCGCCATTACGAGATGCCTTCGAACTCAAATAGGCACAGACCCGAAAAGAAAAAAAAAATCATATGGGACAAAAGTGCACCCAAGAAAATGGTGCCAAAAAAAAAAATGAACTTCTTTCTTGAGTTGGGTGTTAAGTCAATAAGAGCAGCGTCTTCTTCACTCAATGTTGACGTCAGAAATTCATTTATTTATTTATTTTTAAGATATAGAGAATCTTTTAAGGTTCTGGTTGGTAATTTGCCAAACGGTAACAGTTTCTATTTTCTTTTTCTTTATGGGAGAAGATGTAGAATATAAATTCGTTTGGTAAAACTTTATTTTCGATAACAAATATATATATATATATATATTTTTGAAAATACATTTGGAACAAAATCAAAAAGTAAAAAAAAAAAAAAAGTTGATTATTTGTTCCCAAGAACAATTTCAGAATCAAGCCAACCCATTTTTTTTTTCTCTTTTCTCTTCTTTCTTCTTGTTCTTCTTCCCTCTCTTCTCTTCTTCAACCGATGTCACTGCCACCCACTGCCGCTAGTTGCCAGTGACTAGTTTAGCAAATTTCGACAAGCTCACCATAAGCTCGTCCAACCACCAGTGAGGCTCAGCCTCGCTAGATCTAGCGCAGTTGAACCTTGCTAGTGACCAGGTGAGCATCACCCAAGCCTCTCCTAGCCACCAACAAGGCTCAGCCGAGCTTTGCCCAGCTACCTGTGAGGCTTGGCCAAACTACACACAACCCCGATGAGGGTCGGCGACGCTTCAGTGAGGTCGACGCCCTCATTTAGCTGGTCACCGGTCATCCCAAGGCCGGTGAATGGCAACCCTTGAAGAAGAAGATGAGAAAGGAAACAAAAAAAGAAAGAAGGAAAAAAAGTAATAAAATTATTTAAAAATTAAAAGAAAATGATTTGAGTAGAAGTTTTAAGAACGGTGTAAAACACAATTCTATTTCAGAAATTGAAATTTTGAACAGTTACCCAAATGGTTTAAAATATTTAGAAATTGTTCTTGGGAACAAAATAAAAAATAATTATTTTTTATCAGAAATTGTTCTCGAGAACAGAAGCGTTACTAAACTCACCCTAAGCGTAAATTGGGCTTAACACTAGAAGTCAATCGAAACTCGAACTCAAGATGCCGTGAAAGATAAGCAAGCACGCTAGATTACTAAGTCGATCATGCCATGCGGCGAGAAGAACTCCAAAGGTGATTGTGACGACCCTCGCATCGTGTAATTTCGTTGGACTCCTAAATGAAGGCATTGAGCATCGTGTAATTTCGTTGGGCTCCTAAATGAAGGCATTGAGCACCGAATAACCCAATCGATAGTCTAATCATTTCCTATCGTGTGGGTTGCTCATATATTCTTGCATTTCAAAATCAATTGTTGCATGAATGAATGTCGATATGTCATATGGAAGGGCCACAACCCAGTTCAATTTTCTTTACGCTTCATCTCCTTTTTTTTTTTTTTTCTTTTGGTGTTCATTTGAAATAATGGATCATACAAGGAAATAGAAATGATATGGATGAGGCGTGACTAAATCTAGATTTGATTAACAGCATTAATACTTAACAGCAAAGATAATCAATATACTTTGCTATAGGTCCAAAGTTCCTCAGACTCTATAATGATCGTGGCAAAGTCGCATTGCTAGAACGTTCAGCCATGCGGACCCAAAATGCCATAAAAATAGCATTTTACCAATGATCAAAATTGGGAGGAGTTGTTGGAACCGGCTTGAGAAACTGCTTCGTGGAGATTAGCCATATAGAACATAATCCAAATTAGTTCCACCCTTATTGAGGATTAGATTTCATATCAATAAAATCCTCAAACTGGTTATTCATAAATTAATTGTCATCTTACAAAAAATTCCCAATCAACCCAAATCTACCACTCGTTAATATTCCATTTAATAACTCATTAATATGCGTATGCATCAACACACGTAACAAATGACTGCAAGATGGATTGGACATGGAGAATAACGGATTTGACGTGGAAATCACGTGTATTGACATGTATTTATTTTGACGTAATATCAAGCAGAATGCCGATGCAGGATAGATTTGAGTAAGGGGTACATATGTTGAGATTTTCTGTCAGACGAAAATTAGTTTGGGTAAATAAACCATGAAGGTACTAGTTTGTGAATTTTATCGGCATTACCCCAAAGTATTATAAGTAAAACCTTGGATATGCATACTCAATTGTCTTGATCAATTGTGCATTACATGATAAGATTTAATGCTTCGGAAAAGAAGGGAAAAATCGCCGACAATGGAGTTGGAACGATCCTATCATGAAGTAAGGATAACGATAGTTCTGTATTAATGCCATCAATTATACCGATCTAGTTTATGATAAATGATTCGGTTAGTGCCCTTAATTGGATCAGATCCAATATTTGGGTTTTGACTTTCAAATTAGAGATAAGAGTATTTTAGATTATGCACCTTTGTTTTAAGTTTTTTTTTTTTTTAATTTTAAGGGAGACTAAAGGGTGCGTTTGTTTGTGTTTCTGTTCAAAAATTGTTTCGGGGAACATAAATAGAAAAAACTATTTATGTTGCAAGGAACAATTTTTGACCAGAAAGATTCATTTGGTAAATTTGTTTCAGGAATAAAAAATGAATAGAAACACGTTTGGTAAATTTATATTCTTTTTTTGTTTCTTTTAATTTTTTAATATTTTTATTTTATTTTTCCTTTTTTTTCTTCTTTTGGCCGATCGTCGGCCATGCCGAGGTCGGCGACCAGCTGATGGGGGCCGGCAGCCTCGCCCAGCCACGACGAGGCTCACCGGCCCCTGGCAAGGCCAAGCCCCGCCCGCACCTGCGACGCTCGGCCTCGCCTTGGCTAGGCGAGTTTGGCCTTGTCCAGATCCGGTGAGGCCAAGCCTCGCTAGGGGCCAGCGACGCTCGACCTCGCTGGGGGCCAGTGAGGTCGCCGGCCCTCAACGGCTGGTCGCCGGCCATGGTCGAGGCTGGCGACTGGCCAAAGATAAAAGAAGAAGAAAAGAAGAAGAAAAAAAAAAGAGAAAAAAATAGAGGAGAGAGAAAATTTGTTCTTCAGAAGTGTTTTCGGAACAAAAAAAAAAAACAACTTTTTTTTGTTTCTTATTTCCGTTCCAATTTTGTTTCGGGAACAAAAAAACAGATTTTGAACAAAAATGCAAACAAACGCGTTTCTGTTCTTTTTTTTGTTCCCGAAAACAAAAAAACAAATTTTTTGTTCATAAACAAAAAAAAAAGAACATAAACATGCACGCCCAAAATGAATATGTTTAACAAGACATCTCAAACCCTAGCCCTCATATTATTTCCCTTCTTTTGTTTTTCCTATTTTCTCATTGGATCTTTAAATCTAATGGCTCACCAAGTGATTTTCAAAGCTTTTGAACTGTACTCTCATACTCGTTGTTGAAGATAGTGAAGCCTCTCTCTCCTTAATTTTTCGTGTTTTAAGTTTTCCACGTATATCTTGTGTCTTGTGCAATTTCAATTTTGCTTTCATCATTTACTACTTATGCTTTGATTGGTGCATCTTTGGGCATTTTTTCGTAACAAATTAATACGATAAAAAATCTCAATATGGTAGCTCGTCCGAATTTACCCAAATGAATTCTTGTGTCACAAAAATTTCAAAAGATTACTCTCATACCACACTTACATCAAATTAAATTTTGCGTCGTAAAAAATTCCAAATCGATATACCCATGTCACATTTATTCTAAATTAATTTTATGCCATCAAAAGTCTCATATCACCAGAATTAGAGATATTAGAGATTTCCCAATCGAAGACTTTGGTAATTTGGGATTTTTTATTTTTGTGACATGAAATTTATTGTAAGGTAAATATGGCATGGACGTACTAATATGGGATTTTTATAACACAAAAATTAATTGGTGGCAAATGTGGCATGGATGTATCAATTAGAAGCCTTGATGATGCAAAAATTAATTTTGGATAAATGTGACATAAGTGCACCGGATCGGAGTTTTGATGATACGAAAATTACTTTGGAATAAATGTGACATGAGCATATCATTTTGAGATGTTTGATGGTATCAACCATTGAGAGAATGTTACTTTATCAACATTTCAAGTCGGCATGGCCTGAACCATTCTAGCAAAAGAACTTTGCCACAATCATTACTGCGTCCTAAGAACTTTGAACCTACAACAAGGTCTATTGACTTTTCAATAATCTTTGTCACAAAGTCAATATTTTATTTTTAAAATTTTCTTTTTGCAGGAGAAAGTTTGCTTTCAAATAGGTGAATAATATCATGGAGGTGCAGGACCAATATATGGATAGAGCACAAGAGTATCGAATCCACAAAAACATATTTATTAAACCCTTAGATTTTGATTGGGAGAAGATAGCTCCTAAATCTAGAACTAGATTAAGAGAGTTCAAGCTCTCAAATCTATAACTAGACTAGAACTGCTCCCAATTTTGATCATTGGGAAAATGATATCTCGACATTTTGGGTCCGCATGACCAAACCATCCTAGCGACTGGAATTTGCTGTAATCATTATTAAGTCTTAGGAACTTGACCTATAGCAAGGTATATTGATTATTTTTGTCACAAAGTATCAATAGGGTAAATCAAATCTCGGTTTAGTCGCGCCTCATCCATATCGCTTCTGTTTTCCTGTATGATTTGAAGTTAATGCTTATAACTTGACAATCTTATACATAGAATTGTCGGATTTGTTGTTAGCGATGGCCACATGCTTTTGTCCCATTATCTCGAATGAAGACGAAAAGAGAAAAGAAGAGATAAATGCAAAGGGGTTGTGTGCCTTTTTCTATCGACATCAGCTCATGCAATTGCTGATTTTATAGTCAAGTATTATGAGCGACCCACCCGACACGAAATAATCAGAGCATCGATCGGATTATTTGGTGCTCATTACCTTTGCTTGGGACCCAACTGAGATTTCTGATGCAAGCTAGTTGTGGAAAAATTATCAAAAAAATCTGAAACTCATTATGTGAATGTCAATTCAATTTCAAATTTTCAAGATCGTTAAATTAGTCATATACATTTTGATGATTTGTCAATATAGTCATTCCGGTCATTTTTGGCTAAAATTGCTAATGTAGACGTTAGCCGTCCTACATGACATGACCTATATGTATGCTAATGTGGACAATTTTTGCATTTTTGAAAAAGAAGAAAATTGCAAAATAGAAAACAATTCAGAATTTTTTAAAAAAAAATTGCAAAAATTTTCCACATTAATGGTAATCGTGTTTTATAGGATGGTTAGCATAAACGTCAATGATTGCTAGCTGAAATTGGCGGGAAGGACTACTTTGGTAAAGCATTAAAAATTTAGGACTAAATTGATCAAATTAAAAAGTTTAAGATTATATTGACTCTTTCACAATGAATTAAGAATTTTTTTTAATATAATTATCCACTACAGTCACCTCGGGAGTTCTTCGCATCGCATAGCATAATTGGCTTAGCAATCTCGCGCTTGCTAATTTTTAAGGCATCTCGATTTTGAGCTTTTGACGGACTTTTAGGGTTGAACCCAATCGATGCTTGCGCGATTTTCCATTTTATTTAAAAAAAAAAAAGGAAAAATGAATTTCTCGTGTCAACATTGAGTGAGGAAAACGCTTGTTCTTGTTAATTTAACACTCAAGTCAATAAAGAAGTTCTCCTTTTCTTTTTGCACCATTTTCTTGCGTGCATTTTCCATCCTATTTGAGTTCGAAGGCATCTCGAAACGGGGACAAAGTAAATATAAACAAGATGTGTACTGAAGAAATAATAGAGTCCACGAAAGGCACCAACCATTTCGTTTTCTATGACCTTGATTGATGTCGCATTGATTGTATGCATGGAATACTACAAACTTAACATTTTCTTCATTTATGCATGATAGAATCTTTCCTGTTAGAGATAATTGAGATAACTCTTTAAGATATTTTCCTATATTAGAGATAATTAGAATACGTTTGTTAGATTTATGTATCTTTTAACATCGTGCAATATCTTATACATATCTTTATTGATATATGTCATATTTGATAACCTTTCATAAAATCTATAAATAAGTTAATGTACTTTATTATGATATATTGAAATATATATACAATTTTTTCAATTTATATTTTCTGTATTCTTATATTTAACTTGGTACGAATGCTAGACGATCTTGAAGCGTGTTAGGTGCACTTGCATCGCACTCGGTGCACACCCAAGTGCATTTTTTTAGCTAAAATTGTTTCCTGTCATTTGTTTTCTAATAAGTCCTAATATCCTCCAGTAAAGTTGTTTTCCCTCCCATATGAGGAAGTGCTTAGTCAAGTTCATTCCATGATGGTCATGTTTCAATGCCAATCACAATAGTCACATCACCCAGTCGAGCCTTTCACAGAGATGGCTTTACTTTCGATACTAGGGAAAAGTACCAAAAAAGTCTTAAACCTATTGCATTGGTACCAATTCAGTCCTCAACTTTTCAATTGGACCAATTTAGTCATAAACCTTTTAATATTTGTACCAATTCAGTCCATTCGACTAATTTTGGCCGGCCGGCGTTGACGTGGACGTCGGCCGGTGACCGGATGTTGATGTGGCAATTTTTATCATTTTTTAATGATTTTTTCGAATTTTTTTATAAATTTTTATAAATTTTTTTCCTTTTTTTTCTACTTTCTTCTTCGCGGTTGCTGACGAGCCTCTGGTGAGGCTCGCCGGCCACTGGGCGAGGGCCATGAAGCCCTCACCTGCCGCCGGCGAGGGTCGCGGCCCTCGCCCGGCCTCTCCCGAGCCGCCGGCGAGGCGGCTTCGCCCGGATCTGGGCGAGGCCATGGCGGCCATCGCCAGGGCGGAGGCGAGGCCCGCGAAGCCCTCGCCAACCGCCGGCGAGGGTCGCGACCCTTGCTCGGCCTCGCCCAGGGCCGCGGGCGAGGCCAGCCTCAGAAGAAGGAGAGGAGGGTGTTGGGGCGACGGGCTAGGGTTTCGGAGGTGAAGATCGGGCGGAGGAGCAGCGGCGTGAGTTGCGGGAGGTGGGGGACCAGGGCCTCGAATTGGGATCTCGTGGAGATGAGGGCGGTAGTGACGAGTTCGAGAAGCTTCGAGGTCGACAACGGAGGAGGTGCCGGGGACTCAGCGACAAGGCCAGGGTGAGGTCAAGCGAGGGTCGCGACCCTCGCCGGTGGCTGTCGAGGGCTTCGCGGCCCTCACCTCTGCCTTGGCGATAGCTGCCATGGCCTCGCCAGCCGCGGGCGAGGCTGGCCTCACCTAGATCCGGGCGAAGCCGCCTCTCCGGCGGCTCTGGGAGAGGCCGGGCGAGCGCCGCGGCCCTCGCCGGCAACCATGAAGAAGAAAGCAAAAAAGAAAAGGAAAAAAATTAATAAAAATTAATTAAAAAATCATAAAAATTGCCACATCAGCGTCCGGCCATCGGCCAACGTCCACGTCAATGCCGGCCGGCCAAAATTGGCCGGATGGACTAAATTGGTACCAATATTAAAAGGTTTAGGACTGAATTTGTGCAATTGAAAAGTTTAGGACTGAATTGGTACCAATGCAATAGGTTTATGACTTTTTTTGGTACTTTTCCCTTCGATACTAGCCGCATAAGCCCCGCTACCTTATATTTTTACCTAGTCAAAACGTCAAATATGTGGATAGTGCACAAGAGTATTGAATCCTAGAAAACATATTTATTAAGCTCCCAGATTTTGTTAGGGAGAAGACAGCTCCTAGATCTAGAATTAGATTAAGAGAGTTCAAACTCTCAAATCTATAACTAGACTAGATTTGCACCTAATTTTGATCATCGGGAAAAAGATATGTCGACATTTTGGGTCCGCATGACCGAACCGTCCTAGCGATTGGAATTTGCTATAATCATTATTTAGTCTTAGGAACTTGAACCTACAGCAAGGTATATTGATTATTTTTATCACAAAGTATCAATAGGGTAAATCAAATCTCGGTTTAGTCGCGCCTCATCCATATTGCTTCAGTCGCACCTCATCCATATTGCTTCTGTTTTCTTGTATGATTCGAAGTTAAAGCTTATAACTTGACAATCTTATACATAGAATTTTCGGATTTGTTGTTAGCGATGGCCACATGCTTTTGCCCCATTATCTCGAATGAAGACCAAAAGAGAGAAGAAGAGATAAGTGTAAAGGGGTCGTGTACCTTTTTCTATCGACATCAGCTCATGCAATTGCTGACTTTATAGTCACGTATTATGAGCGATCCACCCCACACGAAATAATCAGAGCATCGATCGGATTATTTGGTGCTCATTACCTTTGCTCGGGACCCAACTGAGATTATTTGATGCAAGCTAGTTGTGAAAAAATTATCAAAAAAATCTAAAACTCATTATGTGAATGTCAATTCAGTTTCAAATTTTCAAGATTGTTAAATTAGTCATATACCTTTTGATGATTTGTCAATAGTCATTCCGGCCATTTTTGGCCAAAAATTGCTAATGTAGATGTTGGCCGTCTTATATAACATGACCTATATGACACGATCTACGCTGATGTGGATAATTTTTGCATTTTTGAAAAAGAAGAAAATTGCAAAATAGAAAAAAAAATCAGAATTTTTTTTAAAAATTTTGCAAAAATGATCCACATTAATGGTAATTATGTTTTATAGGATGGTTAGCATTAACGTTAGTGATTGCTAGCCTTGCTAGCCGAAATTGGCGGGAATGACTACTTTGGTAAAGCGTTAAAAATGTAGGACTAAATTGATCAAATTAAAAATTTTAAGATTAAATTGACCCTTGCACAATCAATTAAGAACTTGTTTTAATATAATTATCCACTACAGTCACCTCGGGAGTTCTTCGCATCGCGTAACATAATTGGCTTAGCAATCTCGCGCTTGCTAATCTTTAAGGCATCTCGATTTTGAGCTTTTGACGGAACCCAATCGATGCTTGCACGATTCTCCATTTTATTAATAAAAAAAAAGGAAAAGTGAATTTCTCATGTCAACATTGAGTGAGGAAAACGCTTGTTCTTCTTAATTTAACACTCAAGTCAATAAAGAAGTTCACCTTTTCTTTTTGCACCATCTTCTTGCGTGCATTTTCCATCCTATTTGAGTTCGAAGGCATCTCGAAACGGGGACAAAGTAAATATAAACAAGAGGTGTACTGAAGAAATAATAGGGTCCACGAAAGGCACCATCCATTTCGTTTTCTATGACCTCGACTGATGTCGCATTGATTGTATGCATGGAATACTACAAACTTAACATTTTCTTTATTTCTGCATGATAGAATCTTTCCTGTTAGAGATAATTGAGATAACTCTTTAAGATATTTTCCTATATTAGGGATAATTAGAATACATTTGTTAGATTTATGTATCTTTTAACATCATGCAATATCTTATACATATCTTTATTGATATATGTCATATTTGATAACCTTTCATAAAATCTATAAATAAGTTGATATACTTTATTATGATATACTGAAATATATATATACATTTTTTCCAATTTATATTTTCTGTATTCTTACATTTAACTTGGTACCAATGCTAGACAATCTTGAAGTGTGTTAGGTGCACTTGCATTGCACTCGGTGCACACCCAAGTGCATTTTTTTAGCTAAAATTGTTTCCTGTCATTTATTTTCTAATAAGTCCTAATATCCTCCAGTTAAGTTGTTTTCCCTCCCATATGAGGAAGTGTTTAGTCAAGTTCATTCCATGATGGTCATGTTTCAATGCCAATCACAATAGTCACATCACCCCGTCGAGACTTTCACAAAGATGGCTTTTCTTTCGATACTAGCTGCATAAGGCCCGCTACCTTATATTTTTACCTAGTCAAAACGTCAAATATGCGGATAGAGCACGTGAGCATCGAATCCCAGAAAACATATTTGTTAAGATCCCAAATTTTGTTAGGGAGAAGATAGCTCCTAGATCTAGAATTAGATTAAGAGAGTTCAAACTCTCAAATCTATAACTAGACTAAATTTGCTCCTAATTTTGATCATCAGGAAAATGATATGTCAACATTTTGGGTCCGCATGACCAAACCGTCTTAGCGATTGGAATTTGCTATAATCATTATTTAGTCTTAGGAACTTGAACCTATAGCAAGGTATATTGATTATTTTTGTCACAAAGTATCAATAGGGTAAATCAAATCTCGGTTTAGTCGCACCTCATCCATATTGCTTCTGTTTTCCTGTATGATTTGAAGTTAATGCTTATAACTTGACAATCTTATACATAGAATTTTCGGATTTGTTGTTAGCGATGGCCACATGCTTTTGCCCCATTATCTCGAATGAAGACCAAAAGAGAGAAGAAGAGATAAGTGTAAAGGGGTCGTGTACCTTTTTCTAGCGACATCAGCTCATGCAATTGCTGATTTTATAGTCAAGTATTATGAGCGATCCACCCCACACGAAATAATCAGAGCATCGATCGGATTATTTGGTGCTCATTACCTTTGCTCGGGACCCAACTAAGATTAACTGATGCAAGCTAGTTGCGGAAAAATTATCAAAAAAATCTGAAACTCATTATGTGAATGTCAATTTAGTTTCAAATTTTCAAGATTGTCAAATTAGTCCTATACCTCGATTTGTCAATATAGTCCTTCTGGCCTTTTTTGGCTAAAAATTGTTAATGTAGACGTTGGCCATCCTACATGACATGATCTATTTGGTACGACCTACACTAATGCAGACAATTTTTGCATTTTTGAAAAAGAAGAAAATTGAAAAATAGAAAAATTCAGAATTTTTTTAAACAATTTGCAAAAATTATCCACATTGATGGTAATATAGGATCGTTAGCATTACATCAATGATTGCTAGCCGAAATTGGCAGGGAGGACTACTTTGGTAAAGCGTTAAAAATTTAGGACTAAATTGATCATATTAAAATGTTTAAGATTAAATTGACCCTTGCACAATGAATTAAGAACTTTTTTAAATATAATTATGCACTACAGTCACCTTGGGAGTTCTTCGCATTGCATAGCATAATTGGCTTAGCAATCTCGCGCTTGCTAATCTTTAAGGCATCTCGATTTTGAGCTTTTGACGGACTTTAAGGGTTGAACCCAATTGATGCTTGCACGATTCTCCATTTAAAAAAAAAAAAAGGAAAAATGAATTTCTCATGTCAACATTGAGTGAGGAAAACGCTTGTTCTTCTTAATTTAACACTCAAGTCAATAAAGAAGTTCACCTTTCCTTTTGCACCATTTTCTTGCGTGCATTTTCCATCCTATTTCAGTTCAAAGGCATCTCAAAACAGGGACAAAGTAAATATAAACAAGGGAAAAAATTCAAATAAAGACCCAAAGTGCCATCATTTTCTCAAAAGATGACCTGAAGTGAAATTTATCTTAAATAAGGACCAAAAGTAATTATTTAGTCTCAAAGAAGGATCTCACTCGTCGGCCGGTGAATAGATACATCTCTGATGCATATTCTGGTGGCTTGATTAGGGTATTTTCGTCCATTTTTTTTTTCATTTTTGGTTGCCCTATTCATCGTCTTCTTCGTTCCCCGTTCACTTCTTCTTGCCTAGATCAAAAACTTCGGACTCGAGGAAAGGCCAGCGAGCACCAACCGCTGGTAAGGGCCGACGAGGGCTCGACACCCATCACCAGCAGCGAGCGAGGGCTCGACGCCCATCACTGAGAGCGGGCGAGGGCCATCGAGCCCTCATTGGCCATGGGGGAGGGGGGCTGACCAAATTGAGGCCCTACAAGAAAGTCCTCGAGGGCAAAAGGGGTAGCTGAAGAAGTCGTCGATCTGGGAGTGGTGGTGGGCTCGACGGCCCTCGTCGACTACAGCCAAGGTCACCCTTGTCAGATCTAGCGAGAGTCAACTTGCAAGCCCTCACCCATGCCTAGCAAAGGTTTAATGGCCCTCACCTACTACCGGCGATGGGCATCCAACCCTCGCAAGCCCTTACCAACTACCGGTGTTTGCTAGCTCTTCCCAAGTCCGATGTTCTTGAGAAGAAGACAAATAGGGGACGAAGAAGATGATGAACAATGCCACCATTGACCCAAAATAATAATAATAATAAAGAACAAGACAATCGAAAATTTAAAAAAAAAAAATTGAACAAAAATAGCCATGATCAGGCTACCCGAATATGCATCGAAGATGCATCTATTCACCGGCCGGCAAATGATGTCATTCTTTAAAACTAAATGATCACTTTGGGTCTTTATTTGAGATAGACTCCACTTCAGATCCTCTTTTGAGAAAATGAAGGTACTTTGGATCTTTATTTGAGACAAATTTCACTTTAGGTCTTCTTTTGAGAAAATGATGACACTTTGGGTCCTTATTTGAAATTTTCCCTATAAACAATGTGTACTGAAGAAATAATAAGGTCCATGAAAGGCACCAACCATTTCATTTTCTATGACCTCGACCGATGTCGCATTGATTGTACGTATGGAAAACTACAAACTTAACGTTTTCTTCATTTTTGCATGATAGAATATTTCCTATTAGAGATGATTAGGATAATTCTGTAAAATATTTTCCTATATTAGAGATAATTAGAATACTCCTATTATTTTTATGTATCTATTAAGATCGTGGAATATCTTATGCATATCTTGATTGATATATATATATAACATTTGATAGTCTCTCATAAAACCTATAAATAAGTTGATGTCTTTATCATGATATATTGAAATATATATATATATATATATATATATATATATATACATTTTCCCAATTTAATTTTTATGTATTCTTACATTTTACTTGGTATCAGTGCTAGTAGATCTTGAAGTGCGTTGAGCGCACTCACATCGCACCTGATGCACGCCCAAGTGCATTTTTTGAGCTAAAATTGTTTCCTGTCATTTCCTTTTTAATAAGTCCTAATATCCTCCATTCAAGTTATTTTCCCTCTCATATGAGGAAGTGCTTAGTCTATGGTCATGTTTCATTGCCAATCGCAACAATCGCATCGCCCGGTCAGCCTTTCATGGAAGTGGCTTTTCTTCCGAGTGCTGGCCGCATAGGCTGCTATCTCTCTCTGTCGATGCATATTCAGACAGACAAGTAGGCAGTAGCATGAAAACAAGAAAGCAGAGCCCCCTCGTACTTTCTTTTGTTGATTTTCAAATCTCATCTTGTCTTTTTCCAAGCGGGTCCCGCTTCCTTATTTTTTACCTAGTCAAAATGTCAAATATTTCAGCACCCCACCCTCGGACAAAGAGAGAGAGTGGCGTGAGAAAGAAAACCGAGACTGAAATTTTTTCGAATTGGCGCCTCTTTTCCTCTGCAGAACATGGGTCCCACGAGGACACGTGTCGCGCTCCCACCACCTTGTTATTTGCCAGCTGAAGCATGAGACGTACCTAATATTTTCTCCCCCCAACCCTTCCTTTCCTTTTCCTTCGCTCTCTACGTATGCAGACAAGTCGGTAGTAGCATCCAAACAAAGAAAGCGGGGCCCTTTGGTTTATCGAGGAGAGAGAGAGAGAGAGAGAGAGAGAGGAACCCAATCACGGCCCGTCCTGTGCCTAATCCAATCTGTGGATGCAGTAGATTCTCCCTGATGGCATCCTCCATAGCCAGCGCCTCATTCATTGCAGCCTCGTTTTTCTTCCTCTACTTCCTCGTCCGATAGCCCGTCAGCATTCACGGGCTGCTACAAAACAAACGCCTTACCCCTGTTCAACACCGCGTCCCGCCGTATATAACCCACGTATCGCTCGTCTCTCCTCCATGTCGCAAGACATTGCATTTGTTCAGAGAGTTGCTCTCCGGAGGTCGCGCACCCTCCCAAGATGACCCCTGCCCAGAACAGAGCGCCGAAGGTGTCCTCTGTTTTGCTCTGCCTCTGCTGCATTCACGCGTTCTTCTCGTACGCCGTCCGGCTCGTCGCGGGCCAGACGCCCAAGCCGGTCTTCGCCTGCGACGTGGACAGCGACCCGAGCCTCGCCGGCTTCGGGTTCTGCAACACGTCGTTGGGGGTCGAGGCGCGGGTGGCGGACCTGGTGCAGCGGCTCACCCTGCAGGAGAAGGTCGGGTTCCTTGTGAACAACGCCGGCAATGTGGACCGCCTGGGGATCCCCAAGTACGAGTGGTGGTCGGAGGCGCTGCACGGGGTGTCAAACCTCGGGCCCGGGACCGAGTTCTCGAGCCTCGTCCCGGGGGCGACCAGCTTCCCTCAGGTCATCCTGACGGCGGCGTCGTTCAATGCCACCCTGTTCGAGACCATCGGGAAGGTTAGCGAGTTCACATCATATCACTCTCTCACTCTTCCTCTTTCTTGCGCTTCTCTGTTTTTGACTTTCGCGTGCGGATTTAGATATTGTATTGGCGTCCGCGCGTCGTAGTCGGCCGCATCATGCACGATGATATGATAGAAAAAAGCTCGAAACTTTTATCCGACGTGACAAGAAAGTTCATGTTGAGAAGTAACTACGGCAATCAGAACGGCTGGCGGGGACCACCGGCCACCGTCACTCGAATCGGTAGATACAGTGCGTAAGTGAATTTAGTTACTTTACACCGTGACATATGAATTTTCATGTAAAAGTAGATTTTTCCGCCTTTTCAAGATTCTGTGAAATCTTTTCATGTCCGTCCTTCAATCTAATTTCCTGCGTCGACGGCTACTGTTCCTGATATCCAGTTTATTCCCGTTGATAGTCGCTACCGACGTCCTAGCTTCTACTGTTGCATCTTGATTGCCATTCTATATCTGCACTCTCTCAATGCGGCATTAAACAAGCCCCGATATACGCGTAGGTCCGTTTCTTCATCCACTATTTGATTTGAATCCAAACCCACAAACTACAAGATCGAGAAGTACAAATGCACATTGCTGCAGATGATCTCCCGGCTCTTTGCTGTAAGATTCTTTTTTTTTTGGTAAAAATTTGCTGTGAGATTCTTGATTCTAGGGAAAATGAAAACTTGCTTTTTTTGAGGTGAAACTGCAATGGTGAAATTGGTCATGAAAAGTACTAGGAAATTGGGAGGAGGAGAAGCGTTAGGTGCTGGAGGGGAAGAAGATCTTATGGTTGGATCCTCAACCACGCTGACATCAGTTGGTGCCACCTTTTTAGCTGTACGCCATATGAACTGCAGTAAGTGCAACCCCCCTAAAAGAAAAAAATAGAGAGAGCTGACTGACCCTGACTTTATAGGCACCAGGCTAAAGTCTATCCACGCTTGGCTTGTTCCCACAGCCAAGTTTGACGAAAACATCATCAAACCTTCCACTGGGTTCTCTGTACCATTGTGGAAAAACATGTGATGTGGACACAAGAATAGTAGGCTTTGATCATGTGTAAGGTTGCTGCGTGTGGAAATCTTGCATACATCGAGAAGAAAAGGACAGTAGAGAAGGGTCTTTGCTTCTACGAGTATCACCGTCATTTGGATCTGTTTGGTTGGTGTTTGTCGGTTGGATGAGATGATAATTACTGGTGGTGTCATGAACATTGCCACGTCATTGCACAAAGTGAGTTCCTTCCTTTGCACTCAATGAGGGGGACCAATTTCAATTGTTTAAGTGCTGGAAACAGAAAGCTTTTTATAAGGGAGAAGTATTTAGATGACTCGGCCGGAGGTTCGAATATATCAGGAAGAAAGGATAGATGGGACTAGTGACCAAAAAATACAGGAAAATCACGAGTTGAGCAAACTTAAGTTTTCGCGAAATGGGGGAAAAAGAAACGCATCTGAATCTTTTCCAAGTGATCATCTGAATATACATGATCTGCTCCTTGACTTCTACTTCTGCAATACCTAAGTTTAGGATTATTTGATTCCAATACCCTTAGAATTCATACTATCTTGCTGATTGTCGTCATGGTTCTAGTCCGAAAACGAATTAGTTTCTCGTTCTGACTAGGTCAAAAATTTAAACATTCTAAAGCTCTGCGGAATAATACGGAGAAGAGTGGACGAATTATGCAATAGCTTTGCTGAAGCAGGTGGTTTCGACAGAAGCCCGGGCGATGCACAATGTGGGGTTAGCCGGATTAACGTTTTGGTCCCCAAATGTCAACATATTCAGAGACCCAAGATGGGGGCAGGGCCAGGAGACACCGGGGGAAGATCCGTTACTCTCGAGCAAGTATGCGTCAAGTTATGTCCGAGGCCTACAACAGAGCGATGATGGAAACACGGACCGGCTTAAGGTCGCTGGGTGTTGCAAACATTATACTGCATATGACATCGATAACTGGAAAGGTGTTGATCGATACCACTTCAACGCTGTGGTAAATAACAATTTGCAGACTTCTCTTTCGTTTTTATTCGATTTGATTTATCGAGCAGTTATATGCATGACCATCTCAAGTTAATCTCCTGTGTCGCTTGTGCTGGACTGATCAGGTAACCCAGCAAGATTTAGATGATACTTTTCAACCGCCGTTCAAGAGCTGTGTCCTCGATGGCAATGTCGCAAGCGTGATGTGCTCCTACAACCAGGTTAATGGTAAGCCAACGTGCGCAGACCCGGACCTTCTTGCCGGGATTGTCCTGAGGAAAATGGAAATTGAATGGGTAACACTCCATTGCTCGTGCATTGCTATTAGATACTTTTGATCAATTATTGCGTTGTTATTTATGCAAATGGATCGGTTAATGCAGATACATAGTTTCGGATTGCGATTCAGTGGACGTGTTCTATAATAGCCAGCACTATACTAAAACACCAGAAGAGGCTGCAGCTAAGGCCATTTTGGCAGGTAGATGAAAATTTCATACTGTACTTTGATTGATTGTGATGAAGGCGTTTGAGAATTCGCCGTGAAATGCTTCTTCTTTGATGACTGTAATTCCCTTTTTCGACAGGGTTGGATCTTGACTGTGGAACTTTCCTTGGCCAACACACTGAAGCCGCCGTGAAAGGCGGATTGTTGAATGAATCTGCGATTGACAAGGCCATCTCTAATAATTTTGCCACGCTGATGAGGCTGGGCTTCTTTGATGGCGATCCAAGGAAGCAGTTGTATGGAAAGCTCGGCCCGGATGATGTGTGCACACCGAGCAACCAGGAGCTGGCCCGCGAAGCTGCAAGGCAAGGGATTGTGTTGCTTAAGAACACGGCAGGATCATTGCCCTTGTCCTCAACCGCCATAAAGTCCTTGGCGGTGATCGGACCAAATGCCAATGTCATGAAGACCATGATCGGGAACTATGAAGGTGATCAAAGAATTTATGCAATAGACTGCACGACGTTGGATCAGCTTCATTATTAGTACCCGTCACGGAAAATACCTTAATTAGAACTCCTACTTTCCTTGCAGGCACTCCTTGCAAATATGTGACGCCTTTGCAAGGCCTAGCAGCTGTCGTTTCGACAACGTACGTGGCCGGCTGTGCAGACGTAGGGTGTGGCATGGCCCAGACAGATGACGCGAAGAAGGCTGCAGTTTCAGCAGATGCGACAGTGCTTGTAATTGGTGCTGACCAGTCGATCGAGAAGGAGAAGTTGGACAGGGTCGACCTCAACCTCCCAGGCCAGCAGTCGCTCTTGGTCTCTGAAGTGGCGAACGTGTCAAAGGGACCTGTGATCCTTGTGATCATGTCAGGGGGAGGGATGGATGTATCATTCGCGAAGGATAATGACAAGATCACGAGCATTTTGTGGGTCGGCTATCCCGGCGAAGCCGGCGGCGCTGCAATGGCGGACGTGATTTTCGGTGACCATAATCCTAGTAAGATTCAGTCTTTGGCCACTTCGAATTTTTGTAATCCCTGATTCAAATTCTGATTCACTGAGTCGCCAACTTTAACTTGAATCAGGTGGAAGACTGCCAATGACATGGTATCCGCAGTCATACGCGGATGCCGTCCCGATGACAAACATGAACATGAGGCCCGACCCAGCAACGGGCTACCCCGGCAGGACGTACCGCTTCTACAATGGCCCTACCGTGTACTTGTTCGGGGACGGGCTGAGCTACTCCAACTTCAGCCACAGTCTAGTCCAAGTGCCGCAGCTCGTGTCCGTGCCCTTAGAGGAGGGCCACGTTTGCCGCTCATCGGCATGCGAATCATTGGAAGCCACCGGCGAGATGTGCTCGAATCTGGCCCTAGACGTGCATCTGAACGTCAAGAACGTGGGAAGGTTCAGCGGGAGCCACACGGTGTTCTTGTTCAGCAGCCCTCCATCGGTGCACAGGGCGCCTCGGAAGCACCTGCTGGGCTTTGAGAAGGTGTTCTTGCCCTCACAAAGTGAGGCGCAAGTGCAGTTCAAGGTTGACGTTTGCAAGGACCTCGGCGTGGTCGATGAGCTTGGCTGCCGGAAGGTCGCCCTAGGGACACACATCCTCCACGTCGGCGACTTGAAGCATGTGTTGAGCGTGCAGATTGGATCGTCCGGGCTCTCCCTGAGCCCGCCGAGACATTTCTGAATGAAGAAATCAAAGTGATAAAAGTTTGAGAGATGTTGGCAAGAACTCCCTCTCAACCGATCCTCATGTGGCCAAATTGTTCAAAAGCAAATTGAAGTTATGACTATTATGTAGCAACTACCTTTGTTTTTAATTTACATCAGTGACAATAAGTAAATACGACAGACCAATACTTATTACAAAAGCTGATGGTAAAATCATGATTGATGCTTATATTTATCAATACTTTTGTAAAAGTATTAATTTTATTTGGTTGTATCAAGATTACAAGATATTTTGATTACTTGCGTCATTTATTTAGGCAGCGTACTGTCTATTAAAGTACTAATCGATAAGCTAAAATTAGCTTGTAACTTAATTTAGGAATAATAGGTAATATTATTCAAATTAAGGTGGTAATGCCGGATAAGAACTAATAATTTTAACACGTTGATAAGTTATTCAAATAAATAATGATAAATTATTATAGAATTTGGTAATTTGGAATTGACCAGATAAATTTTGATAGATGACTCAAATAAGAGTTGTTGGGCTCAAATGAGTTATAGCTCCCAATTGAAGTAAAATTGATAAATTACTATTCATTTGTTTTGTGGAAAATAAATTATTTGAAAAATATTTTCTTACATGTGATTAATTATATCATTTAGAAAAATTATTTGATGGAAAAAAAATTCCTTATTGATAACATTTCATACTAGAGTAATTTTGTAAATAATGGAATTATTTTTTACTCAATCCTTGTAATAAACACTACAAATGATCATATTTAAAAGAAATTAAATTACAAATTTCTTGCAAAACAAATCCATCCTAAAATTAAGTTAATAGCTGTACATTGTTTGTAAGCTAATCAAAATTTCGAGGATACTAAGTAATGTTGGTAATTGACTCAAACAAGAGTTAGATAAGTAAAAATATCTAGTAACTCAATCAGACAAGAGTTGCTGTATCACTCAACTAATGATTAGTAATTTCGTATAAAATTTAGTAATCTAAACAATTGGTAAACTTTGCAGATAGATAGTGGTGAATTGCTATAGAAGTTAATAATTGAAGTGCCAAAACAAGAAAAAAGAAAAAGAATGTTGATATGTAACTCAAATATAATTCGATGAATTGAAATCACATGGTAATTTAATCAGAGAAAAGTTAGTAATCATTCAAATTGACATTTAAAAAAATTGATAAGAGTTAATTTAACATGTTGGAGAACTTTGCAAATAAACTGTGATAGATTCCAAAGGGACCAAAAAAACTCTGGTTTTAATTACTCAAAAAGGTGGAATAAATTTGTAAAGTCCAAAGATCCAAACTTTTCTTTTTTGTCGAAGAACAGATCATAACTTCAAATGGGTCAAAATAATAATGATAAGTGATTCAAATAAAAGTTATAATACTAAAACTAATCGCTAACTAAATCTAAGAAAAATTATAAAATTACTCAAATTAAAGTTGATAATTTTTTATTAAATTTGAGGCGTTAAAAAGGTAACGCTGTGCAAGTGAAAGTAGAATTTGTTCAAAGTCCCTGAGCAAGAGTCAGGGCACATATTCTGGCCTTCATAGGATTTGCCCGCCTGCTGCACTCCTTTCTTCTTCCTTCACCACCGCCGCCACCGCCGTCTCCTCCTCCTCTTTACTCTCTTTATACTCTCCGAATCCTCTTGTGAGCGAAAACCCAAGAAGAAAAGCACACAACATATGCATCTGCGCATACGTATGCGGTGCAGAGCGAGTCACAGCTTCTTTCTGGCATTTTGTCGAACAGGTGGTGAGCGTGGCGTGGGGATTTCGGCAAAACGACTCGATCGACGGGAGTGATGCCTGAAGTCTTCTCCCGGGTGAAGGTTGCGAATCTGGCTTAGCTGCAGTTTGGCATACATTGCGGTGTTCCTTGCCCGTCTTCTTGCGAGAATTTCTCGGGGGAATGCTGTTGATTAGGAAACTGATGAGTCGGTTTGATCAAGAAAGATCCTCTCTTGAACAGGCGGTCGTCTCCCGCTGATGAGTGCATTACAGGTAGGGCCGCAATCTTGGCTTACATGTCTCAATTGGTCGTCGGAAGGTCGCCTTTAGGACGCACGTCCCCCACGTCGGGGACTTGAAGCATGCGTTAAGTGTGCGGATTTGATTGTCCGGGCTCTCCCTGAGCCCGCGGTGGAATTTTTAAGTATACGCCAATCTTCGCCCCTCAAACTTTTTTTGATGATGCAAAAAAAAAAAATCTCAAAATTATATTTGTACGATATATTTACCCAACAAAATATATTTAATATATAATTGTATTATATATGTTATATATTATATGGGACAAGTAGGCAGTAGCATCTAAACGGGAAAGCACTTCTCAAACCTCTATTTTCTCTTCTTCTTTTTTTAAGTGGGTCCCACTATCTTTTTTTTTTTTTACCTAGTCAAAATCTCAAATATCACAGCCGCCTCCCGCTATCTCCCCCTCTCTACGTCAGTAGCATCCAGACAAAGAAAGCAGAGCCCTTTGTTTATCGAGGAGAGAGAGAGAGAGAGAGAGAGAGAGGAACCCTATCACAAGCCGAGCCCCTTGTTCATCGTGTGGAGAGACAGGAACCCAATCACGGGCTCGTCCAGTGATTGCAGCCTCGGTTTCTTCCTCCTCTTCCTCGTCCGATACCCATTAGCAATTAGAGTTGCTCTCGGCAGGTCACGCGCCCTCCCAACATGACTCCTTCCCAGAAAAGAGCGCTGAAGGTGTCCTCTGTTTCGCTCTGCCTCTGCTCCATTCTTGTGCTCTTCGCGTGCGCCATGCTCAGCGCCTGGTTCACCGCGGGCCCGTTGCCCAAGCGAGTCTTCCCGTGCGACGGTGACCCGAGCCTCAGCACCTTTGGGTTCTGCAACATGTCGTGGGGAGTCGAGGCGCGGGTGGCGGACCTGGTGAAGCGGCTGACTTTGCAGGAGAAGGTCGGGTTCTTGGGGAACCACGCTGGCAGCGTGGATCGCCTGGGGATCCCCAAGTACCAGTGGTGGTCGGAGGCGCTGCACGGGGTGTCGTTTATTGGGGGCGGGACCTCTTTCTCGAGCCTCGTCCCGGGGGCGACCAGCTTCCCTCAGGTCATCCTGACGGCGGCCTCGTTCAATGCCACCCTGTTCGATAGGGGTGATCGGGTCCAGGGTGGGTAGGGTCTAGACCTGGACCCTGTTCCCGACCTTGTTATAACCGGTTCTCTTTTTTTGGATCCTGTTCTTGACCCTGTTTACATTGGACCCTGTTCCCAACCCACCTGTTTTTCCGGTCCGGAAACAGGGTCAACCCTGTTTATAGTGGAACCTGTTTTGCAAAAATTAATGTACAGCACTCATATTTAAAATAAAGCGTTTAACACTCATATTGATCATGTTGTGAGTTCTTTTTTCCCACGGTTTCAACAGAGCCCCTGAGCTGTCCCATTTTGTTCTGCCTTACCAAATCCGGTAACTAGCCAACTAACAAATGCTGAAACGTAAATTTCAATGTCAAGTTTTCGACATCAGAGAGCTCTCCAACAGAGTTATGGAATAGATGAAGGAAGATGAAAAGAGCTGAGTAGATGGTGCTTGGCATTTGTTGCTGGACAGCCAAAAAGATGTGTTCTGTGCCGATATCAGCATAGGCAATTAGCGATTGTGGTAATGCTTAGTACAAGCACAACTGGGAAGGCTTTGGTTTTTCTTCTAACTCCCCCCTTGGGACTAACCAATTTGAAGCCATAGATACAAAGAAAATCACCATTTTAGAGCTGTCACATTAACATAACCAGCAGTAGAAATTTTGGCCCCAAATTTCACAGAATCGGCTTATCTTTGACGCAAATAAAAGAAAGCCTCTTGACTGAGCCTTATCTGTTGGTACCACTTGAGAGAGCATACTATGAAAATCAGAAAAGAGAAGTTCACCCAAAAAAAAAAAACATGAACGCATCAAACAGCAGAAACTAGAATTGAAGGAACAAGAGTACCTTTTTGCTCTGCTTTTCCTCTTCAAACTGTGATGTCCTTGAACCTTATATTTTTTCCAAACTCAACCCCGCCACTTCTTCAACTCATGCATGACACTTGAGCTAAAAAGACAAAAGAAGAAAAGTTGGGTTCAGACTCGAGTCCAACAGTCGAAACTTTAACTGAACCAGCATTAATTGCAGCAAATACCACCATGAGAAACTGTCAAAGACCCCAAACATAGAAAACAAAACGCCTAACAAACATCCAAACCCAACATTAAATTCACACAGAATAATCTCTGCACACACGAGGAACGTAGAGCACACCGCAACTCGGATTGAGAAAGACTGGTCACGCCAGCCGGTTTTTGTAAAAGCTGAATAAAATTGTGCCTATCTTCATCAGCCAAATTTTGCACCTTGGTTGAAGACAAACCTCAGGAGCGATATAAAAAAAGGGGTAAAGAAATGAATGGGACAGCATGTAATGTGTTAGTGCTCACTCACATCTGATCTGATCTTATAAAGTGATTGAAAAGGAGGAGGCAATATTCTTTGACTAGTCCCTTGTCTTAGAAAGTAATGCCACCTTTGAAAGTATTGAGGCTTTTGCAACTGAAGGTCTTTTTTTGCACGCATTCAAAG
The DNA here is from genome assembly GCA_019915185.1 of Eucalyptus camaldulensis. NCBI lineage: Eukaryota > Viridiplantae > Streptophyta > Magnoliopsida > Myrtales > Myrtaceae > Eucalyptus > Eucalyptus camaldulensis. The sequence goes on from JAHSVA010000001.1 coordinate 12,739,828, forward strand.
AAGCAAAACCAGCTCGTGGCTTTAGATACAGAAAAAGACACTTGAAGAGTTGAGCACTAATTATTTGAAAGTACAAACGCCCAAAATTGAAAGGAACAAATCGACAAGAGGCATTGGGGGATATATATTCAGAGTCTTTGGACGTAAGGCAGGCCCTTATCACACTTCTCTAGGAGAGTTTGACTTACATAGTTTCCCCACGGAGGAGAAAAGAGGAAAAAGATAGAGGATATGTGACACCCCAAGTCACTGAAAGAGACATTGTGGAATAACATACGCGTGACTCATTTTTAAACGGGTACAATCGTGAATACCTTTTTTTTGGAAGATTCGGCTTAATGGAGCAAGATGCATTGTTTATATATGGTACCGAAGGAGGACTTTGCTTGTTAGACATGCACTTGATGACGGACTGGGCTCCAAGTCGATCCAATTTGAAAAGGGCGTAATCGTTGGGGTGGAATAGCTCGGACAAAATGGAGGACATTAGTCTTTATGAATGAAAGAAGCACAATTCTTACATATTTATAGGAATGGTAGCAAGTTAGGGTATTCTCTTTACCTAAAGGGGCTGGAGTTGCTACAGGGCAGAAGCAGGGGCTCGGCTTCTGGCGATGGCGCGGGCGACGCTGGAGTTGCTGCAGGGCAGAAGCAAGGGCTCGGCTGCAGATCTCGTGGGTGAGCAGGGGGCTCGGACGGACGGACTGAGGACGGGCAGAAGCAGGGGCTCGACTTCTGGCGGTGGCGCCCAGTTTCGCGAAGGACGAGGCTCAAGCGGAGAAGCAGCAGCAGCTTCGCGAAGGGACGGGGCTCAGGCAGAGAAGCAGCAGCAGCTTCGTGAAGGGTTGGGGCTCAGGCGGAGAAGCAGCGGTGGTGGCGCCCAGCTTCGCGAAGGATGGGGCTTAGGCGGAGAAGGAGAGCAGCAACGGAGAAGGAGCAGCAGCTTCGCGAAGGGGGTGAGACTCGTGAGAGAGAGGTAACGATAGAAATTAGGGTTACGCGGTTTTTTTTTTTTGGGTGGCTTAACCGGTTCTCCAACCGGTTCCAAAACCGGTCCGGTCGAACCGGTTCCCGGGTGGGTAATCCCTCGGAACCGGTTCCCAGACCGGTTCAAACAGGGTCTGAGTTGTTGGAACCGGTTCCCGGACCGGTTTCAACCGGAACCGGTTCCCGACCCTGTTTTCCGGGTGGGCCGAACCGGGAACCGGGTTGACCCGGTTCGGTTGCACACCCCTACTGTTCGAGACCATCGGGAAGGTTAGCGAGTTCACATCATGTCACTCTCACTCCTCTTTCTTGTGCCTCTCCGTTTTTGACTTTTCCATGCGGAATTGGGTGTTGGATTCGCGTCTGCACGTCGTAGTCGTTCGCACTATACCCGATGATATGATAGAAAATGCTCGCGACTTTTATCTAACATGATAAGAAAGTTCCCGCTGCGGAGCAACTACGGCCATCAGAAAGGCTGGCGAGGACCACCGGCCACGGTCAACCGAATTGGTAGATGCAGTGCGTACAGTACATTTAGTAACTTTATACCGTGATATATAAGATTTCATTCAAAAGTAGATATTTCCGCCGTGTCAAGATTCTGGGAATTCTTTTCATGTCATTCCTTCTCTCTAGGTTTCTGGGTCGGCCGCTACGGTTCCTGATATTCAGTTAATTGGCGTTGACATTCGCGACTGACGTCCTGACTTGTAGTGTTGCATCTTGATCGCCATTCTTTATCTTATCTCGATCAATGCAGCATTAAATAAGCCCCGATATACACGGTCTTGGATAGTGCCGAATGCAGGATTTCCGTCTTATTTTCATCCACTATTTGATTTGAATCCAAACCCACAAACTACGAGATCAGGAAGTAACCAAGCACATATTGCTTCAGATGACATCCCAACTCTTTGCTGTGAGATTCTTGATACCAGGGGAAATGAAAAGTTGCTTTTCAAGGTGAAACTGTAGACCTTCCACTAAGTTGTCTGTACTATGATTGTGGAAGAAAAATGCAATGTGGACACAAGAATGAGTAGGTTTTAATCCTGTGCAACGTTGCCGCTTGAGGAAATCTTACATACATTAAAGAGAAAAGGACAGAAGAGAAGGATCTCTGCATCTATGAGCATCACCTATAAGAGTTTTTTTAACATGTATTACATTAATTGATATTATAATTTAGCATCTTATAGGATTGGTCTAATTAAGTGAGATAAAAAGTTTCTTAATTAGTATCATGTGGGGTTTGCTAGTGTCGGCCCAAGTTAAATCATATTCGAAATGAGATGGTCTAATTGAAAACTCTATAAATAATACTTAAGTCTCTCATTTAACCTAAACACACAATTATCCTCACATAAGGAGCATTTACTAAACGCTTAAAGGGAAATGCCGTCTCATTAAGCCAATAATACATATGGCAATAGAGAAGAAATACTTATACTTTGAATCGCTTTTTTGTATAAAAAGTAATGGATTCCAAAACAGATACATTAATCTCTCTACTTGATTATATGTATTCTTGTTTCTAGCTATAGAGATCGTGGGATTGCGATTTTGATACTAATATGTGGTATCAGAGCCTCCATAAACTAGTACTTAAACGTATAGTTTTTGCCCTTTCTTGTGATTTTTTCTGCAGCAAAATCGATTTTGATTATATAAACAGAAAGAGCTCATCGAGACAAGCAAAATCATGGGTGGTGTGCCTTTAGGGGGGTGCATGCACCCTCACACACGGCCACACGCCAGTGGGCAACAACGTGTGTCGAGCACGCGTGCCCATGCGCAAGGCGCTGCTAGCGCATGCAACACACACGTGAGGTTGATGTCATCCTGATGTCAATGAGTAGACGTGGGTCCTCATTGACCACGACTCGGCCCATTGACCATGACTCGACCAAGATCCAACCTATTGACTCGCCTAATCGGTTTTCGTTGACCAAACCAGTCAACTAATCGAACCAGTTGAACTGAATATTGATCAATCAAACTAGTTAGATTGGGTGTTGACCGATCAGACCGGTAGTTCAAACTAGTCTAGGAGAGCCCGCACATGCACTACACGCGTAGCTCATTCCGATAGTGCATATGGGCACGTCCAACATCCAATTGGAGCGTTCTAATACTCATGTGCTCGTATGGAGATGCTCTACATTGTGGTATATTTATCTTTTTATGTTTGATAATTTTATGAATATTGAAATATGTATGAAACCCTAAATAGCGTATTAGTATTTTTGCATATTTTTTTTGGTACGTTTTATGATTTTAGAAATATCGGTGCAAGCTCACATGTACATCATCACATAAATAATGTGTAGAGCACGCATGCCACATGTTGGTGGGCGACAACGTGCGTCGAGCACTCGTGCCCACGCACAGGGCGCTACCAGCGCATGTAACGCACATGTGAGGTTAACGATATTCTTATGTCAGTGGGTAAACGTGGGTCCTCCTTGACCACGACTTGACCCATTGACCGTGACTCAACCGAGATCCAACTATTGACCCACCTAATTAGTTTCCGTTGATCGGACCAATCAACTAATCGAACCAGTCAAATATAATATTGATTGGTCGAACCAGTTCGACTAGTAGTTCAGACTAGTCGCCCCACATTTCGACAGTGCATATGGGCACGTCCAACATCCGATTGGGGCGTTCTAGTATTCGTTTGTGTAAGTGCTAGTATGAACACTTAAATGGAGATGAATAGGTGTGAAGACAATTTTTCACAAAGAACAGTAAAAATATTTTACTTTTAAAATTGAGTCTGAAGAACAACAGACTTTGAGCTAGTTTAAACTTTAGTAGTTAAATAAAACTACAAACAAAATAAAGAAGTTCATGGAAGAGAATATGAACACAGAAATTATAGTGATTTGGCTTAGATCAAGCCTACATCCACTCTCCCACCTCACAACCTTCTAGTTGAATTCCACTATGAATCAAAAGAGAATTTACAATCTTGAGATCTCGACTTCACAGTGAAGAGTCTCTACTACTTTCTCACGAAGTCACATATAGGTTTCTCTCCTTTGAATACAAATTTAGAGCACAGTATATAAAATAACAAGAAACTAGGATGTTTCAGACTTTGGAATTTCTCTTTCACGCACTTTATCGAACAACTTAAGAGTCCTCCTTAAATACTCATTCATGCCTTCTCGATCGTTCGCACTTTCCAAAAGAATTCTTCCAATCAACCCGTTGGACAGAATCAATCAAGGAGATCTCGAGCCGTTTGAAGATTGTGATGAAAGCCCGTCAATCATATTCGCCCATATAATCAGGATCTTGATTTTCATAAGTAGATTCTTTCCAAATTTACTTGCTCTCTATCCAAATTGATTCCAATAAGAATATCCAATTTCGTAGGTGATATTTCCAACCAGAAGACCATATATAATCCGTACGAACCGAACTCTTGAAGAAAGAAAGATAATCCCTTATCTGAAAAAGTCTTCATCCTTCACTTTCGTTCAGTCTGGAATTTGTCAGAGTGAGCAGACTTTCACACAAAGTTTGGGAGTCTTCAGAATTTGACACAAAAGTCTAGAATTCTTTAGAATCCATAATAGACTTTGGATAAATTTTGTCAGCTTCAAAACAACAAAGGAATTTTCTCCAACAATCTCCCCATTTTTTATGGTGACAAAACTTCCCTACAGATTTAAAGATTTATAACTTACAAAACATCTCTTAGTAGTACATGACAACTTATAAAAGCGGTTAGTTAAGGATCTGGATAGCATCGATTCTGCAACCACAGAAAACATGTTAATCTTGAAAACATTAAACACATATCAAGATTTAACCATCCTCATCCATAAACATCACTGCTACAAGAATTGTTGTAGAATAAGTATTCAAAACAAATTTAAATCAAATATGCAAAAAGTTAAAAGTTAAGTTAAAAAATCTGCAAATTCTCCCCATTTTTGTCAACGGCAAAAAGTGGAGAAAGTCAAAGTAGAGAGAAGAGATAAAAAGAATCAAGGCTGTTTTGGAATTCGAACGAGCTGGAAATCCATCATTGACTACACTACTTCCTCAATCTTCTGGCACTTGGAGATGAACATTCTCAACTTGAGCTTGCATAGTCTTCATAAGCTGGAGAATCTGTTCATTTTGGGCAACAGTTTGAGATACTTGATGTTTCAAAGTTTGTACCTGAGTATCTAAGGATTGTACATTTTTAGTGTGAAAGTCTAAAGAGGATCTCAACATAGTATGAAGTTTCTGAATTTCAATCTCCATAGCATATTGTTGAGCATCGACTTCCAAAAGAAGCTCGATCATCCTTGGATAATCAGCATTTGGTTCTGTTTGCGCATTGGCTTCAGCGAATTGAGTTCATGGAGAGTACAGAAATGAGAGAACATCAACTTGTCTAGTCCCTTGACTAGGAGTAGATTCTGCAATGTCAGCTTCAGGAAAATGAGAAGCATAGACATCTTTGAGGTGTGCAGGAGATCAACTAATACCATCACTTGCAAAAAGAGGAGAAGAAGTCCCTATTCACTCAACAGCTCCCCTTGTTTTTGTGCTTACAGGTGGAGAAGGGATTCCTTCTTCTTGGGTTTTCTTGGTTTCAGGACGAGAGTGATGTTCTTCCTCTGTACATGCTCCTATTTGACCACTCCAAGTTGCTTCAAAATCTTTAGATAAGGATATGGCAATTGTCGCCTCATAAGAGTCATCCTCATGACTTCTTCCTTCTTCATCTCTTCCTTCTTCTTCTCTTGCTTCTTCTTCCTTCTCTGGTTCTTCTTCCTTCTCTGGTTCTTCTTCTTCTCTTTGAACTAGTTGCTCAGAACCAACAAAACCTCAAAGATTCTTCAAGGCAATGGCAAAAATTGTGAGATCGTCATCATCATCCTCTTTGTCCTACAGGATGAGAGATCTTCTCTTCTTTACAGGTTCTCTCATAACTTCTTTCCAATAGAATCTTCCCTGATTTTGCTTGAGGACTCCTTCTTCAAGCACTCAATAGCCTTATTTAAATCATGTAACCTCATCTTTGAAATCATTTTCAGTCCTATAACCATAGGAGCAACTATTCAAGAGCAAAGAGATATGGAGAACTCGATATGAAAATGTCTAAACAATTTGGTAACCAGCGCAAAATAAGGCAACTGTCCTTTGTCCTTTACAATTGTCCTGTACATGTGCATCAGGATAGTGTGGGAGTGAAAATCTCATCCCATTTTAAATACCAAACATGAGCCGTGCTTCAAACCTGGAAACATCAGTTTTTAGTGCAGCCTTTGGTCTGATATAGTTAATGACAACTTTATGCAATAGAACGTTTAAGGCTGACAATCTGGAATAAGTAATGCCTCCTTCTAGCACTTTGTCTTTGATAAGATATCTTATTGCTTGACCAAACGGGACATTTATTGGTTGAAAGCCACTCCTTTCTACCCTAATAATGTTTGCCAGTGTGTCAACATCTACCACATAGTCTTTATCACACACAGTAAATTGAATTCGATTATGGTCAAGAAAAGATAGGTTTGAATAGAAAAATGCAGTCAACTCTAAATAAGCAATTGTCGTCTCAAAACAAAAATTCTCGAGTTGAAGAAAGGCTAACTTCTCCCTCAAGTTAACCTTGATCGAGTTTGGAAGTCAAAATCAACAGTTCAAAGTTTCATCACCCCTCTCTTCAACAACTGTGAGTAAACCTTTTTGTATTCCTTAGAACGAAACAGTCTTGTTCTTTCTCTCGGAACATTTGCAGCAACACCCATTCTAGGTTGAAAATTAGCATAAAATCTCTCATCATCATCATCCTTGTTCTCAAGATGATTAGAACCAAACCTAAGGTTTGCAGGAAAATAAAGGAAACCATTGTTTGCCAATCCTTTCAGTGCTATACCCAACTGTTCCATCCTTCTTAAGAACAAAGTCTCATTCTTATAACATTTCTCTCTTCAAAAACTCATCGATAAAGGTCATGGGAGTATCACCCTACTTTAAATGAGTGTAAAGCTTATAATGAACCTGGGGTCTCAAGGCTTTTAGAGGTTTTGCGTCTTTTACAACTTCCTCTTCCAGAGGTTGACGTGGAACATTCTCTGTAAAGTGCTACGGAGAGTGCTGTGGAGAGTTGCGCGGAGAGTCTTCCTCAGTAAGATCAAAATGCGTCTGCCCTTCCAACATGTTTCTCAGACCTTGATTAGCAATTCGGGAGGATTTCCTTTGGTGAGACATATTTGCAGGCTTGGAGGATTTTACAAACAAGTTCGAGTGAAAAAGATGGAAACTTGTGGAACAAACTTGAGAGTACATACGAGAGAGTAGAGAGACTGTATTCTTAGGGGTTTGAAAAGAAGTGCTCCAAAGAAATACAATAGGGTATATAAAGAAAATGAAACGTCACAAGGAAAAAGGTAATTGAAACGTCATAAAAAGAAAACTGCCCTTTTTAAAATAAACTAAAAATAAAAATTGCCAAAAATTCAAAAATTCGAAAAAGATATCTAAAAATAAAATAGGTAAGCAACGATTCGGTTAATCATACCTTTTCATTCCAAGAATAAAATACCTGGATTTGAGACATTCTTTTATTGAAGTAGCGTATGAAAATTCTGAGTCTGACCATCTTCAAACTTTACTCCAAAATAGAAATAATATTTAGCCTGGTGTGAATAGACTCAAATAGATTATTCTCCAGAGGCTTCGTGAAGATGTCTGCCAGCTGATTCTTCAAATCAATGAACTGAATCATAATCTCCTCATTTTGGACATGATCTCTTATAAAATGATGTCAAATCTCTATATGCTTTGTCCTTGAATGAAGAATTGAGCTCTTGGAGAGATTAATAGCACTGGTGTTGTCACATTTGATCTTGGTACACAATTCTTCAATCCCAAAATCTCTTAGTTGTTGTCTTATGCATAGGATTTGAGAGCAACAACTCCCAAGAACAACATACTATGCTTATGCAATTGAAAACACCATAGTACTTTGCTTCCTTGAGAACCAAGATACCAACTTATTTCCCAGAAATTGACAAGTATTTTGTCGACTTAAAAACCTGCTAAATCAGTGTTTGAATATCCAAGAAGAGTAAAGTTTCACTCTTTTGGATACCACAAACCTAGCTTTGGACAGGTCGCAAAATATTTAATGATGCGTTTTACAGCACCTAGATAAGATTCTCTTGGGTCAGACTGAAATCTTGCACAAATACAAACACTGAATAAAATATCAGGTCTAGAAACAGTAAGGTAGAGAAGTGAACCGATCATGCTTTTTTATAACCTCTAGTCTATTTTCTTCCCATCTTCATCTTTGTCTAGTTTCGAAGAACTTGACATTGGAGTCCCTATTTTCTTGCAATTCTCCATCCCAAATTTTTTGATGAGATTTTTGGCATATTTTTCTTGGTAAATGAATATACATTTCTTTGATTGTTTAACTTGCAATTCCAGAAAGAAAGTTAACTCACCCATCATGCTCATCTCGAATTCATCCTTCATAGATCTTGAAAAATTCTTACAAAGACTTTCGTCAGGAGAACCAAAAATAATATCATCTACATAAATTTGTACCAGTAGAAAGTTCTTTCCTTCTTTCTTTATAAACAAAGTTGTATCAATATTTTCCTTTTCAAAACCATTCTAAGTTAGAAACTTACTCAATGTCTCATACCAGGCTCAAGGTGCTTGCTTCAGTCCATACAATGGATTTTTCAGTCTGTAGACTAAGTCTGGCTTTCTTGAATCTTCAAATCCTAGTGGTTATTTCACATAGACTTCTTTTGGTATGAACCCATTCAAGAATGCACTTTTGACATCCATATGAAATAATATGAAATTTTTATAGCAAGTAAAAGCAAGTAATAGTCTAATTACTTCTAACCTCGCTACTAGTGCATAGGTTTCATCATAGTCTATCTCTTCTTCCTATGTATATCCTTTTGCCACGAGTCTTGCTTTGTTTTTTAGTATTTTACCATTCTCATTCATTTTGTTCCTAAAAACCAATTTCGTTCCAATAATGGATTTGCCTTTGGGTTTTGGAATCAACTCCTATACATTGTTGATGCTGAATTGTCTGAGTTCTTCATGCATAACTTTTATCCAGCTTTCATCAGACAATGTTTCATCTATTATTTCAAAAACAAGTGCTAGAGCAGTGGACTCTTCTCTTCCTTTGGATCTGGTGCAAACTCCTTCACCAATTTTGCCAATAATGAGTTCTTTGGGATGACTTGACTTGTACTTCTAGTTGCTACTTTGTTTGACAGTTGGTTGATCCTCTACATTGGTTGAATCTTCTTGTTCTACTTGTTGCTATTATCTAGAAGTCTAAACCTCTTCGAGGGAAATAGACTTTGTAAAGTCTAGAACAGGTTCAAATTTTTTAAGTTGAGTCTGGTCTAGTAGATTCTCCACATAATCTCGACATTTGACGTTCATCGATTTTTTCACGGATTGAGTCTTCTTGTTAATGACTTTGTAAGCTTTGCTTGAAGTCAAATAGCCAAGGAAGATTCCTTCATCTGATTTTGCTTTGAATTTTCATATGGAGTTTTCTCTAGACTAGGCCTCAAGAATACTCTATTGATAATATGGCAAGTAGTTGAAATTGCTTTTGCCCAAAATCAAGAAGAAATTTAGCTCTCTATCAAGAGAGTTCTAGCCATCTCTTGTCAGATCTATTTTTCCTTTCCATAACCACATTTTGTTCTAGAGTGTATGGAGAAGAAAAAACATGCTGAAAATCAGATTCATCACAGAACTTAGCAAAGTCCTGATTCTCAAACTTACTTCCATAGTCAGTTCTTATGCTCGAAATAGCATAACATTTTTCATTCTAAACCTTCTTGGCAAACTTTGAGAAATAAGAGAAGGTTTCAAACTTACTTACCAAAAAGTAAACCCAAGTAAAGCGAGAGTAATCATCCACGATTACTAGATAATATTTCTTTCCACCAATATTTTGAGTTCTGGTTGGACCAAAAAGGTCCAAATGAAGAAGCTGTAGAGCTCAATTGGTAGAGACTTGATTCACCGGTTTAAAGAAACTTCTAACTTTTTTTCCCATAACACAGGGAGTGCACATCTCATTCTTCTGGTAAGCCAGATTCAGAAGTCCTCGAACAAGCTTCTTAGAGGAAATCTTGGCAATTTGCTTCAAGTTAACATGACCAAGCTTCTGATGCCAGAGACATGCTTCATCTTGAATGGAAATAAGACACTGAGAACTTTCTGGGTTTACATCCAGAAGGTATATGTTGCCATGTTTTCGCCCAGTGAAAGATTGAATGAAGTCTTGACTCTTTCCAGAACAAATGCCTTCTTGGAAGTTTATTTTAAAATCAGTATTGCAAAGCTGACTTATGCTCAGCAAATTGTAGTTCAAACCTTCCACCAAGGAAACGTTGTTGATAGTTAGGCTTCCAATCTTCATAGTTCCACATCCTACAATCTTTCCTTTGTTGTTTCCTCCAAAAGATATTTTTCCTCCATTCAGTCTAACGAGCTTTATAAAGCAGCTTGAGTCTCCTGTCATATGCCTTAAACAGCTACTATCCAAATACCCTTTTATCTTCCTTTTGATAGTAACATGCGATCATGAGAAAAATTCAAACTTTCTTTGGTACCAAGATTTTCTTAGGTCTAGGAGGGTTAGTATTAAAAATAGTCTTAGCCTAATCCTTCTTAACCGATTTCCAAACCTTGGGAAATTCTTTCTCGAAATGTTCTAAGTTGTCGCACTTTGAACATTTAAGTGCACTTCGGCCAATAGGTTTTACAAAAACTTTTTGAAAATAATTTTTGTAAAATGCTTTTGCAAGTCTTTGTTTAATTCTTTCTTTTACTTTGGGGAAATTAATTAATGAAACAGTTTCTGAAGTCATACCTAAACCAAATTTGTCAAAATATGGCATTTAAGCTGAAATAATTTTCTCTAATTTCTCGGATCCTTTTGAAAATATTTTTGTTATATTTGAGATTTCACCTTTAAAAAAAGTATTTTCCTTTGAAAGAAAATCAGATTTTTCTTTCAAATTATCAAAAACTTGTTTTCAGACTTTCAAAATTTTCTTTCCAAGAAACTTCATGTTGCCTAAGCTTAGAATTCTCCATTTTTAGTTCAAAAATCCTTTTAAGAGAGAATTTGAGATTGAAACAAAATTCATCTATGTATTTAGAGACTTTGATAGGAACTTTTGAATCGCTAACCTCAATTTCTTTGTCTGAATCTAAATCAAAGTCTATTTTTTATTCTAAGTCTGAGTCGGAATGAGCCATTATATATATGTTGGCATATTTTTCTTCACTTTCCTCACACTCGGTGTCACTCCAAGTTTCAGCTTTGAGTGTCTTCTTGTACTTCTCAGTTTTTTCTTTCTTCTTCAACAGAGGATGGTTAGGTCTGATATGCCCATTTTCTTGCATTCGAAGCATATCGCGTCTTTGTTGGTTTCATTGTCCTTAGCTGGTCTCTTTTGGAAATTTTGCATGCTTTGTTTCTTATAATTGAATCTTCTTCCAATTCTATTCAACTTTATGAATTTCTTGATCATGAGTGACATCTCTTCGCCGTCCATATCATCATCTAAATCTGTATAATCAGAATCAACGTTAAATTTTAAAACAATTGACATTCTTACCTTTAGGATCTTCTTCATCATTTTTTTGTTCCACTTCATATGAATGAAGTGTGCCTATCAATTCGTCAACTAATAGAGGCATGATCATTTGAGTTTCTCTAATTAAGGTCTTCACATGATTCTAGTCTTTCGAAAGCCCACGCAGCAACTTATTGACTTTCATTGGTCTTGAGATTGGTTGACCTTGATAAGCTAGGCCATTTACAATCTCTGTAAAGCTACTGAACATATCAGTAATAGATTCTCCAAGCTTCATACTATCCGAGCAAAATGTTTATTTCGGTTTTCTTCACACGGTTAGTTCCTTCATAGGTAACATACAATCTGTCCCAAACTTCTTTTGTTGTTTCATAAGAAGAAATTCGGTTATACTTAGTAGGAGATAAGGCACAGTATAAATAGTAAATTGCTTTCGCATTAAGAGCTTGTCTCTTGGTAAATTCAGCTCGTGTCGCTTCGTTAGCATCAATGACTTCTTTTCCTCAATCTCATGTTGACATTGCTTTAGGATTGATCCATTTTTCTACAACATCCAACTTCAGAGGATCTTTGGATCTAAGTACTACCTTCATCTTGTTCTTCCAGACATTGTACTCCTTTCCATCGAAGTAAGAAGGTCCGGTATTACTCTGACCTTCAACCAAACCTGGAGCAAAATACTAGTCATAAAGGATATTTAGCTTAGAAGTAAAACACTTCAAAAATTAAGCACGCAAGCTCTGGTACCAACTGTAAGTTCTAGTATGAACATCTAGAGGGGGAAAATAGGTGTGAAGACAATTTTTCACAAAGAACGGTAAAAATATTTTACTTTTAATATAGAGTTTGAAGAACGACAGATTTTAAGCTAGTTCAGACTTTAGCAGTTAAAAAGAACTACAAACAAAATAAAGAAGTTCATGGAAGAGAATATGAACACAAAATTTATAGTGGTTCGGCTTACATCAAGCCTATGTCCACTCTCCCACGCTGACAACATTCTAGCTGGATTCCACGATGAATCAAAAGAGAATTTACAATCTTGCGATCTCGACTCCACAGTGAAGAGTCTCTACTACTCTCTCAAAGTCACACTATAGGTTTCTCTCTTTTGAGTACAATTTAGAGCATAGTATATGGAATAACAAGAAACTAAGAAGTTTTAGACTTTGGAATTTCTCTTTCACACACTTTATTGAACAACTGAAGAGTCCTCCTTAAATACTCATTCATGCATTCTTGACCGTTGGCACTTTCCAAAGGAATCCTTCTAATTAACCCGTTGGACAGAATCAATCAAGGAGATCTTCAGCCGTTTGAAGATTGTGATGAAAGCCCGTTAATCTTGTTCGCTCATACAATCAGGATCTTGATTTCCATAAGTAGATTCTTTACAAATTTACTTGCCCTCCGAGAAGATTTGGCGTATCCAAATTGATTCCAATAAGAATATCCAATTTCGTAGGTGATATTTCCAACCAGAAGACCATATATAATCCATACGAACCGAACTCTTGAAGAAAGAAAAATAATCCCTTATCTGGAAAAGTCTTCATCATTCATTTTTGTTCAGTCTGGAATTTGTCAGAGTGAGCAGACTTTGACACAAAGTCTGGGAATCTTCAGACTTTGACACAAAAGTCTAGGATTCTTCATAATAGACTTTGGATAAGTTTTGTTGGCTTCAAAACATCAAAGGAGTTTTCTCCAACATTTTGCTCATATTGAGATATTCTACATTGTGGTATATTTATCTTTTTATGCTTGATGATTTTACGGATATGAAAATACATAAGAAATCCTAAATTCATGTATTTTTAGGGAATTTTTGCATATATATATATATATATATATTTTATGTTTCTATGATTTTAGAAATATTAGTGCAAGCTCACATGTATATCATCACATAAACAATGTGCAGAACATTGATTCATTAATAACATATATAAGATTAAAATTGTATTACTGAATAGAGTAATGTAATTTGCATGACGTGATTTTAGTGATAAATTGCCCCTATCATCAAGTCTAAATCACATGTATAAGGTAAATGTGAAACATAAAGTTTATATCTGTGTTATGAAAGAGTTTCAAGGATTCAATCAAGTTGTGACCACCAAAGTAGCACACTTAATTGGGTTTGAAAAATATCAATCTCATATGGTAGTGGGATGTCTCCCGTATTAATGCATGGTTACGCTCCTAAATGAGGTGATTATATATTAGTTCATGAAGGGATACATGTACAGTATACAGTTGAAGAATGACTAATCCTATTAGTTCATACACCTGAATGTGATGATTCACGAACGTTCAAACAGATTCTCATGACTACCGTCATGTGGAGAATATACAATTGCATGTCATATAACTCTGCGCAAAGATGATTTTATTATGTATATAACTCTTTGGATGTGTACTTATATGGTTTCAACTTAGTACTCACATAATACCAATTATACACAATGCTTGTTATTATATTCACCTTATCTATAATTGATAACTCCATAACTATTAAGGTTCTTTAAGTAGTCAAAATAGGATTTTCTATTAGGAATAGAGCGAATGTTCATATTGCTCTTATAAAGCATAAACCGGTAGATGACACTATTGACAGTACAAAATTCCATAAAGCACATTTTGTTACTTGGTAAAGAGTAATTGAATTTGCTTGCTATCAATGAGTGATCTATTTAGGAACACTTAAAGAGTAGTTTGCCAACCGATTGTACTACTAAAAAGATTATGGAAGCCTTGAAGTCTTGAAATTATTGTCTAATGTTGTGATTGGAAAGCATCTGCAATGACTCTTCAACATAAGATATGATGGTTTTGATGAGGTTAGAGGTTACATCCTAAGGATGGTAGACTAGAAGTCTAAAAATGATACTCATAAAGAAACTCATGAAACTACTTATTATTCTGACAATCTGTGTTTTAAGAAAGTATCCTTCGAGGGATGGTGACCGTTGCTTCTTTTTAAGAATAAATATCACATAAAGATAGACTGTAGTAAATGTACAAAACTTGGTTGTCCAAGCGTGAGCCTATAGGTAATGATTCTTTGGTATTGTTTATGAATCCAATACCTATAAGAAATCTCATCCAGTTCCTAGTAGTTAGATAGTGGTGCAACAAATTTAGTGCATTTACCAAATGAGGATTCATAAATCAAAAGTAGCCAAATCATGATGAATCATATCTCATCATGGGAAACATCGATAAAGTTGATATTGACTTCTTGGGAGATATTATTTTAATTCTTGATTCTGATTTTAATATGATACTACGAAACATATTTTATGTATTTTCTTTGACATATAACTTAGTTTCCTTATCATGTTTAGACTTGTGTGACTACTTTTTTTTATAATAAAGACTAATGTTATTTCTATTTTTTATTTAAATAAGGTTGGATGGTGCAATTTATCGAATGGATTGTATAGGTTATGTTTATCTCCCAATGATATATACACATGTCGCTTATATGGCTGAAAATGTTGTTCTCGAAAGACCTCTGCCTAAAGAACAGTTTTATGCATTGTGTAGACTATTGTAGAAGTAAGATGATTAAGATTAAAAAAAAAAAAGCAATTTGAAGTTCTGACTTATTGGAGGTCTTTCATAAAATCTTATTGGACCCTATAAGGTAATGTTGTGTAGAAATTTTTATTTCAACATATTCATTGACGACTATTTCTTTTGTACTTGATTAAAGAAAAGTCTAAGTCTCTTGAGAAATTCAAAATTTTTTGGGTTAAAGTAGAGAAACAGTTAGGAAAAGTCACAAAGATTGCTAGATCCGATCATGTTGGTGAGTATTTTGGGAGACATGGTGACCTTGAACAACTTAAAAGTTATGTTTGCTAAATATTTGGAGTATTATGGGATAGTAACTTAATTTATTATGCTTGGGAGTCTTGAACAAAATGGTGTGGCCGAAAGGTGCAAACACACCCTAATGGACATGATAATGAGGATGGTTAGTAGGACTAATTTACCCAATTTTCTATGAGGTGATGCTTTGAATACAGTCTTTCACATACAAAACCATATTTTTGCTAAAGTTGTTCCATTAACTTTTTTAGCTATGATGTGACACTTTGAATACAGCCTTTCACATACAAAATCGTATTTCTACCAAAGTTGTTCCATTAACTTTTTGAGTTATGGACTAGATATAAATCTAACTTGAATCATCTTAAGATTTGGGGTGTCATGCATAAGTGAGTTATACAATCCAACATTGTGTAAGTTGTAATTTAAAATCATTCGGCATTACTTCGATCTTACCTATATCATTGAAGGATTATCATTTTTATAATCCCAATGGAGACACAATAATTGTGGAATCGCAAATAACAAAGTTTTTGGAGTTTGGTGTAGCTGTAGAAGATAGCTACTCTTAGACTCTTAAAGATGATAGTACATTATAAACTACTGTATCTTTGTCTTTGTCTATTTATAATTGCAGAGTCTCCTACACCACAAACTAAGCCCGTTGAGATTCAAGATACTGTTATTAAAATAGTTCCTAATGAAATTTCTCAAGCCTTTCAAGTGTAAGATGAAGTGATTGTACCTCCACCTAGGAGATCTATTAAAGAGAGATGATCAGTTATACCACCATATTATATAGCCTATCTATGAGAGCACGACTGCAATATCTATTGCGTGGTCAATTTAGTGACTTATGCATATGTTATTTCTTATCTTCAATCAAATTTATGATTAGGTGTGATGAAAGACGATATGCAATTTATGAAACATAATAGTGTTTGGGAACTTATTGAGTTGTCTGAAGGTCACGAGCTCTTCAGCTACAAATGGGTGTATAAGACTAAAAAGGACTCAAAAGACATATTAAAGAGTTTAAACCCAAACTGGTAGCCAAGTGTTCTAATTAGAAAGGAGGAGTGGATTGTAAATAAACATTTTTTCTAGTCTCTTATAAAGATTATTTCAGAGTGAATATGGCATTAGTACCTTATTTTGATATAGAGTTACGCTTGATGGATGTTAAAAATGTCTTTTTAAATGGATACCTTGATTAGAAAGTCTATAGGATGCACCCCGAATGTTTTACAGTAGGTAATTCAAGTAAGCTTGTGTGTAAACTGAAATGTCTTATTTGTGGCCTTAAACAAGTTTCTAGATAATGGTACTTCGTGTTTTATAGTGTTGGCGCTTCGTTTAGTTTTGTTAAGAACAAAATAAATTAGTGTTTACAAGGTCAGTGAGAGGAAATTTATTTTTCTTGCACTCTATGTACATAATATTTTGCTTGCAAGCATAAACTTGAATTATTACATGAGACAAAGCAAATATTGTCAAAAAAAAAATGACATAGAGCACCTTGATAAGGTATCTTTTGTCCTTGGCATTAAGATCTGTAAAGATCATTCTTGTTGTATATTGTGTTGTCTTAGAAGGCATATGTTGGTCATATTTTAGAAAGATTTGGTATACATTACTGCTAGTTAGGAAGTACTCCTGTCTTTGAGGGTGATGAGTTGAATTTGTCACAATGTTCTCATTCAAGCATTAAGAAAATCCAATTGAAGGATATACCTTGTGTTAGTGCACTTGAAAGTATCATGTATGTTCAAATTTGTACCAACACAAGGTCATTCTCAAGGAAGTTTTAAGGTACTTAAAGAGGACAAAAGACCATATACTAATTTACAAACATGTTCAACTCCTACAACTAGTAGAGTATTCAGATGAAAACTTTGCTAACTGTTAGAATGACATAAAGTCAACAACAAAATACATTTTTATATTAGTAGAAGGTGTAATATTATGGAAAAGCAAAAAACAGTTTTCTTTGTCATCCTTTACCATATAAGTGAAGTCTGTAGCATGTTTTTTGGCAATTAATGAGGCTATTTGGCTCCAGAACCTTGTTAAAGAGTTGACCATATTTAATTTTATGGATAGACTCATACGGTTGTATTAAGCAATAACTCTGCGGTATTGTTTACTAACAACAGAGGTCTCAAGGGGTCTAAATATATGGCAGTCAAGTTTTCTACCATAAAGAAACGGTATAGAATGATGACATTAGTAGAGCATATTTCCACAGATGATATAGTTGTAGATCCACTAACTAAAGGCCTTTACCCTTGTATTCTTGAACGACATGTCATTAACTTGGGTGTAGGAGAATCATAAGATGTTATTATTTAGTGAAAGCTATTTCGGTCTTGCTCTAATAAAATTTTGTATTTGTGTTTATTACATTTAGCAATATTGTGATATATATTTATAAACTCTTCTACATTCAATAAGGTGATTATGAATATATTGTTATCAAGTTGAATACATATATATGTTGAAAATTTCAAGATATTGTGTAAACCTTAAGTAAAGGCTAGGGTTATCCAGTTATTAACCTTAAGTATATGTCTCGCTACACATAAAGAAATGTTAACCATAAAATAAAATAAAAAAGACATATGTGGATTCATTAGAACCATAAAGATATTCTCCAGTGACATAGGGTTTTATGACACTTAAGGTAAGAGAATATTGACTAACAGGGATGACACATAAGGTATTACTCTCAATGAGATGTGTTATCTATTTGTCATACCACCATATTGAATTCATATTAATAGAATTAAAACACTTGTGATCATGGAAGGCAATGTGTGAATACAGGCGGTTTTCGCTATGATTCATTTTTTTAGATTTTATGGGATATGATTGACTATTAAAAATTATCCATCGATCAAGGTGCACACCTACTATACAAGTTCAATTAATATAGCTCAAGTGGGAGAATGTAAAACTTTTTCTAATGTGAGCTACATTAACCGATATTGTAATTTACCGTTTTATGAGATTGGTTTAATAAGGTGAGATATAATATTTTTTAATTAATCTAATATGTGGTTGGTTAGTGTGGGCCAAGCTAAGTCTAGCCCGTAATAAAATAGTTTGATTAAAATCTTTATAAATAAAACTCAAGTCTCTTTTCTAATCCGAACACACACAATTATCCTCACATAAGGTGATATAGAGGATAATAGAGGAGAAGCGCTTGTGCTTTGGATTGTCGCATGTGTTAATCTCTTTACTCGATTATATGTGTTCTTGTTTCTAGTTTCGAAGATTATGAGATTGTGTTTTCGCGATTAACATCACCATCATTAGGATTTGTTTGGTTGGTATTTGTTAGTGGGTGGAGAGGATAATTACTGGAGTTGGCAAAAGGAGGGTGGCGTCATCAGCATTGCCATGTCATTGCACGAAGGAAGTTCCTTCCTTGGCACTCAATGAGGGGGACCAATTTCAATTGTTAAATGCTGGAAACAGAGAACATTTTTATAAGGGAGAATTGATGATTCGGCTGGAGTTTCGAATGAATTGAGAGGAAACGATAGATGAGACTTGTGATCGAAAAATTCGTGAAAAACACGAGTTGAACGACTGAAGTTTTCGCGAAATGGGGGGAAAACGAAACAATCTGAATCTTTTCCTATTGATCATTTGAAAATACATGATCTGCTTCTTGACTTCTACTTCTGCGGTACCTAAGTTTAAGACTATTTCATTCCAATGCCCTTAGAATTCATACTAACTTGCTGATTGTCTCCGCGATTGTAGTCCGAAAATGAATTAGTTTTGCATTCCCACTAGGACAAAAAGTTCAACATTTTAAAGCTGTCCACGATGATATGTAGAAGAGCAGACGAATTACGCAATAGCTTTGTTGAAGCAGGTAATTTCGACAGAAGCCCGGGCGATGCACAACGTGGGGTTAGCGGGATTGACGTTTTGGTCCCCGAATGTCAACATATTCAGAGACCCAAGATGGGGACGGGGTCAGGAGACGCCGGGAGAAGACCCGTTGCTCTCGAGCAAGTACGCGTCAGGTTATGTCCGAGGCCTACAACAGAGTGATGATGGAAATTCAGACCGGCTCAAGGTCGCTGCGTGTTGCAAACATTATACTGCGTATGACATTGAAGACTGGAAAGGTGTCGATCGCTATCACATCAACACTGTGGTAAAAAACAATTTGCAGACTTCCCTTTCGTTTTCATTCGATTCGATTCATCAACCAGTTATATGCATGGCCATCTCAAGTTAATCTCCCGTACCTGTGGTGGTGGACTGATCAGGTAACGCAACAAGACTTAGAAGATACGTTTCAACCGCCGTTCAAGAGCTGTATCCTCGATGGCAATGTCGCGTGCGTGATGTGCTCCTACAACCAGATTAATGGTAAGCCAACGTGCGCAGACCCAGACTTTCTCGCTGGGATTATCCGAGGAAAATGGAAATTGAATGGGTAATGCTCCATTGCTCGTGCACTGCCATTCGATGCTTTTGATCAATTATTGCAGCTTTATTTATGTGAAAGGATCGGTTAATGCAGATATATTGCTTCGGATTGCGATTGGGCGTTCGTGTTCTATAATTTCCAGAACTATACTAAAACACTCGAAGAGGCTGCAGCTAAGGCCATTTTGGCAGGTAGACACAGATTTCATACTGTACTTTGATCGATTGCGACGGAGGCGTCTGAGAATTCGCCGTGAAATGCTTGTACTTCAATGACTGCAATTCCCTTTTTTGACAGGGTTGGATCTCAACTGTGGATATGTCCTTGGCCAACACACCGAAGCGGCAGTGAGAGGCGGATTGTTGGATGAATCGGCAATTGACAAGGCCATCTCTAACAATTTTGCCACGCTGATGAGGCTTGGCTTCTTTGATGGCGATCCGAGGAAGCAGGTGTATGGAAAGCTCGGTCCGGACCACGTGTGCACGCCAAGCAACCAGGAACTCGCCCGCGAAGCCGCGAGGCAAGGGATTGTGTTGCTCAAGAACAATGCAGGATCATTGCCCCTGTCCTCGACCACCACAAAGTCCCTGGCGGTAATCGGACCAAATGCAAATGAGACGTAGACCATGATCGGGAACTATGAAGGTAATGGAAGAACTTATGCGATATACCGTGCAATGTTCAATCGGCTTCATTATTTGTACCCGTCGTGGAAAATACCTTTATTAGAAGTCCCATTTTCCTTGCAGGCATTCCTTGCAAATACGTGACGCCTTTGCAAGGTCTAGCAGCTGTCGTTTCGACAACGTATGTGGCCGGCTGCGCTGATGTAGGATGCGGCATGGCCCAGACAGACGACGCGAAGAAAGTAGCAGCCTCAGCAGATGCGACGGTGCTTGTAATGGGGGCCGACCAGTCAATCGAGAGGGAGAATTTGGACCGGGTCAACCTCAAACTCCCAGGCCAGCAGTCGCTCTTGGTCTCCGAAGTGGCGAACGCGTCGAAGGGGCCTGTGATCCTCGTGATCATGTCAGGGGGAGGGATGGATGTATCGTTCGCGAAGGATAATGACAACATCACGAGCATTTTGTGGGTTGGCTATCCTGGCGAAGCCGGCGGCTCTGCAATGGCGGACGTGATATTCGGTGACCATAATCCTAGTAAGATTCAAGAGTCTTTGGCCACTTCATATTTTTGCAATCCTTGATTCAAATTCTGATTCACTGAGTCGCCAAACTTTAACTTGAATCAGGTGGAAGACTGCCAATGACATGGTATCCGCAGTCGTATGCGGACACCGTCCCGATGACAAACATGAGCATGAGGCCCGACCCAGCAATGGGCTACCCCGGCAGGACATACCGCTTCTATACCGGCCCTACCTTGTACTCGTTCGGGGACGGGATGAGCTACTCCAGCTTCAACCACAGTCTAGTCCAAGCACCGCAGGTCGTGTCC
Organism: Eucalyptus camaldulensis; assembly: GCA_019915185.1. Classification (NCBI taxonomy): domain Eukaryota; kingdom Viridiplantae; phylum Streptophyta; class Magnoliopsida; order Myrtales; family Myrtaceae; genus Eucalyptus; species Eucalyptus camaldulensis. Next base: position 12,761,197 of record JAHSVA010000001.1, read on the forward strand.
GTGCCCTTAGAGGAGGCCCATGTTTGCCGCTCGTCAGCATGCGAATCGTTGGAAGCCACCGGGGAAACGTGCTCGAATCTGACCTTTGACATGCATCTGAACGTCAAGAACGTGGGAAATTTCAGCGGCAGCCACACGGCGTTCTTGTTCAGCAGCCCTCCATCGGTGCACAGGGCGCCTCAGAAGCAGCTGCTAGGCTTTGAGAAGGTGTTCTTGGCCTCACAAAGTGAGGCGCAAGTGCAGTTCAAGGTCGATGTTTGCAAGGACCTGAGCGTGGTCGACGAGCTCGGCCACCGGAAGGTCGCCCTGGGGATGTACGTCCTCCGTGTCGGTGACTTGAAGCATGCGTTGAGCGTGCAGATTTGATCGTCCGGGCTCTCCTTGAGCCTGCGATCTTCAGCGAGACATTTCTGAATGAAGTAATCAAAGTGATGAAGTCTGAGAGATTTTTGCAAGAATTCTCTCTCAACCAATTCTTCCGTAGACGAACTGTTCAAAAGCAAATTGAAGTTTTGACTACTGCTTTGTATCAGCTCTCCTTTGTTTTTGATTTACAGCAGTGACAATAAGTAAATACAACAGACCAATACTTATTACAGAAGCTGATGGTAAAATCGTGATTGATGCTTATATTTATCAATACTTTTATAGAAGTGTTAACTTTTATTTGGTTGTGCCAAAATTACACACTATTCCAATTATTTGACATTATTTATTTGCACGACGTACCCCTTTTAAAGTTATTAATCGATAAGCTAAAATTAGCTCGTAACTTAATTGGAGAAAAATAGGTAAACTTATTCAAATTAAGGTTGTAATACATTACAAGAATTAATCATTTTAACACGTTTATAAGTTATGCAAATAAATAATGATGAATTATTATGGAATTTGGTAATTTAAGATTGACCAAAAATGTCAGTAGATGACTCAAATAAGAGTTGATGAGCTCAAATGAGTTGTAGTTCGCAACTGAAGTAAAACTAGTAAATCACCATTAATTTGTTTTGTGAAAAATGAATGATTTAAAAAATATTTTTCTAAACATGATTGGTTGCTCAATTGAAAAAGTGTTCATCATTGATAACAATTTATACTTAATTAGCTTCGCGGATGATGAAATTATTTTTCATTCAATCATTGTTGTGAGCGGTATAAGTGTCATATTTAAGAACATATTTTTCAAATCTTGGGTTTTTCGCAAAACAAACGGATCTTAAAATTAAGTTAGAAACTACAAATTATTTGTATGCTATGCAAATAAATGTTGGAAGTTGCCACAAAAGATCATAACTTCGAGGGGACTAAATAATATTGGTAATTGAATCAAAAGTAAAAATAGTTGGTAACTCAATCCGACAACAGTTGCTAAATCACTCAACTAATGATTAGTAATTTCGTATAGAAGTTAGTAACCTTACCAATTGGTAAACATCAAGGGAAAAACAATTTCTCTCTATCTCTCTCCCCACTTGAGTTTCAGCCTTTTTGACCTAGCTCTCTCTCTCTCCCATGTCTAATTACTTGCCCTTTTATTTCCTCTCGTTTCTTTCCTTAGTCTTTAGATCTTAGGTCTAGAGCTTTTCTCTCTGATCTTATTTTAGATTCGGAAGTTTTAAGAAATAAGTATTCTGCCTCAAGTTTCAATTTTATTCACGGCAATTTTGATATTAAATTTGTGCTTGTTCAACGTATCTTTGTTAAAAGTTTTGGCATTTCGCATATACTAAATGGCTCACTCTCACCAATGTTAGATCCGAACTTGTTCAACATGTTTATATTATCTCCATACAATGATGATGTTGGAGATATTGAACCTCGACACATACTACCAAAAGGCAAAACCATAACTCTAGATGGAGAATTCGACATGTGATCATCACTAATGATAATGTGTGAATCAGTGATCGGCCGCCGATCCCTTCAATTGGATGTAATCACAAATTTGTTCTTGAAGGACGAGTGTGATTATTTCTACTAATCATACTTGCGGAAAAAGCATATGAATAAGCATTTCTTGGAAATCCTTAAATTATTCTATGGTCTCGTTTTTTGTTTATTTTGGAGCTTTACAAGCTCGTATTATTATGGGAATTTTTGAGAATTTTTTTATAGATCCTTTCATGTATTATTTTAATAATGAATAAAAATTTCTTTTGACAAAAAAAATGGTAAGCTTTCCAAATAGATAGTGGTAAATTATTATAGAAGTTAGTAATCGAACTGCAAAAAGGAAAATAAAAAGGACGTTGGTATGAAGCTCAAATATAATCAATGAGCTAAAATTTTAGTTAGCAATTTAATCATAGAAAAATTGGTAATTATTCAAACAGATACTTGTAAATTACTATAGATTCCAAAGGGACCGGAAAAACATTGGTTTTAATGACTCAAAAGATCCTAACTTTACTTTTTTTCATGAACAAAAAGATCGTAACTTCAAAAGTGTCGAATAAATAATGATAAGTGACTCAAATAAAATCCATAATACTAAAAAAAACAGTCCCTAACTAAATTTAAGGCGCTAAATTGGTAACGCTGCGCAAGTGAAAGTGGAATTTGTTGCAAATCCTTGGGCAAGGGTCGGGACGATTCTGGCCTTCATAAAATTTGCCCGCCTGCTGAACTCCTTTCTTCTTCCGCCGCCGCCGCCGCCGCCGCCGCCGCTTCCTCCTCCAGTTTACCCTGTTCATTCTCTCCATATCCTCTCGTGAGCGAAAACCCAAGAAGCAGCCCATACAACATACGCGTCTGCGCATACGCATGCGGTGCAGATCGAGTCGCAGCTTCTTTCTGGCATTTCGTCGAACAGGTGGTGAGCGTGTCGTGGGAGTTTCGGCAGCGAGGCTCGATCCACCCGAGTGATGCCTGAAGTCTTCTCCCGGGTGAAGGTTGCGAATCTTGTTTTTGCTGCAGTTCGGCGTAACTTGTGGTGTTCCCTGCCCATCTTCTTGCGAGAATTTCTCGGGGGAATGCTGTTGATCAGGAAACTGAGTCGTTCGATCAAGAAAGACCCTCTCTTGAGTTGGCAGTCGCCTCTCGCTGATGAGTGCATTATAGGTAGGGCCGCAATCAGGCAATGCCCTCGAGCTTACGAATGCCATCGGTCCGTCCGTTCTTTGTTTGATGTAGAGAGAGATGGTTTTGCCTCGAAACTTAGAGGGAGTGGAGTCAATAGGCATTGCGTAGCTAGCTTTTCATCGTTTGTCGAGACGGTGTTGGTACAAGCTAGAGATCCTGCTAAACTCAGCAGTGAATTGGTGACCGCAATTGATGAGGGTAGACATGACGATGCGTGGAAGTTGTATGAGCTACATATGCAAATGGATGGGTTCCCCAGAAAATCTGTGGTACACAAGCTTATAGTGAGTTTGACTGAGACCCTCGATGTCCAGTGGCTCAACAAAGCGTATGGGTTGGTGGAACGCGCTTTCGAGGAGGGTAAGCAGAACTTGTTTGAGAAGGAGACTCTAATTTATCTCTCTTTCGGTCTCGCAAAGGGCGGATTACCAGTTGCTGCATCTACCATTTTGAGGAAGTTGGTCGACATGGAAGGGTATCCCCCCGTTGCGGCTTGGTCCGCAGTCTTGGCTTACATGTCTCAAACAGCACCTGGAGCTTATCTCGCAGCTGAACTTGTTCTTGAGATTGGTTATTTGTTTCAAGATGGACGAGTCGATCCTCGTAAAAAGAGCAATGTTCCTTTGGTTGCCATGAAGCCCAATACTACTGCTTTTAACATTGCTTTGGCCGGTTGCCTCATGTTTGATACTTGCAGGAAAGCTGAGGAACTCCTTGACATGATGCCACGGATACAGATTAAAGCTGACACAAACTTGTTGATCATAATGGCACATATACATGAGAGGAATGGCCGGCGAGAGGAGCTGAAGAAGCTTCAGAGGCACATAGAGGAAGCTCCGAACCTAAATGATATGCAGTTCCGGCAATTTTACAATTGTTTGCTTACTTGCCATTTGAAGTTTGGGGATCTACATTCTGCGTGCAGCATGGTTTTGGATATGCTGCGCAAGGCAAAGGAAGCAAAAAACTCACTTGCTGCTGCTACGTTTGCATTCGATGGTACTAGGAAGGGTAATGATTTGATTGGTGGAGTAGTTTCTAATCAAAGTCATCGAAATAGCAGATTGGACTCTCTGGAGAATGCATCATTGAAACAACAAGCTATTGTATCGTACGAAGAGTTCTCTAAAGATCGTAAATTTGAGAAACTGCAGGCTGAGGCAGAGCAAGCTCTTACTGGGTTCTTGGCTAAGTTGCAGGCGCAAGTGGAATTGGTAACAACTCACCGTGGGATTCTTCAACCAACAGAGAACATATACGTGAAACTGGTTAAGGCTTTTCTTGAAGCTGACAAAATCAAGGATTTGGCAGATTTCCTTATTGAGGCCGAGAAAGAAGACTTGCCTGTTTCAAATGATAGTTCAGCCTTGGTTCATGTCATTAATTCGTGCATCTCACTTGGTTGGTTGGATAAGGCATATGATCTCCTTGATGAGATGCATTTGGCTGGAGTTAGAACGGGTTCTGCTGTGTATTCTTCTCTCTTGAAAGCATACTGCAAAGCCAACCGAGCCACAGAGGTGACATCACTTCTCCGAGATGCTCGTAAAGCAGGGATCCAGCTAGATGCAAGCTCTTACGAGGCAATGATCCAGTCTAGGGTTCTTCACGATGATACTCAAGGGGCACTTAACCTATTTAGAGAGATGAAAGATTCCAAAATACCTCGATTAGGTCATCAAGAGTTTGATTTGTTGGTCAAGGGTTGTGCTGAGAATAGTGAGGCAAGTCTCATGTCAAAGCTCTTACAGGAAATCAAAGAAGGTCAGAGGATTGATTGTGGTGTTCATGATTGGAACAATGTCATTCATTTTTTCAGCAAGAAGAGACTAATGCAGGATGCAGAGAAAGCTTTGAAGAAAATGCGCAGTCTGGGCCATGCCCCTAATGCACAGACATTCCATTCTATGGTGACTGGGTATGCTGCAATTGGAGGAAAATACGTAGAGGTAACTGAGCTGTGGGGTGAAATGAAAGCTCTCTCTGCTTCCTCCCCAGTAAACTTTGATCAGGAACTCTTGGATTCTGTACTCTATACTTTTGTTAGAGGTGGGTTTTTTGCTCGAGCGAACGAGGTTGTTGGAATGATGGAAAAAGGGAACATGTTTATTGACAAGTATAAGTATCGCACGCTCTTCCTAAAGTACCATAAAACACTTTACAAGGGTAAGGCTTCCAAATTCCAGACCGAAGCTCAACTGAAAAAGAGAGAAGCAGGAGTGACTTTCAAAAAATGGGTGGGATTGCATTGAGGAAGGATTGACCACTTTTCTTGTTGCTCTGAGATGTTGATCAAACTAGAATGTGTTCCGCAGTCAATCTTAGAGTTGCTGGCATTAGAAGTTGATCATTGCTATCTCCAAATTGCTAGTGGAGTGGACCAAGTGCACTTTTCTGAGAATATAGTGTCATTTAACATTGGCAAGAGAGAGACGACAAGAACGATGTCTTCATGTACAGGCAAGGTTTATGGTCCAGCTATTGTGTTATTTCCTTTTACTTGGTGAGCTTCTTATATGTTTTCGTTTTTGGTTTCTAGTTGCTGTATTTTTTGCTAGAAAGAAAATGAAATTAGAAGATAATGATGCCATTTTTGAGCTGCGGCTTGTTTTGGGCGCTAACCCTTTATGGATCAGACAAAAAGCATGTATAGACAGTATGCGGCCTTGTAACCCTTACAATCTAGTTGAAACAGTGTTCTTTTACCACCTGTGCTCTCTGTTGTATTCTTATCCCTCTGACCTTATTTACAATATTTTTCACATCAACATGAATCTTGCACCTTAGAAATTGTTCATATTCATTTCTTGTACGAGTATTCATCGAATTTAAAAAGTAGAGTTTTGACTACAAGAACTAGTCCAGGAGAATCTAGAACAGTGTGCAACTCCAAACAGAATCTGAGGATTCCGGCTCTTTGTATGCAAGGTTTGCTGAGCCAGTGTCAAGTGTTGACATCCAGTGAGCTCTTTCTTTGCTAACATAGTAACAACTGTTTGTAGCATGTAGATATTCTCATTATTGAACAACATAATCAATGACTGATCTATCAGCGAGCACCTGATTGTAAAGATTTGAAAGATCCCTGATCAACCGTTGAAGGTTCGTATTAGCATGTATTTTCGCTTTAGTTTCTCGGATTTCAAGAGATCGGGTTGGTGAATTTGAGCCAAGGACATGTGGCTATCTATTCTGGCTTGGACTTTGGCACCATTTTTCACTCTCAAATGGTGAGCTACTCTTCAGTACAGAGGCTGAAGGAAGCGTCTCATTGAGTCAGAAGAGATAGTACATCATTTTACCGGATTGTGCACCTCATGAGACGTCGACAAAGCCTTCAGCTTCCCCGGAAATGTGCAAAACTTAAACAGCAAATGGCGATGGTTCATTCATCAACGGGCACACTTTGAACTAATATTCCGTGCAATCTCTATTTCTAGTCTCATACCACGGACGATGCTTGTTTGCGGGTCGTTATCATTAACTAGTTAACGTGGCTCCAGGAGCCTGTCTCAGGTTTGAGGAATCTGGGTTGCATCTAGAGGTGGCAAAATGGGTCTTAGATTCATATATCACCCATTTAAATCATAAATGGGTCATATATAGATCAGTTGTTTTTTGACAAAAAGTAGTTACATGGTTTAACAATTAAAGACTTTGATAGTTGGGTCTTAAGTGGGTCTTAAATGGATTGGATTTAGAACTCATTTTCCCTCAAAACATCACAATTTCTCTCTTCTCTCTTTAACTTTACAAAAATATATTTTTTTTATAAAAACCGAAATTATAATTATTTTTTATTTTAATTTTCTTTTGTTTTTTCTTTCTTCTTCCTCCGATCGTCGATATGGTGATGGCCAGCAACTGGCCAAGCGAGTCTCAAGCTCGCTGAATCTAGTGAGGCGGAGGCCTTGCCGACACCTGGCGAGGCTCGAGCCTCGCTGATCTGGCGAGGCTCAAACTCATTGTCGAGCCTCAAGCTTGCCAAATCTAGTGAGGTGGAGGCCTCGCTGATCTATCAAGGCTTGAGCTCGTCGAATCTGGTGAAGCAGAGGCCTCTCTGGTGTCCGGCAAGCCAGGCGAGGTCAAGGCTCGCCGGTGGCCGACTGCCGGCCGCTAGCCAATGTTGTGGCTAACGGCCAACCAAAGAAGGAGAATAACATAAAAGAAAAAAGAAAATTAAAAATTATATTTTAAAAATAAAGCAAATAATTTTAATTTAAATTTAAAAATAAAAAATAATTAAAATTCGTTTTTTAAAATAATTATTTTCAAAATTATAAAAATTGTCCATTAAATTTGTATTGTATAAAACTGTTTTAGCAATACATTTTTTTTCAAATCGACCCATTTAATCAATTTATGATCTATTTATTGCAATGCAAAATTTTTTACCCATATTCGACCCGACTCATTTAACTAAACTTAAGAAATATATATATATATATATATATATATATATATTGGTCAATTCTAGTATATTCCTATTCTACACTCACTCTCAGACTTTTGCCCTGCAGGGCGTGAAAGTCGAAACCAACTCCTGAAACTTACGCGTCTCACTCGTTTAAATGGGTCATAAACAACCACTGAGATTTGCCCCAGTGGCCACCCTTCCAACATAGAAGGAGGAGGTGAGGGGTTTAAATCGCCACTTTCTCATAGGGGATGGGTGGGGACGAGTAAGTTTTAGGAGTGGATTTCGACTCCCATGCCCTGCAAGAGGCAGGGCAAAAGTCTAAGAGTGAGTGTAGAGTAAACATAGAGTAAGACTGAAAAAAAAATGGTCATAAACGAATTAAATGGGTCGATTTGAGTTAGACCATTTATAACTCGACCTGACCCACTCATTTAACAAGTGCAGCTGCATCCTAGCTTGACTCGTGCTGCCCCCCATTTATCCCGTGGTTGTCCATTTTTGGCGGTCATGTCACATCGGCCTCTCCCCTGATCCTGTGTAAAGCGTTAAGTTTTGTGCATCGGGACACCCCTTTCCGTTCACACGGTGCGCAGGCCTCCATTCAACTGGACAAGCAGAACAAAACATGACAGTAACACAGAGAAAAGAAGAAATTCCACTGGAATTGCAGTGGAAATGGTCCTCCCCCATTTAAACTTCCATGGACCACACTTTTGAGGTTTCAGTACTCCCACATGTAAAGTCCCACAGGCAGCACTTTTCAAGCGTCTGATAGTGGAAAGCTCCACCTGTGGTAATGACCATGAGACCCACATTAGAAGTTGGGCATCTCTATTTCAAGTTTGAAATCATTCATAGATTCCTCTATAAATTGATTGCTCTGCGTGTCATATCCATTATGCAACGTCAGAAATTTTCATTCATTCGTTATTTCTCACGTGTATCTCGGCGATGGTAAATACTCTTAAATATAATCAACCCGGAAAGCCAAAGGTAACTCATGCTGTCTGAGTTACTTGGTTGAAGTCATGGCTCTCATACTTTCGGGGTGCCCTGGAAATAATTATAAATTATTAATTTTGGCGTAACAAGATTACTGAGACTTATGGAAACTTGTATGAAATTCAAAAAACGGATGATTCAAATCCAACAAAATTATTTCGAGAGTGCCTCAAAAATTTACATGGCCCTAAATATAAGTAATATGTGCCTAATATCTTTCGTATGTTATTTCAATTGTTCATTCAAACAATGCCAATCACATAAAAGAAATTTACATTACAAAAAAATTGTGGATTGTACTAAACGCATTTCCATTCTTTTTTCATTTCAACAATAAAAATTTTGTATAACTACCAAACATGTTCTTATACTAAAAAATTATTCCGAATGACAGAAATAGAAAAAGATTATTTTGAAAAGAAATTGTTCCGACGAGCCTCTTGAGGGATAGGAAATGGGCGACTTGGCCTTAAATCATCCCTAATATTTTGTTAACAAAAGCATTATCAAGCAGGCCCTAAGTGATTAGGGATGATTTAAGGCCAAGTCACCCATTTCCTATCCCTCAAGAAGCTACTTTTTTTTTTTTTTTATACTTCTTGTTTTTATTCCAAATATATTTTCTAACCATTTTCTATTCTAGGAAATAAAAAAAAAATTAGTTAACAATATCAATTTTTTTTTTGTTTCGAGGAACAAAAAAACAAAAATCAGGAAAAATAGAAATGTTAAAAAATAGGCTCTTATGTGTCTCATGTGCCCTTTTCCCAAGCCACATCCCTGGCAACATGAGTTGAAGGTTGATTTGGTACCAAATCGCCTATCTTAAAGGCTTATTTGAGACAAAATCCATCGTACTGATTGTTTTAAGAAAGTAGACCCGCCTGCTTGGAATTTTCAATTTACCAATTGACTTATATAAAGTTTGATTGTAGGTGATAAAACATTGAAATTTTTAATTTATGGGCCGAATTACATAACTATTTATTCTTTTTTGGAATTATATAAACTTTTTTTGTCTGAGAATTACATAAAGTCTGATTGCACACAAAACGCCATCACTTCAGTACAAAACATTTTAGGATTTGTGCGGTACAACATTTTCTTGGACAGGACAGGACAGGTCCCACCCTCAATCAACAACCTGATCCACTCGCGCTTGTGAATGCGGCTTGTGGTGGGGTCATTTGACCCGCCTGCTACGGGCGCCGTAGAGCGGCCGTTGCGGGTCCTCATTTTCCACCGCTCGAGATCCAAGATCTATCCTAAATTCTATCTAAATAATTTACTTATCACAATTTATATCTAAATACATAAAAATAAAATATTAATAAAATGAAAGTCTCGATCATATATTAGAAAATTATAATAGTTATCAAATATCATTGAATATCATAAGATTATGTCTAGAAAATTACAAAAACTTATTTCAAGTTTCAAATTCTAAATTATACTTACCTAGAACCTAGAATGTAGAATTTAGAATCTATTTGTTTTGAAGCGCTGACACTCTTTAAGAGTTTTTGTGTTGCGTCAAACACTCCACTCTCAATGGGTGTCGAAAAATCTGGCATGTAGTTAATTATCCGACATGTGGCATTTGGATCTCTAACATGCAATTTTGACACGTGTATAATTGATTTTAAAAATTTTCAAACAAATAATAAGTCAAAATGTAAATATGTAAGATATAAAAAAATAAAGGAGGAAAGAAAGACTTCATTGGTGAAACGTAGATTGTTTTTTTTTTCGACTTATTATTAAATGTTAAATTGAATAGTGGAATGTTGATTGTTTGCTTTTTTTCTTTGGGTTTTAAGAATATAAGTGAATTTGTCAAATTGAAACAATAAAAAATATCAACAAATGGTGGATTAATACTTTTAGTATAAATTCAGTCTTTGCTATTTCTTTATTATATACTTATTTGTGAATTCAAGGCAAATTAATTTGATTGAAATGTTTATCATGTATATATAAAAATATATATTTCATATATAATATGTTCTAATGTGTCAAAATTCTTTATCTCTTGAAAAATGATCTATTGAAGTGTGACGGTGCTACTTAATTTAATCATTTAAAATAATTTCTTAGGGGATGGAATGGGGATGCGTAAATTTTAAAAGTGAATTTCTACTTTTACGATCTGTACGAGATAAGGTAAAAGTCTAAAAGTGAGTGTAGGGTAGAAATAGAATATAACTAATTAAAAAAAAAAAGTAACTTTTTCAATTTTTATACCTTGTAAGTTGTAAGGCTGTAACCCGCTACTCTGCAGATGCTCATCCGTAGGCTGACCTTTCTGAATATTCCCTTTCAGCAAAATCGTCCCGACCCGAGAAATTTCCGAAAAGGCAGATGAAAAGCCAAGTCAAACCTTTCCACGTGTCGCCTCCTCGGCTCGCGAAGAAGAACGAAAATGAAAGGATATCCCCTTCGATCCCTGCGGAAGCGAAGAAAGAAAAGACCTTCTCGACGCTTTCGAAACATCCTTTGAAAAAGTCCCTTTTCTTTTGACTCTTTACGGGCTCGCGAAAAGCGCGGCGGAGGCTTCGCCGGAGAATGGGGAACGGAGGCTCCAGGGAGGACGGCGGCGGCGGCGGCGGTAGCGACGGCGACGGCCGCGACGGCGGCGGGTCCTCCTCCGGGGGGAAGTCGCGGTTGAGGCAGCGGCTCAGCCTCCACCACCGCTTCCACCGCCGCCGCAGCCGCCCCGACAACGGCGCGGCTGCTCTCCTCAAGAGCGCCGACGACTTCGCCGGGATCGCTCTCCTCACTCTTCGCTCCGTAATCTCTCTCTCTCTCTCTCTCTCTCTCTCTCTCTCTATGCATGGCATTGTGAGTTTTGAGGTCGGCGGATCCGTCGTCGGCGGTGGCTGATTCGAGCGGTTTTGGGTGTTTTTTTCGATGAGGTGTAGGCGGAGATGGGGTTCAAGGACAGGTGGCTCGCGTGCGTCTCCTTCGGTGAGCAGACCTTCCGCACCGCGATCTCAGATCAGTTGAGCTTCCCGAATGGCCATCTTAGTTTTCATCATCGCTTGTTTTTTTTTTTCGTCTCTCTCTTTATGATGCTCTGCCACCTCTCTGGTTCTGAGCGGTTTTCTTTCTGCTTCCTTTGGTTTCACTTGTCGTGCAGCACTGACAAGCCCGCTTGGAACGCTGTGAGTATCCTCTTCTTGCAGCCACCTTCTGTACCTTTACCCGTGGTTTGTTTATTTTTGAATTGTTATTCTTCGACGTCATGCATTCGAGCCTCGTTGCGCGGCGAACAGAGCGAGAGTAATGGTAATGCATTTGAAGTGTTATGGCATCATATAGGTTCATTTATACATTACAGGAACATGGTGATTTTATTTACCAGTAAAGGAAAGCGGGTCCTAGTTTATGCGATTCTCTGCGCTTCAGTAGTGGGTGGTTGCACTTCCTACTATTGATGGAAACATGCTTATGTGCTTAATACACCCAAATCGAAGAATCTTTTAATGGGAGATGACAGAATGTTTTTGGGATATTCTGGCTGGTTGTGGGTCCATAAAGCCTTTTGGAAAGCGGCTCTGGATAATCTGAATTTCCCAAGATTGACTCTCTATGGGCAAGGGTGATCAACGTCAAAATGGATTCAGTCCCCGCGAATGGTGTTCCAAGAAGGTCACAACCCCTCCTGGATTGGTGTTCGGAAATACATTGGAAGGGGGCAGGTCTGTTTTAGCCATTGGATTGAGTTTGAAGTTGGTGATGTTACCACAAGGTGTATGAAGCTTGCCTTTTGGATCTTGCGTCTCAAATCTGGAACAGCTTTTCAGAATCTAATCTTCATCAGGAAATTCACCACCAAAAATCTAATCTTCATCGGAAATACATTTTGCTCTTTTTTTTTCCCCTCTCCGTAATGCAAAATTGGTTTGTGCAGTGGATAATCATGTTGGTAGGAGTCTCTTTAAAAATAAAATTCGTTTTACTTTACCATTTGAACTTTCTCCACTTCATCCAGGCACTTTCTTGCTAAAGATATCAGAAAACATCTTGGAAGGTATCTCTTTGCTTTCCTTTCAAATTTATACTACAGCAATGTATATAGTGGGGGTTGCTGTCCTCATTTTATTCCTTGTGAATAAAACTGACTTATTTGAAAAAGTCAGTAATCAAGATATAGTCTGAAGATTATGAGGAAAATGAGACATGCGGCAAGCATCAAAGTGATTATGATTTGGGAAGATAGGATTATGTTGCTGGTAGGCTTTTCTGATTAGAGGAGAGTGATCTGTTTCTAGAGCCTGAATCCTCGTACATTTCTTAAATTAATTTCTCACTGGAGTAGATACAAGAATTCCTTTAAGATAAGAAGCTGAGTGGGTGGGTTATTCAATGTAAGTTGCAGTATCTAGATGTGGAGGGTCTTTTGTTCTGTATAGGTCAGACTTGGGTTAAACAATTTCAGATTAGCATAACCATTGTAGAGGAGTGGATTCACAATGGACATTTATGTGATAAGTAATGATCATACGTTGGGGCAGGTTACATGCAAGGTAAAGTTTCGGAAACATAAAAGCGAAAAAAAGGGAGAATATCAAGAGGATTCAATCAATTCCCTCAAATCCCAGTTCAACAATGATAGGCAAACCAAATTCTTTGCCAAATGGCAATTCCAATCCAAAGTATGCCAATCTTGCTGAGAACTTCCATTTTTGGTAGCACTACCTCTTGCAGAGCTGTTGTCATAGCAGCAGACACTCCATAGATAGTTACCTCTCTAACCTTTATTTACAGTTTGAATCTCTCTCACACCCAGAGCACCCATCATCAAATGAATTTCAATTGGAACTCCAGCTGTATAAATGAGACTTATCAGAATTATTGCTCTCCCAAAGAAATCTCTCTGAAGTTGTTTTGCAGAAGTTGAATCAGGATAATTATTGAGTCATGCAAAATATTCAAGATTTTTTCTCTTTGTGTGTGAGCAGGATTTGTATGACATGAAGATTTCTACTGCTTTTGAGGATGTTTTGGTGTGGAACATTGGTAGAGATGGAATGTTTCTGTGAAATCTTACTTCAAGCTGCTAGATAGGGACGTTGTTAGTGGTAGAATGAATTTCCCTACGAAAGTGATTTGTAGAGTGATGAGATTCCAACAAGAGTTCTTTCTTTTACTTTGGAAGCAACTGCAGAAGGAATCTTTACTTCACATGAACTATAGTGAAGAGGCAAAGTTCTGGTAATAGGTTCCTCTGCATGGAGGCAGAGACCTTGCGGCATCTCTTCTTCATTGTTCTTGCACTAGAATTGTTTGAACAGCTTCCTATGCTTGCACAGGAATATCTTGGATTATTGGAGATTCTATTGGGCAAGAACTTTGGCCTTTGGCAGGGAATTTTTTTGGAGCGCAATAAGAAAAGAAGGATCACCCTAATTTCTCCCTATTTTTTGGTTGCAGAACAAGAGAGCCTTTGTTAGAGAGGAATTTTTATTTCTTTTTGTATTGAGAAGTGGCTTAAAGTTTTACGCTTTGGGTATGGTGGAAACTTGCATACGGATGCAAATTCCTTGGTTTATATAGTTGATGCTTTGTCCTGGAATTGAGCTTACTTTTCATTTTGAGAGCTTTTTCATATATTTCTTTAGTTTTCAAGCTCTTCTTTCTGCATATGGGTTTGCAACCTGGCCCCCCCCCCCCCCCCCCCCCCGGCGGCGCATGGTGGGGCCCTGTAGTTGATGTTTTTACCTTTTACCTATTAAAAAAATGCTGCATGGATTCATCATTAATTGGTGCCTTTCTTCCTTATGCAGGAAAAGAAACTTCTTCTAGAAAGGAATGGACCTCATATTGCAAGAATCTCTGTATATGAGGTTGAACATCATTTCACGCTTGTTTAATTAATTGAAATGAAAGTAAGCAAGCTAGATGAAATCATGTTCCATGGAATTGGGGAGAACTCAGAAACACATGTTTTGACATAAACAAATGAGACACTACCAAAAAGGAACAAAGCAGATGCACTTGGAAGATTGTTGAGGCAAAAAGGTTTTTAGGTTGTTAAAGAAATGCTTACCTTTGGAATCTTTATTCTGATGTTCTAATCTAACAGATGACCTCGATTTTTCTGAATGATGTCAAAAGCCTTATTGGCAGCCAGTTTTAGGTGATCTAGGGTTTTCAGGAACCGAGATCTTGGCAATATGATTGAGTGAAAACATTAAAATAGGTCTTTAATCATTTCAGTCTTGATAAGCTACCTTTTGTGGCTTAACTAATTAGCATATTTCCAAACCGGTGTGTAGATGATGGACAGATGCATGAAGAATAATCAGCTTCCAATTAATTTAAACTGTGATAATTGGTGAACATGGATGTAAAGACCAAAAAAAACGGTAGAGCAACTGATTTTGGTTCTTAGTTCTTAATTCTGCATGCCGTTGCAAGAGGGATGGTCTTTTCTTTAATATTTTAATCTTTTGATTAAAACTTTCAATCAGTGGATTTAATGTTTCTAATCAATGCTTTTTTAGGAAGTAGAGAGTACACCAAATCTACCATCACACGAAATTCTTGTTGCTGTAAACAAAAAAGAAATTGTGAACTTCTACCTGTAATATAAGTGGACATATGCCTCTCATAATGCAATCATCTATATCAGTTCAATTTTTCTTTAATATATCCAAAAAGAAAGAATTTAGCTACTAAATGTCATATATTGTGTTCAAATTACAACTTCTCTAGGTTTGGGTTTTAAATCGAGTATGAATGTGTCAGCAGTATATTTGGTCTACAGTATTAGTTAATAATCAATGACATATTCGAGAAATATTGGTAGAAACTTATCTATATTCTTCGCAATTTTTATTGTTTTAAGTCAAACTATATTTCATACAATCCAATTTCAATTCAAAATGGATATCTTGTAGATATGTAATTATTTGGCTATAATATGTATATTGTATATATAAGTAAACAGAAAAGGAAATATTTTGCATTGTGGTAATTGTTGCTAAGGTGGATCTGCTTAGAAGGAAGGTGTAAAGACTTTTGGCCGTGAGAATATACTTCTGTTGATTTGGAGGGGGTACTTAAGTTGGTTCATTGTGATCATTAGGACAAACTAATTTACATTTAATTTTCCAAGTGCTTAAAATTTACATAGTGTCTTTTCAAAGGCCTTATGGTTACTGGTAGAACTCAGGTCTACATTATCATATATAAGTTAGATGTCTTTTGAGATTGTAAGTACAGAGCATATTAGTTCCATCCTAAAAAGGAAAAGAGGCATGAGGAAAGCAAGGTGAAAATTGAGACCATAAGGTGACAGAGCTGGTAACTCTGATATATTGTCTGTTTTGCTAAATGGGGAACTTGCTGAAAATGTTATTTGTAACTAATCGAACGGGATAGGAAAAGAGGAGAAATGCATCTGATGTCTAGAGCAATAGCAAATTATCCTTATGGCCATAAGGCAAATTCTTTAACAGTTATAAGACAGATGGTGCTACAGGTAGGGCATGCAAGGCTCTTAACTGTCAGCATGCACCTAAAATCAGATTAGTTGAAAGAAGAATGCTTTTGTGGATGTATGATCACCTTGAGAAAATATCAATTTGGAAGTGAGATTATTCTACAAAAGTTGATGTGGACACAATCGAGGATCAGATGAGAGAACTCAATTCGAGGTTCAGACATGTGAAATTATGACAATCAGATGTGCTAGTAAGATGATGCGACTTTTCGATGAGATTTGGAAGTGAGTTTATTTTACAAAAGTTGCTGTTTCGTAGTGTTTGTCCATGATCAAAGTTTCCCTTCTAAAACCTCTTTCTGAAGTATTGTACATAGTAATTTTGAGCTTGGATAGACCGGATTTGTTTCTGGACAAGGGAAACAAGTAGGATAAACAAATGGATAAATGATGGGAAGATTTGACAGGCCATTATCGGAGGTTGATTATGTAAAAGATATGAATCTACTAAGCAGGAGGGAGAAAAAAAGAAAATGAATAATCTATTAATGGAAAAAACAAGAAGGAGAAGGAATGGATTGGAAAAATAGGTTCAGTTAACTGGAACTAACTAGTGCATTTGAACTTTCCAGTGTGGTCAGTATGAGGAACTCTCATTATACTGCATAATCAGCTGGTCCTTGGCATGATTACCTTCTCAACTTCAAGTATAAAATTAATCATATCAATGATTTCCCTTAGGGCTTTTATTTAGAATACTTAACAAGTTAAGTTCCAATTTCTGAAGCATTGGATTTAGGCATCACAAAAAAAGTAAGTGCCTTGGAGGTGCAAACCTTTCCTCATTTGGTTATTCACAAGTTCCCTAAGGGCACTTTTTGACAAAATCCATGTAAGATATTGGGTGTTAAAATATGTGAGAAAACTCCTAGGGAAATAGAATAGTAGGTTTGTGGCTAATTAATGATTGGTATGTCACATTTATTGGAAGCAAACCAAACTTGACCACCCATATTTGGTGTGTATTAGGTCTGGCTTATTTGTTCTTTTGATCATTTTGTGCATTCAGTTGAGTGGTTGATTTTCTTTCTTTTGCAAAGTAATCAAAATAAGTGTCACGTGGGTTGGCTTAAATTTAATACCCAGGCCTATTGTTTTCCATGACAATCTTTTGTTTATGTGTAATTTTTCTGCATGCAGACTAATAGGATTTCAAAGAACAATCTAATTGGTTACTGTGAGCTAGATCTGCTTGAAGTCTTGGCAAAGGTGAGTGACCATTTATTGATGCATTAATTCATCCTCTTGATTTCACTCTGCATGTACAAAGTTATCTGACCATCATAAATATGTCTGACTGTTATAATTTTTCTTCCAAGTAACTGTTAGTTTGAACCCCATTAAATTTCTTTTCGCAGGACTCAGAATCTGAATCTGAAATCTTGAATTTGTTAGACCCTTCTAAATCAGATGTAGTGGTGGGTACCATCATGGTTTCCTGTTCTGTTGAGGTGAGTGGA
Organism: Eucalyptus camaldulensis; assembly: GCA_019915185.1. Classification (NCBI taxonomy): domain Eukaryota; kingdom Viridiplantae; phylum Streptophyta; class Magnoliopsida; order Myrtales; family Myrtaceae; genus Eucalyptus; species Eucalyptus camaldulensis. Next base: position 12,778,673 of record JAHSVA010000001.1, read on the forward strand.
CAGTGCATGATTTTAGATCGGTGCCAAGATAATTATGTCTATTACCAACATTATGTTGAAATGTCAATAGGATCCCGTGGAAACAGAGAAGAGTTTTGCAAGGCGCATCTTGTCAATTATGGTATGTTCTACCGTCATCTTTCTTATTAGTAATCTAAGTGGAAAGTTCTGGTGTGGAGGGTTAAGCTTCTTATACTGCTATCTCTTCAATAGTTTGTGAGTTTATTAATTCCGTCCGATAATTTTCATCTGGATGATTGTTGCCGGATGCAAGACGGTAAATACAGGTTATGTTTCATCAAAACTTGATGGCTAAGGGTTGAAATTCTCCTTTTCGTTTTGTTTTACATGGGTAGACGCTCAACTTGGTTACATTGAAAGGCACACTAGCCATGTAATTCTTTTTTTCTTTTTTAGCTTTTGCTTGGAAACTTGAATAAGGTCATTATTTCAGTGGTGGTACTGAAGCTATGAATATGAGAAGTCCAAGATATTTGAGTGTTGTGACAGACCATTATTATTATTAAAGCTTCTTATTGCATATTCCTTCCATGTGCATAAGTAATTAACACTTATGTAGTTTTTCATTCCTGTGACATCCTGTTTAGAAGTAAGTTGAAGATATAAATTCGAATCAAACTTGGTTGCTTCACCCATAAGTTGGGAATGATGGTTGAATCTTCAAATTGTGTTATATCATTAGTTGTCTAGGAAACCTGTACTAAACTGGCCGTTCTTTTGATAGCCTGCCCAGGTATCTCCCTCTGCATATCTTAAGTTAATTTTAGACTTGGTTCTTGCTAGAAGTGAAAACGAAAATGGTGCATCATGGTTGCTTGACATGCTGTGTTATGATACTGCTAAAAACCAATTTTATGTATGTAAAATCAAGTAGCTGGAAGGTGTTGACCATGTTCTGATGGCATCCAAATTCTTCCTCTTCATAATCCTGCAATGTCACATAGGATATAGCTACTCAAGATCATTCTTTTATAGCACGGGCTATCCAAAATTTTTGGCTGGAGTAGTCCACATGGATGCATGCAAACAGCCATGTCCATGTGCATGAGGGCACATAGACTTTTATTACATTGGCATGGATGAGAACTACTTTTGCTGGAGCAATTCAGAGAGTTGTGATTATATAACCAAGGGCAATATGGTGTTCCTTTGCACAATTTTAAGGCAACGGAATAATTGAAGTTAACTATTAGTTTGGTCACAGGACCATCCAGAATCGTAGACACAAAATGCACTTAACAAAAGCAGATGGACACATATAGCAGAAATGTTTCTTGTTTCTTCTCTCTCTCTCTCTCTCTCTCAATCTGAATGCCCCAAGTGCCAGTCACACATTTTTCTACTGGAGCGTCTGACCACCATGCATAATTAGGATATTTTTCAGTGCTTTTGGAAATTGGTCTACGCAACAGAGAATTCTGTATTTTTCCCATCTCATAAGTAGGTCCTTTTGCTAGAGGACAAGCTAGGTTGATTTTTCATGGAATAAACTCTCTGCAAAAGAAGGGGTAAGGATAAGTACATCTAACCATCCCTAGAACCTACAACTTCAGAGCCTTGTGCACTCGGACATCTTATTTTTCCTCTTAAAATAAGTAGGCCTTCTGTTGTGTCAGTCCAATTTTTTTAACAGGTTATCCCTTTAATTTTTCCCACAGGACTACAATGAAGATGGGAAGCTCTCATTCTCCGAATTTTCTGACATGATAAATGCTTTTGGAAATCAATTGGCTGCTAACAAGGTCAGAGTCAGTTGTTGAACTGCATCAATATTGGCAACATTTTTCTCTGTGTTTCATTTGTAGGACTCATAAACTTAAATTGTTTTCTGTGTCAGAATTATGTTTGGGACGGGAATTAATGTAAGGGTACTTATTGTTCACTAGCATACATACATATGTACTTGCATGCATATTTGTCTGGTTGCATATATAAATGCATATACATGATGCGCACATAAGAGCAAAATGTGTGATGCAGCACACAAGCATGCATACATGAAAGAAATTGATGGACATATGCAGCGACAACAAAAAAGTTACTTGTTTTAGTCTATGCAACCATCCATGAGGATAACAAGGCTTGGCTTCCATCAAAACAAAATAATTATCCTAAGTTTAAAACAAGTGACAGGGAATATTCTACATCAATATGTGTGTGTATATATATATATATTTTTATAGATTTGAGGTGTTTAGTATCAAAAGTCAAATCATGAGCTCCACAAGCAAAAACCATTGTAGACACACCCTATAGAATATCTCTCACATTCTTAATCTAAAACCCATTTAGAACTGATCAAAGGCTGCATATTAGTATCTGATAGCTTGGTCAAATGTAATCAGTGCTTGTGCAGAGATATCTATGTTGGAAATCTGCCTACTAGATGAATTCACACAAAAAGATACCAATTAACGTAGTGCTTATCTTGACATATATGAATGTGCTTTTCAATATGGTCAGCAACATTCTCTTTTTGAGTGACATTTGGTGCCTTAGCAAAGACCTAGGTTTTCTGGCGGTTAGTGCTTCCCTCTATATGATTTTCTTCAATAAATTATGTGAAAGACTATTCAAATTAACCCTCTTGCAAAACCATCTCGGGGCAGGAGTAGAGATATAATTGGTTAAGGTCTAAAACAAAACCTGTGCAAATGTAGGATTGCTGTTGTTTCTTGGGAATTTTTTCAAGGTCTATATAATGATTATGTTTGTTGTTTACCAGAAAGAGGAGCTCTTTAAAGCAGCAGACGTAAATGGGGATGGTGTAGTCAGCATGGATGAGTTGGCTGGCCTTCTTGCAATTCAACAAGAAAAGTAATTCTTTGGATTGATTTATGAGCTTTGGATTTTCTTGCTTTTTTAAATGAAATTTGCTCAATGTCTATAATGAGTACGGAGCACTTCAATTTGCCATTATTTTCTTATGTACGCTGCATGTAGCATTGGTTGCCTCATTGCTGTGAGTGCTGCTTCTATTTCGTGAAGTGAAATCTTTTCTTATAATTAGTGAGCTTACGATATTGATAAAATACTAGACATAATTATGCAGCTCTATGGAAGTTTTACCAACAAATGGAGGGTTGACTTTTTAAATTATCAGTTCTCTTGAAGTGTCTTGAAGTGTCAGCATGATTGTGTTATTCCCAGGTGCTAAAGCCAAATGCACTGATGTCGTGCCAACCCAACTGATTGAGTTCCCCTCCTCCCCCCCCCCCCCCCCCCCTTCCACCCCCCTTTCCCCAAAAAAAAGAAATGAGAGAAGGAAAGAACCACAATGAAGGAACTTTGATGTGGCAGTAAGTGGCACAAGCCAAAATCTCCAGTTTGTGTGAGATAATTGTGGATTTCTAAGACGATCTGTCTGTCACACATGGTGCAATTGATGGTAGAGAGCCACTTGTCAAGAAACATTGTAAATATAGGCAGTTACTAGTTTGTGCATTCATAAACCATGCCTATCCAAAGTTGTCAAATGCCATTGTCTAGGTCTTATTCAAAGAGGAGAAACATTTGGGTTTCTTTTTGTATATTATATGGCTGATCCGCAGTTAAGTTCATGAGTTGGAGATAAGTGGACTTGAACTGCTGATATTTTCCACAGGGTAAACCACTGCCTCTCCGCTACCTAGTTGATTCTACCATAGGGGCCAACAATAGACAATAACTCTATCGCAAACATAGCTTAGAACTTTCATTGTATTGCACTGCAGGACGAGAAGAGTCAAAGAATTACGGATGAATGTACGGAAACAACTTAATTGTGTGAACCAAAGCTTAACATTGCTATTACAAAAATTACAAACATTATGCAAATTTACACTCATCGCTTTGCATATCGTTTGGTTGCAGGGAGCCACTTATAAATTGTTGCCCTGTCTGTGGTGAGGTTCTCCATGTTTCAGATAAGCTGAACACTGTAGTTCACTTGACCCTCTGTTTTGATGAAGGAAGTGGAAACCAGATTATGACTGGAGGATTCTTGACTGATAAACAAGCTTCCTCTGGGTGAGGCCTCGTTTTCATGGTCTTAATATTTTGGAATTGCTCTTATGCTTCTTACATGGTCATCTGTTAATGGTCAAATATCATCTTTTAGGTGGATGTTCAAACTAAGTGAATGGGCCCATGTTTCATCTTATGATATTGGCCTGAATTATGGATCAAGTGCTTCAAATATATTGGTATGCTTCCACCTACTTATATTTCTCCTCCTTTAATAGTATGAATTGTACTTTAGGTCATATAATGAATTCGGCTTCTTTTTTGAGAATGACGTGCTTGCTGGATTCATTGTCATGATTGACACAGAAGAATGCCTTTGAATTGTTGAAATAGTAAGATGTGCACTTCCATTAATTTATATGCTGTGATGAAGTGGCCATTCTAATCAAATAAGTAAATCTGGGGACTTCATTTAGACACCAGCTTAAAACAATTTTGTGGATGGTAAGTTTCCTTCTTTTGGATCTTCTGTTCTTATTTTTCGTGGTGAGAGAGGAAGGGGAAAGGGGGAAGTTGGGGGTGGGTAAGGGGGGATGAGAGTAGCTCCTTTGTCACCTTGCCTTTGATATTGTATTGTACCTCAGCATCCCTCTGACTCTTGAGCAGGAAGTTCTGAAACCTTTTTGAGGGAAAGAATGAGTGGCATAATTAGCCCAGTGAAATATTAATGTGGAAATACTAATTGGCACATGTTCTAACTTGGCTCTTGAGAATTTCTCTTTTTTTGTTGAGTGAGGATGTAAGGTAAGAAGACAGTTTCCACCAAATCATGGTTTAGACCTGGGCTGTGAAATGAGAACCTGCTCCATTTCTGTCCATTTCCTAGGTTTGATAGTTGTGGAGAGGAAGATGGAGCTTGAGAGATGTGGTGAAGGAATAGTTATTTCCATGAAAGCCCTTCGATAGATAATCAGAAGCCTCAGTTGAACTTGCTTGACCAATGAATTAACGTCAGAATAGGTCCCTGTAAAACCAAGATAGATCCATTTGATGAGGACTTCAGCTAGTTGTTAAGCTGGGGCTATGGCTGGGTGATTCATTGATTTTTCATGTGGTGGCATTGAAAGATTTGCCCTTGGGTAACTGCTAGCTAGCTAGGTTACTGATATTGTGACAAGGGAACCTTGGTGCAAATTTTGCTTGTAGTTATGTGTGCTACTTCAATAGTACCAAGATTAGATTTCACTAGCATACATGAGGTCAATACCTCACATTTCTACAAGACTAATGAACTACAGTATGCATGATTCTGTGATCCATTTCAGCCTTTGTTTTCCTTCAGTTAGAAGAGCATTCTTCTGTAAGGCCATTTGTGATTATAAGAAGCAGCTTGAGCATTTGTATCTTCTGAACTTGGTCGGCTATTTTTTGTAACATTGTTTGAGAAGCAAAAACTACAAAGTTTACAAGCCATTTTTTAGGTCCGTTCTAGATTAATTTTCTGTTATTTTCTATGTGAACTATGCTGCCCTTTCATTGGTAAACATTTTGTTCTCATCCAAGTTGTAAGACTTCACAGTTATTTGTGTTCAGGTATTTGACCGGAGGACTAAGAGGCTAGTGGAAGAAATAATTGATGGGAAAATTGTATTGTCAATGAGAGCCATTTACCAATCGAAATTTGGGCTAGGCCTTATTGATACAGGTGACTGACAACTTCTGCCAACTAGCAGAGGCTGGTTTTCTTAATCAGCTCTTACCCTGCCTTTTCCTGCCTTGAATGTAGGGTTGTAACGGAGCCAAGTTGAGTTGATGAACTGCCAAGCTCGAGCAGTCAAGTATTAATTTTTATGATCGAGCTCCAATTGATTAAAAAATTGAGATATTTAAGCTCGACCCTAATACAATTAACTTATAAATCAAGACTGATCTTGAGCTGGAGCTTGAGTTTTATAAGCTCTATTTATTATTTTTAAAGTATCGTGTCTACTTTTATGATTTTGAATATTCTTCTCTAACAAAATGAAAGCTCTATTAGCTCGTCAGCCTACCTAGATAAGTATTAGCAAGCTCAAGCTCAATTCAACAAGATACTTGAGTAGCCTTGAGTAGCTTGAAGTTGAGCTAGACTCAAAATTAGGCTAGTCAATTCTGATTAGTCAATGAGTGCCAGCTACTCGTGAGTAGCTTGACTCTATTTCTCCTCTAATTGAATAATTTGTCATGTGACATTCATATAAGATCATAGTACAGTATGTGAACATTTCTAACTTTAGAATGCAAATCATATGCAAATGTCCCCAACCTTCTGTTTGTCCAATTAATGTAAGTCAAAATTTTTACTGACCTTTCCTTAGGGTTTTCACTATGTGGGTTTTAACAGTAGGCAATACAGTGCACAAGCAAGTTTTGCACTATTTTGGTGATAGTGCTTAAGCTTTTGTTGAGTTCTAGTTTTGTGTATCTTTTTGAGTTCTTCAATTTATTTTTTGTGTCAAGATGTGCTAAATCGTTACTTCTACAATGGGCTGAATTGCAGGGGCAAAAGAGATTTTGCAGAGTATTTCTGAAAAGCAGGGCAAGAAAATGAATTCTGTTGAATCTGCAGAAGACATCCCAAAGTTTCTTGATTTTTTCAAGGCACGTTGACATCATCTTTATCAGTGAACAGAGGATTTTATTCACACCATTAGTTGAAAAGTAATATCATGAATATGCTATCAGTACAAAGAAATGATTGAATGAGGTTGCTGATACAGACAATAAATCATGCGTGGAATGGTCTTGCTCTATTACTCTCTTTCTTAACGAAGTTCTGTTGCTTGATAGTTGATATTAGATATTCGCCATCAAACCAATTTCCAACACTAATCACTTTGCCTGGTGATTTATTTGTGTTCTACTCATCCAATCTCTCTGTGTGATTCTGTTTGTAAAGATGTCCAGAGTTATGTTGTTCTTTAGTGTTGATATTTCTTTGCTTGCTTTTCTTTTCTCTGCTCTTGTGCCATGGTAAGCCAATACGAAGTTTGTTACTTATTTTAGACTTGAAACTAAGCTTCGGACGACGATGTATTATTTCAATGTTATTTGACTCCCAGCGGCGGAAGCTATTGAAATCTATAGATGTTCTTTGCTGCAAATTACTGATTTAGTGGTTAGATTACTTGCACTTAAGGAGTGGTCCTTGTGGTTTTGCTTGTAAATGTGGAAATTGCAAGAAGAATGCTTGCATAAACTAATTGCACCATTGTTGGATTACATCATAGAAATGCTTCTTTATACAGGTGATCTTGCTGTCTTTTCTTATTTCTGACTTCCAAGCTCCTTTTGGCTTTCTTGAAGTTGTATGTCTTTCCATGCATATGCCAGTATTTTTTTGAATAACTTGCAGAGTGAAGTCAATCAAACAAGTTCATATTCTTTCTAATTCTCGAGTCACTATTCTATTAACCAGTCACTTGACTACCAGTATGTGCAATTTGCTTGCTTATTTTGTGTGGCCAAATGGCACCTGTATCGAAAAATGAGATGCTTATTGTTGGACTAAGTATAAGCTATGTTTTTGTCATATCTGTGTTGAGAACATACGATGGGGCATATGTAATTGTTTGTGACATAAGGTATTTTCATAATGGATCTTCAAGGGTATTTTCAACATGTATAATGTGGACATCCTATTGCATGAGAACTTTTCTAGATGGTCTTAATGTATATCAAAAGTAATGTTTCCAAGCCAAATAGAAGTACAAAACCTAATTGTACGGCAAGCAAGTACTTTTCCAAGCCTTCATAATGAGTTGCTCTCTGGAATGTTGTAGGATCAAATTCATATGGCTGAAGTCAAGTATCCGCTGGAGCATTTCAAGGTAAGCCCTAATATTTTAATATATTCTTACTTTAAAGCCCCAGGAAAGTTCTCTTAGCTTGTACACTGATTCATTGCAATGTTTCTGGAATCTCTTTACTCGTGCTATGAGTTCAGTAGATAAATCCTAATTGTGATCTAAGTCCTGAAAAACTTTGATATAGTTGAAAGATTAGAATCTTTCAGTTGGGGACTTCTAACTTTCTATCAGCAGACTTTCAATGAATTCTTCATAAGAGAGTTGAAACCTAGTGCGAGACCCATTGCCGCCATGGAGCATGACAATGTTGCTGTCTGTGCTGCTGATAGCCGTTTAATGGCTTTCAACAACGTTGAAGACAGTACTCGGTTTTGGATTAAGGTATTTTCTACTCTCTGGATCTGAATTACCTTTAATATCTATAGTAAGACTGTTCACCCCCCCCTTCTCACCCAAGAAAAAAAGGACAAAAGAAAAGAAAAAGGACCCCAATGTTTGTGGGCGCTTCTTAATTTCAGAGAAAACTTTCCAAAAGTGGGATACTTACTGATAGGATTCACATGGAGGTAAGTAGGGACAAAATTGATTCAGGTCATGCTTTGCATGAAGGATCTGATTCATTAATGGTACTATTGCCAGATCCTACAATCAGCACTGATTCAGTTGGAAATGAATTATTTCTGTGGCCGTACTTTTGTTGCTTGAGAAAGGTTTGAGATACTTATGGGATTTGATTGCTTACCTATAGCTAAAATCCTCTGGGTAATGTCTTGGAGAAAAGATCCACCTTCCAGACAAGTTGAAGAGTTTTTAAATTATTTGTAGTTTTCAATTCTGGATATATATACACATTGTAGAGAGAGAGAGAGAGAGAGAGAGAGAGAGAGAGAGAGAGAGAGAGAGAGTGATTTTCAGTGGCTTGACTCTAGTTGACAACCATTAACAACTGTGAAAATGTTGGGCATATTGTTGGTGCCTTTGTCACTGTTGTTGACATTTTCTGCTTCATGCTGTTCTTAGGGTAAAAAGTTTTCCATTCAAGGCCTTCTGGGAAATGAGATAAGTTCAAGCTCTTTTGAAGGTGGGGCATTGGTGATATTCCGTTTGGCGCCACAGGTAACTAATGTTATCCGTTCTATGCTGTGATGCAAGGTTTCTCTTTCTTTAGTGAAAACAAAATTCAATTTTTTGCAGGACTACCATCGTTTCCATCTCCCTGTCCCTGGAATCATTGACCAATTTGTGAATATACCTGGGTGCTTATTCACTGTGAGTTGAGTAATTTTGCGAGTAAAAAAATTTGTTCTATATGCCCTTTCAATCCTCTGAATGCATTCACATGTCAATCTAGGTCAATCCTATCGCTGTCAATAGCAAGTACTGCAATGTTTTCACAGAGAACAAGCGTGTTGTGTCTATTATCTTAACAGAACATTTTGGAAAGGTTTGTCTGCTTTCAAAATATATATATATTTTCTTTTTAAATGCCATATGCAGTCACCAAAATGGCCTAGTGAATTTCCTTGAAGTTTCTCATACATGGCCTGGACCAGGGAGTGCAAAATTGTACACTCATTAGTACTCGCTCTTTTTTGCTCCTCTACAGTGGCCCATTTTATATGCAGTACTTAGCATATGCATATATGCATTTTGTTGGTGCTTTCTCCCTTATTTATTGGAAGAAGATTGACAATTGTGGTAAATTGTATATGCAAAATTACTTAATGTTCTAGCTCATAGAATTTACATGAAAGCAGATAAGATTTTGCTTACATGAACTATCAACCTGTTTCATTCCATCATTGCCATGGAGACCTATGCATTATGTTATTTTGTGTCTTAAATCTTTAATTCAGAAGAAAGTTAGCATTGTTTTATGATTTGTTAGATATATGGAAGTCTCTCTTCTCCTTGTTTATCAGAGTGAACTTTTTTGATATATTTTGATTTGAACTTAATTTGCTATTCTTTTTAATGTTTCTTATGTAATGATGGACCCCCTCAACCTGGTTTAGATCCTGGGTCTGCTACTGAACAGAATTCTTTGAGAATCCGATAGACAAATAGAAGATGGAGCCAATGATGACCCTCGAATCTATCACGACAATCACTAAAAGTTATGATTATTAGAATTACGAATAGGAGAATAGCTAACATCCTTGCAGGGATGGTATGTTTTAAAGTCTATGTCATTCAACATGTTCTGGATTAGTTCTTTGATGATTTTTTTTCCCTAGACACTAGATTTGATCTTCTTGTAGGAACAATCAACTCCCAGGGATCTTTTCACTCCTTTTTAACCTTTGAGTTTGTTGTACTCCAGATAATAATCCATTACGTGTTTTTTCCTGCTCCTTTTATGTACATTTCCCTTTATTTTAAAAAATCTTGGTATTCTTTTTTTGGTTTCCATATCTTTTTATATAATCTTTGGCTGCAGGTGGCATTCATTGCTATTGGAGCCACCATGGTAGGCAGCATCACTTTCTTGAAGCAGGAGGGTGAGCGTGTTAAGAAGGGAGATGAGGTTAACAGTTATTAAGTTGATAATATTCCCCTCTCTATTTCCACAAGGCATGAATTTTAATTTGCTTTTAAATCGGAAATAATGCAGTTTGGATATTTCTCATTTGGAGGAAGCACTGTCATATGCGTATTTGAGAAGGTTAGTATTAGATTTACTATTCATTCTGCTAATTCAGCTTCAAAAGTGTATTTATTGGAAAAAATTACATGGTAGCAAATCAGTAAATCTAATACTAATAATCAAGATTCCCTGTAACTGCGGATTGATTAGATGCATATGTATTGGCTTTGCATTATTATATAGTTCTTTGCCCAAATGCTGTCTTCAGATGAACTTAATTGCGAATATAGCAGCTGATTTCATGTAGTCAATTAATTTGACAGGATGTGATCGACATAGACAAGGATCTCCTAGAGAATAGTAGCAGATCGCTTGAAACCCTAGTTTCTGTGGGGATGAAGCTGGGTGTCTCGACCAGAAAACAAGCAGAAACTGGGATGCCAAACCTGGAGAAGATGGTCTTAGAAGCTTGAGGAAAGCTTATATCAGGTGGAGTGCTTTTTGGAGTTGATAGCCTGTTGATTGTTTGTAAAGTAGCTCCGACGAACTCATTCATTGACTGCTGATACCTCACCATGTACATTGGCATGAATCTATTAAGATTAATTTGAACATGAAGTTGTTTAGGATGTACAATTTGTTTCTGTTCCCAGTATAAATCATATGAGGGGTACAAAACCATTTAGATCACTGATGACATGAAGACCATTTCTAGATGGTGCCGTGCTGCTTTACTTGTACAAGCTTGGCATGATTGACTTTATTGTAAAACTTTGTGCTTTTAGTTATTAATGGTGGATGAATTTGAAAATAATGCAGTTATATGCCCTTAATCTTTGTAATATACTAGTAAGTACTCTTGCTTTTACTAGATGGAGTCAGAGTTCTTCGAACTATCATATTGAAATGAGGCCTCATTCAAACACATGGTCAGTATCCCTGATTCAAGGAGTGTTCTATCATCAGACCATAATCCAGTACAACAGATTGTGGTCTCATGTGTGGCTGGTCATATGCGGTTGTGTATTTTCAAACACATGTTCAATATCCCTGTTTAGCATACGCAGATTTTCTACTTGTGTGAACATTGAAACGTTCTAGTTCTAGTTCTTGCCTAACACGTAAAACGATTAATGCATTCCAGAATCAGTGGTGTAATGTTAGTTTTGGAAAACTCAAGTTTTTCTTAAGTCGAACGGCTTGTTCCTTTCATTTTCAATATCACATCGTGTTAAACTAATGCATATATTAACAAAAATTATCCCAAATTTAGAGTTCGGTGCAAAATTTTGAAATAGATATCACCAAGATTCATGAAGTTATGTATATGCAATGTCATTCTACATAATAACATCTCTATAATACAGTGATATGAATTCAGAAAACGAACCCATTAGCGCAGAGAGAGAGAGAGAGAGAGAAGGCATAAATCCAGAATCTTGGTGTCTCCCGAGGATTAGTCTTTGCAGTTGACTCTGCTACTCGCTCAAATCCCTATATCTGAGAATAATGCAACACACCTTCAGTAATTTCTAGTGTAACCTCCCATGTTGTGTGAATTGGCCTGTAAGTTTGCCATCCCGAGCTGCCCTCGCATTCCGTCTCTCGTGTACTGCTGCCACAAGAGCTGCTCGTCAACCAAATGCCTCTGCTTCTTCTCCAGATCCGACATCTGCACGTATGGTGGTGGAGCAACGGTAAGCGATGCTGCAAAGGGATCGACGAAATTGCGGGTCGCCCCACCAGCTGGAGCTGGCGGTGCAGACAAAGCCAGCATCGCCGGCTGGCCGGCTGACCCAACCGTGACACTACTCGCACTCCCATTGCCTGCATATGCTGCACTAGCTCTAGCCGTGGCGGCTGTTGCTCCATGCTGATACATTCCGTTGAACGACCACATATCCAGACCACCAGCTAATGTCGTCTTTTGATTTGACAAACTGCTTGCCGATTGCACAAGCGAGGATTCCCAATCTGCCGTATCATTACCGAATGCCTCCCATTTGGGTGCCGGGTCAGGACCGACCGGTGGTGCGTCGCCATCGAATAATGCCCATGCCATTTTATCTCCGTGTTCTGCGGGGGCCGCCACGTTGTCTCCTAGATTTAGCAAGTCGGCTTGTTGCTGTGTATCCTCTTTCTTCGGTTCTTCCTTCTCCGCAACAGCCGGTTCGCTCAATTCCTCCGGCGGAGGCAGCGCCTTGATTGAGTTCATGTCCGGTTCACTTGCTTCTGCTTCGACGGTTTCTTGCACAATAACACTATTTGGCTCAGCATTGGGCGCTCTCTCACCTTTCGCGACAGCTCCTTTGTCCCCAATGACATCATCCATCAGATCAAGTTTCTTCTGTGTAATTCTCTCGATTTCCGGGTACTCAGAAGTACAGGGGATGCTGACGTTCTTGCATCAAGTGTAAAATACCTCAAGCTCGTCGAACTGCTTCCCTACTCTCGAGAAGATCTCATATGCCTTTATGCATTCCATGATCTCCATCTCCGTGAATCTATCGATTAGTATCGCCATGATCTCTGTCATTTCATAGTATAGTAGAAGCTTTCTTTTACTATTGCATATAGGGCCACAAAAATCACTCTATCGCTCTTCGCTCGACCTGCTTCATTCAGAAAAGATTGCACATGATCGATATCGACATCGGCATTAATTAAGCAGTAACTCATTATAGCAAATTCAAAACCACCCCATCCATTTGACTTAAATCTCCCATCCATCTTTAATTGCTTGCCATTTTATTTCCTCTTGTTTCTTTCCTTACTCTAGATCTTAGGTTTGGGAGCTTTTCTCTCCAATTTAGTTCTAGACTCGGGAATTTTAATGAATAAATATTTTGCCTCCAATTTCAATGGTCACAGCAATTTTGATGACAAATCTGTGCTTGTTCAACATATTTTTGTTAAAAGTTTTGGCCTTTTGCATTTGCTAAATGGCTTACTTTCAGATGTATCAAATCTGAACTTATTCAATATGTTTATGTTATCTTTGTATAATAATGGTGTTAGACACACAGTGTGAAAAAACAAAACCATGACTACAATTGGAGATTCTGACGTGTGATCATCGCTAACGATGACGTCTGATTCGGTGATCAACCGCCGATTCTTTCGATTGGATGTAGCTAAAGTTTTGAACTAGATCTCTCTCCCATCTCTAATTGCTTTCCCTTTTATTTTCTTTTGTTTCTTTCCTTACTCTCCTGCTTTTAAGATCAGGAGCTTGTCTTTCCAATCTCGTTTTAGATTCAGGAGTTTTGATGAATAAGTGTTTTGTCTCTAATGTCAAGGGTCAATGACAGCTTCGATTGAGAGCGGCGCGGGGCTCCACCGAATCCGACCCCAGCGACCGTGGTTCCACGCAAGGCCTTTCCCCGCGTTTCCTTCGATCATGACAACGAAGCCCGTTCCTTTGGCGCCTTGTAATAAACAATTTGCCAAAAATGGGTCCCAATCGCCGGGTAGGCTCCTCACGCGAGCCCCCGATCATTCCCCTATTTGTTTCCCCACCAACTTCACATGCTCCAATCGCCATGGGGAAAAACATCGATGATCTTCCATTGGTCCTCTTTACGGGCGCTCCTCATTCTTCGCGCCCAGTCATCATCCTGAAAAAGAGGAAGAATAATGATGCTAAAACGTTTGGGAAAATTTTATTTTATAATAATTTGATGCCAAGGACGTGTAAGCCCATCTTAATAATATCCCCAATCTTAATTAATGAATCTCAACTTCTTATTTTTCATTTTGTTGGGAATTTTTTCTTCCCGAACAATTCCAACAATAAGGAAAAAGATAAAAAAGAAACTGATCCTCGACGTTCAGCCAGGGATACATGGGACTTCGTGACCCCCACGCTCACTTGAACCTATTAAGCTTGAAGGCACGATTGAAAGAGTTAGGACGAAGGGTTAATATCACGAAAATTGAAAATTAGTACATTAGTGATAAATTTACCTCAAAACTAATTTTTTTATCATAAAAAATTCCTCAAAACTGATATATTTGTGACAAATTTATCATCTATTGATTTTCATTAAATTAGATTAATAGTTGACTGGTGTACTGATTTGAGAGGTTTGAGATTTTACTCTTCGTTTGTTATAGTTAATTTTTTGTGGTATTAATCTAATTTAATGGATTATATATTTATTACAAATATACTAGTTTAGATTTTTTGACGGTCAAATAAATTAATTTAGGGTAAATTTTTTACAAGTATACCAGTTTTGGATTTTTTATGATCATTTAGAATAAATTTATCATAAGTGTATCGATTTTAAATTTTTCATGATCAAAATATTAATTTAGGGTAAATTTATAGTACGTTTACTAATTTGGATATAGTAATAAAGTTGCCCAATGAGCCGCAGATAGCCGGGTTTGCGTCTCTATCCTCTCGCACTTTTTCCCTCCGGTCGTCGCATTCCTATATTCCTCCACCCCACTCGTGGCTTGCCTCCCACCGAAACTAATGTCATATATAAATATATTTTTTTAAAAAAAAGAAATGAATTTCTCAGGTCAACATTGAGTGAATAAGACGCTTGCCCTTCTTGATTTAGCACCCAACTCAATAAAGAAATTCGTCTCTTCGGAGACATCCGATAAAAAAAATAAAGAAAATTACCTTTTTCTTTTTGCCCCCATTTTCTTGCAGGCACTTTGTCCTATTTGAGTTCGAAGGTGTTGAGGAAAGGATAGGGTCCACCAAAGGCACCAACCATTTCATTTTCTATGGCGTGCATGATTATGTTCTTTTTTTTTTCTGTTTATGAATAAAAATTCTATTTTTTTATTTCTGAGAACAAAAAAAGAACAAAAACGTGTTTGTTTGCGTTTTTGTTCAAAATCTATTTTTTTTTTCCTGAAACAAAATTAGAACAGAAATAATAAACAAAAAAAATCATGCCCTCTTAAAGGCCCAAAAAGAACAAAAATACAAAAAACTTGTTTCATTTCTGTTTCTTGCTTTCGTGCCCTCTGTCGTTCACCTACGCCCTCTTTGTCTCAAGTCCCTCCCTTTTCTGGCGTCTCTCATAGGTTCTCCACCGTCATCCTCTTCGATGCCTCCCAACTCATCATTCTCTCCGACACCGACAGCTATTGCACCTTCACTAGCTAAAGCTTCTGATTTGAGGTAAGTTTCATCCTTCACCGGCTACTACTCCTCCTTCACCGTTTGACGAGGGCTTCAGCGAGAGTCACCTCTCGCAGATCTGGGCGACGGCTGCTCAGGGCTCGAGCACGACGGCTCACTCGAGCCAGCGCTTGCCCATATCTATGAGACGCTTGCTCGAGCGAGCCCTCGCGCTCGACTGGTGTTGAATTGATTGTACGTATAGAGATACTACGAAATTAACGTTATCTTCTTTTTCGCATGATAGAATCGTTCCAACTCTGTTATCGGCTCATGATCTTTCCCTTCTCCGATTGGAGTATACCGTGTTTGTGATATAATGCACAATGTTCTCTTGAGAATTGAGCATGTGTGTCAAATGTTGTACTTATTATACTCCTCGTGGTGGTCAATACCATTAAAAGTCTTGGACCCCCATGGTATGTTCACCCGCATATTACTTATTGTCTTGTAAAAAATACCAAATGGGGTATCCAAACCCAAATCTACTCTCTGTTGGCATTTCATCTAATGTTTTGTTAAAATGAATGTGTCAATACTTGCGTATTTTTCACGTCAGATTCATTTTGCATTCGTCTGTCATGTGTGATGACCCATATGCGTTATAACTAAATATTGAATGGAATATTGATGAATGGTAAATAAGGATCTTGGGCAATGGTTTCATTTTTTTTAGAAGAAAATTAATTTAGGGGATAAATGTATCATGAAGTACTAGTTTGGGACTTTAAATTTTATCGGTTCTAATTTTTAATAATAGTGGGACTATTTTGGATTAGGTTATGTATGATTAATCTTCACAAAATAATTCCTAAAGACAAGTCCAACAAGTCCTAGTTTCGATCATTGTAAAAAGGGTTAATACTATCAAAATTCTCAATCTAGTATATCTATGCCACATTTACCCAAATTAGTTCTTGTGTCACAAAAATTTCAAATTGTTACCCTTATCCCATATTTACATCAAGCTAAATTTTGTGTCATAATATATATATCAAATCGATACACCCATGTCACATATACCTTAAATTAATTTCATGCAATAAAAAAATCTCATATCACCAGATTGAGGATATTAAGAATTTCCCAATCTAAGATTTTGGTAATTTGGGATATTTTTCGTGACATGAATTTAATGTGGGGGCAAATATGGCATGGACATACTAATTTCTGATTTTTATTACACAAAAAATTAGTTTGTGCCGAATGTGCCATGGGTGTATCAATTGGGAACCTTGATAACACAAAATTAATTTTAGGATAATGTGACATGAGCACACAAATTAAAAGTTTTGATGATACGAAAATTAGTTTGAGGTAAATGTGACATGAGTGTATTAATTTGAAACTTTTGATAATATTAGCCCTCAAGAAAATGCTTTTTTTTTTGGCATTTCGAGGCGGCGTGACTTGAACCATTCCATCAATTAGCTAAGAGCGTTATTAAGTCCTAGGAACTTTGAACCTATAGCAAGGTTCATTGACTTTTCAATAATCTTTGCACAAAGTATCATTAGGGTAAACAAAATTTCAGTTCTCCTCATTTTCTTTTTGCGGAAGAAAGTTTGCTTTGCTCGAACAAGGTGAATAAATAATATCATGGCGGCTAGACAAGTTTCATCCATTGACCAAATCATTATCATTGCTTCTGTTTTCTTGTATGACTTGAAGTCATTGCCCATAACACGACAATTTCATCTGTATAACGTAAAGAGAAAATTGAACCGGGGTTGAATCCCTTCCATCAACCGATTCAACGAGCCCACCAAAACGACGCAAGCGACTCCCTCCAAGTCGGAAATTTCGGGGACCACCCACTTGAGTTGATCGCGTCACAAGCAAAGCTTCTTGTTATCCTCGCATCCTGAATCAAGTCCTTGCCCGTATGATCCCTAATCAACTCTAGTTGGTATTTATCGTTATCGAAAGCATCTGGATTTATGCTTGTGAGAGTGATTTCAATGCAGAGACTGTCCGAATGAGAGACATAAATTAAATTACAATTTTCATACGACGATAAAGTTGCCCGATGAGCCAAGAATGGCCAGGACCACGTCCCTATCCTTCTGCGCCTAATTTTTTTTTTCCTCCCCCTTATGCAGCTTGGCCTGTCGGGGCATTTACGGTACGTTTGATGTACTTTTACTTTTGCAAAATGGAAAATTTGATTCTGATGCCGACATCGAGTAAAAGGGGCTATTGAAGCACCAATTGGGTCACAACTGAAAAGGGGCTATTGCACGCAATCTGTCCTCTTTTGAGCTGAAAGCATCTCGAAATGGCAACAACTGAAAAAGGGGCTGTTGAAGCACCAATTGGGTCACATGCAATCGAGGGCACTAACCGTATCGTTTCTCATAACATGACAATTTCGTCTATATAAAGTGAAGAGAAAATCGAACTGGTTGGGTCCCTTCCATGTGACATATCGACACAGATTCATGCGATTGTTGACTTGAGTTCAAGAATCGTGAGCAACCCACCTAATACTCACCGTACTCATTTAGTACCCAATCGCCATTGTGTGATGCAAGGGTCTTTGCAGTCACATTCCTAGTCCTTCGCACCAGATAGCATAATTGGCTTAGCGATCAGATGCTCACTTATTTCTAATGAGATCTTGTATTCAAGCCTTTTGACCGATTCGTGGTCATGGACCTGGGTTATATACTTCTTATATGATACTCATGTGATTTTCTATTTCATTAAAAGTAAAGCAAATTAAAATAAAATGTTTGAATCAGCATGGTGAGCATTTTCATAATAATAAATAAAGATGAGGATCCTTTGCAATTTTAGGGTAACTGGACCATATTGCTTTAAATTGACGAAAGTACCCCATTATTTAATTAGATTTACACTACAACAATATTCTGTATCATGTATCTATGAGGTTTAAATGGAGCTTCTTCGTACCTGTAAGTTTTTAGTTTTTGGATTGGACATTTCAAAATTTTATCAAAACCATATTTGGCATAGTTTTTTTTTTTTTTTTTTTGTATACAACCTCTTATTTGCCAAATTTCACGCATTAGAATACATATAATCTTCTTCCATGGATAAATTTAAATTTTTGGAACAAAAAACTTGAATCCTCTCTTCCCTTCTCCCTCCGTCTCTCTCCCCCTCCACCTCAGCCGCTCGCCACCCCTCACCACCAATGCCCATTGCAAGCTCGACATCGCCATCGCTGTCGCCGTCGCTGTCGCCATCGCCCCAACCCCACCTCCCCCCTTCTTCTTTATCCCTACCCCTAGGACCTATCTTCTCTCTTTGCCACCAGTGGCGGAGGCCCTAAAGGCCACAACAGCAGTGGCGACAAGGCGGTGATGGCCCAAGGGGGAAGAAGAAGAAGAAGGGGAGAAGTAGAAAGAAGGAAAAAGAAAAAGTCTAAAATAAATCTTAATCCTGAGTTGGATTTTCTCTTTTTTTTCTTTTTTTTTTCTTTTGGCCCATCCCCTCCATATGTTCAATCTCGGATTCGGCGTTAAATAGTCCAACAAACTCCAAGCAAATCCACCATCCCGTTGCCCCTCTCTCCTCTCCATCTCCATCGCCGACGCCCGATTCCTCAGCCCCGCCCTCGTTTTGCACGAGAAGAAACCTCATCGACGAGCAACCCAAAACCACATCCACTTCAGCCACAAACACTTCTTGCCGACTCGGTCTCTGTTCCCCCCCGCCCCCCCTGTTTTCCACCACCTCCGTCCGCCATATACAGCCCACGCATCGCTCGTCTCTCCTCCGTGTCGCACGAGGCTTTGCGTTTGTTCAGAGGGT
Source organism: Eucalyptus camaldulensis (assembly GCA_019915185.1). Taxonomy (NCBI): domain Eukaryota; kingdom Viridiplantae; phylum Streptophyta; class Magnoliopsida; order Myrtales; family Myrtaceae; genus Eucalyptus; species Eucalyptus camaldulensis. Next base: position 12,798,003 of record JAHSVA010000001.1, read on the forward strand.
TGCTCTCGGGAGGTCGCGCGCCCTCCCAAGATGACCACTCCCCAGAACAGAGCGCCGAAGGTGTCCTCTGTTTTGCTCTGCCTCTGCTGCATTCACGCGTTCTTCTCATGTGCCGTCCGGCTCGTCGCGGGCCAGACGTCCAAGCCGGTCTTCGCCTGCGACGTGGACAGCGACCCAAGCCTCGCCGCCTTTGGGTTCTGCAACACGTCGTTGGGGGTCGAGGCGCGGGTGGCGGACCTGGTGCAGCGGCTCACCCTGCAGGAGAAGGTCGCGTTCCTTGTGAACAACGCCAGCAATGTGGACCGCCTAGGGATCCCCAAGTACGAGTGGTGGTCGGAGGCGCCGCACAGGGTGTCGTACGTGGGACCTGGGACCAAGTTCTCGAGCCTCGTCCATAGGGCGACCCGCTTCCCTCAGGTCATCCTTACTGCGGCGTCGTTCAACGGGACCTTGCTCGAGGCCATCGGGAAGGTTAGCGAGTTCACATCACATCACATCACTCTCTCTCTTCCTCATTCTTGCGCCTCTCTGTTTTTGACTTTTACGTGTGTGGATTTGGATATTGGAATTGGATCTGCCCCGTCGTAGTCGTCCGCACCATACACAATGATATATGACAGAAAAAAGATCGAAACTTTTAGACAACGTAATAAAAAAGTTCGTGTTGCAAAGCAAACTACGGCCATCAGAACGGTTGGCGGGGACCACCGGCCACCTCACGCGAATGTAAAAGTAAATATTTCCGCTGTGTCAAGATTCTGTGAATTCTTTTTCATGTCGTTCCTTCGATCTAATTTCCTTCGTCAACGGCTACTGTTCCTGATATCCAGTTTATTCGCGTTGACAGTCGCTACCAACGTCCTAGCTTGTACTGTTGCATCTTGAGTGCCATTCTATATCTGAACTCTCTCAATGCGGCATTAAATAAGCCCCGATATACGCGTAGGTCCGTTTCTTCATCCATTAATTGATTTGAAATAAAAACTTGCTTTTTTTGAGGTCAAAATTGCAATGATGAAAATGGGCACGAGAAGTACTCTGGCATATGGTGCGACCTTTTCTTAATAGGAGAAAATATTAACTGTAGCTCTGATTCCACCGTATAGAGAGGCCGGTTCCGGTTCCCAAACCTAAAACCCTAAATTTCCAGAATGTGAAAAGGCCCCTCCAATTTGACAAGCTACCTCTCCCTCTCCCTCCTCTCCCACCCCTTCTCCCTCCTCACGCTCCTCTCCCTCCTCGCCGTCGTCGTCGTCTCCCTCACCAGCGTCGGGTCCCTCCTCGTCTCGGCCTCCATGGTGGGCCTGGCCGTCGTGGCGGCCCACGGCGCGTTCAGGGATCCCGAGGATCTGTTCATGGACGAGCAGGAGCCCGCCGGCTCCGGCCTCTTCTCCTACATCGGCGGCGCTGCCTCCGCCGCTGCGGCGGCTCCTTCGTTGGCCTCGCGTGTCTGAGTATGCGTGCGCCTCTCTGTTTCTGTTCTCTTGCCAGATGATGATTTGAAGATGCTATCCTCCGATCTTTCTAGGATTAGATTCATGGCTTCTTTTCGCTTTCGCCATCTCACTCTTGTTCTCTGATTGGATCTCGTGTTTTTCATGTTTCATGTTATGCTTTGCCTTGCTTTTTTCGTTGAATAATCAATATGATGAGAATTCTGTGCAAAAGGCTTGGAACAATTCTCATGTTGGAATGCCGCCATTGCATATAAGCTCCGTTTTGTGTTCAACTACATGTGAAGGAGGTAGGAGAAGAAACTGTTTAAAGCGTTAAAAGTAGCTGTGAGATAACAGACTGCACTCTTCCTGTGGTGATCTATATGGGAAGTCAAGGTTCCTGTATAGGTTTCTCTTTTTTAGCTTGGGAATCTGCTTTGGGATGTATTCTTACTTTGGTTGATCTTCAAAAGAGAGAAAAAATACTGGCTAATAAGGTGTTTTTTTTTTTTTTTGTGCAAAATTGGAGAAGAGAGTGTGAGTAACTTACTTTTACGCTGTGGCTGGACTAGAAAGACTTGGACTATAGTTTCTGCAATTTCAGGAGTAAATTGAGTGACATCAGGCATGAACATTAGGCTTGGAGAGAAAGAATTAGTTTGGGTGCTGGAAAGAAATGGATGAGTTAGATGGTTGTTCTCCTCTTTTATTTTTTTGGCTAATTTGGAGAGGGAGGAACAAGAGAGTATTTTAAGAATTTGAAAACTCTCGGGATTCTTTTAGGGATAATTGGTTGTACATTCTTCACTTTTATTATAGCGGGGAAATTTAATTTCACATATCTAGTTTGTTTGAAATGTTAGAAACATTCTTTTGTGAATAATTATTTATACGGATGGTTTTAGCTGAAGCTGTTTTGTCCAAGGTGGGTACCCCCTTGGTACCTTTCATTATGAAATTTTGTTTAATCCTTACTGAAAAACAAAAGTTTGCAGGTGAAATAAACATGCCGGCCAAGGGTTGATAGTGAGAAAGTGAGTGATAAAGATTGTCCTCATGACTTTTTGATTTAATGATTACTGATAGCTACGAAATTTTTGGCTCCCTTTAATTCTAGTAACCATTCATATCCATTCTTATATTCTCTTTGATGAATGACAAGCTTATTTGTTATTTTTGCATTCATTTCCGTTTTCTTAAACTAAAATTAACAAAAAGAAGAAGAAGAACCTGTTGGAATCTGGAATCAACCCTGGAACCTATGACGGGGTAGGTTCTAGGTTCTTGGTTTCGACGGATAGAACTTGTACTCGAGATTAAATTTCAGGTTCCAAGTTCCAAGTGGAACCTATAAGGAATCTAGAACCGCTCACCCCTACTTCACGAGAAGAAACCTCATCGACGAGGAAGCCAGAACCACAGCCACTGACACTCTGCTTGCTGACTCGGTCACTGTCCCTCTCTCTCTCTCTCTCTCTCTCTCTCTCTCTCTCTCTCTCTGTGTATTCAGACAAGTAGGCGAAAAGGGGGAAAAGAAACACATCTGAATCTTTTCCTAGTGATCATCTGAAAATACATGATCTGCTTCTTGACTTCTGCAAGTTTATGATTATTTCATTCCAATGCACTTAGAATTCATACTATCTTGCTGATTGTTGCCGCGTATGTAGTCTGAAAACGAATTAGTTTCTCATTCTGACTGGAACAAAAAAACATTTCGAAGCTCTGCGCAATAATATGGAAAGCTTGGCCCTGATGACGTGTGCACATCAAGCAACCAGGAGCTGGCCCGTGAAGCCGCAAGGCAAGGGATTGTGTTGCTCAAGAACGCGGCAGGATCATTGCCCTTGTCCTCGACCGCCATAAAGTCCTTGGTGGTGATCGGACCAAATGCCAATGTCACGGAGACCATGATTGGGCACTATGAAGGTGATCGAAGAATTTATGCGGTAGACCGTGCAAGGCTCGATCGGCTTCATTATTTGTACCTGTCGCAGAAAATACCTTAATTAGAAGTCCCATTTTCCTTGCAGGCACTCCTTGCAAATACGTGACGCCTTTGCAAGGAATAGCGGCTGTCGTTCCAACAATCTATGTGACCGGCTGCCAGGATGTAGGATGCGGCACGGCCCAGACAGACGATGCAAAGAAAGCCGCGGCTTCAGCAGATGCAACGGTGCTTGTGATGGGCGCCGACCAGTCGATTGAGGGGGAGAGTTTCGACCGGGTCAACCTCCACCTCCCAGGCCAGCAGTCGCTCTTGGTCTCTGAAGTGGTGAACGTGTCCAAGGGGCCTGTGATCCTCGTGATCATGTCAGGGGGAGGGATGGATGTATCGTTCGCGAAGGACAATGACAAGATCACGAGCATTTTGTGGGTCGGCTACCCTGGTGAAGCCGGTGGCGCTGCGATGGCGGACGTGATTTTCGGGGACCACAATCCAAGTAAGATTCAGAGTCTCGAACCACTTCAAATTTTGCAATCCTCGATTCGAATTCTGCTTCACGAGTTACCGAACTTTAACTTAAATCAGGTGGAAGATTGCCAATGACATGGTATCCGCAGTCATACGCAGACGCCGTCCCAGTGACAAACATGAACATGAGGCCCGACCCGGCCACAGGGTACCCTGGCAGGACATACTGCTTCTACACAGGGCCGACTGTCTACTCATTCGGGGACGGGCTGAGCTACTCCGACTTCAGCCACCGTCTAGTCCAAGCACCACAGTTTGTGTCCGTGCCCTTGGAGGAGGGCCACGTTTGCCACTCTTCGGCGTGCGAATCATTGGAAGCCACGGGGGAAATCTGCTCGAATGTAACCTTCGACTTGTGCCTGAGCGTCAAGAACGTGGGAAGGTTTAGCGGCGGCCACACGTTGCTCTTGTTCAGCAGCCCTCCAGCGGTGCACAGGTCGCCTCAGAAACACTTGCTGGGCTTTGAGAAGGTGTTCTTGGCGTCACAAGGTGAGGCGGAAGTGCATTTCCGGATCGACATTTGCGAGGATCTGGGCATGGTCGACGGGCTCGGTCGCCGGAAGGTCCCCCTGGGGAAGCACGTCCTTCATGTCGGCGACTTGAAGCATGAGTTGATGGTGCAGGTCTGATTGTCCGGGCTCTCCCCGAGCCCGCCGAGACATTTCTGAATGAATAAAACAAAGTGAAAAGTCTGAGAGATCATGTAGCGAATTTTTTTAAAAGCAAATTGAAGTTTTGACGACTATGTAGCAACTGTCCTTTGTTTTTAATTTACATCAGGGACAATAAGTGAATAAAACAGACCAATACTTATTACAGAAGCTGATGGTGAAATCATGATTGAAGCTTATATGTATCAATACCTTTGTAGAAGTATTAATTTTTATTTGGTTGTATCAAAATTACAAGCTATTCCAATTATTTGACATTATTAATTTGCGTGGCATACCCCTTTTAAAGTTACTAATCAATAAGCTAAAATTAGCATATAACTTAATTGGGGAAAAATAGGTAAAATTATTCAAATTAAGGTTGTAATACAGTATAAGAGCTAATAATTTTAACACGTTGATAAGTTATGCAAATAAATAATGATAAATTATTATGGAATTTCGTAATTTAAAATTGACCAAAAAAATTTGGATAGATGATGCTCAAATGAGTTATAGTTTGTAGTTGATGTAAAACTGATAAATCACTATTCATTTGTTTGGTGGAAAATGAATGATTTGATAAATATTTTCCTAAACATAATTGGTTATATCATTTGGAAAAATTAATTGACGGAAAAAACTTTCATTATTAATAACATTTTATACTTTAGTAGTTTTATGTATGATGAAATTATTTTTCGTTCAATTATTGTTTTAAGTAGTACAAACGATCATATTTACAAAAAGATATTTTAAATTGTGGGTTTGTCGTAAAACAAATGCGTCCAAAAATTAAGTTAATAGCTTTAAATTTTTTGTAACCTAATTGTAACTTCGAGGGTCCTAGATAATGTTGGTAATTGACTCAAATAAGAGTTAGATAAGTAAAAATAATTAGTAATTCATTTGAACAAGAGTTGCTAAATCACTCAACTAATGATTAGTAATATCGTATAAAAGTTGGTAACCTTAACAATCGGTAAGCTTTGCAGAGAGATAGTGGTAAATTGTTATAGAAGTTAGTAACCGACGTGCAAAAAGGATGAAAAGGAACGCCGGTATGAAACTCAAATATAACTTGATGAACTAAAATTTTAGTTAGTAATTTAATCAGGGAAATTTTGTTAAGAGTTCATTTGACACGTTGGAGAAATTTACAAATAAATATCTGTAAACTATAATATACTCCAAAGGGACCGGAAAAACACTGATTTTAATAACCAAAACGTTCAAATAAATAATAGATTCCAAAGATCTTAACTTTACTTTTTTGTCGAATAAAAGATCATAACTTCAAAAGGGTGGATAAATAATGATGTGATTCAAATAAAAGCTGTAATACTAAAATCAGTTGCTAACTAAATTTAAGAAATTTTTTATAAATCACTCAAATTAAAAGTCGATAATTCCGTATAAAAAAATTTATTAAATTTGAGGCGTTAAATAGGTAACGGCGTAACGCATTGCAAGTGAAACCGTGAAAGTAGAATTTGTTCCAAATCCTTGAGCAAAGAGTCAGGACAAATATTCCTTCACCTTTTGCAAGTCACTGTCCTATTCTGGCCTTCATAGAATTTGCCCGCTTGCTGAACTCCTTTCTTCTTCCTTTCTCCGCCGCCCCCGCCGCCGCCGCCGCATCCTCCGCCACCAGTTTACTCTCTTCATTCTTCATACTCTCCGAATCCTCTTGTGAGCGAAAACCCAGAAACAGTCCATACAACATACGCACCTACGCATACATATGCGGTGCAGAGCGAGTCGCAGCTTCTTTCTGGCATTTCGTCGAACAGGTGGTGGGCGTGCCGTTGTGATGTCGGCAAAAAGATTTGATCGACCGGAGTGATGCCTGAAGGTTGCGAATCTTGTTTTGCTACAGTTGGCATAACTTGCGGTGTTCCCTGCCTGTCTTCTTGCAAGGATTTCTCAGGGGAATGCTGTTGATCAGGAAACTGAGTCGTTCGATCAAGAAAGATCCTCTCTTGAATTGGCAGTCGCCTCTCGCGGATGGGTACATTATAGTAAGGGCCGCAATCAGAGAATACCCTTGAGCTTACAATTGCCATCGGTCTGTGCGTTCTTTGTTTGATGTAGAAAAAGATGGTTTTGCCTCTAAACTTGTCAAGGGTGGAGTCAATAGGCATTGCGTAGCTAGTTTTTCATCGTTAGTCGAGACAGTGCTGGTACAAGCTAGAGATCCTGCTAAACTCAGCAGTGAATTGGTGGCCGCAGTTGACGAGGTAGACATGCCGATGCGTGGAAGTTGTATGAGCTACATATGCAAATGGATGGCTTTCCCCGAAAATCTGTGTTGCACTAGCTTATAGTGAGTTTGACTGAAACCCTTGATGTCCAGTGGCTCAACAAAGCGTATGGGTTGGTGGAATGCGCATTCAAGGAGGGTAAGCATAACTTGTTCAAGAAGGAAACTAATTAATCTCTCTTTCGGTCTCACAAAGGGTGGATTACCAGTTGCTGCATCTACCATTTTGAGGAAGTTGGTCGACATGGAATGGTATCCCCCTGTTCCAGCTTGGTCTGCAATCTTGGCTTACATGTCTCAAACAGCACCTGGAGCTTACCTCGCAGCTGAACTTGTTCTTGAGATTGGTTATTTGTTTTTAGATGGACGAGTTGATCCTCGTAAAAAGAGCAATGCGCCTTTGGTTGCCATGAAGCCCAATACTACTGCTTTTAACATTGCTTGGCCGGTTGCCTCTTGTTTGATACTTGCAGGAAAGATGAGGAACTCCTTGACATGATGCCACGGATTAAAGCTGACACAAAATTGTTGATCATAATGGCACATATACATGAGAGGAATGGCCGGTGAGAGGAGCTGAAGAAGCTTCAGAGGCACATAAAGGAAGCTCCGAACCTAACTGATATGCAGTTCCGGCAATTTTACAATTGTTTCCTTACTTGCCATTTGAAGTTTGGGGATTTACATTCTGCGTCCAGCATGGTTTTGGATATGCTGCGCAAGGCAAAGGAAGCAAAAAACTCCCTTGCTGCTGCTACATTCACATTCGATGGTACTAGGAAGGGTAATGATTTGATTGGTGGAGTAGTTTCTGGTCAAAGTCATCGAAATAGCAGATTGGACTTCCTGGAGAATGCGTCATTGAAACAACAAGCTATTGTATCGTATCAATAGTTCTCTAAAGATCGTAAATTTGAGAAACCGCATGCTGAGGCAGAGCAAGCTCTTACTGGGTTCTTGGCTAAGTTGCAGGCACAAGTGGAATTGGTAACAACTCACCGTGGGATTCTTCAACCAACAGAGAACATATATGTGAAATTGGTTAAGGCTTTTCTTGAAGCTGACAAAATCAAGGATTTGGCAGATTCCTTATTAAGGCTGAGAAAGAAGACTTGCCTCTTTCAAATGATAGTTGGGCCTTGGTTCATGTCATTAATCTGTGCATTTCACTTGGTTGGTTGGATAAGGCATATGATCTCCTTGATGAGACGCATTTGGCTGGGGTTAGAACAGGTTCTGCTGTGTGTTCTTCTCTCTTGAAAGCATACTGCAAAGCCAACCAAGCCACAGAGGTGACATCACTTCTCCGAGATGCTTGTAAAGCAGGGTTCCAGCTAGATGTAAGCTGTTCAAGGCAATGAACCAGTCTAGGGTCCTTCATGATGATAGTCAAGGGGCACTTAACCTATTTAGAGATGAAAGATTCCAAAAAACTTCGATTAGGGTCATCGAGAGTTTGATTTATTGGTCAAGGGTTGTGCTGAGAGTGGTGAGGCAGGTCTCATGTCAAAGCTCTCGCAGGAAATCGAAGAAGGCCGGAGGATTGATTGTGGGGTTCCCGACGCCGTCACCGCGCCCGCGTCACCCCCGCGCCTGACCGATCCGCTCCATTGCGCAGCAGCCCGCGCCGGACGCCATACCTCCGCCGGTCCCCTCGCCGGAGCTCCGACGACGGCCACCCTCTGCCCGCGCCACCCACCGCCGCTGCTGCCCCTTTCCAAGCCTCCCTTTAAGGTGGTTTTTGTTATTTTTATTTTTCTTTTATTTTATGCTATTTTAGTTTATTTTTTTTAAGTTCCGTTGAAATTGATTTTCGAATCTTGCAGGCATTATGAGAAGAGATTTTGTCCAAAATTATTATAATTATTTAATTTGATATGTAAAATGTCGAAACATTTTTTTAATTATATTAATTTTTTAGGCATTTTGATAGTATTTTAATTCTTAAATCATCATAATTATTAATTTGATCCATAAAATTTCGAATTAAATTTTTAATTATTTTGATTATTTTTATATGTTGTAATATTTAGGATTAAAACAATAATTAATTTAATTCATAAAACAACAGATTATTTTTTCGATTATTTTAATTCTTTATTTGATGAATGTCTTGATTAGTTTAGATGTAATCTAATAATTGCTTGTCCTAAAAAATATAAAAATAAAATCAAAAATAAAATCTTGCATCGGAGTGTGTTAGTTTAGTAGATTAGGATTGTATTTTTAGAGTTGCACTTTTAGATAATTTTTGGAATAGATTATGATTGATTTTTTTTTTTTTAAGATAAGACTCTTAAATAATGTTTGGACATTTTAATAATCTCATCTTTTAAAAAAATAGATTTCTAAAATAGGATAGGGTTTAAATCAAATTAATCCTTAAAATAAATTAGAAAATTATTCATTTTAGATAGTTTAATTAGGTTTTTTTTAATTAATTCCGAATTTTAAAAAAATACAAAAATATTAGGTGCATGTCAAAAGGTTTGCATAATAGGTTCATATAATTAGAATGTGTTTGTTAGTAAAGTTATGTCATGTAGTTAAAGTACATATTTTAATTTCAAGATAAAAAAAAAACAAAAAAAAATCGTTTGCTTTGTACATTTAATTATTTTGATGCAATTTGTTTGATTCACTGAGTGTTTAAGACTAATTATTGTGGATCTTTCTTCAAAATAATTATGATAATGGATCACCCATTTGTAATTTAACTAAGAAAGAAGCAATAATAAGCAGTTTAGGATTTATGAAGAAGCAATTGCAGTTCATTGATATAGATAAAAGTTTAAAGATGGCAAAAACATGTCGATGGACGATGATAATAATTAGCAGTTCAGGCTTTATCCCAGCCTTTGTGAAGTTTGCTGGGACTTCCTGGTATAACCAACATAACAATTTCAAGCAAATTTCCCTTATCATGCAAAGACAAATTCCAGGAGCCTTCGTAGTTGTCAAGGAATCAAGCAAACAGTAATACACTTTAGCAGCTGGAGGATTCCATAAATAAATGAAACTCGCTAATTACATTTGTCTAAAACATTGCCAACATTTTCGCACCTAATTATGGGAACATCATCATCTTCAGGTCTACCACGTTCATGTACAAAATTCAAGAGCCAAAAATGACATTACTGATACGTGCTCCTTTGAGGTTCTCTAACAACAAGAGCAAGCAAGGATCCATGATAAGTCATTGTAGGGGTGTGCAACGGGAACCGCCCGAACCGAGAACTGGCCGGACCGGACCAAACTGGCCGGTTTTGGGCGGTTCCCACGGTCGACGGTCCGGTTCCCGGTTCCTAATCTTGGAACCGGTGGCCGGTCGGTCCGGTTCCCGATTCTAAGGTGGGAATCGGACCGAACCGGACCGACCGGACCGAAACAAATTTTTTATATATATAATTTATATACATAGAATTAATAAAATATATAAACATGATAACTTATTGCAACTAAAATTGCAATTTGAGGTAGTATCATCTTATGTGGCCAAGAGACCATTAAAACTATTTTTATTACTCTTTTATTTATAGAAAAAAATTTCCTTGTTAGTTTTTGTTGGAAATATGATTTGTTTTTTTATTATAATTATCTAAATACGGTTAATTGATTCTATGAATCCATGAGAATGGATATTAAGACAGTAGTATAGGAAACAACATATTTTGTATATTCTTTCCTATCGTACTCTTTTCTTGTATTATTAATAGGTGTGTAATATATGTACAAACACAACAATACACAATACAGAAAATTCCTCCAATTCCTTCTTAGTTTTTGTCAATTTTCTTTCTCATTTTCTATCAGTTTCATCTTCTACTTGATGTGGGACTAAGGTTCCAAGAGACCCACAAGGCACTTCAAGCCTCCAACAGTCCCACATTGACTAAACATTTAAAGAGCAGAGATTGTCTATAATCTAAGCCATGCATAACTTTTAGCCAAATTATTCACGACTTTCATGGTTAAAGTTAAGTGTGAAACACACGAAGTGTGAATCACATTTGAATATTTTGCACGTGGAAACATGTGTGATTAGTTTTGTTGAATTGCTCGAGAACCGAATTAGATTGATCGGTCCGGAGCGCGGTCACTCTTTAGTGCAAAAAAGTAGAGTCGATTTTGTTGGACCGGACCGGACCGGATCGGAACCGATGGTCGGTCCGGTTCCCTGTCCTAGGACCAAACGGTCCGGTCCACAGTTCGCAATTTTGGGAACCGGTACTCCCGGTCCGGTTCCCAGTTCCAAGGTGGAACCGGACCGAACCAGGAACCGATCATCCCTATTGCACGCCCAGCCTTACTCCTTAAAAGACTTGAGCAGCAAACGGTTGTAGACAACTGTCTTTCCAGACTTCCTTTTAAATTAAAAAAAAAAAAAAAACATCCACCAGATAATCAGATTGAATTGCGAACCAGAACGGTTGTACCTACAACTTGCACTCAGCATTTCAGCATTTTTCCCCTACCGGCTTCGGCATCAAAATGTTCAAAAACTTGCACAGATTTTTTCGAAATTGATTTAAATGTTCCATCATAACTCTTCCTCCAAAAGATGCCTTGTAAAATAATCTAGAAAAACCCAGATCACTCCACAGGCCCAGACAAAGTAAATACAGTCAGCCCTCTCATCTCGTCCTTCTTTTCTTTGCCCCTTTTGCTGAGCAAATTTCATCGAAAAAACTTTCCCTTGCCAGTGGCTTTAACATGAATGAGAATGACAATAAAAGCTCAATACTTTTCAGCAAACAGCATCTAAGATGATGCTGCTGGACTACCTTCGCAGAATCCATTCACCAAGATCCCAAAAGAGATGACAGAAGTAAAGCTTGAGAATCAGGCCAATAGGACTATGATCACTACCGGTGATACCAGGAAGGATGTATGTGTCATGAACTTTGTCTGCTATAGATTCTGAAACAAGAAAACAATTGAGCTGCCGCCCTGTAGATTGCAAGAGGATAGTTAACAGGTGAGAATACCTATTTCCATATGCTTCATCTGATAAGACAACGATATGCATAATGACTCAATAAAAAGCAAAAGCTTGTCATTGCTCATATTATCACCATTACAGTAGAGAAGTGTAACGTTAGATATATAATGTCCCATCAAGTAGATCTATGTATACCTTTATTTGTCTTCCTCCCACCATGCTGATAACCCCAATAAGTATAACCAACAGCATGAGGATACTGTCTTCTAAAGGTATCAACAAAGCCCCTTGACAGGAAGTTGGTCTCAAAAGATTCCCTTTCTTCAATTGTAAATCCAGCACTTCTTTTATTTCCCTGGTCTCATGACAATCAGATTAATGACAGAAATAAGAAACATTAGACGTATTAAGAACTTATGTTTCGGGATACCAAACAGCCTGAATTGTGATTTTTATCAACCCCCAACATAAAACCCCAACCCCTCCCCCCCAACAAAAACCCAAAACATTCAGTTGTATGGAGGAAAAGCCTGATTATAGTCCTCTTCTCTGTTTTGGGGTTTTTCCCCTCCTTTTAGGTGGGGTGGGGAGTATATGGTAGGGCCAGGACATTGTCCTGTGACAGTTAAAAAGCTCATGCAAATTATTAATGCACCTAGTCAATCAAAGGCAGAAAAGGCACATTGATTGTTTCCCTTACCGCAGGATCATAAATGTCTATTTCCTGATGGGCACAATTGAGATCGCCAGTCAAAATCACGGGCTTCGACTTTTCAAGTTCCTGTATTGCCAACAGCAAGCACAAATTTGAGTAAGAGATGAAACAATATTGCAACAGAATAAAAATAGTAGTCTATCAGAAAATCTTTATAGGTTGTAGAATTGATCCATGATATGGTGAATAATGACTCCAGAACAAAAGTCTAAATAGCTTTATCAAAAAACAAAAGGGCTACATAGTGCTGAACATACTTATCTAGTTACCAAGAGACGGATCCCACTGTGAAATCCTATATGTCTGACATAAATAAGCAACAGAATTAATGAATCATACTTGAAAGTGTGTAACTGAGTAAACCGATGAAATAGATTGATACGAAGCAGATTCTCAGGCCATCACCAGAATTAGGAACGTAACCACTCAAGAGATAGAACGAATCAAACTCTGCAGTGACAAGCCGTCCCTCAGAATCATGATCTGATATGCCCAAGCCATATGTAACTGAAAGGGGCTTTATCTGCACAAAAAAAATACTAGTAATAACCTCAAAAATAATAATCCAAAAAAGCCAAATGTAGGAGAAAACCAGAAGGCATGGTATCCACCTTACACAAATTAATATAGAGAAAAGGTAGTACTTTTGCATTTCTGACATACAAAGTGCAACTCATGTCGATTTTATTATTCATCCAACATCACTTGAGATGCTAATTATATCTCATAAGCAACTTAACTGTTGGCTGTGATCTTTATTTAAGATGAGAAGCATTTCATTCGAACAAACACAAAGCAAATGGACTAACCCTACTACAAGCATATTATTATATCAATTAACTAGAGTAAAACATCAGAATATCTATACAGACTCCGACATTCTTGGTCAAAACATGACAATTCATTGGGGTCAAATGCACGCGCTGTAACAAATCAGAATGCCTCTGAACTGCAACAGTAGGTAGGGAGCTAGTCCTTCAACCCAGTCGTTCCGTGTACTCTTCCCACATGCTTTACAATAACAATTTTTCAAGCCTCAGAAACAACCATAGAAATACAAAAAAGGACTTACAGGTTTCATTATCATGAGAAAAAGTGATGCAAAAAATTTCATTTTCATAAACAAATTGCTCTTTGTTGAAGGTAAATTCTCAAGACCTCATGGTTTTCCATCAGTAATATTCACTTCCCTGCTCAATAATCTCCCTTGCGAGCATCAAATAGAAAAACTTGATTTTTGCTTACTATAAAGGTTATGCAGGAAACACTATAACGACTATCACACGCTTGCAACTAAAACAATCCATCCCCACCTCAATGTAGCTCTCAATTCGTGAAATGTCATTGCCTCAATTTTGGCTGGGTCATTATTAGGCAACACAACTTCACCAATGCTTGCACCAGAATTTTTCTGCAGAAAAAATGAATGCTAAATGTTCAAGTCCCCAAAACAGGGGTGGAACGATAGGTTCGATTAAAATACAATACCTTGACACTTGACATGACTTTTGGTAGAACTAGGAACTGAAGCCACCAATCCTTTCGATTTCTTCCCTTTCTTGTCCTCAGAAGTCGCCGCCGACTTAGGTGTCAACGAATTCAACACGCCCCTTTTGGACACCATTTCGCTCGCTCCGAGCAAGACAATAGAACGACCAACCCAGAATCTCGGAGCAGCCGCGAAGCTACAACGTGCGAAAAAGTCAGCAAATTTTTAACAAACCAAAGCAAGGCTTAGCATCACAGAGCGAAACCCAGGATTCGAAACTGCCGCCGCATTGTCGCTTAGCAGTCGCTTTTGCTGAAGGATCGATCGAAGTGAAAAGGGTAGTCATATGGAAAGAAAGACTAAAATTCACGCTGGATTCACGTAAAAATGAGAGGTACCCGGACGAACCTCAAAGAACGGGTGGCGAAACCCCTGAACCCTAGTCGAAATGCTTGCCTCATGGATGAAAGAATGCACAGAGAGACACGCTCAAAGAGAGAGGCAGTACGGTTGCTGAGCAAGGAAGAAGAGACACAGCACGAGGGCATACTCGAGACCTCACCGAACCGCGAGGGAAGAACCGCCAAAAGCGTGGAAGTCGTGGAAGAGGCGAGCGAAATCGGCCGTCGGGAGAGAGCGTGATTTAGGAAGAAGTGCGCTGAGAGATTGCAGCCTGAGATGAGGCCGATGAGTGGAGAGAGAAAGGCCGTCGTTGGGAAGGAGCGACGGTCGTCGAAGGAACTACTAGACCGGAAGGTTCAGTGCGTTGCTCGCCCTGGTTCGCCAGTCGGAAAGAGGGAGGGTGGAGAGAGAGAGAGGGTGTTCGTCGGACAGAGAGAGTGAGGGTAGAGAGAGAGAGAGAGAGAGAGAGAGAGAGAGAGAGAGGGGCATGAAGAAAGAGAACGATGACTGAAATTTTTTCAAATTAGCGCCTCTTTTTCTCTCCAGAACGTGGGTCCCACGAGGACACATGTCGCACTCCAACCGCCTTTTTGTTTGCCACGCTCCAGCGTGATACGTGCCTAATATTTTCTCCCTGATAGACCGGTCATTGCCACGTCGGAAAAATCCACATCCTCATTTTCCACCACATAGGTTCCAAGGTGCTTCCGTACTCTCGAGAAGATCTCATATGCCTTAACGCATTCCGCGATTTCCATCTCCGTGAATCTATCAATTAGTATTGTCATGATCTCCGTAATTTCATAATAGAGTCGGAAGCTTTCTTTTACTATTGGGTATGGGGCCACAAAAATCACTCTATCGTTCTTCCCTCGACTTGCTTCATTAAGAAAATATTGCACATGATCGAAATTGACATTGACATTGATTAAGCAGTAACTCATTATAGCAAATTCAAAACCACTGTATCGACTTGACTTAGATCTCTCATCCATCTTTAATTGCTTGCCCTTTTATTTCATCTTGTTTCTTTCCTTACTCTAGATCTTAGGTCTGGGAGCTTTTCTCGACCAATTTAGTTCTAGATTCAGGAGTTTTAATGAATAAATATTTTGCCTTCAGTTTTGATGGTCACAATAGTTTTGACGATAAATTTGCGCTTGTTCAACTTATTTGTATTAAAAGTTTTGGCGTTTTGCACCTGCTAAATGGCTTACTCTCACTTTGGGCCAAGCAAAGAACTGAGGCCGAACAATAGACAGTTGGGAGTTGAAGCTACTGCTGGGTTGCAAAGCAGAGATGGAAGGGGAGATCTACAAGCTCGGTACAGAGCATTAGACCTTCGGAGTGCCGATCGCTTAGGAGTCCATGAAAATGATAGATTTGGAAGCTCAGGGATCCCTGAAAATGGCAGATCTGAAATTTGAGAAGTCGAAACACCTCAAATATGGATTCCACCGCCGGAAGAAGCATATAAGATTAATATAGATGGAACATACGCACCTGGTTCGCTGGGAAATTCCATAGCTTGCATTTACAGAGACTCGGGTGGAAGGATGGTGGGAGGAACGACTGAATCGGTCAGAGCTTCTTCCCCCTTGATGGCTGAAACCCTAGCTTTATGGGAGGCCATCAACTTCTTCTTTTCTAAAAGACATGAAAAGATTGCTATCAAGTCAGATAACTTACAACTGGTTACTTCTTTTCTAAAAGACACGAAAAGATTATTATCAAGTCAAATAACTTACAACTGGTTAAAGCTATGAACAATTCAAAAGTGTTGAGTTGGGAAACTCAGGGGGTGAATGATAACCATTATGTTCCAAAAATAGGTTATGGAAGAGAAATAAATTTTTCTATTTCTATTTCTAGAAGAGTTTCTAAGAAAAAATAACCGTTTGATAATGACACAAAATTTCTACTCTAAAAATAGAAATTCGTTTGATAATGACACAAATTTTTTTCTTTTCAAACGACGGTTGATCGGCGACCAATGGCTGCGGCGGAAGTCGACCGGTGGCTGGCAACCGATGAACGGTGGTCGATGATGACGGATAAAGGACCGGTTGACGAACAATGAGAAAAATTTTTATTTCTTATTTCTATTCCAGAAATAGATAAGTACAAAATTTCTATTTCTGATTTTTATTCGAAACCTATTCCTAAGACAATAATCTATTTCAGAAATAGAAAAATGGAATAGATTTATCAAACGGATTTCTATTCTAAAAACAAGTCTAGAATAGAAAAATTTGTATATGGAACAGAAATTGCAGTATGTCATGCACCCCCTCAACATCTTGTCAATAAGTGCAAGGAAAAAATGCGGGCTTTCATAAATGTTCAAATAGTCCATTGCTTTAGAGAAGCCAACCTTATAGCATATTGGGTAGCCAAAGCCTATAAGAAAAATTACTTACCTCTAAAATGGGTTTTATGTCCTCCTTAAACTTTATTGGACTTTTTATATAATGATGCCCATTTATTGGGCCTCTCATCTTTCCTTAGTAAATGAAATTATTCCATTTCTAACCAAAAAAAAAAAAATGCTGACTCTCACACGTGTTAAATCTGAACTTATTCTATCTTTATATGGTGATAGTGTTGGAGATATCGAACCTAAACACACATTACAAAAAAATAAGATCATAACTACAAATGAAGATTCTAACATGTGATCATCGCTAATAATGACATGTGGTTCGGTAATCAACAGTTGATTCTTTAAATTAGATGTAGTTACAGATTTGACTTAAATCTCTCTCCTATCTCTAATTGCTTTCTCTTTTATTTCCTTTTGTTTTTTTTTCCTTATTCTCCTAATCTTATGTTTGAGTGCTTCTCTCTTTAATCTTATTTTAGATTCAGGAGTTTAGATGAATAAATATTTTGCCTCTAATTTCAATGGTCATGACAACTTCGGTTGAGCCCGGCGAGTCCGACCCCGACGACTGCGGTTCCACGCAAGGCCTTTCCTCACGTTTCCTTCGATCACGACGACAAAGCCCGCTCCTTTGGCGCCTTGTAATAAACAACTTGCTTTGGTTCAAAAATAAATAAATAAATAAAAAATAAACAACTTGCCAAAAATGGGTCCCACTCGCCGGGTAGGCCCCTCGCGCGAGCCCTCGATTTTTCCCCTATTTGTTTTTTCTCCCCCCACCATCTTCGCATGCTCCAGCCGCCACGGGGAACAACGTCGATGATCTCCCAGTCATTATCATGAAAAGGGCGAGAACGATGACGCTAAATTTTTTTGGGAAAAAATTAATAAAAGAAAAGTTAATCTTTTCAGCCCATCTTAAGAATACCCCCCACCATCTCTAATCGGGCCCACCGCCACGAGGAAGAACGCCGCTGATCTCCCATTGGTCCTCTTTACCGGCGCTCCTCGTTCTTCGCCCCGTCATTATCATGAAAATGGGGAGAACAATCATGCCAAAAAGTTTGGAAAAATTTTATTTTTACGAAAACAAAAAATTAATCTTTTAAGCCCATCTTAATAATATCCCTAATCTTACTTGATTAAGGAATCTCGACTTCTTATCTTTCGCTTTTTTGGGAATTTTTTCTTCCCGAACAGTTCCGACATTAAGGTTAAACAAAAAGAAGCCGGTCCTTGATGTTCAAGCAGGGGTACATGGGGTACATGGGACTTCGTGACCATCAAGCTCACTCAAACCTTTTAAGCTTGAAGGCACCATTTGAAAGAGCTAAGACGAAGACTTAATACCACAAAAAACTCAAAACTAATACATTAGTGACAAATGTATTCTAAATTAATTTTTTTAACCACAAAAAATCCTCAAAACTAATGCATTTATAATAAATTTACTATCCATTAGTTTCCACTAAATTATATTAATTCTACCAAAAATAGCAAGCTGGTGGGCAAATTTCTAAATATAGGAATTTGTGTGAGGATATCCCAATTGTCAACTCAGCAATTTTACGATAAAATTTAATAAAAACTAATGGGGGAAAAATTTGACATAGATATACCAATTTGATTTTTTTTATAGTCAAAAATTAGTATAGAGTAAATTTTATAGATATACTGATTTAGAGTTTTTTTTTATGATATTAGCCTAATAAAGAATTTCGACTTCTTATCGTTCGCTCATGGCAATTTTTCTCCCCTAATAGTTCTGACAATTGAAAAAAAAAAAAATCTTCAATGTGCAAGCAACGGTACATGGTAGGACTAATCGGTTCCTAATGCGGTCCAATTTCAAGGTGGAACCGAGAATTGGATTGGGAGGAGCATTTACCAAATTCTAGGAACGGGAATCGGACCAGTCAGTCCTGGAACGGGGAACCGGACCGAGCTAGTAACTTGTTGTTTGGGAACAAAAATAAATTGCGAAAAGAAAGCCCTCCACGGGTGCCTAGCTTCCAATTCCAATCAAGGCAACCTCGGTGGTCAAGGTACGCTCCTTGTCCCTTGTGGAGATGCTAGTGCTTTGTTGAGGGAGACAAATAACATTTCTAGAGTCGATGAAGTGGCCTGTGGCTATGCTAACATGGAGAACTCAAGTGGCATTGTTGGGTTTGACTTATCTAAAGAAAGTGTTCAAAATATTGCATATTTTTATTAGGAACTAGATAGTTATTCAATGGAAGCTTACTTTTTTATTCTTTTTAGGATAGAGCTATTTTCGTCTTTGATAGAACAATTAAGTTATCATTAGCAGACTTGGTTTGGAGGCACATAGGTGCTATTGTTTTGGGTGCGAATGCTTGTTCTTGAACAATTAACCATATCCTTAATGAGAAACAAACTTAGATGTATCGCATGATCTCGTTATGTTGAAGTTTCTCGGTTTGTGTCTCTTGACGGGGTGATTCTCATTATGTTCTCCTCCTGAAAGATTTAGATGTACAAGGCAATGACATCTCGAGGTAGAAATGCACCTTAAAAAGCTCCTGTGATCTTAAAGCTATCATGTTGTTCATGCCTCAAGATCAAAAGCAAAGGCATAATACATCATAGTACATGGACCGTATAATACACGAGCAAAAAGGGCGAGGGGAAAGCAAAACCAAAAAGAGACCGGATTCCTTGTCCTCTCCCATCTTATACCGATCAGATCTAATCCGTAACTATCATTACGAAAGGCATCTGCATTTATTCTTTA
Organism: Eucalyptus camaldulensis; assembly: GCA_019915185.1. Classification (NCBI taxonomy): domain Eukaryota; kingdom Viridiplantae; phylum Streptophyta; class Magnoliopsida; order Myrtales; family Myrtaceae; genus Eucalyptus; species Eucalyptus camaldulensis. The sequence continues at coordinate 12,817,514 of JAHSVA010000001.1, forward strand.
GAGAGCAATCTCGATAGAGGAACTGCCCGAATGAGAAAGACATAAATTAAATTATAATTTCCATACGATAATAAAGTTGCCCGATGAGCCGCGAATGGCCAGGACAGCGTCCCTATCTTTTCTCGCCTTTTTCCAACCTGGTCGTTGCGGGGAATCATTTTTCCTCCCGGCTCCCCCGGCTCGCAGCCTGTTGCCGATGCGGCTTGGCCTGTTGGGTGAAGTTTTGGATCTTTTTCGAGACTCGAGAGTTCATATGTTTCCTTCCTCCCTTTTGCTTTTTCTCCCCCCGAAACTATGCTTAAATGATTCTCCATTTCATAAATATAAAAAAAGGAATCAATTTCTCATGTCATCATTGAGTGAAGAAGACGCTTGCTCTTCTTGATTTAACACCAACTCAATAAAGAAATTAACCTTTTTCTCTTTGCCTATTTTCTGGCATGCATTTTGTCCTATTTGAGTTCGAAGGCATCTCGAAATGGCGACAAAGTAATTATAAACAAGACGTGTGTTGAAGAACGAATAGGGTCCACCAAAAGCACCAATCATTTCGTTTTCTGTAAAGCTCGACCCGCGTCGGGTGACGGAGGAACCACCGGAGATCAACCCTTTGGGGAGACTCTCCCGTGCCCGGTGGCACCGTCAGGCCTCGCCGCAAGCCGCGTTGCATTGATCGTGGGTCTCCGGAGGTGCAGGAGTTGCTGCTCGGGAAGGCTGATGCAAGGAGAAACCGCGGTCTCCTTGTCGGATTGGGTCGAGGATTGTTGGAGTCAATCGGGCGGAGCAAAGGTCGTGGCCCTGGCTTGGTGTCGTCTGGGCAGGAGGTCTTCTTGGTCGCTTCGCTGGTTGGAGCAGAGGGGTCGGTCGGCAGCAGCGGAGGCGAGCGGCGCTCGGGCAGAGGGGAGCGTCGGCAGCAGCGGAGACGAGCGGCGCTCGGGCGCTGGAGTCGGCAGCGGCGGTGGCGCGGCGACGAGCGGGCTGAGGCGCGATGGCGAGAGGGCAGAGGTTTGCTGCAGGCGTCGCAGACAGGCGAGCGGTGGCGGGGGCGTTGGGCGCCGGGCGGAGGGGACAGGCGCCGGTGCCGGGTGAGCAGAGGCGGTGGCGTCGCTCAAAGCCCTGCAAGGAAGAAGACACCTCTGTTGTTTTTCAATTTTTTGTGTCTCACGTGTTTTTCCTCTCTTCCTCTCTCTGTTCTGTACTTTTCCTACTGACTTCTTTCTTTTCTCTGCAGTTTGTCGGGGACTCTTTTCCTTTGACTGAAAATGGACGGAAGGGAGCTTATCTCCCCCCTCCCCCCCCCCCCTTTTTTTTTTATATATAAATACATTAAAAAATTTAAAACTTATCATGAAAATGCAATTATGTCCTAAAACTTTCAAAAAGTACAATTAAATCATAAAATTTATTACTAAAATTCAATCAAGTCCTAAAATTTTCAAAAAGTTCAATAAAGTACTAAAACTTGTCTCGAAAGTGCAATCGAATCTTAAAACTTTAAAAAATACAATCAATTGAAAGACTTATATTGAACTACTTTGATGAGTTTTATGACGTGATTGCACTTTTTAAAAGTTTTAAGACTTAATTGCACTTCGTGACAAGTTTTAGGACTTAATTGTACTTTTTAAAAATTTTAGGACTTAATTGCATTCTCATGATAAATTTTAGGACTTTCAATGCACTTATCCCTTTTTTTTTTACTCTACACTTTCTCTTTTTTCTTTTTCTTTTTTCGAAATTCTTGCTCCCCCTTCTTTTTTCTTGACCAAGCGACATTTTATTGGTAAATAGTATGATCTCACCGTGAAAGAAGATTTCCGCACATAATCTTTAATGACCATGCAATCTCTCTCATTTTGAGACAAAAAAAAAATAAATATATCGTTCAGTATATCATCCAAGTGCAATATTCTTTTTGATTATTTTAATATTTTCTTCGAAATCTTCCAATCTGCTGTGAAAACATATCACTCAATGTATATATCGCATAAATATATGAAATATTCACCGAATATTGGAAGAATATTACGAATTTTTTTCCAGAAATATCAAATTGTCATTCCTCATAAGTCAATTGTCGATCATCAGAGAACAACGGGCTTGGGCCAATTCCCTCTCGCCGTGGGCTCAATCCAACTCATTAAATTTAAGCTCGGAACTATTAAGTCGAATCCATCCGTCGCCGGTCCAATGCAAATAATGAAAAATGCTCATAAAATTATATGCTATGCAATTTAATTTTAATATTTTTGTTTAGGGTTTAAAAATTAATCCCTAATTTTTATGTAATAAAAAAAATGCTCCTAAAACAGCTGTGATGTAGAGTACATTGTTCTCTTGAGAATTGAGCATGTGTGTCAAATGTTATACTTATTTTAATCCTCGTGATGGTCAATACCATTAAAAGTCCTGGGACCCCTACGGTACATTCACTCCCAAATTACTTCTTGTCTCGTAAAAAATACCAAATGGGTATTCCGATCAAAATCTACTCTCCATTTGCATTTGGTCTAATGTTTTGTTAAAATGAATATGTGTCAACGCACGTAGATTTTCCATGTCAAATCCATTTTGCAGTTGCTTGTCATGTGTGATGACCCATATGCATTATAACGAGATATTAAATGGAATATTGATGAATGGTAGATAGGGTCATGGGCAATGGTTTAGTTTTTTGTGAGCCAAAAATTAATTTAGGAATAAATGTATCATGAAGTACTAGTTTGGGAATTTTAATTTTATCAATTCTAATTTTTAATAAGAGTGGAACTATTTTGGATTAGATTATGTACAATTAATCTTCACGAAATAATTCCTAGAGACAATCCCAACAACTCCTCCCACTTTCAATTATCATAAAAATGGTTAATACTATCAAAAATCTCAACCTAGTATATATGTGCCGCACTTACCCAAATGAGTTCTTATGTCACAAAAATTTCAAATTGTTACTTTTATCCCATTTACATCAAACTAAATTTTGTGTCATAAAAAATCTCAAATCGATACACCCGTATTACATATACCTTAAACTAATTTCATGCAAAAAAAAAAAAAATCTCAAATCACCGAATTAGGGATATTAGGAATTTCCCAATCTAAGATTTTGGTAATTTGGGATATTTTTTGTTACACGAAATTTAATGTGGGGACAAATATGGCATGAACATACTAATTGTGATTTTTATGACACAAAAAAAATTAGTTTGTGGCAAATGTGGCGCGGATGTATCAATTGGGAACCTTGATAACACGAAAATTAGTTTAAGGTAAATATGACATGAGTGCACTAATTGAAAATTTTGTTGATATGAAAATTGGTTTGAGATAAATGTGGCGCGAGTGTATTAATTTGAGGATTTTTGTAATATTGGGGCGCGTTTGGAAACAATTCTATTCCCAGGAACATATTCTAATCATAAATGATTTTTTTTTTGTTCTGTTCCCAAGAACAATTTCTAAGCATTTTAAGTCGTTTGATAACTATCCAAAATTTTTTATTCAAGAATAAAATTGTGTTTGGTACCGTGCTCATTGATTATGTTCAAAATCAATTTATTTTAATTTTTAAATATTTTTTTTACTTTTTTCCTTTTTTTCCTTTTCTTTTTTTTCCTCTTTCTCCCATTCTTCTTCTTCTGGCCGGTGACCTCATCGGAGCGTCGCCGGCCCTCGTCGGCCGAGCCTCACCGGTGGCCGGGCTTGCCTCCAATAAACAAAATTTCAGTTCTCTTCATTTTCTTTTTGTGGAAGAAAGTTTGCTTTGCTCGAAGAAGGTGAATAATATCATGTCGGCTATATAAGTCTCATCCATTGATCAAAATCACTATCATTGCTTCGGGGGAAAATTCCAAAAAAAGGCTCCAAGTACCCTCATTTTCTCAAATAAAAGTCTGAAGTGGATCTTATTTTAAATAAAGACTTACAATGATTATATTTGTTTCAAATAAGAGCCCGATTAAGGACATTTTTGTCATTTTCCTTTTTTCTGGTTCTTCTTCCTTCTTTGCCGGTGACTGGCCATCGACGATGCCTGTAGAGGGTTAGGCGAGGGTCGCCCTCACTCGATTTGGCGAGGGATGGCCTCACTTGGGCGAGGCAACCCTTGCTTTAGGGGAGAGGCTGACCCTCACGGCCGTTAATGAGGTTGGTCCTCTTCGGCCCCAGACGAGGCTGAAGAGCACCGACCTCGTTGACAGTGACAAGGGTGGCCCTCGCTGGATCGAGTGAGGGTGACCCTCACCTAGCCCTCTGTGGGCATTGCTGATGGTCGGCCACCGATGGAGAAGGAAGAAGAACTAGAAAAAAGAAAAGAAAAAAAAGAAAAAAAATGATGAAAATGTCATTGACTAAGCCTTTATTTGAAATAAGTATAATCATTTTAAGTCCTTATTTGAAATAAGATCCATTTCGGGCATTTATTTGAGAAAATAAGGGTACTTGGGGTCCATTTTTGGAATTTTTCCAATTTTCAAACGTCGGTTTGAACTAGTATCAACTTTTCCTTGATTAAATTACTAAATAAATTTTAGTTTATCGAGTTATATTTGAGTTTCATACCAGCGTTCTTTTTTCTTCCTTTTTGCGCTTCCGTTACTAACTTCTATGACAATTTACCACTATCTCCCCGCAAAGCTTGCCAATTGTTAGGGTTGCTAACTTTTATACGGTATTAATAATCATTAGTTGAGTGATTTAGCATCTCTTGTCCAATTGAATTACTAATTATTTTTACTTATCTAACTCTTATTTGAGTCAATTACCAACATTGTCTAGTACCCTCGAAGTTACGATCAGCTTACAAAAAAATTTACAACTATTAACATAATTTTTGGACTCGTTTGTTTTACAACAAACCCGTGATTTAAAATATATTTTGGAAAATATGATCGTTTGTACTACTTAAAACAATAATTGAATGAAAAATAATTTCATCATTCATGAAACCACTAAAGTATAAAATGTTATCAATAATGAAAATTTTTTCCGTCAATTAATTTTTCTAAATGATATAACCAATCATGTTTAAAAAAATATTGATCAAATCTTCCATTTTTCACAAAACAAATAAATATTGATTTATCGGTTTTACATATCAATTACAAACTATAACAAATAGTGATTTATCGGTTTTACATCAATTACAAAATATAACTCATTTGAGCGACATCAACTGAAATTTATTTGGTCAATTTTAAATTACGAAATTCCATAATAATTTATCATGATTTATATGCATACTTATCAACGTGTTAAAATTATTAGTTCTTATACTGTATTACAACCTTAATTTGAATAATTTTACCTATTTTTCCCTGACTTTAAAAGGGGTATGCCACGCAAATTAATAATGTCAAATAATTGGAATAGCTTGTAATTTTGATACAACCAAATAAAAATTAATACTTCTACAAAGGTATTGATACATATAAGCTTCAATCATGATTTCACCATCAGCTTCTGTAATAAGTATTGGTCTGTTTTATTCACTTATTGTCCCTGATGTAAATTAAAAACAAAGGACAGTTGCTACATAGTCGTCAAAACTTCAATTTGCTTTTAAAAAAATTCGCTACATGATCTCTCAGACTTTTCACTTTGTTTTATTCATTCAGAAATGTCTCGGCGGGCTCGGGGAGAGCCCGGACAATCAGACCTGCACCATCAACTCATGCTTCAAGTCGCCGACATGAAGGACGTGCTTCCCCAGGGGGACCTTCCGGCGACCGAGCCCGTCGACCATGCCCAGATCCTCGCAAATGTCGATCCGGAAATGCACTTCCGCCTCACCTTGTGACGCCAAGAACACCTTCTCAAAGCCCAGCAAGTGTTTCTGAGGCGACCTGTGCACCGCTGGAGGGCTGCTGAACAAGAGCAACGTGTGGCCGCCGCTAAACCTTCCCACGTTCTTGACGCTCAGGCACAAGTCGAAGGTTACATTCGAGCAGATTTCCCCCGTGGCTTCCAATGATTCGCACGCCGAAGAGTGGCAAACGTGGCCCTCCTCCAAGGGCACGGACACAAACTGTGGTGCTTGGACTAGACGGTGGCTGAAGTCGGAGTAGCTCAGCCCGTCCCCGAATGAGTAGACAGTCGGCCCTGTGTAGAAGCAGTATGTCCTGCCAGGGTACCCTGTGGCCGGGTCGGGCCTCATGTTCATGTTTGTCACTGGGACGGCGTCTGCGTATGACTGCGGATACCATGTCATTGGCAATCTTCCACCTGATTTAAGTTAAAGTTCGGTAACTCGTGAAGCAGAATTCGAATCGAGGATTGCAAAATTTGAAGTGGTTCGAGACTCTGAATCTTACTTGGATTGTGGTCCCCGAAAATCACGTCCGCCATCACAGCGCCACCGGCTTCACCAGGGTAGCCGACCCACAAAATGCTCGTGATCTTGTCATTGTCCTTCGCGAACGATACATCCATCCCTCCCCCTGACATGATCACGAGGATCACAGGCCCCTTGGACACGTTCACCACTTCAGAGACCAAGAGCGACTGCTGGCCTGGGAGGTGGAGGTTGACCCGGTCGAAACTCTCCCCCTCAATCGACTGGTCGGCGCCCATCACAAGCACCGTTGCATCTGCTGAAGCCGCGGCTTTCTTTGCATCGTCTGTCTGGGCCGTGCCGCATCCTACATCCTGGCAGCCGGTCACATAGATTGTTGGAACGACAGCCGCTATTCCTTGCAAAGGCGTCACGTATTTGCAAGGAGTGCCTGCAAGGAAAATGGGACTTCTAATTAAGGTATTTTCTGCGACAGGTACAAATAATGAAGCCGATCGAGCCTTGCACGGTCTACCGCATAAATTCTTCGATCACCTTCATAGTGCCCAATCATGGTCTTCGTGACATTGGCATTTGGTCCGATCACCACCAAGGACTTTATGGCGGTCGAGGACAAGGGCAATGATCCTGCCGCGTTCTTGAGCAACACAATCCCTTGCCTTGCGGCTTCACGGGCCAGCTCCTGGTTGCTTGATGTGCACACGTCATCAGGGCCAAGCTTTCCATACAACTGCTTCCTCGGATCGCCATCAAAGAAGCCAAGCCTCATCAGCGTGGCAAAATTATTGGAGATGGCCTTGTCAATCGCGGATTCATTCAAAAATCCGCCTTTCAAGGCGGCTTCGGTGTGTTGGCCAAGGAAAGATCCGCAATTGAGATCCAACCCTGTCAAAAAGGGAATTACAGTCATCGAAGTACAAGCTATCCATGGCGAATTCTCAAACACCTTTGTCGCAATTGATCAAAGTACACTATGAAATTTATGTATACCTGCCAATATTGGCTTAGCTGCAGCTTCTTCTGGTTTTTCAGTATAGCGTTGGGAATTAAAGAACATGTCCATTGAATTGCAATCCGAAACAATATAACTGCATTAACCGATCCTTTCAGATAAATAATGTGCAATAATTGATCAAAAGTATCGAATAGCAATGCACGAGCATTGAAATGTTACCCATTCAAATTCCATTTTCCACGGAGAATCCCCCTGAGAAGGGCCGGGTCTGCGCATGTCGGCTTGCCATTAACCTGGTTGTAGGAGCACATGACGCACGCGACATTGCCATCGAGGACACAGCTCTTGAACGGTGGTTGAAACGTATCTTCTAAGTCTTGTTGTGTTATCTAATCAGTCCAACACAAGCGATACAGGAGATTAACTCGAGATGGTTATGCATACAACTAGTTGATGTAAAAACGAAAGAGAAGTCTGCAAGTTGTTATTTACCTCAGCATTGAAGTGGTAGCGATGCTGATCCACGGTAAAATGTTTGCAACATGCAGCGACCTTAAGCCGGTCCGCATTTCCATCGTCGCCCTGTTGTAGGCCTCGGACATAAGCCGACACGTACTTGCTCGAAAGGGACAGGTCTTCCCCCGGCGTCTCCTGGCCCCGCCCCCATCTTGGGTCTCTGAATATGTTGACATTCAGGGACAAAAGCGTTAATCTGGCCAACCCCACATTGTGCATCGCCCGGGCTTCTGTCGAAACCACCTGCTTCAACAAAGCTATTGCGTGATTCATCTGCTCTTCTACATATCATTGCGGAGAGCTTTAAAATGTTTTATAGATTTGAGGTGTTCAGTAGTAAAAGTCCAATCATGAGCTTTACAAGCAAAAACCATTGTAGACACACCCTATAGAATATCTCTCACATTCTTAATCTAAAACCCATTTAGAACTGATCAAAGGCTGCATATTAGTATCTGATAGCTTGATCAAATGTAGTCAGTGCTTGTGCAGAGATATCTATGTTGGAAATCTGTCTACTAGATGAATTTACCCAAAAAGATACCAATTAACGTAGTGCTTATCTTGACATATATGAATGTGCTTTTCAATTTGGTCAGCAACATTCTCTTTTTGAGTGACATTTGGTGCCTTAGCAAAGACCTAGGTTTTCTGGCGGTTAGTGCTTCCCTCTGTATGATGTTCTTCAATGAATTATGTGAAAGACTATTCAAATTAACCCTCTTGCAAAACCATCTCGGGGCAGGAGTAGAGATATAATTGGTTAAGGTCTAAAACAAAACCTGTGCAAATGTAGGATTGCTGTTGTTTCTTGGGAATTTTTCAAGGTCTATATAATGATTATGTTCGTTGTTTACCAGAAAGAGGAGCCCTTTAAAGCAGCAGACGTAAATGGGGATGGTGTAGTCAGCATGGATGAGTTGGCTGGCCTTCTTGCAATTCAACAAGAAAAGTAATTCTTTGGATTGATTTATGAGCTTCGGATTTTCTTGCTTTTTTTAATTAAATTCGCTGAATGTCTATAATGAGTACGGAGCACTTCAATTTGCCTTTATTTTCTTATGTATGCTGCATGTAGCATTGGTTGCCTCATTGCTGCGAGTGCTGCTTCTATTTTCGTGAAGTGAAATCTTTTCTTATAACTGGTGAGCTTACAATATTGATAAGATACTAGACATAGTTATGCAGCTCTATGGAAGTTTTACCAACAAATGGAGGGTTGACTTTTTAAATTATCAGTTCTCTTGAAGTGCCAGCATGATTGTGTTATTCCCAGGTGCTAAAGCCAAATGCACTGATGTCATGCCAACCCAACTGATTGAGTTCCACCCCCCTTTCCCCAAAAAAAAGAAATGAGAGAAGGAAAGAACCGCAATGAAGGAACTTTGATGCGGCTGTAAGTGGCACAAGCCAAAATCTCCAGTTTGTGTGAGATAATTGTGGATTTCTAAGATGATCTGTCTGTCACACGTGGTGCAATTGATGGTAGAGAGCCACTTGTCAAGAAACATTGTAAATATAGGCAGTTACTAGTTTGTGCATTCATAAACCATGCTTATCCAAAGTTGTCAAATGCCGTCATCTAGGTCTTATTCAAAGAGGAGAAACATTTGGGTTTCTTTTTGTATATTATATGGCTGATCTGCTGTTAAGTTCATGAGTTGGAGATAAGTGGACTTGAACTGCTGATATTTTCCACAGGGTAAACCACTGCCTCTCCGGTACCTAGTTGATTCTACCATAGGGGCCAACGATAGACAATAACTCCCCCGTAAACATAGCTTATAACTTGCATTGTATTGCACTGCAGGACGAGAAGAGTCAAAGAATTACGGATGAATATACGGAAATAACTTAATTGTGTGAACCAAAAGCTCAACATTGCTATTACAAAAATTACAAACATTATGCAAATTTACACTCATCGCTTTGCATATCGTTTGGTTGCAGGGAGCCACTCATAAATTGTTGCCCCGTTTGTGGTGAGGTTCTCCATGTTTCAGATAAGCTGAACACTGTAGTTCACTTGACCCTCTGTTTTAATGAAGGAAGTGGAAACCAGATTATGACTGGAGGATTCTTGACTGATAAACAAGCTTCCTCTGGGTGAGGCCTCGTTTTCATGGTCTTAATATTTTGAAATTGCTCTTATGCTTCTTACGACCATCTGTTAATGGTCAAATATCATCTTTTAGGTGGATGTTCAAACTAAGTGAATGGTCCCATGTTTCATCTTATGATATTGGCCTGAATTATGGATCAAGTGCTTCAAATATATTGGTATGCTTCCTCCTACTTATATTTCTCCTCCTTTAATAGTATAAATTGTACTTTAGGTCATATAATGAATGCGGCTGCTTTTTTGAGAATGACGTGCTTGCTGAATTCATTGTCATGATTGACACAGAAGAATGCCATTGAATTGTCGAAATAGTAAGATGTGCACTTCCATTAATTTATATGCCGTGATGAAGTGGCCATTCTAATCAAATAAGTAAATCTGGGGACTTCATTTAGACACCAGCTTAAAACAATTTTGTGGATGGTAAGTTTCCTTCTTTTGGATCTTCTGTTCTTATTTTTCGTGGTGAGAGAGGAAGGGGAAAGGGGGAAGTTGGGGGTGGGTAAGGGGGGATGAGAGAGGAGTAGCTCCTTTGTCACCTTGCCTTTGATATTGTATTGTACCTCAGCATCCCTCTGACTCTTGAGCAGGAAGTTCTGAAACCTTTTTGAGGGAAAGAATGAGTGGCATAATTAGCCCAGTGAAATATTATTGTGGAAATACTAATTGGCACATGTTGTAACTTGGCTCTTGAGAATTTCTCTTTTTTTGTTGAGTGAGGATGTATGGTAAGAAGACAGTTTCCACCAAATCATGGTTTAGACCTGGGCTGTGAAATGAGAACCTGCTCCATTTCTGTCCATTTCCTAGGTTTGATAGTTGTGGAGAGGAAGATGGAGCTTGAGAGATGTGGTGAAGGAATAGTTATTTCCACGAAAGCCCTTTTCGATAGATAATCAGAAGCCTCAGTCGAACTTGCTTGACCAATGAATTAACGTCAGAATAGGTCCCTGTAAAACCAAGATAGATCCATTTGATGAGGACTTCAGCTAGATGTTAAGCTGGGGCTACGGCTGGGTGATTCATTGATCTTTCATGTGGTGGCATTGAAAGATTTGCCCTTGGGTAACTGCTAGCTAGCTAGGTTACTGATATTGTGACAGGGGAACCTTGGTGCAAATTTTGCTTGTAGTTATGTGTGCTACTTCAATAGTACCAAGATTAGATTTCACTAGCATACATGAGGTCAATACCTCGCATTTCTACAGGACTAATGAACTACAGTATGCATGATTCTGTGGTCCATTTCGGCCTTTGTTTTCCTTCAGTTAGAAGAGCATTCTTCTGTAAGGCCATTTGTGATTATAAGAAGCAGCTTGAGCATTTGTATCCTCTGAACTTGGTCGTCTATTTTTTGTAACATTGTTTGAGAAGCAAAAAGTACAAAGTTTACAAGCCATTTTTCAGGTCTGTTCTAGATTAATTTTCTGTTATTTTCTATGTGAACTATGCTGCCCTTTCATTGGTAAACATTTTGTTCTCATCCAAGTTGTAAGACATCACAGTTATTTGTGTTCAGGTATTTGACCGGAGGACTAAGAGACTAGTGGAAGAAATAATTGATGGGAAAATTGTATTGTCAATGAGAGCCATTTACCAATCGAAATTTGGGCTAGGCCTTATTGATACAGGTGACTGACAACTTCTGCCAACTAGCAGAGGCTGGTTTTCTTAATCAGCTCTTACCCTGCCTTTTCCTGCCCTGAATGTAGGGTTGTAATGGAGCCAAGTTGAGTTGATGAACTGCCAGGCTCGAGCGGTCGAGTATTATTTTTCATGCTCGAGCTCCAATTGATTAAAAAATTGAGATATTTAAGCTCGACCCTAATACAATTAACTTATAAATCAAGACTGATCTTGAGCTGGAGCTTGAGTTTTATAAGCTCTATTTATTATTTTTGAAGTTTCGTGTCTTCTTTTATGATTTTGAATATTCTTCTCTAACAAAATGAAAGCTCTATTAGCTCGTCAGCCTACCTAGATAAGTATTAGCAAGCTCAAGCTCAATCCAACAAGATACTTGAGTAGCCTTGAGTAGCTTGAAGTTGAGCTAGACTCAAAATTAGGCTAGTCAATTCTGATTAGTCAATGAGTCCCAGCTACTCGTGGGTCTGCTACTGAACAATTCTTTGAGAATCTGATAGACAAATAGAAGATGGAGCCAATGATCACCCTTGAATCTATCACGACAATCACTAAAAAGTTATGATTATTAGAATCACGAATAGGAGAATAGCTAACATCCTTGCAGGGATAGTATGTTTTAAAGTCTATGTCATTCAACATGTTCTGGATTAGTTCTTTGATGATTTTTTTCCCTAGACACTAGTTTTGATCTTCTTGTAGGAAGAATCAACTCCCAGGGATCTTTTCACTCCATTTTAACCTTTGAGTTTGTTGTACTCCAGATAATAATCCATTACATGTTTTTTCCCGCTCGTTTTATGTACATTTTCCTTTATTCTAAAAAATCTTGGTATTCCTTTTTTGGTTTCCATATCTTTTTATATAATCTTTGGCTGCAGATGGCACTCATTGCTATTGGAGCCACCATGGTAGGCAGCATCACTTTCTTGAAGCAGGAGGGTGAGCGTGTTAAGAAGGGAGATGAGGTTAACAGTTATTAAGTTGATAATATTACCGTCTCTATTTCCACAAGGCATGAATTTTAATTTGCTTTTAAATCGGAAATAATGCAGTTTGGATATTTCTCATTTGGAGGAAGCACTGTCATATGCGTATTTGAGAAGGTTAGTATTAGATTTACTATTCATTCTCCTAATTCGGCTTCGAAAGTGTATTTATTGGAAAAAATTACATGGTTTGAGGGAATAATCAAGATTTCCTGTAACTGCGGATTGATTGGATGCATATGTATTGGCTCTGCATTATTATATAGTTCTTTGCCCAAATGCTGTCTTCAGATGAACTTAATTGCAAATATAGCAGCCGATTTCATGTAGTCAATTAATTTGACAGGATGTGATGGACATCGACAAGGATCTCCTAGAGAATAGTAGCAGATCGCTTGAAACCCTAGTTTCTGTGGGGATGAAGCTGGGTGTCTCAACCAGACAGCAAGCAGAAACTGGGATGCCAAACCTGGAGAAGATGGTCTTAGAAGCTTGAGGAAAGCTCATATCAGGTGGAGGGCTTTTTGGAGTTGATAGCCTGTTGATTGTTTATAAAGTAGCTCCGACGAACTCATTCATTGACTGCTGATACCTCACCATGTACATTGGCATGAATCTATTAAGATTAATTTGAACATGAAGTTGTTGAGGATGTACAATTTGTTTCTGTTCCCAGTATAGATCATATGAGGGGTACAAAACCATTTAGATCACTGATGACATGAAGACCATTTCTAGATGGTGCCGTGCTGCTTTACTTGTACAAGCTTGGCATGATTGACTTTATCGTAAAACTTTGTGCTATTAGTTATTAATGGTGGATGAATTTGAAAATAATGCAGTTATATGCCCTTAATCTTTGTAATATCCAAGTAAGTACTCTTGCTTTTACTAGATCGAGTCAGAGTTCTTCAAACTATCTATTGAAATGAGGCCTCATTCAAACACATGGTCAGTATCCCTGATTCAAGGAGTGTTCTATCATCAGACCATATTCCAGTACAACAGATTGTGGTCTCATGTGTGGTTGGTCATATGCGGTTGTGTATTTTCAAACACATGTCCAATATCCCTGTTTAGCATACGCAGATTTTCTACTTGTGTGAACATTGCGACGTTCTAGTTCTAGTTCTTGCCTAACACGTAAAACGATTAATGCATTCCAGAATCAGTGAAGTAATGTTAGTTTTGGAAAACTCAAGTTTTCTTAAGTTGAACGGCTTGTTCCTTTTCATTTTCAATATCACATCGTGTTAAACTAATGCATATATTAACAAAAATTATCCCAAATTTAGAGTTCGGTGCAAAATTTTGAAATAGATATCACCAAGATTCATGAAGTTATGTATATGCAATGTCATTCTACATAATAACATCTCTATAATACAGTGATATGAATTCAGAAAACGAACCCATTAGCGCAGAGAGAGAGAGAGAGAGAGAGAGAGAGAGAGAGAGAGAGAAGGCATAAATCCAGAATCTTGGTGTCTACCGAGGATTAGTCTTTGCAGTTGACTCTGCTACTCGCTAAATCCCTATATCTGAGAATAATGTAACACACCTTCAGTAACTTCTAGTGTAACCTCCCATGTTGTGTGAATTAGCCTGTAAGTTTGCCATCCCGAGCTGCCCTCGCATTCCGTCTCTCGTGTACTGCTGCCACAAGAGCTGCTCGTCAACCAAATGCCTCTTCTTCTTCTCCAGATCCGACATCTGCACGTATGGTGGTGGAGCAACCGTAAGCAATGCTGCAAAGGGATCGGTGAAATTGTAGGTCGCCCCACCAACTGGAGCCGGCGGTGCAGGCAAAGCCAGCATCACCGGCTGGCCAGCTGACCCAACCGTGACACTACTCGCACTCCCATTGCCTGCATATGCTGCACTAGTTCTAGCCGCCGCGGCTGTTGCTCCACGCTGATACATTCCGTTGAACGACCACATATCCAGACCACCAGCTAGTGTCGTCTTTTGATTTGACAAACTGCTTGCCGATTGCACAAGCGAGGATTCCCAATCTGCCGTATCATTACCGAATGCCTCCCATTTGGGTGCCGGGTCAGGACCGACTGGCAGTGCGTCGCCATCGAATAATGCCCATGCCATTTTATCTCCGTGTTCTGCGGGGGCCACCGCGTTGTCTCCTAGTTTCAGCAGGTCGGCTTGTTGCTGTGTGTCCTCTTTCTTCGGTTCTTCCTTCTCCACAACAGCCGATTCGTTCAATCCCTCCGGCGGGGGCAGCGCCTTGATTGAGTTCATGTCCGGTTCACTTGCTTCTGCTTCGACGGTTTCTTGCACAATAACACTGTTTGGCTCAGCATTGGGCGCTCTCTCACCTTTCGCTACAGCTGCTTTGTCCCCAATGACATCATCCATCAGATCAAGTTTCTTCAGTGTAATTCTCTCGATTTCTGGGTACTCAGAAGTACGGGCGATGCCGACGTTCTTGCACCAAGTGTAAAATACCTCGAGCTCGTCGAACTGCTTCCGTAATCTCGAGAAGATCTCATATGCCTTTATGCATTCTGCAATCTCCATCTCCGTGAATCTATCGATTAGTATCGCCATGATCTCTGTCATTTCATAATATAGTCGGAAGTTTTCTTTTACTATTTCATATAGGACCACAAAAATCACTATATCGCTCTTCGCTCGACCTACTTCATTCAGAAAAGATTGCACATGATCGATATCGACATCGGCATTGATTAACCAGTAACTCATTATAGCAAATTCAAAACCACCCCATCTATTTGACTTAAATCTCTCATCCATCTTTAATTGCTTGCCATTTCATTTCCTCTTGTTTCTTTCCTTACTCTAGATCTTAGGTTTGGGAGCTTCTCTCTCCAATTTAGTTCTAGATTTGGGAATTTTAATGAATAAATATTTTGCCTCCAGTTTCAATGGTCATAGCAATTTTGACGACAAATCTGTGCTTGTTCAACATATTTTTATTAAAAGTTTTGGCATTTTGCATTTGCTAAATGGCTTACTTTCACATGTGTCAAATCTAACTTATTTAACATGTTTATGTTATCTTTGTATAATGATGATGTTGAGGATATCGAGTCTAGACACACATAACGAAAAAAACAAAACCATGACTACAAATGCAGATTCTGAGATGTGATCATCGCTAATAATGATGTATGATTCGGTGATCAACTGTCAATTCTTTCGATTGGATGTAGCTAAAGTTTTGACTTAGATCTCTCTCCTATCTCTAATTGCTTTTCCTTTTATTTTCTTTTGTTTCTTTCCTTACTCTCCTGATCTTAAGTTTGGGAGCTTGTCTTTCCAATCTCGTTTTAGATTCAGGAGTTTTGATGAATAAGTGTTCTGTCTCTAATTTCAATGGTCATGACAGCTTCGATTGAGAGGGGGCTCCACCGAATCCGACCCCAACGACCGTGGTTCCACGCAAGGCCTTTCCCCGCGTTTCCTTCGATCATGACGACGAAGCCCGTTCCTTTGGCGCCTTGTAATGAACAATTTACCCAAAATGGGTCCCAATCGCCGGGTAGGCTCCTCACGCGAGCCCCCGATTTTCCCCCTATTTGTTTCCCCACCATCTTCACATGCTCCAACCGCCATGGGGAAAGACATCGATGATCTTCCATTGGTCCTCTTTACGGGCGCTCCTCATTCTTCGCGCCCAATCATTATCCTGAAAAAAGGGGAAGAATAATGATGCTAAAAATTTTCGGAAAATTTTATTTAAAAAAAAAAATCTTGTAAGCCCATCTTAATAATATCCCTAATCTTAATTAATGAATCTTGACTTCTTATCGTTCACTTTTTTGGAAATTTTTTCTTCCCGAACAGTTCTGACAATAAGAAAAAAGATAAAAAACAAACCGATCCTCGACGTTCAGGCAAAAATACATGGGACTTCGTGACCCCCACGCTCACTCGAACCTATTAAGCTTGAAGGCACAATTGAAAGAGTTAGAATAAAGGGTTAATACCATGAAAACTTGAAATTAGTATATTAGTGATTAATTTATCTCAAATTAATTTTTTAACTGTAAAAAATCCTCATAAACTGATATATTTGTGATAAATTTATCATCTATTAATTTTAATTAAATTAGATTAATTCTACAAAAAAATCACAAGCTAGTGGGCAAAATTCTGAGTGTAGGAATTTATGTGATGATATCTTATTATCTTTATCTGTTAATTGCCAACTTAGCAATTAGACGATAAAATTTAAGAAAAAGTAATGGAGGATAAATTTGCCATAGGTGTATCAGTTTATGTTTTTTTTTGTAGTAAAAAATTAGTAATTTAGAGTGTTTCATGATATTAGCCCATCAAAGAATCTCGACTTCTTATTGTTCGATCATGGCAATTTTTTCTTCCCTAATAGTTCCAACAATTTGAAAAAAGAAGAAGAAGAAGAAGAAGAAACCAATCTTCAATGCTCAAGTAGTGTTACCTGGGACTTTGTGACCCCTGAGCACGATTTGAACGAGTCTAGACAAAGCATGTTTCCTTCTCAATCAAGGACCCCCCACTGGAGTCCAATTTTGTCTCAAGCAGAGCTCGTTGTTATCCTCGCATTATGGACTGGGTTCCTTGTCCTCTCCGATCTTATCCCGATTAGATATAGTCCTTAGCTATCATTACCGAAAGCATCTGCATTTACACTTGTAAGAGCGATCTCGATAGAGAAATTGCACTAATGATAAAGACATATTGAAAATTAGGGTTAATGCCCTAAAAAAAATCCCAAACTGATACACATGTGATAAATTTACTTCAAATTAATTTTTTGATCATCAAAAACCTCAAATTAGTATACTTTTGACAAATTTACCTCAAATTGATACACTTGTGACAAATTTACCCTTTATTAGTTTCCATTAAAAGTTAAAAAAACACATAACAGTTTACTGGTGTACTGGTTTGAGAGGTTTGAGATTTTACTCTTCGTTTGTTATAGTTAATTTTTTGTGGTATTAATCTAATTTAACGGATTATATATTTATTACAAATATACTAGTTTAGGTTTTTTGACGGTCAAATAAATTAATTTAGGGTAAATTTTCTACAAGTATACCGGTTTTGGATTTTTTATGATCATTTAGAATAAATTTATCATAAGTGTATCAATTTTAAATTTTTCATGATCAAAATATTAATTTAGGGTAAATTTATAACACAGTGTATTAATTTGGATATAGTAATAAAGTTGCCCAATGAGCCACAAATAGCCGGGTTTGCGTCTCTATCCTCTCGCACTTTTTCCCTCCGGTCGTCGCAGGAATCTATATTCCTCCACCCCACTCGTGGCTTGCCTCCCACCGAAACTAATGTCGTATATAAATATATATTTTAAAAAAAAGAAATGAATTTCTCAGGTCAACATTGAGTGAATAAGACGCTTGCCCTTCTTGATTTAGCCCCCAACTCAATAAAGAAATTCGTCTCTTCGGAGACATCCGATAAAAAAAATAAAGAAAGTTACCTTTTTCTTTTTGCCGCCATTTTCTTGCAGGCATTTTGTCCTATTTGAGTTCGAAGGTGTTGAAGAAAGGATAGGGTCTACCAGAGGCACCAACCATTTCGTTTTCTATGGCGTGCATGGTTGTGTTCTTTTTTTCTGTTTATGAATAAAAATTCTGTTTTTTTATTCCCGAGAACAAAAAAAGAATAGAAACGTGTTTGTTTGCATTTTTGTTCAAAATCTATTTTTTTTTCCTGAAACAAAATTAGAATAAAAATAATAAACAAAAAAAATTAATTTTTTGTTCCAGAAATACTTTTTAAAGGCCCAAAAAGAACAAAAATACAAAAAACTTGTTTCTTTTTTGTTTCTTGCTTTCATGCCCTCTGTCGTTCACCTGCGCCCTCTCTGTCTCAAGTCCCTCCCTTTTCCGGCGCCTCTCACAGGTTCTCCACCGTCATCCTCTTCGGCGCCTCCCAACTCATCATTCTCTCCGGCACCGACAGCTACTACTCCTTCACTAGTTGAAGCTTCTAATTTGAGGTAAGTTTCATCCTTCACCGACTGCTGCTCCTCCTTCACCGTTTGACGAGGGCTTCAGCGAGAGCCACCCCTCGCAGATCTGGGCGACGGCTACTCAGGGCTCGAGCACGACGGCTTGCTCGAGCCAGCGCTTGCCCATATCTACGAGATGCTTGCTCGAGCGAGCCCTCGCGCTCGACTGGTGTTGAATTGATTGTACGTATAGGGATACTACGAAATTAACGTTATCTTCTTTTTCGCATGATAGAATCGTTCCAACTCTGCTGTCAGCTCATGATCTTTCCCTTCTCCGATTGGAGTATACCGTGTTTGTGATATAATGTCCTTAGCTATCATTACCAAAAGCATCCGCATTTATGCTTCGAATAGCGATCTCGATAGAGAAATTGCACTAATGATAAAGACAGATTAAAAATTAGGGTTAATGCCCTAAAAAATTTCAAACTGGTACACATGTGACAAATTTACTCAAAACTAATTTTTTGACCATAAAACCCAAGTTGGTATGCTTTTGACAAATTTACCTCAAATTAATACACTTGTGACAAATTTACCCTTTGTTAGTTTCTGTTAAAAGTTAAAAACACATAATAGTTGACTGGTGCACTGATTTGAGAGGTTTGAGATTTTACTCTTTGTTTGTTATAGTTAATTTTTTGTGGTATTAATCTAATTTAACGGATTATATATTTATTACAAATATACCAATTTAGGTTTTTTTATGGTTAAATAAATTAATTTAGGGTAAATTTTCTACAAGTATACCGGTTTTGTACGTATGGAAAACTACAAACTTAACGTTTTCTTCATTTTTGCATGATAGAATATTTCCTATTAGAGATGATTAGGATAATTCTATAAAATATTTTCCTATATTAGAGATAATTAGAATACTTCTGTTATTTTTATGTATTTATTAAGATCGTGCAATATCTTATGCATATCTTGATTGATATATGTAACGTTTGATAGTCTCTCATAAAACCTAAAAATAAGTTGATGTACTTTATTATGATATATCGAAATATATATACATTTTCCCAATTTAATTTTTCTGTATTCTTACATTTAACTTGGTATCAGTGCTAGTCGATCTTGAAGTGCATCAGGCACACTCACATCACACCTAGTGCACGCCCAAGTGTATTTGTTGAGCTAAAATTGTTTCCTGTCATTTCCTTTTTAATAAGTCCTAATACCCTCCGGTCAAGTTATTTTCCCTCTCATATGAGGAAGTGCTTAGTCGATGGTCATGTTTCATTGCCAATCGCAACAATCGCATCAAGTGGCTTTTCCTTCTATCTCTCTCTGTCAATACATATTCAGACAGACAAGTAGGCAGTAGCATGAAAACAAGAAAGCAGAGCCCCTTGTACTTCTTTTGTTTATTTTCAAATCTCTTTTTGTCTTTTTCCAAGTGGGTCCGCCACCTTATCCTAGTCAAAATGTCAAATTCTTCAGCACCCCCTCCCCCCGCCCCCCCCCCCCCCCCCCCCCCCCCCAAAACCCTTCCTTTCCTTTTCCTTCTCTCTCGTAGACAAGTCAGTAGTAGCATCCAAACAAAGAAAGCGGGGCCCTTTTGTTTATCGAGGAGAGAGAGAGAGAGAGAGATCCACTCTATGGATGCAGTAGATTCTCCCCGATGGCATCCTCTATAGCCAGCGCCTCATTCATTGCAGCCTCGTTTTTTTTCCTCTACTTCCTCGTCCGATAGCCCATCAGCGATCACGGGCTGCTACAAAACAAACGCCTTCCCCCTGTTCAACACCGCGTCCCGCCTTATATAACCCACGCATCGCTCGTCTCTCCTCCGTGTCGCACGAGGCTTTGCGTTTGTTCAGAGGGTTGCTCTCGGGAGGTCGCGCGCCCTCCCAAGATGACCACTCCCCAGAACAGAGCGCCGAAGGTGTCCTCTGTTTTGCTCTGCCTCTGCTGCATTCACGCGTTCTTCTCATGTGCCGTCCGGCTCGTCGCGGGCCAGACGTCCAAGCCGGTCTTCGCCTGCGACGTGGACAGCGACCCAAGCCTCGCCGCCTTTGGGTTCTGCAACACGTCGTTGGGGGTCGAGGCGCGGGTGGCGGACCTGGTGCAGCGGCTCACCCTGCAGGAGAAGGTCGCGTTCCTTGTGAACAACGCCAGCAATGTGGACCGCCTAGGGATCCCCAAGTACGAGTGGTGGTCGGAGGCGCCGCACAGGGTGTCGTACGTGGGACCTGGGACCAAGTTCTCGAGCCTCGTCCATAGGGCGACCCGCTTCCCTCAGGTCATCCTTACTGCGGCGTCGTTCAACGGGACCTTGCTCGAGGCCATCGGGAAGGTTAGCGAGTTCACATCACATCACATCACTCTCTCTCTTCCTCATTCTTGCGCCTCTCTGTTTTTGACTTTTACGTGTGTGGATTTGGATATTGGAATTGGATCTGCCCCGTCGTAGTCGTCCGCACCATACACAATGATATATGACAGAAAAAAGATCGAAACTTTTAGACAACGTAATAAAAAAGTTCGTGTTGCAAAGCAAACTACGGCCATCAGAACGGTTGGCGGGGACCACCGGCCACCTCACGCGAATGTAAAAGTAAATATTTCCGCTGTGTCAAGATTCTGTGAATTCTTTTTCATGTCGTTCCTTCGATCTAATTTCCTTCGTCAACGGCTACTGTTCCTGATATCCAGTTTATTCGCGTTGACAGTCGCTACCAACGTCCTAGCTTGTACTGTTGCATCTTGAGTGCCATTCTATATCTGAACTCTCTCAATGCGGCATTAAATAAGCCCCGATATACGCGTAGGTCCGTTTCTTCATCCATTAATTGATTTGAAATAAAAACTTGCTTTTTTTGAGGTCAAAATTGCAATGATGAAAATGGGCACGAGAAGTACTCTGGCATATGGTGCGACCTTTTCTTAATAGGAGAAAATATTAACTGTAGCTCTGATTCCACCGTATAGAGAGGCCGGTTCCGGTTCCCAAACCTAAAACCCTAAATTTCCAGAATGTGAAAAGGCCCCTCCAATTTGACAAGCTACCTCTCCCTCTCCCTCCTCTCCCACCCCTTCTCCCTCCTCACGCTCCTCTCCCTCCTCGCCGTCGTCGTCGTCTCCCTCACCAGCGTCGGGTCCCTCCTCGTCTCGGCCTCCATGGTGGGCCTGGCCGTCGTGGCGGCCCACGGCGCGTTCAGGGATCCCGAGGATCTGTTCATGGACGAGCAGGAGCCCGCCGGCTCCGGCCTCTTCTCCTACATCGGCGGCGCTGCCTCCGCCGCTGCGGCGGCTCCTTCGTTGGCCTCGCGTGTCTGAGTATGCGTGCGCCTCTCTGTTTCTGTTCTCTTGCCAGATGATGATTTGAAGATGCTATCCTCCGATCTTTCTAGGATTAGATTCATGGCTTCTTTTCGCTTTCGCCATCTCACTCTTGTTCTCTGATTGGATCTCGTGTTTTTCATGTTTCATGTTATGCTTTGCCTTGCTTTTTTCGTTGAATAATCAATATGATGAGAATTCTGTGCAAAAGGCTTGGAACAATTCTCATGTTGGAATGCCGCCATTGCATATAAGCTCCGTTTTGTGTTCAACTACATGTGAAGGAGGTAGGAGAAGAAACTGTTTAAAGCGTTAAAAGTAGCTGTGAGATAACAGACTGCACTCTTCCTGTGGTGATCTATATGGGAAGTCAAGGTTCCTGTATAGGTTTCTCTTTTTTAGCTTGGGAATCTGCTTTGGGATGTATTCTTACTTTGGTTGATCTTCAAAAGAGAGAAAAAATACTGGCTAATAAGGTGTTTTTTTTTTTTTTTGTGCAAAATTGGAGAAGAGAGTGTGAGTAACTTACTTTTACGCTGTGGCTGGACTAGAAAGACTTGGACTATAGTTTCTGCAATTTCAGGAGTAAATTGAGTGACATCAGGCATGAACATTAGGCTTGGAGAGAAAGAATTAGTTTGGGTGCTGGAAAGAAATGGATGAGTTAGATGGTTGTTCTCCTCTTTTATTTTTTTGGCTAATTTGGAGAGGGAGGAACAAGAGAGTATTTTAAGAATTTGAAAACTCTCGGGATTCTTTTAGGGATAATTGGTTGTACATTCTTCACTTTTATTATAGCGGGGAAATTTAATTTCACATATCTAGTTTGTTTGAAATGTTAGAAACATTCTTTTGTGAATAATTATTTATACGGATGGTTTTAGCTGAAGCTGTTTTGTCCAAGGTGGGTACCCCCTTGGTACCTTTCATTATGAAATTTTGTTTAATCCTTACTGAAAAACAAAAGTTTGCAGGTGAAATAAACATGCCGGCCAAGGGTTGATAGTGAGAAAGTGAGTGATAAAGATTGTCCTCATGACTTTTTGATTTAATGATTACTGATAGCTACGAAATTTTTGGCTCCCTTTAATTCTAGTAACCATTCATATCCATTCTTATATTCTCTTTGATGAATGACAAGCTTATTTGTTATTTTTGCATTCATTTCCGTTTTCTTAAACTAAAATTAACAAAAAGAAGAAGAAGAACCTGTTGGAATCTGGAATCAACCCTGGAACCTATGACGGGGTAGGTTCTAGGTTCTTGGTTTCGACGGATAGAACTTGTACTCGAGATTAAATTTTAGGTTCCAGGTTCCAAGTTCCAAGTGGAACCTATAAGGAATCTAGAACCGCTCACCCCTACTTCACGAGAAGAAACCTCATCGACGAGGAAGCCAGAACCACAGCCACTGACACTCTGCTTGCTGACTCGGTCACTGTCCCTCTCTCTCTCTCTCTCTCTCTCTCTCTCTCTCCTCTCTCTCTCTCTCTGTGTATTCAGACAAGTAGGCGAAAAGGGGGAAAAGAAACACATCTGAATCTTTTCCTAGTGATCATCTGAAAATACATGATCTGCTTCTTGACTTCTGCAAGTTTATGATTATTTCATTCCAATGCACTTAGAATTCATACTATCTTGCTGATTGTTGCCGCGTATGTAGTCTGAAAACGAATTAGTTTCTCATTCTGACTGGAACAAAAAAACATTTCGAAGCTCTGCGCAATAATATGGACGAGTAGACAAATTACACGATAGCTTTGTTGAAACAGGTGGTTTCCACAGAAGCCCGGGCGATGCACAATGTGGGGTTAGCCGGATTAACCTTTTGGTCCTCTAATGTCAACATATTCAGAGACCCGAGATGGGGGCAGGGCCAGGAGACGCCGGGGGAAGACCCGTTGCTTTCGAGCAAGTACGCGTCGGCTTATGTCCGAGGCCTACAACAGGGCGACGATGGAAATGCGGACCGGCTTAAGGTCGCTGCATGTTGCAAACATTTTACTGTGGATCAGCATCGCTACCACTTCAATGCTGAGGTAAATAACAACTTGCAGACTTCTCTTTCGTTTTTACATCAACTAGTTGTATGCATAACCATCTCGAGTTAATCTCCTGTATCGCTTGTGTTGGACTGATTAGATAACACAACAAGACTTACTGAAAAACATCTCGAGTTAATCTCCTTTCATTATGAAATTTTGTTTAATCCTTACTGAAAAACAAAAGTTTGCAAGTGAAATAAACATGCCGGCCAAGGGTTGATAGTGAGAAAGTGAGTGATAAAGATTGTCCTCATGACTTTTTGATTTAATGATTACTGATAGCTACGAAATTTTTGGCTCCCTTTAATTCTAGTAACCATTCATATCCATTCTTATATTCTCTTTGATGAATGACAAGCTTATTTGTTATTTTTGCGTTCATTTCCGTTTTTTTAAACTAAAATTAACAAAAAAAAGAAGAAGAAGAACCTGTTGGAATCTGGAATCAACCTTGGAACCTGTGACAGGGTAGGTTCTAGGTTCTTGGTTTCGACAGATAGAACCTATACCCAAGAGTAGGTTTCAGGTTCCAGGGTCCAGGTGGAACCTATAAGGAACTTGGAACCGCTCACCCCCTACTTCACGAGAAGAAACCTCATCGACGAGGAAGCCAAAACCACAGCCACTGACACTCTGCTTGGCTGACTCGGTCACTGTCCCTCTCTCTCTCTCTCTCTCTGTATTCAGACAAGTAGGCAAAAAGGGGGAAAAGAAACACATCTGAATCTTTTCCTAGTGATCATCTGAAAATACATGATCTGCTTCTTGACTTCTGCAAGTTTATGATTATTTCATTCCAATGCACTTAGAATTCATACTATCTTGCTGATTGTTGCCGCGTATTTAGTCCGAAAACGAATTAGTTTCTCATTCCGACTGGGACAAAAATACATTTCGAAGCTCTGCGCAATAATATGGACGAGTAGACAAATTACACAAAAGCTTTGTTGAAACAGGTGGTTTCCACAGAAGCCCGGGCGATGCACAATGTGGGGTTAGCCGGATTAACCTTTTGGTCCTCTAATGTCAACATATTCAGAGACCCGAGATGGGGGCAGGGCCAGGAGACGCCGGGGGGAGACCCATTGCTTTCGAGCAAGTACGTGTCGGCTTATGTCCGAGGCCTACAACAGAGTGACGATGGAAATGCGGACCAGCTTAAGGTCGCTGCGTGTTGCAAACATTATACCACGGATCACATCGATAACTGGAAAGATGTCCATCGCTACCACTCCAATGCTGAGGTAAATAACAACTTGCAGACTTCTCTTTCGTTTTTGCTTGATTTGATTTATCAACCAGTTTTACGCATAACCATCTTGAGTTAATCTCCTGTATCGCTTGTGTTGGACTGATTAGATAACACAACAAGATTTAGAGGATACGTTTCAACCACCGTTCAAGAGTTGTGTTCTTGATGGCAATGTTGCGAGTGTGATGTGCTCCTACAACCAGGTTAATGGCAAGCCAACATGCGCAGACCCAGCCCTTCTCATGGGGATTATCCGTGGAAAATGGAATTTGAACGGGTAACATTCCAATGCTCGTGCATTGCTATTCAATACTTTTGATCGATTATCGCAGCATTATTTATCTAAAAGGATCGGTTAATGCAGATACATCGTTTCGGATTGCGATTCGATGGACGTCTTCTATAGTTCCCAACGCTATACTAAAACACCAGAAGAGGCTGCAGCTAAGGCCATTTTAGCAGGTAGATGCAAATTTCATACTGTGCTTTCATCGATTGCAACAAAGGCGTTTGAGAATTCATAGCAGAATGCTTTTGTGTCGATGATTGTTATTCACTTTTTTGAACAGGGTTGGATCTTAATTGCGGATCTTTCCTTGGCCAACACGCCGAAGCCGCCGTGAAAGGCGGATTGTTGAATGAATCTGCAATTGACAAGGCCATCTCCAATAACTTTGCCACGCTGATGAGGCTCGGCTTCTTTGATGGCGATCCGAGGAAGCAGTTGTATGGAAAGCTTGGCCCGGATGACGTCTGCACTCCAAGCAACCAGGAGCTGGCCCGCGAAGCTGCAAGGCAAGGGATTGTTTTGCTCAAGAACACGGAAGGATCATTGCCCCTCTCCTTGACCACCATAAAGTCCTTGGCGGTGATCGGACCGAACGCCAATGTCACGAAGACCATGATCGGGAACTCTAAAGGTGATCGAAGAATTTATGCGGTAGACCGCGCAAGGCTCGATCAGCTTCATTATTTGTACCTGTCGCAGAAAACACCTTAATTAGAAGTCCCATTTTCCTTGCAGGCACTCCTTGCAAATACGTGACGCCTTTGCAAGGCCTAGCGGCTGTCGTTTCAACAATCTACGTGGCCGGCTGCGCGGATGTAGGATGCGGCACAGCCCAGACAAATGATGCGAAGAAAGCAGCAGCTTCAGTAGATGCAACGGTGCTTGTGATGGGCGCCGACCAGTCAATCGAGAGGGAGAGTTTGGACCGGGTTGACCTACACCTCCCAGGCCAGCAGTCGCTCTTGGTCTCTGAAGTTGCGAACGTGTCGAAGGGGCCTGTGATCCTCGTGATCATGTCAGGGGGAGGGATGGATGTATCGTTTGCGAAGGATAATGACAAGATCACAAGCATTTTGGGGGTTGGCTATCCCGGCGAAGCCGGCGGCGCTGCGATGGCCGACGTGATTTTCGGGAACCACAATCCTAGTAAGATTCAGTCTTTGGCCACTTCAAATCTTTGTAATCCCTGATTCGGATTCTAATTCACTGAGTCGTCAAACTTTAACTTGAATCAGGTGGAAGACTGCCAATGACATGGTATCCGCAGTCGTATGCGGATGCCGTCCCGATGACGAGCATGAATATTAGGTCCGACCCAGCAACGGGCTACCCCGGCAGGACGTACCGCTTCTACAGCGGCCATACCGTGTACTCGTTTGGCGACGGGCTGAGCTACTCGCACTTCAGCTACGGTCTAGACCACGCACCTCAGCTTGTGTCCGTGCCCTTGGAGGAGGGCCACGTTTGCCGCTCGTCGGCGTGCGAATCGTTGGAAGCCACAGGGGAAAAGTGCTTGAATCTGACCTTCGACGTGCACCTGAGCGTCAAGAATGTGGGAAATTTTGGCGGCAACCACACGATGCTCTTGTTCATCAGCCCTCCAGCGGGGCACGGGTCGCCTCAGAAACACTTGCTGGGCTTTGAGAAGGTGTCCTTGGCCTCACAAAGTGAGACACGTGTGCATTTCAGGGTCGACGTTTGCGAGGATTTTAGCATAATCGACAAGCTCGGCCACTGGAGGGTCGCCCTGGGGAAGTACGTCCTCCACGTCGGCAACTTGAAGCATGAGTTGATGGTGCAGGTCTGATTGTCTGGGCTCTCCCCGAGCCCGCCGAGACATTTCTGAATGAATAAAACAAAGTGAAAAGTCTGAGAGATCATGTAGCGAATTTTTTTAAAAGCAAATTGAAGTTTTGACAACTATGTAGCAACTGTCCTTTGTTTTTAATTGGGCTAATACCCTAAAAAATCCCAAACTGGTACACCTGTGACAAATTTACTCCAAACTATTTTTTTGACTACCAAAAACCCTAAACTGGTATACTTTTGACAAATTTACCCCAAATTGGTACACTTGTGACAAATTTACCCTTTGTTAGTTTTTGTTAAATTTTATCGTCAAATTATTAAGTTAAATGATACTTGATAATTAATTGGTATACCAATTTGGGATTTTATGATCCATTTGTCGTAGTTTACAATTTTTATGATTATTTTGTGGTATTAATTCAATTTAATGAATGGTATATTTGTCACAAATTTATTAATTTTGGGTTTTTTGTGGTCGAATAAATTAATTTATGGTAAATTTGTCATAAATGTACCAGTTTATGGTTTTTTATGATTAGTCGGGGTAAATTTGTCACAGATGTATCAATTTGGGATTTTTTATGGTCAAAAAAATAATTTGGGGTAAATTTGTCACAGATGTACCAGTTTGGGCTTTTTCAGGGTATTAACCCTTTTTAATTTACATCAGGGACAATAAGTGAATAAAACAGACCAATACTTATTACAGAAGCTGATGGTGAAATCATGATTGAAGCTTATATGTATCAATACCTTTGTAGAAGTATTAATTTTTATTTGGTTGTATCAAAATTACAAGCTATTCCAATTATTTGACATTATTAATTTGCGTGGCATACCCCTTTTAAAGTTACTAATCGATTAGCTAAAATTAGCATATAACTTAATTGGGGAAAAATAGGTAAAATCATTCAAATTAAGGTTGTAATACAGTATAAGAGCTAATAATTTTAACACGTTGATAAGTTATGCAAATAAATAATGATAAATTATTATGGAATTTCGTAATTTAAAATTGACCAAAAAAATTTCGATAGATGATGCTCAAATGAGTTATAGTTTGTAGTTGATGTAAAACTGATAAAGCACTATTCATTTGTTTGGTGGAAAATGAATGATTTGATAAATATTTTCCTAAACATAATTGGTTATATCATTTGGAAAAATTAATTGCTGGAAAAAACTTTCATTATTAATAACATTTTATACTTTAGTAATTTTATGAATGATGAAATTATTTTTCATTCAATTATTGTTTTAAGCAGTACAAACGATCGTATTTACAAAAAGATATTTTAAATCGTGGGTTTGTCGTAAAACAAATGCGTCCAAAAATTAAGTTAATAGCTGTAAATTTTTTGTAACCTAATTGTAACTTCGAGGGTCCTAGATAATGTTGGTAATTGACTCAAATAAGAGTTAGATAAGTAAAAATAATTAGTAATTCAATTGAACAAGGGTTGCTAAATCACTCAACTAATTATTAGTAATATCGTATAGAAGTTGGTAACCTTAACAATTGGTAAGCTTTGCAGAGAGATAGTGGTAAATTGTTATAGAAGTTAGTAACCAACGTGCAAAAAGGATGAAAAAGGAACGCCGGTATGAAACTCAAATATAACTTGATGAACTAAAATTTTAGTTAGTAATTTAATCAGGGAAATTTTGTTAAGAGTTCATTTGACATTGGAGAAATTTACAAATAAATATCTGTAAACTATAATATATTCCAAAGGGACCGGAAAAACACTGATTTTAATTATCCAAAAGGTTCAAATAAATAATAGATTCCAAAGATCTTAACTTTACTTTTTTGTTGAATAAAAGAACATAACTTCAAAAGGGTGGATAAATAATGATGTGATTCAAATAAAAGCTGTAATACTAAAATCAGTTGCTAACTAAATTTAAGAAATTTTTTATAAATCACTCAAATTAAAAGTCGATAATTCCGTATAAATTTTTTTATTAAATTTGAGGCGTTAAATAGGTAACGGCGTAACGCAATGCAAGTGAAAGTAGGGGTGAGCCGTTCCCAGTTCCTTACAAGTTCCGCTTGGAACCTGAAACCTACCCTCGGGTACAGGTTCCTCATTTTTAGGAACCTGGAACCTATCCGTCAGAACCAAGAACCTGAAACCTACCCTGTCTTAGGTTCTGGGGTCGGTTCCAGATTCCAACAGTTTTTTTTTTTTAAGTTAAAAAAATGGAAATGAATGCAACAATAATAAACAAATTTGTCATTCATCAAAGGGAATATAACATGAACACAGTTTATAATACTCATAAGCGTTCAATGATCATAATTCAGAAGTTGCAATAAGAGAGGACAAATTCAGTCTTACCTATATAATGGCATTGGCCAATTTCAACGCAAACATATGTCGTCCAGTGTTTGCCTCGTAAATGTTTGGTTACCATTTCTCTTCTTTCCATCATTGTTCACCTTAGCATCATATGTATCCCTTTCTTTCAGAACAGCAAGAGCATTTCGTGCAGCAAGTTTCTGCACCATCTTTTTTTGTGGATTTTGAGCAACCCCAACCTGTACTCCATCAACAAAGACTTCAACTGTGGCCAAGTTGCCATTTCGGGAGGCTTTATACTCCAAGCCTTCAACCTGCTGCCGACAGTGCTCTTGCAGCTCCCTGACAGGATGCATTAGGAGTCTATCTGGAGTGACCATGGGATGCAACAAGGGCTGAAAAACCTGTAAAAGAAAAAGACAATTCAGTACTTTAGATACTCTCTATGTATTCACACTTCCAACAGGAAAAAAAAAAAAAACGAAGTTCACTGTTTTTTTTTTTCCATTTATCCTATTTTTTTGTTTTCCAAGAGGGCATACTGAAAAAAGAATGCCCATAGGTCAACCAAATCGAACTAACCTTCTACACAACAACAGTATCATGTCCACTATCAAGGAATATAGCACCAGCAATGGATTCAACAACATCGGCAAGGACTTTTGGTGCTTTAATCCCCTAAACCAAAAGAGTTGAAACCTGGCTTCGACAATTCATCCTGAACTTCCTTGACGAAATCCCTGATCTAGAAAAAAAAAGCCAAAAGACCTAATAGTCATTACCCTCATAGACAAGTCAAACAATATTGTTTACAGGTCATGTTATGTATCAAACAACCACAAAAGAAATTTAATGATGATACAATGTCACAAGCAAGAAAGAAAGAAATGAAAAACCTGCTTCTCCAAGGCACTGGACCCATGCCAAATGTGTAAATGGAGCTTGTGTTTAACCGCGACACCAACTCCAAAAGATGGTCGTGATGCATGAGTAATAGCTTCTATCAAGAGGCCTCTGTCTTTAAACTTCAAATTAAGGGCAGATTCTAAAGCATCAAAATTGACACTCCTGAGGATGCTCTCTGGGACATTTGATGACCTGATTGCACATTCTTTCTCGTCAATATCAAACTCAACCTGTATTCCTACCCATTTCATGAAGTGATTGGCAGCATTCTTCCCACCTTCAACATAATACACCCCAATCAATGCTTCAACAACATCTGCTAGTGTCCTGCTAGATAGAACTCTGTAAGAACTTGAGTCACTCTCAACTTCACCATCTTCAATGCTTTCAGCATCAAACTCAGCCCCAATTACATCTGACCTACCTCCAACTTCAGCAAGTGAATGCTCCATATCAAACAAGGAAGTTTCATCCTTTGTATCCTCATCGAAGATAGGAAGCACTCCTGGTGCAGACCATCTAGATGGAGCAAATCTATCCGCTTGGTTATATGATTGAAGTCCTTTATTCAAAGCATACTCATACAAGACCATGTTACTCACCATTTGTTGCCTCATTCTGGTCAGCTGACCTTCATGCTTTTGAGGATATCTAAGAAATAGAAATTTGCTTACAACCCATTTTAAGTAAGCATCTCCAAGGAGCTCTGCTCTTTCATAACAAAACGTTTCCTGACATGAGGCTGCAGTCAAAGCTTCCAAGATCTGTCGAGACAAAAGAGACGCACTAATAAGATACACAAGACAGCAACTTTTTCAAAACTTAGAACATAACACACCTTCGAAGCAGGGACCGAATAATCTATTACATCCTTGAGTTGAATTGCAAGCAGTATGCTCTCTACCCTTCTCATTATTGAAAGCAATCGCTGAGCTCCACGAACAAGTGACCCGGGAAGTGGATGCACTAGACAAAGTTCGGGGGGGAGGAACACATAATATGTCCTGTCCAGAAACGGAGATGGTTTTTATCGACGGAGACGGAACAGCAGCCCACCAGAAACGACAGCTCTTATATCCTTAAATCCACGAACCGCAGATGCATAATAGAAGAATCAAAAAGGAGGAGCAAAAGAGCGAGGCGCAAATTCCTCCCGGCGAAAAGCGGATAGCGGAGAAACCACATGCAAACTACGGAAGAAATCGAATCTCCGATCGGAAACGACATCGAAAGACCCCCTCGTTTTCCCCCCCTCATCTGAGGTTCTTGCGAGGGAAGGGTGAATCGAAGCAAGTGGACGGAAATGAAGAGGCGAGGAGAAGGGAGAGGAGGAGGGAGCGTACGATGCCGATCTTGAGGTGGGAGGAGAACCTGCCGAGGATCGGCCGCTCCGCCGGCGCTTCCTTTGATTTGGCAGCTTTAGGCGGCATTTCCGGTTGGGAACCGAAGCGACGGTGGCGTCGAGGGCAAGCGTCGAGCCAGAGGTCAGCGGCGGTGGCCTCGAGCGGAGGTTAGTGAGCCAGAGGTTAGCGGCGGTGGCATCAAGGGAGTCCGGCGGTGGCGTCGAGTAGAGGCGGAGAACGGGCGAAGACAGAACCGTGAATCTGAAGGTGTCGTATGTGAAAGTGAAAGTTAATTTCGCCCTAACCGGACCGGTTCCGGTTCCGGGAACCTGAAGCGGAACCGCCCGGTTCTCCTAAAAGGAGAACCGGGAACCGGATCGGAAGTTCGGAACCGGTCCCTTTAGAACGGGGAACTACGCTCACCCCTAAGTGAAAGTAGAATTTGCTCCAAATCCTTGAGCAAAGAGTTAGGACAAATATTCCTTCACCTTTTGCAAGTTAGGGCGCGTTTGGTGACGATTATGTTCCGGGAACTGATTCTGATAAGAAATGATTATTTTTTATTCTGTTCCCAGGAACTGATTCTGAGTAAAAACACGTGTTTGGTAACTGTCTAAAATTTCTGATTCTGGAATAGAATTGCGTTTGATAATGTGTTTATTGATTCTGTTCCAAATTATTTTTTTTTAATTTTTAAATAATTTTTTTCTACTTTTTTACCTTTTTTTCTTTTCTTTTTTTTTTCCTTCGTTCTTTTCTTTTCTTTTTTTTTTTTCCTTTTTCTCCTATTTTTCTTCTTCTTCTTATGGCCGGCGACCTCACCAGAGCGTCGCCGGCCCTCGGCGAGGCTAGCCCTCGTCAGCCAAGCCTCGCCGGCAGCTAGGCGAGGCTTGCCCAGCCCTGTCGAGGATCGGCGTTGCCGGTGGACAAGCGGGCCTCGCCGGGGCTGGGCGAGGCTCGCTTGGCCACCGGCCGGGTGCCAGGCGAGCCTCGCCGGGGCTGGACGAGGCCCGCCTGGCCACCGGTCAGGCTAGGCGAGCTCAGCCGGTGGCTGGGCGAGCCTCCGGCGAGCTCGCTGGACCGGCGGCCGGCGGGCGGCGGCGGCGGGTAGCGGTCGTGGGATGGCCGAAGGAAAGAAAAAGGGTTTTATTGTGTTGATTCTTTTTCTGATTCTCGGACGCAGAATCAATTTTTTTTTTTTATTCTCAAATCTTCTCCAAAACTGATTCTGGGAACAAAATTGTTTCCGGGAACAAAAATTTTACCAAACGCGATTATCATCTCAAACTGATTCTGGGAACAAAAAAATCAGAATCAGTTTGGCATGTTGCCAAACAGGGCCTCATTGTCCTATTCTGGCCTCCATAGAAATTTGCCCGCCTGCTGAACTCCTTTCTTCTTCCTTTCTCCTCCGCCGCTGCCGCCACATCCTCCGCCACCAGTTTACTCTCTTCATTCTTCATACTCTCCGAATCCTCTTGTGAGCGGAAACCCAGAAACAGTCCATACAACATACGCACCTACGCATACATATGCGGTGCAGAGCGAGTCGCAGCTTCTTTCTGGCATTTCGTCGAACAAGTGGTGGGCGTGCCGTTGCGATGTCGGCAAAAAGTTTTGATCGACCGGAGTGATGCCTGAAGGTTGCGAATCTTGTTTTGCTACAATTGGCATAACTTGCGGAGTTCCCTGCCTGTCTTCTTGCAAGGATTTCTTAGGGGAATGCTGTTGATCAGGAAACTGAGTCGTTCGATCAAGAAAGATCCTCTCTTGAATTGGCAGTCGCCTCTCGCTGATGGGTACATTATGGTAAGGGCCGCAATCAGAGAATACCCTTGAGCTTACAATTGCCATCGGTCTGTGCGTTCTTTGTTTGATGTAGAAAAATATGGTTTTGCCTCTAAACTTGTCAAGAGTGGATTCAATAGGCATTGCGTAGCTAGTTTTTCATCGTTAGTCGAGACAGTGCTGGTACAAGCTAGAGATCCTGCTAAACTCAGCAGTGAATTGGTGGCCGCAGTTGATGAGGGTAGACATGCCGATGCGTGGAAGTTGTATGAGCTACATATGCAAATGGATGGCTTTCCCCGAAAATCTGTGTTGCACTAGCTTATAGTGAGTTTGACTGAAACCCTTGATGTCCAGTGGCTCAACAAAGCGTATGGGTTGGTGGAATGCGCATTCAAGGAGGGTAAGCATAACTTGTTCAAGAAGGAAACTAATTAATCTCTCTTTCGGTCTCACAAAGGGTGGATTACCAGTTGCTGCATCTACCATTTTGAGGAAGTTGGTCGACATGGAATGGTATCCCCCTGTTCCAGCTTGGTCTGCAATCTTGGCTTACATGTCTCAAACAGCACCTGGAGCTTACCTCGCAGCTGAACTTGTTCTTGAGATTGGTTATTTGTTTTTAGATGGACGAGTTGATCCTCGTAAAAAGAGCAATGCGCCTTTGGTTGCCATGAAGCCCAATACTACTGCTTTTAACATTGCTTTGGCCGGTTGCCTCTTGTTTGATACTTGCAGGAAAGACGAGGAACTCCTTGACATGATGCCACGGATTAAAGCTGACACAAAATTGTTGATCATAATGGCACATATACATGAGAGGAATGGCCGGTGAGAGGAGCTGAAGAAGCTTCAGAGGCACATAAAGGAAGCTCCGAACCTAACTGATATGCAGTTCCGGCAATTTTACAATTGTTTGCTTACTTGCCATTTGAAGTTTGGGGATCTACATTCTGCGTCCAGCATGGTTTTGGATATGCTGCGCAAGGCAAAGGAAGCAAAAAACTCCCTTGCTGCTGCTACATTCGCATTCGATGGTACTAGGAAGGGTAATGATTTGATTGGTGGAGTAGTTTCTGGTCAAAGTCATCGAAATAGCAGATTGGACTCCCTGGAGAATGCGTCATTGAAACAACAAGCTACTGTATCGTATCAATAGTTCTCTAAAGATCGTAAATTTGAGAAACCGCATGCTGAGGCAGAGCAAGCTCTTACTGGGTTCTTGGCTAAGTTGCAGGCACAAGTGGAATTGGTAACAACTCACTGTGGGATTCTTCAACCAACAGAGAACATATATGTGAAATTGGTTAAGGCTTTTCTTGAAGCTGACAAAATCAAGGATTTGGCAGATTTCCTTATTAAGGCTGAGAAAGAAGACTTGCCTCTTTCAAATGATAGTTGGGCCTTGGTTCATGTCATTAATCTGTGCATTTCACTTGGTTGGTTGGATAAGGCATATGATCTCCTTGATGAGATGCATTTGGCTGGGGTTAGAACAGGTTCTGCTGTGTGTTCTTCTCTCTTGAAAGCATACTGCAAAGCCAACCAAGCCACAGAGGTGACATCACTTCTCCGAGATGCTTGTAAAGCAGGGTTCCAGCTAGATGTAAGCTCTTCGAGGCAATGAACCAGTCTAGGGTCCTTCATGATGATACTCAAGGGGCACTTAACCTATTTAGAGATGAAAGATTGCAAAAAACTTCGATTAGGTCATCGAGAGTTTGATTTATTGGTCAAGGGTTGTGCTGAGAGTGGTGAGGCAGGTCTCATGTCAAAGCTCTAGCAGGAAATTGAAGAAGGCCAGAGGATTGACTGTGGGGTTCATGATTGAGAACAATGTCATTCATTTCTTCAGCAAGAAGAGACCAATGCAGGATGCGGAGAAAGCTTTGAAGAAAATGTGCAGTCTGGGGCATACCCCTAATGCACAGACATTCCATTCTATGGTGACTGGGTATGCTCTTATTGGAGGAAAATACGTAGAGGTAACTGAGCTGTGGGGGGAAATGAAAACTCTCTCTGCTTCCTCCCCAATAAAGTTTGATCAGGAACTCTTGGATTCTGTACTCTATACTTTTGTTTTTTTTTTTTTTTTTGGGCGATACTCTATACTTTTGTTAGAGGGGGGTTTTTTGCTCGAGCAAACGAAGTTGTTGGAATGATGGAAAAAGGGAACATGTTTCTTGACAAGTATAAATATCACACGCTCTTCCTAAAGTACCATAAAACACTTTACAAGGGTAAGGCTCCCAAATTCCCGACCAAAGCTTGACTGAAAAAGAGAGAAGCAGCATTGACTTTCAAAAAATGGGTGGGATTGCATTGAGAAAGGATTGACCACTTTTCTTGTTGCTCTTAGATGTTGATCAAGCCATAACTCAAACTAGAATGTGTTCTGCAGTCGAACTTAGAGTTCTCCATAATGCTAGTGCAGTGGACCTAGTGCATTTTTCTGAGAATATAGTCATTTAACATTGGGAAGAGAGAGACAACAAGAATGATGTCTTCATGTACAGGCAAGATTTATGGTCCAGCTATTGTAATATTTCCTTTTACTTGGTGAGCTTCTTATTTGTTTTTGCTTTTGTTTTCTAGTCGCTGTAATTTTTTGTTATAAAGAAAATGAAGTAGAAGATAACAATGCCATTTTGAGCCGCGGCTTGTTTTGGGCGCTAACCCTTTATGGATCAGACAACGAGTATGTATAGACCGTATGTGGCCTTGTAACCCTTACAATCTAGTTGAAAGTGTTCTTTTACCGCCCATGCTCTCTGTTGTATTCTTATCCCTCTGACCTTATTTATTCTATTTTTTCACATCAACATGAATCTCGCAACTTAGAAATTGTTCGTATTCATTTCCGGTATAGAGTTTTGACTACAAGAACTAGTCCAGGAGAATCTAGAACAGTGTGCAACTCTACACAGAATCTGAGGATCCCGTCTCTTTGTTTGCAAGGTTTGCTGTGCCAGTATCAAGTGTTGACATCCGATGAACTCTTTCTTTGCTAACATAGTAACAACTGTTTGCAGCATGTATACATTCTCATTCTTGAACAATATAATCAATGACTGATCTATCGGCGAGCACCTGATTGTACAGAGTTGAAAGATCCCTGATCAACCGTTGAAGGTTCATATTAGCATGTATTTTCACTTTAGTTTCTCAGATTTCGAGAGATCGAGTTGGCGAATTTGGGCCAAGGACGTGTGGCTGTCTATTCTAGCTTGGACTTTGGCACCATTTTTCACTCTCAAATGGTGAGCTACTGTACGGTACAGAGGCTGAAGGAAGCGTCTCATTGAGGCAGAAGAGATACTACATCATTTTACTGGATTGTGCGTGCACCCCACGGGACGTAGACAAGCCTTCAACTTCCCCTAATAAAGCTCACGAGGGCATCGAAGAACGTCTGAAAATGTGCAAACTTAAAGAGCAAACAGCGATGGCTAATTCATAACGGGCATGCATCGAACTGATATGCTGTGCAATCTCCATTTCTAGTTTCGTGCCATGGACAGTGCTTGTTAGCGAATGGTTAATATTAAGTAGTTAACGCCATTCCACAAGCCCATCTCAGCTTTGAGGAACCTGGGCCGCGTCCCAGCCTTATTCGTGCTGCCTCCCGTTAATCATTGGGGCCATTCGCCCAGTGGCTGTCCATTTTGCACACCGGGACATCCCTTTTCGTTCATACAGGTGAAAAG
Organism: Eucalyptus camaldulensis; assembly: GCA_019915185.1. Lineage (NCBI taxonomy): Eukaryota > Viridiplantae > Streptophyta > Magnoliopsida > Myrtales > Myrtaceae > Eucalyptus > Eucalyptus camaldulensis. Next base: position 12,854,775 of record JAHSVA010000001.1, read on the forward strand.
GCCTCCATTGAACTGGACGAGCAGAACAAAACATGACAGTAACACAGAGAATAGAAAAAAAAATCCACTGGAATTATGGTGGAAATGGTCCTCTCCCATTTAAAGTTCAATAGACCACACTTTCGTCCTCCCACATGTGAAGTTCCATAGGCAGCACTTTTCAAGCGTACGATAGTGGCGAGCTCCATCTGCGGTAATGACTATGAGTACCCACATTAGCATTTGGGCATCTCTTCTTCAAGTTTGAAATCATTCATACATTGCTCTATGAATTGACTGCTGTGTGTCGTATCCATTCTCCAATGTGGGAAATTTTCGTTCACTATATCTCGCATGTTTGCCAATAACGATAGATGAATATAATCGACTTGGAGGGCCAAAGGTAGCTCACATTGTTTGAGGTTTTGGGTGCTCCGTAAATAATTATAAATTATTAATTTTAGCCAAAAAAGATTATCAAGACTTGGAAACTTGTAAGAAATTTGAAAAACGGATGATTCAAATCAAATATGATGTACCCTAACAAAATTATTTAGGGAGTGCCTCAAAAATTTGCATGGCCCTAAAACAAATAATATATGCCTAATGTCTTTCATGTGTTATTTTGACTGTTCATTCAAACAATGCCAATCAACTAGTGTTATCCATAAATAAATGATTTTTCCTATGAGCCTCTTGAGGGATAGGAAGTGGGTGGCTTGGCCTCAAATCACCCAAGATTACTTATGCGTCTCATGCGGCCATTTCCAAGGGCGTAGTGTGAGCTGGAGGTTGATTTAGCATCGAATCGCCTATTTTAGGGGCCTATTTGAGATAAAATCTATTTCAAAGACTATTTCCAAAAAAATGGGCCCACTTACTAGAAATTTTCGATTTATAGACCAAATTATATAAAATTTGGTTGCACAAGAAGAGGCCACCTCTATAGTACAAAACATATCGATTTGTGGAATGAATTATATAAATTTTTTTGTTTTTTTCCTGGAATTATATAATTGTTTTTTGTCAGGGAATTATACAAAGTCAGACTAACCCAAAAAAGGCCATCTCTTTAGTACAAAACATTTTAGGATTTGTGCGGTACGACATTTTCTTGGACAGGACAGGTCCCACCCTCAATCAACAATCTGCCTCACTCCAGTTTGTTTGTGGTGGGGTCACTGACCTGACTTCTACGGGCCCGACAGTTCGGTCCTTGCCACGTCGGAAAAATCCACATCCTCATTTTCCACCGCATATGTTCCAAGGTGCTTCCGTACTCTCTCGAGAAGATCTCATATGCTTTGACGCATTCCATGATCTTTCTTTTACTTTTGGGTATGGGGCCACAAAAATCACTCTATTCGCTCAACCTACTTCATTAAGAAAAGATTGCACATGATTGATATCAACATCGGCATCAATTAAGCAATAACTCATTATAGCAAATTCAAAGCCACTCTATCGATTTGACTTAGATCTCTCATCCAACTTTAATTGCTTGCCCTTTTTATTTCATCTTGTTTCTTTCCTTACGCTAGATCTTAGGTCCGGGAGCTTTTCTCTCCAATTTAGTTCTAGATTCATGAGTTTTAATGAATAAGTAATTTTGCCTTTAGTTTCAATGGTCACAATAGTTTCGACAATAAATTTGTGCTCGTTCAACGCATCTTTGTTAAAAATTTTGGCGTTTTGCACTTGCGAAATGGTTTACTCTCATGTGTCGAATCTAACTTATTTAATATGTTTATGTTATTTTTGTATGGTGATAGTGTTGTGGATACCGAACCTAAGCACACATTGCCAAAAAAACAAAACCGTAACCACAAATGAAGATTCTGACATGCGATCATCGCCAACGATGATGAGTGATTCGATAATCAATCGTTGATTCTTTTTTATTGGATGTAGTTACAGATTCGACCTAGATTTCTCTCCCATCTCTAATTGCTTTCCCTTTTATTTTATTTTGATTTTTTCCTTCGACCATGACGACAAAGCCCGCTCCCTTGGCGCCTTGTAATAAACAACTTGCCAAAAATGGGTCCCACTCGCCGGGTAGGCCCCTCGCGCGATCCCTCGATTTTTACCCTTTTTGTTTTTTCTCCCCCCACCATCTTCGCACGCTCCAGCCGCCACGGGGAACAACGTCGATGGGGCGAGAATAATGATGGGAAAAATTTTGGGAAAAATTTAATAAATAAAAAGTTAATCTTTTTAGCCCATCTTTTAAGAATATCCCCCACCATCTCTAATCGGGCCCACCGCCACGAGGAAGAACGCCGCTGATCTCCCATTGGTCCTCTTTACCGGTGCTCCTCATTCTTCGCCCCGTCATTATCATGAAAAAGAGCAGAACAATCTTGCTAAAAAGTTTGGAAAAAAATTATTTAAAAAAAAATAGTTAATCTTTGAAGCCCATCTTAATAATATCCCTAATCTTACTTGATTAAGGAATCTTGACTTCTTATCTTTCGCTTTTTTGGGAATTTTCTCTTCCCGAACAATTCCGACGTTAAGGTTAAACAAAAAGAAGCCGGTCCTTGATGTTCAAGCAGGGGTACATGGGGGTACATGGGACTTCGTGACCATCAAACTCACTGAAACCTTTTAAGCTTGAAGGCACCATTTGAAAGAGCTAAGACGAAGACTTAATACCACAAAAAACTCAAAACTAATACATTAGTGACAAATATATTCCAAATTAATTTTTTTAACCACAAAAAATCCTCAAAACTAATGCATTTATAATAAATTTACCATCCCTTAATTTCCACTAAATTATATTTATTCTACCAAAAATAGCAAGCTAGTGGGCAAAATTCTAAATATAGGAATTTGTGGGAGAATATCCCAATTGTCAACTCAGCAATTTGACGATGAAAATTTAATAAAAACTAACGGAGGATAAATTTAACACTGGTATACCAATTTGATTTTTTTTTATGGTCAAAAAATTAATATGGAGTAAATTTAATAGGTATACTAATTTAGAGTTTTTTTTTTTATGATATTAGCCCATTAAAGAATTTCGACTTCTTATCGTTCGCTCATGGCAATTTTTCTCCCCTAATAGTTCTAACAATTGAAAAAAAAAAAAAACAATCTTCAATGTGCAAGCAGCACATGGTAGGACTAATCGATTCCTAATCCGGTCTGATTTCGAGGTGGAATTGAGAACCAGATCGGAAGGACCGGGAATTGAGCTAAGCCAGTAATTTGTTGTTTGAGGACAAAAATAAATTGTGAAAAGAAAGCTCTCCACGGGTGCCTAGCTTCGAATTCCAATCAAGGCAACCTCGGCGCTCAATGTACGCTCCTTGTCCCTCATAGAGATGCTAGTGCTTTGTTGAGGGAGACAAATAACATTTTTAAAGTTGATGAAGCGGCCTTTGGCTATACTAACATGGAGAACTCAAGTGGCATTGTTGGGTTTGACTTATCTAAAGAAAGTGTCAGAAATATTGCATATTTTTATTAGGAACTAGATAGTTATTCAATGGAAGCTTACTTTTTTATTCTTTTTAGGATAGAGCTATTTTCGTCTTTGATAGAACAATTAAGTTATCATTAGCAGACTTGGTCTGGAGGCACATAGGTGCTATTGTTTTGGGTGCGGATGCTTGTTCTTGAACAATTAACAATATCCTTAATGAGAAGCAAATTTAGATGTATTGCATGATCTTGTTATGTTGAAGTTTCTCGGTTTGCGTCTCTTGACTGGGTGATTCTCATTATGTTCTCCTCCTGAAAGATTTAGATGTACAAGGCAATAACATCTCGAGGTAGAAATGCACCTTAAAAAGCTCCAGTGATCTTAAAGCTATCATATTGTCCATGCCTCAAGATCAAAAGCAAAGGCATAATATATCATAGTACATGGACCGTATAATACACGAGCTAAAAGGGAGAGGGGAAAGCAAAACCGAAAAAAGTGACCGGCTTTCTTGTCCTCTCCCGTCTTATCCCAATCAGATCTAATCCGTAGCTATCATTACGAAATGCATCTGCATTTATTCTTTTGAGAGCAATCTCGATAGCGAACCTCTCTCGGACTTTTCACTTTGATTTCTTCATTCAGAAATGTCTCGGCGGGCTCAGGGAGAGCCCGGACAATCAGATCTGCACGCTCAACACATGCTTCAAGTCGCCAACCTGGAGGACGTGCGCGCCCAGGGCGACCTTCTGGCGGCCGAACTCGTCGACCGTGCTCAGATCCTCGCAAACGTCGATCCTGAAATGCACATGCGCCTCACTTTGTGACGCCAAGAACACCTTCTCAAAGCCCAGCAAGTGCTTCTGAGGCGACCTGTGCACCTGTGGAGGGCTGCTGAACAAGAGTACCGTGTGGCTGCCGCTAAACCTTCCCACATTCTTGACGCTCAGGCGCACGTCAAAGGTAAGATTCGAGCACTTTTCCCCCGTGGCTTCCAACGATTCGCACGCCGACGAGTGGCAAACGTGGCCCTCCTCCAAGGACACGGACACAAACAGGGGCGCTTGGACTAGACGGTGGCTGAAGTTGGAGTAGCTCAGCCCGTCCCCGAACGAGTAGACGGTCGGCCCTGTGTAGAAGCGGTATGTCCTGCCAGGGTACCCTGTGGCCGGGTCAGGCCTCATGTTCATGTTTGTCATTGGGACAGTGTCCGCATACGACTGCGGATACCATGTGATTGGCAGTCTTCCACCTGATTCAAGTTAAAGTTTGGCGACTCAGTGAATCAGAATTTGAATCGAGGATTGCAAAATTTGAAGTGGCTAAAGACTCTGAATCTTACTTGGATTGTGTTCCCCGAAAATCACGTCCGCCATCGCAGCGCCGCCGGCTTCGCCGGGATAGCCGACCCACAAAATGCTCATGATCTTGTCGTCGTCCTTCGCGAACGATACATCCATCCCTCCCCCTGACATGATCACGAGGATCACAGGCCCCTTCGACACGTTCGCAACTTCAGAGACCAAGAGCGACTGCTGGCCTGGGAGGTTGAGGTCGACCCGGTCCAAACTCTCCCTCTCGATTGACTGGTCGGCGCCCATCACAAGCACCGTTGCATCTGCTGAAGCCGCTGCTTTCTTCGCATCGTCTGTCTGGGCTGTGCCGCATCCTACATCCGCGCAGCCGGCCACGTAGATTGTTGAAACGATAGCCGCTAGGCCTTGCAAAGGCGTCACGTATTTGCAAGGAGTGCCTGCAAGGAAAATGGGACTTCTAATTAAGGTGTTTTCTGCGACAGATACAAATAATGAAGCTGATCGAGCCTTGCGCGGTCTACCGCATAAATTCTTCGATCACCTTCAGAGTTCCCGATCATGGTCTTCGTGACATTGGCGTTTGGTCCAATCACCGCCAGGGACTTTATGGTGGTCGAGGACAGGGGCAATGATCCTGCCGTGTTCTTGAGCAACACAATCCCTTGCCTTGCGGCTTCGCGAGCCAGCTCCTGGTTGCTTGGTGTGCACACGTCATCCGGACCAAGCTTTCCATACAACTGCTTCCTTGGATCGCCATCAAAGAAGCCAAGCCTCATCAGCGTGGCAAGATTACTGGAGATGGCCTTGTCAATTGCGGATTCATTCAAAAATCCGCCTTTCACGGCCGCTTCAGTGTGTTGGCCAAGGAAAGATCCGCAGTTGAGATCCAACCCTGTCGAAAAAGGGAATTACAGTCATCAAAGAAGAAGCATTTCACGGAGACTTCTCAAACGCCTTCGTCGCAATTGATCAAAGTACAGTATGAAATTTATGTATACCTGCCAATATTGGCTTAGCTGCAGCTTCTTCTGGTTTTTCAGTATAGCGTTGGGAATTAAAGAACATGTCCATTGAATTGCAATCCGAAACAATATAACTGCATTAACCGATCCTTTCAGATAAATAATGTGCAATAATTGATCAAAAGTATCGAATAGCAATGCATGAGCATTGAAATGTTACCCATTCAAATTCCATTTTCCACGGAGAATCCCCCTGAGAAGGGCCGGGTCTGCGCATGTCGGCTTGCCATTAACCTGGTTGTAGGAGCACATGACGCACGCGACATTGCCATCGAGGACACAGCTCTTGAACGGTGGTTGAAACGTATCTTCTAAGTCTTGTTGTGTTATCTAATCAGTCCAACACAAGCGATACAGGAGATTAACTCGAGATGGTTATGCGTACAACTAGTTGATGTAAAAACGAAAGAGAAGTCTGCAAGTTGTTATTTACCTCAGCATTGAAGTGGTAGCGATGCTGATCCACGGTAAAATGTTTGCAACATGCAGCGACCTTAAGCCGGTCCGCATTTCCATCGTCGCGCTGTTGTAGGCCTCGGACATAAGCCGACGCGTACTTGCTCGAAAGGGACGGGTCTTCCCCCGGCGTCTCCAGGCCCCGCCCCCATCTTGGGTCTCTGAATATGTTGACATTCGGGGACCAAAACGTCAATCCCGCTAACCCCACGTTGTGCATCGCCCGCGCTTCTGTCGAAACCACCTGCTTCAACAAAGCTATTGCGTGATTCATCTGCTCTTCTACATATCATTGCGGAGAGCTTTAAAATGTTTTAACTTTTTGTCCTAGTGCGAATGCGAAACTAATTCATTTTCGGACTACAATCGCGGAGACAATAAGCAGATCATGTATTTTCAAATGATCACTAGGAAAAGAAGCAGATCAGTGATATGACAAATTTTCTCATTCCGGAAATTAAGGGTATTGAGGTTTGGGAACCGGAACCGGCCTCTCTAGACGGGAACCACGCTCAGCCCTAGGATGAATGGACTAACGTAATGATACGGTGGAATATGAGCTGCAGCCAATATTCTCTCGGCGGCACCATATGCCAGACTCGTGCCCATTTTCATCATTGCAATTCTGACCTCAAAAAAAGCAAGTTTTTATCTTCCCTAGTATCAAGAATCTCACAGCAAAGAGCTGGGAAATCATCTGCGGCAATGTGAATTTGTACTTCTCGATATTGTAGTTTGTGGGTTCAGATTCAAATCAATTAGTGGATGAAGAACGGCGTAAACGTCAACACGAATTAACTGAATATCAGGAACAGTAGCCGCCGACGCAGAAACTTAGACCGATGGAACGACATGAAAAAAATTCACAGAATCTTGACAAGGCGGAAATATCTACTTTTACATGAAACCTAATATCTCACGGTGTAAAGTTACTGAATTTACTGTACGCAATGCATCTACCGATTTGAGTGACGGTGGCCGGTGGTCCCCGCCAACCGTTCTGATGGCCATAGTAGTTGCTTCGCAACACGAACTTTTTTATCACGTTGTATGAAAGTTTCGAGCTTTTTTCTATCATATCATCGTGCATGATGCGGACGACTACGACGCGCAGACCCAATTCCAATATCCAAATCCGCACGCGAAAGTCAAAAGCATAGAAGCGCAAGAATGAGGAAGAGAGAGAGAGAGAGTGATATGATGTGAACTCGCTAACCTTCCCGATGGCCTTGAACAGGGTCCCGTTGAACGACGCCGCCGTCAGGATCACCTGGGGGAAGCTGGTCGCCCCCAGGACGAGGCTCGAGAACTTGGTCCCGGGCCCGACGTGCGACACGCCGTGCGGCGCCTCCGACCACCACTCGTACTTGGGGATCCCTAGGCGGTCAACATCGCCGGCGCTGCTCGCCAAGAACCCGATCTTCTCCTGCAGAGTCAGATGCTTCACCAGGTCCGCCACCCGCGCCTCGACTCCCCACGAAACGTTGCAGAATCCGAAGTCGCCGAGGCTCGGGTCGCCACCCACGTCGCAGGCGAAGACCGGCTTGGCCGGCTGGCCCGCAACAAACAAGGCGCACGAGAAGAATGCATGAATGCAGCAGAGGCAGAGCAAAACAGAGGACACCTTCGGCGCTCTGTTCTGGGGAGTGGTCATCTCGGGAGGGCGCACGAGGCGGAGGAGATCGAGAGCAGAGAGAACAGGCAGGGGGGCAAAAGGAACACCAGTTCAATGCAAAGTTGGTGAATCCACGTTAAAACCCTTTTTAATTTTTTGGACGATGAAAAATACTGTGTAGACGTCTTTTTCCCTTTTCTCTCTGGAAAACTGGAGCGCTGAGTTCGAGAATGGCTGCACACGTGGAGGGAAGGGGCAAAAGGAAAAGAAAATCCACGTCGCAAATCTTAACACCTTTTGTGGTTTTGGAGAATTAAGAATTATTTTAGACGTCTGTTTCGCGTTTCCCGTTTCCCGTCTTTCAACTTCTTCTCTCTCTCTCTCCTCGATAAACGGGCCTCGAATAACGGGCCTCAAATTCGAGGCCCGTTTCGCGGCGGTGCCGGAGACGGTCGTCGGCGGCGACGGCGGCGATCGGCCGAATCGAAGAGGGAGAGGGAAGGGAGAATTTAACGCCGAGGAGGGGACGGTCAAAAGGAAAAAGGAAGAAAGAAGAAGAAAATCCACGTCACAATTTGTACGCCTCTTTATTTATTATTTTGGAGGTTAAGATTTATTTTAGACTTTTTTTTTCCTTCTTTCTACTCCTCCCCTCTTCTTCTTCTCCCTTGCGCCGTCGCCTCTAGGGTTGCGTGGGATCCCTTGTCACTGGTTTGATAGGAGTGGAGAGGAAGACGGAGCTTCGGAGACGTGGTAAAGGTATAGTTATTTCTAGAACAGTCCTTTTCATAAACAATCAGAAGCCTCAATCGAACTTGCTTGACCAATGAATTAACTTCAGAATAGGTCCCTTGTTGCTGATGTTACATCCTGTAATCGAGCCATAACTACTTAAGAATTGGTAGCTGACTTGATTAACAATCTGTCCGCATCTCTTTTTATTTTTTATGCTGTTATTTCTTGTTCACACTATATGTTTGATTGATATCTAGCATGCGGTTTGGTTACACAGAAGCGTCCGATTCGCATTATTTACCTAAAAGATTTTGGTACAGTAAATGTATCGAACCCTTGAGAGGATAATGGCATGTCCTTGATTGTGAGCTGTTTTGGAGTTGGAGCAGATGATGAAGAAGAAGGATCTTTTGGTTTGTATGGATGTCTCCATTGATGGGGACCGGGACCCTGCTGAAAGATTGGTTTTTGAGGTACTCATTTGTGAATGCGAATCTTAATTTTTTCTAACATCTGTATGCCCTCAGTTATTGCAGTTCTTTTGAAATTTGCTGCGGATTCTTCACAATCCTTATCTGTTGACCGGCTTTCTTGTGAATCTGGTTCGACGGCTTTTTCCTGAAGTTGCTCCAAAGACGGCAGAAAATTTCCGAGCACTCTATACTGGAGAGAAGGGAATTGGCCAGAAGACCAGGAGGCCACTGCACTTGAAGGGGTCATTTTTCCATCGGATCATTAGAGGCTCTATGGCTCAGGTATGTTTGTTTGTTCACGTAAGAGCTTTGTTCTAGAGAAAGTTTGGCCTTTATGGTTGTGTAAGGCTAATTAGGTTCTTTTGGTCAGTTACCTTTCTTTATGCTGTGTAGGATGCAGGGCTGATCCTCACGACTGCTTTTCTTGTGATATAGTTTTAAGGTTGTACTTACCATGTTGTCCACCCTTTGATCTTTTCGTTTGGTTAACATTTCACATACATTTCTTTGAATGTTATCTTTCTCGCCATTGGATTTTTCATTGATTTTTTGTTATTTTTCTTTTTCTTTGCTTTTTGCGGGGTGGTGATTTTCACAAAAGAGATGGTAAGAATTTTTTTCGAGGCTGTCCAATTTGTCTGTTTGTTTGTAATATACCTGGATGCTTATTCACTGTGAGTTGAGTAACTTTGCTAGTAAAAAACTTTGTTCTATGTGCTCCGTCAATCCTCTGAACGCATTCACATGTCAATCTAGGTCAATCCTATCGCTGTCAATAGCAAGTACTGCAATGTTTTCACAGAGAACAAGCGTGTTGTATCTATTATCTCAACAGAACATTTTGGAAAGGTTTGTATGCTTCCAAATCATATATGTTCTCTTCTTTTTAAATGCCGTATGCAGTCACGAAAATGGCCTAGTGAATTTCCTTGAAGTTTCTCATACATGGCCTGGACCAGGGAGTGCAAAATTGTATGCTCATTAGTACTCGCTTCTTTTTGCTCCTCTACAGCGGCCCATTATATATGCAGTACTTAGCATATGCATATATGAATTTTGTTGGTGCTTTCCCCCTTATTTATGGGAAGAAGATTGACAATTGTGGTAAATTGTATATGTAAAATTACTTAATGTTCTAGCTCATATAATTTACATGAAAGCAGATATTAAGATTTCTGTGAAATCTTGCTTCAAGCTGCTAGATAGGGACATTGTTAGTGGTAGAATGAATTTCCCTAAGAAAGCGATTTGTAGAGCGATAAGGTTCCAACAAGAGTTCTTTCTTTTACTTTGGAAGCAACTGCAGAAGGAATCTTTACTTCACATGAACTATAGTGAAGAGGCAAAGTTCTGGTAATAGGTTCCTCTGCAAGGAGGCAGAGACCTTGCGGCATCTCTTCTCCATTGTTCTTGGACTAGAATTGTTTGAACAGCTTCTTATGCTCGCACAGGAATATCTTGGATTATTGGAGATTCTATTGGGCAAGAACTTTGGCCTTTGGCAGGGCATTTTGTTGGAGCGCAATAAGAAAAGAAGGATCACCCTAATTTCTCCCTGTTTTTTGGCTGCAGAACAAGAGAGCCTTTGTTAGAGAGGAATTTTCATTTCTTTTTGTATTGAGAAGTGGCTTAAAGTTTTACGGTTTTGGTGTGGTGGAAACTTGTATATGGATGCAAATGCCTTGGTTTATATAGTTGATGCTTTGTCCTGGAATTGAGCTCACTTTTCATTTTGAGAGCTTTTTCATATATTTCTTTAGTTTTCGAGCTCTTTCCGCATATGGATTTGCGACCCCCCCTGCGGGGCATGAGGTGGGGCCCTGTAATTGATGTTTTTACCTATTAATAAAATGCTCTGCATGGATTCATCATTAATTAGTGCCTTTCTTCCTTATGCAGGAAAAGAAACTTCTTCTAGAAAGGAATGGGCCTCATATTGCAAGAATCTCTGTATATGAGGTTGAACATCATTTCACGCTTGTTTAATTAATTGAAATGAAAGTAAGCAAGCTAGATGAAATCACGTTCCATGGAATTGGGGAGAACTCAGAAGCACATGTTTTGACATAAACAAATGAGACACTACCAAAAAGGAACAAAGCAGATGCACTTGGAAGATTGTTGAGGCAAAAAGGTTTTTAGGTTGTTAAAGAAATGCTTACCTTTGGAATCTTTATTCTGATATTCTAATCTAACAGATGATCTCGATTTTTCTGAATGATGTCAAAAGCCTTATTGGCAATCAGTTTTAGGTGGTCTAGGGTTTTCAGGAACCGAGATCTTGGCAATATGATTGAGTGAAAACATTAAAATAGGTGTTTAATCATTTCAGTCTTGATAAGCTACCTTTTGTGGCTTAACTAATTAAAACACCTAAAACATTAAAATAGGTGTTTAATCATTTCAGTCTTGATAAGCTACCTTTTGTGGCTTAACTAATTAGCATATTTCCAAACTGGTGTGTAGATGATGGACAGATGCATGAAGAATAATCAGCTTCCAATTAATTTAAACCGTGATAATTGGTGAACAAGGATGTGAAGACCAAAAAAAATGGTAGAGCAACTTATTTTGGTTCTTAGTTCCTAATTCTGCATGCGGTTGCAAGAGGGATGGTCTTTTCTTTAATATTTTAATCTTTTGATTAAAACTTTCAATCAGTGGATTTAATGTTTCTAATCAATGCTTTTTGAGGAAGTAGAGAGTATATCAAATCTACCATCACACCAAACTCTTGTTGCCGTGAACAAAAAAGAAATTGTGAACTTCTACCTGTAATTTAAGTGGACATATGCCTCTCATAATGCAATCATCTATATCAGTTCAATTTTTCTTTAATATATCCAAAAAGAAAGAATTTAGCTAATAAATGTTATATATTGTGTTCAAATTACAACTTCTCTAGGTTTGGATTTTAAATCGAGTATGAATGCGTCAGCAGTATATTTGGTCTACAGTATTAGTTAATAATCAGTGACATACTCAAGAATTATTGGTAGAAACTTATCTATATTCTTCGTGATTTTTATTGTTTTAAGTCAAACTATATTTCATAAATCCAATTTCAATTCAAAATGGATATCTTGTAGATATGTAATTATTTGGCTATAATATGTATATTGTATATATAAGTAAACAGAAAAGGAAACATTTTGCATTGTGGTAATTGTTGCTAAGGTGCATCTGCTTAGAAGGAAGGTGTAAAGACTTTTGGCCGTGAGAATATACTTCTGTTGATTTGGAGGGAGTACTTAAGTTGGTTCATTGTGATCATTAGGACTAACTAATTTACATTAATTTTCCAAGTGCTTAAAATTTACGTAGTGTCTTTTCAAAGGCCTTATGGTTACTGGTAGAACTCAGGTCTATATTATCATATATACGTTAGATTGTCTTTTGAGATTGTAAGTACCGAGCATACTAGTTCCATCCTAAAAAGGAAAAGAGGCATGAAAAAAGCAATGTGAAAATTGAGACCATAAGGTGACAGAGCTGGTAACTCTGATATATTGTCTGTTTTGCTAAATGGGGAACTTGCTGAAAATGTTATTGGTAACTAATCGAACGGGATAGGAAAAGAGGAGAAATGCATCTGATGTCTAGAGCAATAGCAAATTATCCTTATGGCCCATAAGGCAAATTCTTTAACAGTTATAAGACAGATGGTGCTACAGGTAGGGCATGGAAGGCTCTTAACTATAAGCATGCACCTAAAATCAGATTAGTTGAAAGAAGAATGCTTTTGTAAATGTATGATCACGTGAAAAAAATATAAATTTGGAAGTGAGATTATTCTACAAAAGTTGATGTGGACACAATTGAGGATCAGATGAGAGAACTCAATTTGAGGTTCAGACATGTGAAATTATGACAATCAGATGTGCTAGTAAGATGATGCAACTTTTTGATGAGATTGTCGGGAGAGATACGATGATGCGACTTTTCGATGAGATTTGGAAGTGAGTTTATTTTACAAAAGTTGTTGTTTCGTAGTGTTGTCCATGATCAAAATTTCCCTTCTAAAACCTCTTTCTGAAGTATTGTACATAGTAATCTTGAGCTTGGATAGACCAGATTCGTTTTTGGACAAGGTAACTCAATTTGAGGTTCAGACATGTGAAATTATGACAATCAGATGTGCTAGTAAGATGATGCAACTTTTTGATGAGATTGTCGGGAGAGATAAGATGATGCGACTTTTCGATGAGATTTGGAAGTGAGTTTATTTTACAAAAGTTGTTGTTTCATAGTGTTGTCCATGATCAAAATTTCCCTTCTAAAACCTCTTTCTGAAGTATTGTACATAGTAATCTTGAGCTTGGATAGTCCAGATTCGTTTCTGGACAAGGGAAACAAGTAGGATAAACAAATGGATAAATGATGGGAAGATTTGACAGGCCATTATCGGAGGTTGATTATGTATAAGATATGAAACTACTAAGCAGGAGGGAGAAAAAAAGAAACTGAATAATCTATTAATGGGAAAAACAAGAAAGAGAAGGAATGGATTGGAAAAATAGGTTCAGTTAACTGGAACTAACTAGTGTATTTGAACTTTCCAGGGTGGTCAGTATGAGGAACTCTCATTATACTGCATAATCAGCTGGTCCTTGGCATGATTACCTTCTCAACTTCAAGTATAAAATTAATCATATCAATGATTGCCCTTAGGGCTTTTATTTAGAATACTTAACAAGTTAAGTTCCAATTTCTGAAGCATTGGTTTTAGGCATCACAAAAAAAGTAAGTGCCTTGGAGGTGCAAACCTTTCCTCATTTGGTTATTCACAAGTTCCCTAAGGGCACTTTTTGACAAAATCCATGTAAGATATTGGGTGTTAAAATATGTGAGAAAACTCCTAGGGAAATAGAATAGTAGGTTTGTGGCTAAGTAACGATTGGTATGTCACATTTATTGGAAGCAAACCAAACTTGACCACCCATATTTGGTGTGTATTAGGTCTGGCTTATTTGTTCGTTTGATCATTTTGTGCATTTAGTCGAGTGGTTGATTTTCTTTCTTTTGCAAAGTAATCAAAATAAGTGTCACGTAGGTTGGCTTAAATTTAATACCCAGGCCTATTGTTTTCCACGACAATCTTTTGTTTATGTGTAATTTTTCTGCATGCAGACTAATAGGATTTCAAAGAACAATCTATTTGGTTACTGTGAGCTAGATCTGCTTGAAGTCTTGGCGAAGGTGAGTGACCATTTATTGATGCATTAATTCATCCTCTTGATTTCACTCTGCATGTACAAAGTTATCTGACCATCATAAAATTGTCTAACTGCTATAATTTTTCTTCTAAGTAACTGTTAGTTTGAACCCCATTAAATTTCTCTTCGCAGGACTCAGAATCTGAATCTGAAATCTTGAATTTGTTAGACCCTTCCAAATCAGATGTAGTGGTGGGTACTATCATGGTTTCATGTTCTGTTGAGGTGAGTGGACAGTGCATGATTTTAGATTGGTGCCAAGATAATTATGTCTGTTACCAACATTATGTTGAAATGTCAATAGGATCCCGTGGAAATAGAGAAGAGTTTTGCAAGGTGCATCTTGTCAATTGTGGTATGTTCTACTGTCATCTTTCTTATTATTAATCTAAGTGGAAAGTTCTGGTGTGGAGGGTTAAGCTTCTTATACTGCTATCTCTTCAATAGTTTGTGAGTTTATTAATTCCGTCCGATAATTTTCATCTGGATGATCGTCGCCGGATGCAAGATGGTAAATACAGGTTATGTTTCATCAAAACTTGATGGCTAAGGGTTGAATTTCTCCTTTTCGTTTTGTTTTACATGGGTAGACGCTCAACTCGGTTACATTGAAAGGCACACTAGCCGTGTAATTCCTTTTTTCTTTTTTAGCTTTTGCTTGGAAACTTGAATTAGGTCATCATTTCAGTGGTGGTGCTGAAGCTGTGAATGTGAGAAGTCCAAGATATTTGAGTGTTGTGACAGACCATTATTATTATTAAAGCTTCTTATTGCATATTCCTTCCATGTGCATAAGTTATTAACACTTATGTAGTTTTTCATTCCTGTGACATCCTGTTTAGAAGTAAGTTGAAGATATAAATTCGAATCAAACTTGGTCGCTTCATGCATAAGTTGGGAATTATGGTTGAATCTTCAAATTGTGTTATATTATTAGTTGTCTAGGAAACCTGTACTAAACTGGCCATTCTTTTGATAGCCTGCCCAGGTATCTCCCTCTGCATATCTTAAGTTAATTTAGACTTGGTTCTTGCTAGAAGTGAAAACGAAAATGGTGCATCATGGTTGCTTGACATGCTGTGTTATGATACTGCTAAAAACCAATTTTATGTATGTAAAATCAAGTAGCTGGAAGGTGTTGACCATGTTCGGATGGCATCCAAATTCTTCCTCTTCATAATCCTGCAATGTCACATAGGATATAGCTACTCAAGATCATTTGTTTATAGCACGGGTTATCCAAAACTTTTGGCTGGAGTAGTCCACATGGATGCATGCAAACAGCCATGTCCATGTGCATGAGGGCACATAGACTTTTATTACATTGGCATGGATGAGAACTACTTTTGCTGGAGCAATTAAGAGAGTTGTGATTATATAACCATGGGCAATATGGTGTTCCTTTGCATGATTTTAAGGCAGTGGAATAATTGAAGTTAACTATTAGTTTGGTCACAGGACCATCCAGAATTGTAGACACAAAATGGACTTAACAAAAGCAGATGGACACATATAACAGAAATGTTTCTTGTTTCTTTTCTCTCTCTCTCTCTCTCTCTCTCTCAATCTGAATGCCCCAAGCACCAGTCACACATTTTTCTACTGGAGCGTCTGACCACCATGCCATAATTAGGATATTTTTCAGTGCTTTTGGAAATTGATCTACGCAACAGAGAATTCTGTATTTTTCCCCTCTCATAAGTAGGTCTTTTTGTTAGAGGACAAGCTAGGTTGATTTGTCATGGAATAAACTCTCTGCAAAAGAAGGGGTAAGGATAAGTACATCTAACCATCCCTAGAACCTACAACTTCAGAGCCTGTGCATGCGGACATCTTATTTTTCCTCTTAAAATAAGTAGGCCTTCTGTTGTGTCGGTCCAATTTTTTTAACAGGTTATCCCTTTAATTTTTCCCACAGGACTACAATGAAGATGGGAAGCTCTCATTCTCCGAATTTTCTGACATGATGAATGCTTTTGGAAATCAATTGGCTGCTAACAAGGTTAGAGTCAGTTGTTGAACTGCTTCAATATTGGCAACATTTTTCTCTGTGTTTCATTTGTAGGACTCATAAACTTAAATTGTTTTGTGTGTCAGAATTATGTTTGGGACGGGAATTGATATAAGGGTACTTATTGTGCACTAGCATACGTACATATGTACTTGCATGCATATTTGTCTGGTTGCATATATAAATGCATATACATGAGGTGCACATAAGAGCAAACTGTGTGATGCAGCACACAAGCATGCATACGTGAAAGAAATTGATGGACATATGCAGCGACGACAAAAAAGTTACTTGTTTTAGTCTATGCAACCATGCACGAGGATAACAAGGCTTGGCTTCCATCAAGACAAAATAATTATCCTAAGTTTAAAACAAGTGACAGGGAATATTCTACATCAATATATGTGTATATGTATATATATATATATATATTTTTTATAGATTTGAGGTGTTTAGTATTAAAAGTCCAATCATGAGCTTTACAAGCAAAAACCATTGTAGACACACCCTATAGAATATCTCTCACATTCTTAATCTACAACCCATTTAGAACTGATCAAAGGCTGCATATTAGTATCTGATAGCTTGATCAAATGTAATAGTGCTTGTGCAGAGATATCTATGTTGGAAATCTGTCTACTAGATGAATTTACACAAAAAGATACCAATTAATGTAGTGCTTATCTTGACATATATGAATGTGCTTTTCAATATGGTCAGCAACATTCTCTTTTTGAGTGACATTTGGTGCCCTAGCAAAGACCTAGGTTTTCTGGCGGTTAGTGCTTCCCTCTGTATGTTGTTCTTCAATGAATTATGTGAAAGATTATTCAAATTAACCCTCTTGCAAAACCATCTTGGGGCAGGAGTAGAGATATAATTGGTTAAGGTCTAAAACAAAACCTGTGCAAATGTAGGATTGTTGTTGTTTCTTGGGAATTTTTTCAAGGTCTATATAATGATTATGTTCGTTGTTTACCAGAAAGAGGAGCTCTTTAAAGCAGCAGACGTAAATGGGGATGGTGTAGTCAGCATGGATGAGTTGGCTGGCCTTCTTGCAATTCAACAAGAAAAGTAATTCTTTGGATTGATTTTTGGGCTTCGGATTTTCTTGCTTTTTTTAATTAAATTCGCTCAATGTCTATAATGAGTATGGAGCACTTCAATTTTGCCTTTATTTTCTTATGTACGCTGCATGTAGCATTGGTTGCCTCACTGCTGTGAGTGCTGCTTCTATTTTCGTGAAGTGAAATCTTTTCTTATAATTAGTGAGCTTAGGATATTGATAAAATACTAGACATAGTTATGCAGCTGTATGGAAGTTTTACCAACAAATGGAGGGTTGACTTTTTAAATTATCAGTTCTCTTGAAGTGTCAGCATGATTGTGTTATTCCCAGGTGCTAAAGCCAAATGCACTGATGTCATGCCAACCCAACCAATTGAGTTCCTCCCCCCCCCCCCCCCCCCCCAAAAAAAAAAAAAAAAAAGAAATGAGAGAAGGAAGGAACCGCAATGAAGGAACTTTGATGCGGCAGTAAGTGGCACAAGCCAAAATCTCCAGTTTATGTGAGATAATTTTGGATTTCTAAGACGATCTGTCTGTCACACGTGGTGCAATTGATGGTAGAGAGAGCCACTTGTCAAGAAACATTGTAAATATAGGCAGTTACTAGTTTGTGCATTCATAAACCATGCTTATCCAAAGTTGTCAAATGCCATCATCTAGGTCTTATTCAAAGAGGAGAAACATTTGGGTTTCTTTTTGTATATTATATGGCTGATCCGCAGTTAAGTTCATGAGTTGGAGATAAGTGGGGACTTGAACTGCTGATGTTTTCCACAGGGTAAACCACTGCCTCTCCGGTACCTAGTTGATTCTACCATAGGGGCCAACAATAGACAATAACTCCCCCGCAAACATAGCTTAGAACTTTCATTGTATTGTGCTGTAGGACGAGAAGAGTCAAAGAATTACAGATGAATGTACGGAAATAACTTAATCGTGTGAACCAAAAGCTCAACATTATGCAAATTTACACTCATCGCTTTGCATATCGTTTGGTTGCAGGGAGCCACTCATAAATTGTTGCCCTCGTCTGTGGTGAGGTTCTCCATGTTTCAGATAAGCTGACCACTGTAGTTCACTTGACCCTCTGTTTTGATGAAGGAAGTGGAAACCAGATTATGACTGGAGGATTCTTGACTGATAAACAAGCTTCCTCTGGGTGAGGCCTCATTTTCATGGTCTTAATATTTTGGAATTGCTCTTATGCTTCTTACATGGTCATCTGTAATGGTCAAATATCATTTTTTAGGTGGATATTCAAACTTAGTGGATGGGCCCATGTTTCATCTCATGATATTGGCCTGAATTATGGATCAAGTGCTTCAAATATATTGGTATGCTTCCTCCTACTTATATTTCTCCTCCTTCAATAGTATAAATTGTACTTTAGGTCATATAATGAATGCGGTTGCTTTTTTGAGAATGACATGCTTGCTGAATTCATTGTCATGATTGACGCAGAAGAATGCCTTTGAATTGTCGAAATAGTAAGATGTGCACTTCCATTTATTTATATGCTGTAATGAAGTGGCCCTTCTAATCAAATAAGTGAATCTGGGGACTTCATTTAGACACCAGCTTAAAACAATTTTGTGGATGGTAAGTTTCCTTCTTTTGGATCTTCTGTTCTTATTTTTCGTGGTGAGAGAGGAAGGGGAAATGGGGAAGTTGGGGGTGGGTAAGGGGGGATGAGAGAGGAGTAGCTCCTTTGTCCCCTTGCCTTTGATATTGTATTGTACCTCAGCTTCCCTCTGACTCGTGAGCAGGAAGTTCTGAAACCTTTTTGAGGGAAAGAATGAGTGGCATAATTAGCCCAGTGAAATATTTTTGTGGAAATACTAATTGGCAAATGTTGTAACTTGGCTCTTGAGAATGTCTCTTCTTTTGTTGAGTGAGGATGTATGGTAAGGAGACAGTTTCCACCAAATCATGGTTTAGACCTGGGCTGTGAAATGAGAACCTGCTCCATTTCTGTCCATTTCCTAGGTTTGATAGTTGTGGAGAGGAAGATGGAGCTTGAGAGATGTGGTGAAGGAATAGTTATTTCCACGAAAGCCCTTTTCGATAGATAATCAGAAGCCTCAGTCGAACTTGCTTGACCAATGAATTAACGTCAGAATAGGTCCCTGTAAAACCAAGATAGATCCATTTGATGAGGACTTCAGCTAGATGTTAAGCTGGGGCTACGGCTGGGTGATTCATTGATTTTTCATGTGGTGGCATTGAAAGATTTGCCCTTGGGTAACTGCTAGCTAGCTAGGTTACTGATATTGTGACAGGGGAACCTTGGTGCAAATTTTGCTTGTAGTTATGTGTGCTACTTCAATAGTACCAAGATTAGATTTCACTAGCATACATGAGGTCAATACCTCGCATTTCTACAGGACTAATGAACTACAGTATGCATGATTCTGTGGTCCATTTCAGCCTTTGTTTTCCTTCAGTTAGAAGAGCATTCTTCTGTAAGGCCATTTGTGATTATAAGAAGCAGCTTGAGCATTTGTATCTTCTGAACTCGGTCGTCTATTTTTTGTAACATTGTTTGAGAAGCAAAAAGTACAAAGTTTACAAGCCATTTTTCAGGTCTGTTCTAGATTAATTTTCTGTTATTTTCTATGTGAACTATGCTGCCCTTTCATTGGTAAACATTTTGTTCTCATCCAAGTTGTAAGACATCACAATTATTTGTGTTCAGGTATTTGACCAGAGGACTAAGAGACTAGTGGAAGAAATAATTGATGGGAAAATTGTATTGTCAATGAGAGCCATTTACCAATCGAAATTTGGGCTAGGCGTTATTGATACAGGTGACTGACAACTTCTGCCAACTAGCAGAGGCTGGTTTTCTTAATCAGCTCTTACCCTGCCTTTTCCTGCCTTGAATGTAGGGTTGTAATGGAGCCAAGTTGAGTAGACGAACTGCCAGGCTCGAGCGGTCGAGTATTATTTTTCATGCTCGAGCTCCAATTGATTAAAAAATTGAGATATTTAAGCTCGACCCTAATACAATTAACTTATAAATCAAGACTGATCTTGAGCTGGAGCTTGAGTTTTATAAGCTCTATTTAGTATTTTTGAAGTTTCGTGTCTTCTTTTATGATTTTGAATATTCTTCTCTAACAAAATGAAAGCTCTATTAGCTCGTCAGCCTACCTAGATAAGTATTAGCAAGCTCAAGCTCAATCCGACAAGATACTCGAGTAGCCTTGAGTAGCTTAGTAGCTTGAAGTTGAGCTAGACTCAAAATTAGGCTAGTCAATTCTGATTAGTCAATGAGTCCCAGCTACTCGTGAGTAGCTTGACTCTATTTCTCCTCTAATTGAATAATTTGTCATGTGACATTCATATAAGATCATAGTACAGTATGTGAACATTTCTAACCTTAGAATGCAAATCATATGCAAATGTCCCCAACCTTCTGTTTGTCCAATTAATGTAAGTCAAAAGTTTTACTGACCTTTCCTTAAGGTTTTCACTATGTGGGTTTTAACAGTAGGTAATACAGTGCACAAGCAAGTTTTGCATGATTTTGGTGATAGTGCTTAAGCTTATGTTGAGTTCTAGTTTTGTGTATCTTTTTGAGTTCTTCAATTTATTTTTTGTGTCAAGATGTGCTAAATCGTTACTTCTACAATGGGCTGAATTGCAGGGGCGAAAGAGATTTTGCAGAGTATTTCTGAAAAGCAGGGCAAGAAAATGAATTCTGTTGAATCTGCAGAAGACATATCAAAGTTTTTTAATTTTTTCAAGGCACGTTGACATCATCTTTATCAGTGAACAGAGGATTATAATCACACCATTAGTTGAAAAGTAATATCATGAATATGCTATCAGTACAAAGAAATGATTGCTTACTCCCCATTACATAGCTCATCTATTCTTGTTTCTACTAATGTGATTGAATGAGGTTGCTGATACAAACAATAAATCACGCGTGGAATGGTCTTGCGCAATTACTCTCTTTCTTAACGAAGTTCTGTTGCTTGATAGTTGATATTAGATATTCGCCATCAAACCAATTTCCAACAATAATCACTTTGCCTGGTGACTTATTTGTGTTCTACTTATCCAAACTCTCTGTGTGATTCTGTTTGTAAAGATGTCCAGAGTTATGTTGTTCTTTAGTGTTGATATTTCTTTGCTTGCTTTTCTTTTCTCTGCTCTTGTGCCATGGTAAGCCAATACAAAGTTTTCTACTTATTTTAGACTTGAAACTAAGCTTCAGACGACGATGTATTCTTTCAATGTTATTTGACTCCCAGCGGCGGAAGCTATTGAAATCTATAGATGTTCTTTGCTGCAAATTACTGATTTAGTGGTTAGATTACTTGCACTTAAGGAGTGGTCCTTGTGGTTTTGCTTGTAAATGTGGAAATTGCAAGAATAATGCTTGCATAAACTAATTGCAACATTGTTGGATTACATCATAGAAACGCTTCTTTATGCAGGTGATCTTGCTGTCTTTTCTTATTTCTGACTTCCAAGCTCCTTTTGGCTTTCTTGAAGTTGTATGTCTTTGCATGCATATGCCAGTGTTTTTTTGAATAACTTGCAGAGTGAAGTCAATCAAACAAGTTCATATTCTTTTGAATTCTCGAGTCGCTATTCTATTAACCAGTCACTTGAGTACCAGTATGTGCAATTTGCTTGCTTATTTTGTGTGGCCAAATAGCACCTGTATCTAAAAATGAGATGCTTATTGTTGGACTAAGTATAAGCTATGTTTTTGTCATATCTGTGTTGAGAACATATGATGGGGCTTATGTAATTGTTTGTGACATAAGGTATTTTCATAATGGATCTTCAAGGGTATTTTCAACATGTATAACGTGGACATCCTCTTGCATGAGAACTTTTCTAGATGGTCTTAATGTATATCAAAAGTAATGTTTCCAAGCCAAATACAGGTACCAAACCTAATTGTACGGCAAACAAAGTACTTTTCCAAGCCTTCAAAATGAGCTCTCTGGAATGTTGTTGGATCAAATGAATATGGCTGAAGTCAAGTATCCGCTGGAGCATTTCAAGGTAGGCCACAATATTTTAATATATTCTTACTTTAAATCCCCAGGAAAGTTCTCTTATCTTGTACACTGATTCTTTGCAATGTTTCTGGAATCTCTTTACTTGTGCTATAAGTTCAGTAGATAAATCCTAATTGTGATCTAAGTCCTGAAAAACTTTGATGTAGTTGAAAGATTAGAATCTTTCAGTTGGGGGCTTCTAACTTTCTATCAGCAGACTTTCAATGAATTCTTCATAAGAGAGTTGAAACCTGGTGCGAGACCCATTGCCGCCATGGAGCATGACAACATTGCTGTCTGTGCTGCTGATAGTCGTTTAATGGCTTTCAACAACGTTGAAGATAGTACTCGGTTTTGGATTTAAGGTATTTTCTACTCTCTGGATCTGAATTACCTTTAATGTCTATAGTAAGACTGTTCCCCCCCCCCCCCCCCCCCCCCCCCCTCCTCCCCTCACCCAAAGAAAAAAAAGAACAAAAGAAAAGAAAAAGGACCCCAATATTTGTGGGCGCTTCTTAATTTCAGAGAAAACTTTCCAAAGGTGGGATACTTGCTGATAGGGTTCACATGGAGGTAACTAGGGACATATTGTTGATTCAGGTCATGCTTTGCTAGAAGGATCTGATTCATTTATGATACTATTGCCAGATCCTACTATCAGCACTGATTCAGTGGGAAATGAATTATTTCTGTGGCCGTACTTTTGTTGCTTGAGAAAGGTTTGAGATACTTAACGGATTTGATTACTTACCTATAGCTGAAATCCGCTGGGTAATGTCTTGGAGAAAAGATCCACCTTCCAGCCAAGTTGAAGAGTTTTTAAATTTTAAATTATTTGTAGTTTTCAATTCTGGATATATATACACATTGTAGAGAGAGAGAGAGAGAGAGCGAGAGAGAGAGTGAGTGATTTTCAGTGGCTTGACTCTAGTGGCTTGACTCTAATTAACAACTGTGAAAATGTTGGGCATATTGTTGGTGCCTTTGTCACTGTTATCGACTTTTCTGCTTCATGCTGTTGTGAGGGTAAAAAGTTTTCCATTCAAGGCCTTCTGGGAAATGAGATAAGTTCAAGCTCTTTTGAAGGTGGGGCATTGGTGACATTCCGTTTGGCGCCATAGGTAACTAATGTTATCTGTTCTATGCTGTGATGCAAGGTTTCTCTTTCTATAGTGAACACAAAATTCAAATTTTTGCAGGACTACCATCAATTCCATCTCCCTGTCACTGGAATCATTGAACAATTTGTGAATATACCTGGATGCTTATTCACTGTGAGTTGAGTAATTTTGCTAGTAAAAAACTTTGTTCTATGCGCTCTGTCAATCCTCTGAATGCATTCACATGTCAATCTAGGTCAATCCTATCGCTGTCAATAGCAAGTACTGCAATGTTTTCGCAGAGAACAAGCGTGTTGTGTCTATTATCTCAACAGAACATTTTGGAAAGGTTTGTCTGCTTTCAAAATATATATATTTTTTCTTTTTAAATGCCATATGCAGTCACCAAAATGGCCTAGTGAATTTCCTTGAAGTTTCTCATACATGGCCTGGACCAGGGAGTGCAAAATTGTACACTCATTAGTACTCGCTCTTTTTCGCTCCTCTACAGTGGCCCATTTTATATGCAGTACTTAGCATATGTATATGTGAATTTTGTTGGTGCTTTCCCCCTTATTTATTGGAAGAAGATTGACAATTGTGGTAAATTGTATATGCAAAATTACTTAATGTTCTAGCTCATAGAATTTACATGAAAGCAGATAAGATATTGTTTACATGAACTATCAACCTGTTTCATTCCATCATTGCCATGGACACCTATGCATTATGTTATTTTGTGTCTTAAATTTTTAATTCAGAAGAAATTTAGCACTGTTTTATGATTTGTTAGATATATGGAAGTCTCTTCTCCTTGTTTATCAGAGTGAACTTTTTTGATGTATTTAAATTTGAACTTAATTTGCTATTCTTTTTAATGTTTCTTATGTAATTATGGACCCCCTCACCTGGTTTAGATCCTGGGTCTACTACTGAACAGAATTCTTTGAGAATCTGATAGACAAATAGAAGATGGAGCCAATGATGACCCTTGAATCTATCACGGTAATCACTAAAAAGTTATGATTATTAGAATTACGAATAGGAGAGTAGCTAACATCCTTGCAGGGATAGTATGTTTTAAAGTCTATGCCATTCAACATGTTCTGGATTAGTTCTTTGATGATTTTTTTCCCTAGACACTAGTTTTGATCTTCTTGTAGGAACAATCAACTCCCAGGGATCTTTTCACTCCATTTTAACTTTTGAGTTTGTTGTACTCCAGATAATAATCCATTACATGTTTTTTCCTGCTCCTTTTCTGTACATTTTCGTTTGTTTTAAAAAATCTTGGTATTCCTTTTTTGGTTTCCATATCTTTTTATATATTCTTTGGCTGCAGGTGGCATTCATTGCTATTGGAGCCACCATGGTAGGCAGCATCACTTTCTTGAAGCAGGAGGGTGAGCTTGTTAAGAAGGGAGATGAGGTTAACAGTTATTAAGTTGATAATATTACCGTCTCTATTTCCACAAGGCATGAATTTTAATTTGCTTTTAAATCGGAAATAATGCAGTTCGGATATTTCTCATTTGGAGGAAGCACTGTCATATGCGTATTTGAGAAGGTTAGTATTAGATTTAGTATTCATCCTAATTCAGCTTCGAAAGTGTATTTATTGGAAAAAATTACATGGTTTGAGGGAATAATCAAGATTCCCTGTAACTGCGGATTGATTGGATGCATATGTATTGGCTCTGCATTATTATATAGTTCTTTGCCCAAATGCTGTCTTCAGATGAACTTAATTGCAAATTTAGCAGCCGATTTCATGTAGTCAATTAATTTGACAGGATGTGATCGACATAGACAAGGATCTCCTAGAGAATAGTAGCAGATCGCTTGAAACCCTAGTTTCTGTGGGGATGAAGCTGGGTGTCTCAACCAGACAACAAGCAGAAACTGGGATGCCAAACCTGGAGAAGATGGTCTTAGAAGCTTGAGGAAAGCTCATATCAGGTGGAGTGCTTTTTGGAGTTGATAGCCTGTTGATTGTTTGTAAAGTAGCTCCGACGAACTCATTCATTGACTGCTGATACCTGACCATGTACATTGGCATGAATCTATTAAGATTAATTTGAACATGAAGTTGTTGAGGATGTACAATTTGTTTCTGTTCCCAGTATAAATCATATGAGGGGTACAAAACCATTTAGATCACTGATGACATGAAGACCATTTCTAGATGGTGCCGTGCTGCTTTACTTGTACAAGCTTGGCATGATTGACATTATTGTAAAACTTTGTGCTTTTAGTTATTAATGGTGGATGAATTTGAAAATATTGCAGTTATATGCCCTTAATCTTTGTACTATACAAGTAAGTACTCCTACTTTTACTAGATCGAGTCAAGAGTTCTTCAAACTATCATATTGAAATGAGGCCTCATTCAAACACATGGTCAGTATCCCTGATTCAGGGAGTGTTCTTGTCATCAGACTATATTCCAGTACAACAGATTGTGGTCTCATGTGTAGTTGGTCATATGCGTCTGTGTATTTTCAAACACATGTTCAATATCCCTGTTTAGCATACGCAGATTTTCTACTTGTGTGGACATTGAAACGTTTAAGTTCTAGTTCTTGCCTAACACGTAAAACGATTAATGCATTCCAGAATCAGTGGAGTAATGTTAGTTTTGGAAAACTCAAGTTTTCTTAAGTTGAACGGCTTGTTCCTTTTCCAAATTTAGAGTTCGGTGCAAAATTTTGAAATAGATATCACAAAGATTCATGAAGTTACGTATTCTACATAATAACATCTCTATAATACAGTGATATGAATTCAGAAGACGAACCCATTAGCGCAGAGAGAGAGAGAGAGAGAGAGAGAGAGAGAGAGAGAGAGAGGCATAAATAAATCCAGAACCTTGGTGTCTCCCGAGGATTAGTCTTTGCAGTTGACTCTTCTACTCACTTGCTCAAATCTCTATATCTGAGAATAATGTAACGCACCTTCAGTAACTTCTAGTGTAACCTCCGCCCATGTTGTGTGAATTGGCCTGTAAGTTTGCCATCCCGAGCTGACCTCGCATTCCGTCTCTCGTGTACTGCTGCCACAAGAGCTGTTCGTCAACCACATGCCTCTGCTTCTTCTCCAGATCTGCACGTATGGTGGTGGAGCAACGGTAAGCGATGCTGCAAGGGATTGACGAAATTGTAGGTCGCCCCACCAACCGGCGGTGCAGGGAAATCCAGCATCGTCGGCTGGCCAGCTGGCCCGACCGTGACACTACTCGCACTCCCATTGCCTGCATATGCTGCACTAGTTCTAGCCGCGGCAGCTATTGCTCCATGCTGATACTGTCACAAAGCTGATTAGAGAACCTGCAGTGAATAGTAAGAGAGAAAGAAGAAGAGAGAAGGAATAGAGAAGAAGCTATACATTTATGTGGTAACAGAAACCCTACACTCATTGTATTTATATTGAATATAAATTGTATATGACAATAATACCCTTATGTAAGTAAAAAAAGAAAATAAAACTCTGATAATAAAGGAAATTCAATTAAAGTAATTTAACACTCCCCTTCAAACTGGAGCATATAGGTCACCCATGCCCAGCTTGGAACAACCAGCAACAAAAGCAAGGCGAAATGATGCTTTAGTAAACATATTAGCAAACTGATCTCTAGAGGCAAAGTAAGGAGTAGCAACCAACTTTTGCTTCACAGCATCACGAACAAAGTGATAGTCAACTTCTATATGCTTAGTTCGCTCTTGAAAAACAGGATTTCCAGCAATATAAATAGCTGCTTGATTATCACACATCATATCAATAGGTTAATTAATAGAAAATTCAAGCTCCTGGAAAAGAGATTTCAACTATAACAATTCAGCCACAGTATGTGCCATAGCACGATATTCAGCCTCTGCACTAGACTTGGCAATGGTAGTCTGTTTCTTGCTTCTCCAAGTAACCAAATTACCACCAATAAAAGTGCAATACCCAGTTGTAGACTATCGATCATATGTTGACCCAGCCCAATCAGCATCAGCATAGCCAATTGGAGTGGAAGAACCATTGAATTTATAAATTAGTCCCTTACTAGGAGAGCTTTTAAGATATCGAAGAATGCGACATACAACATCCCAATGAGCTTTCTTAGGTGACTCCATAAACTGACTCACTACGCCAACAGCAAAAGAAATATTTTGACGTGTAATAGTAAGATAAATTAGTTTCCCAACTAGACGCCGATATTGATGCTTGTCTTCAGTTTCTTTTCCATCATCAACTCCAAACTTTTGATTTAGATCCATAGGAGTATCAACTGGCTTGGAAGCTAGTGTACCTGTCTCAGACAAAAGATCAAGAACATACTTTCACTGAGACAAATTAATACCTGTTTTACTTCGTAAAACTTCAATGCCCAGAAAATATCTACGAGTTTCCAAGTCTTTAATCTAAAATTACTGCTGAAGAAATGACTTAATCTCAGAAATGCCGGTCATATCACTACCAGAGACAATTATATCATCCACATATACCACAAGAATGACTACCCCCGATTCCTTCTTGCGAACAAAAACAGAATGATCATAATAATATTGGTGGAAACCACATCTGGAAATCACTGAACTGAATTTTTCAAATCATGCTCTTGGAGACTGTTTCAACCCATAAATGGCCTTATGTAGCCGACATACCTTACTACGATTCTCCCCCTAAGCAACATACCCAGGAGGTTGCTCCATATATACTTCTTCAGACAAATCACCATAAAGAAAAGCATTCTTGACATCCAATTGATATAATGGCCAATCGAAATTCACAGCAAGAGAAATAATAACACGAACAGAATTGAGACGTGCCACAAGGGAAAAAAGTCTCAAAATAATCCACTCCATAAGTTTGAGTAAAACCTTTAGTAACGAGTCGAGCTTTAAGATGCTCGATTAAGCCATCCGAATTGTACTTGATAGTGTACACCAACGACACTTCACCACATCTTTCCCAAGGGGAAGATCAACCAATGACCACGTTTGGCGAGACACTAGAGCTTCCATTTCCACATCCATAACTTTCTTTTACTCAAGGCGAGAAAAAGCTTCAGTGGTAGAAGTAGGAATTGTGTGAGTTTGTAATGATAGAGCAAAGTCATGTAAGGAGAAGGAAGATGTGAGAGAGACACATAACGCTCAATAGGGTAAGCCAAAGAGGATTTTTGTGTGCAAGACCGAGTACCTTTGTGAAGGGCAATCGGAAGATCATCTGGACCGGGAGACAAGAAGGAAGATTGATTGGAGGGCATTGAAGAGTTGGAGATTGGTGGTGCCGTAGACTGCTTTTGCCGTTAATACACTTGCAAGGGAGGAGATACTAGAGACGGACTAACAGAATCTAGGGGGATTTGTTGTGGGATAGGAGGATCAGCTACAATATCAGTTGAAAACTCTTTACCCTCAGTAAAATAGTATGGTGTGCCCTCGAAAAAAGTAACATCAGCACTAACATATTGGGTATAAGTTGTAGGATCATAACACCGATATCCCTTCTGTGTACGTGAATACCCGAGAAAAATACATTTAGTAGCACGAGGAGATAGTTTATTAGAACCGGAACGTAGGTTATGAACAAAACATACACACCCAAAGACACGTGGGGTAAGAGAGAATAACGGCTTGTCACGAAATACAACATTGATTGGTGACTAATGATTGAGGACAGTGGAAGGTATACAATTTATGAGGTAACATGCGGTAAGGACAACATCACTCCAAAATGATTTTGGCACATTCATATGAAATAAGAGTGAACGAGCAACTTCTAGAAGGTGACGGTATTTTCTCTCGGCCACATCATTTTGCTGAGGGGTATAAGTATAGCTTGTTTGATGTATAATGCCAATATTAGAACAAAATAAAGAAATTGATTTCTGTGTATATTCTAGAGCATTATCTGTTCGCAAAATTTTAAGGGATGTATTAAACTGATTAGTAACCTCACGATGAAATAATTGAAAAACATGTAAAAATTCAGAGCGGTCATGAAGCATATAGAGCCATGTTAAACGAGAATAATCATCCACAAAAGTAACAAAGTACTTAAAACCATTTCTACTAGCAATACGGGAAGGTCCCCAGATGTTTGAATGAACAAGTTCAAGTAAAGTAGATGCATGAGAATCATTGCGACTAGGAAAGGAACTACGATGATGTTTCCCAAGTTCACAAGCCTCACACTCAAGAGTAGAAATTGATTTATACTTAGGAATTATTTGTTGTAACTTAAATAAAGATAAATGCCCTAAACGAGAATGCCATAATAGGGGGGGGGGGTAATAGAACTAGCAGCTAGACCATTGGCATCAACAGTGGAGACACCATTGAGATAGTAGAATCCATCACGTTCATGCCCTCCACCAATCATCTTCTTTGTCTGAAGGTCCTGAAAAACGCAGTGAGATGGATAAAATGTAACTGAACAACTAAAAGATTTAGTTAACTGAATAACGGATAACAAATTTAAAGGAAGTTGGGGAACATGTAAAATAGATGACAAAGATAAGAAAGATGTAAGTGAAATAGTCCCTAATCCAACCACTTGAGTCGATGAACCATTAGCTAAAATAACTTCGGATGAAGGACTAGAGTTAGTGTGGGAAGAAAATAGTTCTTGCTTACCGGTCATATGACTAGAAGCTCCCGAGTCAATGACCCAAGAGGTATTAGGAGACAAAGTAGAGAAAGAGGCCATGTTACCTGTACGTGCAAGAGTGGCAGTGGATGAGAAATTGGAAGCCTCTAGTTGTTGGACACGTTTGATGAGTTGTGCAACCATATCATCTCAAGCCGCAGACTGAGAAGAACTACCCCTAGGTGGGATAGATGGGTTCATGTCACTGTAAGACACATTTTGAGCACTCCCTTCGACACAGCAATATTTGTAGTAACTAATCGTTGAGCCCACTCAGGCTTGCCATGCTTGGCCCAACAAGTGTCAACAATATGATCGGATTTGCCATTGTGTATACATTGACGACTATCTCGATCAGAACTTTGTCCACTACGTCCACCATCACGACTACGACCTCCCCCAAAACCACGACCTCTATTGGAAAATCCACCACGACCACGACCACCACTACCAGCCACAAATGCTGAATTGTCTTTAGATGACGTAGAAGACGGAGGGACAATGCACTAAATTCGACAAAATGCTTCATTCATAGAAGGAACTCTCTCTCCAGCAAGAAGCGGACTCTTCACAAGTTGTAAGTCAGCATTCAAGCCAGATAAAAGTTTGGCCACTTGAAATTCAGCTAATTGTGTCTTTAGTCTCTCAAGATCAGTAGTGATGGGCTGATAAAGATTGAACATACCATTCACAGCACTATAATATTCTCCAAGAGACTTGTCTCCTTGTTTAAAATTAAAGATCTTCTCATATAGTTCATAAACTCTAGACATATTTTTGTCTTGTGAGTAACTCTCCATAAGATCATCCCACACTTCCTTAGCAGTTATGTGGAACATGATATTAGTAGCGATGGATGGTTCCATGCTATTCCATAACCACACTAGAAGTGTATCATTCTCTCTCATCCAATCACTATAGTCTTTAGAATTTTCAGCAAGGGGGTCTATGGTAAGATAATGAAGTTTCCCTTGGCATTAATATAGACCTTCACAGCTTGGGCCCATAACAAGTAATTGGAGGATCCATTTAATTTAATAGTGGTAATTTGAACGTTGACACTATCTGTAGGAGCCTTAGTATCACTCATGATGATAATCTCAATATAAGTATATCTACTACTAATCAAGAAGGCTGAAACTTTAGTGTAAGTAACAAAGCAGCAACACTAATGTATAATCAGATGTAATTGGCTCCATCAATTAACCAAAGGGATGCTGAAAACTCATAAATAGAGACTGCTATATAGAAGAAAATATATGACCAGAAATCTTGATTCAAATAATTATATGTTTGATGGAAAACCAGCAAGACCAGTCAACCATAATCAATAGAGTACTCTGATCCTTGAATCCGTTGTTCAGCAAGTGTTGTAACCCATGTTCATAAACCGAACCTGATGAATCTGATATCTTCTGATCTCATATGTATCGAGACTTGAAGAGAAAACAGATAAAATTGCAGTTTTAGGTGGCTACGCACCAGAGAAGAAGTAGGGTTACTAGGGGACTCTTAAACCAGCAATATGATCAAGTAATCAGATAGTTAGATCTGCTCTGATACCATGTCACAAAGCTGATTAGAGAACCTGCAGTGAATAGTAAGAGAGAAAGAAGAAGAGAGAAGGAATAGAGAAGAAGAGAAGGAGAACGTAAAAGAAAGAACAAAGAGGGGCTGTAGATTTCTATGGTAACAGAAACCCCACACCCATTGTATTTATATTGAATTTAAATTGTATATGACAATAATACCCTTATGTAAGTAAAAAAAGGAAATAAAACTCTGATAATAAAGGAAATCCAATTAAAGTAACTTAATAGATACATTCTGTTGAAATCAGTCACTGAGCTTTTCAATCTCGATTATCACCATTTTCCTGCTTGATATGTTCAAACGTGTTATGATTAGATGATTTACTTCAATCCAGATGTAGGAAATACTGATGATATTTTACTGTGCATATTTATTACCCCATGTTGCAAAGTGAATAAACTATTTTAAAGAGTAAACTAAAGGTTACTAGCAGTGCATTATGCTTGTATGGTGTTCTTCGTTGATGGTTATCATGATATCTGATGTAAGTAGATGATAGATGATTGATGTATTCGAATTTTAGGAGCCTCTCCTTCATCTTATGCACCAACATGTTTGTTTTGAATTAGCCTCTCCTACATCTCTGCCGTGTATAAGATACCAGCATTCCTTTTTCATCCTTTTTGCATGTCGGTTACTAACTTCTATAATAATTTACCACTATCTCTTTGCAAAGCTTACCAATTGTTAAGGTTATTAACTTTTATGCGATATTACTAATCAGTAGTTGAGTGACTTAGCAACTCTTGTTCAATTAAATTACTAATTATTTTTACTTATTTAACTCTTATTTGAGTCAATTACCAACATTATCTATGTTGGGATATAATACGTGGAAACAACAGGATCTTGCAATTTATGTCAACGTGAAATTGCCAGAAAAAAAACGATAAAAATAAGGATATCGGAAATTTACGTGGTTCGGTCCGAGTATCGGTACCTACGTCCACGGGGAGAGCCAGCAGCAAATAATCCACTATAATCGGAGTATCAGAGTTTATACAATCTCTCACACGCTTGAGTGTTTTCCACACCTATATTTAACCCTAAACACAAAGTATTTATAAATAAATAACTCACTTGGATATAAACTCACGACACAAAATTAAAGCGTGTTCAAGCTCAAACAGAAACGCTCTACGTATGCCGAAAAAATAAGAACATTATCTTTCTTTGTTTTCACATACGTATCTTCGCTTCAACAAGCGGTGCTCCTTGAGTCTTTATGTGCAGAGGGCTTCCGCGGCTTCACTCTTCTACGTAGGTTTTCCACCGCCCACCTCCTGGACGTTACTTTATCTTTATATGTGTGTGCCCATGGTCAAAGTTTGACCTGGGTCCACCAATGTTTGGTTTTTATGTGGAATGTGTGTGCGTTTGGGCCTCGCGAAGCTAACGTCTTCGGCTTCTGCGGGCTTCCGAAGATAACATCTTTCGAATTCCGTTGAATTTTGGGCCCCATGACATCTTTGGCTTATTCGGCCTCCTTTGCAACGAAAAAGAAAACTTTGCTGCCCTTATATATATATTCTATTTTATTTTCTCTTTTGTGCAACTTCAAAAGTCTAGCGAATCACATTTTGTAAATACTCAAACTCGAGACATCATTTAACAATTCTCCACCTTGGCTCGATGTTTGAAGCCAATTTATAGTGCTCATCTTCATGCTACTCTCCCAACGCCCCGATGGGTGCTCACTTTCTACAGACGCCAATAGAGCTTAAGCTCAGCTTCGCAAAAGGGACAGAAGACTTAGTCATCATGTCTGTTGAGTTATCTGTTATAGCAATCTTTTTGACAATAACCATCCTTAGCTAAGACATCTTAGATGAAGTGGTACCTGATATTGATATGCTTCGTTCGCTCATGATAAACTGGATTATATGCTAAATATATCGCACCTTGGTCATCACAGTGTATATCCACATTTTTCTGTTCTAACTCAAAGTCCAATAGCAAATTTTATAATTATATTATCTCCTTCGCTACAAAGGTTAGTGTCATGTACTTTGCCTTAGTCGAAGACAAGGTAATGTGATCTTGTAAGGATGTTTTCCAACTAACTACATTACCCATACCCTACTAATGACCTGCGATCATCCAAGTCACCGGCATGATCCGAATCCACAAAACCAGTTGTCTCACTGCCATTGCTGTCCTTCCGATACACTATACCCACGTCTGTTGTTCCCTTCAAATATTTGATGATCCACTTCATAACTTTCCAATGAGCTTTACCAGGACGTTTCATATAACAACGAATCGCGCTCACAACTTGTGAAATATCAGGTCTAGTGCATATCATAGCATATATAATACTACTCATGACACTAGAATGAGGAACACATGACATATGCTACTCCTTCTTCTCAATCTGTGGTGATAATTTATCTGAAAGTTTAAAGTGTTTTACTAAAGGTGTACTTACAGATTTTGCCGACTGCATATTAAAACGTACAACGAGCTTCTCAATATATTTCTTCTAAGATAGACGTAAAACTCCTGTAGTTCTGTCACGCAAAATCTCCATACCCAATATTTTTTTAGCAGTACCTAAATCTTTCATCTCAAATTCAGTATTTAACTACCTCTGCATCACATTAATATCAGACATATTCTTAACTGCTATCAGCATATCATCAATATATAAAAGTAGATAAATCAAATAACCATTCTCCAATCTCCTATAGTGAACACAGCTATCTATTTGACTTTTTGTATTTTTTTGACTAGCCATGAAAGTATCAAAACGTTTATATCATTGCCTAGGAGACTGTTTCAGCCTATACAAAGATTTCTTTAACAAGCAAACATAATCTTTTTTATCCGAAATAGCAAATTCCTCTAGTTGTCTCATGTAAATCTGCTCATCCAATTTACCATGAAGAAAGGCAGTTTTCACATCTAGTTGCTCTAACTCAAGATCTTGCGAAGCAATTAAGGCAAGTAAAACATGAATAAAAGTATGTTTGACCACGGGAGAGAACAACTCATTGTAGTCAATGTCCTCACGCTGTGTATATCCCTTCGCCACAAGTCTCGCCTTATACCTCGCTACCTCGACACTGGGAATGCCCTCTTTTCATTTAAAGATCCATTTACTTTCGACAATCTTTTGGCTCTTGAATACTTTGACTAGCTCCCATGTCTGATTTCGATAGAGTGATTCCATTTCTTCACTCATAGCCCCTACTCACTGCAACGACTCCGAACTAGCCATTGCCTTGGAGAAAGACGAAAGCTCATCTGTCTCCACCTCATCACCTACAGTCAATGCATAAGTAATATCTTTATAACCATAACGTACTGATGATTTAATGTGGATTCTCTGTCTATCTGCAGCTATAGTGTGCTGTGGTTGTGCTAATTGTCCACTATCGTCGACTTCAGGAACTGCGATCTCTTCTGCAGTCTCAACTTCAGTTACCTTTGAGGTCTCCAGAGTCTCCACTTAAAGCTCCATCTCAATAATGACACCATGAACCGCCTTCTCTGCCAGTTGTATCTCATAACTTCTCCGTTGAAGTATTATAGTCTCGTCGAAGATCACATCTCTGCTGATTAGAAAACCGGGTGATCTAGGATCGCTGCTCCACAGTCGGTAGCCTTTCACCTTATGTGCATAACCCAGAAATATGCACTTCTTCGCCCTTAGCTCAAGCTTACCATCACTTGCATGAGCATATGCATGACTTCCGAATATACGTAATCCGAAGTAATTAATAGGTTTCCCAGACTATACTTCCTCAGGAGTCTTCCATTCGATAGCAGATGATGGAGATCGATTAACTAAGTAACATGCTATATTTACTGCTTCGGTTCAAAATTTCTTGCCAAGTCCTGCATGCGAAAGCATGCATCGAGCTCGCTCAAGCAAAGTTTTGTTCTTCTGTTTTGCCACGTCATTCTGCTGTGGTGTGTCAAGTACTATGCGATGTCTTACAATACCTTCTTTCTCGCAGAACTTAGTAAAATCTTTACTACAGAACTCCATACCATTATCGGTTCTCAGGCACTTGATTTGTTTATTTGGCTGCTTCTTAATCAATGCCTTAAATTTCTTGAACCGATCGAACATTTCAGTTTTGTGCTCCAGAAAGTATATCCATACATTTCTCGAATAATCGTCAATAAAAGTTAGCATATATCGGGCACCTCCTTTCGAAGGAACTGAAGATGAGCCCCAGACATCTGAATGAATATATTCAATTGATCATTTGGTCGAATGAATAATTGTAGTAAACTTAACTCGGTGCTGCTTCCCAAAGATGTAGTACTCACATAAGTCCAGTTTCCTATCTTCTGACCCTTCAACAACCCTCTTTCACTCAGTATTGTCATACCTGCCTCACTCAGTATTGTCATACCTGCCTCACTCATGTGTCCTAAATGCACATGCCATAATTGAGTCAAGTTAGAGTTTGACTCACCTGATGAAATTGCAGCGGTTTCGGTCATGATCTCTCTCAGTAGATGATAGAGAGTATTCACTTTCTTCCCCATCACAACTGTCATAGCACCTCAATATATCTTCAGTACTACACCTTCAGTGGTGTACTTACACTCGATATCATCAAGTGTCCTTAGAGAAATAAGTTTTTTTTTATTTTTTTTATTTTTTTTATAGCTTTGGTACATGCCTCACATTTGTCAATGTATCGTGCATCCGAATCCAAATTGTCCCTATCCCCACAGTCTTACAAACTGCATTATTTCCCAAAAGAATTCTATCACCATCTGCAGTCTGGTAAGTAGTAAACCAGTTCTTATGAGGCATCATATGATAAGAACACCCCAAATCCAGCACCCATTTGCCTCTTGACGAAGTAGTAGTCACATATAAAACAGCTCCCTTCAGTAACGTTTGTCACATTGCTTGTGGCATTCTGCCTATTAGCTTTATTCCTCCGGTTTGGACAATCTCTCCTGATGTGTCTCTTTTCGTGACACTCAAAGCACTTCATGCGTCCCTTGGACTTTCTATGTTGTGATTTTGATCTACTTTTACCTTCGTTGCTACTAGGCCCTCGATATTGTTCTCTACCTTGAATCGTTAGTGCTTGCACTACTCCTTGTGCTAGACTGTCATCTTGCAACTTTCTCTACCATTCTTTAGAGAATAAGACGGACTTTACCTCTTCTGAGGTAATTGTAGTATGCTCCTGCAACAGTGAATTAGTAAAGTGCTCCAATGACTCTGGTAAAGAGGCTAACAACATGATACCCTGTTCTTCATCATCTAGTATCTTACCGACGTTCTTCAAATTCATCATGAGTTTATTAAATTCATTTAGGTGGGTTCTGATAGACGTACATTCGGTATATCTAAATTGAAACATCTTCTTCAACATTCTATTAAGACCTCATCCGACAAATTTAACAGGATTGCGCTCTTTGTTTTTTCCATTAGCTTTACCTTCTAAGAGGCTTTTATTATAATCGGCAACTCATATTCATCATCCAGTGCCTTGGCTAAATCTTATGTTGTCAATAAAGCTTGCATCTTGATGCTCCATAAGACAAAATTGTTGTTCCCATTAAATTTCTCAATTTCAGATTTCCTCTCAAATATAGTTGCAATAACAAAATTTCCAGATAATAATCAGACAAGCAAAAGCTTCAAATCATAATTAAGAAATCCAATCCCAAGCTTTGATACCAATTGTTAGGATATAATATGTGGAAATGACGGAAATGACAGAATCTTGCAATTTATGTCGACGTGAAATTGCCAGAAAAATAAACGAGAAAAATAAGGATGGTTTGGTCTGAGTATCAGTACCTATGTTTATGGGGAGAGCCAGCATCAAATAATTCATTATAATCGGAGTATCAGAGTTTACAATCTCTTACACGCTTGAATATTTCCCACAACTAGATTTAGCCAAAAACCCAAAGTGTTTATAAATAAATAATTCACTTGGATATAAACTCATGACACAAAATTACCACCCGTTCAAGCTCAAACAGAAACGCTCTATGTATGCTGAAAAAACGAGAACAACATCTTTCTTTACTTTCACGTACGTATCTTCGCTTCAGCAAGCGGCACTCCTTGAGTCTTTACGTGCAGAGGGCTTCGACAGCTTCACTCTTCTACGTAAGTTTTCCACCGCCCACCTCCAGGACGTTACTTTATCTTTATGTGTGTGTGCCCATGGTCAAAGTTTGACTTGGGCCCACCAATGTTTAGCTTTTACGTGGAATATGTGTGTGTGCGTTTTGGCCCCACGAAGCTAATGTCTTCGGCTTCTGCAGGCTTCCGAAGATAACATCTTTTAGATTCTGTTGAATTTTGGGCCCCATGACATCTTCAACTTATTTGGCCTCCTCTGCAACGAAAAAGAAAACTTTGCTGCCCTTATATATATATATATATATATATATATATATATATATATATATTATTTTATTTTATTTTATTTCCTCTTTTGGGCAGTTTCAAAAGTCCAGCGAATCGAGTTTTGTAAACGCTCAAACTCGAGATATAATTTAACAATCTATGACCCTCAAAGTTACGATTAGCTTACAAAAAAATTTACAGCTATTAACTTAATTTTTGGACGCAATTGTTTTACAACAAACCAATGGTTTAAAATATCTTTTTGTAAATATGATCGTTTGTACTGCTTAAAACAATGATTGAATGAAAAATAATTTCATCATTCATGAAACAACTAAAGTATAAAATGTTATCAATAATGAAATTTTTTTTGTCGACTAATTTTTCTAAATGATATAACCAATCATGTTTAGGAAAATATTTATCAAATCATCCATTTTCCATAAAACAAATGAATTGTGATTTATTGCTTTTACATCAATTACGAACTATAACTCATTTGAGCGTCATCTACCGACATTTATTTGGCCAATTTTAAATTACCAATTCCATAATAATTTATCATTATTTATTTGCATAACTTATCAACGTGTTAAAATTATTAGTTCTTATACTGTATTACAACCTTAATTTGAATAATTTTACCTATTTTTCTCCAATTAGGTTATATGCTAATTTTAGCTTGTTGATTAGTAACTTTAAAAGGGGTATGCCACGCAAATAAATAATGTCAAATAATTGGAATAGCTTGTAATTTTGATACAACCAAATAAAAATCAATACTTTTAGAAAAGTATTGGTAAATATAAGCATTAATTATGATTTTACCATGAGCTTCTGTAATAACTGTTGGTCTGTTGTATTTATTCATTGTCAAAACTTCAATTTTCTTTCGCCGATCACCGCGGGGCTTGGGGAGAGCCCGGACAATCAGATCTGGCACCCTCAACGCATGCTTAAAGTTGCCGACGTGGAGGACGTGTATCCCCAGGGCGACCTTCTGGCGGCCAAGCTCGTCGACCTTGCTCAGATCCTCGCAAACGTCCACCCTGAAATGCACTTGCGCCTCACTTTGTGAGGCCAAGAACACCTTCTCAAAGCCTAGCAAGTGTTTCTGAGGCGACCTGTGCACCGCTGGAGGGCTGCTGAACAAGAGCACCGTGTGGCTGCCGCTAAACCTTCCCACATTCTTGACGCTCAGGCGCACGTCGAAGGTCAGATTCGAGCACTTTTCCCCCATGGCTTCCAACGATTCGCACACTGACGAGTGGCAAACGTGGCCCTCCTCCAAGGGCACGGACACAAACTGGGGCACTTGGACTAGACGGTCGCTGAAGTCGGAGTAGCTCAGCCTGTCCCTGAACGAGTAGACGATCGGCCCTGTGTAGAAGGGATATGTGTAAGGACCCAGGCCCCACTGTATAATATTGTCCGCTTTGAATACTGAGTCCTCACGGCTTTAAAATGTGCTACACAGATTAAAGGGACCCAAGCTTTATAAAGGCTCCCAGGACTCCCCTTAAGCGATGTGGGACAGGAGAAAAAAACCTTAGCCTCGCCCGCGTATTGCCGAGACGATTTTAGTCCATCCATCTGTACTACCCCGGGTCTAGGTTGACCCTTAAGGCACAACGCCCTCGCTGTGGCCCCACACGTGGTTAGCGTTCACCGGCCAGCTTTTCTCGGCCGGCGTCCACGTCAGCACCGGCTAGCCAATTTTGGCCGAATGAACTGAATTGGCACAATTGTAAAAGATTTAGGACTAAATTGGCTATTTTTTTTTTAGGACTGAATTGACACAATTGCAACAGGTTGAGAACTTTTTTGGTAATTCTCCCAATCCGAGGGAGGGTGTTCAATATCATACTTTCCAAAAGCAAAAGCAGAGAAAAAGACCATAGAGAGAAGTGGGAATTCAAAGCTGTTCACATATAAGAAAGCGACTTAGGCACATTGCATCAAAGTGCACGGCAAGCCCACTTTGCCTCTCCCGGATGACAAAATTCTCTCCATGTATAGGCCCATTCGATCGTAATTCGATTTTCTTCCTTTAATTAACATCAAATTATCCTTTAATTAGTTGTGACAATCACACAAACTTGGGTCTTCAAATCTTTTTGGTGCAATGTAACTAAAGAATTAGGAAATAATTAAGATTCGTGTTGCATGACATGACCTTTATCAAAGGGGAAACAAACAAGAATGGCATGAGAAGGCAATGTGATTGGGTGATGCGGGACAGAGAAACATGTGGAATTGCTTTTTGTCCTTTGTACTATGCATTCTTTAAGAAAAGTCTTTGTCAACAAATTTGAAATTAATGTCATGTTTATTTCATGAAAAATGAATGACTTAGAAAAATATTTTCTAAAAACTGATGGCTTGTATCGCTTACAAAAACGAATGAACGAAATTTTTTTTCATCGCCCATGAAAAAAATTTAGATAAAAATTGTTATCAATAATGAAAACATTTTCCATAGATGATTTGTTTCAGCGATACAAGTGAACATTTATAAAAAGATATTTTTCAATTCATTTGTTTTCCATGAAACAAACAAAGCATTAAAATAGATTGGATTCTTGAGTCATTATGTAAAGTTGTAGATATCACCCCTAGACTGTAGAATTTGTAAGAAGAGAAATACTAATTAAGTGTAATACACTAAAATTTTATTGGTGTGGTTGTGGCAATTAAATAGTATGTCAAAAAAAAAAAAATTAAGGAGTGAAAGAATACATAGGTGATGAGAATATGAAAAATGCAAAAGTTATTGAATAAGGTGTTAGCTCCAAATCTAATGTTCCAATCAATTAGATTTGGAGCTGAAGGAATTTTAAATAAATTCAATGATTTGATGAGACAAACTCAAAAGTTTAGAGGATTTGACAGGAAAAAAATACTCAAACTTGGCGATCAGAAATATAGTTTAGTCATTTTAATGAAGCATACGGGGAATATGAGACAAGTTAACTTACGCTTTGAATAAGGACACATTGTAAAATAAGTTAATCAAAGGAAGGATCAAACTACTTTGCCAATAACATGGAGGAGCTTGAACTCGAAGAAGAGAGACAGAGAGATTAGCATGATTTCATGCATGTAGGATGCTATATTCAGTGAACTGCATTAGTCTCTCTTCTTTCACATGTTATATCCTAGGTAATGTTATAGGTTACCATGCTCAATGTACTTGCCCTTATAGCGTAAAAGAAGAAATCAATATATTAAGATATAATGTGATCCATATTGGATCCAACTTAAAAACAAAAGTTTTCTCACAGTTTCCGCATAATATGACTGACTATGTCCATCGGGTCATTCAAAGGATATTCAATATACTTACTTTTGATTCTCGAACCATCACTGTCTCCTACATATATGAGGAGTTCCTAGTTAAAACAAAAGCCAACCTTCCTCTAACCCTGCGCTCTCTCACACACATAAGCGAGTGTGTGCACACAGAGCCTGGTACATAGATGGAGTCACACATGTAAGACTTTTCCTAATGTAGACTACATTAATTGATATTATAATTTACCGTTTAATGTTTACCATTTTACGGGGTTTGGTCTAAGGTGAGATAGAAGGTTTTTTAATTAGTCTAATATGGGTTGGCTAGTGTGGGCCGAGTTGAGACTAGCCCGTAATGAGGGGGACTGACTGGAAACTCTATAAATAGTGCTCAAGTCTCTCCTCTAACCCTAATTCTCACATGTATCCTCACCTAAGGGGCGTTTACCTAACGCTACACGTGAGGGGCCGCCTCATTGAGCTAGTGATACGGAGGGCAATAGAAGAGAAGCACTTGCGCGTGGAACATTGTGTTTCCGTTTCCGCTTCAAGAACAATGGATCCCAAAACAAGTGCGTTAATCTTTCTAGTCAATTATGCATGTTCTTGTTCTAGTTATGGAGATCTTGGGGTTACGCAATTTGCGTCCAACATGTGGTATCAGAGCCTCCATAACCCTAGAACATGAACGCAAAGGATTTTGCCCTAATTTGAGATTTTCGAAATTTTTCGTTCAATAAAAATTAAATTAAATTATATATTCGGATTGGGCTCGATGAGATGAAGAGAACCGTGGACGGCGCGTCGCCGGAGGAGGCCGCACGCGCCCCCACGCGCGGCCACGCGCCTCTTGGGCATCGAACACGCGCCGCGCGTGAGTTCCACACGCCGTGTACTCAGGCGGCGCGTGCGGGCGCATGGATTGTCCGTTCGGCACGTGATTGGTGGCGTTGGATTCGTATTGCCATGTACTATCTTGTGGTATATTTATTTTACATGTTTGATGATTTTATGGATGTGAAAATACATACAAAGCCCTAAATACATGTATTTTTCTAGTATTATCTGTATTTTTGGAAATACTTGTGTTGGGTTACTGTATGTTATTACATAAGCATTATAAAAGTGTGATTCATTAATAAAAATTAAACTTTATTGTATTTTATTAATGAATAAGGCTGTGTAATTAGCATGGCATGTAATTTGAGTGATATGATGCCCCTATCACTAAAGTTAAAATCACATGTATATGGTGTATGCGAGATGTAAAGATTATATCCCTAATATGAGAGAGTTTCAATGATTCAATTGAGTTGTGACCGCCAAAGTGGTACACTTGATTAGGTTTGAGAAATTTCAATCTCGTATATTGATTGGGATGTCTTCTGGTCTAATGCATAGTCATACTCCCAAAGGAGGTGATTGTGTATGAGTTCATGGAGGGATACATGATAGCGTGGTGGAGGAGTGATCGATCTTAATGGTTCATATGCCCAAAGGTGATGAATTCATGAAGATTGGAATATATTCTCATAACCTCTATCATGTGGGGAGTGTACAATTGCATGTCATGTATTCTGCCCGAAGGTGATTATGTGATTTTGCATGTAACTCTCTGGATGTGTACTTGTACATCAAGTTACACAATGCTCACATGATGCTAATTATATATATTACTTGTTTTTCAGTCACCTCTTTTGTAAACGGTAACTCCGTCACTATTGAGGTTCTTACTGGTTCGAATTTTAAGAGATGGAGAGAGGATTTTCTGTTTGCTATGGAGATGACAGATGTTCATATGGCTCTTACTACTGATCGGCCGGCAGATTTGACTACCAAGAGTACAGAGGCTCAAAAAATAAATTTTGTTGCATGGGAAAAGAGCAATAGAATTTGCTTGCTGTCCATGAAGCATTTCATTCAGGAACACTTGAAAAGTGGTTTGCCTGCAGACTACAATGCTAGGCAGATGATGGA
Source organism: Eucalyptus camaldulensis (assembly GCA_019915185.1). Lineage (NCBI taxonomy): Eukaryota > Viridiplantae > Streptophyta > Magnoliopsida > Myrtales > Myrtaceae > Eucalyptus > Eucalyptus camaldulensis. The sequence goes on from JAHSVA010000001.1 coordinate 12,898,072, forward strand.
AGCCTTGATGGCTAGAAATCGTGTCTCACCTAATGCTGAGATAAGAACACACATGCAAACACTTTTTACTATAACGTATGGTGGTTCTGGTGGAGTTAGAGATTATGTTCTGAGGATGGTTGATTTACAGACAAAGTTTCAGGCTCTCAATGTTGAAATTCCTACTGCTTGCATTGTTCATCAAGCTCTAAATACTCTTCCTCCTGATTTTGGGATTATCAAGACCAATTATAGTTCCCAAGATGAAACCTGGTATGTTAATGACCTAATTGCAAGGTTGGTGGCAGAGGAAGAGAAATTGAAGAAAGATAAAGGACATATTGCTCTTTATACTTCTAGTTCTGCTAGTGACAAGGGTAAGAAGTTGAAGAACTATACCCATAAAGGCAATTCAGAAGTTGCTGGTCCTTCCAACAACAAAGGAAATTCTGAAGGTGCAGGTCCTTCTAACACTCTGGGTCCTAAGAAAGCATTCACCAAGAAGGATGGTGTTCTTTGCTACTTTTGTAGGGAGAGAGGACACGTGAAGAAATGTTGCAGCAAATTTAAGGCTTGGTTGTCTAAGAGAAATAAGAGAGAGCCTAAAGGTAATGATTCTTTGGCATTTGTTTGTGAATCCAATCTATCTGAAGTTCCGACCAATTCCTGTTGGTTAGATAGTGGTGCAACTAATCATGTTGCATTTACCATTCAGGGGATCATAAACCGAAGGACGCCAACTCATGATGAATCAAAGCTCACTATTGGAAACAACGTTGGAGTTGACGTTGAGTTCGTGGGAGATGTTATTTTGATTTTAGATTCTGGTTTTCGGATGGTGTTAAGAAACACTTTTTACATACCTTCTTTTAGGCAGAATTTAGTTTTTGTGTCTTGTTTGGACATGTGTGGATACTCTTTTGAAATAAAGAGTAATACTATTTCCATGTTTTATGATTCAAATAAGATTAGGTGTTGCAATTTATCCGATGGATTATATTGATTGAGCTTATCTCCCAACGACATATACGTTGCTTATTCAGTTGAAAAAGTTGTTTCCAAAAGGCCTTTACCTAAGGAACAATCTTATGCATTGTGGCATAAACATCTTGGTCACATCTCTAAAGAAAGAATAGAAAGGCTAATAAAGGCTGATATCTTGCCTACTCTTAAAGATGATCAAGAGACTTGCGTAGACTGTTGCAGAGGTAAGATGACTAAGATAAAGAAGAAATCCGCTGTACAAAGTTCAGACTTGTTGGAGGTTATTCACACTGATATTAGTAGACCGTACACGGCTACCTTGTGCAGAAATTTTTATTTCATCACATTTATTGACAACTTTTCTCGATATGGATACTTATACTTGATTAAAGAAAAGTCCGAGTCTCTTGATAAATTCAAGATTTTTCGGATTGAAGTGGAGAAACAGTTGGGAAAAGTTATTAAGATTGTTAGATCTGATCGTGGTGGTGAGTATTTTGGTAGGCACGGTGATGCTGGCCAACTTAAAGGGCTATTTGCTAAATACTTAGAGGATTCTAGGATAATAGGTCAGTTTACTATGCTCGGAAGTCTTGAACAAAATGGTGTAGCTGAAAGGCGCAATCGTACTCTTATGGACATGATGAGAAGTATGATTAGTAGGACCAATTTACCTAATTTTCTGTGGGGTGAAGCTTTGAAAACAACTCTTTATATTCTAAATCGTGTTCCTACTAAAGCAGTTCCATTGACCCCTTTTGAGTTATGGACTGGACGTAAACCTAGCTTGAATCATCTTAAAGTTTGGGGATGTCCAGCAGAAGTGAAGTTATATAATCCAACATTAAGTAAGCTGGATTCCAAAACTACTCAGTGTTACTTCGTGTCTTACCCAGATCACTCAAAGGGGTATCGGTTTTATAATCCTAATGGAGGTGCAAGAATTGTAGAATCTTAGACTGCAAAATTTCTGGAATTTGATATAACTGAAAAGGGTAGTTGCTCACAAGCTATCGAAGATGATAGTATGATAGGGATTACTGGATCCCTGTTTCATCATGTGCAGACAATTATGGAGCCTCTTGCGCCACAAACTGAGCCTGTTGTGGCACATGATTCTATTGTTGAGACAGTTCCTGATGAAATTCCTCAAGCTCCTCAAATTCAGAATGAGGTTGAAGTAGCTCCACTCAGAAGATCAACTAAGGAAATACGTTCAGCTATACCACCAGACTATGTTGTCTACCTAGGAGAACATGATTATGATATTGGTTATGTTGTTGATCCGGTAACTTATACGGATGCCATCTCATGTCCTCAATCAGATTTACGGCTAGATGTGATGAAAGATGATATGCAATCTATGAAACACAATAGTGTTTGGGAGCTTGTTGAATTACTTGAAGGTTATAAACCTATTGGCTGCAAATGGGTATTCAAGACTAAAAGGGATACCAAAGGAAAGATTGAAAAGTTTAAAGCTAGACTGGTAGCTAAGGGTTTCACTCAAAGAGAAGGAATAGATTATGAAGCAACATTTTCTCCAGTTTCTTCTAAAGATTATTTTAGAGTGATCTTGGCATTGGTAGCTCATTTCGATATGGAGTTACACCAGATGGATGTTAAGACTGCTTTTCTAAATGGAGACCTTGCTGAGGAGATTTATATGGTGCAGCCTGAAGGTTTTGCAGCAAATGACTCAGGTAAGCTTGTTTGTAGGTTGAAAAAATCTATTTATGGCCTTAAGCAAGCTTCTAGTCAGTGGTATTTCAAGTTTCATAGTGTTGTTACTTCGTTCGGATTTATTGAGAACAAAGTAGATCAGTGTATATACACCAAGGTCAATGGGAGGAAATATATTTTTCTCATACTTTATGTAGATGATATATTGCTTACTAGTAGTGACATTGGTTTACTATATGAGACGAAGCAGATGTTATCGAAATTTTTTGACATGAAAGACCTTGGTGAGGCGTCTTTTGTTCTTGGCATTGAGATCCATAGGAATCGCTCACGCCGTTCATTGGGTTTGTCTCAGAGGGCGTATATTGATCGCATTTTAGAAAGATTCAATATGCAGAATTGCAAATCAGGAATTGCTCCTGTTGTTAAGGGTGATAAATTGAGTCTTTCACAATGCCCTAATTCAGATTTTAAGAAAACTCAAATGAAGGATGTACCTTATGCTAATGTGCTTGGAAGTATCATGTATGCTCAAGTTTGCACTAGGCTAGATATTGCTTTTGCAACAAGGCTTCTAGGCAGATATCAATCTAATCTAGGACACGATCACTGGGTTGCTGCCAAGAAGGTTTTAAGGTACTTAAGGAGAACGAAAGATTATATGCTGATGTATAGACATGTTCCAGACTTGCAACTAACAACCTATTCAGATGCAGATTTTGCTGGTTGTCAAGATGATAAGAAGTCAACGGCAGGATACATATTTATGTTGGCAGGAGGTGCAATATCATGGAAGAGCGAAAAACAGAAATCCATATCTTCTTCTACCATGCAAGCGGAGTTTGTAGCATGTTTTTTAGCTGCTACTCAAGCTATTTGGCTCTGAAACCTCATTAAGGAGTTATCAGTTTTTGATTTTGTGGATAGACCCATACAACTATATTGTGACAATAACTCTGCAGTGTTGTTTATTAATAACAACAGAAGTCTCAAGGGGTCTAAACACATGGAGGTCAAGTTTTTGACTATAAAGGAATCAGTGCAGAATGGTGACGTTGCAGTAAATTATATTTCTACAGATGATATGATTGCAGATCCACTAACTAAAAGCCTACGCCGGTGTGTTTTTGATCGACATGTCATTAGTATGGGCCTAGGAGTATCTTGGGATACTGTTATTTAGTGGGAACTGTGTTTTATTTTTCTTTGAATAAATTTTACATCTGTTTTGTTGCAATTTAGTAACACTTTGATATATATATATATATATATATATGTCAACTTTTGCATTCAATAAAATATTTTTGAATGGATTGTTATTATGTTGAATATATATATTGTTTAAAGTCTCAAGGTATTGCTTAAACCTTGAGTGAAGGCTAGGGGCATCCGAGCATCCGGTTATTAGCTTTATGCATATGTCTTGTGATACATAAAGAAAGGTTAATTGTAAGGACAAGACATATGTGGGTTCATTGGAACCATAAAGCATTCTCTAGTGGCACAAATTATTGTGTCGCCTAAAGAAAGAGAATGGTGACTGACAAATGGAATCTCTCTATGAGAGATATTATCCATTTGCCATACTACCATATTGAATCCATATCTATAAAGTTGAGAGCACTCGTGATCATGGAAGGCTTTGTGTGTATACATGCAGTTACCGCTATGATTCGGTGTTTAAGATTTTATGGGATATAATTGACTATTAAGAATTATCTCTGGACCAATGTGCGCACATAAGGTACGATTTCAATTAATATAGTCCAAGTGGGAGAATGTAAGAGTTTTCCTACTATGGACTATATTAATTGATATTGTAATTTACCTTTAACGTTTACCGTTTTACGGGGTTTGGTCTAAGGTGAGATAGAAGGTTTCTTAATTAGTCTAATATGGGCTGGCTAGTGTGGGTCGAGTTTAGCCTGGCCCGTAATGAGGGGGACTAGCTGGAAACTCTATAATTAGTGCTTAAGTCTCTCCTCTAACCCTAATTCTCACATGTATCCTCACCTAAGGGCGTTTACCTAACGCTACACGTGAGGGGGCCGCCTCATTGAGCCAGTGATATGGAGGGCAATAGAGGAGAAGGACTTGCGCGTGGAACATTGTGTTTCCGCTTCCGCTTCAAGAACAATGGATCCCAAAACATGTGCGTTAATCTTTCTACTCAATTATATATGTTTTTGTTCTAGTTATGAAGATCTTGGGGTTACACAATTTGCGTCCAACAGCACAAGCATTTTGGCTATCCACACAATGCGATTCTTTGCCAACCCTTCAACAAGGGCTTCACCATCCAACTCAATGCTCCCAATCCGAACCCCCCACCACCTCCCCGTGCACTTTGTAAATTGATGATTAATATCCTTGTACTGTTTAATTGTGGTCGTTTGGGTTTCCTATTTCAGCTTCATTTTTTTTGGGATTCCAAAATGATTTTGAAATTATGAAAAAACTATTTAAGAAGATCCTTGAAATTAGGGATCAAGTTATGTATGTGACTAGCTCTAAGATTAAAGATTAACTATATAGAGAAAGTCTGCATAGATTAACAGAAAATTGATAGGAATGTACTGTCAAGCTGTACTAGAAAATTAACCAAATTCCAACAAGAATAGATAACTCTTCCCTGCTGAGCACGTATTGCCAATTTGATCTCCACATTTTCTGACAAGCATAACGAGAAAATAAAAAATTCACGTACAGAACGATAGTTAAAATGCACAATAACCTTAACCAAGTAACTGCAGAGAAAAAACTGAAAAGGAAATGATCATATCGGCTTTTTGGCTTATGCCAAGAATATACCACATCTAGGAGTCACAAACCCAGTATCAATTTCAAATGGAGCTAGCACAACTTCTAAAAGAACTAGGGGAAGATAAATGATCACAAATGACTGGCTGAAAGTGCATGGCGAAGATTATTAATGCAGAAGTGAAAAGAACCGTGTGCTTATTAGCAACATAGCCGATTCATAGGAAGAGCCGTCATTACACCTGAAAGGGAAATTTATCCAGGAAACCTAACACAAAAGTAGCACCATGCACACGGATGAGACAGACAAGCACTCTTCCACTGAGGATGGCGATAAGAGACAGGAGATAGCTTCGAAGAAGATCATGAAAATCAAATTGCCATTCTCACCAAAGCTTCCAAAAGATCTCCACATTTTACTGAGAAAGGAACTACACCATAGCACAATGTGTGGAAGGTGAGACGGAATTTTACCAAGTTAATTGCATATAAGAATAGCTTCTTGAGGCCAAAAGGACTTTTCAGAGTTTTTAAGACAAAAACCACGTCCTATGACATGAAAGTAATGGGACTGCGTATTAAAACACCACAAACAGCCAAGAATCCTGCCAAAAGATTAGCAAAGTTGATATAGTGCAAATTATTGACAGGAAGCCCACATAATAAAATGTGTATAACAAAACATAGAGTTTACCTGCTTAACTCCTTTCAAAAAGTCAGTCGAATAATTGTAGCCAATACAGGCGTTCGTTTCTAAGGCAGCTTCTCTTTTAAAAAGAGGAACACATTACTTCCACAGGTGAATTTCTTGCCCTATCCTTAAAAGAGCCATCTAGTCACCAAAAAGCTGTCTGCACGTAGTCGGAAATGGCAATGAAGAAGTCAACCAAGATCAATCTCAGATGCATTTGCAATTGCTAAAGCATGTAAGTGAAAGATAATCTAGTATTCATCATAGCATTGAAATGGTAAGGCCAAATTTGATTGTTTAAGTCAAGCAAGCAATGTTACTGGACCAAAACATCAAAACGAGCATTCACAGACATTATACAGTCAGATTCTTTAGCCAAAGTTCACACATCAACAGTCTGATCAAGCGGATTTGTCCACCCCATGAAGAAGAGATGCAACAGAAGAGACTTTGACAACTCCAGCAAGAAACAGCAGTATCTCCAATTGCACTGCTACAAGCACAAAATATTTTTTCAATCAGCACAGAATCAACTACTTCACTATAACTGGAAAAAATTGTGTGCATACCTATCAGGAGTATTCTTTCTACCCCGAGCAGAAGTTTCCTGCAACACAACGTCCATAGGGACCAGAACAGTCCTGATTATAGCAGTCATTTCCTGATCATCCTCAATACCATCTCTATTGCGCCCGCCAGATTGATCACCATTTCGATCAGGACCACAATGTCCACCACCAACACCACCACCTCCTTCACCTCCATACTTGTCATTCCTCCCTGAATACCTACGTCCTCTGCCCTCTTCAGTAGGAGACTCCCTTGTAGAATGCCCAGGCTTGCGACAAGCACTCTCCATCTCCACCTCCACCTCCACCACCACCACCACAGTCCCGATTAGGGCCACAATCACGACCATGGTCACGAGTGCAATCACCGTCTTGGTCACTACCTGAACCTTGATGTTGAGTTTTTTCCACAATGATATTTCCCTCTTCCAAGTCTGTCCCATTTATAGCCTCAATAGCGTCATCCATTGCTTAGTTCTCATTAAAAGTTACGAAACCAAATCGACGAGAGCATTAAGAGAACTTGTCAACCACCACCTGCTAGTTCGTATTATATGACAAGGAAAATTACAGCTATTTTCCTAGACTTTACTCATATCAAATGCCCCATTCTCAAATTCCAGAACATACAATAATCAGTCTCACTTTTTTTTTTGGGGGGTTGTTGTTGTGAATTTCGGGTTGCATCTCGTACCCATACATATTTCTCGAATTACCCCATCCTCAATGTTGCATTCCACTTTCTGGGTTTAGATCTCAAGCATGCATAGGAGCAAATCGGTCAATTTAGGTTGGGAGATGCAAGATGTAGATTTTGAAATGTGAGGAGGGTATTTGATGTATAAAACAAATTGAGGACGGTTTTTGAAATTACACTTATGTGATATTAATATGCTTACTTCATCACCACATAATCATATCAAGGATAGTAAATATACCAAATGAAATTTCAGCACAGATGCATCTCATGTTCCAAAAAATGAGAACCTTAGGTTTCTAGAGTTAATTGATCCAAAGCATACAAACTAAATACAATGCTAAAGCAGTTATTGCTCACACTCACTAAACTAGACCTGACTGATCAAGTTACAAAATTCTGGGGACCCACACTAGCTCATAATGGCAAATACAACTTCCCCTACATTTTCCATACTAGATTTGTTTTGTCAATTGTTCTATTAAAAGAGTCTACAAATTTTTAATAGATGACACAAAACCATTTTGTACATAAGAGCACCAATCCAAAACTTGGTGAGTTCAGCCAATGAAAATGGAGTATCAACTCTGATCCATTGTAAAAGAAATACGACTAGCCTTTAAAACTACAATGAGATTTTTCATTCAAATTCAACCAGCGACCTGAACCTAAGCATTCGGAAAGAATAAGGAATGAGGATTCTTAGAGTCTAAAACTACTTATCAAATTAAATTGTTTAGTCAAATCAAGGACCACAATTCAGTCTCCATTGCCACGAATATGGTTTTTCCACAAGAAAAGCTAGCGAAAGCAACATGTTTTATCCTTCATAGTTTGCCCCTTTTTCCCTGGCTAGGTTCTCAGGGTTTCAAACCGCAAGTCAATATGCCGCATAAGTTTAGTAAGAACTATGAAGTTTTATTTGGTTGTCCTCTCCTGTCATGCATCGTGATTGCCAAATTTCAACATTAAAATAAGTATTTGCACACTGTGTGACTTGTGAAACCCCAAAATCTCAATGAGCAACAGAGATTTCCACTCCGCACTGAGCTCGGTTGAAGTAATAATTTCTGGACTAATCTCAATGAGCAACAAAGGTTCATGAAGCCAAGGCTGACCAATGATGACGACATAGAAAAGGTATAGTTATTGCAAGCACCATGTTGGACTAATGTAGCAACTCAAGGGCTGGCAACATTTCTGTGCTGGTGACAACTCTAACTATTTGATTACAAAAGTGACTGAGATTCTCCATACTCAAGAAAGATTCCTAAAGTGGCCAGTTCAATATTTCAAAAGAAAAACCTTTTAAAGTAGCGCCCAACAGCTTTCCTTGTTATGTAACCTTTGGCTTTTTTTTTTTTTTTTTTTTTTTTTTTTTTTTTTTTTTATCTTAATGACAAGGAAGTGCATCTCAAGCGAGTAAAACCCAACTCTTGATATGTACCTTTGACAAGCCAAAAAGATATAAAAGTTCATACTTTAAACTAGTAGATGGAGCAATCGACACAGAAACTCTGTGATAAAAGGCATGTTATATGCAGCAATGATATTCACACATGACAGCCAAACCTCATCCTACTGCAACAAGCATATGGTGAATAAAATTGCTTACCTCGAGGGTTAGACTTAAAGCCACAATTTGTCAAGTGTTTTGCAATTGTTTCTCCCCACTCTTTTTGCTAGTTATGTACAGTCTTGGCTTCAAATAGAGGCCATATAACTGCTGTCTCGGCTGTAAGATTGGCACTGGCAGCAGGTATTTGTGGCTCAATGTTAGAGCAGAAAAAAGAAAATAACACGCAGGGTTCAAATCTTACCAAAAAAAAAAAAATGATGAAAGCCATTTCTCCTGCCATTCTTTGACCCCACATAAGATCATTTAAAACCTTATTTCTCTTCACATTTACGAGAGGACAAAAAGCGTAACCCGGGGGATGACTGTTCTGTCACACTAAGTTTAATTTAAGTTGATGACCATTTTTTTTATAATGAAAAATGGACGATCCCAGTTGCCTTAGAGAGTATAATAGCAAAACGAAAGCAATGGCAAACTCACTTGATTTTCCCAAATTCTCTTCACACTCGCTGCACATCCCCCACGAGTCATTCCCTGCAGAGACGAAACAGAGACTCTCAAGTGGCCGCACACCCCAAAATAAAAAAAAATAAAAAAATTGAAGCTTTAGCTAGTACATTTACATAAAGTGCGATATATATATATATATATATATATATATATATATATAGAGAGAGAGAGAGAGAGAGGGGGGGGGGGGGGGGGCTTACTCCAACGTGAGAATTATGACATCGGAGGTGACACCCTGAGGCCTCCTCAGCTCCATCCACGACCGATTTCACCTTCCCATCCTCACCGTCGACTTCGCTGCCGCCGCCGTGTCTGCCGAATGCGCCGAGAGGAGCAGCGGAGCTCGGAACGCACTACACGCGGAACCTTGGGGGAGCTCAGCTCGGGGTGCGGATGCGATCGGCGTAGATGCAGCGGAGCCTGTGGGGGATGAGTCGAGACGGGAAGCATTGGCGATGCAGCAACCGGGAGACATAGCGGTTGAGGCGGAACCCCTGTCAAAACAGAGCGGAACCGAAAGCATAGACGAATGGAAACCCAAGAAATGTGTGAACGGAAGAAACTGATACGAAAACCGAAAATAAAACTGCAAAGAAACACGTCAGTTGTGTTGGAGAAAACTCCCTTGAGTGTTTTGAAGTTGACAAAATGTTTCCATCAGTTTAGTCTGAAGATTTGCAGACTCTACTATCAAAGTCTGAAGACCTCCGGATTGCTAAACTCAAGACTCAAAGTCTATCCTCATTGACAGTTTCTAGATCGTCAAAGAAGGCTTATCCGAAATGAAGTATTTCGTTAAGGATTTGATTTTGTCGACTGAAGAAGATCTCTTGACTGGATATAGCATGTTAGAATCCATTATTCAAATCAAGATTGATTCAAGGATTTTGGATCCGTTGATTGGCGAAGTATATTTGGAAGGTTCTATTTATGGAAACCTAGATCCTGATTGTATGGGCAAGCAGGATTGATGGGCTATCGTCATGTTCCTTAAATAGCTCGAAAATCTTCCTAATTGATTCTGTCCAACGGGTAGATTGGAAGAATTCCTTTGGTAAGTGCCAACGGGTATGATGGCATGAAGGAGTATATAAGGAAGACGTTCCAGTTGTTTGAGTGTGTGCACGATAGAAAAATTCTAAAGTCTGAAGCTCCTTGTTCTTAGTCAATTAAACTGTTGAGCGAAATCTTGTACGCAAAAGAGAGTCTATATCTTTGAGAGACCTTGAAGAAGTGTAGCAGAGTTTCTACACTGTGGAATCAAGGAAGAGCTTTACTGTAACAACTCTTTTGTTTCATAGTGAAATCCAGTCGGTGGGCTATTAGTGCAGAAGAGTGGACGTAGGCTTAGATTAAGCCAAACCACTATAAACTTTGTGTTCATATTCTCTTCCCTACGCTCTTTTACCTTGATCGTAACTTGTTTTGTTTACAAGAGTCGAATTTCCTTTTCATAATCTATTGTTGATTAGTGCTGCACACTTATCTCGAAAATTTGTTTTTACACCTATTCACCCCCCTCTAGGTGCTCGTACTAGTTTTCACAATTGGTATCAAAGCTTGTGTACTTACTTAAGTTGAAGTGTTTTACTTCAGAGTTAAAGATCCATGGCTAGTATGTTGGCTCCTGGACTGGTTGAAGGGCAAAGCAATACCAGACCGCCTTATTTTGATGGAAATGAATACAACATATGGAAAAACAAGATGAAGGCATTCTTAAGATCAAAGGATCCTCTAGAATGGGATGTGGTAGACAAAGGAATCATTCCTACAGCTGAACCTATCTCAGAAAGAGGAAAAGAAGCCATTGAGTCTAGTGAAATGACTCAAGAAGAGATAATTAAGAGACAAGCTCTTGATGCAAAAGCAATTTATTCTTTATATTGTGCATTATCATCTACTGAATATAACAGAATATCTTCTTGTGATACAGCTAAAGAAGTCTAGGATAGATTACACATCACCTATGAAGAAACTGATCGAGTGAAAGAAACCATAATCAACATTCTGCTCGGTCAATACGAAGCATTCAAAATGAAATCAGGAGAATCTATCATTGACATGTTTAGTTGTTTTACAGAAATCATGAATGGTCTTGAAAATCAAGGCCAACCAATTTCTGATCCCATGAAAGTAAACAAGCTACTGCATGGACTCTCCAAGGATTGGAATCACATAAAGACCTCAATAAGGGAGACACAAAGAATTACGCCACTCTCTGTTGATGAATTGGTTGTGACTCTTCAATCTTATGAAGTGGAGTGAATCAACGAAGATAAAGATCCTAAGGTAAGAAATCCATTGAAGACGATATGGATGATGAAGAGCTTGCTCTCATGATAAGAAGATTCATAAATCTAAATAGAAAGGGGAGAAAATTCAATCCAAAGAAACAAAGTTTTCAAAAGCAACAGTCTAAGTCAGCTGAGGATGATGAATTCAATAAAGATGTAGTCTGCTTTGAATGTAAGAAAAATAGACACATTAGACCCAACTGTCCCCTTTTGAGGAAAAAGAAAGGAAAAACTGAGAAATATCGAAAGGCACTTAAAGCAGAAACTTGGAGTGATACAGAATGTGAGGAAAGCAATGATGATTATGCCAATATTTGTCTCATGGCACAATCAGACTTAGATTCAAACTCCGAGACAGACTTAGATTCAGACAGTGAATTCGAGGTAAGTAATTTGAATATCCCTACTAGAGTCTCTAGATACATTGATGAAATGTGTATTAGTCTCAAAACTTCTCTAAAAAAGATTTCCAAACTTAAAAGAGAAAATTATGTACTAAAACAATATGAAAATGTTTGGAAAGAAAAGGTCAAAAGCTTAGACAAAAGTGTTACTACTTTGAAAGAAAATGCAGACAATCTTTCAAAAGAAAATGTATTATTGAAAAATGATATCTCAAGTATTTCTAAAAGATTTTCTATAGGATCTAAGAAACTTGAAATTTTTTTTTCAGCACAAAGACCTTACTTCAACAAATCAGGTTTAGGAATGACTGCTGAAACATTTCCTCTAATTGATTTTCCTAAAGTAAAGGAAAGAATTAAGCAAAGACCTACAAGAGATGCTTACAAAAATCATTTCCAAAAAGTTTTTGTAAAACCAGTAGGTCGCAATACTCTTAAATGTTCTAAGTGCAATAGCTCAGATCATTTTGAGAAAGAATGTCCTATGTTTTGGAAACCTATTAAGAAGGTATGGGTAAAGACCGTATATTGCACTAACACCAATGGACCCAAGAAAATATGGGTACCAAAGAAAGCTTGAGTCTTTTTTTCTAAATGCAGGTTACTATCAAGAAAAATGTTAAATGGTACCTGGATAGTGGATGCTCAAGGCATATGACAAGAGATTCAAATTGCTTCATAAAGCTTGTTTAGGTTAATGGTGGAAAAGTTTCTTTTGGAGGAAACATCAAAGGAAGAATATTGGGATACAGAATTGTAAAGATTGGAAGCCTCATGATCAGTAATGTTTCCTTAGTGGAAGGACTCAACTACAATTTGCTAAGTATCAGTCAGCTATGCGACATCGGTTTCAAAATTAACTTTCAAGAAGGAATATGTTTAGAAACCAGTAAAGACTCCTCTCAGTCTTTCACGGGTCGAAGACATGGGAATATCTACCTCTTGGATATCAAATCAGATGAAACCAAATGTCTAATCTCAATTCAAGAAGAAGCAAACTTATGGCATAGAAAACTTGAGCACATCAACATGAAGCAAATAGCCAAAATCTCAGCAAAGAAGCTTGTTCGTAGACTGCCTAATCTGTCATACTAAAAGTCTGATGTATGCACACCATGTGTGTTGGGAAAACAGAGTCTACAAAGTCTAAATCTCCAGAAGCAGTTCAACTTTCAGAAGACGAGCAACAAATGATCAACGAAGATTCAAATGAGGAGAAAGATCAACAGTCTGACAAATCAACCAGCAACTAGAAGCATAAGTCAAGTCATCCCAAAGATCTCATTATTGGCGATGTTAATGAAGGAATTCGCACAAGATCCAAAAGGTGCGAAGAGTCTAGTGCTGTAGCTCTTATTTCTGAAATAGAACCTAAGAGCATAAAAGAAGCTTTAACTGATGAAAGCTAGATTGAAGCTATGCAAGAAGAACTCAGGCAATTCAGCATAAATGATGTCTGGGAATTGACTCTTAAACCGAAAGGTAAATCTATCATTGGAGCTAAATGGGTTTTTAGGAACAAGATGAATGAGAAAGGAAAAGTCGTAAGAAACAAAGCAAGACTCATGGCCAAGGGATATACGCAAGAAGAAGGGATAGACTATGATGAGACTTACACACCAGTAGCAAGGTTAGAAGCAATTAGATTATTACTTGCTTTTGCTTGTCATAAGAATTTCAAGTTATTCCAAATGGACGTCAAAAGTGCTTTCCTAACTGGATTTATCCAAGAGGAAGTTTATGTGGAACATCCACCTAGTTTTGAAGACCCAAGGAAACCAGACTTTGTATTTAGATTGAAAAAGGCTTTATATGGTTTAAAGTAAGCACCTCGAGCTTGGTATGACAGATTGAGTAAGTTTTTAATTCAAAATGGTTTTGTCAAAGGTAAAGTAGATACTACATTGTTTATCAAAAGAGAAAGCAAAAGTTTTCTGCTTGTTTAAATTTATGTTAATGATATTATTTTTGGATCTTCTAATGAAAGTCTGTGCAAGAAATTCTCTAAGTCTATACATGATGAGTTTGAAATGAGCATGATGGGCGAACTAACCTTCTTTCTCGGGCTTCAAGTGAAACAACTAAAGGAGGGAATCTTTATTTATCAAGAAAAATATGCTAAAGAACTTGTCAAAAAGTTTGGACTAGAAAATTGCAAAAATATTGATATACCAATGTCAAGTTCTTTGAAGCTGGACAAGAATGAAGAAGGAAAGAGAGTTGACCAGAAGCTATATGGGAGTATCATTGGTTCACTTCTTTATCTAACTGCTTTTAGACTTGACATTTTGTTTAGTGTTTGTATTTGTGCCAGATTTCAATCAGACCCTAAAGAATCTCATTTAAGTGCTGCAAAGCGTGCTATCAAATACATTGCCTCAACTTCAAATTTGGGTCTCTGGTATCCTAAAGAAGGAGACTTTACTTTTCTTGGATAATTAGACGCAGACCTAGCTGGATGCAGAGTTGATAGAAAGAGCACCTCGGGCACCTATCAACTACTTGGAAGCAGGACAATATCTTGGTTTTCAAGGAAGCAAAGTATAGTAGCTCTTTCTACGGCAAAAGTAGAGTATGTAGCTCTTGGAAGTTGTTATTCACAAATTCTGTGGATAAAACAACAGCTGAGAGACTTTAGAATTGAAGATTCATGTATCGAGATCAAATGTGACAACACCAGTGCAATGAATCTTACCAAGAATCCGATTCTTCACTCAAGAGCAAAACATATAGAGATTCCACATCATTTCATTAGAGATCATGTTCAAAATGGAGAAGTTTCGATTCAGTTTATTGATTCAAAGAATCAACTAGCGGATATATTTACAAAGCCTTTGGAAAAAAATCAATTTGAAGTTATTTGTTCCAGACTCAATATCTTAAAGTCTGAAGAAGTTCAGACTTAGGACTAAAAGTCTAAAGGCACTCAGACTTAGACAATCAAGATCTACAACTGTAAGTTATTTCTATTTTAAAAATTTATCTCTCAGATCAAATCTTGAAAAGGTATGATCATCTACATGAAATTGATTGGTGTTATTTCCCAATTTTCGTGATTATTGCAACCATTCCTTTTCAAAAAAGAAGTTATTTTTGAAATGACAGCTCATTTCTTTTCAAAAAAGAAGTTATTTTTGAAATGACAGTTATCTAATTTTTGAAAAAGGTAATTATTTTTAAAAGGCATTTTTATATTTCCTTTTTACGACATTTCATATACCTCGCTTCAACTACCTTATATACTGTTGGTTCTTCTTCGTTTTACTCACAAAAACCTTACGTGAGCACAGATCTTCCACTTCTATCTTCTTCTCTTGTTTAATCCTCGAAAAGTATTCATCTTTCTTGGGAAACAAGCTTGGAATCTCTCAAAGACTGTGAAAGTTATCGTCTCAAAAAAAGTATTTGAGGATCGCGAACAGAGGACCACGGCAAATGCGTGAGGGGCCTACGCACTTTGATTTCACCGAGGAAGAAGAATCTCCTAGACAGCAGTAGAGCCCACAACGTTCTCAGCAGCGTCCATCTCCTCCATCTAGATCTCAGGATATTGCACATCAAGAAGAGGAAGAAATCATCGAAGATGCAGAACCCGTAAGTATTCATAAGCCCACTTTTACCTACAAGCTTTACCGTGCTTTGAAGAGGAGTGGTACTCCGTTGAACTACATAGATGAATTTCTTAAGGGCAAGGGGTATAGAAATGAAACTTTTATAGAAATGAAACTTTCTTTTTACGTACAATGGAACGATTGGAAATTGCCCCTGCGGGGTCGGTGGAAGAAGTTTTGGCGAATATCCCAAGCGATCCACGTGTTGGAGGGCTGAGTCAACCAGATGGGAATGATGATGATAGGATGTACAGTCAGTTTAAACCTAGAATGAGTGTTGCGGCAAAAATCCGAAGCAAAAGAACAGACTTGTTTCGCTTGGAGGAACACAAGCAACTGTACTCTAAGTTGCTAAAGCGTGGGGTGATAAACCCTTGAAGTGTGGACTTTGATTTTCTTGACTCTATGAATGTCAATCTGCGGGAAAAATTCAGTCTTCTTCAACTCGAACAATTTAGTTATGAAACGACAGAAGCTCATGCTGAACTTACTGCTTATTTATATTTAAATCTCAGTTTCTTGGACGTGAATAGATTCTCTTTCAGTGTTTAAGATCAGGATTATGTGGTTGACATGAATATATTGGCCGATGTGATTGGGGTTGAAAGAGGGAGATATCAACCCATTAGTGTGTTTGTTGCTCGTGCAACGATCGAGCTTGTTCATGATAGAACAACGGAAGGGAAGATTTCCTATTTAAGGATGAATGCGTCCAACATTTTGCTTCACAAGATAGTGATTAATTACCTCAGACCAAAATCTACTTCAAAGATCGACGTTTCAAACTTGGAGGCAAAGCTAATGTATGCCATCAATGCTGGCAAAAAGTTCTCTCTTCCACACACTATTATGTTCCACATGTATAGAACAATGGTGAAGGACAAGGGTCAACTTCCGTACGCAGCTCTTGTGACCAAGTTATTCAGACATTTGAACGTTCAGCCTCCTTGGATTCTATGTGTTCGAACATACGATCAAATGGTGGTGGGACTGAAAATGGTCTCTAAAATGCATATGAAGGAACTCAACAAGGCTTTGGAACAGTTCAAGGTGAAAACCACTGTCAAGACTCATTCAGTCTCTTCGGCGACAAAGCGAAAAGGGAAGGATCCCATGGTTGCTCCATCAAAGAAAAGAAGAGCTCTTATCATTAAGGATGAAGAGGATGAGGATGATGTCACCATTTCTGCGATGGCATTGAAGAACTTGAGTTGTTATGTTCCAAAAACAACGGAGAGACAAGAAAAAGACAAGAATGAGACAGAATAGAGGATTAAAGAGAGAGAAGATTTGGAGAAAGAAATAGAGGAGAAAGAAGCAGAGGAGAGAGATGCAAAGGAGGAAAGAATTGAGGAAGAAGAAGAAGAGGAGAGAGGAGATCAAGCAGAAGTAGAGCATGAGGAACACTTTTCTCCACTTGAAGGCATGGAAACAAGGGGAGATCCTGAGAAAAGAGGAACGTCCTCATTCCCTGCCACCAGTGAAGGAGTAAGTGTGGCATCCCGGAAATTCAAAGCCAAGCCAAGCCTTAAGGTGTGTTAAATGTCTTTAATTAGGTGATAGAATTTTATGGCTTATGCTTTAGCCAATTTGTCTTTTAATTTGATGAATTTTGCTTGTATTGTGGAGATTTAAATTTAAATGCTTGGCCATATGATTTAAATTTCAATAATAAGAAATATTCCAAGACTTTGGCCAAGATGAAATTTGAATTTAGAAATATTATAGAAGAAATTTAAAAAAAAAAAGGATAAAATTCGAAATGGGCCTTGGGCCCATTAGCCTAAAGCTTGGTGGGCCAAGCTAGTCGGCCCATTGGGCCCAAGAGGTGGCTGTTGACCAGCCCAAGGAAGAGTGGCCGGTTGGGCCAAAGCCCAAGCCCAATTGAAATTCAAAATTTAAAAGCCCAAATGACAAGTGGCAAAGATGATGGGCATGCATTGGTTAATTGGAGAGGCAAGGTAATCATGAGCTTTTGCGGAAATAAAAAGGGGTTAGGAGAGAGAGTGGCCGGCTCTTCTTTGCTTCATTTTGGCCGAGAAAGGTGAGAGAGAGAGAGAGAGTGTTTGAGAAAGGGAGAGACCGAGCGGGAAAGGAGGAGCGGCCGAGAGAGAGGAGGAGGTGTGTCCGCCGTTCGCCCGCCGTCCGACCACCGTACGCCGCCGTGTGTTGCTGTGTGTTCATCTTGGAGGCAAGTGGAGTCCTTAACTTCTCTTGCATGTCTGTTTTGTTGGTTGCATGTTCGGTTTTAGGTGTGATTTGGGCGAAAAACCGAGGTAAGGGTTGGATGTGTTCAAGCTATGTGACTGTTTTCGTTTGGTTTGTGGTAGTCAGTATCTTAGTCGAGCTTGCATGTGTACTTAGATTGCAATTTTGGCTTCGGTGTCTTCATGAAAGTTGAAGCTAACATCTTGTAGTATGACATACTCGAATTTCATGGAAAACGATGGTGATATGTGGGGTCAAAAGCTTTGTTATACGGAGACCTCAAATCTGCGAAATCTTCACTGACCTTTTGTTGATTTCTTGGTTGCATGTTGATTTCTGTTGGAGATCTCACCTTGTTGTCTTCTTGAAAGTTGTAGGAAACACCTTAAGCTACAACATACTCAAATTTGAAGCAAAAATAACAAGTATAACTTGGTGAATCCGTTAGATCTTGGAGATGGTTGATTCTGGTGAGGTGTACCGAGACACCCGAGACTTCATGGGCTAAAATGGTGACCATAATCTGGTTATTTGACCTAGATTCCTTCATGAAAATTGTAAAGGACATATTGTTACATAACATAATTAAATTTCAGAAGGAACGAAAGAGATTTGATGGGTGAAATCTAAGAAATACGGAGGAGTGTGTTCTGGACGTCGCAGTAGAGATTCCAGAAGCTTCGTAGGGCTATAGAAATTAATCTAAAAAGAATTTGGCTTAAAGTTCTCAATGAAAAAGGTACGAAAATGTGTTGGCTATCACCCTGTAAAGTTTCGTAATTTTTGAAGACAGAATGGGTATTTTAATTTAATTTATTCGGAAACTGTGCAGTGGGTTTAAATCCGAGAATTTTAGGATGTTTTTGGAGGAAATTGTGAAATTGTGAAAATTACGACTTGGCCACGAATTTTATATAAAATTGTAATCCTATAAATGATTAATGAATATTATGATTTTGGGAAAATCATAAATATTAAATATTTATTTATGAAAATAAATAAATATAATAAAATAATAAAATAATAATAAAATAATGAAATAATAAAATAAAATAGATTTTTATTTGACCATGGATTCAATTCCATTTGTGTGGCACTTGTGTGATGAGGTCTTTGTACATGCATTAAGTTGAAATACTTATGTGATTAAGCTATGACATGTGCATGACATGTGAATTGAAATGCAAGTGTGATATGTTTGATGCCATGCCAAATTTCCATGTTAAATTGAGATAAAAGATAAATGTGGATGAGAATGAGGTTGTGGTGGAGGATGTTGTCTGGTGGCCTGGTGGCGTAATTCCAGAGATTCCCTGGGAGTTTCAGGATGCCCGGAATGTGGGGGGCCGGAAGCCCTGTCGGAGGTTTCTGCCCGAAGGGAGTGACTCGCGATGCCAAGATTAGGGTGCGAGATCCTCGGCTAGAAGGGTAAAGGCCGGAAGCCCTGTCGGAGGTTTCTGCCCGAAGGGAATGCCTCGTGATGCTAGTTGAGATGTGAGATGCTCGGAATGTGGGGGGGGGGGGCGGAAGCCCAGTGGCCATGAGATGGCTGGAATGCTGGGATCCCTGTCGGAGGTTTCTGCCCGAAGGGATGGTGATGATGGTGAATTTGATGATTTGAGAAAAGATAATGTGGGGATCAATTGATAAGTAAAAGTGGAAATTGATCTATGATGTGATATGCACGGTGATGCATGGCTAATGATGATATGATATGCATGGTGATGCATGGCTAATGATGATATGATATGCATGGTGATGCATGGCTAATGATGATATGATATGCATGGTGATGCATGGCTAATGATGATATGATGTGATATGCATGGTGATGCATGGCTAATGATGATGTGATATGCACGGTGATGCATGGCTAATGATGATGTGATATGCACGGTGATGCATGGCTAATGATGATGTGATATGCACGGTGATGCATGGCTGATGATATGATGTGATATGCATGATGATACATGGCTGATGATATGATGTGATATGCATGGTGATGCATGGTTAATGATGATGTGATATGCATGATGATACATGGCCATGATGATGATATATATGCTATAATGATGCATGAATACGCTTGGCATCAAAAAGGTAAGCAATGCCTGCATTGTATGATGGTATGCATGGTGCACTGAGTTGTTATTGGATTTCCCTATCTGTTGAGTGGTTGTACTCACCCCTTTTGGGGATAACATTTCAGATTAGCACTATGCCGCTACCAGCTGTTTCGCGTGGGGTATTTTACGGTCTACCGTCTGATGTTGAGGTGGAGTGTACGGAGATAGATTGTCCCTCTGTGCCCGGATTGACGTTTATCCGCGTGCGATGCTTAGTTATGTATGATATCGGCCTGGCTGGGGGCCCGGTCATACAAGAGTTCCTGTCTGTGCACGTTCGATGGGATGGAGCGATGCGAGGGATGCTGCCGCCGCCACCACCTGATGCACCGGGTTGGGTGTGAGACCTGTACGCGAGGAGTAGGAGCTAGATCACTTTTTGATGTAGAAAACCGACACTTTCGATGGGGGTTCGTACTTGTGTGATGTTGAGGGTCGAGAGTTTCTTTTTGAGGTTTTAGGCTGGAGGTGGCTGAGTCCTAGCTTTTTCTTGTTTGTACCGACCCAAAGGAAATCCCATCTTGCTATATATATATGTAAGCAAAGTGTCAAAGTTGTTTATAAAATCCTGATGTTTAGCTGGTGTGTATTTGTATCATGGGTTAGAAGGGAGATAGATGACGATGTGAATTTTGGTTCCGCTATGAGTCGCGCATGGGACCGCTTAAAAAAAAATGCCTGTAATCTGGCAAGGCTTAATTTAGCCAAGAGATAGAGATGGTAAAAGATGTAACACCGGCGCTGGTGACGACCTGCGAAGGGTTCGAGGTGTCACAGTCTTGATTTCATGATTTTTGAGAATCATTTGGATATTTAATTTAAATATTTTCTAAAATGGTACAAGCTGGAATTTAGTAAACTTCAAAAAGGCATGAAAAATGGACTCCATAAATTGTATTGTTATGGATGATTATGTCTTGCTGTATGTATGGTGATGATTTGAGATGCATGTATGAATGCAAGGATGAATATGATCTTGATTGCCATCACATCACATGCCATGTTAAGATTGAACTATAATTGAAGATGAGAATTGAGATAAATGAGAAGGCCGTCGGAGGTGTGAGCCGACGATGCCCCAAGAGTGTCGGGATGTCTGGCTTGAAGGGTACGGCCGATTGCCTGGTGGTCTTGAACGGCCGGATATCGGAGGGTCCTAAGGAGTATCGAGAGGTATCGAGATGCCCGGAGAGTGGGGGAGACGGAAGCTCGGCATGGTAATGTGTCGAGGGATACCTCGCGATGCCAGTTTGGGTGCGAGATGCTTGGCTTGAAGGGTGCGGCCGGTTGCCCGGTGGCCTTAAATGGCTGGGTGCCGGAGGGTCCTCGTGATGCCAGTTGGGGTACGAGATGCCCAAAGAGTGGGGGAGCTGGATGGTTTGATTGTATCTTGGATACATGTAGGATGCAAACATTGGACCCAGGAAAGAGAAATGTGGCGGTCCAAAATGAAATTGAAATTGAATTATGCATGATGATATATGCATGACATGATGATGATAATGTATGCATGATATGATGATGATGTTACATGCATGGATGCATGGTAATGATGATGCTACATGTGACATGATGACGACGTTATATGCATGGATGCATGGCAATGATGATGGTACATGTGATATGATGATGATGTTATATGCATGGATGCATGGTAAAGATGATGATACATGTGACATGATGATGGTAAGTGTATGACATGATGGTGATGACTGTATGATGATGTATGTACATGAGGTATGATGACATGTGCATGATATCAAGGTAAGTTATGCATGGATGCTTAAATGTCATGTGATGCTATGATTGTGATGATTGTGGGGCATGATGCATTGAGTGGTTTATTAGTCCTTTACCTGTTGAGTGGTTGTACTCACCCCTTCGGGGACCAACATTTCAGATTAATAGGATGCCGCTCCTTGCTGTCACGCAGGGCGTATTTTATGGCATTCCTTTAAATGTGGAGGTCGAGTGCGTGGATATCAACTGTCCCACCGTCCCTGGTCTTATGTATATTTGAGTTCACACCTTAGTGATGTACGGCGTGGGCTTGGCTAGGGGCCCTGTTGTTCAGGAGTTTATTTCTGTCCATGTTCATCGAGACGGAGTGATGCGTGGGATGTTGCCATCGCCACCGCCTGATGCACCGGGATGGGTGTGAGGGCCCGTGCGTGAGAAGTAGGAGCTGAAACTTTTTGGATGATAGCCGATGCTAGTTGATGGGGGATCTTGCACGATAGACATAGTGGGTCCAATGTTTCTTTTTAGGGTTAAGGCCGAGTGTGGATACATGTCCTAGCCTTTCTTTTGATGTACCGACCCAAGGAAACCCATATTGGGAAAATATGTAAATAAAGTGTCGTGGCTGTATCTTTTCTTATGATGTTAGTGGTGTGCCATTGTATCATGGTTGATGGAGGGAGAGATGGCGATGTTATATTTTGCTTCTGCTAATGAGTCGCGTTGGGACTGTTTTCAAAAAACAAAAAAATGTCTATGATTTACGACGCTTCTTCTAAGAGATGTAATTAGGTGTAGCATTAGGTGCCTGTGGCAACCTAAGGTGGTTCGGGGTGCCACATTTCAAGCAAAGGAGTCTTCGTGGACCTGACCAAGATCAAAGCAGTTATCAACTGGCTAAGACCGAAGACAGTGATAGAGACCATAAGCTTTTTGGGTTTGGTAGGGTATTACAGACGATTTGTGGAAGGATTTTTAGCATTAGCTTCGCTGTTGACTCGACTTCTGAAGAAGAAAGAGAAGTTTATGTGGATAGGTAAGTGCGAGTATAGTTTCCAAAAGCTTAAGCAAAAGCTGACTACTGCATCGGTGTTATCAATTCCATTTGGTCCTAGAGGATACAGATCTACAGTGATGTGTCGTTCAGAGGACTGGGATGCATGTTGATGCAACATGGCAGTGTTGTTGCATACGCGTCTCGTTAGTTGAGGCCTCATGAGCTGAATTAGCTGACGCATGACTTAGAACTCGCAGCGAATATTTTTACTCTGAAGATTCGGAGACACTATTTATATGGAGAAAGGTTCTAGATTTTTACAGACCATCAAAGTCTCAAGTACCTATTTTCTCAAAAGGAGCTGAATATGAGACAGTATCGTTGGATGGAACTTCTAAAGGACTATGATTGTGATATTCTATATCACCCTAGAAAGGCGAATAAGGTCGCAGATACGCTGAGTAAGAAGTGTTTAGTTACGCATATGATAGTTAAGGAATGGATTTTACTTGAGAGAGCTCGAGATTCAATTTTCAAATTTGAGATAGGCCACCTTTCGAATCTTATGGCCACCCTTAGAATTGAGTGGGAAGTGCAGATAAGGATCAAGACACTTCAGCCGATAGACCTAGAGATTTAGAAAATTCTGCAAGAAAATATTGAAAAGAGAAAGGCCGACTTTCAGATTTTTGAAGACGAAGCACTAAAGTTCTAAGGACAACTGTGTGTACCTGACGATATAGAGTTTAAGGAAGAGATCTTATTAGAAGCTCATCGTAATAGTTACAACATTCATCCAGGCAGTAAGAAGATGTACCGAAATCTGCGTCAACACTATTGGTGGTCCGATATGAAGGTAGATATCACCAAGCATGTTGCCAAGTGTTTGACGTGTCAGCAAGTGAAGACATAACATTGTAAGCCGGGAGGACTTTTGCAACCTCTCAAGAATCCGGAGTGGAAATGGGAACACATCACAATGAATTTTGTGACAGGCTTACCAAGAAGTCAAATGGGTAATGATTCTATTTAGGTAGTGGTCGACAGACTGATGAAGTCGGCTCACTTTATCGCCGTATGAAAGGACCTTTATTTGGACAAGCATGCAAAATTGTACGTGTGTCAGATTGTTTGTCTGCATGGAGTGCCAGTGACAATTACATCAGACCGAGACTTGAGATTCACAGCTGCCTTTTGGAAGAGTTTGCAGATCGCTTTAAGAATAAAGCTATAGTACAGTACGACCTATCATCCTTAGATGGATAGCTAGTCTGGGAGGATGATTCAAACCCTCAAAGACATGCTATGAGCTTGCGTATTGGATTTCAAGGGAAGCTGGGAGGAACGGCTTCATTTTGTCAAGTTTGCTTACAACAACAGCTACCGGCAGAGCGTGCAGAACGCTAGTTTGTTGGGATGAAGTTAGAGAATGGGAAATCACAGGCTTGAAGTTGGTTCAGCAGTCTGTGGATGCAGTTGTAGTTATCAGAGACAAATTAAAGACCATTCAGAGCCACCAGAAAAGCTACACAAATAAGTGTCGAAGACCATTGGAATTCCAAGTTAGTGAGCACGTCTTTCTGAATGTGTCACCGATGAGAGGTATTTCACGCTTCAGCAAAAAGGGAAAGCTAAGTCCGAGATATGTAGGTCCCTTTGAGATTTTGGAAAGTATAAGGACCCTAGCGTATCGTCTTGCATTGCCGTCGAGGTTGGCGCAAGTGCATGATGTCTTTCACGTGTTGATGTTGATGAAGTATGAACTTGACCCAACCCATGTGCTAAATTTTGAAGAGTTAGGCATGGACGATAGACTGTCGTACGTGGAAAGACCGGTTCAGATTGTAGATCGGAAGGAGCAGGTTCTGCGAACCAAGATAATCCCGCTAGTTAAAGTGGTCTGGCAACAGCACTGCACCGAATAAGCAACTTGGAAAAGTGAAGATTCGATGAGACAACTGTACCCCCACCTTTTTGTTTAAAGATTTGTAATTGTTTATATTTCAAGGACGAAACTTTTATAAGAGGGGAAGAGTTGTGACATCTTAAATTTCAGGTTTTGTTTTCAATTGAATGAGTTAGGCTTTTCATCGACGCGCCTATAGTCTTTTTCTCTAAACTAATCACTCATGAGATAACTAGTCTATCTAGTGAAACTATTAAGGGATTATATACAATACCGATCTATCTACAAAATAGACTGGCTCAACAAAAAGGGGATTGTCCTATGACAAACTAGTTAGACATGTTTGCCGATCCTTTGTTCTTCACCTCCTTTTTACTCCATGGCTTCGGGTCCTCCATGACCGCTATCTAAGGACTTGAAAAATGTTGAGCCCATGACAAGGTGAGACATTGTCTCAGCAAGTTCACCCCCTAAACTCCTATTATGAAGAAAATACACCTCAGGGTGCTTTAGCCACACAAATAGGACAAAGGACTTACCTCACCTCAGTCCTTCCTGCACGTCATTACAGTTTATAATTCAACCAATCATTTCAACACATCAAAGCAACAAACCAAATCGAATCATCAATCAATCGACTCAGTCAATTCCATGTCAATGAGACCATTCCCCTATCATCTCAATTAATACTATCTATAAGTCCGATCATAGCCAATGATTGTTTACTTTTAGGTAATATATAAATAGTATAGCTCACCAGAAGATGCCTCAAATACTGATATAATATATTATATATGCTCACCAAAAGCTGCCTCATATATCGATATAATATACTATATATATGCTTGCCATAATCTGCCAGCTATACTGTTATAGTATATTAATAATAATAATGCTTACTAGAAGCTGCTAGCCATACCCTTGTGGTCTGCTGAAAATACTCATTTAATTAAATCACCATTTTTATCCTTCCCTGTAAAGATACTTGTGTGTGAGTACACGGTCGACTTTAACCAAAATACAATATTTTTCTTTTAGAAAATCCCACTATTTAATGTAGTTCGTAAAGATATTTTCAGCGTTGTAAACCAACGCCCAGTAGTTCTTGTTTAAATATTGAAATTACTCAATTTTGGGGAGGATAAATCCCCAAAATTACAATCAACACTCAATTTCACAATTTAACGATCAATAGCGTAAACTAACCATACCACTGCGGTCAATACGAAATTCTAATAACCAGCTCTCCCGGTATAATTTTCGGAAAATATTAATTAATTAATAATTAATTAAATTCCGAATTTAATTTAATTTAATTATAAAATAATATAATTAATTAATATTTAAATACTGTTTAATTTAAATAAATAATTAAATAAATCAAATAATTAATTAAAGTCTAATCATGAATAACCTTAATCTAATTACACAATTATATTAATTAATCCAACCATTAATTTAATCATTCATCTAATCTAATTAACATTTAAATAATCTAATCTATCCATCTAATCATACTTAGACTAATCTAACACTCATTAAGCATAATTAACTCCATAAGCATAGATTAGAGAGTAAACTCATCGGATTTGCATTTTGATGAGTCCACGGCGACGGCGACGGTGAGGCGGGCAACAAACAAGCTTGTGGTGACACCAAGTGAGGCCGGGAAGACACCTAAAATGGGCCTTGAAGCTGGAACACCTTGCTGGTTTGGTTTCAGCTTCTACTTGTTGGATTGAGGAGAATTAGCGGCTGAACAGTGAGAAAACGAGCCGATTGGAGCTCCGGCGAGCGGATGGTCGACAACCGGTGGCTCCCGGGGGTCAAGGGGGACTTGCTGGTGGTTGGTATAGGTGAAGGTAGGGTGGCACAAAGGCTAATTTGTCTGGGAAGACTACTTTCAACTCAGATCTTTGGCGAAAGGTCAGCTGAAGCAGAAACTGAAACAAGGGGAAAACAAAGGGGAAAATGGAGTCCAATGGGCATGCGACAGTGGAGGGCTGTTGTTGCTTGGTTTCTCTAGTTTTTTCTGAGCTTCTCTTCTTCAACAATAATTGAAAAATCCATAAATTAAAGGAGAAGAAGGTTGCTAAGCAAGGGGGACCCCAAAGGCTCTCTAGCCTTCCAACACTTGTCATCTCCTCCTCTCCCTTGCCCCCACCATGACAGCCCATGACCTTAGCCATTCTCTCTCAAATCTTCCTTAGCAAGCTTCCAATGGGTCCAAAATGTTCCTCCCCCCATGGCATATGAATTTGGTGCAAATTGGCCATTAAAGTCTTCAATTCCTCTTCCAAACTCTTCAATTCAATTCAATTCAATTGAAGTCTAAAAAATTCAGCCATGTGTCCACACTTGAATCCACATTTTTTTCATGCCCATAAATCCATCTTGGATGCCAAAAGTTCACTCTATGACGGTCTTCCAACTTTCCCGATCCAATTCCATCAATTCTAGATTTTTCACCGAAAAACTCGGTCTGTAGAAAAATCTTCAGAAGATGAGTCGACGTTCCTAAAATGATTTGTGACTTGATAGAACTTCCAATTTCTGTAATCGGGTTTAATTTTACGGTTAATTTCAATTTGGCGCGATTTTAGCGCGTCTTAATCTACTGGGTAGCTTTTAGGAACTTTTCGTGCAATTGACCTATGATCAATTGTTTTCGAGCCACAAAGTGCATCTTCGATACATTGGCGACTCTCGATTATCATAGAAATCCTAAAGTTCCTATGGTCAATTGTTTTCAAGCCACAAAGTGCATCTTCGATACATTAATAGACACATGGTACCAAAATGACAGAGGAATTGGTTTAGTGTCGATTGACAAGATTTGTGCAATCAGGTGGAATCACCCACACATAATCACATGCCTTTGTCGAGTCGACCTATCTTCAATCTTTAATCGGTCTATGCTGTAGTGACCCTTGCAGATTAGTACGGTCGAGCAGTCATTTGTTGTTCGAATTCTCAAGTCTATTGCGTTAAAATCCCTTAACAGCTTCACCTGATAGACTAGTTATCTTGTGAGTGGTTAACTCAGAAGAGAGACTATAGGCATGAAGATGAAATGCCCGACTCATTCAATTGAAAACAGAATTGGAAAATCAGGATGTCACTAAAGATGCACAATATGGCTAAAAAATAATCGACCATGGGTCAATTACACTAAAAATTTCTAAAAGCTACCCGGTAGATTAAGTCACACTAAAATCGCATTTGGTTGAAATTAACCTCGAATTTGAACTCGATTTTAGAAATTGAAAGTTTTGTCATCTCACGATTCATTTTAAGAACGTCAACTCATCCTCTAAAGATTTTTCTGCAAACCCAAGATTTCGGCGAAAAATCAAAGTAAGGCTATTTTGTACCAGAAAATTCGAGGGACTGTTTTTTATCACATTTTTGGCCATTAACTTGGTTCAATTGACGAGAAAAAATCATAAGAGGGATGATGGCACCTTGGCTGAATTTTTGGGGCTTCAATTGGATCAAATTGGAGGAGAATTGAATTGGATTTGTAGGAAAATTGTCCAAATTTGTAGGTCTAAGGGGGCAGCCACTTTTGGACCCTTTGGATGTCTTTTATGAGAAGTTTTGAAGTGGATAAGGGGCAGCTGGTCAAGGCTGAAGTGGTGGGGGCTTGTGTGATGAGTAGAAGGGGATATTTGTGAAGACTTTTAGGCTAAATGGGTCTTTTCCTTTGTAGCTGGCTTATTCTTCCTCATTCAGCCCACTTTATCGATTGTCAGGAAAATTTGGAGCCCAAAATTATAGAGAGAAACCAGAGAGAGAGTGCCCCCTTGCTCGTCGACCGTCCCTAGCTGCTATGCCGTCTGCCCACGCCATCGTGTCGCTTGAGCCCGCACGCCAGCCTGCGCATTCGCAACCCTGTCTGAGACTTCCGGCCACTGTCCTAACAACGTCCCAAGCTTCTGTCCAGCCGTCGAAGCCCCCGTCTATTGCCATCCATTTATCGAAGCCACCTATTTGGTCCACCGCTGCCACCGCCATCCCACCGTGCCGCTTTCCTGAGTTGACTAGCCTTTTCGATCGGTTCTTCCAGCCTAAAGCAGTGGCTAAAGCTCAGCCCTAGCTGAGAGCTTGTGGCCCATTTTTTAGGCCTGTCCAAACCTCCGTTGGCGTCATCGTAGGCTCGAGTGTTGCTCACCTCTGCATCGTCGATGTGTGGACTCACCGGCCCGCTAAATCGGTGAGTTTACTTGCTAAACACTACTTAGGGAGTTAATGATGCTTAGTGGATAATTAGTGTCACACCATGAACCTTGAGCATGCACACATCGCTCGGTGGTCGATAGAAAATTACAATGTTCCCAGGATGCATCACCAACCCTTTTCATTTTATTGCACATGCAGAAGCAAATTAACTAATCCCCTGACAACAACATACATGTGATAGAAAAGCAAGACAACCAATTACAAATACAAACACACTTTCATAAACACCTTAGGTTCTTATACATAAGATTTATCTTAAAAAGAACTACTGAGCCATCTATGCTCCTAACCCTTCCGCTTTAAGCTCTTGGCTCTTCACACTAGGGACCTAACAATGGTTATACAATAACCAATGAGATATAAATCTTAGTGAGTCCTCCCCTAAGCCCCAGTTAGTACAGCAACTCAACTCGGGTATCACTTCATAACCGCCCTACAAACAAGTCTATAACTAACAAAACAATAGTCGATTCGCATGCAACCTTACTCGGTATGCCATACCCTACTCATTATCAATTCATGCATGTGTGCCATAAACGATGTGATTCACTCATACATATAATTAATGCATATAAAAATTTCACACATCAATGCAGATCGAATCATCGATCAATTGACTCAGTCAATTACATGTCAACAAGACCATCACATGGTCATTTGAATTATTCATTCTCAACTCTTAGTCATGGCCCAACAGGCACGACCTACCAAATCTTTAGTGATGAATCATGGCCTAATGGGTACGACCTAGATTAAGTGGTAATCACGGCTCCACTGGCAATTTTCTAGATTTAATGGTAATCACGTTCCCACTAGCATAATTTCGATTTAGTGGTAATTATGGACCCACTGGCATAATTTATATTTAGTGGTAATCACAGCCCCCAGTGGCATAATTTAGATTTAGTGGTAATCATAGCCCCACTAGCATAATTTACTTCAGTGGTTTCTTTGATCTAACTCACAATCTCACTCGGCAATTTTCCAATGAATTACCAAAGTTGTCCATTTTTGGAATAATGACCCACGATCACTACTCACACTCAAATTGCAAAATCTGGTACTCAATTCATGCGGATGCCCATGCATTTACACATCCATTCACTTCATAAAATCAACACATGAAATTAAACCACATTTCGCATTCTGGATGAACGGTGCACATGAATAGTGTGGGTGAACAGTATTGCGTGAACAGTGCGAGTGAACAGTAACTTGTGAATAGTGTCGCGTGAACAGTAAATTTCCAGAAGTAAATAAGTAATAAATTAAATTCATAAATTAAAAAAACATTAATTAAAGCAAATAATCACTCAATTAAGGCTAAACGTACTTAATTAAGCACATAAGCATCATTAAGCAAATAAAGTGAGATTAAGTTAAACTAATCTAATCCATCCATCTAACCACCTATCTTAGGGCTAATACAACTTAAGTAAAACTCCTAAACCATAATTAATAATAACTAAACCAACCCCAAGCATGTTTAGACATTAATTGAAGGATTAGGAGATAAACTCACCCGTTAAGCGGGCTAGAGACACGGACACGGCAGTGACGACAGTGGCTATGCACTGGGACTTCTACCACAATGATCCAAGGCAGTCCCAAGCTCAAAATAACAATCACAACCTCTGCCTCCCTCTGAAACTCTAAAAAACAGCACTACCGAAGGAGAAATGAAGTTAGATGGCTTGGCTAGAGCTCCGGCGAGGGCTTGGCCGACAATTGGTGGCACTTGAGAGTCGAGGGGGACCTGCTGGTGGTTGGTATGGGTGGAGGTAGGGTCGGAATGGAAGGAAAAATGGTTGAAACGGGTGAAACAGGTGAAGTAGTGCGGGTAACCAGGCGGATTGACGAACTGGCGACTGGTTTCTTCTCGCCAGCATGCAGGTCGGCCGGCAACTCCATTCGGCGCGAGGCCGGGCTCCTTTGTACGGTTTGGATGTCTCGAAGATGATGGTGGGTGTCACAAAGGCTGATTCTCACGAGAAGATAACTTTTAACTCAATTTTTCACAAGAAGGTTAGTTGGAGTAGAAACAGGAAGAAGAGAAAACAAGGGGAGAGAGAGTCGTCGATGGTTTGGGGATGAAGAGGGGGAGAGAGAGTGATGTGAGGGTTGGTTGTCAAGCCCCATCAAGCCCCTTCAATGAGTGCTTCAAGTCCCCATGCAAGATGACCTCATCTTCTCTCTCTTCTCTAGCCTTTTTCTCCCTACAACTAGGGGCAATTTGGTCATTTCACCTTGCACAATTCCCATTCTATCCTTAGGCTGAAAATGAAGGCCGGGCGTAAGAAATGGGCTTGGAAATGAATAGGAATGAGCTTGGGAATTGGTTGGGCTTGATTGGGTTCAATTGGGCTTAAGGTTTTCTAATGGGCTTAGAAGAGAAACTAGTGGATTGGGCCCAATAGGCTCATTTGCTTGCCTTAGGCCCACATGGTGCAAGGTGCCTAAGGCCCACACTCGTTTGGCTCGACCCACATTCTCATGGGCTCGCTTCCTCAGTCCAAAAATCCTTTTTTCCAAGTACTCGGCTTAACTAGCACTATTGACTATCGAAATAGCTTCATCCAAAGTCCGTCTCGAACATTCCTGATAATTTGAAGTCCAATCTTTAGTTCTCATGCCATGTAAATTTCGCATAATGTCATTTTGGGTACAATCAGACTGACGGGCAACTTCGAGGATTCATGCATAACCGACTCGTGCCAAACCACGTTCAAGACATCTCAACACTTGGATGTCCTTGATTACATGAATTTGCGGAGGATAGATTCTTATTTCAAAGTACACGATTACTAAGAATCGACCTAGTGTCGTTCGCGAGTTCAATAACAGTAAACAGAATCACCCGTCTCTCCATTATGTTCTGTCCATGAATCAACTTCTAGTTGTCCTTAAAATCGGCCTACTTAACTACAGGATCATCCTCACGCAAGTCTCACGGTCAAGTTATTTTCCCAGGTCAAGTTCATTAGTTGTACGAGTTTTGTCCTTATTAGCCTTTCCCCTCAAGGTCAGTATCTCAAGAGTGATTAATTCTGAGTGAGATCAACCAACTCTTCCTCTCTTATAAAAATTTCAGGATGTCACAACTCTTCCCCTCTTATAAAAATTTCATCCTCGAAATTTAAACCATTAAAATTCTTCTTCAAAATTGTGGGGGTATTGTCGTCTCATCAATTCTTCACTTTCTCAGATCTTTCATTCCGCCTCATAATGCTATCCATCACTTTAGTATTGCCAAATCTCTTCCAATCTTGTCCAAATCATTCTTGGTTCCAAAAGGCTAAGCACTTGTCCATTTATGCAAAAATGAAAGTTGCAAAATTTTGGTTTTTCTTCCTTTCTTTTTCTTTTATTTTTCTACTAAGCGGCTAACTACCGCTTCGAGGATTCAAACCCCCGTTTATGGACCAACGGCTTCATCCCCGCATACCACTCAGTTAAAGACGCCGGCGGTGTCGAAAATTGCTTTCTTTTTCCATTTAAGGCCAAAATGCCGATTTGATCCCAATCTCGAAAGATTCTAATGTATATATAGTTTCAACTTTACTTTCTTAACAAATCGAGATGTCCCTATAATAGGCAACATCCAAGGAAAACATGTTTCCCTTCTTGAAATTCCAAATGTCTTTGACACTTCTATGCGTAGCTGTTCTAGTGGCTTTGAGTAGTCTTTAATCTGTCCCTGATGACTGCATCTGCATCCACTGACTGCTGGACTAACTTTGTGCCAGTAATCTTTCGCCCTCTGATTTCATCCGAACAAACTAGAGTTCTGCAATCTCTGCCATATAATGTTTCAAATGGTGCCCTTTGGGCAGTCTATTGATAACTACTATAGTGTGCTTTTGACAAGATCTCTTCCTTAAGCTCTGCATCGGTGGGTATATATAACTGTCCGCAAATTTTTTTAGTGTTCCATCATCGGTAACTTGCAAATCAACATTTCTCTTTTTTGTAACTTCTTGCAGAATCTTCTAGATCTTTGGATCTACCGATTGCAACGTCTTGATTCTTAGCTGTACTTTCGATTCAATTCTAAGGATGGCCATAAGACTTAAAAGGTGGCCTCCCTCAGATTTGAAATCGAATCTCTAGCTTCTTCTAGTAAAATCCACTCCTGAATCACCATTTGTGCAATCGATGACTTTCAATTCAAGGCACATGTAACTTTACCAGCTTTTCCAAGTGACACGGGAGATCACAATCATAGTCCTTGAGAAGTTCCATCCGACGACATTGTCTCTTGTTTAATTCTTTCTTAATTGTCCATTGATAATAACCCATATTTAGGTCAACCTGCCAGAACATTGAAGCTCTCTATAATTGATCAAACAAATCGTCAATTCTTGGCACGAATACTTGTTCTTAATTGTCACTTGGTTGAGTTGCCTTAAATGACGACATTAAAATAATCGAGGGTCCTCCTCGATTTTTGACCAACTTGAAACTTTCTCTTGCTAATGAGTTAAATTGAATCACTGCATAACAACGATTCATTACAACAAGATGCTCCTTGAGCCAATCTTTTTCATTTATAACTTTAAAGTTCTAGATAAGCAAAAATAGCCAAGTACCACTCTAACCAGTGATTCTCCTTTTACAACTTCATTTCAACAAACTGAAATTCTACAAGCTTAACCAAAATTCCGATGTGCCATTATGATAAAATTATCCCTAAAAACATTCTTCCCTTGATCGGTGCATGGCTCAGTTCATTCTTGTCCCCTTCGCCATCCTAGTGGCGTTCTATCTGTGGTGCATTCCCTCTGTTTTGTCCCATTGGTGGCAGCAGTAGTAGCTTCTATGGTCCCATCGGCCTGCACGGATAATCCTTCACCTGGTGCCCATGCTGGTTATATCCGTAGTTGGCTCATGTCATCAAAGAATAAGGGAGATTTCCATGTCTCCTTCCACACACTTGACAGACTCCCATGGCATTGGGTGTCAACTTCCATATGTAGCTCTTTCTGTTGGGTGGGATGGGACTCCTTCTTCCCATCATCGGTCCCTTTCCAAATCGGCGATTATCTCAGTTAGGCGCAAACTGTGAGCCAGCTATGGTCGCCCTCTCAATCATGTTCTTTTCTATCATTTGTGCCCTCTCGTACATCTCATCAAAGCTCTTTAAATTCAAGAGCACTAGCTGGTCTTTCAACTCCGGCTTCAAGCCATCCCTAAACCGTCTCGCCCTATTCACAGGGTCCTTTACCAACCTCAGTGCATATTTGGCCAACTCGGCGAACTTCGCCTCATACTGATCCACGGACATTTGATTCTAGGGGAGTCGTTGGAACTCTGCCATCTTGGACTCTCTCGCACTATCTGAGAAGTACTTCCCATTGAAAGCCTCACAAAAGGCACCCTAAGTCTGAGCTATGCCTTCAAGGAACACTCTTCCTTAAGTGGCTTCCCACCACGTACTAGCGTTACCTTGAAGCTGATAAGCCGCCAAAAGTACTCGATCTTCATCTTAACACCTTAGCACTGTGAAGGTCTTCTTAATATCCCTTAACCAAAGGGTCGCAGCCTCAAGGTCGCCCACACCACTGAACCTCGGTGGCTTAAGTCTTAGGAACTACTCTACCATCTTGTGCATCAATCTCCCTCCAATCATAATCCCAGGTAAGACTCCAGCAGGTACGGTTGCAGCACCGGTAGTGGCAGCTTGATTCTGAACTTGCTCCCCCTTCAAAATTCCCAAAGACTCAAGCGTTTGCACAATCCTATCTAATTTAGGATCGTTAGGTACCACTACACCAATACCAACCTGAGGTGGTACTCTCTCACTCGTGCTGGCCTAAGCTGGCGTTCTACCATGACCACCTTGGGTACTGACCATGGTCGGCGTTCAACTCGAGTTACAGACTATTGACACATAAATTTTGACTATTTTATTTACTTGTTCATCGTATAAAGCATTTCATAACATTTACATTTAGGTAACAATAATATTTAACTCATCTTTAAAAAGTTGTTCTAAAAAATGAAAAAAAAAGAGGATAAGAAATAATCTATAAAATAAAATATTTTGTTGTGGATGGAGATTTGAAAGATTTTAGAGTTTGGATAATCTTCAATGGTTAAGTGAATTATCTTGGAAAATCTTGACAATGGATTTTAGATTTTGGAGCCATTTTCTTGTTGAGCACATCTCATCTTTTCGGAGGATGATCTTCAACTATTGGGTCAATATATGCAACTCTTCATTGGTAGAACAAACTAGTCTTTGTTTTCCTTATAAATAAATAGTGCAAGGGGGG
Source organism: Eucalyptus camaldulensis (assembly GCA_019915185.1). NCBI lineage: Eukaryota > Viridiplantae > Streptophyta > Magnoliopsida > Myrtales > Myrtaceae > Eucalyptus > Eucalyptus camaldulensis. Next base: position 12,933,330 of record JAHSVA010000001.1, read on the forward strand.
TTTCTAGGGGGTCGAAGGAGAAAAAAAAACATAAAAGGAAAAAGTGAAAAAGGGAGAGAAAGGAAGAGTCAGCAAGGTGTGGAGAGAAGTGTGCAGAGAAGATAGGCGAAAGAAAGTGACGTGAGAGAGACAGGTGAGAGAGAGAGAGAGAGAAAGAGAAAAGAAAAAACCAAGGGAATGCTGCTCATCATCCTCATGGAGTACTTCAGGTTGCTGCCCACCGCACTTCCACCGTTGCCGCTTTGCCAATCACAGTCGCTAATCGACACTACTCCTACAATGCTTGCTACTGGCCTCCATCTACGAGCACCTGCACCAGCCCTGTCGCCCGCACTCGCATTTGAGCCTCTATCATGTCTCCATCTCTTGTCTTTGTGCTACTCGTCACTTCGCCGCCTGTCATCTTTTCACCAGCCATCGTCGCATGTCGCATCGCTTGCAAGTCGTGCGGACTAGCGGTGACCCGACGCCCTTGTTGCAACCCGCCTCTACCAGCCCCACCTTTGCCCAGATTTGCCATGCCAGAACATGACCCTAAGTCACCGCGCGTCTGCGCGTCGTCACTGTTGCAATTCGAGTGATCCGCTGCACTAGTGACGACGCCCTTGTTCCGCTATTGTCGCCGAGTCATTCCACCAGCTCGACGAAACCGCTGCTGTGTCGATCCGCGACGACATTGGCGTTGCTCTTGGTTCGTTCATCACCAGTCCGCCTGCCTCCAAGCGACGCTCGTGCCCGTGCTGCTTCGACTGGTGTCCCTGCTCGCTGCTCCACTTGCCATCGGAGCCCCCGCACTGGAGATCCGACGATTGTGACTGGTGCCCGACAGTGACTGGCCACCATATGAGCACAAGTTGTGCTTGGGAAAAAAACTAAAAAAAAAAAAATCAAACTAGGTAGTTTTTTTTTACTTTACTTTATTTTTAGTTATTTATTATTATTATTTTATTTACTTTTTTTTTGTAGAATTATTCCTGAATGTATGGTTGGGATTATGACATGAAATAGCCCCTTAAATTAGGGATTGACAGTCCGATTTTTGTGCCCGAAATCCAACTCACAATCTCTTGCAAAATCGACAATCCAATCTTACGCCTAAGATTCGATTTACCATTTAGTTTAAAATTGGCCAACCCGATCTCATGCATGAGATATGGTTCGCCAATTTATGGATATCAATCCTATCCTGTCTGATTTGCCGTTATGTTGGTTGAATCAATTTTATTTTTGTAAAAGGAAAAATAAAAAAAATATTTGAGTTAGGATTAGGTTTGTTTTAGAATATTTCTTGTTTTAGGGTTATCTAGAATAGGAATTTTATTTCGATTTTTTTAAAATAAAAAATCCAAAAAATGCATTCACTTAGGATGTTAGTTTTTAATTTAAGTTGCATGTTTAATTATGTGGCAATTTTAAATTTCTAAATTTATTAAAAAACATAAAAAGTATCATGCATATGTCATGTAGAATTAGGGCATTCTTTGCACGTCATTGCGTGTTAGGATCGCATATTATAGGTTAAGATAAATTCTCCCAGATAGATTGCAACATCATATAGAATTATGTTCATGAAATGCACATCATTTAGTAATTGTTGCTAAGTCAATTTAATAAAAAATCGCTCGTCATTAGAATTAGGTCATTAGATTAATTTAGATTGCACATTCAATTATTGCAAATTTTTACTCATGTCATATAATTTAGGTTATACTGCCATGTCATATCATTTCATGTTAGATTAGAAGCATGTAAAGCATGATTCTCATTAAATTAGTGAAAACAAAAATTGAGTGATTGCGTGTTAATTAGAAACCATATCTAGGACAGTCGAAGTGAATTTTGATCTAACATTGTAGATGCTTTCGTTGCTTTAAGGTAAACTTTGCAATTTATTTATTGCTTTATTTGGGTGTTAAATTGATGGTTTGCACACCTGCATGATCACCTCACATGTTAGGAAAGCGAATTAAAATCAATTCAAATTGCCTGCCAAACAATTTTTTTTCAAAATAAATGAGAAAGGTACCGAAAGAGTGTTAGAGAAATCTAGCGTAACCAAGTCCTCATACCCAAAATCTCTATTTCATAGGAGTAAAATAATTCTCTCATTATTTTACTTAGGTGTCTAATTGACCTACCGTAAAATGATTAGTGGCAACTCCCTTTTGCATGCTAGATATTTAAACCTAAGTCGCGAATTGGTATGGACTTGGGAGAACCCGAGCTAAGTTAGATTTAGTCTTCTATTAGCCTAATTTTAGGTGGTGCACTCAAAATTTGGGTCACGACAACTTGGCGACTCCGTTGGGGATTAATGTTAATACTCTTAGTGGACTTAGGCTGATATTCTCTTTTATTTGAAAAAAAATGTTTTTGTTTGGCAATGAGGATTCTAGATATGTCTGTAACATGAAGGTGTTAAATGTTTTTGCAAGATGCGAGGTATAAGGGGAAGTGTTTGCTAACCTCTATTTTGTAGGGAGTTGTATAAATGTATGGTTTATTTTCATGCTGAAGTGTTGCTTGATATAAACTGTTGTACATGCCTACATTTGCACTACACTCTTGCACACACAACCCGCTGCTGGACCTGGGCTGCATAGGATTATCTAAGATGGTATCGAGATGGATACCACTTTGATCGTATGCTCATGGTACGAGTCGCCCATCTTAATCTCGAAACTTCCTTTTTGGTGTCAAGAATACCCACTTCGGTCCACATGCCCGTGACTTGGGTCGACTCTTTGACCAAGCTGAAGTCATGAGGACTCGACATAGTCCACACGCCCGTGGCTAGTCTGATGATCCTTGTGGCTTTACTTTGCTAAGCCTATTTAGAGTAGAAATTGAGCCTCACATCTCATGTGCATGTCTATATGATTGCCATTAATTTTCTTTCGTGAAGTAAGTCTTCTATCCCTATACCATGCCATTTATTTTGTTGTACTTTTGGTCAGTCCATGACACTTTAGGTCATTCATTGATTTAATTCATTTGTCAATTTGGAATGAAATGAGGAAATTGCCATGCAATGAATCATTTGGAAAATAAAAAAAAATTGGAAATTTGTTTTCAATTCATCTCTTGGCTCTTCCTAGTTCATGTTTAGGAAATTTCGTCCCTACTAGGGCATCCCATGTCTTTGTTTTCCTAGTCCATTTTTAGGAAATCCTCTTCATGTGTGGACTTTTCTTGACTAAAAAATAGATTGCTATCATGAATTGGCTCTTTATTTACACCTTCTTCTTAAGTATTTTCGTTCATTTGAATTAGGTGATAACGGATCCTCCACGTATTACACGATCAAGAGCTAAAATGGCCGACCAAATTGAAATGCGTGATTGTATCTCCGCTATGGAAGACCAACTCTAATAGTTGCTTACCTTTATGCAACTCAGGACAGCTCAAATCCAATCCCTTCGAGCGGATTTGAATCCTGCACCTGTTCTCCCTGAGATAGTAGTTCTAAAGCAAGAAGACAAGACCCAAATGAGCGATGACGACATGCCTAAGCTAGAAGATAACCCATTGTTGGTCATTGCCAAACCTGGCAATGTCCCTAAGATGGAGCAGGATGAAGCAGAAGTGATGGACACTCTGGGGCAGCCAAGTGGGAAATTCGATTATTTGATGAAGTATTTGGCTCCTCCCAGCTTTTATATTGATCCCTGTGACATAGTTCCAGACGGGTGGGATGGCATGGATGATCTGACGCCTCCAAAAATAGAGAACTCTGATGATGCTCTGGAAGGGATCGCAAGTCTTTTCAATGACCTCTTCGTAAGAGCCAATGACAAAGGACCTTCAAAAGACATGGGTGTTAGCCCGCAAAAGTAACTTGTTACTTTTGCACATTCCCCTGCGCGAGAATTTTTATCGCTTTCTGAAAATTTTTATCACTTTTTAGGAATTGTTTTCACTTTCTAGGAATTTTTTTCGATTTCTTCTTTTACTCTCTTCATAAGGATTAGGAATCACAATTTCCATTCCAATAATGTAATTCTTTTGATTCTATTCAATGAAATTACAATTTTATTTCCAATTTTGAGGACATGATAGGGTACACTAAACTAGCCCAATGACGATATCCAACTATGAAAAGAAAATATCATCCATGGAGAAATCCTGAGAGCTGGACTTTCTCATACTTCCTCCCAAAAACTTTTTTGAAAACAAAAGAATTTCACTGTTAAAAAAAAAAATGCTCCCAAAGCTTGTAGCATATTAAACCTGTTTGTTTGTCTGACTCATTTACTTCTTGTCTCAGAGCATAATTCTATAACTTGTTATGACAAGGGACATTTGAAAATAACATATCAAGATTCAATGATCATAAACTTGACTTGTGATCAACATGCTTAAAGCATACTTGCAATAAAAAAAATGATTTGGGGCAAGTAAAAGAGGACCATCATTCTCCGGTTGAAGATCCTGGGGGCAACTTTGCTCCAAATTACAGCCCATATGTGGTAAGGAAGGTCCTTCCTGGAGGTGTCATCCTAGCAGAAATGGATGGTCGTAAGTTTTCCACTCCAGCGAATTCAAATGTGGTCAAAAGTATTACCCATGATAGAATTTGTTATGTCATGTTTTGAATTGCAAGTTGTGGCATCTGAGTTTTCGTCAGACCTCAAATATGTAACTGTCCAAGATGGGTCAACAAATTTATCGTCAAACTACGTTGTTGACACCAAATACGACCCCACTTTATCACCACACTCACCATAACGAAACGTCACGTTTCGTTATATTCTCGCGATAGCATCTCACCTAGAAATCTTTTCACGTAAGGCCACCCGTGAAACCCATCTCTTCCGCATTTGCACTTTATTAAAGCGAGCTTTCAAGCACACGGAGACATCGACCCTCGAAGTTGCGGCCCCATCAAGGTATCCCTCCTTTACGCGATCAAGGAACTCACCCATGCAGCCTTGTCGAGCAAACCCTTCTCCATGCAGCAAATAATGGCCCACGTTCACGTCTTTGGAGGGGTCAACAATGAAGAATTGCTTGACCCATACAGCCACGTTCTTTTGGACGTCCACTTGATGGTCAATTAAAGAGGAAGCGTTGACCGAAGGAGCAGCCACGTAGAATTCTCCTCCATGCAACAAATGCAGCCCACGTCCACGTCTTTGTGATGGTCAACAATTGAAGAAATTGTTGACCGGAGGAGGAGGCGTGAATGGCTTCGAACGGCCAGCATAGGCCACGTCCTGCATGCAGCATGCCAGGTGGCGAGCGGCAACACATTCGGGGTCAATTAAATGGAGAAGTTGACCGAGGAGAAGCCACGCCGTTCGAGCAGCTGAAGACACGCATCGACGACCCTTGAGCTGGCGAGGGAAGGCCCGAACGGTGGCCACGACATCCCCACCTGTCTTGTTCTCTTACCGCCACCGAATTGCATGAATATTGACCGAATTGGTCAACTAAAAGAGAGGAAACGGGCCAGCTTCGTAACGCAGAGAAACCGTAGAGAGAGAGTGAACAACCGGCGAGCGAGAGAGAGAGATTGAGCGAGAGAGTTCGTGAGCGAGCAGCGAGCGAGTGAAGAGGAAAACGATCGCCCCTCCGCTGTGCTCGTGTGGTGCCACCGTTGATGCTGCTTGCCGCCGTCGAGTCGCACCACTGCACCGAACCCCTTGCTGTTAGCACCGTAGGACTTGAGGCAAGTTGAAGTCTACTAATCTATATTTGTCTAGTGCTGTTGCTGTCTTAGAAAGTGCATTGACAGGCTGGATTGTTGGATTTTGATGCTGAATGATGGTTTATTGAGCGATCAAGACTGTTTTGAGGCTAAAGGGTTGAGGAAATGCTCAGATTTTTTATATCTGGTTTCGATTTCTTTGGACTTCATTCAAAACAGATTTGATGACTATGAAATCTTGAAGAATTCAGCCATTGTTTTGGATTTGGAAAAGAAAAACCTCTTGACTTGTGTTTGAAACTCTATTTACTATGGCACCGACTACAGGTGTTTTAAAAATTGCCCGGTGCTTTCCAGATTTTCGAGTTTTGTATCGATTTGTCCAAACCATTCAAGGTTGGGTTGATATCTCGATTTACCATACGAGGTTTTAAATTTGGTTATCGCTTTTGAACAAAATTTGGCCATAAACTGATTTGGAAAACCTCCCGACCCTTGCTGAAATTCCTATATACCGAGGCGCTGTTCATCAATGTTTCAAAAAGAAAAGAAGGGAAAAGGTTTTTGGTGCTCTCGAAACCTCGAACTTTGATGTGAACCAGTTTTTTTTTTTTTTTATAAACCACTAAGTCGGGAGTGAGGTTTAGACTTGTCAATGTGCCGAATTCAAAATTACTTGTTTTGATAACTCTTTTCAATTTTGGATGAGAGTTGCAAGCACGGTTTATGAAATTGTATGTGATTTTTGAAATGCATTGGAAGGTTAGCCGTGGGAGTGGACCTGAGGGTTTAATATTTTACTGCCGAGTTTTGTCCATTGGTTTTATTGACACGAAAATGACATGTGATTTCAAAGCCTATTATTTTTGTTTTGAAAATATTTTGGTGTTGAAATGATTTGATTGATATACCATGGCCGAGATGTGATGGATGCAGTTGGACCCTCGAGTCGACGATGCCTTGGGAGTCGGGATGCCCAGAGGTTCAAATGAGTCGATACCCTTTGGATGCCTGGGATCTGTAGCGTCCCAGAGGTACCCCGGGAGTGTCGGGATGCCCGGTTGTATTATGATACATGCCTGGAGGGTAGGGGTAACCATTTTCATGGCGAGCCTCAGAGATTCCTCGTGATGCCAGGTGGGGTGCGAGATGCCTGGGGGTTTAACGTAACACACTCCGGATGCCCAGTTGTATTTTGAATACATGCATAGAGGCTTTCGCGATGCCAGGTTGGGTGTAAAATCCTGGAGGGACGCAAACACTAGTGCTCTAGGCTAGACATAGGGAAATGAAAATGAATTGAGTTTTTCTAAAAATAACGACCCTACTGATAATTGCACCTGATTATGGGACTGAATTTTATGCATGGAATGAGACGTGTCATTACAGTTTGGGCCTATAATCGGGACTTGTGTGACTGAATGATATATTATGGTTTTGAAAACTGCATAGCCATTGCTTTGAAAGGTTTTATCGATTTGATGCATACTCATTCTTTGATTACCTGTTTATCTATCCTGCATGGACTTGAATTGTGATGGATTGCATAGTATAGCTTGGTAGATCTTCAACTGCTGGGTGGTTGTACTCACCCCTTTTGGGGACTAACATTTCTAGACAAGATACCTTTGCTGCCATCGCCACTAGCAGATGGACCAAGTTGTTGGATGTGACCGCGAGGACAAGACAGTAGAGGAAGGAACTTTTGGACGCCGACACTGAACGATGGATTTTAAGTATACAATTGTTGGAAAAGATGTCAGTGATCTTTTGAAGTATAGTCGAGTATAGAAGACTACGACATTTTGGTGTACCGACTAAAGACGTCCATCTAGTTTTATGTAAATAAAAGTGTTCGGCTTATTACCTATAAATGTGTTTAGTTGGTGTGCATCGTTTTAAATACAGGAAGGGAAGTTGATGGATGCGCTTCCGCAATGCTTTTGCATAGGGACCAATCAAGTATATGAAATAACCCCCATATGACTTAGAAAGTCCATTGATAAAGAAAAGGGATATCCAGGTAGAGGAAACAATGTGGTGACCCTAACAGATTGGGGGCCGTCGAGGGGTGCTGCAGCGGTTGGTATCAGAGCTATGGTTTCATTTGGAGTGATAAGGTGCATTGGTAGAAAAGGAGGATATGATGATGCCTACTATAGGATATTTTTAGGGGTAGTTGACTAACTATGAAGAACGGGTGATTGAATTTCACTCGTAAAAATACTGGTAATGGTTATGAGTTACCTTTGTGTGCAAGTAACATTTTATGTTACTTATGTGACTTCAAGGATGCTTTTACGTTATTTTCTTAATTAATGACGCCGAGTGTAGCATCCCAAAATTCATGGTGACCTCCAGATACATTAAGGTCTATGAATAGGTGATGGAAGTACCATCAAGCTATATTGTAGCCATTTGATCCATAAATTGCATTGAGATTTTTGGCCAAGCTTTTAATGGATAATTATTTGATAGGAAAGAAAATTCTATCATTGGCCATGTGTTTTATAAATTGGAATTTATGGATTTATGATTACAAGTTTTATGGCCATATGAAATTATAATTTGATATTTATATAAGAGAGAATTAAGGTAAATTATTAAAAGTAAACATGGACTCAATTAAGAAAATTTTGGGCCATTTAAGTTTGGACTTTAGGCCCAAGAGTGTTGAGCCTAAAGTGGGCCAAAAAGCCGGCCCATGAAGCCCCATTGGGCCGTCAACCAAGGCTAGCCCAAGCTCAGTTGGATGAAGCCCCTCTTGCATGGAAAAATGCCAAGTGTCCTTTCCTAATGGCCAAGTGTAGCAAGCCATGCATAATTAAATGATGGCTAATGATGAAGGGAAGGAAATTAGAGAGGAAGAGGGGGGCGGATTAAGCAAGGAAAGGGAGAGAAAGGGAGAGTGTCACACGAAGAGAGAGGGAGGAGAGAAAGAGAGAAAGGAAAGGAAGAAAGGAAGAGAGAAAGGGGAGACCGTGCGTATGAGAGAGGAGGGGGTCTGTTCGCTGCCGATCGTCCCCCTAGCTCGCCGCCATTCGTTCGCCGCCTTGCCCCTCCGTTCGTTGCTTGTTGTGTTCACTTGAGCTAGAGGCAAGTAGAGTCCTAAAACCTACCCTTTGCTTGCTGTGTGATGTGTGTGTAGAAATGTTGAACTTTGATTGTGGTGGAAGTGATGAAATTTCGAAGCTTTAGGGAGAAATTTGTTGGCCTAGCATGCTGTTTTCTGGAAAAATCAATTCGACCTTTCATGGGTTTGTGAGCTGCATGCAACTTTTTAGTTAGAATCTCGCTTTGATCTCTTGATGAAAGTTGTAGAGAACATCTTAAGTAATAACATACTAAAATTTAAGATAAAACGGACAAATAATTCCTGGTGAAACGATTTTCCTTTGGAGAAATTAGATCTGGAATTGTTGTGCTGACCTTTAGTGATTTCGTGGACTGTAAAGTAGTTTTCTTGTGAATATCTCATTTTGAATTCTTAATGAAAGATGTAGAAAAATTTTTGAGGTAAAACATATCAAAAATTTATAGGAAATGAACAAAAATAGGTCAGCAAATCATTGTCTTTTGAAGAAAATGGATCTGGGAAAATGCTACTTTGACCTAGTATGATTCTGTGATTTTTATAAAATCATCTAGTTAAAATTTGATTGTGTATCCTTAACAAAAGTTGTAGGTAATATTCTGAGGAATAACATACTGAAAATTTAGAAGAAACGGACATATGTAGGTTGCTGAAACGAGTTTCTATTGAAAGAAGATAATCTGGAAAAAAAAAGACACCGAGAATAGGAGGAATTAATCATCTATCTCTATTAATCTAGAACGAGGTGGGTTTCAATTTCTTCACAAGATATTTACCTTTAGGGCTTGTCTATAACATAACAAAATTTCAGAATTTTTGGAGTTCATTTGGGTATTTAATTTAAATTACTTCTGAAACTGTGTAAGCTGAAATGTTGAAATTTTGGAAACCCATGATGCATGGACCGTACTGTTTTGTGTGAGATTCTTTTGGTATGGTGTTTTCATGAGATATCTGTCTTTAGGTCTCGTCTATAATGTGTAAAGTTTTCAGAATTTATTAACACCATTTACTAATTTTTCTAGAGTTTTAACTAAAGGAGTGTATTCTATTTTTATCCAAAAATTGATGTGTGTTAAAAAATAAATGAAACCTTCCATGTGATGTAACGTTTTGAGTGGTTGATTTTGTTGCATATGTGGTGACATATGGCATGTTATATGACATCAAAAAGCTGGTTGAGACCCTTGATATTGTTGTATCAAATGCCATGTTGAAATTGAGATACTTGTCTGAATATAAATTGAGATAATAACAAGACCATCGGAGGTGTGAGCTGACGATGCCCCGAGAGTGTTGGGATGCGCGGAGTGTGTGTGCCGGATGTCCTCGGGAGTTTCGAGATGCCCGGTGGTGTGTGCCGGAAGCCTCGAAGGTGTGTGCCGGGGGGATATCTTGTGATGCTAGTTGGGGTATGAGATGCCCAGAGGTGTGTGCTGGAGGTTCCTCGTGATGCCAGGTTGGATGCAAATGATAAATTGTGGGATGCGAACATTGGTCCCTGGAAGAAAAATGATATAAATCTTGGTGATATAAGTTTGGCATGCTTGATGATACATGTATAAGTGCATGGTGGTATATGCACGTTGCATGATGATATGCATGGCTATTCATATAAGTACAAATGCATGGTGATATATGCATGTTATATGGTGATATATGCATGGTTGTAAGGTGAGGTATGCTTGAATGCATGAATGATATACGTTTTATTCTTGATACCTTGATTGTTCTATTTGATGCATTGTGTAGTTTGGTGGATCTTTACAGCTGAGTGGTTGTACTCACCCCTTTTGGGGATTAACATTTTGGATTAGAAAGATGCCTTTACTACTAGTTGCATAGTTATCCAAGAGTTTTTGTTTGTTCATGTTTAGCGTGGTGGAGTGATGCTAGGAATGCTACTGTCACCGCCGCCCGATGCGCCGAGTTGGGTGTGATGGCACACGTAGCTGATGGGAGCTGACACTTTTTGGGGATAACCGACACTTGTTGATGGAGGGGTGTACATGTTCGATGTAGGGTTGAGTTCTCTTTTGAGTATAGCCAAGTATAGGTAAAAATCTTGGCCTTTTTTGCTATACCGACCCAAAATATCCATCTTGAAAATATAAATAAAAGTGACTCGGCTTTGTCTTTTCATTTGGAGCGTAGGTGGTGTGCATTGTATTATTGTTTTGAAGGGAGGATTGGCGAGATATGTTATGCTTCTGCTGATGAACTGCGTTGGGACCTTTAGAAAAATTTACAAAAAAAAAAAAAATGGTAAAGAGTTCTATTGATCAACCCCTATGAACTATGGTTTCACTTTAAATAAACTAAAATAAAAAGTTACCTTACTGGTATGTAATAGGATGAGTGACAAGTACCTGTGGTGACCCTAACAGATCGAGGGCCGTCGAGGGGTGCCACACCGAGTCACTAATTATCCTTGAGGTAAATACATGATAAACTGTAAGAAGGATTGCAACCAAATATCATCTCAGTGCGACAAGCGTAACAACGTGTAGGCAGACCACCTCCACAAGAGAAATCTCAGAGACCACCAGCACAAGGAAGGATGTATGTAATCACCCAAGAGGAAGCGGAAGGTTTTAAAAATGTTATATCAGGTATGATCTCTATAGATGATAAGAAGGTGTATGCGTTATTTGACTCGAATGACACGCATTCATTTGTGTCTGAGAAATATAGACAATTGGGAGGAATAGGAACCAAATCTTTAGATATGCCTCTTCATATTTCTACACCATGGAAGAACATGGTATTGTCCACTTTAGTATGCGAAAGATAACCACAGGGGGACAAGGTCTGGAAATGAACTTGGTAGTGATAGTTATGTATGGCTTTGACGTCATCGTGGGAATGGACTAGCTCCGTAAGCAATGGACTAGGATGGATGATCTCCTGGGATAATGCTTACCCATGCACCAAAGAATAAAACCGTGAGGCTTAGTATGAGATAGGCCAAAACGGATAATATCTCTGTAAGTTAGTCCCTATTGAAATGAGACCCTCCAGTAGATGTGTAGTTCGGGTTCGAACCAGGCAAAAGCTGATGTACCTGTAATGACCCGGTCCAATGAGGGCGGGGAGTGGACGCCGAGGTCAGAGAACCTGAGCAAGGAGCAGCTCTTGGTAGGCTTCTAGAATGCCAAAATGGGGGCAAGAATGAACCGAACTATGAACTGAACTGGGAGGGCAGTGTTTTTGGGATAATTTTATCAGAGTGGCACAGTAGAAGCATGGTTAAGCTTATGGAACTCTTGTTTGTGAAAAAGAAGGACAAGTTGATGCGTTTGTGCATTAATTATAGGTAATTGAATCACATGACTGTTAAGAATAAGTACCCATTATCTAGAATTGACGACCTATTTGACCAACTATAAGGAAGTTCGGTCTTTTCTAAAATTGACTTGAGGTCAAGATACCATCAGTTAAGGATCAAGAAAGAAAACATTCCTAAGACCGCATTTAAGACTTGCTATGGACACTATGAGTTCCTAGTTATGCCATTTGGATTAACAAATGCCCCGACTGCATTCATGGATCTGATGAAAAGGATGTTTAAGCCCTATTTGGGCCAAATTGTGATTGTCTTCATTGTTGATATCTTGATATATTCTATAGGACCCGAAGAACATCCACATCATTTAAGTGTAGTGCTGCAAACGAAGCCTAAGAAGTGAATTACGGAGAGTGAGTTATGAATTTGAGGATTAAGTTATGATCATTTAAGCTAAGTAGTGACTTCCTATTAAAGGATCTCATTGGAAGCCTTGATGAATTACATGGAAGCATTTAGTATGTATAGATTGATTTTGGAAGTTAAGAGTTTGAGTGGTCATATGAGACATGAAATTATTTGTGGTTTGTATGTTGGAATAATAAGTTTAATTGATGGTGGGCAACTTTTAATTTTTGGTGATGATCTCAATTTGAAAAGGATTATGTGGATATGATCAATTGTGGTTATACTCTTTCTAAGGTGAAATGGTGAAAGTTCAAGTTGTGGATTTGATGAGTGATTAGTCCAAGTGATGATCCTTTAGGGTGAGACATGAGATATACTCGATGGAAACTAGACAAGTTCTTTTCTTGGTGGATTGTCAAATTTTTAATTGAATAAGTCTTGGTAGACTATTGATATTTGAACTGAATGAATGATACCGTATTTTAGGTTTGAATCCATGATGCAGTGAAGGCGTAGTGAATGTCTCTGTTGGATTGAACCAAATGAGTTATTAGTGGTGTCGATTTTGATGACTCTAGGCTTGAATTGATGATGACAAAGGCATATGAATAATTTGGCTAAATGGTGTGTTCGATTGAGACCGTTAGATATACCAGAGTGGAAATGGGATCATGTGACGATGGATTTTGTGCAAGGATTACTAAGGACATCAAGTGACCGCGACTCTATCTGGGTGATAGTAGATCGCTTGACTAAGTCTGCCCATTTCCGACCAGTTCGTGCAGACTATCCGATGGATAAATTGTTGATATATATGTAAGCCAGATAGTACGCTTACATGGTATTCCTATAACTATCACGTTGGATCGAGACTCGAGATTTACTTCAAAACCTTTGGCAAAGTCTTCAAACCGCCTTAGGGACTAAAGCTCTAGTTTAGTACCGCTTTTCATCCACAGACGGATGGACAAATTGAGAGAGTAATCCAGACACTAGAGGACATGTTGAGAGCTTGTGTCATTGATTTTAAAGGAAGTTGGGATGAAAGTTAAACTTGGTGGAATTTGCAGGCATGGCTTCCTATGAAGCATTGTATGGGAGGAGATGCAGGACCCCTGTCTATTGAAATGAGGTAGGTGAAAGGAAATTGATAGGACCTGAGCTAGTACAAGTCGCTACAAAGGCTGTTGAGATTATCAGGAAAAGACTTAAGACAGCCCAAAGCCGACAGAAAGACTACGTGGATAAGCATAGAACTCCTTTGGAATTTAACATAGGAGATCACGTATTCCTTAAAGTATCCCCGATGAAAGGAATATCACAATTCAAGATGAAGGGTAAGTTAAATCTTAGGTTTGTCGGATCTTTTCGAGATTCTTGAAGTGGTAAGGGATGTGGCATGTCGGCTGACATTGCCTCCTAAATTGACAAATCTACTTGACGTTTTACATATGTCGATACTCAAGAAGTATCAGCCCAACCTTGGTTACATACTCAATCATGAAGCCATTAAAGTGGATGAGCAAGTGAAGTACACGGAAGAGCTTATCCAGATACTAGATTAGAAGGAGCAAGTTTTTTGAATGAAGAAAATTCCGCTAGTTAAGACCTTAGGACGACGCCACAATGTGGAAAAGGCTACGTGGGAAAGCGAAAAGGTAATGAGGCAAAGGTACCCTTATCTTTTCGGTGAGACATAAGAGAAGTTCAATTTCAAGGACGGAATTCTTTAAGGAGGGGAAATTTGTGGCATCCGGGTTTTCGTCAGACCTCAAATATGTAATTGTCCGAGATGGGTCGACAAATTTATCGTCAAACTATGTCGTTGACACCAATTACGACCCCGCTCGCCGTAACAAAATGTCACATTTTGTCACATTCTCGCGATAGCATCTCACCTAGAAATCTTTTCACGTAAGGCCACCCGTGAGACCCATCTCTTCCGCATTTGCACTTTATTAAAGCGAGCTTTCAAGCACATGGAGACGTCGATCCTCGAAGTTGTGGCCCCATCAAGGTATCCCTCATTTACGCGATCAAGGAACTCACCCATGCAACCTTGTCGAGCAACCCTTCTCCATGCAGCAAATAATGGCCCACGTTCACGTCTTTGGAGTGGTCAACAATGAAGAATTGCTTGACCCATACAGCCACATTCTTTTGGACGTCCACTTGATGGTCAATTAAAGAGGAAGTGTTGACCGAAGGAGCAGCCACGTAGAATTCTCCTCCATGCAAAAAATGCAGCCCACGTCCACGTCTTTGTGATGGTCAACAATTGAAGAAATTGTTGACCGGAGGAGGAGGCGTGAATGGCTTCGAACGGCCAGCATAGGCCACGTCCTGCATGCAGCATGCGAGGTGGCGGGCAACACATTTGGGGTCAATTAAATGGAGAAGTTGACTGAGGAGAAGCCACGCCGTTCGAGCAGCTGAAGACACGCATCTGTTGGAGAAATCTTTCCAGAATATTTTGAAGCTGACAAAACATTTCTAACAGTCTAGTTTGGATATCGACAGTTTAAAGTCTCAAGACTTTGTAATCTCAAGACTCAAGACTATTCTCACTGACAGTCTTTCTAATCCAGTGACGAAGGAAATCCAAAGCCGAAGTATATGGTTGAGGATTTGATCCTATCCTCTGGAAAAGATCCCTTGGTTGGATAATCGTTTCGGATTCTTTGATTCTTATCTAAAGATCAATTGAAGATCCGATGATCGACGAAACATTCTTGGAATGTTCTATTCTTGGAAACCAAGATCCTGATTGTATGGGCGAATAGGATTGATGGGCTATCATCAGATTTCTTAAATAGCTCGGATGATCTTCTTAATTGATTCCGTCCAACGGGTAGATTGGAGGAATTCCTTTGGTAAGTGCCAACGGCTATGATGGCATAAAGGAGTATAAAAGGAAGACGTTCTAGTTGTTTTATGTGTGTGATTGATAGAAAAATTCCAGAGTCTGAAGAACCTTGATTGTTAGTCGATACAGTTCGAGCAAAATTGTATACACAGAGAGTGTCTATACTTGGTGACACCTTGAACGAGTGTAGTAGATCATCTACACCTAGAAATCAAGGAAGATCAACACTATAACATCTCTTTGTTCATAGTGGAATCCAGCCAATCTGCTGTCAGTGCAGAAGAGTGGACGTAGGCTTGAATCAAGCTGAACCACTATAAACCGCGTGTTCAATTCTCTCTTTCCTTTACTCAGTCTTACGATTGATTTTTTTAATTATTGCAAATCCTTCATCTGTCTAAGTATTGTGCAATCTTCAAGAAAATTTTTATAAACCTATTCACCCCCCTCTAGGTACTCGTACTAGCAATATCAGCATCGACGACCCTTGAGCTGGTGAGGGAAGGCCCGAACGGTGGCCACGACATCCCCACCTGTCTTGTTCTCTTACCGCCACCGAATTGCATGAATATTGACCGAATTGGTCAACTAAAAGAGAGGAAACGGGCCAGCTTCGTAACACAGAGAAACCGTAGAGAGAGAGTGAACAACCGGCGAGCGGGAGAGAGAGATTGAGCGAGAGAGTTCGTGAGCGAGCAGTGAGCGAGTGAAGAGGAAAAGGATCGCCCCTCTGTCGTGCTCATGTGCTGCTGCCGTTTATGCCACTTGCCGCCGTTGAGCTGCACCACTGCACCGAACCCCTCGCCGTTAGCACTGTAGGACTTGAGGCAAGTTGAAGTCTACTAATCTATATTTGTGTAGTGCTGTTGCTGTCTTAGAAAGTGCATTGATAGGTTGGAACGTTGGATTTTGATGCTGAATGATGGTTTATTGAGCGACCAAGACTGTTTTGAGGCTAAAGGGTTGAGGTAATGCTAAGATGTTTTATATCTGGTTTCGATTTCTGTGGACTTCATCCAAAATAGATTTGATGACTATGAAATCTTGAAGAATTTGGCCATTGTTTTGGATTTGGAAAAGAAAAACCTCTTGACTTGTGTTTGAAACTCTATTTACTATGGCACCGATTACGAGTGTTTTAAAAATTGCCCGGTGCTTTCCAGATTTTCGAGTTTTGTATCGATTTGTCCAAACCGTTGAAGGTCGGGTTGATATCTCGATTTATCATAGGAGTTTTTAATTTGGTTATCGCTTTTGAACAAAATTTGGCCATAAACTGATTTGGAAAACCTCTCGACCCTTGCTGAAATTCCTATATACCGAGGCGCTGTTCATCAACGTTTCAAAAAGAAAAGAAGAAAAAATATTTTTGGCACTCTCGAAACCTCAAACTTTGATGTGAACCAGTTTTTTTATTTTATAAACCACTAAGTCGGGAGTGAGGTTTAGACTTGTCAATGTGCCGAATTCAAAATTACTTGTTTTGATAACTCTTTTCAATTTTGGATGAGAGTTGCAAGCACGGTTTATGAAATTGTATGTGATTTTTGAAATTGGAAGGTTAGCCGTGGGAGTGGACCTGTGGGCTTAATATTTTACTGCGGAGTTTTGTTCATTGGTTTTATTGACACAGAAATGACATGTGATTTCAAAGCCTATTGTTGTCATTTTGAAAATATTTTGGTATTGAAATGATTTGATTGATATACCATGGCTGAGATGTGATTGATGCCGTCGGACCCTCGAGTTGACGATGCCCCGGGAGTTGGGATGCCCAGAGGTTCGAATGACTCAATTCCATTTGGATGCCTGGGATCCGCAGCATCCCAGAGGTACTCCGGGAGTGTCGGGATGCCCGGTTGTATTATGATACATGCCCGGAGGGTGAGGGGTTGTATTATGATGCATGCGTGGAGGGTAAGGGTAACCATTTTCATGGTGAGCACCGGAGATTCCTCGTGATACTAGGTGGGGTGCGAGATGCCTGGGGGTGTAATGTAACATGCTTTTGATGCTCGGTTGTATTTTGAATACATGTCTAGAGGCTTTCGCGATGCTAGGTTGGGTGCGAAATCTTGGAGCGATGCAAACACTAGTCCTTTGGGTTAGACATAGGAAAATGAAAATGAACTGAGTTTTTCTAAAAATAACAACCTTGCTAATAACTGCGCCTGATTATGGGATTGAATTGTGTGGCATGGAATGGGACGTGTCATTACAGTTTGGCCCTATAATCGGGACTTGTGTGATTGAAATGATACATTCTAGTTTTGAAATTACATTTGCCATTGCTTTGAAAAGTTTTATCGATTTGATGCACACTCATTCTTTGATTACCTATTTATCTATATTGCATGGACTTGGATTGTGATGGCTTGCATAGCATAGCTTGGTAGATCTTCAACTGCTAGGTGGTTGTACTCACTCCTTTTGGGGACTAACATTTCTAGACAAGATACCTCTGCTGCCACCGTCACCAACAAATGGACCCAGTGGTTGGATATGACCGCGAGGAGGAGGACAGTAGAGGAAGGAACTTTTGGACGCCGACATTGATCGATGGACTTTAAGTATACGACTATTGGAAAAGATGTCGGTGATCTTTTGAAGTATAGCCGAGTATAGAAGACTATGGCATTTTGGTGTACCGACTAAAGACGTCCGTCTAGTTTTATGTAAATAAAAGTGTTCGGCTTATTACCCATAAATGTGTTTAGTTGGTGTGCATCGTTTTAAATACAGGAAGGGAAGTTGATGGATGTGCTTCTGCCATACTTTTGCACAGGGACCAATCAAGTATATGAAAGAACCCCCATATGACTTCTCGGAAGTCCATTGATAAAGAAAAGGGATATCCAGGTAGAGGAAACAAGGGATATCCAGGTAGAGGAAACAATGTGGTAACCCTAACGGATTGGGGGCTGTCGAGGGGTGCCACACAAGCATTTTTATGATGAATAAATTGCTTCAATGAGTTGCAAATTGAATTGTTCAAATTTGTTGCAAATCTTGCATTTTTCTTCCTTGATGAATTGTGTGAGATAAATTGAATGTGTCAAATGGGATACCTTGGATAGTTGAAAGGCAAGTCTTATTCCATACACTATTTCATACACTAATCCCCAGTGAGTTGTGTGAAAAATTCCATGCCCGCAAGGAAAATGGTGATCTCGCAAAGGGTACGTCAGCCAAAGTGATGAGAGGCAGTTTCTTCATCTACCTGAAACACTACTGGTATACCCATTGTTTAGCCCTTTGAGCCCACACACGTGAAGAGTTTTTAAAATTATCCCTATCAAGGATCATCCCATACTAGGACAAAATTTGAAATGAATGGAAGGAATCTTTTTACTCACACTTGCATCAATCTTCGAGAATTGCTTTCGCAGTGTAACTTGTACGATAATTTGAAGTGTCTTAGAATGACGAAAAGCAGTTCTTTCTCTATCCTATACACTTTTATCCATTGTGTAGCCCCTTTGAGCCTATAAATTCATTTCATATTAAACCCAGTTGGTGATCATCCCCCACACTGGGGCAAGGCAAGAAAAAGTAAACCACTCAAGTAGCATGGTTTACAATGTTGATAAAAGATGAAGGCTATGCATGCCCAAAGAAAGTAAGTACAAAAAATGGGGCATGAAAAAACAATGTGCCTGGTAAAAGCAAGACCAATGCCAGAAAAAAAAATCCAACATTGGTTGAGGTTGTATCCCCAACAAGGTGGTACTAAAACTCAAATGCAGAGATGTTGCAATCAATGGAGTTGTGCTATGAAGAGAATCTACGATGGTGGAGAAGAAAATTGGTGGAAGTATCAAGATGATCACCAATTTTGACCATTTAAATACTTTTTGAGTCTAATGATCCTTGCGCTTCTCAACCCATGAACAAAGCCTATGTTATGTCCATTGCAAAGTCTCTTTAGATTATGGCACTTGAATTAACGCAAAAGTTCATATGTTTGAAAGCATTGCTTGAAGAAGTGCGAGTAAGATAATTTCTACTTCATTTCGTATGTTTCTTGACTTGTAAACCTCAAGAAAATTGTGAAATGTCATTCTTCAATAGCCTCGACTCAAAGAGTCTCATTTGTTAAGCCATTGACCAAGCCCACATTATGATCCCTATTAACGACCTCTCAAATTGGTAAGGTTGTACCACTTACAAGATTGCTGAGACCCTTGTTTAGCATGACGATGGTGAGATAGAGAGATTATTGAAATCCTGCATCAAAAGTCAGGATGAAATGCCCATTTTAATGAGAATGAATGAAAAATCCTTTCAGACCGAAAGATCCCTCATTTGACACATTCATGACACTCATGTGTTTAGATTGGAATATTCTTTTGAAATGGAAATTAGGTGATGTGAGATTGATAGAAATCATCACGAACCTCCATTGAATTAATGCATGATTGCGATTACAAATGCACATTGCCTCTCCTACAACCATGTTTTGCAAGAGACATATCCCCGAGGATCAGAGATGTTACTAGGTAGGTATATCTCTATCCATACCTTAAATACTTGTCATTGCATAGGTATTCCCTTTTAAGTATACCGACACTCAATTGAGTTGTCCCCCAAAGATTTTTCTCCAAATTTAGTCTGATTAAGGCGACCGAAGAAAGGTTCGGGTCATAGCCAAACAAAACCTTAGTTTAGGCGACCGTAAAATGGTACGGGTCCTAGACAACATCTATTTCCCCATTCAGTCAACTGTAGAATGGTACGGGTTCTGGAAAGTGAATCTCAGTTTAAGCGACCGTAGAATGATACGGGTCCTAGAAAACATGTATTGCTCTAACAGCCGACCGTAGAAAGGTATGGGTCTTGGAAAAATAATTTTCCCATTCAGGCAACCGTAGAAAGGTACGGGTCTTGAAAAATCATTTTTTCCGTCGAGGCGACTGTAAAATGGTACGGGTCCTAAACAATATCTATTTCCTCATTCAGGCGACCGTAGAAAGGTACGGGTCCTAGACACAACAAAACACTGCCATACTAGGTGATCATAGAAAGGTACAGATCCTAGGAAAGCAGTTTCCTTACAAGACCTTGTTGCCATACTGGGCGACTGTAGAAAGGCATGGGTCCTAAGAAAGCAGTCCCTTTACAAAGCCTCGTTACTATTCTGGGCGATCATAAAAAGGTACGGGTCCTGGACATGTAACACAAACCATCTTGAATTACTCTACCCTTCTTGAAGGTAAGTCATTCCAGGTAGGTTCCTTTATCATCTGCATTAGCATTTCCATGTATCATATAAATTGCACCTCAAAATGGAATTCATTTTCCAACAAAAAAAAAAAATCATTTAGTGTATATGTATAGTGAAAACTTAGATCTCAATTTGTCTTTGAGAGCAACCTCTACAAGCTCACCTTTAAAGAGGGACAACTATTGACACATAAATTTTGACTATTTTATTTACTTGTTTGTCATATAAAGCATTTCATAACATTTACATTTAGGTAACAATAATATTTAACTCATCTTTAAAAAGTTGTTCTAAAAAATGAAAATAAAAATAAAAAAGAGGATAAGAAACAATCTATAAAATAAAATATTTTGTTGTGGATGGAGATTTTGAAAGATTTTAGAGTTTGGATAATCTTCAATGGTTAAGTGAATTATCTTGGAAAATCTTGACAATGGATTTTCGATTTTGGAGCCATTTCCTTATTGAGCACATCTCATCTTTTCGAAGGATGATTTTCAACGATTGGGTCAATATATGCAAATCTTCATCGGCAAAACAAACTGGTCTTTGTTTTCCCTATAAATAGAGAGTGCAAAGGGGGTTTCTAGGGGGTCGAAGGAGAAAAAAAAAACACAAAAGGAAAAAGTGAAAAGGGAGAGAAAGGAAGAGTCAGCAAGGTGTAGAGAGAAGTGTGTGGAGAAGACAGGCGAAAGAAAGTGATGTGAGAGAGATAGGTGAGAGAGAGAGAGAGAGAAAGAGAAAAGAAAAAAACCAAGGGAGTGCTGTACATCTTCCTTGTGGAGTACTCGAGGTTGCTGCCCCCCATGCTTCCACCGTTGTCGCTTCGCCAGTCTCAGCTGCTAGTCGACATTGCTCTTGTGCTACTCGCCACTGGCCTTCATCTGCGAGCACTTGTGCTAGCCCTACTGCCGGTGCTCACATTTGAGCCTTCGTCACGTCTCCACCTCTTGTCCTTGCGCTGCTTGTCGCTCTGCTGCCCACCATCTCTTCGCCAACCACCGTTACTCGCCGCCTCACCTACAACTTGTGTTGACCCCCAGTGACCCGATGCCCGTGCTGCACCTCCGCCTCTACCAGCCTCGCCGTTGCCCAAATCTACCGTGTCAGAACACGACCCCGAGTCACCGCACATCTACGTGTCGTCACTGCTACAATTCGAGCAATCCACTGCACTAGCAACAACGCCCTTGTTCCACTGTTGTCGCCGAGCTGTTCCATCGACTCGATGAAACCGCTGCTGTGCCGATCCACAACGACCCCGGTGCTGCTCTTGGTTCATTCATTGATGGCCCGCCCACCTCCGAGCGATGCTCACGCCCATGCTACTTCAATTGGTGTCCCTGCTCGCTGCTCCACTTGCTGCCGTAGCCCCCACATCGGAGATATGACGACTATGATCGGTGCCCAACAGTGACTGGCCACCACACGAGCACAAGCCGTGCATGGGAAGAAAAAAAACCAAAAAAAAAAAAATTAAAGTAGGTAGTTTTTCTTTTACTTTACTTTATTTTTATTTATTGTTTATTATTATTTTATTTACTTTGGTTTTTTTTAGTAGAATTATTCTTGAATGTATGGTTGGGATTATGACATGAAATACCCCTTAAATTAGGGATTGACAGTCCGATTTGCACGCCCGAAATTTGACTCACAATCTCTTGCAAAATCGACAATCCAATCTCACGCCCAAGAGTCGATTCGCCATTTAGTTTAAAATTGGCCAATCCGATCTCATGTGTGAGATATAGTTCGCCAATTTATGGATATCAATCCTATCTTGTCTGATTTGCCGTTATGTTGGTTGAATCAATTTTATTTTTGTAAAAGGAAAAATAAAAAAAAATATTTGAGTTAGGATTATGTTTGTTTTAGAATATTTCTTGTTTTAGGGTTATCTAAAATAAGAATTTTATTTCGAATTTTTTGAAATAAAAAATCCAAAAAATGCATTCACTTAGGATGTTAGTTTTTAATTTAAGTTGCATTTTTAATTATGTGGCAATTTTAAATTTCGAATTTATAAAAAAATAAAAATTATCATGTATATGTTATGTAGAATTAGGGCATTATTTGCACGTCATGGCATGTCGGGATTGCATATTATAGGTTTAGATAAATTCTCCCAGATAGATTGCAACATCATATAGAATTAGGCTCATGAAATGCATGTCATTTAGTGATTGTTGCTTGGTCCATTTAATTAGAAATTGCTCGTCATTAGAATTAGGTCATTAGATTAATTTAGATTGCACATTCAATTATTGCAATTTTTTACTCATGTCATATAATTTAGGTTATACTGTAATGTCATATCATTTCATGTTAGATTAGAAGCATGCATTGCATAAAGCACGATTCTCATTAAATTAGTGAAAACAAAAATTGAGTGATTGCGTATTAATTAGAAACCATATCTAGGACTATCGATGTGAATTCTGATCTAACATTGCAGATGCTTTCATTGCTTTAAGGTAAACTTTGCAATTTATTTATTGCTTTATCTGGGTGTTAAATTGATGGTTTGCGCACCTGAACGATCACCTCACATGTTAGGAAAGTGAATAAATCATTTCAAACTGTTTGGCAAACAAATTTTTTTTTTCAAGATAAAAGAGAAAGGTACCGAGGGCGTTAGAGAAATCTAGCGTAACCAAGTCCCCGTACCCAAAATCTCTACTTTCTAGGAGTAAAATAATTCTCCCGTTATTTTACTTAGGTGTCTAATCAACCTACCATAAACTGATTAGTGGCGACTCCCATTTGCAAGCTAGATATTTAAACCTAAGTTGCGAATTGGTGTGGGTTTGGGAGAGCTCGGGCTAAGTTAGACTTAGTAGTCCATTAGCCTAATTTTAGGTGGTGCACTCGAAATTTAGGTCACGACATAGACGCGACAGTCCTCGTTCGATGAGTCCTCTGATCCGAATCACTCATTCTACAGGATCTCTACAGAACTTGCCTCCCAATTTTACAAAGAATTAGGAAAACTAAATGACCCACACAAAACACACTACCAATCAGCTAGCCAATCACAGGTGTCTGCATAAGGAAAAAAGCCTTTCCTACTAACTATCCCAAAACCCATCATACCTTATCAATCCAAATTCTAACCTTGCTATGATACTACTAAATAGGAATGTCACGCCTAAACCTCGAGCGTGCGCACATTCCTCGGTGGTCGATAGAAATTTTCAATGTTCCCAGGATGCATCCTAACCCCTTTCATTTTATTGCACATGCGGAAGCAAATTAACTAATCCACTGACAACAACATACATGGGATAGAAAAGTAGGACAACCAATTACAAATACAAACTCAACTTCATAAACACCTCAAGTTCTTTTACAGAATGTCTATCTTAAAAAGAACTATTGAGCCATCTATGCTCCTGACCCTTCCAGTTCAAGCTCCTGGCTCTTCACACTAGGGACCTGAAAATGGTTATACAATAACCAGTGAGATATAAATCTCAGTGAGTCCTCCCCTAAGCCTCGATTAGTACACCAACTCAACCCAACTCAACTTCATAACCACCCTACAAACAAGTCTACAACTAACAAAACAATAGTCGGTTCGCATGCAACCTTACTCGATGTGCCATACCCTGTACATTATTGATTCATGTGTGTGTGTCATAAACGATGTGATTCACTTATACATATAATTAATGCGTATAACATCAATGCAGATCGAATCATCGATCAATCAACTCAGTTGATTACATGTCAGTAAGACCATCACACGGTCATTTTGATTATTCATTCTCAACTTTTAGTCATGACCCAACAGGCACGACCTACTAAATCTTCAGTGATGAATCACAGCCCAATGGACACGACCTAAATTTAGTGGTAATCATGGCCCCACAGGCATAATTTAGGTTAATTGGTCATCACGGCCCCACTGGCATAATTTAGATTTAGTGGTAATCATGGCCCACTGGCATAATCTAGATTTAGTGGTAATCATGGCCCCATTGAAATAATCTACTTCAGCAGTTTTCTTGATCTAACTCACAGTCTCACTCGACAATTTTCCAATCAATTACCAAAGTTGTCCATTTTTCGAATAATGACACACAATCACTACTCACACTCAAATTATACAATCCGACACTCAATTCATGTAGATGCCCATGCATTTACACATCCATTCACTTCATAAAATGCAAATCCGCGAATCTAGAAATTCATTTCGGACAATTGAACCTTCTCAAACTGTTTCTTCTTAAGAACCAAAAATACTTGTGCCAAAATAACAGATGGCAAGAAGAACAAAAGGCCTTGGACACGGAATAGATCTTGAAGTACTATATCCATATCTCCTTGACCAAATCCACCCACATTAGGATTACTCGTTAATGGCTAATCAAGTTTGATAGATTCGCCTTCGGAAACAAGAAGTTTTAGCCCTGGTGGAAAAATATCAACACACATGAAATTAGACCACTTTTTGCATTTTGGATTAACAGTGCACAAGAATAGTGTGCGTGAACAATACTGCGTGTACAATGCGAGTGAATAGTAACTTGTGAATAGTGTGCGTGAACAGTAAATTTTCAAAATTAAATAAGTAATAAATTAAATTCATAAATTAAACAAAACATTAATCAAAGCAAACAATCGCTCAATTAAGGCTAAACGTACTTAATTAAGCACATAAGCATCATTAAGCAAATAAAGCGAGATTAAGTTAAACTAATCTAATCCATCCATCTAACCATCTATCTTAGGGCTAATACAACTTAAGTAAACCTTCTAAACCATAATTAATCCTAATTAAACCAATCCTAAGCAAGTTTAGGTACTAATCGAAGGATTAGGAGCTAAACTCACTTGTTAAGCAGGCTAGAGACACAGATGTAGCATCGACGATGGTGGCTACACACTGGGACTTCTACCACGACAATCCAAGGCATTCCCAAGCTTAAAACAACAACCACAGCCTTTACCTCCCTTTGAAACTCTAAAAAATAGCACTGCTGGAGGAGAAATGGAGTTAGATGGCTTGGCCGGAGCTCCAGCGAGGGGTTGGCCGACAATGGGCGGCACCCAGGGGTTGAGGGGGACATGATGGTGGTTGGTATGGGTGGAGGTAGGGTTAGAATGGATAAAAAAATGGTTGAAACGAACGAAACAGGCAAAGTAGTGTAGGCTGCCAGGCGGACCAACAGATAGGTGATCGGTTTCTTCTCGCCAACATGCAAGTCGGCCGACGGCTCCGTTCAGCAGTGGTTGGGCTCCTCCATATGATTTGGATATCCCAAAGACGATGGTGGGTGTCATGAAGGCTGATTCTCACGGGAAGATAACTTTTAACTTGAGTTTTCACAAGAAGGTCAGCTAGAGCAGAAACATGAAGAAGAGAAAACAAGGGAAGAGAGAGTGGTCGACAGTTTGGGGCTGAAGAGGGGGAGAGAGAGTGATGTGAGGGCTGGTTGTCAAGCCTCATTAATCCCCTTCAATGAGTGCTTCAAGTCCCCATGCAAGATGACCTCATCTTCTCTCTCTTTTGTAGCCTTTTTTTCCCTACAACTAGGGGCAATTTGGTCATTTCACCTTGCACAATTCTCATTTTGTCCTTGGGCTGAAAATGAAGGCCATGCCTAAGAAATGGGCTTGGAAATGAATAGGTACGGGCTCGGGAATTGGTTGGGCGTGATTGGGTTCAATTGGGCTTAAGGTTTACTAATGGGCTTAGAAGAGAAAATAGTGGATTAGGCCCAATGGGCTCATTTGCTTGCCTTAGGCCCACCACAGTGGTTGTCCCACCTTAGGCCTAAGGCCCACATTGGCTTGGCCCGGCCCACGTCCTCATGGGCTCGGTTCCTTGGTCCAAAAATCCATTTTTCCAAGCACTCGACTTAACTGGCGCTGTTGACTGTCGAAGTAGCTTCATCCAAAGTCTGTCCCAGACATTCTCAATAATTCAAAGTCCAATATTTAGTTCTCATGCCATGTAAATTTCGTCTAATGTCATTTTAAGTACAACTCAGACTAATGGGCGGCCCGAGGATTCACACATAACTGACTCGTGCCAAACCACGTTCAACACATCTCGACACTTGGACGTCCTTGACTATATGAAATTGCGGATGATAGCTTCTTATTTCAAAGTACACGATTACTAAGGATTGACCTAGTGTCGTTCGCGGGTTCAATAACAGTAAATAGAATCACTCGTCGTTCCATTATGATCAGTCCACGAATCGACTTCTAGTTGTCATTGAAATCGGCTTGCCTAACTATAGGATTGTCCTCATGCAAGTCTCGCGGTTAAGTCATTTTCCCAGATCAAGTTCTTTAGTCGTACGAGTTTTGTTCTCATTAGCCTTTCCCCTCAAGGTCAGTATCTCAAGATTGATCAATTTCGAGTGAGATCAACCAACAATGCGTTGACGAAATTTATATCCATTCATCCCTCAGAGAACTCGAATTTCAGGATGTCACAATTAGTTTAGGCTAATTAGGGATTCGGTGGTTAGTTAGTTTAGATTAATGATTTAATCGCTTAATTATGCATGTTACATGGTTAGATTAGATTATTTAAGGGCTAATTAAATTGTGCTATTTATCTAGATAGGTTCGGAAATTTTCTAGGCCCATTTAAGTGGTTAGATTAGCATTTTCAGCTTAAGTTGATATTTATTGTATTTAAATTGCATTATTTAATTATTTTTGTAATGTATTTATTTATTTAATATTTCTAGAAATTATATCGGACAGTCGGTGACTGGAATTTCATGTTGATTGTAGTGGTGTGCTTAGTTTATGCAATTAAGTGTTAATTTGTGCAAATTGAGTGTTGATTGTGTGGCATTCGGGAATTTCAACCCGAAATATTGATTTTGAGGGAAATGATATTTGTCTTTGAATGGCCATAGGGACAATTACATCATCGGCCACAATATTTTATCTCTTGGATCGAACCCCTTATGAAAATGTTAATTGATTTCTATAAATAAAAATCAAAAATCAAATGCCCTAAAGTGGTGAAGGAATTATGGGCTTATTATCGATATTTTTCTATGGGCTATTTAAATTGGACATAGGACGATTTGATAAAGAAGACTTTGTTCTTGACTATGCACTCCATAGATTTGATTTTATAGATTAATGTCACAAAGTCTTTTAGCCATTTTATTATGCAATTAGGTATTTATTTAAAATGAGGATTAAGATGTATTATAAAAAAAAACAATCAAACAAACTTGGGCCATTTAAGTTTGGACTTTAGGCCCAAGTGAGATGGGCCTAAAGTAGGCCATAAGCCTGGCCCATGTCGACGCATGGAAGGGGGAGGAGGAGCCGCATGGTCCCCTCCAAGTGTCTTCAACAAGAGAGACACTTGTCTCCTCCTTGGGGACAAATGTCCCCCATGCAAAATGAGGATGCATGCAAGTATATAAGCAACCAAAGAGAGAGAGAGAGAGAGAGAGAGAGAGGGAGTGGCTGGTTTTGAGAGAGTGAGAGAGAGAGAGAGAGAGAGAGAGAGTTGCGAGAAGAGTGAGGAGCCAAGAGAGAGAGAGGGAGAAGCCGAGCGAGGGAGGAGGTCCGCTCATCCGTCGCCGTCCGTCTGCTCGTTCGTCGCCGTCTGTGTGCCGTCGTTTGTTCGATTTTGGAGGCAAGTTAGGATCCATTTACTACTCTTGCATGTGTGTCTTGCATGTGTTTTGGAATGGTGTTGAATTTTGGGTGATTAGGAGTGAGAAATCGAACCTAGAGTGCTTTGTTTTTGAAATGGCTTGCTGTTTGCGTGTATACCGCCCGACCCAGAAATTTGTAGAGCTTGCATGCGTGTTTTGAGTTGGATTTTGACTTTGAATTCTTCATAAAAGTTGTATAAAACATCTCAAAGTATAACATACTAAAATTTGAGACAAAATGGCTGAGATTTAAGGGGTGAAACCCTTCTCCTACGAGGACACTAGATTTGGAGCTGCTTGGTTGACCTCTTGGTGGTTTTGGGGGTCGCATGTTACTTTTTACCGAGAATCTCCCTTCCACTTCTGCATGAAAGTCATAGAGAACATTATAAAGACTAACATAATTAAATTTG
Organism: Eucalyptus camaldulensis; assembly: GCA_019915185.1. Lineage (NCBI taxonomy): Eukaryota > Viridiplantae > Streptophyta > Magnoliopsida > Myrtales > Myrtaceae > Eucalyptus > Eucalyptus camaldulensis. The sequence continues at coordinate 12,961,920 of JAHSVA010000001.1, forward strand.
AGGTAAAATGAGCAATTTTATCCTAGTGAAACAATTTTCCTTTGAAGACGGTGAATCTGGAAACACGGTACTGGACACCCGAGACATCCTAGACCTATATAGTGACTATTATTTGGGAATATCACCTAGATCCCTTAATTAAAGTTGTAGGGGACCTCTTGAATCAAAAAATATCAAAATTTCAGAGGAAAAGAAGAAGGATAAGTAGGCGAAACCTCGATATTTCAGAGAAAGCCACACTGGACTGTTTGGTACTAGAAACAGTAACTTCGAACGTATATAGAAAGTTATCTAGAACAAATATGGCATAGATGTATTCATGAAAAATATACCTTAGGGTATTGAATATAATCTGGTAATATCTCATAATTTTTGGAGGTCATTCGGGTATTTTAATGGAAATATTTCAAGAACTGCGCAATCTGATTTTATCCGAATTTTGCATGTTGTATTGTGTGAGCTATATCTTCTTGTGTGAAGCTCTTTTGGGCATTTGTTCTGCATGAAATTGCTACCTTTCTGTCTTGTCTATTACATGCTCAGATTGTATGATTTTTGAAGATCATATGGATATTTAATTTACATGTTTTCCGAAATTGTGTAAGCTGGAATTTTGTAAATTTCAAAAAGACATGATATATGGATTATTCTATGTTATATGGACCCCATGAATTGTATTGTCATAAGTGATTGTATCTTGCTGCGTGTATGATGATGATTGGACATGCATATAAGAATCAAATGAGGAAAATGATCTCGTTTTCCATCACATCATATGCCATCTTGAAATTGAGCTATAATTGAAAATGAAATGTATGGGAATATGCATTGTGGTGATGAGAAGACCATCGGAGGTGTGAGCCGACGATGCCTCGGGTGTGTTGGGATGCCCGGAAAGTGGGGGTGTCGGATGCCCGGTGGCCTAGTGGCGTAATTCCGGAGGGTCCTCAGGAGTTTCGAGATGCCAGTGGTATACGATACGCAATTCCAAAGGAGGGGGAATCCTGGTGGTATGTCGGTACGTAATTCCGGAAGCCTCGGAGGTTTGTGCCCGGGGGGATGTCTCGTGATGCTAGTTGGGGTACGAGATGCCTAGCAGGTATTGTGCCAGATGCTTGATTGTATTTTGAATACATGCTCGGAGGGTTCTCGCGATGCCAGGATTGGGTGCGAGTGATAAATGTGGGATGCAAATATTGGTCCCGGGAAAGAGAAATGTGGTGGCCCAAAATAAAAGAATGAAATTGGGAAATTGAAATTGAATTATACATTATGGTAACATGTATGCATGAATGCATGATGATGAGTGCATGGATGTATGTGCACTTATGGCATGATGGTATGTGTGACATGATGATGATGAGTGCATGGATGTATGTGCACCTATGGCATGATGGTATATGTGACATGATGATGGTGCATGGATGTATGTACATCTATGGCATGATGGTACATGTATGACATGATGGTGATGATTACATGATGATGTATGTATATGTGGTGTGATGACATATGCATGGCTTCAAGGTAAGTTATGCATGGATGCATGAATGACATGTGTTATGCTATGATTGTTATGATTGTATAGTGTGATGCATAGAGTGGTTTATTGGGTCCTTTACCTGCTGAGTGGCTGTACTCACCTCTTTTGAGGAATAACATTTCAGACTAGATAAGATATCTCTGCTGCCACTGCCACTGGTAGATGGATCGGGTGTTTGGATATGACTGCGAGGAGGAGGATAGCAAATGAAGGAACTTTTGGACGCCGACACTAATCAATGGACTTTAAGTATATGACTGTTGGAGGAGATGTCGGTCATCTTTTGAAGTGTAGCCGAGTATAAAAGACTACGGCATTTTGATGTACCGATGAATCATGTCCATCTAATTTAAGTAAATAAAAGTGTACGGCTTTTACCTATAAATGTTTAGTTGGTGTGCATCGTTTTCTGAACGTAGGGAAGGGAGTTGATGGATGTGCTTCCACCATATGAACTGCGTAAGGGACAGATAATAAAATATGTAAACCCCCATGATTGTATGGACCCGTTGCAATTGAAATGGTATCAGAGTGACATGTTATTAGGGAAAGTAAAGAAAAACAAAGTAAGCGAATTGTGGCGATCCTAATGGATCGGGGGCTGTCGAGGGGTGTCACAGATTGGAATTTGGGTTATTTATTTCAAAATTGTGAAATTTTCATATTTAATTAGAAAATCTCGGGTGTTGGTTTTTTAACGCCAAACATGGTTTTAAATGTGAAAACTAGTACAAGCACCTAAAGGGGGTGAATAGGTGCGAAAAGAAATTTTGCAAAGTAAAGTATATAATTTTGTTTTTAAACCAACTCTGATTAGTAATAGATTATGAAAATGAAATTAGACTCTAATAATCAAATAGAGTTACGATCAAAGTAAAAGAACTTAAGGAAGAGAATAGGAACACAAGGTTTATAGTGGTTCGGCTTAATCCAAGCCTACGTCCACTCTTACGCACTGACAGCCCACCGGCTGGATTTCACTAGAATCAAAAGAGTTGTTACAGTATAGCTCTTCCTTGATTCCATTGTGTAGAGACTCTGCTACACTTCCTCGAGGTCTCACAGAAGTATAAACTCTCTTTTGAGTACAAGTTTTCGCTCAACAATTGAATTGACAAAGAATAATGAGATTCAGATTTTGGAATTTTTATATCATGCACACACTCGAATAACTAGAACATCTTCCTTATATACTCCTCCATGCCTCCATACTTGTTGTCACTTACTAAAGGAGCTCTTCCAATCTACCCATTAGACAGAATCAATTAGAGATTTCGAGTTATTTAAGGAATATGACGATAGCTCATCAATCCTGCTCGCCCATACAATTAGGATCTAGGTTTCCAAAAGTAAAACCTTCTAAGTATGTTTTACCAATCAACGGATCTAAATTATCTGAATTGAAATCAAAACGAATAATAGATTTAAAGATGCTATATCCAGTCGAGAGATATTTTTCAGTCGATAAAATCAAATTCTTAACGAAATACTTAATTCTGGATAAGTATTCTTCGACGATCTAGAAACTGTCAATAAGGATAGACTTTGAATCTTGAGTCTGGTGGTTCGGCGATTTTCAGACTTTGCCTAAAGAGTTTGCAAGTCTTAAGACTAGACTGATTGAGACATTTTATCAGCTTCAAAATAAGCAAGGAAGTTTTCTCCAACAATCTCCCCGTTTTTGATGGTGACAAAACTTTCTTGCAGATTTGGATACTTTTGACCTGCAAAACAGTACTCAAACAAACTTGGATATCTCACAAAGATAATTGACTTAGTAAAGACAACATTAAATCTGCATCCACAGGAAATAAGTTAGTCCTGTAAATAAACAACTATTTTTGCCATGAAATATCAATAGTGCTTAAAGTAAACAGTCGATCAAACAATTCAAATCCAAATCCAGTCACAATCAAACAACCAAACAAAAGTAAAAAGTCATTAAAAAACTAAGGTCAAACGAGAGTCAAGTTTCAAATCTGCACCATCTCTCCCCCTTTTTGTCAGCATTAAAAAAAGGTAGAGATAAAAAGATAATGGAATTATGGTTGCCTAGGAACGCGAACAAGTTGGAAATCTCCCATTGACTGGACAATCCCTTCTAGCTTTTTCAAATCCTCCTTCAGTTGAGCCATATCTTCACCCTTGGCATTTGCTTGAACTTGAAGAGCAAGGGCATGAACTTGATCATGCAAGGAAACTGAAGAGGCTCGACTTGCATTCTGTAAGTTCTAAATTTCGCATCCCAGGGTATAAATCTGGCCTCACATCTCCATAAGAACATCAAGCACTCTGCGAAGGTCTACTGAATTATCAATCTGAGTACTGGCCTCTGCATGATCACTAGGAGTATTTGCAGATGATGGCAAGCCAGCATGATCACTTAGATTTGGCGATGAAACCTCATGACCTTCCTTTGGGAATTGAGAGGCATAGATGTCTTATGGATCTGTAGGTGAACGACTAACACCTTCACTAGTAACAACAATTGAAGGTGTACCTCTTTTCTCAGCAACTCCCCCTGTTTCAATGCCCTCATGAGGAAAGAAGTACGCTTCATGCTCTATTTCCTCCTGTTCACCTCTCCCTTCTTCTTCTTCTGTAATCCTTTCTTCCTCTGCTTCTTTTCGCATTGATTCTCTCTCTCCACTCCTTTCCTCTTCTTTGTCTTTGTCTTGATCCTCTCTCTCCTCTGGCTCTGGAACAACATTTTGTAGATTTCTCAGTGCAAGAGCGGAAATGGTAATATCATCATCATCGTCTTCATCCTCCAGAACGAGTGTGCTTCTTTTCTTGGATGGAGCTGTCATGGGCTCATTCCCTTTCCGTTTTGCAACTGAAGAACCTTGGTAAGGGTTGATAGGGGTTTTCTCTTTGAATCGCTCCAAAGCCTTGTCCAACTTTTTCATTGAATCACTCCAAAGCCTTGTCCAACTTTTTCAAACGCATTTTGGAAACCATTTTCAGTCCCACTATCATTTGATCACATGATCGAACACCTAAAATCCTAGGAGGCTAAATATTGAAACATCTGAAAAGCTTTGTAACAAGCGCTGAGTACGGTAGTTGTCCTTTGTCTTTCGCCATCATTTTGTACATGTGAAACATGATTGTGTGAGGCAGAGAGAACTTCTTGCTAGCGTTGATGGCATACATGAGCTTTGCTTCTAAGTTAGAGACGTCGGTCTTCGAGGTTGACTTGGGTTTGAGGCAATTGATCAGGATCTTGTGAAGCAATATATTAGAGGCATTCGTCCTCAAGTACGAAATTATTCCTTCAGCCATTCTGTCCCGAACAAGCTCCACCGTCGTACAACCAACAGACACACTAATCGATTGGAATGCCCCTCACTCTACTCCAATCACATTCACCAATATGTCCATGTCAACGATATAGCCCTGATCTCGAACATTAAACGAAAATCTATTCGCATCCAAGAAACTTAGATTAGAATAGAAGTAAGCAATAAGTTATGGATATGCCTCTGTCGTCTCAGAACAAAAATGCTCAAGCTGAAGTCGAGTGAATTTCTCTCGCAGCTTCACATTCAAAGAATCAAGAAAATCAAAGTCTACACTTCTTGGATTGATCACCCCTCTTTTTAGCAACTTGGAGTAAAGTCGCTTGTGCTCCTCCGAGCAAAACAAATCTGTACTTTTGCTTCAAATATTCGCCCCAACACCCATTCTAGGCTTGAAATGAGTGTACATTTTGTCATCATCATTCCCATCATTCTGACTAAGACCTCCAACACGTGGATCACTAGGGATATTCACAAATGCTCGATCTGCTGACCCCGTAGGAGCAATCTCCAAACGTTCCATTGTTCGCAAAATGTGGGTTTCATTTCGATACCCTTTATCTTTCGAAAATTCATCAATATATTTCAAGGGAGTGCCTCCCCTCTTCAAGGTAGAGTAAAGCTTAAAGATAAAAGCAGGCTTTTGAGATCTTACGGGTTCTACGCCTTTAATGATTTCTTCCTCTGCTCTATGATCACTATCTTGAGGTCTAGCTTGAGGAGATTGACGCGTTGAGAATGTTGTGGACTCTACTACTGTCTTGAGGATTCTTCTTCCTCGGTGAGGTCAAAATGTGTAGGACCCTCATGCATGAGTTATGGTCCCCTGTTCACGATCCTTAAAGACTTTCTTTGGGACGCCACTCTCAAAGTCTTTGAGAGATTCCAAACTCGATTCGCGAAAAAAGATGAGAACTTTAAATATTAATTAGAGAGTAAAAGTTAGAAAACGAAGGTTTGTGCTTTTTAGGGTTTGTGAGGAAGACAATCAGTATATAAAGCAGTCGAAAAGAGGCATACGGAACGACGTAAAAGGAAAAATAGAAAATGCCTCTTAAAAAATAACTGCCATTTTGAAAGAATAGATAACCGTCTTTTCAAAAATAACTCCTTTTTCGAAAAAGAATGATTACAATAATTGCAAAAACTGGGGAAGATAATTGTACCTTTTCGAGATTTTATTCGTGAGATAAATTTCTAAAAATGAGAATAACTTACAATCATAAATCTTGAACGTTTGAGTCTGAATATCATTACACTTTTATCCTTGAGTCTGAACTTCTTCAGACTTTAAGATATTGAGTCTGAAACAAATAAGCTTGAATTGACTTTTCTCCAAAGGCTTTATGAAGATGTCCGCTAGTTGATTCTTTAAGTCAATGAATTAAATCGAGACTTCTCCATGTTGAACATGATCTCTAATGAAATGATGTCAAATCTCTATATGCTTTGCTCTTGAATGAAGAATTGGATTCTTGGTGAGATTGATTGCGCTGGTGTTGTCACATTTGATCTCAGTGCACGAATCTTCAATTCGAAAGTCTTTTAGCTATTGCTTTATCCACAAGATTTGTGAACAACAACTTCCAAGAGCCATATATTCTACTTCTGCTGTAGAAAGAGCTATGGTACTTTGCTTCCTCGAAACCAAGATACTGTCCTGTTCCCAAGTAATTGACAAGTGCCCGAGGTGCTCTTCCTATCAACTCTGCATCCTACTAGGTCTACGTCTGAATATCCAAGAAGAGTAAAGTCTCATTCTTTAGGATACTAGAGACAGAGATTAGAAGTAGATGGAACATATTTGATGATACGTTTTGCAGCACTTAAATGAGATTCTTCGGGATCTGATTGAAATCTGGCACAAATACAAACACTAAACTGAATGTCAGGTCTAGAAGCAGTAAGATAAAGAAGTGAACCAATGATACTCCTGTATAGCTTCTGGTCAATTTTCTTTCCTCCTTCATTTTTGTCCAACTTCAAGGAACTTAACATTGGTATCTCTATCTTTTTTCAATTCTCCAAGGCAAATTTTTTAACAAGATCTTTAGCATATTTTTCTTGGTGAATGAAAATTCCTTCATTCAATTGTTTTACTTGAAGTTCGAGAAAGAATGATAGTTCACCCATCATGCTCATTTCAAACTCATCCTGCATAGTCTTAGAAAATTTCTTGTACATATTTTCATTAGGAGATTCAAAAATAATATCATCAACATAAATTTGAACAAGCAAGAAATTTTTGCTTTCTCTTTTGATAAATAGAGTAGTATCTACTTTATCTTTAACAAAGCCATTTTGGATTAAAAACTTACTTGGTTCGTCATACCAAGCTCAAAGTGCTTGCTTTAAACTATATAGCGCCTTTTTTAATCTGAATGCAGAGTCTGGTTTCCTTGGGTCTTCAAAACTGGGAGGTTGTTCCACATAGACTTCCTCTTGGATAAATCCATTTAGGAAAGCGCTTTTGACGTCCATTTGGAATAACCTGAAATTTTTATAACAAGCAAAAGCAAGTAATAATCTAATTGCTTCTAACCTTGCTACTGGTGTGTAGGTCTCATCATAGTCTATCCCTTCTTCTTGCGTATATCCTTTAGTCACGAGTCTTGCTTTGTTCTTTATGACTTTTCCTTTCTCGTTCATCTTGTTCCTGAAAGCCCATTTAGCTCCAATGATAGATCTACCTTTTGGTTTAGGAGTCAATTCCTAGACATCATTGATACTGAATTGCCTGAGTTCTTCTTGCAGAGCTTCAATCCAGCTTTCATCAGTTAAAGCTTCCTTTATGCTCTTGGGTTCTATTTCAGAAATAAGAGCCACAGCACTAGACTCTTCATGTCTTTTGGATCTTATACGAATTCCCTCATTAATGTCACAAATAATGAGTTCTTTAGGATGACTAAACTTGTGCTTCCAGTTGCTGGTTGATTTATGAGACTGTTGGTCTTTTTCTTCATTTGATTCTTCAATGATCATTGGTTGTTGGTTTTCTGAAGTCTGAGCTGCTTCTGGAGATTTAGACTTTGTAGAGTTTGGAGCAGGTTTAGATTCTTCAGGTTGAGTCTGAATCAATTGATTTTGCATAAATTCTTGGAATTTGACATTTATGAATTCCTCCACAGATTGAGTCTTTTTATTGTATACTCTGTAAGCTTTGCTGGTGGTTGAATATCCAAGGAAGATGCATTCGTCTGATTTTTCTTCAAACTTACCAATTCGATCATTTGCATTTTTCAATATAAAATATTTGTAACCAAACACATGAAAATAGGAAACAATTGGCTTATTTCCTTTGAACAACTCATAGGGAATTTTCTCCAGAATATGCCTTAAGAAGACTCTATTAATAATTTAGCATGTTGTAGAAACTGCTTCAGTCCAAAAACGAGAGGAAATATTACTTTCAATTAAAAGAGTTCTAGCCATTTCCTGAAGCGATTTATTATTCCTTTCTACAACTCCATTTTGCTCTAGAGTATAGGGTGAGGACAATACATGCTGAAAACTAGATTCATCACAGAATTTAGCAAAGTCTTGATTTCCAAATTCACCTCCATGGTATGTCCGTATATTTGAAATAACACACCCTTTCTCATTTTGAACTTTCTTAACAAATTTTATAAAATAAGAAAAGGTTTTAGACTTACTTGCCAAGAAATATACCCAAGTGAATCGTGAATAATCATCCACAATTACTAGGCAATATTTCTTACCTCCAATGCTCTAAGTTTTGGTCGGTCCAAAGAGATCCATATGTAAGAGTTGCAATACACGATTAGTGGACACTTGATTTATTGGTTTGAATGAATTTCTTATCTATTTTCCCAATACGCATGGTGTGCATAGATCATACTTTTGGTATGTCAGATTGGGTAGTCCACGAACAAGCTTCTTTGCTGAGATTTTGGCTATTTACTTCATGTTGATGTGCCCAAATTTTCTGTGCCATAGATGCGCTTCCTCTTGAATTGAGATTAGACATTGAGATTTTTCTGGTTTGATATCCAAGAGATAGATATTCCCATGTCTTCGCGCCGTGAAAGTCTAAGAGGAGTCTTTACTAGTTCTTGAACATATTCCTTCTTGAAAGTTGATTTTGAAACCGGTGTTGCACAGCTAGCTGATACTCAGCAAGTTGTAGTTGAGTTTGCAGTTCCGTATCCCACAATTCTGCCTTTACTATTTCCTCCAAAAGAAACTTTTCCACCATTAACTTGCACAAGCTTTATGAAGCAATTTGAGTCTCCTGTCATATGTCTTGAGCATCTACTATCCAAGTACCATTTAACATTTTTCTTGATAGTGACCTGTATTTTTAAAAAGAAACTTAAGCTATCTTTGGTACCCATATTTTCTTGGGTCCAATGGAGTTAGTGTGATACATAGTCTTTGCCCAAACCTTCCTCACAGGTTTTCAAACCATATGACATTCTTTCTCAAAATGTTTTGAACTGTTACACTTAGAACATTTAAGAGCACTGTGGCCTACGGGTTTTACAAAACCTTTTTGGAAATGATTTTTGTAAGAATCCTTTGTAGGTCTTTGTTTAATTATTTCCTTTACCTTAGGAAAATCAATTAGAGGAATGGTTTCAGCAGTCATTCCCAAATCTAATTTGTTGAAGAGGGTCTTTGCATTGAAAGAATCTTTTTTAATTTTTCAGATCCTATAGAAAATCTTTTAGAAATACTTGAGATATCATTTTTTAAAAATGCATTTTCTTTTGAAAGATTGTCTATATTTTCTTTCAAAGTAATAATGTTTTTATCTAAACTTTCGACCTTTTCTTTCAAAACAATCTCTTGTTGCTTTAGTGCAAAATTTTCATTTTTCAGTTCGGAAATTCTCTTGAGAGAGGTTTTGAGACTAAGACACAATTCATCAATATATTTGGAGACTTTGGTGGGAATTTTTAAATTACTTACCTCGATTTCATTGTCTGAGTCTGAGTCTGTCTCAGAATTTGAATATGATTTTGAGTGTGCCATGAGATAAACATTAGCATAATCATCATCACTTTCTTCACACTCAGTATCACTCCAAGTTTTTGTTTGAAGTGTTTTTCGATATTTCTCAGCTTTTCCTTTCTTTCTCTTCAGCAGGGGACAGTTGGGTCTGATGTGTCCCTTTTTCTTGCATTCAAAGCATATTACATCATTGTTGGATTCATCATCCTCAGTTGATTTTATTTTGTAGCTTTTGAGAACTTTGTTTCTTCAAATTGAATCTTCTTCCTTTTCTATTTAGCTTTTTAAACCTTCTTATCATGAGAGCAAGCTCTTCATCGTCCATATCGTCTTCAGAATCTGTGATATCAGAATCATCATTAGATTTTAGTGCAATGGATTTCTTACCTTTGGGATCGTCAACTTCATTGATTTGCTCCAGTTCATAAGACTGAAGAGTGCCAACCAATTCATCAACAGAGAGTGGCATGATTCTTTGTGTCTCCCTTATTGATGTCTTTATGTGATTCCAATCTTTGGAAAGTCCACGCAGTAACTTGTTAACCTTCATGGGTCCAGAGATTGGTTGACCTTGATACTCAAGACCATTGACAATTTCTGTAAAATGACTAAACATGTCAGTGATAGATTCTCTTGGTTTCATTTTGAATGCTTCATATTGATTGAGCAGAATATTGATTATGGTTTCTTTCACTCGATCGATTCCTTCATAGGTGATGTGCAATCTATCCCAGACTTTTTAGCTATTTCACAAGAAAATATTCTATTATATTTAGTAGGAGATACTGCACAATATAAAGAATAAATTTCTTTTGCATCAAAAGCTTGTCTCTTGGTTATCTCTTCTTGAGTCATTTCACTAGACTCAACAGCTTCTTTTCCTCTTTCTGAGATTGTTGTAGCTTTAGGAATGATTCCTTTGTCTACCACATCCCATTCTAGAGGATCCTTTGATCTTAGGAATGCCTTCATCTTGTTTTTTCATATGCTGTATTCTTTTCCATCAAAATAAGGCGGTCTGGTGTTGTTTTTCCCTTCAACCAGACTTGGAGCCAACATACTAGGCATGGATCATTAACTCTGAAGTAAAAAACACTTCAACTTAAATGAGTACACAGGTTCTGATACCAATTGTGAAAGCTAGTACGAGTACCTAAAGGGGGTGAATAGGTGCGAAACAAATTTTGCAAAGTAAAGTATATAATTTTGCTTTTAAACCAACTCCGTTTAGCAATAGATTATGAAAATGAAATTAGACTCTAATAATCAAATAGAGTTATGATCAAAGTAAAAGAGCTTAAGGAAGAGAATAAGAACACAGGGTTTATAGTGGTTCGACTTAATCCAAGCCTACACCCATTCTTCCGCACTAACAACCCACCGACTAGATTTCACTAGAATCAAAAGAGTTGTTACAGTATAGTTCTTCCTTGATTCCATTGTGTAGAGACTCTGCTACACTTCCTCGAGGTCTCACAGAAGTATAAACTCTCTTTTGAGTACAAGTTTTCGCTCAACAATTGAATTGACAAAGAACAAGGAGCTTCAGACTTTGAAATTCTTTTATCGTGTACACATTCAAATAACTAGAACATCTTCCTTATATACTCCTCCATGCCTCCATACTCGTTGGCACTTACTAAAGGAGCTCTTCCAATCTACCTATTGGACAGAATCAATTAGGGAGATTTCGAGTTATTTAAGGAATATGATGATAGCCAACCAATCCTGCTCACCTATACAATTAGAATTTAGGTTTCCAAAAGTAGAACCTTCCAAGTATGCTTTACCAATCAACGGATCTAAATTACCCGAATTGAAATCAAAACGAATAACGGATTCAAAGATGCTATATCTAGCTGAGAGATCTTCTTCAGTCGATAGAATCAAATCCTTAACAAAATACTCTGTTCTGGATAAGTCTTATTTGATGGTCTGGAAACTGTCAATGAGGATAAACTTTGAATCTTGAGTCTGGTGGTTCGGCGGTCTTCAGACTTTGACTAAAGAGTTTGCAAGTCTTTAGACTAAACTGATGGAAACGTTTTGTCAGCTTCAAAACACGCAAGGAAGTTTTCTCCAACATTAAATACTATATCAAATAGTGAGATTTTAAAAGGAATGGTATCAATTTTTTTTGGTTCAAATTGATCATGTACCCCCCCATACAATTATTTTTATCGGGTGTTTTTAATACAAAAAAAATAGTCCAAGTTATTATTTTAATTGAGGCATTTTAGTGAAAAGCATAATGTCCTTGGCCAGGACTGATTGATCGTATGATGACTAAGTGAACCCATCCCCGATATGCGTCGGTAGGACGTTGGCCCTTTATTGAATGACCATGGACAATGGAAGCTAGTCGCAGTAGATTCTAGAGCGATGCTCCTTTGAGAATGCTATCCCTAATGTGTGTCGGTGGATGTTGCCGTGCTCAAAGGAGTGAGACAAAGCTTGGCTATGCTAAAAGACCGATGTGCATCAGTATATTGTGCTTGTGCGTGCAGTAATCAAGTTGGAACGTGTGTTTGATTGACATTGAAGCGTCGGATTATGTGACAAAATTGTGCGGCACAGTATGTGTGACACCCCGAAACACCTTAGGTCGCCACATCCTGCCAAATAAGTACCTTACTTCCTCGGCATATCATTTTTCTTCACTTTAAAAAAAAAAAAAATGAACGGACGATCCCGTCGCGATTCATTAGCGGAAGTAAAATATAATATCGCCATCTCCTCCCCTAACAATCATGATACAATTGCACACCGCTAAATATCATAGGCGAAAATAAAACCACGACACTTTTATTTACATATTCTTATGATGGGTTCGCTTAGGTCGGTACATTAAAAGAAAGGCCAAGACATGCAGCTACGCTCGGCCATAACCCAAAAAAGAAACACTCGACCCACTATATCTATCGTGCAAGGTCCCCCATCAACCAGTGTCGGCTACCATCCCAAAAAGTTTCATCTCCTACTTCTCACGCACGGGCTCTCACACCCATCCTGGTGCATCAGGCGGTGGCGGCACCAACATCCCTCGCATAACCCCATCTCGACGAACATGGACGGATATGAACTCTTGTATGACAGGGCCCCTAGCTAGGCCCACATCATACATCACTATCGCGCGAACCCGAAGGTACGTCAAACCAGGGACGGTGGGACAATCGATCTCCACACACTCAACCTCCACATCCAATGGAAGGCCGTAAAAGACACCCTGCGTGATAGCAAGGAGCGGCATCTTTCTAATATAAAATGTTGGTCCCCGAAGGGGTGAGTACAGCCACTCAGCAGGTAAAAGATCCGATAACCACTCAATGCATCACACAATACAATCGTAGAATAATACATGTCATACATGCATTCCAAGCATCACTTACCTTGAAGCCATGCATATAACATCATACATCCTCATCACAATCATATCACATACATATCATCATGTCATATACATGTCATCATCATACCATACACATATCATCATCATCATGTCATATACATGTCATCATCATCATGTCATATACATGTCATCCTCATCATGTCATATACATGTCATCATCATCATGTCACACATCCATACGTATGTCATCATATCACATGTGCATGACTCAATTTCCACTTTTATCTTTCAATTAAATCATCACATCTTTTTTTCTCGGGATCAGCAATTTCATCCCACACTTTACCACTCGTAACCCAACCTGGCATCGCGAGAAAAACCTCTGGCATTCAGCCATTTAAGGCCACCGGGCATCCGACACCCCCACATTCCGAGCATCTCGCGTCCCAACTGGCATCACGAGGCATCCCCTCGGGCAAAGACCTCCAAGGCTTTCGGCACCCAACCATTCCGGGCATCTCGAAACTGCCGAGGACATCCAACCTTGTATCTCTATACATTCCGGTCATCTGGCACCCCCCATCCTAGGCATCCTGATACTCCCACGGCAATATCATCCGCCTCAAACAGTTTCCTCATTTATCATTGTTCATGTTCACCAATTCATGTCTCAACTCAGCATGGCACATGATGTAATAGCAAACAAGATCACTTTCATCCTTTGATTCATACATGCATCTCAATCATCATCATACATGCAGGAAAACACAATCATTCATAACAATCTCATTCATGGAGTCCATACAATTTAGAATAGTCCATTTATCATGCCCTTTCGAAATTTGCTAAATTCCAGCTTATACCATTTTTGAAAACGTTTAAATTAAATATCCATATGAATCTCAAAAATCATGAAATCAGAACATGAGATAGACAAGACAATAAGATAACAATTTCGTGAAGAACACATGCCCTAATGAGTTTCACACAAGAAGTTATAATCCACACAAATACAGCATACAATTTCGGATAGAAACAGATTGCGCAGTTTCCGAAATAATTCGATTAAAATACCCGAATGAACTCTGAAAATTATGAAATTTTTTACCAGGTTATAGTTAAGACACTAAAGTAGATTTTTCATCAAGACATATAGTCCATATTTATTCTAGATAATTTTCTATAGACGTACGAAGCTCCTGGTCCTCGCACCGAAACGTCCAGTATAGCTATCACCGAAATATCGAGTTTTCACCTACTTATTCTTCTTTGTTTCCTTTGAAATTTGGATATGTTTTACATCAAGAAGTCCCTACAACTTTTATCAAGAGATCTAGGTCAAATTTCCAAAGAATGGTCACCATATGGGTCTATGAAGTCTCGGGTGTCCAGTACCGTGTTTCCAGATCTACTGTTTTCAAGAGTAAGTCGATTCACTAGGCTAAAATTGTTCATTTTACTTAAAATTTGAGTATGTTAGTATTTAGGATGTTCTATACAAGTTTCATGAAGAAGTCGAAGAGATATTCTTGGTAAAAATCAACATGCATCCCACAAACTACCAAAAGGTCGACGAAGCAGTTCCAGATCTAGTGTCTACATAGGAAGAGGGTTTTACCCCTGAAATCTCAACCATTTTGCCTCAAATTTTAGTATGTCATAGTTCAAGATGTTATATACAACTTTCATGAAGGAGTAGAAGTCAAAATCCAACTAGAAACACACATTCAAGCCTCTACAAGTTTCTGGGTTAGGCTGTTTACACGAGATCAGCAAGCATTTTCAAGAACAAACTACATTAGCTTCGGTTTCTTGCCTCTAAACATCCTAGATTTCAACCACATATGCAAAACATACATGCAAGATTAGAAAGTGGATCCCAACTTACCTCTAAACCTAAGAGAATGACTGCACACAGACGGCACACGGGAGACGAATGGGCGGCGACGGGCGGACAGACGGCGAGCGGCTCCTTCTCCTCCTCTCTCGGCCTCACTCTCTCTCTCGCACAACTCTCTCTCTCTCACACACAACTCTCTCTCTCTCCCTTTGGCTTGGACGGAGACCCCCCACCGGCCACTCTCTCTCCTCCTTTTATTTCCCCAAATTCCCATCATTAGCAAATGATGGTTTGCCTCTCCACAAGCCAATGCATGAAGCCCTCCTTTTTGCCACTTGGCAAGGTGCATGCAAGATGGGCTTGGGGGTATTTGGGCCGGCCTCCCTTGTGGCCAACGACAGCCCCTTCGTGGGCTTCAATGGGCCGACCACCTTGGCCCATCAAAAGTCCACTCTTGGGCTTAAGGCCCAAACCTAAATAAAAATCGAATTTTCCCCTTTCTTATTCTTTCTTTTAGGAATTTAAATTTTTAAATTCCACATGGCCAAAATCTTGTAACATTTTATTTATAGGAATTTAGTTTATAAAGTGCATAGCCAAGCATAGAATATTCTCATTAATTTATCTAATTTAAAAACTCATGAACACAAGCATATATCACTTAGCCTTAAGAGAAAACTAATGGCTAAAACATAAACCATAGGTAATTTCATTACCTAATTACGGGCTTTAATTTCCTCTAGAGGTCGGCTTGGATTTTTGGGATGCCATAGTATGGGACGCGTCATAACGATTTGGCCTTATAATTAGGACCCCTGTGACTAATTGATTGGTTGAGGTATGAATTGATTGATTAATCAATTGTATTGATTGAATTGATTGATTAATTGAGTATATGAACTGTACTAACATGCAAGAGGGAATTGAGGTGAGGTAAGTCATCTGTTTTGTGTGTATAGATTGCCTTTAGGCATATTTCCTTCCTAGTCAGAATTTAGGGGGTGAACTTCTTGAGATATTATCTCACCCCGTTGTAGGCTCAATTCTTTTTAGGTCCTTAGATGGCAACCCCAAAAATTCGCGATTGTGACATCCCAGATTTTCGACCCTGTTTTCTGCTGAATAAATCGGGCATTTCATTGACGCGCCTATAGGGCTGTTCTCAGACCTGATCACTCTTGAGATAACTAAACTATCTGGGGAAGCCATTAATAATTTTAAGGCAAATAGACTTGAGAATTCGACCATGAATCGACTTCTCGACCGTGCCCATCTGTTGAGACCATTACGGCACAGATATAAATCGATTTAAGATCAGATACAGGTTGGTTCGATTGAGATGCGTGGCTAATCGTGGGTGACACCACTAAATTGGAAAATTCTCGTCAACCAACACTAGACTGATTTTCCTATCGTTTTGGTACCCTGTGTTCGTACTTGAATTCTCGAGATTTTCACGACAATCGAAAGTTGCCAATGAGTCGAGTGGGTTCATAGTGACTCGAAGAAAATCGACCACGGGTCACTTGCACTAAAAAGTTCTGAAAACTACCCGGTAGTCTAGGTCATGCTAAAAACGCGTCGAATGGAAATTAACCGTGAATTCGAACCCGATTTCAAAAATCGAAGTTCTGTGGTGTCATGAGCTATTTTAAGAACGTTGATTCAGTCTCAGAAGATTTTTCGGAGATTTCGGAATTTTACGGAAAATCGGTTCAGACGTCGCGGAAAATCAACGGAAATTCGGATAGACCAAATTAAAGGAAATTCCGGCTTACAAGCGAAACCTTTGAGTGTTGAGGACTTGCAGAAAATTGTACGAGATTTACCTTTGTTGAAATTGGGCCTCAATTTGGAGATTTGAGTGAGGAATTGAGGCTAGTTTAGTGAAATTCGGAATAAGGCATGGGGCTGAAAAATGAGACCTCAATTTGGATTAATTGTGCATTATCTACTCAAGAAAGTAATATAAGGGACAAAGCATTCAATGGAGAAGATAGATATTTTGGACTTTAATCCCTCTCCCCCTCAATCTTCTCGAGCAAGTAGCCGCCAGTCCTTATCTTCTTTGTGCTTTTACTTTACCGAGGATCTCAGCTGGCTTCTCCCACACGTTCAGCTGTTCCCCCCTTACTCGAGCAATTCCTCCTCTTCGTGGCTTTGGTTCTGTCTCCATTTCCCTCGAAGCATGAAGCCGCCCCGACTCTCTCTCTCCGTTTGATTTCTCTCACGCCAGTGCCTTCAGCTGCCACGAAATCCTCTTCACCGAATTCCCCACAACTGAAGCCCACACCTCCACTAACTTCTGTCCCCTGCAAGTCAACACTCACCATTCGAATCCTTCCTTGTTGACCACAAAACCCCAACCCCACCGAGAATTCCTCCAAGCTGTGTGTCTCCCTGGTCAACAGCAAGCTCACAGGAGCTCCTTCGTTGACCTCTTGAAGTCGTGGCCACCGAAGTAGCTGCCAAGCCCAGCAGCAGTTGAGTTGCTTCCTCCACGCGTCCAAGCAGCAGCCGAAGCTGCTTCACGTCTCCAGCGAAGCCTACTCGAGCTTCAGTCCATCCACGTGAATGGTTCAAACGGCCACTGAAGACCCAAGGATTTCCCTGTGCTGCCACTCGTCCGTCTCTCCTCATCTCCGGTCAACAAAGGAAGGCTCCCCCGGTTTGTTGACCAGAAGCATCCGTCGAAGCTCCAGCGGCCACGGATTCCAGCGTCTTCGTCCATCCATCGCGTGCCTTCAGTCCACGCTCGAGCAGCGTCCAACGAAACCCCAGCAACCAGCGTCTACACGTTGCTTCATCCGCGGGCCTCCTCCAGCAGCAAGCCTAGTCCGTGAGCAAGCATTTTTGCTCAGTCCAGCCCAGCGTTGGCCACAGATTTCAAGCCTTTCAGCCCAGTTCGGTCTTCTCTTCAGCAGTTCAGCCCAAGATGGTTTAATTCAAGTTATTGCCCAGTAATTTGAGGCCCAATTCAGCAACCCAATCTCGAAGCCCAAGCCCGTGAAGAAAGCCCATTTGCAGTCAATCCCAAGCCCAAGAGCGAACCCGGTCTGAAGCAAGAACAAATCTCAGTTGAGTTGAGATTTGTTGGGCCAAGGTCGAGGCCCGGTCTTAGCCCGCCGGTGTTGTCGAAAACCCGATTGCGGCCGCCGTCGCGTCGCCGTCACGGTGATTTAGTCTTCGCTTTTTCCAAGTGAGTTTTACTCACTAATGCTTTCTTAGTTTGCTAATTATGCTTAGGGGTTTGTTAGATTTAATTAAATGCAATTAGGTGGTTAGATTAGTCTAGAACAATTAACTTAGTGACTTAATGATGCATGTTAGGTGGTTAGACTTAATCTTTAGCAAATAGAGAGCTTCTAATAATTATCGAATGCATCTCGGGATTTTTCCTGATTCGTTCTGGCATCCAATCAGGCATTATGGGCCCAAATTGGATTTTTAGTATTTAATTATTAATTTTTGAAATTAATTTAATAAATTATTTATTTTCCGGAAATTAGGCAGGGATAGCTGATGATCGAAATTTTATGCTGATGATCGTGGTGCAGTCCGTTTATTTAATTGAGCTTTATATTGTGCTAAACTGAATTTATTGTATTTATTTATTTATTTTTCGAAATCAATTATTTAATTATTTATTTCCTGGAAATTCAATTGGGATGGCCAGTAATCGAAATTTTATGCTGATTGTTGTGGCGCAGTCTGTTTATTTAATTGAGCTCTATTTCATGCTGAATTGAATTATTTGTGAAAGAGGGAATTATTCTTTAATTGGATAATCATTGGTTATTAACTGAAAAATAACCGGGCATCGATTAATAATGCCAAAAATATTTGAGCAGACTACAGAAAATGTGGGCGTTATGGAAAGGAAAATATTATATTTCGGCTAAAGCCGACCATGTCCCCACACACGGCTATTTTATCGAGAAGGATAAAAGATGGAATGGATTGAATGGTCGGATAGTATACTATATCATCCTACTGGCTCTGATATGTCAGCTTAGCGAGAGCAGTATACTGGTGTACTATATCAGCCTACGGGCGATATGTCAGCTTAGCGCGAGCAGTACACTTTATCAGCTTAGAGTGAGCATCGGGGGTATACTATATCAGCCTGCGGGCGATATGTCAGCTTAGTGAGAACAGTATATCGGTATACTATATCAGCCTACGGGCGATATATCAGCTTAGCGAGAGCAGTATACCTTAACCCTATCAGCTTAGTGCGAGCTATACTATCTATATATCAGCTTAGAGTGAGCAGTTCTGGACTATGGTCGGACTTATAGATAGTATTGAATGTGCCGACCAAGCATGGGTCGTGATGATATGTAATCGACTAAGTCGATTGATCATTGCTTTGATATGATGTTGTGAATTGACTGATTGATTGGAAATGACCATGAGATGGTCTGATTGACATGTAATCGACTAGGTCGATTTGATCGATGCTTCGATCAGTAATGTGATTACTTGGGTGCCTACTGAACTGTGCTAATATGCAGGTGGAATCTGAGGCCAAGGTAAGTCCTCTGACTCGTATGTGTATAGGTAGCCCGGTTAGCGTATTAGTTTACTAATCGAGTCTTAGGGGGTAGAACTTGCTGAAACGTGGTCTCAATGGTTATTGAATAACCATTTTAGGACCCTAATGAGGAGCCTGAGGAGAAGGAATCTGAAGAGGAGAACCCTGATGTGGAACCAAATGAGGAGGAACATTTTGGAGAAGAAGATGACCATGAGGAGGATCCTGAGTACAACCTGGATGAGGACTGAGATCCCATCTTGTTTTGTCAGACCTTGATAATATGTGGTGAAGTGTTAGATCAGACCCCTGTAAATAGTATTACAATATATATTATGAGGTGCTTTGTGTAAAAGAGTGGTTGTGAATTTCAGTATGGAAATTATGGCCCTACTTTTCTATCCCATTGTTTTGTTGTCTGGGGATTAATAATTACTTCCGCATGTGCTTAATAAATGAAAGGGTCGGCAATACATAGTCCTGGGATATCGCAAGTTTAAAATCGACCAGATAAAATAAGGATGGGCACGTGACCGAGGATCGGGGCGTGACAGCGATGGTCAGACTCGGAGGGTTACGGAGCTGGTTACTGACTACCCTGTTCATAGAGGCCACGAGGTCTAGGTCTATGAGCTCATAGTAACCACCGTTTGGATTGATGAGGGCCTACCTCAGAGGGTACCTCATCGATTTAGGGCGTGGTTTCGCCCTCAACGGATACAGAGTTGGTCTCCTCTAGGGTTTTGAGGTCCCCGCTATGGTAGTCGACGCCACTTTTGGCGAGGGTACAGTTGACCATCCTCATTGTGCTATGGTGGCACGCCTGGAGCCTGTGGAGTCCGAAGGATCGGTGAATGTGTCCGACTAGGGGGTTGTAGGATAGTTCCTTTTTTAAAGAGCTAGTAATACCACCTAGAGGGGGGGGTGAAAATGTGAATAAAATCAAGGAATTAAAACTTAAACAATTAATTAGAGCTACGAATCAGAATAAAGGAGTTAAGGGAAGAGAATAAGAACACAAGTTTTATAGTGGTTCGACATAAATCAAGCCTATGTCTACTCTCTCGCGTTGACAGCCCACTAGCTAGATTTTAATAAGAATCAAAAAAGATTTTACAGTCTTGCAGTCTTGACTTGTGGCACCCCGAACCACCTTAGGTCGCCACAGGCACCTAATGCTACACCTAATTACATCTCTTAGAAGAAGCGTCGTAAATCATAGACATTTAAAAAAAAAAAGTCCTAGCGCGACTCGTTAGCAGAAGCAAAAAATAACATCGCCATCTCTCCCTCCATCAACCATGATACAATGGCACACCACTAACATCATAAGAAAAGATACAGCTATGACACTTTATTTACATATTTTTCCAAGATGGGTTTTCTTGGGTCGGTACATCAAAAGAAAGGCCAGGACATGTAGCCACACTCGGCCTTAACCCCAAAAAGAAACACTCGACCCACTATGTCTATAGTGCAAGATCCCCCATCAACTAGCGTCGGCTATCATCCAAAAAGTTTCAGCTCCTACTTCTCACGCACGGGCCCTCACACCCATCCCGGTGCATCAGGCGGTGGCGGTGGCAACATCCCATGCATCACTCCGTCTCGATGAACATGGACTGATATGAACTCCTAAATGACAGGGCCTCCAGCCAGGCCCACGTCGTACATCACTAAGGCACGAACTCGAATATACGTAAGACCAGGGACGGTGGAACAGTCGATCTCCACGCACTCGACCTCCACATCCGAAGGAAGGCCGTAAAAGATGCCCCACGTGACAGCAGGGAGCGGCATCCTACTAATCTGAAATCTTGGTTCTTAACGGGGTGAGTACAACCACTCAGCAGGTAAAGGACCAATAAACCACTCAATGCATCATGCCACACAATTATCACAATCATAGCATCACATGACATTAAGGCATCCATGCATACTTACCTTGGTATCATGCACATGTCATCATACCTCATGTACATACATCATCATATAGTCGTTACCATCAATTCATACACTTACCATCATCATGTCACACGTATCATCATCTTTACCATGCATCCATGCATATAACATCATCATCATATCACATGTACCATCATCATTACCATGCATTCATGCATGTAACATCATCATCATATCACATGTACCATCATCATCATATCACATGTATCATCATCATCAACATGCATTCATGCATGTAACATCATCATCATATCATATGTACCATCATCATTGCCATGCATCCATGCATATAACGTCATCATCATATCATGCATATATTACCATCATCATGTCGTGCATATATCATCATCATCATGTCATGCATATATCATCATGCATAATTCAATTTCAATTTCATTTTGGACCGCCATATTTCTCTTTCTCGGGACCAATGTTTGCATCCCACATGTATCCAAGATACAATTAGACCCTCCGGCTACCCCACTCTCCAGGCATCTCATACCCCAACTGGCATCACGAGGACCCTCTGGCATTCAGCCATTTAAGGCCACCGGGCAACTGACCGCACCCTTCAAGCCAGGCATCTCGCACCCAAACTGGCATCACGAGATATCCCTCGGCACATTACCATGCCGAGCTTCCGGCTCCCCCACTCTCCAGGCATCTCGATATCTCTCGGTACTCCCAAGGACCCTCTGGTTTCCGGCCATTCAAGACCACTGGGCAACTGGCCGCACCCTTCAAGCTAGGCATCCCGACACTCCCGGGGCATCGTCGGCTCACACCTCCGACTGCCTTCTCATTTATCTCAATTCTCATCTTCAATTATAGTTCAATCTTAACATTGCGTGTGATGTGATGGCAATCAAGATCATATTCATCATTGCATTCATACATGGATCTCAAATCATCATCCATAACAATATAATTCATGGAGTCCATGCGATTTAGAATAGTCCATATTTCATGCTTTTTTTGAAGTTTACAAAATTCCAGCTTGTACCATTTAAGAAAATATTTAAATTAAATATCCATATGATTCTCAAAAATCATGAAATCAAGACATGTGATAGAAAAGTCAATAAGATAATAATTTCATGAAAAACACATGCCCAATAGAGTTCCACACAAGAAGATATAATTCACACAATACAGCATGCAATTTCGGATAGAAACAGAATGCACAGTTTCCGAAATAATTCAATTAAAATACCCGAATGACCTCCAAAAATTATGAAACTTTACCAGGTTATATTTAAGACACTAAAGTAGGTTTTTCATGAAGAATTATAGGCCATATTCGTTCTAGATAATTTTCTATGGTCATACGAAGCTCCTGGTTCTCGCACCGAAACGTCCAGTGTAGTTATCTCTGAAATATCGAGTTTTCACCTGCTTATTCTTCTTCGTTTCTTCTGAAATTTGGATATGTTTTACTTCAAGAGGTCCCCTGCAACTTTCATCAAGTAATATAAGTCAAATTTCCAAATAACAGTCACTATATTAGTCCAAGAAGTCTCGGGTGTCCAGTACCGTGTTTCCAGATCTACCGTCTTCAAGAGTAAGTCGATTCACTAGGCTACACTTGCTCATTTTACTTCAAATATGATTATGTTAGTATTCAGGATGTTCTCTACAAGTTTAATGAAGAATTAGACGAGAGATTATTAGTAAAAATCGACATGCAACAACAAAACTTCCAAAAGGTCAGCAAAACAGTTCCAGATCTAGTGTCTACATAGGATGAGGGTTTGACCCCTTAAATCTCCATCATTTTGTCCTAAATTTTAGTATGTTGTAGTTTAAGATGTTGGCTACAACTGTAATGAAGGAATAAAAGTATAAATCTAACTTGAAACATGCATGCAAACCTCCACAAGATTCTGGGTCGGACGGATCATACGAAATCAGCAAGCATAATCAAGAACAAGTCACATTCTAGCTTCGGTTTTGCCTACCCTAGCATCTGAGATCTACCACCAACAAATCACACATGCAAGACACACATGTAAGAGTGGAAATCGATCCCAACTTGCCTCTAAGACCAAGCGGACAGCGGCACATGAACGGCACACCGGCGACGGACGGACGGCATGTGGGCGGCGACGGGCAAACGGCTCCTTCTCCTCCTCCCTCTTGGCGACCCTCTCTCTCTTGCAACTCCCTCTCTCTTTCTCCCTTTGGCTTGGACGGTGGCTCTCAACCGGCCACTCTCTCTCTTCCTCTCCCTTTTATTCCCCCAAAACTCCATCATTGGCAATGATTACTTGCCTCCCCCAATGGCCAATGCATGCAAGCCTCTTTTTGCCACTTGGCATGCCACATGCAAGATGGGCTTGGGCTTGGATTGGGCTTAGAAGAAGTGGGCTGGCCACTCCTTCCCCCTTTGGTCAACGGTCACACCTCATGGGCCTTAGTGGGCCGGCCATTCGGCCCACCAATAGCTCAAGCCATTGGGCCTAAGGTCCAACCTAAATAAAAATCAATTCTAATCCCCTTTTTAAATACTAATTAAATCATATTAAACTAAAGTACTATAGGGTAAAATTAAATAACTAAACACTTAGAATTACAAACCTATGGATTCTAATTCACGATGCACATGGCCAGAGATAAGTCATTCTCTTCCAAGATCTATCCATTTAAACTCGGCCATAGGTTTCAGTGCAAGACATTAATTGGAGCACCCCTAATGGCTAGCAAGGAATTTCAGGATGTCACATGACTTCACAATGAAGAACCTCTACTAGTTTCTTACAAAGTCTCACTAAGAGTTTCTCTCTTTTATGTATCAATGAATGAAATAGCAAGGAACTAGGAAGCTTTAGACTTTGAAATTTATCTTTCATGCACGCTATTGAATAACTAAAGAGTCCACCTTAAGTACTCTTTCATGTCTTCACAACTGTTGGCACTTTCCAAAGAAATTATTCTAATCTACCTGTTGGACAGAATCAATTAAGGAGATCTCGAGTCGTTAGAAGATTGTGATGAAAATCCGTCAATCCTATTTGCCCATACAATTAGGATCTTGGTTTTCATAAGTAAAACTTTCCAAGTTTACTTGCCTTTCAAAAGATTTGAATATCGAAATTAATTCCAATAGGGATAATCAATCATGCAGGTGCTATATCCAGCCATAAAGTTATTCATAAACCATACGAATTGAATCCTTGAAGAAATAAAGATAATCTCGCATTTGAATAAGTCTTCATTCTTCAGTATGGAAACTGTTGGTAAGGGCAGACTTTAAATCTAAAGTTTTGCGGTATTCAGACTTTGACGCTAGAGTCTGGAAGTCTTCAGACTAGACTTTAGAAAGGTTTTGTCATCTTTAAAATAGTAAGTGAGTTTTCTCTAACACTTTTGAGGACTGATCTTTTTGGTAGATAGACTAGTTCTATATATAAACCTAGTTTGTGTATAAAAGCTTGTTTTAGTTGTGAATTTGTTATCCTGCTTTCTATTCCATGTTGTTTGCTGTAAGGGAATTTGTATATTCACTTCCGCATGTGCAATAAAATGAATGGGTCGGCGACGCATCTTGATACGTCGCAATTTCATCGACCACTGAGGGATGTGCATGCACTCCAAGTTCAGGGCATGACATAAAGCCCGTTGGATATAAGTGGGTATTTGTCCAGAAATGAAATGAAAAAAAAAATGAGATTGTTAGGTTTAAAGCTCGACTCGTTGCCCAAGGATTCTCCCAAATACTTAGGATTGATTATAATGAGACATATTCACCTGTGATGGATATGGTTACATTTCATTTTCCCATTAGCCCGATACTCTCCGAAAGATTGGAAATGCGTCTTATGGTCGTTGTGACAATATATCTATATGACTCATTAGACTCTGATATTTATATGAAAAATTCCTAATTGATTCAAAATGCTTGATGCATGCACTTCTCACAACTTATTCTCAATAAAATTACAACAATCTTTGTACGAGTTCAAGCAATCCGGTCAGATGTGAAATCAATGCTTAAGTGAGTACCTAATTGAGGAAATGTATAAGAATGATCTTGTCTGCCTGTGCATGTTTATTAAGAAATCAAAAACCAGATTTGCTATTGTAGCAATTTATCTCGATTATATAAATTTAATTGGAACTCTAGAAGAGTTAGCTAAAACTGCTAAGTATTTGAAAAGGGAGTTGAAGTTAAACATTTTGATAAAACTAAACTTTGTCTTGATCTAGAGTTTAAGCATAAAGGCAATGGAATAATTGTCTATCAATCAGTATACATTGAAAGATTACTTAAATGCTTCAACATGGGCAAGGCCCACCTATTGAGCACCCCAATGGTCGTAAGGTCTCTAGATCCCTAAAAGGATCCGTTTCATCATAAAAAATCTAATGAAGAGATACTTGGTCCTGAAGTATCATATCTCAATGCAATTTAGGGCTTTGATCTACTTAGCACATATAAGTGACCAGGTATCGCTTTTGCGGAAAATTTATTAGTATGTTTTAGTTTTGAGCCAACTCGGAGATCTTGGAATTGAGTTAAACATATTTTTTGTTATCTCCGAGGAACCATAGATTTGTGATTATATTATTCCAAGAATTCCGCTATCTCTCATTTAGTTGGATATGCTGATGCTGGATATATATTTAATCCACATGAGGCTTGCTCTCAAATCGGTTATTTATTTTATTATAACAGCACCACTATTTCTTGGCGTTTTGCTAAGCGATTAATAACTACATCTTCTAACGACTCTGAAATTATTACTTTATATGAAGCTGGAAGAGAGTGTGTTTAGTTAAAATCCGTTATAATGCATATTCACAATTCTTGTTGTTTAATACCGGTTACAAATTCTCCCATTATAATTTATGAAGATAATGTTGCTTGTAGTGCATAAGTTAGGGGAGGATATATCAAAGGTGATAGGACCAAGCATATCTCGCCAAAATTTTTCTATACTCACGATCTCCAAAAAAAGTAGACAAATTGATTTTTAAACAGATTCAATTCATAAATAATATTGTAGATCTTTTTACCAAATTATTGCTAACGTCAACTTTTGAGAAATTTGTATATGGAATTGGTATGTAGCGAGTTCACAAGATGCAAGATTGACTAGCCCCAACTGTGACTATATGGCTCAATTGAGGGGGACATTCTATGAACTATGCATTACACTCTTTTTTTCTTTCTATCTAGTTTCTTCCCACACAGTTTTTCCGGCTTAAAGTTTTTAATGAGGCAATTAATGCATCCATACAAGAGGGAGATCATAAAATTTATGCTATGTACTCTTTTTTCCTTTTCTTCGGATTTTATCCCACGAGGTTTTTCTGGCTTTAGGTTTTTAATGAGGCAGTATTATTCAATGCACACTCGTAATATAATGAATACAATGAATATTCAAGGGAAGTGTTATGAAATATATGAATGAATATTCATTATATTCATCTTATCTAATGTACCTATTATGGTAAATTTGTATCCTAAATTCTAAATACATTTCTCTATCCAATGGATGTTCTTCACCCTATTTAATATATGTATTATTCAATACATTGACATCAATGATAAGTGTATCCTTGTTTTCTTATAAATGTGAGCTTAGTTTTTGTCATAGTTGTGATATAGTGAAGAAAAGGAAAATAAATAGTGAAAATAAAATTTTCTACTTTGATTTTCTCTATAATCTGTGGTATCCGGTTTTCTCTACTATCTTTGGTGTTTCTCTGTTTTCTCTACTTAATCTCTTTATTTCTCTCTATTATATATTTGCAACGTGATATTTTACAAAAAATATTCTATTTTAGTGTACTTTTTGGTGTTTAACTGATTTATTGAGTCAACTTCACTTGAGATACTCATCAGAATGGAAATTAACACAAGTTTTTTTTTTTTGAAGAAAGGGTTAATACCATGAAAAACCCTATACCGATACATATGCGACAAATTTACCCGACACTAGTTTTTTTACCACAGAAAATCTCATACTGGTATACACGTGACAAATTTACCTAAAACTAATTTTTTAATAACAAAAAACCCAAAACTGATACAACAATGATAAATTTAGCCTAAATTAACTTTTTAGCCACAAAAAAGCCCAAATTGATACATTTGTGACAAATATTATCCATGCCTACTTCATGATATTTAGATGTAACTTATTGATCATAAAACACCAAAAGAATGACAATTCCGTTCAACATTAAGGCATGAGGACAATTAATTTGAACCAAATCTGCTCCATGTGTTTCCAAACATAATTTATCGTTCACTACATTGTTCTCATATCATGGCCGAAACAATCACACTATTGGAATATTGTATAGAAGGGTGCAATATTTTGATTATGTTAATCTTACGGTACTGATGGAATTATTCCATTTTACCCCTGGAGAGCCTGATCAAGATCTTTAGATCTTTAAATCTTTATTTATTTATTTATTTAGTTTTTTGATACCCAGGGAACCCCGTCAGTCGTTCGTCGCCTTGCAGCTATACATAGCCGCCAAGTAAACCCTAGAGTGATGCTAGCGGAGGACCCACCACCCTGACATCACACTTAAGACGCCGATGCTTCCCCTGGGGTTTGACCCCTCGACCTTTCCCCCAAGGTTGAGGTTTCTTATCTAGCGGAGCCACCAAGGCCGGTGGTCTCTTTAAATCTTTATTTATCTTTCCTTTGTTTTGTTTTTATCTATTATTTCAATCCAGGGCACGCAAAGATGAAAATGATACTTTTTTAAAATTTGACTGCCAATATGTGCCTCCTCCAAACATGGAGAGGAAATGAAATGTCTTTAATTTAGTTCTTTACAAATCCTGAAAAAAAATTCATCGGTTTTTGAAAAAAAAAAGAACAAAGTAAAACAGAAGCAAAACAAAATAAGAATAATACGCCAATAAACATATGTCGAGACTGAAAAAGGAATAACAATCTTTACAATTTGAAATAAAAATAGGGAAAAGTTATTTTTTGCTATTTTGTGGTATCAACCGTAAAGGCATATGATCGGTACAGTGTTGGTTATAAGACCACATCAAAAGGCCCATCGAAATGATTGCCGAGCATGCAATGCAATGCATGCAAAATCATCGAATCAAATCATTGGTGGGTATGTATTCAATGCATCCATGCAAAAACCTCGAGTCTTAGCCCTAATCAATTCACGATATTGACTTTTTTAATCAACCCCGATCACTCGTGCTATTCATGAAACAAAGAAAGACTAATTTTTTTTTTTTTTGTAACTCCATTTTATCTTTCTAACTTATTCAATCACATGCATTGAAATCAAGCTAAACTATGTAATGAGAAGAATACCTAAAAATTGTTGGCTTTTGGATTGTTTTGAATGAGCTTGATGATCTCCGAGAAGAATACCTAAAAATTGTATTGGAAAGGCGAAGTTTGACGCATTTCTTATTATATGCAATTTGTTGGGATTGGTTAACAAGAAAGTAATTTTTCAAAAGTCTTCTAATCCTTGTATCAATGACATCTTCTTGATCGAACTGAAGATGCGTATTTAATCTAACACACGAAATCACAGGCTCAAGATATCATTTAACCGTAGTATCAAATCAGAAAAGGAGCATTATAGTTAAGAATGCTAGCATGAACTTTTTTATTCTTATAAACTATATGGGGAAATCTTGAATAATTCCATAGTGATTTTCATAAGGTTAGATGATATTAGAGATCGAATAGAGGTTACCTTGAACAACAACATACATTCATCCAGCTCCTTCACTTTGCATCTCTTTTTTCATTATCATAAAGACAGCTTCCTTGAAGGATATTAATTTGTGTTAGTGATTCACACCATAAAATCATATTATATATATCGTGAGAGTTTCGATTTTATAGTCATGTATCTTCATTGATAGTTGTTAATTTATTGGAAAAATTAAATAAATCATCCATGTTCTGTCCATGCAAAATTGGCTGATGAAGACTTGAGAAGGGGAAAAAATGATATCCAAATCGATATAAACATGGTACTTTGTTCGGTCAATTGTTAACTGATCTCACGCGATTCATCACTTCCAAACGTGTTGGCTACCACAGCCTACTAAATTTGTATGAGTCGTCAATTTAAGTAACGTGCATACATCGTGTGATTTTTTTTGTAATTGATTATTGGACATCGCTTGTCTTTTTGCTTTTTTCAGGACATTAATGATCTTATCTAATAATGTCGACATTCATTCTAATAAAATGATTAAATTGCTCAGATCATGCATTTTTTTGGGTTTCGACTATAGTTACTTGATCAAGTGAATTTTGTCTAGATCATGTTTTGTCACTTCTCATATCTATCATAATTGGAAAGAAAGGGACCGAGAAAAGGATTACTTTTAGTTTGTCTCATATCTTCACCAGCATATTTTTTCTATCCTCAATTTTTTATTTAATTAGTACAAGCAAACCAACAGTATATTACACTTAATTAGCATTTCTCTTCTTAGAAGTTTTACAGTCTATCACTGATGTTAATGAGTCGTAGGAATCTAATCCAATATTAATTTGTTGACGAAGACTTTACATGAGGAATAGTTACTACAAAGGACGCAAATTAATCCCATGGGTCCCTCTTTGTCCCACGTCACCCAATCACATGACCTTCTCATGTCTTATTTGATTCCCCTTTGATAAGAATCAAATCGTGTGACAAGAATCTTATTTTTTTTCCTAATTATAGTCTTCTTCCCAAGATGGTTGATGTCCATTTTTTGTTTGTCTAGTTCTAATTGGTCTTAGATGATTGCTAAAAAAAATGAATTTTCTTTTAACTCCATTTATTTTGTGAAAAATATGGCATTTCTAGAAATTGTTCCAAAAAGCTATTTTCCAAGGAAAATGACGATATTTTCTGATTTTCGACTAAAACATGAAAATAAATTAGAAAATATTTCCACCACTCCATTTGAAAAATTCAATTCAACTATCCTCCGTACACTCTTTTTAATAATTATTTTATTTTATTTTATTTTTAAAAAATTGAATTTTTTTAATTAATTTAATTCTTTTCCTCCTCATTTTTCTTTAGCCAATCACCGGCCATGGCAATGGCCAATGATTGGCCAGAGGTGAGCCCGAGCTCACTTGAGGCTAGCAGGCTTACGCTCATTGATTGGGTGAACCTTGAGCTCGCCAGCCTTGGGCTTAAACTAGAGGCTCGCGCTTGCTGATTGGGTGAGGCTCGAGCTCACTTGAGGTTGGTGAGCTCAGGGCTTGCCATGGTTGACGAAAGGCTGAGAAAGAGGGGAAAAAAAGAAAGGGAAAAAAGAAAAAGAAGTAGAAAAATAATAAAAAATCAAATTTAAAAAAAAAAGGGGGAGAAGTGGGGGCCAGTAGGGGTGTGAGATAAGAAAGAGTAAGTGAGGAAAATATTTTCCCTTACTTGAAAAGTAGAAAACATTTTCCTCTATTTTATAATACTTTTTTCTGTTGATGAAAAATGTTTGTACCAGCTAATTCATTTTTCATGAAATGAACGCCCAAAAATCCAGAAAACGTTTTATAAGAAATTGTTTACTGTGAAATGAACAAAGCCTTAGTCACGTCCATCAAAAAGATTTGAACACCCTAAAACTGCATTTTCACTCCTTTTCCTTCCTTCTTTTTTTTTTTTTTTTTTTTGCGTGGCCGTCACAACTAATTAAAGGATAATTTAGATTTAATTGAAGAAAGCAAATTCAATTACGATGGAATGGGCCTATACATGGAAGGAATTCGGTCAGCATGGGAATAAAAGTTGGCTTGCCGTGCAATGCGGTTTGATCACTTTCTTACGTTTGAACAGCTTCAAATTCCCACCTTCTTTTTATGGTCTTTTTCTCTACTTTTGCTTTTGGAAATATGCGGACGTTCTTTTTGACTCTGAACACCCACCCCAGGATTTTCACAGCCCCGGCAATATGCGGACCGTATGTTACCAGAGGATCATCTTCACCCGTCAAGCACGGCCATGTAACCAGATATATTCCAGTATTATGACTTTACCTAATTGGGTCTTTGTTTATATTTCCTTGATTCCATGTGAGCTGATTGATGGACGGTTGAAACTGATTGATGTTCCCCCGACTTTTCCCATGTGAGCTATCTCGATTATGCCGTGTCAAAAGGAAAAGAAGGATCGTTTTCATGACTTGACTTAAACCATCACACTTGTTCAATGTAATATCATCTAGCGACTACTTGTTTACTTTTTTGACTAGCTATATACCTTTAGGATTAAATAAACACCGAGTTTGTTTTTTTTTTTTTTAAAGAATTTAAAGAATTTTTTAAATAACAATGTGACTATATTAAAATGTTGAAGATCATGATTTAATAGCACGGACTTTGCTATTATTAATTAGTAATTCATCTAAAAATTCAATTTGCATATCAATATAACACGTTAAACACCGGTACAACATAAATCTAAAAGGTAATATTTTGAAATAAAATCTTCTTCACTAGAGTAGAGATTTTGCTCTCTTTTATTCGCATTTATCTTAATAATAATGAACAATATTCTAAAATGTATAATTTATAGAAAGGATAGACATTACAATTGACAAATGAAAGTAAAGTCAATTAAAAATTTTGAAATAGACCTACTTATTTGTGCGGATAATACTGTTCTGCTTCCGAGTTTTGGAGAGTAAAGATTTTACACACACGGAAAAGAGTGAAGCCGTTGCTTCTACTAAACGGCCCGGAATTCAGGGATTGGAAAGACAATTGACGATGAACGAAAGTAGGCGGTTGTGGAGATTTAGCTTTCATTGACTGACTTGATCATCAATAGTTACCTTGCTTACCACGGCTTTGTAATTTTCTCAACTTGAGAGGACCATAAAAAGATCTTTCATGACTGTCCCTACATTGATGACATCAACATGTCTTAGTATAGAAGATCGTGTTGCCCGCTATTATATATACGGGAATTGTTTTGAAACAACGTCACAAGAAAACTGAAAGAGACTCGAGTTGAGAGTGCTTTGCTACAAAATCCTCATGGACCTCCCCAATAGAAATCGGATTTTACCCCGATCATTCTCATGCTTAATTATCATCATTATTCTATTAGGGTGTGTCCTAGCTTTGGTAGAAGCTGGCGGGAACGAGACTGATCGACTGGCTCTGCTTGAATTCAAGGCTCGAATAGCTGATTTTGGCGGGGTTTTGAGCTCATGGAATGATACTAGCCACATCTGCGAGTGGTATGGTGTCACATGTGATCGTAGACACCACAGAGTCACTGTATTGGACCTCAACTCCGAGAACCTGGCTGGGGTTGTGCCACCCCATATTGGTAACTTGAGCTTTCTAAGGAAAGTCCTTCTAGAGAACAACAATTTCCACTCTGAAATTCCCCCGCAATTTGATCGTTTGTTTCAGTTGCAGTATTTGTCCCTCAGTAACAACTCATTCAGTGGACAAGTCCCTTCAAATCTCTCCCATTGCTCTAATTTGCTCGTTCTTGACTTAGGCTTCAATGCGCTAGAAGGAAATTTGCCTACAGAACTCGGCTCCTTGTCCAAGCTCCAAATACTCATACTTCAATTCAACAACTTGACAGGAAACATTCCGCTGTCGTTTGGAAATGTATCATCTCTTCAAGGCTTCACAACAGAGTCAAATAACCTTGGTGGTAAGATTCCGGAGACTCTCGGCTGGCTGAGACATCTAAATATCCTCGCTCTCGGCTTGAATAATTTTGTCGGTATGATTCCTATCTCAATCTTCAACATATCCAATGTGACAACCCTTTCTCTAACTGCAAACCAATTAGAGGGAGGTTTACCCAGCAACTTAGGCTTCACTCTTCCAAATCTCGAGAAAATTGTTTTGTGTGACAACCACTTTACCGGACCCATTCCTGAGTCAATATCCAACGCCTCTAATCTCCGTCTTTTCAGTATCTTGTCGAACAACTTTATCGGGAAAGTTCCTTCTTTCTCAAAGATGAGAGTAATCTATTGGTTTGATGTTGGTGCAAACAACTTAGGAGGTGGGCAATTTGAGGATTTTGAGTTCCTTTGCTCTTTAACTAATTCCACACACTTGAAAAAATTGTCTATAAGTTGGAATGCTTTTCGAGGACCAATACCAGACTGTATCAGTAACCTCTCTATCACCCTCTCGAGATTTGGCTTAAAAGAAAATCACATTTCTGGAACCTTACCTTCTAAAATTGGAAATCTCATCAATTTGGAGATCTTGACAATGGGGGGCAACGGTATCTCAGGAAACATTCCTTTCGAGATTGGAAATTTGAACAGCATGAAGATTATGGATCTCAGCCAAAATAATTTCTCAGGGCACATACCAAAATCTATTGGGAATTTAACAATGTTAACCGAATTGACATTGTATAGCAATAATCTCTGGGGCCCGATACCATCGTCTTTAGGAAATTGCCAGAAACTACTTCTCTTGGACCTTTCGATCAACAACCTTAGTGGTAACATACCCCCGGAAATTGTGGGCCTCTCATCTTTGTCAATTTATCTCAACTTGTCTCAAAATAGTCTTACTGGCTCCCTTCCAAGAGAAGTTGGAAACTTGAAAAATCTCGGAAAACTATGTCTTCAAGGGAACAAATTATCTCAACAGATTCCAAGTAGTATTGGTAATTGTATAAGCATGGAAAGCCTATATATGCAAGATAATTTCTTTGAAGGGCCCCTACCATTGACTATGAGTTCAATGAAAGGCCTTCAGGTTTTGAACGTTTCCAACAACCGATTGTCCGGCCAAATCCCAGAATTTTTAGGATCGTTGAATCTAACAAATTTGAGTCTATCTTACAACGATTTCAAGGGTGCATTGCCTACTAGAGGAGTTTTCAAAAGTGCCATTTCAACTTCAATTGTTGGGAACAAGAAGCTTTGCGGTGGTTTGCCAGATTTTCAACTACCGAAATGCAACTATGAAGAGTCTAAACAGACGAAAATAAGCCGAACCACGGAAATCTTGATATGTGCAGTCTCTGCTCTTGTGGGAGTAGCCTGCATACTCTCTTTTTTATACTTCTGGTTTAGACACAATAAGAATGCATCCGCTTTAAGCTTTTCTGAAAATGGGCTTTTTCATGTTTCTTATCATAGTCTATTGAAAGCAACAAATGGATTCTCCTCTACGAATCTACTCGGCATGGGCAGTTTTGGGTCTGTGTATAGAGGGCTTCTTGATCAGACTCAGTCAATCGTGGCCATCAAGATTCTCGACCTTACACGTGAAGGAGCTTCCAAGAGCTTCATAACCGAGTGTGGGGCCTTGAAAAGAATTCGACACCGTAACCTTGTGAAGGTACTCACGGCATGTTCTGGGTTTGATTTTAATGGAAATGATTTTAAGGCACTAGTTTATGAATTCATGTCGAACGGGAGCTTGGATGAATGGTTGCACCCAAGTGCATCGCAATATACAAAGAGAAGCAAGTTGAGTCTCCTTGATAGAGTGAATATTGCCACCGATGTTGCTTGTGCATTAGATTATCTCCATCATCAATGCGAAACGCCGATAGTTCATTGTGATATAAAGCCAAGCAATGTCCTTCTTGACGATGAAAAGACCGGACATGTAAGCGATTTCGGGCTTGCGAGGTTCCTTCCAGAAGCTATGCATAAGTTATTGGCTAATCAATCAAGCTCTATTGGAGTAAAAGGATCTTTCGGCTATCTAGCTCCAGGTAATGATGCCCAAGTTGGGTCTTCTAGTTTATTTTCTATATTGAACACGTAAATGGAGATCAATCCTTGGACAAAAAGGTATGGACACAAAAAAAAAAACACCTATATTTCAGTCTTGATTATTCACCTTGCATCACTATGCGTTATTAATTGTTGTAGAGTATGGCACTGGAAGTGCAGTATCCATAGAAGGAGATGTGTACAGCTTTGGAGTCCTCATTTTGGAGATGTTCACAGGGAAGAGGCCGACTAATGACATGTTTGAAAATGGGCTGGACCTTCATCACTTCATGAAGGCGGCTCTGGGACACCGAGTGGAGGAGGCAATTGATCCCGTTTTGCTTCAAGAAATCGAGGAGTCGGAGAAGAGACAGGCCGTCACTTCAGAGGGCAAGAACAAAAGCTGGTTTAGTACTCTAGAGTGTTTGGTTTCGATTATTGAAATAGGAGTCACTTGCTCTTCTAAGTCTCCAAGGGAACGAATGGACATCAGCGATGTATTGACCAAACTCCAAGGAATCAAGAAGAAACTTCTTGAGCTGGTTGTTGTTGCCTAGTTGATTGCTTCTTGAGCTGGTTGTTGTTGCCTAGTTGATTACTTCTTGAGCTGGTTGTTGTTGCCTAGTTGATTACTTCTTGAGCTGGTTGTTGTTGCCTAGTTGATTTCAGATCTGTACTTCATATGGAGTCATGTAGTCTTCATGGTTGCTTTTTTTGGAATTGGATATGGAATTTTACCATTCACGGACGATTTGACTTTGGCAACAACAAAACCACAAGTAATGGAGACTACTGACCTAGGAATATAAAGAAGATCAAAATTAGCTGTGTCTCAGGCAAAAGATCACTATGCTTCAACTGTATGAAAAATAAATGTACCCCGTTTTGCTTTAGCTCGAAAGAAAGAAATTGCAACCTGCTTGAGAGTTGCACCAAGAAATTGTAATAATGTAGAAATTACTGCAGCATAGCTCCTAATATAAGTATATCCGGACTTTTGGTAATCTGGACTTTTGTCTCGCTCTCTTCCAAAGTTGGCCTGTTTGGTTTTTTTTTTTTTTTGGTAAGGTAAGTTGGCCTGTTTGTTTTGGCTTTTAAACCCCCCCCCCCCCCCAAAAAAAGAAGATAAATGATTTTTTTTTAAAGTTAAATGATGTTTAAGTTTTATAAAACATTACAAAAAGGAATATGTGCTTACATATATCAATATTTGGTCATCTTATATCTGTTGATAAAACCAAATCTGAGAGAATCGTCGATTCTGTGTTTGCCACTTGGCAAACTTTACCTCCATGATTGTCACATGGCAAGTCATATGGCATAAACATCCAATTAACATTAGTTTTGTAATTTGTCATCTTTAAGCATATATCATTTGTTATATTTAAATTTAAACTTAAAAGTGGATAAAAAGTAAGTATATATATTCTTAAGTGTATTCGTCCAATAAAATAGATAATAAGAACATCTTGAAATTCATTTTGATTACCCTTCACAAATATATATATTCTTTCGACTTATGTCATTGATTTTCTTTTTTTTTTTTTGGTGAAAATGTCATTGATTTTCTATTTGGAAAAAAAAATAAAAAAATATTTAAATATATAATTAATCCGTTTATTCTTAGATTACTTCAAAAGGAAAAATGTTTTGTATCAAATTAATAATACTCATAATTTAAAGTATAGTTCTCAGTAATTATGTGAACAAAAGCATCAATTATCCATTTAACTCAAATTAAATTGAAACAATGTGAAGGATACCTTATTTTATCATTTAAATAATTCCACTTAATATTCACTAAACTTAAACATTACATTTAAATTAAAAAAATTGCAAATTATTTGATTACATTTTATTTAGTTTATTTTTTTACTTTTTTTTAGAATGCACTTACTTTGAATATGGCGTATATCATTTGAAGAATTTTTTTAGCAATAAATAAAAATTACAAATGAAAATATTCTTTTTCTTGTTTAACAAGGAGTAAATTACAGTTATCCAAGTGAAATTTGAAATAGATTGGATATACCTTTTAATTGTTAGGTTCATGAAATTTGGTTTATTAGTTTATTATTGTTGTACGATCTAAATTTTAAATAGCCAACGAGCTTATTGAAGTATTTCAGAGTCACAGGTTCGACTATGATATGAAATGTAAACAGGTTACAACAACATTAAAGAAGAAGATCAGCCATCAAATGCCAAAATTAGTAGGAGAGACAAAACATGATCATTCATCTTTACTATTCTGAAAAAGCATAGCATTTCAATTCCCTTACCACTTTTCGTGAAACTTCAACGTGAACCATAGAGCTATAACTAAGCAGTTTCAAGTCTCTTGCTACTTTTGTGGACTTTTGACATGAACTAGAGAGTTAAGGAGGAGAAGAGGGTTTCAACTCCCTCGCCGTTTTTGTGGAGTCTTAATGTGAACTAAAGAATTACAAAAGAATCGTGAAACTTCAACATGAACCAGAGATAGATTGTTCTAATAGAATAGATCGTGTTTCACAGAATCTCTCCCTCGACAAATTCATTAAAAGATGTTCCTCAATTTTTATTAAAGGTGATAGGTTTTGCACCAACTTCAGATAAGAAATATCACAAGCCAAAAAAGCCTACAACTTTAATTAAAATAGGACTGTACAAATGCAAACGGTACCAGAATTTAATTGATGATAGGGCCTAAAGAGTACAGACTCAATGAAGTAACCAAATGTAAACAAGCTATGCCAGAATTTAATTGACGACACAACCTGAGCACACAAAAATTCAATGTCATAATTTAATTGATGATGTAACACTCAGGATAAAGATGCACGCTAGAATTTGATCGATGATGCGAATCTTAAAGCCACAACTCATAAAAACACCAAAATTTAATTAGCAATGTGAGTCTGGAAAATAAAGGTATATTATAGGAAAGAAAAGATTCCGAAAGATGGTAAATGTATTTGATTTGTGCGGGGGCTCTCTGATAGAAAACTGGTAGTATTTATAATGATTTGGTGGTAATCATTTTATAGTGGTTTCTAAAAGTTGCATTTCCGTAAATTGTGTTGACACATAAATTTTGACGATTTAGTTAAGCATCCATTGCATAAAATTAGGGATCAACCTCGACCCCTAAACAAAATATTAGTTAAAACCACATATAGTTTTTAGGAGCAACTTTATTATTTGATAACATTGATAGTGATAGCTTCATATAGTTGCATTTAAATCGGATTGACAACAAATGGACTTGGTTGAGGGAAGTTCCAAGTTAAATTGGGCAAGTCCACAAGAACGCGGAAGTCAGACAAGCCCGTTCGATACTCGCCATAATCAAAATTGCATGGGCATCGCGCCTGTCAAGCAAATTGAGAAAGATACTCTTTATTCCTTGTGGAAGTTGATTGATTCATTATTTTGACAGATAAAGAAAGTGAACGATAGGTGAAATCGGGAAGGTAATAGACACCGAGTTGGACGTGGGAGCAAAATGCAACAAATGGAGATAATATCTTCTGGGAATCTTTGTAAGAATTTTCATTAGAAAGGGAAAAGATATCCACCTTTGTCACACCCCGAACCTCAGACACGCACACATCCCTCAGTGGTCGACTAAAATTGCGACATTTCAAGGACGTGTCACCGACCCATTCATTTATGCAGATGTGGAAGCTAACTAATAATTACCCAACCAACAAACAAACACATGGAATAGTAAAAACAAGACAGCCAATTATCACAAATCATACTTTATAAGCAAACCATACTTTATAAATAAACCAGGTTAGCCCTGTAGAGTTATATACAAAAGGTCTATCTCAAAAAGAAAGTTCTAGGCAACTTAAGCCCCAGATCCCACAGACTCTGACTCTGGATCCTCCACGACACCATCAGGAATGTCGATGTCCATAGGATGCCCTCTTTCCCATCTCCGGTCCCGATGGAAGGTCCATCAAAACCGTGTAGGGGACCCTCCTGAGCCTCGTTAGGATAGTTAATGAACCACACTCTAAAACAATGGGTACCCAGTGATGGAGACCCTCATTGACCCAGATAGTGGTCTCAACCAACTCACGAGTCAAGTTGGTCCTGGGAATAGTGAAATAGGAGGGCTCAGAGACTATTTCCTTCGGGACCCCAAAATGATCAGTCACCTCTCCATACTAAGGACCTAAAAATATTTAAACCACGACTGGATGAAATAAAATTTCAGTGAGTCAACACCCTAAACCTCGATTAGGACGAGAATTCACTCAGAGGCAGCCTAAACAGGCGTCACACGCAAACTTACCTCACCTTAGCACATCCTTGTAGATTTGTACATCACATATGCATTTATAAACACATCAAGCATAATTCAATAACTAGAACACTTCATATCATTCATCAAATATTCACATGGGTCTCGATTACAAGGTAAAACAGTTATGACACGTCCCATTAAGTGCCACACAATTTTGCCCCATAATCAGGCACATTTACCTCAATCATTCAGGCGTGTCCCAATTATTTACGACCCATCAGCCACAGCCAACTCAACAGTCAGCAGTCATTCGGAATAACCGAGTGTTGTCCCGCTCTGTCAGGCACGACAACGTCTACATCTATACAGCATTCCATAAAGGAGCATCGGTCCAGCCTCCACTGCGACCGGCATCAGTTGTTAAGGGCATCTAAACTTTAATCAGGCATTACCCCACATATTCATATGCATCAAGATGGGTTCTGATAGCAATCACACGTACATCCATACTCAGCCAAGGACACCGTTCTTTGCACTCAAATACTTCTGTCACACCCCGAACCTCGAGCGCGCGTGCAACCCTCGGTGGTCGATAAAATTTGCGACGTCCCAAGACTCGTTGCCAACCCATTCATTTTATTGCATATATGGGAGCATATAAACAAAACTCTAGACAACACAAATAAGGGATAGAAAAGCAGGAAACAAATTTCCCAAAGCACTTTTATAAACACATTGGGTTTATATACAAAAGTCTACAAAAAGATCGGCTCTAAAAAAAGAAGCTGTCCTACGACTTACTAGTCGGACACATTCACCGATCCTTTGGACTCCACCTCCACAAGCTCCAAGGGCTTCGAGTCATCCACAACCCCATCAAGAGGGTTAGTTGCACCCTCGCTTAGAAAAGCATTGACCACAATGGCGGGGATATCAAATTCCTGAAGGGGACCTACTATATATCCATTGAGTCCATAGCGAAACCACGTCTTGAATCAATGAGGTACCTTCTGAGGTAGGCCTTTATCGACCCAAACAGTGGTCATAACCAGCTCATAGACCCAATGACTTCTAGGAATAGGGATGTCTATGCTCTACTCAGTAATAGCCCGAGGCTGACCAAAACGTTCTAGAGGGACCGCCATCTAAGGACTTGAAAAGATTGAGCCTACGACGGGGTGAGACAACGTCTCAGCAAATTCACCCCCCAAACCCTTATTAGGAAGGAAATACGCCTAGGGGCGGTCTAACCACACAACCACAAAGACTCACCTCGCCTCAGTTCTTCCTTAAACGTTGACACAGTTCATATACATAATGCATATAATAGATGCACACATCAATTGGAGTACCTCACTAAAACTCAATCAATTATAGGGGTCCCGATTATAAGGCCAAATTGTTATGACACATACCATACCGTGCCACACAATTTTGTCCCATAATCAGGCACGATTAAACCACTTATTCATGTGTTCCAATTTTATCACGGCCCAACAGGCACGGCCTACTCAACGTTCGGCCGTCTTCTAGCATAACCAAGCATCGTCTCACTCCATTGAGCATGGTAACATCTATCTTGAGATGGCAATCCCGAAGGAGCATCGGTCCATAATCTACTGTGATCGGCATCCATTATCCAGGGGCATCTCATATAAGGGCAACGCCCATGCAACTCATATCGGGGATGAGTTCTCATATCCATTCATGCACCCATCCAAATATATTAAGCACACCATTGTAATCAACACGAAATTCCGGTCACCGGCTATCCCAGTGAAATTTCGAAAAATATTAAATAATTAAATAAATTACAATAATAATTAAATAATGCAAATTAAATCCAATAAATGCTAACCTAGACCGGAAATGCTAATCTAACAACCTAAACAGGCCTAGAAAATTAATGCACCTATCTAGATAAATAGCACAATCTATTTAGCCCATAATCAATCTATTCCAACCACCTAACATGCATAATTAAGTAATTAAATCACTAATCCAATTTAGCTAACCACATAATCTTATCTTAGGCTAAGTTAATCAACCCTTAAGCATAATTCACCTCCTAAGCAAGGTTTAGTGAGTAAACTCACTGGTTTAGTGGGCTGGTGAGTCCACGGCAACGGCGACGCGGAGGCGAGTAATAAACAAGCCTATAGCGACACCAAGCAAGGTCCAAACGAAGCCTAAAATGGGCCTCGAAGTCTCAGCTAGGCTAAAACTTCAGCTTCTAGTCGCAGCTGAAGGGGGCGGTTCGGGTGGCTGCTTGGTGCGAAAATGGCAAGGAGGCAGACTAGGCGACTACAGCGGGCGACGACGGTGGCTCTAGCGGCTTGGATGGCTTCGACAGTGTCCGGGGCAAGCTCAGGGACTTGCGAGTAGACGTGGGATCGCTGCCAGGGCTCGTGGGGGACGACGAGCGGGCGCAGGGCTTCAGCGGCAGCTTGGGTGGTGCAACAATGCTCGACAATAGTAGGGGACGGTCAACGGGTAGGGGCGGTGCTCGGCTATGGTTGGCTTGACTACAAGGCCTCTCTCTGGTTTTCTTGAATTCAAAACACCAAACAACAATGGAGAAAGGGCTGCATGGAAGAGAAAGACAGCTGCTGAAGAGGGGGGGCCACAAAATATCCAAACACTCAAGTCTCATGCCCCACCATGCTCAGCCATTATCCACACCAAGGCTTCACCAAGAAGTCTCCCAAGGTGGCTGAAATGTTACTTGTGGCATCCCAAAAATTCAAGACAAGCTCTAAGGTGTATTAAAGCCCATAATTAGGTAATGAAATTATCTAGGGTTTATGTTTTAGCCATTAGTCTCCTCTTAAGACTAAGTGATATATGCTTGTATTCATGAGATTTAAATTAGATAAATTAATGAGAATAATCTATGCTTGGCTATGCACTTTATAGACTAAGTTTCTATAAATAAAATGTTACAAGATTTTGGACATGTAGAATTTAGTAATTTAATTCTTAAAATAAAGGATAGAAAAATGGGTAAAATTGATTTGAATTAGGTTGGGCCTTAGGCCCAATAGCTTGAGCCTTTGGTGGGCCGAATGGCCGGCCCAATTAGGCCCAAGGAAAGGTGACCGTTGACCAAGGGGGGGAAAGAGTGGCCGGCCCACTTCTTCCGAGCCCAAGCCCATTGCATGGGCTTTGCCAAGTGGCAAGGAGGACTTGCATGCATTGGCCAATTTGAGTGGCATGGTGATGATTGCTAATGATGAGAAATTAGGGAAATAAAAGGAAGAGGAGAGAGAGAGGGTGGCCGGTTGTGTTGTTCGGCCAAGTGAGAGAGAGAGAGAGAGAGAGAGAGAATCGTGCAAGAGTGGGAGAGAGTGAGGCCGAGAGAGGAGAAGATGAGAGGGAGGAGGAGTCGCCCGTCACCGCCACACGCCGTCTGTTCGTCTGCCATGTGCCGTCGTTCTCCTCGGTCTAGAGGCAAGTTGGGGTCCTCTTGCTGCTCTTGCATGTGTGTGTGTTACATGTATGTTATAGAAAAGTCGAATTTTGGGTGATTAGGAGGGGGAAACCGAAGCTAGGATGACTTGTTCTTGAGTGGTGTTGCTGTTTTCGCATGAACTGCCTGAGTCAGAATCTTGTGAGAGCTTGCATGCATATTTTGAGTTCGATTTTGACTTTGATTTCTTCATTAAAGTTGTAGCCAACATCTTAAACTACAACATAATAAAATTTGGTACAAAATTATGGAGATTTAATGGGTCAAAATCTCATCCTACGGAGATACTAGATCTGGAATGTTTTCGCATGAACCGCCTGAGTCAGAATCTTGTGAGAGCTTGCATGCATATTTTGAGTTCGATTTTGACTTTTATTTATTCATTAAAGTTGTATCCAACATATTAAACTACATCATACTAAAATTTGGTGCAAAATGATGGAGGTTTAAGGGGTCAAACTCTCATCCTACGGAGACCCTAGATCTGGAACTGTTTTGCTGACCTTGTG
The DNA here is from genome assembly GCA_019915185.1 of Eucalyptus camaldulensis. Lineage (NCBI taxonomy): Eukaryota > Viridiplantae > Streptophyta > Magnoliopsida > Myrtales > Myrtaceae > Eucalyptus > Eucalyptus camaldulensis. The sequence continues at coordinate 13,005,323 of JAHSVA010000001.1, forward strand.
GTAGATTTGTGGTTGCATGTTGATTTTTATCAAGAATCTCTCTTCGACTTCTTCATCAAAATTGTAGAGAACATCTTCAAGACTAACATACTCAAATTTGAAGTAAAATTAACAAGTATATCCTAGTGAATCGACTTACTCTTGAAGACGGTAAATCTGGAGACGCGGTACTGGACACCCGAGATTTCATGGACCCATATGGAGACTGTCCTTTGGAAATTTGACTTAGATCCCTTCATTAAAGTTTTAGGGGACATCTTGAAGTAAAAACTCGGTATTTCAGAGATGACTACACTGGGTGTTTCGGTATAAGGACGAGAAGATTTGAACGAATATAGGAAATGATCTAAAACGAATCTGGCCTAGAAGTCTTCATGAAAAATCTACTTTAGTGTCTTATCTATAACCTGGTAAAATTTCATAATTTTCGGAGGTCGTTTGGGTATTTTAATCGAATTATTTCAAAAATTGCACATTCTGTTTTTATCCGAAATTGCATGCTGTGATTATGTGGATGATATCTTTTGTGTGGAACTTTGTTGCCATGTGTTTTTCATGAAATCATTATCTTATTGTCTTATTTATTACATGCCTAAATTTCATGATTTTTGGGAATCATATGGATATTCAATTTAAATATTTTCAAAATGGTGTAAGCTGGAATTTAAATAAATTCCAAAAAGGCATGATAAATGGACTATTTGAATGGTACAAATTCCATAAATCTGATTTTTATAAATGATTGCGTCTTGCTGCATGTATGATGATGACTGATGATGCATGTATAGATCAAAGTATGAAAGTGATTTTGTTTGTCATTACATCATGTGCCATGTTAAGTTGAGACCTAAATTGGTAAACATGATCAATGATAAATGAGGAATGTGTTTGTGGCGGATGATAATGCCCTGGGAGTATCAGGATACCCGGGATTGGGGGTGTCAGATGCCCGGAATGTATAGAGATACATGGCCAGATGGCCTTGGGAGTATCAGGATGCCCGGAATGGTTGGGTGCAGGAAGCCTCAGAGGTCTTTGCCCGAGGGAATGCCTCATGATGCTAGTTGGGATGCGAGATGCCCGGAATGTGGGGGTGCCGGATGCTCGGTGGCCTTAAATGGCTGAATGCCGGAGGTTTTTCGAACGATGCCAAGATGGGGTGCGAGTGTAAAGTATGGGATGAAATTGATGATCTCGAGAAAGAGTGATGTGGTGATCGAATTGAAAGTTAAAAGTGGAAATTGAATCATGCATATATGACATGATATGATGATGATCACCTATGGCATGATGATGTGTATATAAGATATGATGATGATGTACATATATGACATGATATGATGATGATCACCTATGACATGATGACATGTGATGAAGATGTATGATATTATATGCATGGCTTCGAGGTAAGTATGCTTGAATGCATGAGTGACATGTATGACGTTGTGATTGTATTGTATGATGCATTGAGTGGCTATTGGATTCATTTACCTGCTGAGTGGTTGTACTCACCCCTTCGAGGACCAACATTTCAGATTAGCAGGATGCCGCTCCCTACTGTCACGCGGGGCGTATTTTACGGCCTACCTTCCGATGTAGAGGTCGAGTGTGTGGAGATCGACTGTCCCACCATTCCTGGATTGAGTTTCATCCGAGTGCGCTGTTTCGATATGTATGATGTGGGCTTGGCTGGGGGCCCTTTTGTCCAGGAGTTCATATCCGTCCATGTTCGTCGAGACGGAGCGATGCGTGGGATGTTGCCGCCACCACCGCCTGATGCACCGGGATGGGTGTGAGGGCCCGTGCGTGTCAAGTAGGAGATGAAACTTTTTGGGATGATTAGCTGACACTAGTGATGGGGGATCTTGCACGTTAGTCGTAGTGGGTCGAGTGTTTCTTTTTGGGTTATGGCCAAGTGTGGCTTCATGTCCTGGCCTTTCTTTTGATGTACCGACCCAAGGAAACCCATCTTGAAAATATGTAAATAAAGTGTCGTGGCTTTGTCTTTTCTCATGATGATTAGTGGTGTGCAATTGTATCATGGTTGTTGGAGGGAGAGATGGAGATATTGTATTTTGCTTCCGCTAATGAGTTGCGCTAGGACCGGTTTCAAAAAAAAAAAAGTCTATGAACTTCGATGCTTCTTCTAAAAGTTGTAGTTAGTGTTCCATTTGGTGTAACGTCAGGTGCCTGTGGCGACCCTAGGTGGTTCGGGGTGTCACAGCGCCCCCTTTTTGGTATCAGAGCAAGTGATTATAGGTGGAGTGATGAGGAGCCTCATTTGGAAAATGAGGAGCATGATGACGATGCACACCATATGATATAAAATGAAATAATTGAATAATGGGTGATGAGTATTCACTCGTAGATCCCTAGTGGTTTATTTCAAGTTATCTTTAGGTACCAATAACACGTATATGTTACTTATGTGGTAGTAGTAATTGCAGGAAAGTCATGATGCGAGCTGGAAGTGCTCATCCATCGAGGGCTGAAGCCTCTGCTGCAAGGGCTGAACCCCGAATGGAAGACATCCTGCAGGCATTGGCCAATATTGGAAATCTGATGGAAAGGCAAGCGCGGCAGCAACCTGGAGCAGAACGCCGTACTTAAGGACTGGTGGAGCAATTTCTGAAGCTGAAACCACCTAAGTTCAATGGAATAGGAAGTCCTGAGGAGGCAGAACAATGGATTGATGGGATGGCACAAATTTTTCGGCTGTTGGACTGCAATAATGCTGAGAAAATAACTTTGGCAGAGTACCAGCTGGAGGGAAATGCAAAGTTTTGGTGGAGAGCTTCGAAGGACATAATTTTTCCAACAGGTATTGATATTAACTGGGAGGAGTTTGTGAGGGCTTTCAATAGAAAGCATTTTTCTGACTGTGCTAAGGATAGGAAAATTACAGAATTTGTTCAATTAGAACAAAAGGAGCTGACAGTGGATCAGTATGAGGCTAGATTTTTTGAACTGTCTAGATATGCTCCTACACTAGTTGAGGATCAGGAGGAAAAGGCTAAGAGATTTCTGAAAGGGTTGAGAACTGACATTAGAAAGCAACTAGTGCCTTTGAACATAAGAGATTATAATGAGATTTATGAAAGGGCACAGCTAGTGGAGTAGGAATTGTCAAGAGAAAGGTCGGAGTTTAAGAAACCGTTGAATTTTAATGATGTGAGAAGGGGTAAGAGACCTTATTCTAGTCAAGGTCAGACTTGGAATATGAAGAGGAAGAGTAATTTTGAAAATTTTGGGGGAGCAAGAAGTGGTCTGAATATAGGGAAAACACCCTATCAGCCTGGTGTTTGTCAAAAGTGTAATGGGCGACATGGCCCAGGACCTTGTAATGGACGACTGAAATGTTTTGGTTGTGGATAAGTGGGCCATCTTAGGAGAAGTTGCCCACAAGAAAGGTCGCAAGTGAGTGTTGGCTCGGTGCGACGGGGATATCAGAGTGCTGTTAGATCAAACTTGCAAGGGAATCTTCAGAGGCCACCAGCACAAGGAAGGGTGTATGCGGTCACCCAAGAGGAAGCGGAAGCTTCCAAAAATGTTATCTCAGGTACGATCCTTATCAATGGTGAAAAGGCATATGCATTGTTTGATATGGGTGCAACGCATTCATTTGTGTCTGAGAGATATAGATGTTTGAATAAAATAGAAGTTATGCCTCTTGAGACGCCTCTTTGTGTTTCCACGCCTTTAATGGATATGGTATTGTCTACGCTGGTGTGTGAGAATTGTAAGATATCAATAGAAGGAAAGGATATGGAAATAGACTTAGTTGTAATGGCCATGTATGATTTTGATGTTATTGTAGGAATGGACTGGGTTCGTAAGTATCGGGCTAGAATGGATTGTTGTAGGAGAGTGATGTAATTCGTTTTACCTGATCAGTCTAGTTGTGAATTTTTAGGAGGTCAGACCCATCTACCTATAGCACTTATTTCGGTAGTAGAAGCCTGTGCGTTACTTGACAAAGGATGTCAAGGATATCTGGCCATAGTTAAAGATTATGCAAGGAAGGAGCCTAAACTTGAGGAAGTTCGAGTAGTTAATGAATTTCAAGATGTATTTCCTGAGGAATTGCCTAGATTGCCACCAGAGCGGGAAGTTGAATTTGAAATTGAGTTAATGCTTGGAACAAGACCTATATCAAAAGCCCCATATAGGATGGCCTTAGTCGAATTGAAGGAATTGAAAGTGCAACTACTGGAGTTGCTTGATAAAGGATTCATTAGACCAAGTGTTTCACCTTGGGGTGCACCGGCCTTGTTTGTGAAAAAGAAAGATGGATCGATGCGCTTGTGCATTGATTATAGGCAGTTAAACCAGGTGACCATTAAAAATAAGTATCCTTTGCCTAGAAATGATGACCTATTTGACCAACTCCAGGGAAGTTCGGTCTTCTCTAAGATTGACTTAAGGTCGGGATACCATCAGTTAAGAATTAAGAAAGAGGACATTCCTAAGATTGCCTTTAGGACTCGTTATAGACACTACGAGTTCCTTGTTATGCCATTTGGATTAACTAACACACCAGCTGCATTTATGGATTTAATGAATAGGATATTTAAGCCCTATTTAGACCAGTTTGTGATTGTATTTATTGATGATATTCTGGTATATTCAAGAGGGTCTAAAGAGCATGAGCAACATTTGAGGATATTTTTGCAGACCCTGAGAGAGCATAAGTTGTATGCCAAGTTTAGTAAGTGTGAGTTTTGGCTGGACTAGATAATATTTTTAGGGCATGTGGTATCAGGGGAAGGAATTGCAGTAGACCCGGCTAAAGTTCATATGGTAATAAATTGGCCAAGACCGACGACACCTACTAAAATACGAAGTTTCTTAGGATTGGCTGGTTATTATAAAAGGTTTATCGAAGGATTTTCGCGACTAGCAGGTCCTTTAACTAAGTTGACCCGAAAGAATGTGAAATTTGAATGGAATGGGGAATGTGAAAGGAGTTTCCAAGAGCTTAAAAGGAAATTGACCTCAGCTCCAATCCTGACTATACCGACTGGACCTAATGGTTTTGCAGTATTTAGTGATGCATCCCACAAAGGACTGGATGTGTTTCGATGCAACATGGCAAGGTCATAGCCTATGCATCTAGACAATTGAAACCCCATGAACTGAATTACCTAATGCATGATTTAGAACTAGCAGCTATAGTGTTTGCCTTGAAGATATAGAGACACTATTTGTATGGGGAGAAGTTTGAGATTTATACGGATCATAAGAGCTTGAAATATATGTTCTCACAAAAGGAGTTGAACATGAGACAAAGGAGGTGGATGGAGCTACTAAAGGATTATGATTGTGAGATAAGATACCATCCAGGGAAAGCGAATAGGGTAGCAGATGCTCTTAGTCGTAAGTCGGCTATGGAAATGGCTAATTTAAGGATGGCAGAATGGGGGTAGTTAAAGTTTGTAGCAGACTCAGAATTTAAATTGGAAATGGATTGTCTTACTGGTATGCTTAATGCATTAAGAATAGAACCCGAGATTATTCAGAAAGTTAGAATCTTGCAAGAATCTGACCCATAGATTTTGAAAGTGAAAGATGCGGTGTCTTTAGGAAAGAGACTAGAATTTCATGTCTCTAAAGATGGAGTGGTAAGATGCCAAGGACGACTCTGTGTTCCCGATAACTTTTGGCACTCTAGGTGCTTAAGTGTCACTTTCTTACAGGATCTTCTAAATTTCTGGGTCTGTCAACTGAAGCGTCTTGATCCTCATCTGCACTTCTGGTTCAATTCTGAGGGTGGCCATAAGATTTTGAAAGGTGGTCTACCTCAAATTTAAAAACTAAATCTCGTGCTCTCTAGTAAAACCCACTCTTTAACCATCATCTATTCAACTAAAGATTTCCGACTCAGTGCATCTACGACCTTATTAGCCTTTCTAGAGTGATACAAGATATCATAATCATAGTCCTTAAAAAGTTCCATCCAGCAATCCTGTTTCATATTCAACTCCTTTTGAGAAAATAGGTACTTGAGACTTTTATGATCTGTAAAGATCTGGAATCTTTCTACACATAAATAGTGTCTCCAAATCTTCAAAGTGAAAATAATCATTGCGAGTTCCAAGTCATGCGTCAGGTAATTCAGCTTATGAGGTCTCAACTGACGAGTCGCGTAGGCAACAACTTTGCCATGCTGCATTAACACGCCTACGGCGACACCAAGCTGGGCTGAAACTTCAGCTTCTGGTCACGGCTAAAGGGGGTGGTCTGAGTAGCTGCTTGGCGTAGAAATGGCGAGGAAGCAGACCAGGCAACTGCAACAGATGACGGCGGTGGCTCTGAAGGCTTGGATGGCGTAGACAATAACCAAGGCGAGCTCAGGGACCTACAAGTAGACGCGAGACGGTGGCTTGGGCTCATAGGGGACGGTGAGAGGGCATGAGGCTTCAGCGGCAGCTCAGGTGAAGCAACGGTGCTCAATGATGGCAGGGGGCGGTCGACGGGTAAGGACAGTGCTTGACTAAGGCTAGCTCGACTGCAAGGCCTCTCTTTGGTTTTCTTGAGCTCAAAACACCACACAACAATGGAGAAAGGGCTGCAAGGAAGAGAAAGACAACTACTGAAGAGAGGGGACCACAAAATATCCAAACACTCAAGCCCCACCGTACTCGGCCATCATCCTTAGCCATTATCCACACCAAGGCTTCTCTAAGAAGTCTCCCTAGGTGGTTGAAATGTTGCTCCCCCCTTGGCCTATGAATTTTGTAACATTTCTCCTCAATTTCATCCAATTCCACTTCAAAACTTCTCCAATTGAGCTCAAATCAAAGGCCAAAATGTCAAGAAGGATGCCCACATCACATTCCACATTTTTCCTTGCCAATTAATCCAACTTGATTGCCAAAAATGCAATAAAAAACGGTCATCTAATTTTCCCGGTAAAAAAATGCCTAAATTTGATTTTTCGCCGAAAACTCAAGTTTGCAAAAAAAAATATTTGGAGGACGAGTTGACATTGCTAAAGTAAATTGTGAATGACAAAACTTTCAATTTCTAAAATCGACCTCAAATTCGTGATTAATTTCAACCGGGCGCGATTTTAGCATTACTTAACCTACCAGGTAGCTTTTAGGAATTTTTAGTTCAATTGACCCGCGGTTAATTATTTTCGAGCCACATTGTGCATCTTCAACTCATTGGCAACTCTTGGTTGTTGTGAAAATTTTGAGATTTCAAATATAGGCAAAGGATACAGAAATGACAGAAAAATCAGTTTAGTGTCATTCGACAAAAATTTTGCAATTAGGTGGAATCACCCACACTTTAATCACATACCTCAATCGCACGACCTATCTCTCATCTCTTATCGATTTTGATAGTGTCGTATTAATCCTTGCAGATTAGCACGGTCGAGTAGTCGATTTCTGGTCGAATTCTCAAGTCTATTGCGTTAAAATCCTTAATGGCCTCACCTGATAGACTAATTATCTCATGAGTGATCAACTAAGGGAAAAGAACTATAGGCGCGTCAATGAAAAACCTAACTCATTCAATTGAAAACAGAATCAGAAAATCAGGATGTCACAACTTCCATTTCAAATGATAAACTTGGTCAATTTTCTTCATATTAAAAATTCCTTATAAAATAATTATGCGTGGTCACACCTTTAAATCAAACCATTAAACATAGTCCTCTCCCATTTCAAAATTCCATGATTTTATATAGTACATAATTTTTTTTTTGGCCGTCAAAAACCAACACTCGGTATTTTTCTAATTAAATACCATAAAATCATATTTTTGCAATAATAATAAAAAATCTTCACCAAGCAATCAATTGCATAATTTAGCAATCAATTTCACAAATGAATTCAATCACGACAATCAACGTAAAATTCTAATAAACGGCTATCTCGTCATAATTTACGCTAATTATAATTAATTAAATAAATTACAAATTATTTAAACAAATCCACTTAATTAATCTAAATAATCTAACTGAACTAACCTAATTAAGCTAACTAAACTAATCTAGCTAGGCTAACTACATCAACCTAACTAATCTAACCAACTAACTTAACTAACCACCCTGACTAAACTAGTCTAAGTAACTAACTAACCTAACTATCTTAGTTACACTAACTAAATTACATTAATCCTAATTAAGACTAAACTAATCTCATAAGTGTAATTAACTTTCTAATCGAAGATTAGGGCATTAACTCACCAGATAGCGAGGTGACGGCAATGCGAAGGCAGTGAGAAATCGTAACCACGCCGTCACCAATGGAGAACCAATTGGGACTGAAAACGGCCAACCAAGTCTCTGCTAAGGCTGAGCGTCAGTTCTGTAAGAAGTTGGCTGAGGCACGGCTAAGCTCGGTTGACGGCACATGGATTGGCGGCTAGACGAGTAGGGGATGGATGGTGGTCGAGCGGCTGGTCGGGCAAAGCGGTAGCTGGCTTGAAGTGAGTTGAGGTGAACGGCCAGGGGACATGTGACTAGGCTGGACATGGCTACAGCTAGCTGGCAGAAGGAGCTATGGGCAAATTGACGTGGAGACAGTGGCGCGAGATCGAGGAGGGTGGACGGTTGTTGGCTAGAATAGTGAGCTGCTGGACTAGAGTTGGAGTGGCTACTCTGATACCATTAAATGGACCTAGACTTAGAACCGGGGAGGACGAAGTCAATTTTCTGCAGGTATGCCTTCCCACAGTGGGCGAACCTCTCATTCAAGCCCTTTAGGGCTAGCCTTTTAGTGACTTCTTCCTCCCTGGTTCTAAGTCTAGGTCCATTCAATGGTATCAGAGCCATGGTTTCATTTGTAAGGTTATTCGTTCCACGCGCTTAGTAGATGAATCTAGTGCTGAGAAGATCTCTTCACATCATGTCTACTAAACCAGAAATTCTCGAAACACCTGTTTCTCTCACTACAACTCCCTCATCTTCAACTCATTTAGACATTCTTGTTTCCAATACTTCTAAAATAGACTATCTTTATGAAGTCTCTCTTAGTAATGAAACTAAAATTTCTGAAACATAGCTTCCTTTAATGAACCCTTATTCTGTTTTTGCTATGCCTACCTCATCATTTTCACCCATTCCTGCCACTGAAAAAGAGTACTTTGTTACTCTCCAGATCCCTCCAGAATTTCCTAGGCAGTGGATTCAACAAGGATATTCTCATGTTCATTATGGAGCTGTTCATCTTTGTGACACCTAGAACCACCTAGGGTCGCCACAGGCACCTGACGTTACACCTAATGGAACACTAGCCACATCTCTTAGAAGAAGCGTCGTAAATCATAGACATTTTTTTTTTGAAAACGGTCCCAGCGTGACTCATTAGCGGAAGCAAAATATAACATAACCATCTCCCCCTCCATCAACCATGATACAATTGCACACCACTAATCATCATGAGAAAAGACAAAGCCACGACACTTTATTTACATATTTTCAAGATGGGTTTCCTTGGGTCGGTACATCAAAAGAAAGGCCGGGACATGAAGCCACACTCGGCCATAAACCTAAAAAGAAACACTTGACCCACTATGACTAACGGGCAAGATCCCCCATCACTAGTGTCAGCTAACCATCCCAAAAAGTTTCAGCTCCTACTTGACACGCACGGGCCCTCACACCTATCCCGGTGCATCAGGCGGTGGTGGCAGCAACATCCCTCGCATTGCCCCATCTCGTCGAACGTGGATAGATATGAACTCCTTAATGACAGGACCCTCAGCCAGGCCCACATCATACATCACTAAGGCGCGAACTCGAATAAATGTCAGTCCAGGAATGGTGGGACAGTCGATCTCCACACACTCGACCTCTACATCAGAAGGAAGACCATAAAAGACGTCCCCGTGACGATAGGGAGCAGCATCCTGCTAATCTGAAATGTTGGTCTCCGAAGGGGTGAGTACAACCACTCAGCAGGTAAATGACCAATAAACCACACAACGCATCATGCCATGCAATCATCAGAATCATATCATCACATGTCATACAGGCGTCCATGCACGACATACCATGGCATCATGCACATGTCATCATACCTCATATACCATCATCATCATATAGACATCACCATCATATCATATACTTACCATCATCATGTCACACATGGCATCATCCTTACCATGCATCCATGCTCATAACATCATCACCATATCACATGTACCATCATCATGTAATGCATCCATGCATATAATCATCATGTAATGCATCCATGCATATAACATCATCATCATATCACATATACCATCATCATGTCATGCATCCATGCATGTAATATCATCATCTATCACATGTACCATCATCATTGCCATGCATCCATGCATGTAACATCATCATATCACATATACCATCATCATTGCCATGCATCCATGCATATAACAACATCATCATATCTTGCATATATCATCATGCATAATTCAATTTCAATTTTTATCTTGGACCGCCACATTTCTCTTTCCTGGGACCAATGTTTACATCCCACATGTATCCAAGATACAATTCAGACCATCCGGCTCCCCCACTTTTCGGGCATCTCGTACCCCAACTGGCATCACGAGGACCCTTCGGCATTTAGCCATTCAAGGCCATTGGGCAACCGGCCGCACCCTTCAAGCCAGGCATCTCGCACCCAAACCGGCATCGCGAGGTATCCCTCGGCATAATTACCATGCCGAGCTTCTGGCTCCCCCACTCTCCGGGCATCTCGACACCTCTCGGTACTCCCGAGGCCCTCCGGTATCCGGCCATTCATGAACACCGGGCAACCGGCCGTACCCTTCTAGCCAGGCATCCTGACACTCCCGGGGCATCATCGGCTCACACCTCCGACGGCCTTCTCATTTATCTCAATTCTCATCTTCAATTATAGTTCAATTATTACATAGCATGTGATGTGATGGCAATCAAAATCATATTCATCATTAAATTCATACATGGATCTCAAATCATTATCATACATGCAGCAAGACACCATCATCCATAACAATACAATTCATGGAGTCCATGCAATTTAAAATGATCCATATTTCATGCCTTTTTCAAAATTCCAGCATGTACCATTTTTAGAAAATATTTAAGTTAAATATCCATAAGCTTCTCAAAAATCATGAAATCAAGGCATGTGATAGATAAGACAATAAGATAGCAATTCCATGAAAAACACATGCCCAATAGAGTCCCACACAAGAAAATACAATTCTCACAAAACAGCATGCAAATTTCGGATAGAAATAGAATGCACAGTTTTCGAAATAATTCGATTAAAATATCCGAACGACCTCTGAAAATTATGAAATTTTACCAGGTTGTAGTTAAGACATTAAGATATATTTTTCATGAAGACTTCTAGGCCAGATTAATTTTAGATAATTTTATTTAGCCATACGAAGCTTCTGGATCTAGCACCGAAACGTCCAGTGTATGTATCTCCGAAATATCGAGTTTTTACCCACTTATTATTCTTCGTTTCCTCTGAAATTTGGATATTTTTTACTTCAAGAGGTCCCCTACAATTTTCCTTTAGGGATATAAGTCAATTTTCCAGATTATGGTCATCATATGGGTCCATAAAATCTCGGGTGTCCAGTACCGCGTCTCCAGCTTTACCGTCTTCAAGAGTAAGTCGATTCACTAGGCTACACTTGTTAATTTTACTTAAAATTTGAGTATGTTAGTATTTAAGATGTTCTCTACAAGTTTCATGCAGAAGTCGAAGAGAGATTCTTAGTAAAAATCGACATGTAACCACAGATCTACCAAGAGGTCAGCGAAATCGTTCCAGATCTAGTGTCTCCGTAGGATGAGGGTTTGACCTCTTAAATCTCCATCATTTTGTCCCAAAGTTTAGTATGTTGTAGTTTAAGATGTTGGCTACAAATTTCATGAAGGAATCAAGATCAAAATCGAACTCAAAACATGCATGCAAGCTCTCACAAGATTCTGGTTCAGGCGGTTCATGCGAAAACAGCATGCATCTCCAAGAACAAACCTCATGTACTTCGATTTCTAACCTCTAAACATCCAAGAATTTAACCACACATGCAAGGCACACATGAAAGGGTGGAAATCAGTCCCAACTTGCCTTAAAGACCGAACGAACAGCAGCAAAAGGGACGGCACACGGCGGACGAACGGACGGCATGCGGGCGGCGACGGGCAACTCCTCCTCCCTCTCGGCCTCTCTCTCTCGCAACTCACTCTCTCTCTCTCTTTCTCACTTGGCTGAACGACACCAACCGGCCACCCTCTCTCTCTCCTCTTCCTTTTATTTCCCCAAATCCTCATCATTTGCAATGATGAGCTTGCCTCTCCAATGGCCAATGCATGCAAGCCTCTTTTTGCCACTTGGCAAGGCTCATGCATGGGCTTTGGGAGCAATTGGGCCAGCAAATGGGCCGGCCACTCCTCCCCCTTTCATGGTCGACGGCAGCCCACTTGTGGGCTTCAATGGGCCAGCCAACTTGGCCCATTAAAATCCACCTTTGGGCCTAAGGCCCAAACCTAAATAAAAAAATCAATTTTACCTTTCTTATTCTTTCTTTTAAGAATTTAAATTACTAAATTCCACCTGGCCAAAATCTTGTAACATTTTATTTATAGAAACTTAGTCTATAAAGCGCATAGCCAAGCATAGATTATTCTCATTAATTCATCAAACTTAAAATCTCATAAGCATATATCACTTAGTCCTAAAAGGAGACTAATGGCTAAAGCATAAACCATAGGTAATTTCATTACCTAATCATGGGCTTTAACACACCTTAGAGCTTGTCTTGGATTTTTGGGATGCCACAGTCTTGCTCTTACTTTTCATGGTTGCAAAGGCTTGCCATTTGTGGCAAGAATTGCTTTATTGGATACCAAGTTCCTAGAATACCAGCATGCTTGCATTGGTACTATTCAAACAACTTTAAATGTTGGAACAGTCTTTGTGACACTGTATCCAAATTTTAATATCGCCCTTTCAGACCCACAATTACTTTATTTTCTCAAAGTCCGGATCCAATCTACTGAAGCACCTCAAACTACTGACTCTATAGCAGCAACACTGCACTACCATATGGTTTATTGAGTGTACAATCATGCTCTTGATTTGAACTTCCACAATGGAAATGAAGATGCTATATTCATTTCCATGCAGAATGATCAAGCATCCTGCATTCATGTACCTAGACAGATCCCAAAAGAAAAGTTGGTCACACTCCTTCCAGAGACATGGATTACCAACTATGAAAAAGTACATTAGAGCAACAAGCCTTTTCAGTCATCCAATTCTGAATTTGTCAGAAAAAGAGATGGAACTATTTCCATCAAATTTGGCAAGGAAAAGAAAGAAAGTCATTCTATCTTCCAAACTCTTTTCATGATCGAACCATGTGTTCCTCAAGTAATTTCCGAGCCATATCTAAAAAAGCTTGTTAGACATTTTAATAGTGATGGACATCCTGTCCATTACTACAAAGACTAGTATGGTCATTATTTTTGGGACCCCTTTTGCCAGTGTTCTTACTGCATAAATTCTCCTGATGAGATAGACCCATTTGCAAAACCTCCACCAAGACGAAAGCACAAAAGGCCAAAAGACCCTCTGTACCAAAGGCACTTGAACGGAGATCCCTCCGTTGATATTCTTGGTGAGTATAATAAATTTCAATTTATGGTCTCATATGCACCAACTCCACCACCAGAGTTCACTGCTTCTCCTTCAGTTACACCAACTCCACCATCATCATCTCCTCCATTCCTCCTCAGAAGAAATCAGCCATTTCCCCCTTTTATAAGCCAAATGTAAAATGGGCTAAGAAACATTCTTACCCACTTGAGGTTCCAACAGAAATACAGCTAACTTCTTCCATTGCCATGTTCCGGGATACAGACTTTCCTCCCCTTGTTCAAGAAGGTTTTAAACTCTCTTTTCCTGCCCCCAAAAGAGTTTATTGATCCACAAAGCAGATATAGACATGTGCCTACGATACCTGCCTCCACTAATGTGCATGAGCATGGAAGACGGAAAAGAACTCATGTTGGTGAAGCTGTCTTAAATTGGCAATTAGAGACTCTTCTAGCATAAAACAATGCTTTCAGAGCAATCGACTCCAAGATTGGGGATGTACAACAAGACTTGCAAAGATATGATGAAACCACCAAGAAGATGCTTTCAGATTTCTAGAAGAGGTTTCATGCCTTGGAATCTGGACAACGCCTAGGATATCATCATCTTGAAAGTCCTAAGGTGGAAATAGAAAAGCTCAAAAGGTAGATCCAGATCCTTGAAGAAGGAAGACTCAGTCCATTTCTGACTACTTTGTGAGCAGAACCATTCCCTCCTCCACCACCTCAGACGTCCATCTTCGCCACTATTACAAATGCTCATGTTCAACAAGACAAGACAGACATAGCTGAGATGCTTAATCACCTCAAAGAGTTGGATCGCATAAGAAAAGAAAAGGGAAAAGAGAAGATCCCTAAGGAATCCTCTTTTATCATAAGAGAAAGGCCTGATCAATTGATGCTGTCAAATCCATTAGAATCTTTTCTCAGAGACTTAGGTAATCAGGAACCACAACCTGTTCCTGTTACTCCACAACCTCCACTACAGATTGATCCTGTCATTCCAATAGACCAAGTTTTGTTTCCAACAGAATCAACCTTTCAAAACATCTTTAATACTAAATCAGATTTAGTATCTCTTTCGTCTTCATCATCCTTTTCAATCCCTACTATCGATTCCTTTCCCATTACACCAGTGACTTCATCAATATTCATGGCTGATCCTCCAAACCATGACATGGAATCAAACCCTTTTGAACTAGAGATTGTTCAACCAAATAATTCCTCTCAGAGTGTGTTCAATTCATTAAAATAATTATTCACTATTGATGACATTCCTTATCGCAAATGGCCAGAAAGACTTGAAGACTTCCATACCTAGATGAATACCCAAGTCATTACTAACCAGAACAAGTATGATGTTCTTTTCAACTTTGTCACAAGGTTCATAGGTAGCCTCAAACTTTGGTGGGCATCTGTGTCAGAACATGATTAGCTTCACTTTTTACTCTCATCAACCTATGGCCATGCCATTACTCTCCTATATAATTTCTTTGTGGGAAAACTTGTTAATCTTATAGAATTCAAAAGAAGAGATTTTTTCGAAAGAAGATGTTGCTCTCCTCAAAAAAAAAAAAAATTCTTGATAAGCATTATTGTGAAATGCTTAAGATCTTCTACCAAGTTGGAGGTCATGCAAATTTGAAGCATGTCTTCCTGACCTCCATTCCAAAGAATTATCTCCAACAGTAGAAAGAAATTTTTTCGACAAATAGAGAAGGATCTAGGATGTTCCATTAGGAGAAATTCAACAAGAGATTCATTTATGCCTTGAAGAGTTGTGTGTCAAGCTCCAAATGATCCAGACCTATGTCAACGACAACAGAGAACTTGACAGGACCTATTCTCATCAAAAGTTAAAGATCAAATGCTCCAAAAAAGACCGTGATGGTTCTTGTGGAAAATCTTCCAAGAAAAAGAAACATTTCAAAAAAACTCTGGATAGGCAAATCCAGACATGGCTCTAAGCACTTCCAAAGAAAAAAGAAATGGCGATACCTATGCAAAAGGAAAGATCGCTTAGGTCACAAGAAATCAAATCGATGCTTCATCTGCAACCAGAAATGACATTTTGCCAAAAATTGTCCCTAAGCAAGAAAATGTCAGAATCATTTGATACATCACATAGAGAATGAAACCGATATTTCTGTTGAAAATGATGATATTGAATCCTTATTCTTTGTGGATGAAGAACCATGTGAACAAACTCTTTGTGTCATCCCCTGTTACCAAACTCCCAGTGAAACTAACTCAACTTCAGATCCTAAAGATATTTTTCACATATCTTTGACCCCTTCAAAGGAAAACACTGACATATTTTCAAACCAAACTCATTGTTCTCATTTTCTCGTGAAAATATTCACTTCAAAGTTTGCCAAACCAATCACTGTCATTGTTCTTATAGACACTAGAGCAGCTTCTTCAATCTTAGACACTAAAGTTCTTCCTAGAAAATGTTTTAAGTATAAGGACCAATTCTCCGAATTTGTCAATATCCAAAGATTTTTTTCCATTCAAATGAGTCTACTAGACCTAATCATGTAAAAATTGTTGGAATCCTCTTTGAAATCACATTCTGTGTGACACCTCGAACCCTTCGCAGGTCGTCACTAGCGCCAATGTTACACCTTATTACCTTTCTGTCTTTCGAAGAAGTGTCCTAATTCGCAGACACATTTTTTTTTTTTAAACAAACGGTCCCAACGCGACTCATTAGCGGAAGCAAATTAAAATATCACCGTCTCTCCCCCTACCAACCATGATACAAATACACACCACTAATCACCATCATTTTATAAACAGGCCACGACACTTTATTTACATATATATTTCAAGATGGGACTTCCTTCGGGTCGGTACAACAAAAGGAAATGTTAGAACTCAGCCACGTCCAGCCTAAACCTCAAAAAGAACCCTCGACCCTCAACATCATATGTGCACAACCCCCATCAAAAGTGTCGGCTATATATATATATATATATATATATATATATATATATATATATATATATAAAGGATCCGGCTCCTACTCATCGCGCACGGGTCTCACACTTAACCCGGTGCATCAGGCGGTGGCGGCAACATCCCTCGCATCGCTCCATCCCGACGAACGTGCACAGATATGAACTCCTGAATGACAGGGCCCCCAACTAGGCCTATGTTGTACATCACTAGACAGCGTACTCGAATAAAAGTCAGACCGAGAACAGAGGGACAGTCTATCTCAGCACACTCGACCTTTACATCGGATGGTAGACTGTAAAATACACCACGCGTGACGGCAGGAAGTGGCATATTGCTAATCTGAAATGTGGGTCCCCAAAGGAGTGAGTACAACCACTCAGCAGATAGGGAAATCCAATAGCAACTCAATGCATCATGCAATCATACATGCATTGCAGGCATTACTTACCTTGAAGCCATGCGCATACTATCATGCATCATCATACCAATACATAACACATTCATGTGTATCATCATCGTAACATACATGTCATCATTACACATGTCATCGAGCCATATCATATATCATCATCATTATCATTACCATGCATATCATCATGCATACCATATCATAGGTGATCATCGTTATTTCACATCACATGTCATCATCATCATCATCATCATCCATATCATATCATGGGTAATCATCATTATTTCACATCACACATCATCATCATCATCATCATGCATATCATATCATGGGTGATCATCATTATTTCACATCACATATCACCATCATCATCACCATCATCATGCATATCATATCATGGGTTATCATCATTATTTCACATCACATATCATCTTCATCACGCATATCATCATGCATATCATATCATAGGTTAATTTTCATCACTTATCTTTAAATTTGATCACCACATCACCCATTTCTCAAATCATTGATTTCATCATCCCTTCGGGCAAAAACCTCCGACAGGGCTCCCAGCATTCAGCCATCCCATGGCCACCGGGCTTCCGGCCCCCCACATTCCGGGCATCTCGCATCTCAACTAGCATCACAAGGCATTCCCTTCAGGCAGAAACCTCCAACAGGGCTTCCGGCATTTACACTTCCTGGCCGGGCATCCCGCACCCCAATCCTGGCATAGCGAGGCATTCCTTTCGGGCAAAGACCTCCGACAAGGCTTCTGCCCCCCTAACATTTCGGGCATCCTGAATCTCCCAGGGAATTCCGGCAATGCATCTCCGTACATTCCGACCTCATCCTCCACCACAACCACTTACTCACTTATCATTATCCACATTTATCATCATTTTGATCTCATTTTAACATGGCATATGATTCACACATGCATCACAAGTCATGGTCATACATACACCAATGTCTTATCATACATGCAACGATGTATAATTATTTATTAATAAATTCAATGGAATTTATTGCCAATAAAATAATCCATTTTATTTTATTATTATTTATTATTATTTATTTTTATTATCATACTTATTTATTTTTTAAAATAAATATTAAATTCAATATCTATAATTTCCCAAAATCATAAAATTCAAGCAATCATTAAACAAACCAATAGGATGACAATTTCATGCAAAATTCATGGCCAAATTGAATTTCACACAATTTCACAATTTCTACAAAATAGCACATAATATTCGGATAATAACCAGAATGCACAGTTTCCGAATAAATTCGATTAAAATCCATATGGCCTCCAAAAATTATGAAATTTTACAGAGTGATAGCCAAGACATTTTCGTACAACTTTCTTGAAGAACTCCAAGCCAGATTCCTTTTATATTATTTTATACAACCTCACGAAGCTTCTGGATCCATTACCGCATCGTCCACTGCACATATCACTGAAATATTGAGATTTCACCTACCTATTCTCTTTCGTTTTCTCTGAAATTTGGATATGTTATACATCAAGATATCCTATACAAGTTTCATGAAGAGATATTAGTCAAATAACCAGAGTATAGTCATCATCTATGTCCTTGAAGTCTCGGGTATCTCGGAATACATCACCAGAATCATCATCTTCAAGATCTAGTCGATTTACTAGGTTATACTCGTTCATTTCACTTAAAATTTGCGTATGTTGTAGTTTAAGATTTCTCCTAAAACTTTAATGAAGAAACCAAAGTGAGATTCTCATCACAAACCAACATGCAATCACGAATCTAGCAAGAGGTCAGTGAAAACTCTCCAGATCTGAGGTCTCCGTAGAACAAGACTTTAACCCCTCAAATATCCATCATTTTTCACGAAATTTCAATATGTTGTAGTTTAAGATGTTAGCTACAACTCTCATGAAGAAATCGAAGCCAAAATCTGGCTCTAAACACACATGCAAGCTAAAAAAATTTGCTGACTCACACGATCCGAACAAGAACAGTCATGCGGTTTAAGAACAAGCCAACCATACCTCGGTTTTTCTCACTTAAATGCCCGAAATCTAACATGCAAACAACATACAAACATGCAAGAGAAGCTAGAGGACTTCCACTTGCCTCTAGGATGGACGGTCGACGGTGTACGGTGGCGAACACGGCGGACGGACGGCAGTTCCCTCCTCCTCTCTCTCGGCCGCTCCTCCTCTCTCGCACACCTCTCTCTCTCTCTCTCTCTCTCTCTCTCTCTCTCTCTCTCTCTCTCTCTCTCCTTGGGCGAGCAAATGGCCGGCCACCCTCTCTCTCTTCCTTCTTATTTCCCCAACTTCTCATGATTAGAAATCATGAGATTGCCTAAAAACCAACTAATGCATGGCCTTCCCCTTTGCCACTTATCCAACTACATGCATTATGGGCCTTGGAGTTGGGCTTTTGGGCTTGGGCTCCTCTATGGCCGGCGACCACTTCCCTTTGGCCTCTATTGGGCCGGTCCACTTCCCCTCTTGGGCCGCTCATCTTGGCCCATTAAAGGCTTAGGCCAATGGGCCTAAGGCCCATTTGAAAATTAACCCCTTCCCCCCCCCCTTTTTTTTTGAATTTCTTCTATAAATATTTTTAAATTTCAATTCTCATCTTGGCCAAAGTCTTGGGACATCTTGGTTATTGGAATTTAATTTATAAAGTACATGGCCAAGCATAAATTATTAATTTATCAAATTTAAATTTTCACAATCATATGCACAAATCATCTAATTAAAAGACTAATGGCTAAAGCATAAGCCATAGAAATTTTTATCACCTAATTAGAGACTTTAACACACCTTATCGCTTGGCTTTGAATTTTTTTGGGATGCCACAATTCTCCCCTCCTTAGAGAATTTCGTCCTCGAAATTCAAACACCACTCGCGCCTTCTTTAAACAAATAGGGGTACTTTTCCTTCATCTGATCCTCACTTTCCCATGTGGCTTCTTCCATATCATGATGTCGCCAAACACCTTAACCAATGGGATCTTCTTGGTCCTAAGAATTTGCTCCTTTCGGTCCAATATCTGCACAGGCTCTTCAATGTACCTTACTTTCTCATCCATTTTGATGGCTTCATGATCGAGTATGTGACCAGAATCCAGCTAGTACTTCCTCAACATCGATACATGAAACACATCGTGCAAATTTTCTAACTTTGGAGGTAACGCTAAACGATAAGCTACATCCTCTATCCTCTCAAGAATTTCAAAAGGTCCAACAAATCTACGGCTTAGCTTACCCTTCATCCTGAATCGAGATATTCCTTTCATTGGAGATGCCTTAAGGAATACATGGTCTCCTATACTAAATTCCAAAGGTCTTCTACGCCTATCTGGGTAGCCTTTCTGTCTACTCTTAGCTGTTCTAAGTCTTTTTCTGATAATTTCAATAGCCTCAGTGGTAACTCGTACCGGTTCAGGTCCTGTCAACTTCCTTTCACCTACTTCACTCCAACAGACAGGAGTCCTACATCTCCTTCCATATAATGCTTCGTTTGGAGCCATGCCTATACTCTTCTGAAAGCTATTATTATAGGCAAACTCTACCAAATGCAATCTTTCATTCCAATTTCCTCTGAAATCGATTACGCAAGCCCTTAACATATCCTCTAATATCTGGATCACTCTTTCTGATTGACCATCTGTCTGGGGATGAAAAGCAGTACTAAATTGAAGCTTAGTCCCTAATGCAACTTGAAGACTTTTCCAAAAATTCGAAGTAAACCTCGAATCCTGATCTGAAGTAATGGTCACTGGAACACCATGTAAGCGTACCACTTGACTTACATACATGTCCGCATACTTATCCATTGAGTAGTCCATGTGAATCGCTAAGAAATGTGCCGACTTAGTCAAACAATCCACTATCACCCAAATTGAATCATGACTACTTGATGTCCTTAGCAATCCTTGCACAAAGTCCATCGTTATATGTTCCCATTTCCATTCTGGAATGTCTAATGGTCTTAAAAGTCCTGCGGGTTTACGATGCTCCGCTTTCAGTTGCTAAAACGTCAAACATTGAGATACGTACTTAGCCGTATCTGCCTTCATACCATTCCACCAAAATTGCTGACGCAAATTCCTATACATCTTTGTACTACCTAGGTGGATACTATAATTACTCTTATGTGCCTCCGACATAATTTCCTTCCTCAACTCCTCATTGTCGGGAACACAAAGTCGTCCTTGACATCTTACTATTCCAACATCAGAGACTTGAAATTCTGATCTTTTCCCTAAAGATACAGCATCTTTCACTTTCAAAATCTCTGGGTCAGATTCTTGCATGATTTTAATTTTCTGGATAATCTCTGGCTCAATCCTTAATGCACTAAGCATGCCAGTAAGACAATCCATTTCCAATTTAAACTCTGAATTTGCTACAGATTCTAACAATTCCCATTCTGCCATTCTCAAATTAGCCATTTCCATAGCCGACTTTTGACTAAGAGCATCTGCTACTCTATTCGCTTTTCTGGGATGATATCCTATCTCACAATCATAGTCCTTCAGCAACTCCATCCACCTCCTTTGTCTCATGTTCAACTCCTTTTGTGAGAACAGATACTTCAAACTTTTATGATCCGTATAGATCTCAAACTTTTCCCCATACAAATAGTGTCTCCATATTTTTAAAGCAAACACTATAGCTGCTAGCTCTAAATCATGCGTCGAATAATTCAGCTCATGGGGTTTCAATTGTCTAGATGCATAGGCTACAACCTTGCCATGAGGCATCAACACACATCCTAGTCCTTTGTGAGATGCATCACTATACACTGTAAAACCATCAGGTCCAGTAGGTATAGTCAGAATTGGAGCCGAAGTCAATTTCCTTTTGAGCTCCTAAAAACTCCTTTCACATTCCCCATTCCATTCAAACTTCACATTCTTTCGGGTCAATTTAGTTAAAGGTCCTGCCAGTCGTGAAAATCCTTTAATGAACCTTCTATAATAACCAGCCAGTCCTAAGAAACTTCGTATTTCAGTAGGTGTCATCGGTCTCGGCCAATTCACTACCATTTCAACTTTTGTTGGATCTATTGCAATTCCTTTTCCTGACACCACATGTCCTAGAAATATTATCTGGTTCGGCCAGAACTCACATTTACTAAACTTAGCATACAACTTATGCTCTCTCAGGGTCTGCAAAACTAATCTCAAATGCTGCTCATGCTCTTTAGGCCCTTTTGAATATACCAGAATATCATCAATAAAAACAATCACAAACTGGTCTAAATAAGGCTGAAATATTCCATTCATCAAATCCATAAATGCGGCCGGCGCGTTAGTCAATCCAAATGGAATAACAAGGAACTCATAGTGTCCATAACGAGTCCTGAACGCAGTCTTAGGAATGTCCTCCTTTTTAATTCTCAACTAATGGTATCCCGACCTCAAGTCAATCTTAGAGAAGACCGAACTTCCTTGGAGTTGGTCAAATAAGTCATCAATTCTAGGCAAAGGATACTTATTCTTAATGGTCACCTGATTCAACTGCCTATAGTCAATACACAAGTGCATCGATCCATCTTTCTTTTTCACAAACAAGACCAGTGCACCCCAAGGTGAAGCACTTGGTCTAATGAATCCTTTATCAAGCAATTCTTGTAGTTGCACTTTCAACTCCTTCAATTCAACTAAGGCCATCCTATATGGGGCTTTTGATATTGGTCCCGTTCCAGGCATTAATTCAATTTCAAATTCAATCTCTCGCTCTGGCGGCAATCCAGGCAATTCCTCAGGAAATATATCTTGAAATTCGTTAACTACACGAACTTCATCAAGATTAGGCCCTTTCCTTGGATAATCTCTAACTATGGCTAGGTACCCTTGACATCCTTTGTCAAGTAACTTACAGGCTTCTACTGCCGAAATAAGTGCTACAGGAAAATGGGTCTGACCTCCTAAAAATTCACAACTAGACTGATCAGGTAAAACGAATTGAATCACTCTTCTATAACAATCCATTCTAGCCCGATACTTACGAAGCCAGTCCATTCCTATAATAACATCAAAATCATACATAGCCATTACAACCAAGTCTATTTCCATATCCTTTCCTCCCATTGATATCTTACAATTTCCACACACCAGCGTAGACAATACCATATCCTTTAAAGGCGTGGAAACACAAAGAGGCATCTCAAGAGGCATAACTTCTATCTTATTCAAACATCTATATCTTTCAGATACAAGCGAATGCGTTGCATCCGTGTCAAACAATGCATATGCCCTTTCACCATTAATAAGAATCATACCTAAGATAACATTTTTGGAAGCTTCCGCTTCCTCCTAGGTAATCGCATACACCCTTCCTTGTGCAGGTGGTCTCTGAGGATTTCCTTGTGGGTTTGACCTAACAGCACTCTGATATCCTTGTCGCACCGAGCCAACACTCACTTGCGACCTCTCTTGTGGGCAATTTCTCCTAAGATGACCCACTTGTCCACAACCAAAACATTTATGTTGTCCCGTACAAGGTCCTGGGCCATGGCGTCCATTACACTTCTGACAAATACCAGGCTGATAGAGTGCTTTCCCTATATTCAAACCACTCCTGGCTCCTCCAAAAGTCCCAAAGTTACTTTTCTTCTTCACACTCCAGGTCTGACCTTGACCAGAATAAGATCTCTTTCCCTTTCTCACATCATTAAAATTCAACGGTTTCTTAAACTCTGACCGTTCCCTCAACAGCTCCTGCTCCACCAATTGTGCCCTTTCATAAATCTCATTATAATCTCTTATGTTCAAAGGCACCAGTTGCTTCCTAATGTCAGTCCTCAATCCTTTCAGGAATCTCTTAGCCTTCCCCTCCTGATCCTCAATCAATCTAGGAGCATATCTAGACAATTCAGAAAATCTAGCCTCATACTGATCTACCGTCAACCCTTTTTGTTCTAGCTGAACAAATTCAGTAATGTTCCTATCCTTAGCACAATCATAGAAATGCTTCCTATTGAAAGCCCTAACAAACTCCTCCCAGCTCACATTAGTACCTGGTGGAGAGATTATGTCCTTCAAAGCTCTCCAACAAAACTTCGCATTTCCCTCCAACTGGTACTCTGCTAAAACTATTTTCTCAGCATCAGTGCAGTCCAACAGCTGGAAAATTCGTTCCATCCCATCAATCCATTGCTCCGCCTCCTCAGGACTTCCCATTCCATTAAACTTAAGTGGCTTCAGCTTCAAGAACTGCTCCATTAGTCCTTGAGTACGGAGTTCTGCTCCGGGCTATTGCTGCGCCTACCTCTCCATCAGATTTCCAATATTGGTTAATGCCTGCAGGATATCTTCCATTCGGGGTTTAGCCCTTACAGCAGAGGCTTCAGCCCTCGATGGATGAGCACTTCCAGCTCGCACCATGACTTTCCTGCAATTTCCAAGCATTGCCTCAGGAATAATCTGAGACTCACTGCCTCTATTCAAATAATTACTATCACTTCATAAGTAACATATACATGTTACTGGTACCTAAAAGCAACTCAAAATAGACTACTGGGGATCTACGAGTGAATACTCATCACCCGTTATTCAATTATTTCATTTTAGATCCTATGGTGTGCATTGTCATCATGTTCCTTAATCTCCAAATGAGGCTCCTTATCACTCCACCTATAACCATTCGCTCTGATACCAAAAAGGGCGGCTGTGACACCCCGAACCCTTCGCAGGTCGTCACCAGCGCCAATGTTACACCTTATTACCTTTCTGTCTTTCGAAGAAGTGTCCTAATTCGCAGACACATTTTTTTTTTAAACAAACGGTCCCAATGCAACTCATTAGCGGAAGCAAATTAAAATATCACCGTCTCTCCCCCTACCAACCATGATACAAATACACACCACTAATCACCATCATTTTATAAACAGGCCACGACACTTTATTTACATATATATTTCAAGATGGGATTTCCTTTGGGTCGGCACAACAAAAGGAAAAGTTAGAACTCAGCCACGTCTAGCCTAAAACCTCAAAAAGAACCCTCGACCCTCAACATCATATGTGCACAACCCCCATCAAAAGTGTCGGCTATCTATATACAAAAAAAAAAAAAAAGATCCGGCTCCTACTCATCACGCGCGAGTCTCACACCCAACCCGGTGCATCAGGCGGTGGCGGCAACATCCCTCGCATCGCTCCATCTCGACGAACGTGCACAGATATGAACTCCTGAATGACAGGACCCCCAGCTAGGCCTATGTCGTACATCACTAGACAGCGTACTCGAATAAAAGTCAGTCCGGGAACAGAGGGACAATCTATCTCAGCACACTTGACCTTTACATCGGATGGTAGACCGTAAAATACACCACTCGTGATGGCAGGAAGCGGCATACTGCTAATCTGAAATGTGGGTCCCAAAAGGGGTGAGTACAACCACTCAGCAGATAGGGAAATCCAATAGCAACTCAATGCATCATGCAATCATACATGCATTGCAGGCATTACTTACCTTGAAGCCATGCGCATACTATCATGCATCATCATACCAATACATAACACATTCATGTGTATCATCATCGTAACATACATGTCATCATTACACATGTCATCGAGCCATATCATATATCATCATCATTATCATTACCATGCATATCATCATGCATACCATATCATAGGTGATCATCGTTATTTCACATCACATGTCATCATCATCATCATCATCCATATCATATCATGGGTAATCATCATTATTTCACATCACACATCATCATCATCATCATCATCATCATCATCATCATCATGCATATCATCATGCACATCATATCATGGGTGATCATCATCATTTCACATCACATATCATCATCATCATCATCATGCATATCATATCATGGGTTATCATCATTATTTCACATCACATATCATCTTCATCATGCATATCATCATGCATATCATATCATAGGTTAATTTTCATCATTTATCTTTAAATTTGATCACCACATCACCCATTTCTCAAATCATCGATTTCATCATCCCTTCGGGCAAAAACCTCCGATAGGGCTCCCAGCATTCAGCCATCCCATGGCCACCGGGCTTCCGGCCCCCCACATTCCGAGCATCTCGCATCTCAACTAGCATCAAGAGGCATTCCCTTCAGGGCAGAAACCTCCGACGGGGCTTCCGGCATTTACACTCCCTGGCCAGGCATCCCGCACCCCAATCCTAGCATTGCGAGGCATTCCTTTCGGACAAAGACCTCCGACAAGGCTTCCGGCCCCCCACATTCCGGGTATCCTGAATCTCCCAGGGAATTCCGGCAATGCATCTCCGTACATTCCGGCCTCATCCTCCACCACAACCACTTACTCACTTATCATTATCCACATTTATCATCATTTTGATCTCATTTTAACATGGCATATGATTCACACATGCATCACAAGTCATGGTCATACATACACCAATGTCTTATCATACATGCAACGATGTATAATTATTTATTAATAAATTCAATGGAATTTATGGCCAATAAAATAATCCATTTTATTTTATTATTATTTTTTATTTTTTTATTTTTATTATCATATTTATTTATTTAAATAAATATTAAATTCAATATCTATAATTTCCCAAAATCATAAAATTCAAGCAATCATTAAACAAACCAATAGGATGACAATTTCATGCAAAATTCATGGCCAAATTGAATTTCACACAATTTCACAATTTCTACAAAATAGCACATAATATTCGGATAACAACCAGAATGCACAGTTTCCGAATAAATTCGATTAAAATATCCATACGGCCTCCAAAAATTATGAAATTTTACAGAGTGATAGCCAAGACATTTTCGTACAACTTTCTTGAAGAACTCCAAGCCAGATTCCTTTTAGATTATTTTATACAACCTCACGAACTTCTGGATCCATTACCGCATCGTCCAGTGCACATATCACCGAAATATTGAGATTTCACCTACCTATTCTCTTTCGTTTTCTCTGAAATTTAGATATGTTATACATCAAGATATCCTATACAAGTTTTATGAAGATATATTAGTCAAATAACCAGAGTATAGTCATCATCTATGTCCTTGAAGTCTCGGGTATCTCGGAATACATCACCAGAATCATCATCTTCAAGATCTAGTCGATTTACTAGGTTATACTCGTTCATTTCACTTAAAATTTGAGTATGTTGTAGTTTAAGATTTCTCCTAAAACTTTAATGAAGAAACCGAAGTGAGATTCTCATCACAAACCAACATGCAATCACGAATCTAGCAAGAGGTCAGTGAAAACTCTCCAGATCTGAGGTCTCCGTAGAACAAGACTTTAACCCCTCAAATATCCATCATTTTTCACGAAATTTCAGTATGTTGTAGTTCACGATATTAGGTACAACTCTCATGAAGAAATCGAAGCCAAAATCTGACTCTAAACACACATGCAAGCTCAAAAAATTTGCTGACTCACACAATCCGAACAAGAACAGTCATGCGGTTTAAGAACAAGCCAACCATACCTCGGTTTTTCTCACTTAAACGCCCGAAATATAACATGCAAACAACATACATACATGCAAGAGAAGCTAGAGGACTTCCACTTGCCTCTAGGATGGACGGTCGACGGCGTACGGCGGCGAACATGGCGGACGGACGGCGGTTCCCTCCTCCTCTCTCTCGGCCGCTCCTCCTCTCTCGCACACCTCTCTCTCTCTCTCTCTCCTTGGGCAAGCAAATGGCCGGCCACCCTCTCTCTCTTCCTTCTTATTTCCCCAACTTCTCATGATTAGCAATCATGAGATTGCCTAAAAACCAACCAATGCATGGCCTTCCCCTTTGCCACTTGTCCACCTACATGCATTATGGGCTTTGGAGTTGGGCTTTTGGGCTTGGGCTCCTCTATGGCTGGCGACCACTTCCCTTCGGCCTCTATTGGGCCGGTCGACTTCCCCTCTTGGGCCGCTCATCTTGGCCCATTAAAGGCTTAGGCCATTGGGCCTAAGGCCCATTCGAAAATTAACCCATTTCCCCCCCTTTTTTTAATTTCTTCTATAAATATTTTTAAATTTCAATTCTCATCTTGGCCAAAGTCTTGGGACATGTTGGTTATTGGAATTTAATTTATAAAGTACATGGCCAAGCATAAATTATTAATTTATCAAATTTAAATTTTCACAATCATATGCACAAATAATCTAATTAAAAGACTAATGGCTAAAGCATAAGCCATAGAAATTTTTATCACCTAATTAGAGACTTTAACACACCTTATGGCTTGGCTTTGAATTTTTTGGATGCCACATTCGGAGTTTGCTTAAAAATGTTCTCATCCTTTATTGAAAAACCAGAGTTCTTTGTTCGCTTTCCTTTCAAAAAGAATGATGATGTCAATCCAACCAAGGCGAATCATATGGGAATGAATCCATAACACTTGGTTTCGGCTGAAAAAGAATGCTCAAAATTACTCCAACAAGGCGTCATTGAAGTCTCACATTCTCAATGGGCTTATGAAGCATTTTATGTCAATAAGCGTGCTGAGCAAAACAGAGGAAAGATGAGATTGATAATTAATTACTAGCCTCTTAACATTTTCCTCCAAGATGATAAATTCCATCTACCTTCCAGAAACTCTTTTTGCTGGATTATCCAAAGCCCAGATCTATTCTGAATTTGATCTCAAAGCCGAATTTTGGCAATTGGGCATTCATCCTGAAAACAGACCCAAGACAGGGTTTTGTATCACAAATCAGCACTTTCAATGGAAAGTTCTTCCTTTTGGTCTCAAAGTTGCACCATCCTTATTCCAAAAGGCTATGTGTCGAATTTTCCAACCAATACTGTCAAGTGCAATAGTATATGTTGACGACATCTTGCTTAACAGTCCTGATGAGCAGACGCACTGTCAACTTCTTGAGCAGTTTGCAGAAATAGTGAAACAACATGGGATCATGCTTTCCTAGAGAAAGATGAACATCGCCCAGACAGAAATTGAATTTCTAGGTATGCACCTTAATAAAGAGACATACTATCCAAGGCCACACATTGCTCAGGAATTGTTGAAATTTCCTGAAGAAAATTTCACAACAAAGCAAATTTCCAAATATTGCAAAACTGCTAATTCCTTGGCAAATAATGCTAAAGAAGAATTCCCCACATTGGGGAAAAACTCAGACAAAAGTAGTTGCTGAACTTAAGGAGATCATGCAGTCTCTTCCTCCGTTACAAATTTCATCAATAGGAAAGAAAATTCTCCAGACCGTTGCTAGTGATGAATACTAGGTAGGCATCCTACTTGAAGAAATTGATGGTAAGAGACATCTATGTGCATATAAAAGTGAAAAAATTTCTCAAGCTGAAATGCATTACCACTCCACTTTCAAAGAAATCTTGGCGATCAAAAATGGAATAAAAAATTTTGAATTCCATCTTATTAGCCATCACTTCCAAGTAGAATTGGAACTAAATTCAAACAAAAGCAAGTTCCCTCAAATGACCAAATTCAAACAGAAGCAAGTTCCAAATTCTCAATTGATTCAATGGGCTGAATAATTTTCAAAATATTCTTTTGAAATCAAACACATTCTTGGAAAAAAGAATGTGCTTGCTAACTTCTTGTCAAGACCAAAAGCACGAGTTGAGATTAATATGTACATTATGAGGCATGCTTTTCATATGCGAGAACATGGTGAAAAGTATAAAATTGAGAAGATCAAAGACTAGCAAAGTTGGCAATACCCTCAGGAGATCATTGAACAAATGTAGAATGACAGTCTCACTGAAAATCTAGATAAACTCATGTTATAATGCAACAAAAGATTTATTCAGACTCAATGGAGGTTCGATTCTTTATCATTTTGGTTTAAGTGCAAATTATCCGTTCATCCATCCTCTAATTTGGAAAGAAGATGATTTTCCTGATCAACTTCGATGGTTATTATGGTACTTAACTAATAAGTACTTGATAGCTATTGAAATTCCAAACAGAAAATTCATTACCAATCTCACCAAGATATTTGGACTCGGCAAAGGTAAAATTGAGAATGAAAATGACAAAAATCTTTTAGATTTTCTTAATTAGTTCTATCCTCCAACTCATTGGAAATGGCTCTTAGAAAAAAAGAACTGAGAACCACATGGCTGAACCCAGAAGTCCATACTATTCTATTTTTCCGGTGACCATGGGTTTTTTTCACTAATAATGGCAACACCATCAATGCCGCCTGAGTATAGGCACCTCATCCTATAAACCTGTCATGCAAAGTGTAGAAGCTCAAGTTCACAAATCTTATCCAAGACCTATTGATTGCTGTGAGCACCAATATCGAGAACTCCAAAAAATCCTATGCAAGGAAAATAAAACCATCCCTGAAGATGCATGGAATTATAATGTACCCACTATATGAGATCATTATGACCTAGCATCAGAAGCCAAGGAAGCACTCAAAGAATTCAGACAAGCTGCATCATCACATGAGCATGAAATGGCAAACATTGCACAGCCCTCTCAGTCATCTCAAGACCCCTAAGCTAGATGGGGAGGTCCTCTCTCCCAAGACCCCTATGATCAAGGATCATTGTCCTTATCTCAGGACATGAACACATCTTTTTACACACAGCCATCCAATTGGCCTCAGCCAATTATTCCTGCCGATGATGACAATACAGATTCAGCACAGGAGGAAGCATCCGCATCCACATCATGTCAGTTGAATCAGATCCTCCCACCAAAAGACCTTGAAGCACTTGAGCAAAAATATGATGAACATGTTCTAGTAACCTTGCACAGCTCGAATGACTCGGACTATGACTACAATGCTCGTAACGGACGAGACTGCTGAACAAGACCATTGTTCATACAAGTTTACTGTAGCAAGTTACTGTTCACTTTTATTATAGAGTAGGCTAGGGAAATCACTGTAACCTGTCACTGTTCATACCGTGCAAATAATTCCCTACCTAGATTTTCAGTCGCCTTTGTTTGTTCCCGAACCTGTGAGCTTGGTCCTTGTTTGTGTGACCTCTTATTGCATATATAAGGCGAAGAGGATGTAATGTGTAGGGCATAGTCCCTTGAAGTAAAATGAGTGTTTTATGAAATTCTCTCATGGCTTTCTAAACTTCTCCTTTTTCTCCAGCCTGGTAGGATCCTCTGAGAAATGCGGCTCGGATAGTTAGAAATGTTACCATCCTGGTTCTATCTGGGCGTCTCTAGGCTCTGAACTAAAGGATTGAGTGGTTTTTTGCCAAAAGGCTATCCTTGAAAGGCTTGAACGAGAGGTTCACCCATTGTAGGAAGGCATACCTATAGAAAACTGACTTCGTCCTCCCTGGTTCTAAGTCGAGGTCCATTCAATGGCATTACTTGCCAGCTTCTGGCAAGCATATTTAGTAAACTATATCATTATATCTGGCAGCTTCTAGTGAGGTATATTATCTATAATCGGCTTAGAGTGAGCAGTTCTGATTATGATCGAACTTTATAGATAGTATCAATTGAGATGACCAGGAAATGGTCGTGATGAAATGAAATTGATTGAGTCAATTGATCGATGATTCGATCAGATGTGATGATGTGATGGGTTAAAATGATTGGATGGTTATTCAAATTGTATTGACTTGCAGGAAGAGACTGAGGTTAAGGTAAGTCATCTTACTTGTGTTTGCGCTTGGGTAGCCCTCAGGGAGTATTTTCTTTCTAGTTAGGTCTTAGGGGGTTGAACTTGTTGAGACGTTGTCTCACCCCGTTATGGGATAACATTTTTAGGTACTTAGGGTGAAGAACCCAAAGCTTGAAGCGGAAGGGTCAGGAGCAGGGATGGCTCCGAAGTTCTTTTTAAAGATAGACTTCCTGTAGTTAGACCCTAAAGTTGGCCTCTATTTGTAAACCAAATTGTGGTTGTAAGAATGTGTTGATTTGAAAATTGTGACCCTACTTTTCAATCCCATCTTGTTGTTGTCTGGGATTTATTATTCATTTTCGCATGCACATTAAAAAGAATGGGTCGGAGATTCATCCTAGAACGTTGCTATTTAATCGACCAATGAGGGATGGCATGCACTCGGAGAATCAATGCGTGACATTAGCCCCACACCATCTTAGGATGAGTGCATGTTTCGAGTGTGGCCAACCGGGTCATATAGATAGAGATTGTCCCAGAAGGCCGATAGGATTTCAGCAATTATCGTGGCCGCTGCCGTTGGGTCAGAATAGAAGGTTGGTGTCGCAGGCCGCACGGTAGGGAGGACAGAATAAACCCCCAGCACAAGGACAAGTGTATGCCATTACGAGAGGACAGGCAGAGGACTCGCTTGATGTGGTTATAGGTACAATTTCGTTGAATGACCATGCTACATATGCTTTATTTGATCCTAGTGCAACTCATTCATTTATAGCTGAATAGTTTGTTAAGCTGATAGGATTGAGTCCTAAGTTGTTGGAGTTAGTGGTTAGCATATCTACACCGTTAAAGGAAAAGGTGTTAACTGCATTGGGTTGTCCTAGTTGTAAGTTAGTTATTGGTGAGCGAGAGGGGAATATAAACTTGTTAGTCCTAGCCATGTATGATTTCGATGTGATAATTGGCATGAACTGGCTCACGAAGCAAAGAGCTAAGTTGGACTGCTATCATAGAGCAATACAATTTAACCCGTTAGGGGGTGAAAGTTTCAAGTTTATTGGGAGTCAAGGAGGACCCCCGATTTCCTTAATCTCATCACTTAGGGCACCCGTTTGTTAGATGGGGGTTGTCAAGGTTACCTAACAACTATCGTGGATACAACAATTAAGGAGCTGAAGATCAAAGATATCTCAGTAGTGTAAGAATTTCTAGATGTGTTTCCAAAGGAATTGCCAAGCCTATCGCCAAAGAGAGAAATAGAATTCATGATCAAGTTAGCACCTAGGATAAAGCCAATCTTTAAGGCTTCTTGTGGCATCCCGGAAATTCAAAGCCAAGCCTTAAGGTGTGTTAAATGTCTTTAATTAGGTGGTAGAATTTTATGGCTTATGCTTTAGCCAATTTGTCTTTTAATTTGATGAATTATGCTTGTGATTGTGGAAATTTAAATTTAATTAGTTAATGCTTGGCCATATGATTTAAATTTCAATAATTAAAATATCCCAAGACTTTGGCCAAGATGAAATTTGAATTTAGAAATATTTATAGAAAGGAATTCAAAAAAAAGAGAGAGAGAGAGAGAGAGAGAGAGAGAGAAAGGGTTAAAATTCGAATGGGCCTTGGACCCATTGGCCTAAGCCTAGTGGGCCGAATGGCCGG
The DNA here is from genome assembly GCA_019915185.1 of Eucalyptus camaldulensis. Classification (NCBI taxonomy): domain Eukaryota; kingdom Viridiplantae; phylum Streptophyta; class Magnoliopsida; order Myrtales; family Myrtaceae; genus Eucalyptus; species Eucalyptus camaldulensis. Next base: position 13,038,559 of record JAHSVA010000001.1, read on the forward strand.
CCCAAATGGAAGCCCACAAGAGGGAATTCGACCAGCCCAAGAAGGAGTGGCCGGTTGGGCCTAAGCCCAAGCCCATTGAAACTCAAATTTAAAAACAAGAATTACAAGTGGCAAGACAAGCCCTCATGCATTGGCCATGGTTGAGGTGAGTTAATCATTACAAATGATGGGATATAAAAAGGGGATTAGGAGAGAGTGGCCGGTTCCTCTAGCTCATTTTGGCCGAGAAAGGTGAGAGAGAGAGAGAGAGAGAGTGTTCGAGAAAGGGGAGAGACCGAGAGAGAGGAGGTGGAGCCGAGAGTTGCCGCCGCCCGTCCGCCGTACGTCCGCCTAGTCCGACCACCGTGCGCCGCCGTGTGTTGCTGTGTGTTCATCTTGGAGGCAAGTGGAGTCCTTAACTTCTCTTGCAAATTTGTTTTGGTGGTTGCATGTTAGATTTTAGGTGTGGTTTGGGCGAAGAACCGAGGTAAGGGTTGAATGTGTTCAAGTTATGTGACTGTTTTCGTTCGGTTTGTGGTAGTCAGTATCTTAGTCGAGCTTGCATGTGTACTTAGAGTGCGATTTTGGCTTCGGTGTCTCATGAAAGTTGAAGCTAACATCACGTAGTATGACATACTCTAATTTCATGGAAAACGAAGGTGATATGAGGGGTCAAAAGCTCTGTTATACGGAGACTTCAGATCTGCGAATTTCCTACTGACCTCTTGATGATTTCTTGGTTGCATGTTGATTTCTGTTGGAGATCTCACTTTGTTGTCTTCATGGAAGTTGTAGGTAAAATCCTAAACTACAACATACTCAAATTTGAGGAGAAATGAACAAGTATAGTCTAGTTAATCGGCTAGATCTTTGAGACGTTTGGTTCTGTTGAAGTATACCGAGACACCCGAGAATTCAAGGACTTAAAAGAGGATCATACTTTGGTTATTTAACCTGGATCTCTTCATGAAACTTGTAAAGGACACATTTATACATAACATACTCTAATTTCAGAAGAAACGAAAGGGATTAGATGGGTCAAACCTAAGTTTTTCGGTGATATGTACTCTGGACGAAACGGTAGAGGTTCCAGAAGCTTCGTGGAGTTATATCAATTAATCTATGAAGAATTTGGCTTAGGGTTCTTCATGAAAAATGTACGAAAATGTGTTAGTTATCACCCTGTAAAATTTGGGAATTTTCGGAGGTCATATGAGTATTTTAATTGAATTAATTCGAAAACTGTGTAATCTGGCCATTATCCGAATATTGTGTGTATTTTGTGGAAATTTGGGAAATTATGTGAAATGCAAATTTGGCCATGAATTTGTGTGAAATTGTGATTTTAATTGTTTTTTTAATGATTGTTTGAATATTATGATTTTTGGAAAATCATAAATATTAAATATAATATTTATTTATGAAAATAAATAAATATAATAATAAAATAATAATAAAATAAAAAGTGGATTATTTTATTGGCCAAGAGTTTTATTGAGTTACAATGCATTGTTATATGACATGGGTGTATGTATGCACATGAATATGATGCATTGTTATATGGCATTGATGCATGTATGATTATGAATCATGATGCATGTGTGTGAATCATATGCCATGAAATAATAAGATGAAAAAGGATGATAAAAAGTGGAAAGTGGTATGTGAGTAAGAGGTTGTGGCGGAGGATGATGTCTGGTGGCCGAGTGGCATAATTCCAGAGATTCCCTGGGAGTTTCAGGATGCCCGGAATGTGGGGGGCCGGAAGCCCTGTCGGAGGTTTCTGCCCGAAGGGAGTGACTCGCGATGCCAGGATTGGGGTGCGAGATCCCCGGCTAGAAGGGTAAAGGCCGGAAGCCCTGTCGGAGGTTTCTGCCCGAAGGGAATGCCTCGTGATGCTAGTTGAGATGCGAGATGCCCGGAATGTGGGGGGCCGGAAGCCCAGTGGCCATGAGATGGCTGGCATACTGGGATCCCTGTCGGAGGTTTCTGCCCGAAGGGAGGATGATGATGATGATGGTGAATTTGATAATTTGAGAAAAGATAATGTGGGATCAATTGATAAGTAAAAGGGCAAATTGATCTATGATGTGATATGCATGGTGATGCATGGCTAATGATGATATGATATGCATGGTGATGCATGGCTAATGATGATATGATATGCATGGTGATGCATGGCTAATGATGATATGATGTGATATGCATGGTGATGCATGGCTAATGATGATATGATATGCATGGTGATGCATGGCTAATGATGATATGATGTGATATGCATGGTGATGCACGGCTAATGATGATATGATATGCATGGTGATGCATGGCTAATGATGATATGATATGCATGGTGATGCATGGCTAATTATGATATGATATGCATGGTGATGCATGGCTAATGGTGATGTGATATGCATGGTGATGCATGGCTAATGATGATATGATATGCATGGTGATGCATGGCTAATGATGATATGATATGCATGGTGATGCATGGCTAATGATGATATGATATGCATGGTGATGCATGGCTAATGATGATATGATGTGATATGCATGGTGATGCATGGCTAATGATGATATGATATGCATGGTGATGCATGGCTAATGATGTTGTGATATGCGTGATGATACATGGCCATGATGATGATATATATGCTATAATGATGCATGAATACGCTTGACATCAAAAAGGTAAGCAATGCCTGCATTGTATGATGGTATGCATGGTGCACTGAGTTGTTATTGGATTTCCCTATCTGCTGAGTGGTTGTACTCACCCCTTTTGGGGATAACATTTCAGATTAGCACTATGCCGCTACCTGCTGTTTCGCGTGTGGTATTTTACAGTCTACCGTCTGATGTTGAGGTGGAGTGTACGGAGATAGATTGTCCCTCTGTGCCCGGATTGACGTTTATCCGAGTGCGATGCTTGGTCATGTATGATATCGGCCTGGCTAGGGGCCCTGTCATACAAGAGTTCCTGTCTGTGCATGTTCGACAGGATGGAGCGATGCGAGGGATGCTGCCGCCGCCACCACCTGATGCACCGGGTTGGGTGTGAGACCTGCGCGCAAGGAGTAGGAGCTAGATCACTTTTTGATGTAGATAGTTGACGCTGGTGATGGGAGGGTTTGTGTTCATGTGATGTTAAGGGTCGAGGTTTCTTTTTGAGATTTTAGGTAGGACATGGCAGAGTCCTAACCTTTCTGGTTTGTGTACCGACCCGAAGGAAACCCCATCTCGCTATATGTATGTATGTAAGCAAAGCGTCAACGTTATTTATAAAATCATGATGTTTAGCTGGTGTGTATTTGTATCATGGGGTAGAATGGAGATAGATGACGATGTGAATTTTGCTTCCGCTATGAGTCGCGCATGGGACTGCTTTAAAAAAAAAATGCCTGTAATCTGGCAAGGCTTAATTTAGCCAAGAGATAGAGATGGTAAAAGATGTAACACCGGCGCTGGTGACGACCTGCGAAGGGTTCGGGGTGTCACAGCCGCCCTTTTTGGTATCAGAGCGAAAGGTTATAGGTGGAGTGATGAGGAGCCTCATTTGGAAATTGAGGAACATGATGACAATGCACACCATAGGATGTAAAACGTAATAATTGAATAACGGGTGATGGGAATTCACTCGTAGATCCTTAGTAGTTTGTTTTGAATTGCCTTTAGGTGCCAGTAACATGTATATGTTACTTATGTGGTAGTGATAATTGCTTTGAGTGGAGGCAGTGAGTCTCAGATTATTCCTGAGGCAATGCTTGGAAATTGCAGGAAAGTCATGGTGCGAGCTGGAAGTGCTCATCCATCGAGGGCTGAAGCCTCTGCTGCAAGGGCTGAACCCTGAATGGAAGATATCCTGCAGGCATTAGCCAATATTGGAAATCTGATGGAGAGGCAGGCGCAGCAACAGCCTGGAGCAGAACGCCGTACTCAAGGACTAGTGGAGCAGTTTTTGAAGCTGAAGCCACTTAAGTTTAATGGAATGGGAAGTCCTGAGGAGGCAGAGCAATGGATTGATGGAATGGAACGAATTTTCCAGCTGTTGGACTGCACCGATGCTGAGAAAATAGTCTTAGCAGAGTACCAATTGGAGGGAAATGCGAAGTTTTGGTGGAAAGCTTCGAAGGATATAATCTTTCCACCAAGTACTGATGTTAGCTGGGAGGAATTTGTTAGAGCTTTTAATAGGAAGCATTTCTCTGACTATGCTAAGGATAGGAAGATTACTGAGTTTGTTCAGCTAGAACAAAAGGGATTGACTGTAGATCAGTATGAGGCTAGATTTTCTGAATTGTCTAGATATGCTCCTAGATTGATTGAGGATCAGGAAGAGAAGGCTAAGAGATTCCTGAAAGGGCTGAGGATTGACATTAGAAAGCAGTTGGTGCCTTTGAACATAAGAGATTATAATGAGATTTATGAAAGGGCGCAGTTAGTGGAGCAGGAGTTGTTGAGGGAAAGGTCGGAATTTAAGAAACTGGTGAATTTTAGTGATGTGAAAAAGGGAAAGAGACCTTATCCTGGTCAAGGTCAGACCTGGAATGTGAAGAAGAAGGGAAATTTTGGAAATTTTGGAGGAGCAAGGAGTGGTCTGAATATAGGGAAAGCACCCTATCAGCCTGGACAACAGAAATGTTTTGGCTGTGGACAAGTGTGTCATCTTAGGAGGAATTGCCCGCGAGAGAGGTCGCAAGTGAGTGTTGGCTCAGTGCGACAGGGATATCAGAGTGCTGTTAGGTCAAACCCGCAAGGAAATCCTCAGAGATCACCTGCACAAGGAAGGGTGTATGCGATTACCCAGGAGGAAGCGGAAGCTTCCAAGAATGTTATCTCAGGTACGATTCTTATTAATGGTGAAAAGGCATATGCATTGTTTGACACGGGTGCAACGCATTCGTTTGTGTCTAAAAGATATAGATGTTTGAATAAGATAGAAGTTATGCCGCTTGAGATGCCTCTTTGTGTTTCCACGCCTTTAAAGGATATGGTATTGTCTACGCTAGTGTGTGAAAATTGTAAGATATCCATGGGAGGAAAGGACATGGAAATAGATTTGGTTGTAATGGCTATGTATGATTTTGATGTTATTATAGGAATGGACTGGCTTCGTAAGTATCGGGCTAGAATGGATTGTTATAGAAGAGTGGTGCAATTTGTTTTACCTGATTAGTCTAGTTGTGAATTCTTAGGAGGTCAGACCTATTTGCCTGTAGCGCTTATTTCAGTGGTAGAAGCATGTAAGTTACTTGACGAAGGATGTCAAGGGTACCTAGCCATAGTTAGAGATTATGCTAGGGAGGAGCCTAATCTTGAGGAAGTTCGTGTAGTTAACGAATTTCAAGACGTATTTCCTGAGGAATTGCCTGGATTGCCACCAGAGCGGGAGATTGAATTTGAAATTGAATTAATGCCTGGAATAGGACCAATATCAAAAGCCTCGTATAGGATGGCCCTAGTTGAATTAAAGGAATTGAAAGTGCAATTGCAAGAGCTGCTTGACAAAGGATTCATTAGACCAAGTGCTTCACCTTGGGGTGCACCGGTCTTGTTTGTGAAAAAGAAGGATGGGTCAATGCGCTTGTGTATTGACTATAGGCAGTTGAATCAGGTGACCATTAAGAATAAGTATCCTTTGCCTAGAATTGATGACTTGTTTGATCAGCTTCAGGGAAGTTCGGTCTTTTCTAAGATTGATTTGAGATCGGGATACCATCAGTTGAGAATTAAGAAGGAGGACATTCCTAAGACTGCGTTTAGAACTCGTTATGGGCACTATGAGTTCCTTGTTATGCCATTTGGATTGACTAACGCCCCTGCCGCATTTATAGATTTGATGAATAGAATATTTCAGCCTTACTTGGACCAATTTGTGATTGTGTTTATTGATGATATTTTGGTATATTCAAAAGGGCCTAAAGAGCATGAGCAGCATTTGAGGATAGTTTTGCAGACTCTGAGAGAGCATAAGTTGTATGCTAAGTTTAGTAAGTGTGAATTCTGGTTGGACCGGATAATATTTCTAGGACTTGTGGTGTCAGGAAAAGGAATTGCAATAGACCCGGCAAAAGTTGAAATGGTAGTGAATTGGCCGAGACCGGCAACACCTACTGAGATACGAAGTTTCTTAGGATTGGCTGGTTATTATAGGAGATTCAACGAAGGATTTTCAAGGCTAGCAGGACCTTTAACTAAGTTGACCCGAAAGAATGTGAAATTTGAGTGGAATGGAGAATGTGAAAGGAGTTTTCAGGAGCTCAAAAGGAAATTGACTTCAGCACCAATTCTGACTATACCTACTGGACCTGATGGTTTCACTGTGTATAGTGATGCATCTCACAAGGGACTAGGATGCGTGTTGATGCAGCATGGCAATGTTGTAGCCTATGCATCCAGACAATTGAAACCTTATGAGCTAAATTACCTGACGCATGATTTAGAGCTAGCAGCTATAGTGTTTGCTTTAAAAATATGGAGACATTATTTGTATGGGGAAAAGTTTGAGATCTATACGGATCATAAAAGTTTGAAGTATCTGTTCTCACAAAAGGAGTTGAACATGAGACAAAGGAGGTGGATGGAGTTGTTAAAGGATTATGATTGTGAGATAAGATATCACCCAGGAAAAGCGAATAGAGTAGCAGATGCTCTTAGTCGTAAGTCGGCCGCAGAGATAGCTAGTTTGAGGATGGCAGAATGGAAATTGTTGGAATCTGTGGCAAATTCCGAATTTAAGTTAGAAGTGGATTGTCTTATTGGTATGCTTTGTGCATTAAGGATTGAGCCAGAGATTATCCAGAAAATTAAAATTCTGCAAGAATCTGACCCAGAGATTTTGAAAGTGAAAGATGCTGTATCTTTAGGGAAAAGATCGGAATTCCAAATCTCTGATAATGGAATAGTAAGATGTCAAGGACGACTTTGTGTTCCCGACAATGAGGAATTAAGGAAGGAAATTCTGTCAGAGGCACATAAGAGTAATTATAGTATCCACCCAGGTAGTACAAAGATGTACAGAAATTTGCATCAGCAATTTTGGTGGAATGGTATGAAGGCAGATACGGCTAAGTACGTTTCTCAATGTTTGACATGTCAGCAAGTAAAAGCAGAGCATCGAAAACCCGCAGGACTTTTGAGACCATTAGACATTCCTGAATGGAAATGGGAACATATAACGATGGACTTTGTGCAAGGATTGCCAAGGACATCAAGTAGTCACGATTCAATTTGGGTTATAGTGGATCGATTGACTAAGTCGGCTCATTTCTTAGCAATTCGTATGGACTACCCAATGGATAAGTATGCGGACATGTATGTAAGTCAAGTGGTACGCTTAGATGGTGTTCCAGTGACCATTACTTCAGATCGAGATTCGAGGTTTACTTCGAATTTTTGGAAAAGTCTTCAAATTGCGTTAGGATCTTAGCTTCAGTTTAGTACAGCTTTTCATCCCCAGACAGATGGTCAATCAGAAAGAGTAATCCAGATACTGGAGGATATGTTAAGAGCTTGTGTAATTGATTTCAAAGGAAATTGGGATGAGAGATTGCATTTGGTAGAGTTTGCCTATAACAATAGTTTTTAGAAGAGTATAGGCATGTCACCTTACAAAGCATTATATGGAAGGAGATGTAGGACTCCTGTCTATTGGAGTGAAGTAGGTGAAAGGAAATTGACAGGACCTGAATTGATACAAGTTACCGTTGAGGCTGTTGATGCTATCAGAGAAAGGCTTAGAGCAGCTCAGAGTAGACAGAAAGACTACGCAGATAGACGTAGAAGGCCTTTGGAGTTTAGTGTAGGAGATCATGTATTCCTTAAAGTATCTCCAATGAAAGGAATATCTCGATTCGGGATAAAGGGTAAGTTAAGCCCCAAATTTGTTGGACCTTTTGAAATTCTTGAGAAGATAGGAGATAGGGCTTATCGTTTGGCATTACCTCCTAGATTAGAAAGTCTGCATGATGTGTTTCATGTATCGATGTTGAGGAAGTACCAGCCGGATCCTGGTCACATACTCGATCATGAAGCCATCAAAATGGATGAGAAAGTTAGGTACATTGAAGAGCCTGTGCAGATATTGGATCGAAAGGAGCAAATTCTTAGGACTAAAAAGATCCCATTAGTTAAGGTGTTATGGCGATATCATGATGTGGAGGAAGCCACATGGGAAAATGAGGATCAGATGAGGGAAAAGTACCCTTATTTATTTCAAGAAGGCGCGAGTAGTGCTTGAATTTTGAGGACGAAATTCTCTAAGGAGGGGAGAATTGTGGCATCCCGGAAATTCAAAGCCAAGCCTTAAGGTGTGTTAAATGTCTTTAATTAGGTGGTAGAATTTTATGGCTTATGCTTTAGCCAATTTGTCTTTTAATTTGATGAATTATGCTTGTGATTGTGGAAATTTAAATTTAATTAGTTAATGCTTGGCCATATGATTTAAATTTCAATAATTAAAATATCCCAAGACTTTGGCCAAGATGAAATTTGAATTTAGAAATATTTATAGAAAGGAATTCAAAAAAAAAAAGAGAGAGAGAGAGAAAAAGGGTTAAAATTCGAATGGGCCTTGGACCCATTGGCCTAAGCCTAGTGGGCCGAATGGCCGGCCCAAATGGAAGCCCACAAGAGGGAATTCGACCAGCCCAAGAAGGAGTGGCCGGTTGGGCCTAAGCCCAAGCCCATTGAAACTCAAATTTAAAAACAAGAATTACAAGTGGCAAGACAAGCCCTCATGCATTGGGCCATGGTTGAGGTGAGTTAATCATTACAAATGATGGGATATAAAAAGGGGATTAGGAGAGAGTGGCCGGTTCCTCTAGCTCATTTTGGCCGAGAAAGGTGAGAGAGAGAGAGAGAGAGAGAGAGAGAGAGAGAGAGAGAGAGAGTGTGTTCGAGAAAGGGGAGAGACCGAGAGAGAGGAGGTGGAGCCGAGAGTTGCTGCCGCCCGTCCGCCGTACGTCCGCCTAGTCCGACCACCGTGCGCCGCCGTGTGTTGCTGTGTGTTCATCTTGGAGGCAAGTGGAGTCCTTAACTTTTCTTGCAAATTTGTTTTGGTGGTTGCATGTTAGATTTTAGGTGTGGTTTGGGCTTAGAACCGAGGTAAGGGTTGAATGTGTTCAAGTTATGTGACTGTTTTCGTTCGGTTTGTGGTAGTCAGTATCTTAGTCGAGCTTGCATGTGTACTTAGAGTGCGATTTTGGCTTCGGTGTCTTCATGAAAGTTGAAGCTAACATCATGTAGTATGACATACTCTAATTTCATGGAAAACGAAGGTGATATGAGGGGTCAAAAGCTCTGTTATACGGAGACTTCAGATCTGCGAATTTCCTACTGACCTCTTGATGATTTCTTGGTTGCATGTTGATTTCTGTTGGAGATCTCACTTTGTTGTCTTCATGGAAGTTGTAGGTAAAATCCTAAACTACAACATACTCAAATTTGAGGAGAAATGAACAAGTATAGTCTAGTTAATCGGCTAGATCTTTGAGACGTTTGGTTCTGTTGAAGTATACCGAGACACCCGAGAATTCAAGGACTTAAAAGAGGATCATACTTTGGTTATTTAACCTGGATCTCTTCATGAAACTTGTAAAGGACACATTTATACATAACATACTCTAATTTCAGAAGAAACGAAAGGGATTAGATGGGTCAAACCTAAGTTTTTCGGTGATATGTACTCTGGACGAAACGGTAGAGGTTCCAGAAGCTTCGTGGAGTTATATCAATTAATCTATGAAGAATTTGGCTTAGGGTTCTTCATGAAAAATGTACGAAAATGTGTTAGTTATCACCCTGTAAAATTTGGGAATTTTCGGAGGTCATATGAGTATTTTAATTGAATTAATTCGAAAACTGTGTAATCTGGCCATTATCCGAATATTGTGTGTATTTTGTGGAAATTTGGGAAATTATGTGAAATGCAAATTTGGCCATGAATTTGTGTGAAATTGTGATTTTAATTGTTTTTTTAATGATTGTTTGAATATTATGATTTTTGGAAAATCATAAATATTAAATATAATATTTATTTATGAAAATAAATAAATATAATAATAAAATAATAATAAAATAAAAAGTGGATTATTTTATTGGCCAAGAGTTTTATTGAGTTACAATGCATTGTTATATGACATGGGTGTATGTATGCACATGAATATGATGCATTGTTATATGGCATTGATGCATGTATGATTATGAATCATGATGCATGTGTGTGAATCATATGCCATGAAATAATAAGATGAAAAAGGATGATAAAAAGTGGAAAGTGGTATGTGAGTAAGAGGTTGTGGCGGAGGATGATGTCTGGTGGCCGAGTGGCATAATTCCAGAGATTCCCTGGGAGTTTCAGGATGCTCGGAATGTGGGGGGCCGGAAGCCCTGTCGGAGGTTTTTGCCCGAAGGGAGTGACTCGCGATGCCAGGATTGGGGTGCGAGATCCCCGGCTAGAAGGGTAAAGGCCGGAAGCCCTGTCGGAGGTTTCTGCCCGAAGGGAATGCCTCGTGATGCTAGTTGAGATGCGAGATGCCCGGAATGTGGGGGGCCGGAAGCCCAGTGGCCATGAGATGGCTGGCATACTGGGATCCCTGTCGGAGGTTTCTGCCCGAAGGGAGGATGATGATGATGGTGAATTTGATGATTTGAGAAAAGATAATGTGGGATCAATTGATAAGTAAAAGGGCAAATTGATCTATGATGTGATATGCATGGTGATGCATGGCTAATGATGATATGATGTGATATGCATGGTGATGCATGGCTAATGATGATATGATATGCATGGTGATGCATGGCTAATGATGATATGATGTGATATGCATGGTGATGCATGGCTAATGATGATATGATATGCATGGTGATGCATGGCTAATGATGATATGATATGCATGGTGATGCATGGCTAATGGTGATGTGATATGCATGGTGATGCATGGCTAATGATGATATGATATGCATGGTGATGCATGGCTAATGATGATATGATATGCATGGTGATGCATGGCTAATGATGATGTGATATGCGTGATGATACATGGCCATGATGATGATATATATGCTATAATGATGCATGAATACGCTTGACATCAAAAAGGTAAGCAATGCCTGCATTGTATGATGGTATGCATGGTGCACTGAGTTGTTATTGGATTTCCCTATCTGCTGAGTGGTTGTACTCACCCCTTTTGGGGATAACATTTCAGATTAGCACTATGCCGCTACCTGCTGTTTCGCGTGGGGTATTTTACGGTCTACCATCTGATGTTGAGGTGGAGTGTACGGAGATAGATTGTCCCTCTGTGCCCGGATTGACGTTTATCCGAGTGCGATGCTTGGTCATGTATGATATCGGCCTGACTGGGGGCCCTGTCATACAAGAGTTCCTGTCTGTGCACATTCGACGGGATGGAGCGATGCGAGGGATGCTGCCGCCGCCACCACCTGATGCACCGGGTTGAGTGTGAGACCTGCGCACAAGGAGTAGGAGCTAGATCACTTTTTGATGTAGATAGTTGACGCTGGTGATGGGAGGGTTTGTGTTCATGTGATGTTAGGGGTCGAGGTTTCTTTTTGAGATTTTAGGTAGGACATGGCAGAGTCCTAACCTTTCTGGTTTGCGTACCGACCCGAAGGAAACCCCATCTCGCTATATGTTTGTATGTAAGCAAAGCGTCAACGTTATTTATAAAATCATGATGTTTAGCTGGTGTGTATTTGTATCACGGGGTAGAAGGGAGATAGATGACAATGTGAATTTTGCTTCCGCTATGAGTCGCGCATGGGACCGCTTTAAAAAAAAAATGCTTGTAATCTGGCAAGGCTTAATTTAGCCAAGAGATAGAGATGGTAAAAGATGTAACACCGGCACTGGTGACGACCTGTGAAGGGTTCGGGGTGTCACACTCCTTACCAAATGTCGTTGTCTGAGTTGAAAGAACTAAAAGTGCAGATGTAAGAATTGTTGGATAAGGGATTCATATGCCTTAGTGCATCACCTTGAGGAGCACCAATTCTATTTGTGAATAAGAAAGATGGTTCGTTGCGTCTGTGCATCAACTATCGCCAACTCAATCAGGTGATGATTAAGAACAAGTATCCACTGTCGAGGATTGACAACTTGTTTGACCAGTTACAAAGAGCATCAATATTTTCAAAAATCAACTTGAGGACATGGCATCATCAGTTGAGGATCAGAAAGGAGGATATATTGAAGTTGGCGTTTCGTACTCGATATGGCCATTATGGGTTCACTGTAATGCCGTTTGGTTTGATGAACGCTCCAACTGCTTTCATGGATTTAATGAATCAAGTGTTTAAAGAATACCAAGATCAGTTTGTGATCGTGTTCATTGATGATATTGTGGTGTATTCGAAGAGTTTTAAACAGAATGAAAGTCATTTGAGGATGATACTTCAGACCCTGAGGAATCATTAGTTGTACGCTAAGTTTAGCAAGTGCGAGTTTTGGCTGACTCAAGTTGCGTTCCTAGGTCACCTGATTTTAGGCGAAGGAATCTCTGTGGACCCGTCCAAGATCAAAGCAGTTATCAACTGGCCAAGACCAACAATAGTGACAGAGATCATAAGCTTCTTAGGTTTGGCAACTTACTACAGAAGGTTCGTGGAAGGATTTTCAGCATTAGCATCGTCGCTGACTTGACTATTGAAGAAAGAATAAAAGTTTGTGTGGACAGACAAGTGTGAGTGTAGTTTCCAAGAGCTTAAGCAGAAGCTGACTACTGTACCTATACAAACCATTCCATCTGGTCCTTGAGGAATCGAGATCTATAGTAATGCATCGTTCAAAGGATTGGGTTGTGTATTGATGCAACATGGCAGGGTTGTTGCATACGCGTCCTGTCAATTGAGACCTCACGAGTTTAATTACTTGACGCATGACTTAGAACTCGCAGCAATCATTTTCACTCTGAAGATTTGGAGACATTATTTGTGTGGAGAGAAATTCCAAATCTTCACTGACCATCAAAGTCTCAAGTATCTATTCTCTCAAAAGGAGTTGAATATGAGACAACATCGCCGGATGGAACTTTTGAAAGAGTATGATTGTGATATTCCGTATCACTCTGGAAAGGTGAATGAGGTCGCAAACGCTTTGAGTAAGAAGTCTTCAATTGCACAGATGATGGTTAAGAAATGGGTTTTACTTGAGAGGGTGAGAGATTCGGTTTTCAAATTTGAGGTAGGGCACCTTTCAAATCTTATAGCTATCCTCAGAATTGAGCTGGATGTGCAGATCAGAAACAAGACGCTTCAATTAACAAACTTGAATGTTCAAAAGATTTTGCAAGAGGATACCGATAAGAGAAAGGTTGATTTTCAGATTTCTGAGGATGGAACACTAAGGTTCCGAGGACGATTATGTGTACCTGACAATGCAAAGCTTAAAGAAGATATCTTATCAGAAGCTCATCGTAGCAGTTACAGCATTCATCCTGGCAATATAAAAATGTATCAAAATCTACGTCAGCACTATTGGTGGTCCGGTATAAAGGCGGACATCGCCAAACATGTTGCCATGTGTTTGACATGTTAGCAAGTGAAAGCTCAACATTGTAAACCGGGAGAACTTCTGCAACCTCTCAAGATTCCAGAGTGGAAGTGGAAGCACATCACAATTAACTTTGTTATAGGCTTACCAAGGAGTCAGAGGGATAATGATTCCATTTGGGTAGTGGTCGACAAACTGACAAAGTTGGCTCACTTCATCGCAGTACAAAAGGACCTTAATTTGGACAGGCATGCAAAGTTGTATGTACGTCAGATTGTTCGTCTACATGGAGTGCCGATGACAATTATATCAGACCGAGACCCAAGGTTTACAATTGCATTTTTGAAGAGTTTATAGATTGCCTTAGGAACGAAGCTGCAGTATAGTACGTCATATCATCCTTAGACGAATGCCCAGTTTGAGAAGACAATTCAAACCCTCGAAGACATGCTGCGAGCTTGCGTATTGGATTTCAAGGGAAGCTGGGAAGAATAACTTCATCTGGTCGAGTTTGCCTACAACAACAGCTACTGGCAGAGTGTTCAAATGGCTCCTTTCGAAGCATTGTATGGCAGAGAGTTCAGAATGCCAGTGTGTTGGAATGAGGTCGGAGAATGAAAGATCACAGACTCAGAGTTGGTTCAACAGTTAGTAGATGCAGTTGCAGTCATCAAAGATAGTCCTATTTTCGATTGAATAAGTTGGGAAAATCATTGATGCGCTTATAATTCTATTATCTGAGCTGATCACTCACAAGATAACTAGATTATCAGGTGAAGCCGTTAAGGGATTTTAATGCAATAAATTTGAGAATTTGACTAGAAATCAACTACTCAACCATGCTCATTTGCAGAGGTCATTACGGTACAATTAAGAATCGATCAAAGATCAGAGATAGGTCAATTCGACTAAGATATGTGACTAAATGTGGGTGATTCCATCAAATAACAAAATTCTTGTAGATCGGCACTAAACTGATTTTTCTGTCGTTTTGGTACCCCATGTCAGCATTTGAAATCTCAAGATTTTCACAACCATGAAGAGTCACTAATGTGTTGAAGATGTAAAATATAGTTCGAAAATAATTGACCACGGGTCAATTGCACTAAAGAATTTCTAAAAGCTACCCAGTAGGCTAGGTCACACAAAAATCGTGCCAGATTGAAATTAGCTGCGTATTTGAATCCAATTTCAAAAATTGGAAGTTCAATCATGTCACAATTTATTTTAGGACCGTTGACTCATCCTTAGAAGATTTTTCTGTAAACCGAGACTTTTGGTGAAAATTCAATATAAGGCCATTTTTTACCGGAAAAATCCGAGGACTGTTTTTTATCACGTTTTTAGGATGCAAGTTGGTTCTATTGGTAAGGAAAAATATGAATTGAAATGTGAGCATCTTAGTTGGATTTATGGGGGGTTGAATTGAATCAATTCAAGAAGAAATTGAAGTGGATTTGGGGGAAAATGTTACAAATTCGTAGGTCCCTTGGTCCACCATTTTTAGACCACTTCAATGGCTTTCTAGAGAAGCTTGTGGGCTGCTATTTGGCTGAGGATAAGGAAAACAAGGTGGGGGGGCCATCTAATGATCAATTTAGAGGATATTTAGGCCAAGGGGACCCTCCACTTGGGCAGCTGGCTTCTCCTTCTTCTCCAGAGCTTGCTTTCTCCATTTTTATTGTTTTGAATCTTCCAAAGTTGCAAAGAAACGACCGATCTTCCCCCTACTGTTGCAAGCCATCACCGAGCCACTAGGACCGCCACCGCTTGTTGTTGTGTCACGTCACGCCCCACACGAGCCTACGCTCGTCTGCCATTCGTTCCGCCTCTAGTCGAGCCCTGCCCCTTCCCCTGACACCTTTGAGCCACCGCCCTTCGCCGTTGGAGCTGCCGAGTCGCCCGTTCCACCGCTAGAAGCCCCGCTTGGACCGCTGCTACTCATCCCTTGCTGTTTCAGCCTAACCAACCTTTGTTCTAGCCCTCTTGGCCTAGCAACCAGAATCAGAAGCCTAAGCCAACCGTGGGCTTTTGAGGCCCATTTTGAACCCCTTTTGAGCCTCGTAAGGTGTTGTTGCTTTGGAGTTTGTCGCTCGTCTCCATGACGCCATCATCATGAACTCATCGGATCGCAAAATCGGTGAGTTTTCTCACTAAACTCTACTTATTGAGTTAATTATGTTTAAGAGTTGATTAGTTTAGGCTAAGTATGATTTATGTGATTAGTTAGAATGGATTAGCGATTTAATTACTCGTTATTGCATTTAGGTGGTTAGATCGGCTTAAGTAGCAACTAGATAGGTTGTATTATTTATCTAGATAGGTTCGGAAATTTTTCGGGCCCATTTCGTTATTTAATTAGGCTTTTCTAGCCTAAGTCTCTATTTATGGTATTTAATTGTATTTATTTAATTAATTTTGGTATTTATTTAATTATTTATTATTTTCCAGAAATTATACCGAGGTAGCCAGTGACCAGAATTTTGTGCTAATCACAATGGTATGCTTGGTTTATTTAATTGAATGCTAGATTGTGCAAATTGAGTGAAATTGGTAAATTTGGGTATTTATCCCAAATTGTGTGATTTTAGTATTTTAATCAAACAATACCGGGCATCGATTTACAACGCCAAAAATGTATTTATGGAATACTATAATTAGTGGGATTTTCTAAAAGAAATATATTGAAATTTTGGCTCAAGCCAACCATGTACCCACACACAATTATTTTTATCGGGTATTTTTAACTTAGTGTTTTATAAGCTTGTGAGAGCATATTTATCGTTAGCTTGTGAGAGCAGTATACTATATCAGCCTATGAGCTTAATATGTTAACTTGTGAGAGCAATATACATTTTATTAGCTTTTGAGACCCTTTGCACGTTAGCTTGTGAGACCAGTATACTGTATCAGCCTATGTGCTTCGATACGTCAACTTGTGAAAGCAATATAGCTTATCAACTTGTGTGAACTAAGAACGTTTTATCAGCTTGTACGAGCATGATCTATATATTTATTAGCTTGTGCGAGCTACTATCTATTTGTATCAACTTGCGAGAGCTATAACCATATATTGCAGCTTGTGAGAGCAAAGACCATCTATTTCAGCTTGTGTGAGCCGTCGTTGTATCAATTAAATCGATAGATGAAATTGAATTATATATGGTCCTGATTAATAAATAGTATTGATTGACTGAGTGAATCGATGATTTGAATTGAATGGTTGAGTATATGAATTATGTTGACTTGCAAGAGGGAGCGGAGACGAGGTAAGTCCTCTGTCTTGTGTATGCATAGACGACTTTTAGGCGTATTTCCTTCTTAGTCGTAGTTTAGGGGGTGAATTGGCTGAGACATTGTCTCACCCCGTCATAGGCTAACAATTTCAAGTCCTTAAATGGCAGTTCCTCCTGAGCATTTTGGCCAACCAAAGAAGGTCACTGAACAGGTTTCTCTAATTCCTCTTCCTGGGGGCCAAGGAGCCTGGGTCTATGAACTCATGAGATCTATCGTCTGGATTGATGCGAGTCTACCCCGGAGGGTACCTCATCAATTCAAATCGTGGTATCGTCGTGGGCAAGATGGACCTAGAGAAGGTCCCCTACCGAAGTTTGAGATCCCTATGTTGATGTTAGAGATCGCTTTTTGCAAGGGTATGGCTGACCCTCCCGATGGTGCAGTGGTGGACCCAAGTCCCCAGGTGTGGCATCCTAGAATTTCTTGTCAATTCTTAGAGGTGCTTTAATTCATGTTTTGCATTGAGATTTTGGCCAAGCTTTTGATGGGTAATTATTTGATAGGAAAATCCTATTTTTGGCCATGTGATTTATGGGTTGGAATTTATTAAATTAGGTCACAAAGTTTTGTGAATTATAAATTTCAATTAGGTGATTATATAATTAAGGTTTAAGGTGGATTATTAGGATGAGGGTGGGCTGGACATTTAAAGACCAAACCAACCCATAGCCTCACCCCTTTCTCAACTGGCCCACGAAGCCCAAGGAGGAGAAGCTGCCCAACCCAAGGCTGGCCCAAGCCCATGAGGGACTGTTGTCGCACGAAGGAGGGAGGGGGAGTCCGGTTGCATGCCTCCCCCATTTGTCCAATGGTGATGGCCAAGTGTCCTCCATGCAAATGGTAATGATGGCTAATGATGGAGGGGAGGAAAATTAGAGGGAGAGCGATCAGTTTAAGGAAGAGAGAGGGAGAGAGAGAGGAGGGTTCGTCCGAGAGAGAGAGAGAGAGAGAGAGAGAGAGAGAGAGAGAGAGAGAGAGAGAGAGGAGAGAAAGAGAAGAAAGAAAGGAAGAAGAGAAGAAGGAAGGAGGAAAGGCCATGCGTCCGCCATCCGTTGCCGCTATGTTCCGTCGCCGTTGTGCTCGCTGTTTACTCAATCTAGAGGCAAGTGGGATCCTTGATCTACTCTTGCATGTTGTGCCTATTGTGTGTGATTGAATGGTGACAAATTTCGGATGTCTAGGATGTGAAAAATTGAAGTTTTAAGAGTGGTGTTCTAGGCTAGTGTACTGTTCTTGAGAAAACCGCTCAACCTTGGACGTTCTAGTGACTTGAATATGACGTTCGAGTTCAATTTTGGCTTTGACTTCTAAATGAAAGTTGTGAAGGATTTCCTGGAGTATAACACACTCAAATTTGGGACAAAATAAACAAGTATAAGTGGGTGAAATCGTTATTCTTTGGAAAGACGGGATCTGGAAATTTCGGTACTAGGAACAGGGATTTCAACCGTCCATATTTAATTGCCTAGGACGAATATGACTTTAAGTTCTTCATGAAATATGTTCCTTTATGTCTTGGCTATCACATAGTCGAATTTCATAATTTTTGAAGGTCATTTGGGTATTTAATCGGAAATGTTTCTAAAACTGTGCAATCTGATGTGTTCGGTCTTGGTAATGTTGTAATGCATGGTCTATACCGTTTTGTATGAGATCCTTTTGGAAAAAGGTTCTGCATAGAATATCTTTGGTCATGTCTTGCCTACAACATATTCAAATTTCATAATTTTTGAAGTTTATTTGCCTATTTAACCAAACATGTTCCAAAAACTGTGCAAGTGGAACGGACAGAGTTAGTAGTGCTGTGATGCGTGGTCTGTATTGAACTATATAGAGATCTTTTGGTGTAGTGTTCTGCATGAAATATCTGCCTTTATGTCTTGACTATTACATGTTCTAATTTCATAATTTTTTAAAGTCATTTGGGTATTTAATTACAATGTTTTCTAAAACTGTGCAAGCTGGATTGTGCGAATTTCCAAAGCTGTAATGCATGGACTATTCTATTTTGTATGAGCCCCATGAATTATATTGTTTTAAGTGATTGGATCTTACTGCACATGTGATAATATTTGGCATTACATATACGATCAAAAGCAGAATTGACTTTGTTGCCATCACATCATGTGCCATGTTGATATCGAGACACACATGTAAATATGAATTATGGGAAATGAGGATACCGTCGGAGGTGTGAGCCGACAATGCCTTGGGAGTGTCAGGATGCCTGGGATGTGGGAGTGCCGGATGCCCAGAATGTGGGGGTGCCGGATGTCCTCGGGAGTTTCAAGATGCCTGGTGGTATACGGTACGTAATTCCAGAGGGAATTCCTGGTGGCATGTCGGTACGTAATCCCGAAAGCCCTGGAGGTGTGTGCCGAGGGGATTTCTCTTGATGCCAGTTGGGATACGAGATGCTCGAGATGTGGGGGTGCCGGATGCTCGGAGGTGTGTGCCGGAGGTTCCTCGCGATGCCAAGTTAGGTGCGAGCGATAAAATGTGGGATGCAATTACTGGTCCCGGGAAAGAAAAATGTTGTGACCCAATTGAAAGAATAAAAGTTGAAATTGAATCATGCATGGTATGGTGACATGTATGCATGGCTCTATGATATAATATGTATGAGTGCATGGTGGTATGTGCACATAAGGCATGGATATGCATGAATGCTTGATGATGAGTGCATGGTTGTATATGCACCTATGGCATGATGGTATATGCATGAATGATTGATGATGAGTGCATGATGGTGTATGCACATATCGTATGATGACATATGCATGGCTACAAGATAAGTAATGCTTGGATGCATGAATGATATGTACTCTACTATGATGTCATAATTGTTCTGTTTGATGCATTGAGTAGTTTAATGGATCTTTTACCTGCTGAGTGGTTGTACTCACCCCTTTGGGGACCAACATTTCAGAGTAGAAAGATGCCTCTCCCTCTGGTCACGCGGGGTACCTTTAAAGCCTTCCATCTGACGTGGAGGTCGATTGTATGGAGCTTGATTGTGTCACCATCCCTGGTTTGACATTCATAAGGGTACGTGTGCTGGTGATGTATGATGTGGGCCTGGTTGGGCACCTGGTCATCCAGAAGTTCTTGTCGGTCCACGTCCGCCGTGATGGAGTGATAAGAGGGATGTTGCTACTGCCACCACCTGATGTACCAGGATAGGTGTCATAGCCCGCGTGAGGAGTGGGATCTGA
The DNA here is from genome assembly GCA_019915185.1 of Eucalyptus camaldulensis. Taxonomy (NCBI): domain Eukaryota; kingdom Viridiplantae; phylum Streptophyta; class Magnoliopsida; order Myrtales; family Myrtaceae; genus Eucalyptus; species Eucalyptus camaldulensis. The sequence continues at coordinate 13,058,569 of JAHSVA010000001.1, forward strand.
CGTTTTTTGGATATAGCCGACACTTGTAGATGGAGGGTTATACGTGATCGATATAGGGGGTCGAGATCTCTCTTTTGAGCTGTAGCCAAGTTTAGCTAAAAGTCTTGGCTTTTCTTTTTGGTTGTACCGACCCAAGATGCCCATCTTAAAAATGTAAATAAAAGTGGCTCGACTTTATGTTTTCCTTCCATGTGTAGTTGGTGTGCATTGTACCATCATTAAGAGAGTAGAGGGATGGTGAGACTCATCTTTAATTTTGCTATGAGCTCCGCTAAACTCTTTAAAAAAAAAAAAAATGCCTGTGGACCTCGGTCCTTCTCTAACCCCTTTTTAACAAAGATATGTAACTAGTATTCGTTAGCTAGAGCGATAGATATCTGTGGCGACCTTAGCTGTTTGGGGTGCCACAGCCGGTTTTGGTATCAGAGCAATAGTTATAGATTAGAGTGAGAAGGAGCCTCATATGCAATTGAGGAACATGATGACAATGCACACCATAGTATATTAATTGGAATAGTTGGGTAAGTTTGAATAACAGGTGATGGGTATTCACTCGTAGATCCCTAGTGGTTATCATGAGTTGTTTTTAGGTACCAGTAACATGGTTATGTTACTTATTTCTCCTTAGTTGCTGTTGTTTTAATGAAGACATTGAGTCACAGATATTTCCTGAGGCAAATGCTTGGAAACTGTAGGAAAATCATGGTACGATATGAAAGTCATCATCCATCGAGGGTTGAAGCCTCTGCAGCAAGGGCTGAACCCCGGATGGAAGATATCATGCAGGCATTGTCCAATATAGGAAATCTAATGGAAAGACAAGCGCAGCAACAACCTGGAGCAGAACGCCATACTCAGGGACTGGTGGAGCAATTTTTAAAGTTGAAACCACCTAAGTTCAGTGGAATAGGAAGTCTTGAGGAGGCAAAGCATTGGATTGATGGGTTGAAACGAATTTTCCGGCCGTTGGACTGCAATGATGTTGAGAAAATAACTTTGGTAGAGTACCAGCTAGAGGGAAATGCAAAGTTTTGGTGGAGAGCTTCGAGGGACACAATCTTTCCACCAGGTACTGATGTTAATTGGGACAAGTTTCTTAGAGCTTTCAATAGAAAGCATTTTTTTGATTGTGCTAAGGACAAGAAAATTTCAGAATTTGTTCAGTTAGAACAAAAGGAGTTGACAGTGGATCAATATGAGGCAAGATTTTCTAAACTGTCTAGATATGCTCCTAGACTAATTGAGGATCAAGAAGAGAAAGCTAAGAGATTTTTGAAAGGGTTGAGAACTGATATTAAGAAACAACTGGTGCCTTTGAACATAAGAAATTATCATGAGATTTATGAAATGGCACAGTTAGTGGAGCAAGAGCTGGTGAGAGAGCGATAAGAGTATAAGAGACAGCTGAACTTTAATGATGTGAGAAGGGGTAAGAGACCCTATCCTAGTCAAGGTCAGACTTGGACTGCGAAGAAAAAGAGCAATTTTGGAAACTTTGGGAGAGCTAAAGATGGCCAGAGTATAGGGAAAGTACCCTATCAACCTGATGTTTGTCAAAGGTGTGATGGGAGTCATGGCCCAGGACCTTGCAATGAACGACAGAGATGTTATGGTTGTGGACAAGTGGGTCACCTTAGGAGGAATTGCCCACAAGAATTGTCGCAAGTGAGTGTTGGCTCGGTGCGACAGGGACAATAGAGTGCTGTTAGACCAAACCTACCAAGGAATCCTTAGAGGCCACCAGCACAAGGAAGGGTGTATGCGATCACCTAAGAGTAGGCGGAAGCTTCCAAAAATGTTATCTCAAGTACGATTTTCATAAATGGCAAGAGGGCATATGCATTGTTTGATACGGGTGCTACGCATTCATTTGTGTATGAAAGATATAAACTGTTGAGTAAAATAGAAACTACGTCTCTTGAGATGCCTCTTTGTGTTTCTACGCCTTTAAATAATATGGTATTGTCTATGCTGGTGTGTGAGAATTGTAAGATAACAATGGGAGGAAAGGATATGGAAATAGACTCGGTCGTAATGGCTATGTATGATTTTGATGTTATCATAAGAATGGATCGGCTTCATAAGTATCGGGCCAAAATGGATTGTTATAGAAAAGTGATCCAATTTATTTTACCAAATCAGTCTAGTTGTGAATTTTTGGGAGGTCAAACCAACCTATCTATAGCACTTATTATAGCAATAGAAGCCCGTGCATTACTTGACAAAGGATGTCAAGGGTACCTAGCCATGGTGAAGGATTATACTAAGGAAGAGCCTAAGCTTGATAAAATTCCAGTGGTTAACGAATTTCAAGATGTATTTCCTTAGGAGTTACTTGGATTACCGCTAGAGCGAGAGATTGAGTTTGAAATTGAGTTAATGCCTTGAACAAGACCTATATCGAAAGCCCCATATAGGATGGCCTTAGTCAAGTTGAAAGAATTGAAAGTGCAACTACAAGAGTTGCTTGACAAAGGATTCATTAGACCAAGTGCTTCACCTTGGGGTGCACCAGTCTTGTTTGTGAAAAAGAAAGATGGGTCGATGCACTTGTGCATTGACTATAGGCAACTAAACCAAGTGACCATTAAAAATAAATATCCTTTGCCTAGAATCGATGACCTATTTGACCAACTCTAGGGAAGTTCGGTCTTCTCTAAGATTGACTTAAGGTCGGGATACCATCAGCTAAGAATTAAGAAAGAAGACATTTCTAAGACTGCGTTCGGGACTCATTATGGACACTACGAGTTCCTTGTCATGCCATTTGGATTGACAAATGCACTGGCTGCATTTATGGATCTAACGAATAGGGTATTTAAGCCTTATTTAGACCAGTTTGTGACTATTTTTATTGATGATATCCTGATATATTCAAGAGAGCCTAAAGAGCATGAACAACACTTGAGGATAGTTTTGCAAACTCTGAGAGATCATAAGCTATATGCCAAATTGAGCAAGCGTGAATTCTGGCTAGACCAGAAAATATTTTTGGGACACATGCTTTTAGGAGGAGGAATTGCAGTGGACTCGGAAAAAGTTGAGATGGTAATAAATTGGCTAAGACCGACGACACCTACTGAAATACGAAATTTCTTAGGACTGGCTGGTTATTATAGAAGGTTTATTGAAGGGTTTTCACATTTGGCAGGTCCTTTAACAAAATTGACTCAAAAGAATGTGAAGTTTGAATGGAATGGGAAATGCGAAAGGAGTTTCCAGGAGCTTAAAAGAAAATTGACCTCAGCTCCAATCCTGACTATACCAACCGGATCTGATGGTTTTACAGCGTATAGTGATGCATCTCACAAAGGATTGGGATGTGTTTTGATGCAGCATGGCAAGGTCATAGCCTATGCGTCTAGACAATTGAAACCCCATGAACTAAACTACCCAATGTATAATTTAGAGTTAGCAACTATAGTGTTCGCTTTGAACATATGGAGGCATTATTTATATGGGGAAAATTTTGAGATTTATACAGATCATAAGAGCTTAAAGTATCTATTTTCACATAAGGAATTGAACATGAGACAAAGGAGGTGGATGGAGTTGTTGAAAGATTATGACTGTGAGATAGCGGATGCTCTTAGTCATAAGTCAGCTAAGGAGATGGCTAGTTTAAGAATGGCAGAATGGAGCTTGTTAAAATCCATAACGGATTCAGAGTTTAAATTAAAAGTGGATTGTCTTACCGGTATGCTTAGTGCATTAAGGATTGAACCTAAAATTATTCAGAAAGTTAAGATCGTGCAAGTGTCTGACCCGGAAATTATGAAAGTGAAAGATGCAGTGTCTTTGGGAAAAAGACCAGAATTTCAAGCCTCTGAAGATGGAGTGGTAAGATGACAGGGATGACTCTGTGTTCCTGACGACGAAGAAGTAAAGAAGGAAATTCTATCAGAGGCACATAGGAGTAATTACAATGTTCATCCGAGTAGTACAAAGATGTACAAGAATTTGCGTCAAGAATTTTGGTGGAATGGTATGAAAGCAGATACGGCTAAGCACGTTTCTCAATGTTTGACATGCCAACAAGTAAAAGCGGAACATCGCAAACCTGCAGGGCTCTTGAGACCGTTAGACATGCCAGAATGGAAATGGGAGCATATAACAATGGACTTTGTACAAGGATTGCCAATGACATCAAGTGGACGTGACTCTATCTGGGTAATGGTGGACTGCTTGACTAAGTCTGCTCATTTTCTAGCAGTTCGCATAAACTACCCAATAGACAAATATGCGGATATATATGTAAGTCAAGTAGTACGCTTACATGGTGTCCTAGTAACTATTACCTCAGATTGGGATTTGAGATTTACTTCAAACTTTTGGTGGAGTCTTCAAATTGCCTTAGGAACTAAACTCTGGTTTAGTACTGCTTTTCACCCCCAAATAGATGGATAATTAGAAAGAGTAATCCAGACATTAAAGGATTTGTTAAGGGCTTGTGTGATTGACTTTAAAGGGAATTGGGATGAAAGATTGCATTTGGTGGAGTTTGCTTATAATGATAGTTTTCAGAAAAGTATAGGCATGGCTCCTTATGAAGGACTATATGGAAGGAGATGTAGGACTCCTGTCTGTTGGAATGAAGTAGGTGAAAAGAAATTGACAGGACCTGAACTAGTACAAGTTACCACTGAAGCTGTCGAAATTATAAGGAAAAAACTTAAAACAGCTTAGAGTAGACAGAAAGACTACACATATAAGGCCTTTGGAGTTTAATGTGGGAGATCATGTATTCCTTAAAGTATCTCCAATGAAAGGAATATCTCGATTTGGAATGAAGGGTAAGTTAAGCCCTAGATTTGTTGGACCTTTTGAGATACTTGAAAGAATAGGAGATGTAGCTTATCGTTTGGTGCTACCTCCTAAATTGAGAAATTTGCATGATGTGTTTCATGTGTCGATGCTGAGAAAGTACCAGCTGGATCCTGGTCACATACTCGAGCATGAAGCCATCAAAGTAGATGAGAAAGTGAGATACATCGAAGAGCATGTGCAAGTATTGGATCGAAAGGAGCAAGTCCTTAGGACCAAGACAATTCCGCTGGTTAAGATATTATGGCGACATCACGATATGGAGGAAGCCACATGGGAGAGTGAAGATCAAATGAAGGAAAAGTACCTGTACTTGTTTCAGTAGGTGTGAGTGATGTCTAATTTCGAGAACGAAATTCTCTAAGGAGGGGAGAATTGTGGCATCCTAGAATTTCTTGTTAATTCTTAGAGGTGCTTTAATTCATGTTTTGCATTGAGATTTTGGCCAAGCTTTTGATGGGTAATTATTTGATAGGAAAATCCTATTTTTGGCCATGTAATTTATGGGTTGGAATTTACTAAATTAGGTCACAAAGTTTTGTGAATTATAAATTTCAATTAAGTGATTATATAATTAAGGTTTCAGCTAGATTATTAGGATGAGGGTGGGCTGGACATTTAAAGACCAAACCAGCCCTTAGCCTCACCCCTTTCTCGACCGGCCCACGAAGCCCAAGGAGGAGAAGCTGTCCAACCCAAGGCTGGCCCAAGCCCATGAGGGGCTGTTGTCGCATGAAGGAGGGGAGGGAGTCTGGTTGCATGCCTCCCCCATTTGTCCCATGGTGATGGTCAAGTGTCCTCCATGCAAATGGTAATGATAGCCAATGATGGAGGGGAGGAAAATTAGAGGGAGAGTGACCGGTTTAAGCAAGAGAGAGGGAGAGAGAGAGGAGGGTTCATCAGAGAGAGAGAGAGAGAGAGAGAGGAGAGAAAGAGAAGAAAGAAAGGAAGAAATGAAGAAGAGAAGAATGAAGGAGGAAAAGCTGTGCGTCCGCCGTCCGCCGTCCGTCGCCGCCGTGTTCCGTCGCCGTTGTGCTCGCTATTTGCTCGGTCTAGAGGCAAGTGGGATCCTTGATCTACTTTTGCATGTTGTGCCTAGTGTGCGTGATTGAATGGTGACAAATTTCGGATGTCTAGGATGTGAAAATTTGAAGTTTTAAGAGTGGTGTTCTAGGCCAGTGTACTGTTCTTGAGAAAACCGCTCGACCTTGGATGTTCTAGTGACTTGCATGTAACATTCGAGTTGGATTTTGGCTTTGACTTCTAAATGAAAGTTGTGAAGGATTTTCTGGAGTATAACATACTCAAATTTGGAACAAAATAAACAAGTATAAGTGGGTGAAATCGTTATTCTTTGGAAAGACGGGATCTGGAAATTTTGGTACTAAGAACAGGGATTTAAACCGTCCATATTTAATTACCTAGGACGAATATGACTTTGAATTTATGTCTTGGCTATCACGTAGTCGAATTTCATAATTTTTGAAGGTCATTTGTGGATTTAATCGGAAATGTTTCTAAAACTGTGCAATCTGATGTGTTCGGTCTTGGTAATGTTGTAATGCGTGGTCTATACCATTTTTTATGAGATCCTTTTGGAAAACTATTCTGCATGGAATATATTTTTTCATGTCTTGCCTACAACATATTCAAATTTCATAATTTTTTAAGTTCATTTGCCTATTGAACCAAAAATGTTGCAAAAACTGTGCAAGTGGAACGGACAAAATTAGTAGTGCTGTGATGCGTGGTCTGTATTGAACTATATGAAGATATTTTGGTGTAGTGTTCTCCATGAAATATCTGTCTTTGTGTCTTTACTATTACATGTTCAAATTTCATAATTTTTTAAAGTCATTTGGGTATTTACTTACAATGTTTTCTAAAACTGTGCAAGCTGGATTGTGCGAATTTCAAAAGCTGTAATGCATGGACTATTCTGTTTTGTATGAGCCCCATAAAGTATATTGTTTTTAGTGATTGAATCTTACTGCAAATGTGATGATATTTGGCATTACATATAAGATCAAAAGCTGAATTGACTTTGTTGCCATCACATCAAGTGCCATGTTGATATTGAGACACAAATGTGAATATGAATTATGGGAAATGAGGATACCATCGGAAGTGTGAGCCAACAATGCCCTGGGAGTGTCAGGATGCCCGGGATGTGGGGGTGCCGGATGTCCTCGGGAGTTTCGAGATGCTCGGTGGTACACGGTACGTAATTCCAAGGGGAATTCCTGGTGGTATGTCGGTACGTAATCCCGGAAGCTCTAGAGGTGTGTGCCGGGGGGATTCCTTGTGATGCCAGTTAGGATACGAGATGCCTGGGATGTGGGGGTGCTGGATGCCCGGAGGTGTGTGCCAGAGGTTCCTCGCGATGCCAGGTTAGGTGCAAGCGATAAAATGTGGGATGCAATTACTGGTCCCGGGAAAGAAAAATGTTGTGACCCAATTGAAAGAATAAAAGTTGAAATTGAATCATGCATGGTATGGTGACATGTATGCATGGCTGTATGATATGATATGTATGAGTGCATGGTGGTATGTGCACATAAGGCATGAATATGCGTGAATGCTTGATGATGAGTGCATGGTTATATATGCACCTATGGCATGATGGTATATGCATAAATGATTGATGATGACTGCATGATGGTGTATACACATATGGTATGATGACATATGCATGGCTGCAAGGTAAGTAATGCTTGGATGCATGAATGATATGTACTCTACTATGATGTCATGATTTTTCTATTTGATGCATTGAGTAGTTTAATGGATCTTTTACCTGTTGAGTGGTTATACTCACCCCTTTGGGGACCAACATTTCAGAGTAGAAAGATGTCTCTCCCTCTGGTCATGTGGGGTACCTTTTACGGCCTTCCATCTGATGTGGAGGTCGATTGTATGGAGCTTGACTGTGTCACCATCCCTGATCTGGCGTTCATAAGGGTACGTGTGCTGGTGATGTATGATGTGGGCCTGGCTAGGGGCCCGGTCATCCAGGAGTTCTTGTCGGTGCACGTCTGCCGTGACGGAGTGATACGGGGGATGTTGCCACCGTGTAATGCACCAATATGGGTGTGATAGCACGCGTGAGGAGTGGGAGCTAACGTTTTTTTAATATAGCTGTCACTTGTAGATGGAGGGTTATACGTGCTCGATATAGGGGGTCGAGATCTCTCTTTTGAGCTGTAGCCAAGTTTAGCTAAAAGTCTTGGCTTTTCTTTTTGGTTGTACCAACCCAAGATGCCCATCTTAAAAATGTAAATAAAAGTGGCTTGGCTTTATGTTTTCCTTCGGTGTGTAGTTGGTGTGCATTGTACCATCATTAAGGGAGTATAGGGATGGTGAGACTCATCTTTAATTTCGCTATGAGCTGCGCTAAACTTTTTAAGAAAAAAAAAATGCCTGTGGACCTCGGTCCTTCTCTAAACCCCTTTATAAGAAAGATATGTAACTAGTATTCATTAGGTGGAGCGATAGGTATCTATGGCGACCTTAGCTATTTGGGGTGCCACACCAGGAGACCCTGGAACCTTCAGCTGAGGGTTTGAATACTTAAAGGACTTGTAGACCTTTTGCTTTTATAGACTAGTATTGTATATGACCTAGTCTGCTGCATATAAAGGTGTGTTGTGGTTTTCAATATTGTGGCCATGCTTTTCTATCCCATATTTGTGTTATCTAGGGTTTTATTTATTTGCTTCTGCATGTGCATTAAAACGAAAGGGCCGCGATGCGTCCTGAGTCGTCGCAATTTGATTGACCACCAAGGGATAGGCACGCGCTCGAGGATCAGGGCATGACAAAATGTGTCTTGCAAGCCACAAAATTTTCCCTTCTCTCTCCTATAACCTTCGGCCGACCCTTTCTCTTTCTCTCCTAAAGCTCATTTTCTCACTTCTTGAGCGAGGGAACTCACCATTTCTCTCACCCTCTCTTTTCCCCCTCTCAGCCACCCCTCACCCGTACCACCCTCTCCAAATTTCTCTTGTTTTCTTGCAGAATTGAGCATCAACCATCATCAAGAGGAAGAGATCAACCTTGAGGTAAGGGGATAGGGCTTATTCCTAAGTCATTTGATCTTTCTTTCCTTGTTTTGAGCTATGGTGAATGTTTGTTCTTGTGCATGTTTTGTTCTTGTGTTTTCTTCTCTTTCGCAAGCGTGCAAGCCAATGATCCATCATGAACGATGCTGGAAGAGGCGTGTAAGTGAGGATTGAGTCTTGCATGTAGGTCTTCTAGTTGCTTGTGGCCTTGCATGTAAGAGATATGCCTTTAAAAGTTCTTGCATGTGGATTTTAGACCAAAATCAGGACTTGCATGGTTTATAGATGCCTTGTGGGTGTTGAATCATGTCGAATGATGCTCTGCATGGCCGTTCTAGCCTCTGGTTTGCTGCTATGTTGAGTGGAAATTTGTGGGATCGCAAAAGGATTGGGTTTCTTGAACTTTAGTTGGAACCCAGAAACTCGCGCATGGTGTACCCTTCTATTTTCTCATTTTTGTTGTCACTTTTGTGAACCAAATTATGAGAAACTTCCTCCGATCCTGACATCTTGAAGTATGACATACTTCAATTTTAGATTTGGCTAAGTTGATTGGGTTGGTATGGTGAACAAATTTCACTTCAGGTTCATGCTGTCCAATGTTACTGCAAGGACGACTTTTACCGCTTCTGGATTTTTCACAGATTTTTCTAGCCTGAATATTGATGAACTTCCTCACAAAAGTTTCTTAGAATTTCGTCATCTACAACATATAAAAATTCGAAAATTTTTAAAGAAGATTTGACTTCTGTGGAAGCCATTTCTGAGGAGTCACCTACTCTGTTTTGATGAACAGTTTTATCCCTTTTTGGTTAGCCAAACGACCTGGTTGCTCACTGATTTAAATCCTGAGCCCTCATGGAAAATTTTTATTAAAGCCTTTTCTATGATATCCAAATGTGAGAATTTTTAGTGACCATTTACTGCTTTGATTGAGGTTTTTTCAAAATCGTGCAGAACTGGTCTGTTCTGACAGATTTTCTGAATAGGTCATTTAGTGTGGGAAAACCTGTGAATTTGGAAATGATGTCTCCTGGAGATGTAACTAGCACACTCTGAGATTTCCAATGAGTCATGATTTTCTGTGATGTGATTTCATTTGATGAGGATTCTGAATTTTCAATATAGTGCTAGAATCTGTCATTGAAGCAGTTTAGGCATGCATGCAATACCAAGTTGTTATAGTGTTTACATGACTTGTCCATGCACAAAATTGATGAAAATAAATGTCATATCATATGTGTGCTGAATGTAAATTGGATAAGTTTGTGGCTACGGATGGCAACCTGTGGCATCCTAGAATTTCATGAAAATCCCTAAGTATTCCATGAGCCATAGATAGGCGATGGAAACACCGTTATTGTATTTTTGTAGTCTTTTGATCCATGATTCATAATGAGATTTATGGTCAAGCTTTTAATGGATAAATTTTGGGAAATAAAGTTCTATCTTTGGCCATATGTATTATAAATTGGAACTTATGGATTCATGATTGCAAGTGTATAGCTATTTAATTTGCAATTTAAGTACTTTGTATAAATAGGGATTAAGCTGTTTTTTTAAAGGGGTTAATCTTGGATTTATTTAATCTTGTGTCTTAGGCCCAAGAGTGTTGGACCTAAGATGGGCCTTAATGGCTGGCCCATAAGCCCATGAAGGGGCCGTCGATCCAACGAAGGAGGGGAGGGGGGGGGAAGTCCGGTTTGCATGCCTCCCCCCATTTGTCCCGTGGTGATGGCCAAGTGTCACCCATGCAAAACTAATGATGGCTAATGATGGAGGGAAGGAAAATTAGAGGGGAAAGTGGCTGGTTTAAGCGAGAAAGAGAGAGAGAGAGGGGGAGTTCATCCGAGAGAGAGAGAGGAGAGAAAGAGAAGGAAGAAGGGAAGAAGGAAGGAGGCCGTGCGTGCGAGAGGAAGGAGAAGGGCAGTCCACCGTCGTCTGTCGCCGCCGTGTCTCGCTGTTGTGTTCGCCGTTCACTCGATCTAGAGGCAAGTGGGATCTCCTGATCTACTCTTGCATGCTGTGTTTAGTGTGTGTGATTGAATGGTGACAATTTCGGATGTATAGAATGTGAAAGAATTGAAGTTATAAGAGTGGTGCTCTAGTCTAGTGTATTGTTCTTGAGAAAAACAGCTCGACCTTGGATGTTCTAGTGACTTGCATGTGATGTTCTAGTTGAATTTTAGCTTCGACCTCTCAATGAAAGTTATAAAAGACTTCTTAGAGTATAACATAATCAAATTTGGGACAAAAAAAAACAATTATAAGTGGGTGAAACCGTTATTCTTTGGAAAGAATGGATCTGGAAATTTCGGTACTAGGAACAGAAGTTTTAACTGCCTATATTTCATTACCTAGGACGAATCTGCCTTCAATGTCTTCATTAAGTATTTACCTTATGGTCTTGGCTATCAAATAGTCAAATTTCATAATTTTTTAATGTCATTTGGGTATTTAATCGAAATTTTTTCTAAAACTGTGCAATCTGATGTGTTCGGATTTGGTAATGTTGCAATGCGTGGTCTATACCATTTTGTATGAGCTTCTTTTGGAAAAGTGTTCTGCATGAAATATCTTTGTTTATGTCTTGCCTACAACATATTCACATTTCGTAATTTTTGAAGTTCATTTGCCTATTTAACCAAAAATGTTTCAAAAACTGTGCAAGTGGAACAGACAGAATTAGTAGTGCTGTGATCTGTGGTCTGTATTGAACTATATGGGGATCTTTTGGTGTTGTGTTCCTCTTGAGATAAATGCCCCTAGAGTTTTTCTATGATGTACTAAATTCTTAGAAATTATTAGAGACAATTACTAAATTTTAGGAAATGTAAACTAAAAAGAATGCATTATGTTTTCTAAAATAATAGTAATTGATCTTGTTGCATATGTGATGATATATGGCATTACATATAAAATCAAAAGCTGAAATTGACTTTGTTGCCATCACATCATGTGCCATGTTAATATTGAGACACAATTGTAAACATGAATTGTCATAAATGAGGATGCCGTCGGAGGTGTGAGCCGACGATGCCCCGGGAGTGTTGGGATGCTCGGAGTGTGTGTGCCGGATGCCCAGAGGTGTGTGCCGGATGTCCTCGGGAGTTTCGAGATGCCCGGAGTGTGGGTGCCGGATGCCCAGAGGTGTGTGCCGGAGGTTCCTTGCGATGCTAGGTTGGGTGCGAGTGATAAAAATATGGGATGCAATTACTAGTCTCGGAAAAGAAAAATGTGGCGATCCAATCGGAAAACAAGAGCTGAAATTGAATCATGTATAGCGTGGTGACATGTATGCATGATTGTATGATGTTATATGTACAAGTGCATTGGTGGTATATGCACATGACATGGTGACTTATATACATGGCTATTTTGATGAGATGTGCATGGCTGAAAGGTAAGACATGTTCAACATGTATGAACTATATGTACTCTATGATGTCTTGATTGTTCTGTTTGATGCATTGAGTAATTTAATGGATCTTTTACCTGGTGAGTGGTTGTACTCACCCCTTTAGGGACCAACATTTTATATTAGAAAGATGCCACTCCCTGCGGTTACCCATGGTACCTTTTACAGCCTTCCATCTGATGTGGAGGTCGAGTTTATGGAGCATAATTGTGTCACCATCCTTGGTTTGGTGTTCATATAGGTTCGTGTGCTAGTGATGTATGAGATGGGCCTAGCTGGGGGCCCGGCCATCCAAGAGTTTATATTTGTCCATGTCCAACGCCATGGAGTTATGTTAGGGATGTTACTGCCGCCACCGCCCGATGCACCTGATTGGGTATGATGGCGCGTGTAGCTATTGGGAGCTGACACTTTTTGGAGATGGTCGATGCTCGTAGATGGAGGGTGGTACATGATCAATGTAGGATCGAGTCCTTTTAGGATGGTAGCCGAGTATAGTTAAAATCTTGGCTTTTTGTTGTATTGACCTTGATGTCCATTATGAAAATGTAAATAAGAGTGAATTGGCATTATCTTTTCTTATGGTGCGTAGTTGGTGTGTATTGCATTATGGTTATTGGAGGGAGAGATGGTGAGACTTGTTTATGCTTCTGCTAATAAGTTGCGTGGGACCGCTTTTAAAAAATAAAAAATAAAAAAATCCCTAGTCAAAAGGGTATCGGTCAAGTGAAGTTATATGAGATTGAGTACTTCAGACAGATCACCTATGGCGACCCCAGGCAAGTCGAGGGTGCCACACAACCCATAGATGATACGTCGGTGGTGCGTGTGTGAATTGGATATTGGTGTGGTATCCGAGGCCTGTGTGGCAAAATTCCCCAACGATGGCCTGGAATGGATGTCATGAGTGTTGGAGAAAACTTCCTTATTTATTTTGAAGTTGACAAAACGTTTTTGTTAGTCTAGTTTGAAGACTTACAGACTCTATCTTCAAAGTCTGAAGACCTCCAGACTCAAGATTTAAAGTCTATCCTCACTGATAGCTTCTAGACCGATGAAGAAAAGATTTATCCATTAGAGAAGACTCATCCTGATGTGAGTATATCTTTTAAGGATTTGGTTCATACGGTTGAAGAAGATCTCACGGCTGGAGAAAGCATCTTGTGATCAATTATTCTTATTCAAATTGATTTAGATAATTTGATCTGTTGATTAGTGAAGTATGCTTGGAAGGTTCTATTTATGGAAACCTAGATCCTGATTGTATAGATGAGCAGGATTGGTGGGCTATCATCACATTCCTTTAATAATTTATTTTGGTTAAAAACTTAAAAAGGTACGGTTACTTGTTAATCGCTAATTGATTGAATTTACCTTTCTTATTTTATAGCGTTCATTTCTTTTTCAAAAGGGCAGTTTATTTTTGAAAAGACAGTTCATATTTTTCAAAAATGCATCTTTTGTGATGATTCGTTTACTTCGCCTCACTTGCTTTATATACTGTTGAAATCCATCTTCTTCGTTTTCACTCAAACCCTAAAATACCGAACTCCCACTTGCTCTCGCTTTCACCTTTGTTTATCCAAAAAGTTTTCACATTTTCGAGAAAGTCTGTAAATTTTTCCCTCGAAGCATCAATGTCTAATCGAAAGTCCTCGAGGATGGCGACTAGGGGACCACAGCGTATGCGCGAGGGTCCTACGCACTATGATCTGACCAAAGAAGAAGATTCTCCTCCTCCACAGCGACCAAGTGAGCAACAACCTTTTTAGCAATGTTAGCATCCTCAACCGACTTGATCGGAAGAAGTTTTGGAAGAAGTTGAACCAGTAAGAACGTTAACTCCTAAGGTTGCTTTTAAACTCTATTCTAGTATGAAATGTGACATCCCAGATTTTCAGTCTTGTTTTCTATTGAATAAATCGGACATTTCATTGACGCGTCTATAGGGCTGCTCTCAGAACTGATCATTCTAGAGATAACTAGATTATCTGGGGAAACTATTAAGAATTTTAAGGCAAATAGACTTGAGAATTCGACCAGGAATGGGCTACTCGATCGTGTTCATCTGATGAGATCATTACGGCACAAACGTAAATTGATTAGAGATCAGATATAGGTCAGTTTGACAGAGATGTGTGGCTAATCGTGGGTGACACCACTAAATTGAAAAATTCTCATCGGCCGACACTAAACTGAATTCTCTATCGTTTTGGTACCCAGTGTCCGTATTTGAATTTTTGAGATTTCTACAACAATCAAGAGTTGCCAATGTGTTGAGTGGGTTTATTGTAGCTCAAAGAAAATCGACCACAGGTCATTTGCACTAAAAATTTTTGAAAACTACCCAATAGTCTAGGTCACGCTAAAAACACGTTGAATCGAAATTAACCGTGAATTCGAACCCGATTTCAGAAATCGAAAGTTCTGTGGTGTCACGAGCTATTTTAGGAACGTTGACTCAGTCTTGGAAGATTTTTTGGAGATTTCAGGATTTTTACGGAAAATCAATTCGAATGTTGCGGAAATTATCGGAAATTCGTACGGGCCGAATTTAAGTGAGTTTTGACTTCCAAGCTAAGCCATTTGGCGATGGACACTTGCAGAAATAGTATGGCCATTTTCTTCTACGACAATGGACATCAAATTTCGAAAACTTGATGAAGATTTGAAGCTTAAATTGTGAAATTCGCATGATAGGATGAGGGCTGCAATTTTGGACTTTAAATTAGTTTATTTGTGAGATGATAAGCTTCAAAGTGATTAGGGGGACAAAGAGGATTGTATTGTGGGCTTGTGGGGGCAAAAACATTCAATGTATTGGATTGAGTTGCTTGACTTTGGGGCCCTCCACCAGCTGCTTCTCTCGCACGCCTCGACAGCCGCCTCATCCTCCTTCGAACTCTCTCTCTCTCTCTCTCGGCCACAAAAGTTACAAATGAAGCCAGCTGATTTCCTATTTTGTTGACCTTGTGGCCGCGTGTGTTCAGCTCCATTGAACTCAACTCCAGTGACGTCCAAGCCTCCGCGCATCCGCGCCACTTGTCCCCGCACCACGATTCTTTGGTCAACAGCCGCAGGTTGCTCCCATTTGCTTGACCACCGAGTGAAGTCGAAACAGCTCCGTTCTTCACGGCGTCTTCTTCAGCTCGTGCGAAGCGGCCCAACCCAGCAACTTCACGTGTGACACCTCCTGCCGTTACCTCGAGCAGCACCGTTTGAAGACCACCCGCCAACTGCTTCCTCGTCCGTTGATCTTCGTGAAGCGGGCTCAACATCTTCGAGAATTCCAACGCCCACATGCATCGATCCCAACTACCAGCAATTGCGCGAAGCTGTACGTGTGCAATTGAGCGGCCCATCGGCCTAGCGTCTTTAGGTTTTGGCCCATCTCCTTCAGTCTCGCAGGCCCAAAGAATTGAGTCCATCTAGCCCATAAGTCAGTGAAGTCAGTCCACATTTGGCCCATCTCCAGCAGTCTACAGCTCACTGATCAGCCCAGTTTCCTTTGTGCAACTTATTTGGCCCAATTTCAGCAAATCAAGTGAAGACCGACCCGCAAAGAAAGCCCATTTGCAGTCAAGCCCAAGCCCAAGAGCGAACTCGGTCCGAAGCAAGAACAAACCTCAGTTGAGCTGAGACTTGTTGGGCCAAGGTCAAGGCCTAGTCCAAGCCCGCCGGTGTCGTCGAAAGCCCGATTTTGACCGCCGTCGCGTCACCGTTGCAATGATTCGGTCTCCACTTTTATCAAGTGAGTTTTACTCACTAATGCTTTCTTAGTTTGCTAATTATGCTTAGGGGTTGGTTAGATTTAATTAAGTGCAATTAGGTTGTTAGATTAGTCTAGAACATTAAATTAGTGACTTAATGATGCATGTTAGGTGGTTAGACTTAGTCATTAGCAAGTAGAGAGCTTCTAATATTTATTGAATGTATCTCGGGATTTTTCCCGATCTGTTTTGGCGTCCAATCAGGCAATATGGGCCTAAATTGGATTTTTAGTATTTAATTATTTGTTTATTCGAAATTATTTATTTATTTATTTATTTATCGGAAATTCAACCGGGATGGCCGGTGACTGGAATTTTATGTTGATTGTCGTGGTGCAGTCCGTTTATTTAATTGAGCTTTATTTTGTGCATAAATGATTTATTTGGGATTTATTCCCTAATTTAAATAATCTTGGGAAATTAATTGGAAATTAACCGAGCATCAGTTAATGATACCAAAAATGTTTTAGTGGACTACATAAAATTGTACGATTTATAAAAAGGAAATTATTATATTTTTGCTAGGGCCGATCGTGTCCTCACACACGTCATTTTATCAGAAAGGATAAAATTGGTTATGTGATTGTTTGCTAGGAATGGCATGTATACCGGCTCGATGACTCCATGGAGCATCTTGAAACAGTATGGTATGATAATGATATACCGGCTTGATGACTCTACGGAGTATCTGGAGACAGTACGGTATGATAAATTGTGTGTATACCCGCTCGGTGACTTTATATGTCATCTTGAGACAGGACGGTATGATCTACTGGCTCGGTGACTCTACAAATTATCTTAAGACAGTACGGTATGATATACCGGCTCGATAATCCTATAGATCATCTTGAGATAGTACGGTATGATATGATAGCTCGATGATTCTATATGTCGTTTGGAGATAAAATAACATACTATCTATATACCACCTATGGTGAGTAGCCCGGGATGTTGATCAGACTTTATAGAAAGTATGGAATGGGTCGATCAAGAGATAATTTGGATGTCATGTAATCGATTAGGTCAATTGATCGATGATTCGATCTGATTGGGTGATGTGATGTGAAGATGTATATTTGATATATATACTAACTTGTAGGAAGGAGCTAAGGCCAAGGTAAGTCCTCTGACTCGTGATGTGCTTAGGCACCCTAAGGTGTATTGGTTTACTAATCGAGTCTTAGGGGGTAGAACTTGCTGAGGCGTGATCTCATTGGTTATTGAATAACCATTTCAAGACCTTGAGGAGAAGCTGAGGAAGAGGAACCCGAAGAGGAGAAAGACTTTTAAAGAAGAATATGATCCAGAGAGGGATGTTGAGTATAATCCGAATGTGGATCAAGATCCCATCCCTTTTGTGAACCCTGTCTTAGTATAGATAGGTGTGAGACTTGTTGTCTATAAGTAGTATCGTAAATATACTATGAGTTGTGTTATTAATAAAAGTGTAGTTGTGAATTTCAATACTTAAAAATATAGCTTGTTTTTCTATCCTATTGTTTTATTGTCTAGGGATTCATAAATGCTTCCACATGCGTAATAAAAAGAAAGGGTGAGCGATACTTAGTCATGGGATATTGCACTTTAAAATCAACCAAGTAGAAGGATGGGCGTGTCTTCGAAGATCGGGGCATGACATCCCTTTTTTGTGGTATCAAAGTGAAGTTCAAGATTGGAGTGATAAGGAGCATTGACCATGGGATAGTCGGTAGAAAAGGCCTTTAAATTCATGCTAGTGCATGTTTGTGTTAGCTGAGTGCTAAAATTGTTTGTTGTTTGAATTGCTTTGTTTCTGATTCGATACTGAATTGGAAGTAGGTGTCAGTTGTTTAAAGTGACACTATGAGCGATCAGGAGCCGAGGACTCCTGCAAAGGGGGCTAGTAGGGCCGTGACTCGGGGAAGAGAGCCGACTAGAGTCGGTACCCGAGGAGGCTGTGGTCGAGCGCCAGCATAGACTAGTGCGAGTGGAATGATTCCACTTGTTGTAAATGCTAGAGTAGCACCATCTTCTGTTGGTGCTGGGTAGCAACCCCGGGTGAGCAAGGAACTGTCAGAATCAACCAGGCTCTAGATATTATGTGGGAGATGATGGGGCAATAGGCCCAAGATTAAACTGCCGCCTTTACTGTCGTTGTTGAAGCCGCCACCACTGTCGTTGCTACCGTAGCTACCACTACTGCTCAAGCTGCCCCTATCGCCGCACCTGTAGTTGCACTTGTCATCACCCCTGTTAACATACTACCAGGAGTTGTGGCCACTGGGAGACCGATTCACCAGTTAGTGGATCAGTTCTTAAAGATGAATCCACCAAAATTCATGGGTACCGAAGGCCCTGAGGCCGCATCTCTGTGGGTACAGGATTTGGAAAAGGCATTTGCACTTTTGATGTGCAATGAGGAGGAAAAGGTGTTACTAGCTATGTACCAACTTCAAGGTAACGCCAATATATGGTGGAGATCCGCCAAGGATATAGTATTCCCGGAAGGTATGGTCCAAGTGTGGGACACCTTCCTTAGCACCTTTAATGACCAATACTTTTCGAGTACTGCTCAGGAACAAAAGATAGAGGAGTTCTACTGTCTCCGCCAAGGGAGCATGATAGTTGACCATTATGGGGTCAAGTTCATAGAACTATCGCAGTATGCTCCTAAACCGATAGAAGACCCTGAAGAGAAAGCTCGGAAGTTCAAAAGCGGTCTTCGTGCTGAATTGAAACAACCTCTGCTACCATAGGACTTGAAAGATTACAGAGAGGTTTATTGGCGAGCCCAAATGATAGAGCGAGGATTGAATGAACAAGCTGCTTCATCTAGATCGAGGTTTAGCTCCCATCAAGAGAATATCCGTCAAGGAAAAAGACCCATGCTTGGAAATAGATTTCATATCCCGTCCAACGGGAAGGGTGGAGTTAGCAAGTTTGGGCCAAGTAGGAATGATTTATGTCGCGCTTGTGGAAGTCAACATGGATCGAACCAGTGCCCTCGAAGGATGGGCGCCTATTTTGAGTGTGGCCAATAGGGCCACATAGCCAGAGACTGTCCTAGAAAGCGAAGAGGACAATCGCAGTTGCCGCCACTGCCACCTTTGGGACAAATAAGAGGATATGCACCTTAGAACACGCCGCAAGGAGGTCAACTGAGACCACCAGTTCAGGGTACGGTGTACGCCATCACCGGAGGACTAGACAAAGGGAAAGCACCGCAGATAGAACACCACTAGGATGACGAAAAGAACATGAATGGACTGACTAAACACCGAGTAAAGAAAGAATGTTTTTGAGGTGTTTTTATCATAGTAGAGTAGCGGGATTTTGAGTGAAGGTTATGAAATTTCTGTTGTTGTAATAAAGTGGTACAAAAATGAATCTCTAACTATAGGTGTACTTAATGGGTTGTATGACTTTGATACTATATAAAAAGTTTTGGCTTGAGCAGCTTTTGTGTAATGAATTGTTGCCGCAATGTGATATAGTTTAATCCGTCGAAGGAAGTTATATCGAAGATAGCATTATGAGTTAGAATTTTAGAAGAACGGTGATCGAGATGTCCTATATCACCCTAGAAAGACACTTCACTTGACAAACCAGAATGTTTAGAAAATCTTGCAAGAGGATACCGGTAGGGGAAAAGTTGACGTTAAGATTTCGGAAGATGGAACGTCGAGGTATCGTAAGTGATGATAAGTGTCAGATAGTACGAAACTTGAGGAAGAAACTTAGTCAAGAACTCACGATGGCAGTTGTAGTATTCAACCATACAGTGTGAGGTAGGTAGACCAATATGAAGATAGTTATCGTCAGATGGGTTGCAAGTGTCAGATGTGTTAGTAAGTGGGAATTCAGTAATGCGAGCTGGGAGGACTTTTACAGTCACGCGAGAATTCCGAGTGGGAATGGAAGTATGTTATGATGAACCTTGTGACTAGCTTGTCAGGGAATCAGAGAAGTAATGATCCCTTTTGGATAGGGGTTGATAGACTGATGAAGTCGATTCACTTCAGTGCAGTATCAAAAGATCTTGATTGGAATAGGCATGCAGAAGTGTATGTGTCTCAGGTAGTTCGTCTGCGTGGAGTACTAGTGATGAACTTATATCGGATCTAGAACCGAGGTTTCCAGTTTCAACAGATCAGTTAGATAGTTCCTTTTCAGGCAGAACGGAGCAGAGTGTGCAAAACTTCAATTTGTTGAGATGAGATTAAAGAAAGAAATATCACAGGCCCATGATCAATTCAACAGTCAGTGATTGCAGTTGTCGTGATCATAATCAAATTTTTGACCGCTCAGTGCCGCCAAAAAAGTTATATTGTTGAGCATTGAATGCCCCAAAACTTCTAAATTGGTGAGTACACATTTCTAAAGGTGTCACCAATGAGGGATACCTTGCGTTTCAGCAAGGAGGGAAAATTGAAATCGAAGTACGTAGGTCCCTTTGAGATTCTGAAAAGAATCGAGATCCTATCGTATCGTCTTGCATCACTGTCGAGGTTAGCGCAAGTGCATGACGTCTTTCACGTGTCGATGTTGAGGCCATATGAGTCTGACATGACCCACGTGCTAAATCTTGAAGAATTAGGCGTGGACGACAGAGTGTCGTACATGAAAAGCTCGGTTTAGCTTGTGGATCAAAAAGATCAGATTCTATGTATCAAGAAGGTCCCCTTGTTCAAAGTGGTCTAACAACGCCACAGGACTGAAGAAACAACCGGGGAAAATTAGACTAGATGAGACGACGGTACCCCCACCTTTTTGTTTAAGGATTAGTAAAGGTTTAAATTTCGAGGACGAAATTTTTATAAGAGGAGAAGAGTTGTGACATCCCAGATTTTCAGTCTTGTTTTCTATTGAATAAATCGGGCATTTCATTAATGCGTCTATAGGACTGTTCTTAGAACTGATCATTCTAGAAATAACTAGACTATCTGGGGAAACTATTAAGAATTTTAAGGCAAATAGACTTGAGAATTCCACTAGGAATCGGCTGCTCGACCGTGTTCATCTGCTAAAATTATTACGGCACAAACGTAAATTCATTAGAAATCAGATATAGGTCGGTTCGACAAAGATATATGGCTAATCGTGGGTGACACCACTAAATTAGAAAATTCTCGTCGGCCGACACTAGACTGAATTCTCTATCGTTTTGGTACCCAGTGTCCGTATTTGAATTCTCAAGATTTCTACAACAATCGAGAGTTGCCAATATGTCGAGTGGGTTTATTGTGACTCGAAGAAAATCGATCACGGGTCATTTGCACTAAAAAGTTTTGAAAACTACCCGGTAGTCTAGGTCACACTAAAAACGCGTCGAATGGAAATTAACCGTGAATTCGAACCCGAATACTGAAATCGAAAGTTCTGTGGTGTCACGAGCTATTTTAGGAACATTGACTCAGTCTCAGAAGATTTTTCGGAGATTCGGGGATTTTTACGGAAAATCAATTTGGACGTCGCGGAAATTAACGGAAATTTGTACAAGCCGACTTTAAGCGAGTTTTGACTTCCAAGCTAAGCCATTTGGCGATGGACACTTGCAGAAATAGTATGGCCATTTTCTTCTACAACAATGGACATCAAATTTCGAAAACTTGATGAAGATTTGAAGCTTAAATTGTGAAATTCGCATGATAGGATGAGGGCTGCAATTTTGGACTTTAAATTAGTTTATTTGTGAGATGATAAGCTTCAAAGTGATTAGGGGGACAAAGAGGATTGTATTGTGGGCTTGTAGGGCCCAAAACATTCAATGTATTGGATTGAGTTGCTTGACTTTGGGGCCCTCCACCAGCTGCTTATCCCGCACGCCTCGACAGCCGCCTCATCCTCCTTCGAACTCTCTCTCTCGGCCACAAAAGTTACAAACGAAGCCAGTCGATTTCCTATTTTGTTGACCTTATGGCCGCATGTCTTCAGCTCCATTGAACTCAACTCCAGCGACGTCCAAGCCTTCGCACGTCCACGCCACTTGTCCCTGCACCGCGATTCTTTGGTCAACAGTCGCAGGTTGCTCCCATTTGGTTGACCACCGAGCGAAGTCGAAATATCTCCATTCTTCACGGTGTCTTCTTCAGCTCGTGCGAAGCGGCCCAACCCAGCAACTTCACATATGACACCTCCTGCCATTACCTCGAGCAGCACCGTTCGAAGACCACCCGCCAGCTGCTTCCTCGTCTGTTGATCTTCGTGAAGCGGGCTCAACATCTTCGAGAATTCCAGCGCCCACATGCCCCTATCCCAGCTGCCAGTAATTGCGCGAAGCTGCACGCATGCAATCGAGCGGCCCATCAGCTCAATGTCTTCAAGTTTTGGCCCAGCTCCTTTAGTCTTGCGGGCCCAAAGAATTGAGTCCATCCAGCCCATAAGTCAGTGAAGTCAGTCCAAATTCGGCCCATCTCCAGCAGTCTACAGCCCACTGATCAGCCTAGTTTCCTTTGTGCAACTTATTCGGCCCAATTTCAGCAAATCAAGTGAAGACCTACCCGCAAAGAAAGCCCATTTGCAGTCAAGCCCAAGCCCAAGAGCGAACCCAGTCCGAAGCAAGAACAAACCTCATTTGAGCTGAGATTTGTTGGGCCAAGGTCAAGGCTTGGTCGAAGCCCGCCGGTGTCGTCAAAAGCCCGATTTCGACCGCCGTTGCGTCGCCGTTGCGATGATTTGGTCTCCGCTTTTATCAAGTGAGTTTTACTCACTAATGCTTTCTTAGTTTACTAATTATGCTTAGGGGTTGGTTAGATTTAATTAAGTGCAATTAGGTGGTTAGATTAGTCTAGAACCATTAAATTAGTGACTTAATGATGCATGTTAGGTGGTTAGACTTAGTCATTAGCAAGTAGAGAGCTTCTAATATTTATTGAATGTATCTCAGGATTTTTCCAATCCGTTCTGGCATCCAATCAGGCAATATGAGCCTAAATTGGATTTTTAGTATTTAATTATTTATTTATTCGAAATTATTTATTTATTTATTTTTCCGGAAATTTAACCGGGATGGCCGGTGACCGGAATTTTATGTTGATTGTCATGGTGCAGTCTGTTTATTTAATTGAGCTTTATTTTGTGCATAAATGATTTATTTGGGATTTATTCCCTAATTTAAATAATCTTGGGAAATTAATTGGAAATTAACTAGGCATCAGTTGATGATACCAAAAATGTTTTAGTGGACTACAGAAAATGGCGGGATTTATAAAAAGGAATTTATTATATTTTGGCTAGGGCCGATTGTGTACTCACACACGTCATTTTATCAGAAATGATAAAATTGGTTATTTGATTGTTTGCTTGGAATGGCATGTATACCGGCTCGATGACTCTAGGGAGCATATTGAGACAATACAGTATGATAATGATCTACCGGCTCGATGACTCTACGGAGTATCTAGAGACAGTACGATATGATAAATTGTGTGTATTCCGGCTCGGTGACTTTATATGTCATCTTGAGATAGGACGGTATGATCTACCGGCTCGGTGACTCTACAAATTATCTTGAGACAATACGGTATGATATGCCAGCTTGATAATCCTACAGATCATCTTGAGACAGTACGGTATGATTTGATAGCTCGATGATTCTATATGTCGTCTGGAGATAAGATAACATACTATCTATATGTCACCTAGGGTGAGTAGTCTTGGATGTTGATCAGACTTTATAGAAAGTATGGAAGGGGTCAATCAAGAAATAATTTGGATGACATGTAATCGACTAGGTCGATTGATCGATGATTCGATCTGATTAGGTGATGTGATATGATGATGTATATTTGATATATATACTAACTTGTAGGAAGGAGCTGAGACCAAGGTAAGTCCTCTGACTCCTGATGTGCTTAGGTAGCCTAAGGTGTATTGGTTTACTAATCGAGTCTTGGGGAATAGAACTTGCTGAGGCGTGGTCTCATTGGTTATTGAATAACCATTTCAGGACCCTAAGGAGAAGCTGAGGAAGAGGAACCCGAAGAGGAGAAAGACTTTTAAAGAAGAAGATGACCCAGAGAGGGATCTTGAGTATAATCCGAATGTGGATTGAGATCCCATCCCTTTTGTGAACCCTGTCTTAGTATAGATAGGTGTGAGACTTGTTTGTTGTAAATAATATCGTAAATATACTATGAGTTGTGCTATTAATAAAAGTGTAGTTGTGAATTTTAATACTTAAAAATATGGCTTGCTTTTCTATCCCATTGTTTTATTGTCTGGGGATTCATAACTGCTTCCGCATGCGTAATAAAAAGAAAGGGTCAGCAATACTTAGTCCTAGGATATTGCACTTTAAAATCGACCAAGTAGAAGGATGGGCACATCTCTGAAGATCGGGTCGTGACATGAAAAGAGGAGGAACTACCATGTCATTGATTGATGTGTCTCGGTCTGAAGTGAAATTGATGCATGCCATCAATATTAGGTACAAATTTTCTCTGCCTTACACTATCATGTTCCATATGTACAGCACAGTTGTGAAGGATAAAGGACAACTCCCTTATTCTGCTCTTATCACATGTCTTTTTCGACATTTTAAAATCCACCCTGCTCCATTATGTTTGACAAACATTCCTCCAATGGTGATTGGATTCAAAATGGTCATGAAGATGCGTTTGCAAGAGCTCAACAAGGTGTTGGAACACATGAAAGAGAAGTCTCCCGTCAAAGCAAAACAAGACTTTGCTGCAGCCAAAAGGACAGGCAAGGAGCCCATGGCTGCTCCAGTAAAGAAGAAAAGAACTCTCATCCTGCAGGACAAACAGGATGAGGATGAACTGACTCTTTCAACCTTACGAAATTTGAAGAGTTTTGTTAGCTTTTGAGAATCCAAAGAATATAGAGGAAAGAGAAAAAGAGAGAGAAGAGACAGAGAAGGAGAAACAAGATCAGGGCAAGACAAAAGAAGATTGAAGAGAAGAGGAAGAATAAGGAAGAGAAGAAGAGAGAGACCAGGGTCAAGACGACTCTTTTGAGCCAACCTTAATTGTTTCCTTGTCTAGTGACTCTATTGTGGTAGGGACTGGAACTGCTGACATGCATCACTTTGAAGTTGAAATTGAGCATAAAGAAATCTTTCCTACTCCACTTGAAGGCAAACAAATAGGGGGAGCTGTTGGACATCAAGGTATTTCTTCACCTATCTTTGCTAGTGATGTACATCATTCTGGAGCAGACCCTAAAGATTTGTATGTTTCCCATTATCTTTATACATCCACTCACAGTCATGGTGGGCAATCTGCTGAAGATCCCTCAATTTTCAAGACTCCCGGAATCGATTCGGCTAAACCTAGCACTGCAACAGCTCATACAACAGACTTTTCAAGACTGCTAGAGATTCTTCATGATGTGAGGAAATAGCAATATGCTATGGAATATGAGATGCAGGATTTAAAGAACGCTTTCTTGGCCACTTCAGCGACTTTGCAAGATCAGCTAAATGCCCTGAAGACTCAACTGCAAGATCATGTGAAGGGTGAAGACTTCCATCAACTGAAGCAGACGATTGGGAAGATGGAAAAGATCATGAATTCGATGGGAGAATTCTAACTTGTTCGCCTTCCCAAATAGCCTTGATTATCTCTTCAATCAAACTCTTTTTATTCTCCACTTTTTGCTGCTGACAAAAAGGGAGAGAAAGTTCGTGCAGTTTTGGATTTGGATTTGTTTATCTTTTTAAACTTTCGCTTGGACTTCTTTTGTTTGGATGGTTGGACTTTTGATGATTGGACTAAATGATGTTTGATTTGATCTTTTGATGCAGGATCTTAGGCTATGATAATATTTATGGTTGGATAGTTATTTTGCAGGATTAAGTTGCTAGACTAACATGTTTTTTGTGGTTGCAGAATCGTGATTATCCATATTCCAATCTATTCGAACATATTTTGTTTGGCTTAAGTGTTGTCTTGTAGGTCAAAAGTGTTCAAATCTGCAGGAAAGTTTTGTCACCATAAAAAAGGGGGAGATTGTTGGAGAAAACTTCCTTATTTGTTTTAAAGTTGACAAAATGTTTCCGTCAGTCTAGTCTGAAGAAAAGATTTATCCGTTGGAGAAGACTCATCTTGATGCGAGTATATCTTTTAAGGATTTGGTTCGTACAGTTGAAGAAGATCTCACGGCTAGAGAAAGTATCATGGTATCAATTATTCTTATTCAAATTGATTTGGATAATTTGATCCGTTGATTGGTGAAGTATGCTTGGAAGGTTCTACTTATGGAAACCTAGATCTGATAGTATGGGCAAGCAGGATTGGTGGGCTATCATCACATTTCTTTAATAACTCAAGATCTCCCTAATTAATTCTGTCCAACGGTAGATTGGAAGAACTCCTTTGGAAGGTGCCAACGATTATAAAAGCATGGAGAAGTATATAAGGAAGACGCTCTAGTTATTCGAGGGGGTGTGTGAAAGAAAAAATTCCAAAGTCTGAAGCTCTTAGCTCTTCTCTATTTTCAATCGTTCAACTTAAATCGTACTCAAAAGAGAGATCAAATACTTGTTAGACCTTGAAGAAGTGTGGTAGAGTTTCTATACTATGGATTCAGGGACGTGAGACCATAATATCTCTTTTGGCTTTCAGTGAAATCCAGCTAGTGAGTTGTCAGTGCGGGAGAGTGGACGTAGGATTGGTCTAAGCCGAACTACTATAAACCTTATGTCTCAATTCTCTTGCCCTAATCTCTTTACTTTAATTCGTATCTCTATATATTTGTTTATAGTCAGTTTCATTTTAAGTCTATTATTCTCAAAAGTCGAATTAAATCGTTGAGTCTTGCAATACTTCTTTTTGCACCTATTCACCCCCCTCTGGGTGCTCTTACTAGCCCTATCAGGGAGGAATTCCTAGAAGGTTGTGCGTTCCCTAGATGCCCTAAAGTAGGATGCCTGAGGGGTAACTGGGTTCCCCAGAAGTCTGGTTGAGAGGTTGGGCCTAAAGTGACCCACATGGTACCGACTTGCCATTAGTTGAAACCGTGAGATGGGGGTGAACCAAATGATATGACATGAATGTGAAATGAAATGTGTGCTAAGTGTGATTTCATTCAGGTGCTACATATGATTATGAATGCATCACTGGTCAGGAGCATTTTCCTCTATTGTGTCATACTAGTCATCGTAGGCAAGTCTTAAGAATCAAGGGTACGTTAGATTAGCTGATTTATGAATTTGTCTTATCTTTTGTTAAGCTTCGACTTACTCCTATTGTATTATAATTTTTCAGATAATTAGGAAATGGATGTACCCTTGTAGCCCTCTACGGTTAGCCATATTATTTTGAGTGCAATTCAGAGGACTTTACGTTTCCAGGGTCCGAGCGAGTGTATGTGCATCTGGACTCTACTATCTAGGTAGACATAGGACGTATTCAAATGATCCCAATTCACTTCGTAGCCTAGTTTATCCAATAAGGCAATGACTTAAAGGGACCCTTTCACTTTTGGGACGATAGCGACAGTGGCCCTTCCGATGCTAGCAGCAGTAGCGAACCCGAGGAGTAAAGTAACCCAGAGGAGCAGGACAGCAATGGTTGGGAGTGATCGTTGGTTGACAGGTTAGTAGACTGGTTGGTTTCCATTAGCGTGACCTGCGATGGTCTCTTTTTGGTGGAGGTCACAACGACAGGCGTGCAGTGGTATGGTCATTACTAGTAGTGTACGGGAGCGGGTTTCTTTTTCAGTACTCCCAGGGTAAGGATTGATCGTCTTTTGTTGCAACCGCCCATGTATTTAAGCAAGACTAGTGAAATAAAAACCACCCCTATTTAGCCATACCCTAATTGAGTTTTGTCTCCCATAATTGATGTTATACGTGCTTCCGCATGTAAGAACAAGTAAAGACTATTAAAGATTGCATTAGTAGGGTGGTGCACCTGGACGCCACAACTCTTTTTGGTATCAAAGCCTAAGTTTCACCTTGGAGTGATAAGATGCGCCAATAAATAGGTGGGTAGGACAAATGCGCGCTAAAATGTTAACTGCATGCTTCCTATCGTTGTTTTGTAAGAAGTAACTTTTTTTACTCATAGGATATTAGTAACATTTGTTACTTAATAGTTACATAGGGACGTTCGTTCACCTATTGATTAGTGACTGATGTGCAGAAATCTGGTGCTATAAGGATGAGAGGAACTAGAAGGACAGCCACAGGCGGATCTCCTTCAAGGACAGATGCTCAAGTGAAAGAAATTCTGCAGGTGCTTGCTAATGTAGGAGCCCTGATGGAAAGACAAGCCCAATAGCAAGCTAATGGCGAACGCCGAATACAAGGACTGATTGAATAATTCCTTAAATTGAAGCAACCAAAGTTTGCAAGGCTAGGAAATCCCTCGGAGGCAGAGATATGGATAGATTAGATGGAGGAAATAATTACTTTTTTGAATTGTACGGACGTTGAAAAGGTATCGTCAGCGGAGTACCAACTTCAAGGGAATGCTGGACATTAGTGGAGGGCATCAAAGGAAATGATATTCTTGAAAGGTATAGAAGTGACTTGGACTAGCTACATTGAGGTCTTTGAAAAATATTTCTTTGATTATGCCCCGGACAAGAAGGTACTGGAATTTATGCAATTAAATCAAAATAATTTGACCATGGACCAGTATGAAGCAAAATTTATAAAACTCTCTAGATTCGCTCCTAAGTTAGTTGAGAACATGGATGACAAAGCCAAGAGCTTCCTAAATGGTCTAAGGGCTGACATTCGAGAAAAGTTGGTACCTTTGTGCTTAAGAGACTATAGGGAGGTGTATAAGTGTGACATCATGAATTTCGACCCCATCTAGATAATATGCAATGGGCATTTCGTCAACGCGCCTATGGTCCTTTTTCTCTAAGTTAGCCACTTACAAGTTAACTGATCCATCAAGTGAAGCCGTTAAGGGATATAAACGTGACAAACTTGAGAATTCGATCAGAAATCGACTGCTCGATCGTGATGATCAGCAAGGGTCAATACGACACCATTATGATCAATTAGTGATTGGATATAGGTCGATCCGACGGAAAAACATAATTGAATTGCAGGTGATTCCACTTGATTACAAAATTCGCGTCGAACAACACTGGATATAGGTTGAATCGACGGAAAAATGTAATTGAATTGCAGGTGATTCCACCTGATTACGAAATTCGCATCAAACGACACTAACCAGATTTTTTGTCAATCTTGTACTTGGTACGTGTAATTGAAACCTTGCGATTTTACGACAACCGAGAGTCATCGATGAGTCAAAGATGTACAAACATGGATCCAAAATTATGGACCACGTGTCAAATGCACTAAAATCCCTAAAAGCTACCCTGTAACTTAGATCGCACTAAAATCACGTCCGTTCGATTTTAATCACGAAATTGAATTTGATTTTGGGAATTGAATGTTCGAGCGCGTCACGATTTATTTTTAGGAACTCGTCTCATCTTTTGGGAAAATTCTGTAGAGCCCAGAATTTTATAGAAAAATCAAATTTGGCAAAAAGAAATGGAAGAAATTCGGATGGGCACCTATATTTGGATTTTCGGCCACCAAATTGAGTTGGTTTGTGAAAAGTTGAAGGGAAATTCGAATGGGCAGCTTCCTTGGCATTTTTGGCCATCAACATGAAGTTTTTTTGTGAAGAAATGAGAAGAAATTGGTCATTGGTTGATGCCTTGACTTATATGGCTAAAGACTTTGGGGCATGAGCACTCAAGTGCATGGGATATTTTGCATGGCTTTTAATTGGCTACTTTGTGGACTGTCTTTCCCCCTTGCCCCCCTCCCATGCGTGCTCAACCCCTGGTCGAACCCCTTTGCCTCTAGCTTCCTCATTTCTTCTCCATCTTCTTCTTCATTCCTTCATTTTCCTCTATCCTTGCTGCTCCACCTACTGCTTCATCTCCCATCCCTTGTTGCTGCACACACAGCATCACCACAACACTACAACACCACCACCGCAATGCCTTCGCGCCAAACACCAACCGCCGTCTACCTGTCGTCACGTCACCAACCCAGACACGCCCCTAACCGTCCTTCAGCCTTGCCACCCGCCTCTCCACTTCATGCCCTCAGCCGTCCGTCCAGCTAATCCGCCCAATTTTTATCCGCATCCCGGCCGTCTCCATGCCAAGCCGCCAGCAACCATTCATGTCCGCCACCTTCCAGCAAGCCCCATCCCAATCGAGACTAGTTTTGACCAACAACCAGAACTCAAAACCAGCTCAGGCCATGAGCAGGTGCGCTATTTTCAACCTCGGTTGATCCTTCGTTAATGGGGCCATAGTTACAGGATCTCACTGCTTTCGCGCCACCATCGCCGTGAACCTGTTGCCACCCTAATCCGGTGAGCTAACGCCCTAATCTTGAATTAGGAAGTTAATTACACTTAGTAGGTTAGTTAGTGTTAATTAAGGATTAGTGTAATATTGGTTAGTGTAATTAGTAGTTTGGATGGTTAGTTACCTAAGCTAGTTTGGTTAGGTGGTTAGTTAGCTTAGTTAGCTTAATTATATTGATGTAGTTAGCCTAGTTAGATTAGCTTAGTTAGCTCAATTAGGTTAGTTCGGTTAGCTTATTTAGATTAATTAGATGGATTAGTTTATATAATTTGCAACTTATTTAATTAATTATAATTAGCGTAAATTATGACGGGATAGCTATTTATCATAATTTTACGCTGATCATCATGGTTGAGTTTATATATGAAATTGACTGCTTATATGTGAATTTGGATGCTTGATGGTGATTGGCAATTATTATGGCAAAAATCGATTTTTGGGTATTTAAATAGAAAATACCGATTGTCGGTTTTTGACACCAAAATATTTTATGTACTATATAAAATTGTGGAAATTTGAAATGGGAGAGTATCACGTTTTATGGTTCAGTTTGAATGTGTGACAATGCAAAATTATTTTACCAGGAATTTTTAATAAGAAGAAAATTGGCCAAGTCCATTATTTGAAAATTTAGGCATTTGAGTGCAAAGCACGATATTCTTGGCCAAGTATGAAGGTGCGTGTGATCGCTATTGGAATCCGTCCTAATGCGTATGAATATACGGGGTGATACTTGATTAAGTTCGGATGCCCTTGACAATGGAAGCCAGTTGTAATGGAGGCTGAGCCGATACTCCTTTATGGAATGCCATTTAGATATAGACATTGTTGTGCTCGACGAAGCGGGACGACACCTAGTTATGTCGGATGACCGCCGACTATTGAGTTGGCCATGGCCGTTGGGTCGTAAATAACTAGGACACTCTTGAGTGATTGAGATAACCACGCCTAATTATGGGACAAAATTGTATGGCACCGAATGGGATGTGTCATAACAGTTTGGCCTTATAATTGGGACCTCTATGATTGTTTGAGAATGAAATGAAGTGTTCTAGTTATAGAATGTGTTTGCTGTATTCATATGGTATATGTGATGAGCTAATGTGCAGGAACGCACCAAGGCGAGGTAAGTCCTATATGGTGCATGTTTAAGATGCCTCTAGGTGAATTCTCATCCTAATTGGGGTTTAGGGTGTTGATTCCCTGAGATTTTATCTCACCCCATCGTAGTTGAAATATTTTTTAGGTCCCTAAATGGAGATACGTCACGTCCGTTTTGGGTGCTCATGGGAGATGGAGTCCGAGTCTACCTTTTTCCCCATTCTCAGGACCACCTAGAACCATGAGCTCGTGGTGACTACTATTTGGGTCAATGAGGACCTATCTTACTTGGTACTTCATTGCTTTAGAGCATGGTTCATTAACTATCCTAACGAGATTCGGGAGGGTCCTCTACAAGGTTTTGATGGGTCGTCTATCGGGATCGGGGAATGGGAAAAAGGGCACCTTATGGACATCAACATCCTTGATGGTGTCATGGAGGATCTGGAGCTAGAGTCGGAGAGATCTAAGGCTTAGGTTGCCTAGGATTTCCTTTTTGAGATAGGCCTTTTGTATATAACTCTGTGGGGCTAACTTGGTTTTTTTTATAAAGTATGGTTTATGATAATTGGTTGTCCTGCTTTTACTATCCCTGTGTTTGATTGTTGTCTAGGGTTGTTTAATTTGCTTCTGCATGTGCATAAAACTAACGGGTCAGCAACGCGTCCTAGGAATGTCGCAATTTGATGAATCGTCGAAGGATGTGCGCGTGTCTGGGGTTCGAGGCGTGACATTCCCACTCGAAGTGGTATCGAGCTGGTCAGTGTCTGGAGTGATAAGGTGCAATGGGTCTTGAGATAGTTAGTAGGAAAGGCTTTTTCCTTTTGCTAATGCTTGTGAATGATTGATTGATTGACTGATTGTTTCTGTGGGTCGCTTGAATTTCTAATTCTGTGTTGAAATTGGAAAGCAGGTTTCTATAAAGAGTCTGCATTATGAGTGATCCTAAGTACAGGACTCCTCGAAAGAAGACTGGTATGTCTGTTACTCAGGGTAGGACGCCAACTAGGGTCAGTACCAGAGGTAGATCGTCAGCTCAGGTCAGCACAAGTGTTAAAGTAGCACCGCAGGCCGATACTGAGGGAGTAGCACTGGGTGATCCTAAAATTGATGGGATCGTTCAAGCACTTGAGACGTTGGGAAATATGATGGGGTAGCAGGTCTAAAATCAAGCTACTGCTACCGTAGCTGATGTTGCTGCCACACCTACTAAGGTCCAACCTAGAAATGTGATCAGGGAGCAACCGATGCACAAGTTGGTCGTGTTACAGAAAACTCCTTTATGTTTTGAAGCTAACAAAACTTATCTAAGTTCTATTTTGAAGATTGCCAGATTTTTGCATCAATGTCCTTCTTACAACAGAAGTCTGCCTACTCTGATAAATTCCATACTAAAGGCAAAAGAAGAATGAAGACTTAACCAAACTCAAGATTATCTTTCTTTCTTCAAACGTTCAATTCGTACAAGATATATATGGTCTTCTAGTTGGAAATATCACCTACAAGATTGGTTATCTTTATTGGAACCAATTTAGGTATATCAAATCATTTCCGAAGGCAAGTTAATTTGGAAAGAATCTACTTATGGAAACCAAGATCCTGATTGTATAAGCAAACAGGATTGACGGGCTTTCATCACAATCTTCAAACAGCTCAAGATCTCCTTGATTGATTTTGTCCAATAGGTTGATTGGAAGAATTCCTTTGGAAAGTGCGAACGATCGAGAAGGCATGAATGAGTATTTAAGGATGATTCTCTAGTTGTTCGACAACATGCGTGAAAGAAGAATTTCAAAGTCTGAAGCTTCCCATTTACTTGTTATTCAGACTCCAAGAGAGACTTTGTGAGAGCAATAGAGACTCTTCACTGTGAAGTCGAGATCACAAGGCTATAAATTCTCTTTTGATTCATAGTGGAAACTAGCTTAAAGGCTATTAGCATGGGAGAGTGGACATAAGCTTGATCTAAGCCGAACCACTATAATTTATGTGTTCATTTTCTCTTCCCTAAACTCCTTTATTTTATTCATACTTCAATTTTGTAGTTAAAGTCTAAATCCTTTTAAAGTCTGCTAATCGTTAGACTCAGTTTCAAAAGTAAAATATTCTTACTTCTCTTTGCGAAAATTGTCTTCACACTTATTCACCCCCACTAGGTGTTCATACTAACACTTACCATTGGTATTAGAACTTGTGTGCTTACTTATTGAAGTGTTTTACTTCCAAGCTAAAGATCTTCTATGGCTAGTATTTTGGCTTCAGGTTTAGTTTAAGGTCAGAGCAACACCAGACCCCCTTACTTCGATGGAAGGGAGTACAATGTATGAAAGAACAAGACGAAGGCATTTCTCAGATCTAGAGATCCTTTGGAGTGGGATGTTATAGAAAAATGGATCAACCTTAAAGCAACATCAGCTTTAGACCAAGGGAAAGAAGTTATTGATGCCGATGACACAACATGAACTGAAATTACCAAGAGATAAGCTCTTGACGCGAAAGCAATCTGGTCTTTATACTATGCCTTATCTCCCACTAAGTATAACCGAATTTCTTCTTGTGAAACAGCAAAAGAAGTTTGGGACAGACTATATGTTACCTACAAAGGGACTGACCTTGTAAAGGAAACCAAAATAAACATTATGCTTGGACAATATGAAGGCTTTAGAATGAAGCCTGGAGAATCTATTACTGATATGTTCAATCGTTTTACTGAGATTGTGAAAGGCCTGGCTTATCAAGGTTAATCAATCTCAAAACAATGAAAGTCAACAAAATGCTACGTGGGCTTTCGAAAGATTGAAATCATGTGAAGACTTGAATTAGAGAATCTCATAGGATCATGCCTCTATCAATTGACAAACTAATAGGCACACTTTAGTCATACGAAGTGGAGTAGAGAAATGATGAAGAAGATCCTAAAGGTAAGAAGTCAATTGCTTTAAAATCTAACATTAATTCTAATGATAAAGATTCAGGTGACGATATGAACGATGAGGAGCTAGCACTTATGATTAAGAAGTTCATAAAGCTAAATAGAAATGGAAGAATATTCAACTGAAAGAAGCAAAGCACACAAAACTTTCAGAAGAGACCGACAGAGGACAATGAAACCAGCAAAAATGTAATATGCTTCGAATGCAAGAAAAATGGGCATATCAAACCAAACTGTCCACTATTGAAGAAGAAGAAAGGAAAAACTGAGAAGTACAAAAAGGCTCTCAAAGCTGAAACTTGGAGTGACATCAAGTGTGAGGAAAGTGAAGAAGAATATGCCAACATATGTGTCGCGACCAAATTTTTGGGTGAATCACCTAGGATTTGACTAATGGATTGCTAAACCTAAACTTAGCTCGGGCTCTCCCAAGCCTATACCAATTCGCGACTTAAGTTCACGTTCTTAACATGCAATTGATTTTTAATTAAGAGTCACCACTAATCAGTTTATGATAGGTCGATTAGACACATAAGTAAAATAATGAGATAATTATTTTACTCCTATGAACTAGAGATAATGAGTTCGGGGACTTGGTTACGCTAGATTTCTTTAACGCTCTTTCGGTACCTTTCTCTTTTATTTTGAAAAACATTTGGCAAGCAACTTGAATTGATTTTAATTCCCTAACATATGAGATGATCATGCGGGTGCACAAACCATCAATTTAGCACTCAAGAAAGCAAATGAATCAATTGCAAAACTTACCTCATAGCAACGAAAGCATCTGCAATGTTAAATCAGAATTCACATCAATGCACCAAGGTGAGGTAAGTCCTATATGGTGCATGTTTAGGACACATCTAGGTGAATTCTTGTCCTAATCGGGGTTTAGGGTGTTGACATGCTGAGATTTTATCTCACCCCGTCGTGGTTTAAATATTTTTCAAGTCCCTAGATGGAGATACGTCACATTCGTTTTAGGTGCCCATAAGAGATGGAGTCTGAGTCTACCTTTTTCCCCATTCTCGGGACCACCTGGAATCGTGAGGTTGTGGTGACCACTATTTGGGTCGATGAGGGCCTATCTCACTTGGTATCTCATCGTTTCAAAGTGTTGTTCCTTAACTAACCTAATGGGGTTCGAGAGGGTTCTTTCAAGGGTTTTGACGGGCCCACCATCAAAACCAAGGAAGAAGAGATACTTGGCCCCATGGACATCAATAAATTGGATGATATCATGGAGAACTCCGGGCCCGTGGCTAAAGATTCCTGTCACGCCCCGAACCTCGAGCGTGTGCTCATCCCTCGATGGTCAATTAAATTGCGACATCCCAGGACGCGTCGCCGACCCTTTCATTTCAATATGCATGCGGAAGCGAATAAATAAATCCCCAAACAACACAAAGATGAGATAGAAAAACATGACCAAAATTTTGAAAATTACACATCACACATTTATACAAAACTAACTAGTTTAATTACAATACTAGTATATTCATAAAGGTCTACCAAAGCAAAAATGCTATAGGTCCTCTAAGCATTCAAACCCTCAACTGAAGACTCCAGGGTCTCTAACTCTAGGGAACTCAGGTCTACCACTGCACCACCAAAAGGGTCAACCGTACCCTTGCCAAAAGCGATCTCTAGTACCGACATAGAGATCTCAGATTCCGGTAGGAAAACTTCTCTAGGTCCATCTCGCCCGCAACAATACCACAATTTGTATAGACCCGCATCAACCTAGACAATGGATCTTACAAGTTTGTAGACCCAGGCTCCTTAACCTCCAGGAGGAGGAATCATAAAGACCTGTTCGGTGACCTTCTTCAGTTGGCCAAAATGCTTAGGAGGGACCACCATCTAAGGACCTGAAAAATGTTATCCCACGACAGGGTGAGACGATACCTCAGCAAGTTCACCCCCTAAACTCCGACTATGAAGGAAATACGCCTAAAGGCTACCTATGCACACGCACAAAAGATAGAGGGCTTACCTTAGTCTCAGTTCCTTCTTGCAAGTCAGTACAGTTCATATTCTCAATCGATCAATCCAAATCAATTCTCCGATCAACTCAATCAATCCAACCAACGATCAATCAATACCATCAGTACTATCTATCAATCCGATATGACCACTACTCACACAAGCTGAAATAAATGTCATGGCTCTCACAAGCCGCAATATATGGTCATAGCTCTCACAAGCTGAGATAGATAGTAGTTCGCATAAGCTGATATAGATAGATAGTAGCTCGCACAAACTGATATAGATAGATAGTAGCTCGCACAAGCTGATATAGAAAGATAGTAGCTCGCACAAGCTGATAATATAGATCGTGCTCTTACAAGCTGATATAACGATCATAGCTCACACAAGCTGATAAGGTATATTGTTCTCACAAGCTAACGTATCAAACTTCAAAGGCTAATATAGTATATTGTTCTCATAAGCTGACGTGCAAAGAGTCCCAAAAGCTTATAAAAAGTATACAACTCTCACAAGCTGACGTATCAAGCACTTAAGCTGATATAGTATACTGTTCTCACAAGCTGACATGTAAAGGATGCCAAAAGCTAACGATAAATATGCTCACACAAGCTGACATGCAATTATGCTCTCACAAGCTGAAAAACCATCAAGTCAAAAGTACTCGATAAAAATAGTCGTGTGAGGGTACACGGTCGGACTGAGCCCAAAACACAATATCTTTCTTTTAGAAAATCCCACTAATTATATAGTCGATAAAAACATTTTTTGCGTTGTAAACTGACGCCCAGTATTTTTTAATTAAATACCGAAATCACACAATTTGGGATAAACACCCAAATTTACCAATTTCACTCAATTTGTAAAATTTAGCATTCAATTAAATAAACCAATCATACCATTGAAGTCGGCACAAAATTCCGGTCACCGACTCTCCCAGTATAATTTCCAAAAAATAATTAAATAATTACCAAAATTAATTAAATAAATACAATTAAATGCCATAAATAGAGACTTAGGCCAGAAAAGCCTAATTAAATATCGAGATGGGCCCGGAAAAATTCCAAACCTATCTAGATAAATAATACAACCTATCTAGTTGCTAATTAAGCCGATCTAACCACCTAACATGCAACAACGAATCATTAAATCGCTAATCCATTCATACTTAACATAAACTAATCAACTCTTAAATATAATTAACTCCCTAAGCAAAGTTTAGTGAGTAAACTCATCGATTTTGCGATTCGGTGAGTCCA
Organism: Eucalyptus camaldulensis; assembly: GCA_019915185.1. NCBI lineage: Eukaryota > Viridiplantae > Streptophyta > Magnoliopsida > Myrtales > Myrtaceae > Eucalyptus > Eucalyptus camaldulensis. The sequence continues at coordinate 13,096,221 of JAHSVA010000001.1, forward strand.
TGACGACGGCAACGCGAAGACAAGCGACGAACTCCAAATTGACAACACCCTACGAGGCTCAGGAGCGGTCTAAAATGGGCCTCGAAGCTCACAATTCCTTGCTGGCTCGCGGTTCTATTTGTTGGGCCGAGGGGCTGGAACGAAGGCCGTTTTGGGCTAAAAACTATGAGGATGGGCGGCGGACGACTGTAGTGGTACACGGTGAAGGCGAACAGTGAGCCTAGTGGTGGTCGGACAGGCGTGTGACAGGCAGGGTGTGACACCCCGAACCACCTAGGGTCGCCACAAGCACCTGGCATTACACCTAATTACATCACTTAGCCGAAGCGTCATAAATCATTGACAGTTTTTTTTTTTTTTGAAAACAGTCCTAGCGTGACTCATTAGCGGAAGCAAAATATAACATCGTCGTTTCTCCCTCCAACAACCATGATACAATTGCACACCACTAAACATCATAAAAAAGGCAAAGCCATGACACTTTATTTACATATTTTCAAGACGGGATTTCTTGGGTCGGTACATCAAAAGGAAAAGTCAGGACTCAGCCACGCCCAGCCTAAAACCTCAAAAAGAAACCCTCGACCCGCTACAACTCACGTGCTAAATCCCCCATCATCAGTGTCGGCTAACCATCCCAAAAATTTTCGGCGTCTACTCGACACGCACGAGCACTCACACCCATCCCGGTTCATCAGGCGGTGGCGGCGGCAGCATCCCACGCATCGCTCCGTTGCGTCGAACATGGACGGATATGAACTCCTAGACAACCGGGCCCCCAGCTAGGCCCACATCATACATAACTAGACATGGCACTTGAATATATGTAAGACCAGGAACAGAAGGACAATCAAACTCCTCGCACTCTACCTCTACGTCCGAAGGTAGGCCGTAGAAAACACCCCACATGACAGCAGGGAGCGGCATGCTACTAATCTGAAATGTTGGTCCCCGAAGGGATGAGTACAACCACTCAGCAGGTAAAGAAATCCAATAACCACTCATTGTAACATGCAATACAAGCACAACATCATACACGTTAATCATGCATCCAAGCAGACTTACCTCGAAGCCATGCATATACCGTCATACATCTTCATCACAATCATAACACATACATGTCGTCATGTCATAGGTTATCATCATCATGTCATATACATGTATCATCATATTATAGGTTGCCATCATATCATACTTATGCCATCATAGGTCGCCATCATCATGACATCATTCTATCATACACATGTCATCGTCATCATGGCGTCATCATATCATATTATATATCACCATCATCATGACATCATTCTATCATACACATGTCATCGTCATCATGGCATCATCATATGATATATGCATGTCATCATGCCATAGGTGATCATCATCATCATGCCATAGGTAATCATCATCATATCATGTCATACATCATCATCATGCCATAGGTAATCATCATCATATCATGTCATCATCATCATCATGCCATAGGTAATCATCATCATATCATGTCATCATGCCATAGGTGATCATCATCATATCATATCATCATACCACAGGTGATCATCATCATATCATGTCATGTATGCATGATTCAATTTCCACTTTTAACTTTCAATTCGATCACTACATCACCATTTCTCAAGATCATCAATTTCATCTCAAACTTTACACTCACACCTCATCCTGGCATCGCGAGAAAAACCTCCAGCATTTATGCCACTCAAGGCCACCGGGCATCCGGCACCCCCACATTCTGAGCATCTCGCATCCCAACTGACATCACGAGGCATCCCCTCGGGCAAAGACCTCCGAGGTTCCGGCACCCAACCATTCCGGGCATCCTGACACTCCCAAGGCCATCCGGCCATGTATCTCTATACATTTCGAGCATTCGGCACCCCCCATCCTAGGCATCCTGATACTCCCAGGGCATTATCATCCGCCACAACAATTTCCTCATTGATCATTATTCATGTTCACCAATTTCGGTCTCAATTTAGCATGGCACATGATGTAATGGCAAATAAAATCATATTCAGGCATTAAATTCATACATGCATCTCAATTCATTGTCATGCATGCATCAAGACCTCATCATATATGCAACAAGGTACAATTTTTGTAAAATGGAATTCTTACCAATTAAAATAATCCATTTATCATGCCCTTTTTACATTTATTTAAATTCCAGCTTGTACCACTTTCGAAAATATTTAATTTAAATATCCATATGATTCTCAAAAATCATAAAATTAAGGCGAGTGATAGACAAGACAATGGGATAATGATTTCATGCAAAATACATGGCCAAATAGATGTAGCACCCCGAACCCTTCGGCGATCGCCACAAGCTCTGATGTTACACTCTATTACCTTTCTTTCTTTTTCAAACAAGCGTCCTAATTTGCAGACACATTTTTTTTTTTTAAACGATCGGTCCCAATGCAACTCATAGCGGAAGCAAATTAAAAGTCACCATCTATCCCCCTACCAATCCATGATACAAATACACACCAGCTAAACATCGGGATTTTTATAAACAAACATCGACACATTATTTACATATATTTTCAAGATGGGACTACTCTCGGGTCGGTACATAACAAGGAAAAGCTAGGACTCAACCATGTCCAGCCTAAAACCTCAAAAAGAGACCTCGACCCTCAACATCATGCGAGCACAAAAAACCCCCCATCGAAAGTGTCGACTATCTACATCAAAAAGAGATCCAGCTCCTACTCATCGCGCGCAGGTCTCACACCCAACCTGGTGCATCAGGTGGTGGCGGCGGCAGCATCCCTCGCATAGCTCCATCCCATCGAACGTGCACAGAAATGAACTCTTGTATGACAGGGCCCCCAGCCAGGCCGATATCATACATCACTAGACATCACACTCGGATAAAAGTCAGTCCGGGAACAGAAGGACAATCTATCTCTACACACTCGACCTCTACATCGGACGGTAGACCATAAAACGTACCACACGTGACGGCAGGAAGTGGCATACTGCTAATTTGAAATGTTATCCCCAAAATGGGTGAGTACAACCACTCGGCAGATAGGGAAATCCAATAACATCCCAATGCATCATGCATATCATCACACGTTGCAAGCATCACTTACCTTGTAGTCATGCGTATCATGCATCATCACATCATATATATCATCATCATCATGGCATATCATATATCATTATCATCATCATGCATTTCATCATGCATATATTATCGTAGGTGATCATCATATCACATCACATGCCATCATCGTCATGCATCATCATGCATATATTATCATAGGTGATCATCATATCACATCACATGCCATCATCATCATGCATCATCATGCATATATTATCATAGGTGATCATCATATCACATCATATGCCATCGTCATCATGCATCATCATGCATATATTATCATAGGTGATCATCATATCACATCATATGCCATCGTCATCATACATCATCACGTCATGAGTTAATTATCATCTTTATCTTTCAATTTTGATCACCACATCACCCATTTCTCAAATCATCAATCTCATCATCAACCCTTCGGGCAAAAACCTCCGACAGGGCTCCATCATCAACCCTTTGGGCAGAAACCTTCGACAGGGCTCCATCATCAGTAGAAACCTCCGACAGGGCTCCATCATCAACCCTTCGGGCAGAAACCTCCGACAGGGCTCCATCATCAACCCTTCGGGCAGAAACCTCCGACAAGGCTCCATCATCAACCCTTTGGGCAGAAACCTCCGACAGGGCTCCCAGCAAACTCAGCCATCCCATGGCCACCGGGCTTCCGGCCCCCCACATTCCGGGCATCTCGCATCTCAACTAGCATCACGAGGCATTCCCTTCGGGTAGAAACCTCCGACAGGGCTTCCGGCATTTACACTCCCTAGCCGGGCATCCCGCACCCAAATCCTGGCATTGCGAGGAACCTCCGGGCATGTATCCAAGATACAACCGGACTTCCGGTCCCCCACATTCCGGGCATCCTGAATCTCCCAAGGAATCTCTGGAATTACGCCACTAGGCCACCAGACATCATCATCCACCACAACCACATCCTCATTTTCCATTATCCACATATACCATTTCTTTATCTCAATTTAACATGGCAATTGGCATGGTATCAAACAAATCACACTTGACATGGAATTCACACTTGCATCTCAATTCATATGTCATACACATGCCAAAACTTTATCCCATACACATCTCAATTCAATACATGTACAAGGACCATGTCATACGCATACCAAGACTTTATCACATATACATCTCAATCCAATACATGTACAAAGACCTCATCACACATATGCCACACAAATAGAATTGAATCCATGGCCAAAATAAAAATCCATTTTATTTTATTATTATTTTTTATTATTTTATTATTATATTATTATATTATTATATTATTATATTTTCATAAATAAATATTAAATTTAATATCTATGATTTTCCCAAATTCATAATATTCAAACAATCACTAAACAAATCAATAGGATCACAATTTCATACAAAATTCATGGCCAAATTGAATTTCTCATAATTTCACAATTTCCACAAATTAGCACATGATATTCGGATAATGACCAGAATTGCACAGTTTTCAAATAAATTCGATTAAAATACTCATATGGCCTTCAAAAATTACAAAATTTTACAGGGTGATAGCCAACACGTTTTCGTGCACTTTTCATGCAGAACTCTAAGCCAAATTCTTTTTAGATTAATTTATACAACCCTATGAAGCTTCTGGAACTACTACCGCGACGTCCAGAACACACTCCTCCGAAATTTCTAGATTTCACCCAACTATTCTCTTTAGTTTCCTCTGAAATTTGAGTATGTTATGTACCAAGGTGTCCTTTACAAGTTTCATGAAGAGATCTAGGTCAAATAACCAAAGTATGGTCACCATTTAAGTCCATGAAGTCTCGGGTGTCTCGGAATACTTCACCAGAACCATTGTTTCCAAGATCTAGCCTATTCACCAAGCTATACTTGTTATGTTTGCTTAAAATTTGACTATGTTGTATTTTAAGATGTTACCTACAACTTTCATGAAGACACCGAAGTCATATTTTCATCACAAACCAACATGCAACCAAGAATCCAACAAGAAGTCAGTGAAAACATCACAGATCTGGGGTCTCCGTATAACAAGGCTTTAACCCCTCAAATCTCCATAATTTTTCACGAAATTTCAGTATGTTATACTACAAGATGTTAGATACAACTTTCAAGAAGAAACCAAAGCCAAAATCGGACTCCAAATACACATGCAAGCTCGAACAAGCTACTGATTTCCACAAACCGAACAAGAACAGTCACACGGTTTGCAAATAATCAACCCTTACCTCGGTTTTTCGCACAAATCACACCTAAAACCGAACATGCAACCACCAAAACAAACATGCAAGAGAAGTTAAGGACTCCACTTGCCTCTAGGATGAGCAAGCGACGATGAACGGCGGCGGGACACGGCAAACGGACACGGCACACGGCGGTTCCTCCCTTCCTCTTCCTCTCGGCCGCTCCTCCTCTCTCGCACACCTCTCTCTCTCTCTCTCTCTCTCTCTCTCTCTCTCTCTCTCTCTCTCTCCTTGGGCGAAAAATGGAGCAAGTAACCGGCCATCTCTCTCCTTGGGCGAAAAATGGAGCAAGTAACCAGCCATCTCTCTCTCCTCATCCCTTTTATATCCCCTTAATCTCATGATTACTTGCCTTTCAAAGGGGCCAATGCATGAGGACTTGTCTTGCCACTTGTGTTCATGGGTTTTAATTTGAATTTGATTGGGCTTGGGCTTAGGCCCATCCGGCCACTCCCTTGGGCTGGTCGAAATCCTCTTCTTGGGCTCTAATGGGCCGACTAGCTTGGCCCACCAAGCTTTAGGCTAATGGGTCCAAGGCCCATTCCAAAAATAATCCTCTTTTTCCCTTTTTTTTTTTGAAATTCCTTCTATAAATATTTCTAAATTTCAATTTTCAATCTTGGCCAAAGTCATAGGATATTTTAATTATTGAAATTTAAATCATGTGGCCAAGCATAGATTATTAATCTATTAAATTTAAATTTCCACAATGACAAGCACAAATCATCAAATTAAAAGACTAATGGCCAAAACATAAGCCATGGAAATTTAACACCTAATTAAATACTTTAACACACCTTAAGGCTTGGCTTTGAATTTCTGGGATGCCACAATAGAATTCCACACAAATTCATAATTCACACAAATTCAGCATGTAATTTCGGATGAAATCAGAACGCACAGTTTCTGAAATAATTTGATTAAAATATCCAAAAAAACCTTTGAAAATTATGAAATTTTACCAGATTATAGCCAAGACACTAAGGTAGATATTTTATGCGGACTTCTAATCCAAATTATTTTTATATTATTTTCTACAGTCACACGAAGCTTCTGGATCTAACACCGAAATGTTCAGTGCATGGTTCTCCGAAATACTGAGTTTTTACCCACCTATTCTTGTTCTTTTCCTCTTAAATTTGGATATGTTTTACCTCAAGATGTCCCCTACAACTTTCATGAAGAGATCTAAGTCATATTTTCAAAGGACAGACTCCATATGGGTCCATGAAGTCTCGGGTAACCTGTACCGCGTCTCCAGATCTACGGTTTTCAAGAGTAAGCTGATTCACTAGGCTAAACTTGTTCCTTTTGCTTCAAATTTGAGTATGTTTAACTTCAAGATGTTCTCTACAAGTTTCATGATGAAGTCAAAAAGATATTCTTAGTAGAAATCAGCGTACAACCACAAATCCTCCGAAAGGTCAGTGAAATCGTTCCAGATCTGGCGTCTCCGTAGGATGAGAGTTTGACCCCTCAAATATCCATAATTTTGTACCAAATTTGATTATGTTGTATTTTAAGGTGTTAGCTACAACTTCCATGAATGGATCAAAGTCAAAAGCAAACTCAAAACATGCATTCAAGCTCTCACAAGGTTCTGACTCAAACAGTTCATGCGAAAACATTCCAGATCTAGCATTTCCGTAAGATGAGAGTTTGACCCCACAAATCTCCGTAATTTTACACCAAATTTTAGTATGTTGTATTTTAAGATGTTAGCTACAACTTTAATGAAGATATCAAAGTCAAAATCGAACTCAAAACATGCATATAAGCCATCACAAGATTCTGACTCAAACTGTTCATGCGAAAACAGCATGCAACTCAAAAACAAATCACGCTTGCTTCACTCCCATGCCTCCAAACATCATAGATTCCGACCATTCATGCAAAACATTGGTGCAAGAGTAGAAAGTGGATTCCCAACTTGCCTCTAGACCACACGAACGATGGCACACGGCAGCGAACACGGTGGCGCACGGGCGGACGGACGGCGTGCGATGGTGACTCCTTCCTCTCGGCTTCTCCTCCCTCTCGGCCTCGCTCTCCCTCTCTCTCACACAATCTCTCTCTCTCTTTGGGCGGTAGCTCAACCGGCCACCTCTCTCTCTCATCTTCCCTTTTATTCTCCCATTTCCTAATCATTTGCAATGATTAGTTTGCCTTTCAATTTGACCAATGCATGAGCTCCTCTTTGCCACTTGGCAAAGCTCATGCATGGGCTTGGGCCTCCTCTTGGGCCTCCTTTTGGGCCGGCAACAGCCCCCTTCCATGGGCTTCTATTGGGCCGACCATTCGGCCCATCAAGGCTTTGGCCAATGGGCCTAAGGCCCAACCTAAATAAAAATTATATTTTCCCCTTTTTATAATTTCTTCTATAAATTTTAAATTTTAAATTCCACATGGCCAAAGTCTTGTGACATTTTATTTATAGGAATTTAATCCATAAAGTACATGGCCAAGCATAGATTTTTTTTTTATCATTAATCTATCAAATTTAAAAATCTCATAAACACAAGCACAAATCACCTAATCTTAAAAAGAGACTAATGGCTAAAGCATAAGCCATAGGAAATTTCATTACCTAATTATGAGCTTTAATACACCTTAGAGCTTGTCTTGAATTTTGGGATGCCATAATTCTCCCCTCCTTAGAGAATTTCGTCCTCGAAATTAGACACCACTCGTGCCTTCTTGAAACAAGTAAGGGTACTTTTCCTTCATCTGATCCTCACTTTCCCATGTGGCTTCCTCCATATCACGATGTCGCCATAGTACCTTAACCAGAGGGATCTTCTTAGTCCTAAGAATTTGCTCCTTTCAATCCAATATTTGCACAGGCTCTTCAATGTACTTCACTTTCTCATCTACTTTGATGGCTTAATGATTGAGTATGTGACCAGGATCCGGCTGGTACTTCCTCAACATCGATACATGAAGCACATCATGCAAATTTCCCAACTTAGGAGGTAGCGCCAAGCGATAAGCCACATCCCCTATCTTTTCAAGTATTTCAAAAGGTCCAACAAATCTAGGGCTTAACTTACCCTTCATCCCAAATCAAGATATCCCTTTCATTGGAGATACCTTAAGGAATACATGATCTCCCACGCTAAATTCCAAAGGCCTTCTATGCCTATCTGCGTAGTCCTTCTATCTACTCTGAGCTGTTCTAAGTCTTTCTCTGATAATTTCAACAGCTTCAGTGGTAACTTGTACCAATTCAGGTCCTGTCAATTTCCTTTCACCTACTTTATTCCAACAGACAGGAGTCCTACATCTCCCTCCATATAATGCTTCATAGGGAGCCATGCCTATACTTTTCTGGAAACTATTATTATAGGCAAACTCTACCAAATGCAATCTTTCATCCAAATTTCCTTTGAAATCAATTACACAAGCTCTCAACATATCCTCTAATGTTTGGATTACTCTTTCTAATTGACCATCTGTCTGGGGATGAAAAGCAGTGCTAAACTGAAGCTTAGTCCCTATTGCAATTTGAAGACTTCGCCAAAAGTTCGAAGTAAACCTCGAATCCTGATCTGAAGTAATAGTCACTGGAACACCATGTAGGCGTACTACTTGACCTACATACATATCCGCATACTTATCCATTGGGTAATCCATGCGAACCGCTAGGAAGTGAGCCGATTTAGTCAACCGATCCACTATAACCCATATAGAATCATGGCCACTTGATGTCCTTGGAAATCCTTGCACAAAGTCCATCGTTATATGCTCCCATTTCCATTCTGGAATGTCTAATGGTCTCAAGAGTCCTGCGGGTTTACGATGCTCCGCTTTTACTTGCTGGCACGTCAAGCATTGTGAAACATGCTTAGCTGTATCTGCCTTCATACCATTCCACCAAAATTGCTAACGCAAATTCCTGTAAATCTTTGTACTACTCGGATGAATACTATAATTACTCTTATATGCCTCCGACAGAATTTCCTTCCTCAATTCTTCATTGTCGGGAACACAAAGTCGTCCTCTACATTAATTGTAGGGAGCGTCTGTGTTTTCTAAAATTGATTTAAGATCAAGATATCATCAACTAAGGATTAAGAAAGAATATATACCTCAAATAGCTTTTCGAACTCGATATGGACATTATGAGTTCTTAGTTATGCCCTTTAGGCTTGTGTTATAGACGCTTAGGGAACACAAGCTATATGCCAAGTTCAACAAGTGTGAATTTTGGTTGGATAGAGTAATATTCCTGGGTCACGTAGTGACAAGTGAAGGGATATCGATGGACCTAGTTAAAGTCAAGGCAGTGATAAACTGGCCTAGACCCTCGATAGTAATGGAAGTTTGGAGTTTCTTAGGTTTGGCCAGATATTACTGAAAGTTTGTGGAAGGATTCTCACGAATTGCAAGAATGTTAACTTAGTTAAGCCAAAAGAATTCAAAGTATGAATGATCAAAGGAGTGCAATCAGAGCTGTCAAAAACTTAAGAGGAAATTGACCATGGCACTAATCTTGATGATACCCTCAAAATCAGGAGGATTTGTAGTCTACAATGATGCATCCCACAAAGGACTAAGTTGCATTTTGATGCAACGTGGAAAAGTCATTGTGTACGCATCAAGACGATTAAAACCATATGAAATGAACTACCCATCCAAGACTTGGAACTCGCTATAATTGTCTTGGACTTGAAGATATGGAGGTATTATTTATATGGAAAAAAGTTTGAAATCTACACAGATCATAAGAGTTTAAAATATTTGTTCTTCCTAGATGATCAAGTCAGTCAATGGAAGATGAAACACCATGGGGGCCTACTATTGTTCATTGTCAATTGTGTCTCTCCTAGCCTTGAATTTCCGGGCCGTTAAGTGATGGCTTCAGTCTTTTCCGCGCATATAAAATTTTGACTTTCCAATAGTTAGAAGCAAAACAATATTAACCGTGCATGTCCTTACCCAAAAAAAAAAAATTAATATTAACCGTGCATGTAAGCATGTCTATTTCACTATTTATAATCAACTTTACTTTCATTTATCAATTATAGCATATATCTTTTCTATAAATCACACATTTTGGAATATTGTTTGTATTATTGAAATTGAAAACAGTGCTTCCACATAAGAGAGAGTAAAATCTCTACTATGGTGTAAAAGAAATTATTTCAAAATATAACCTCTTAGATTAATAGTGTACTGGCGTTTAACTTGTTACATGGATATGCAAATTTAATTTTGTTTCTTGAGTACTTATAGATGAATTATTAATCGATAGTAACAAAGCCCACGCTATTAATTATGATCTTTAACATTTTGATATTGTCGTATTGTTATTTAAAAATTATTGAAATTATTTTAAAAAAGAAGTATGTATTTAATCCCAATGGCATATAGCCGTGTTGTTATTTAAAAAATTATTGAAATTATATAAAAAAAAATATGTATTTAATCCCAAAGGTATATAGCTAGTCAAAAAAAGTAAACAAGTTGTAGTTGGCATATGATATTTAATTGAAAAAGTGTGATGCTTCAAGTCAGGTGAAGTAAACGATCCTTCTTGTCCTTCTTCGTTTTCTTTTGACAGCGCATAATCATGACAGTTCACTTGGGCAAAGTCGTAGGAATGTCAATTTATTTGGTCCATCCAACCTTTCGTTTGCTCTTATTTCCCTCAAATCAAGGAATTATAAACAAAACCCAATAGGGAGAGTCATAATACCCGATTTTAGCTAATTATTACACACACACCACGTGTCCTTATTTGATCTAATTGGTTACATGCCTGCCTTGATGGGTGAAGGTGATCCTTTGCTATTGAAAATCAAGTGTATTCAGAGTTATACTTTCCAAAAGCAAAACTATGAAATTATACTTTCCAAAAGCAAAAGTAGAAAAAGACCATAAAATGAGGTGGGAGTCCAAAGTTGTTCACACGTTAAAAAGCGGCTTAGGCGCATTGCATCAAAGTGCACGGCAGCCAATTTTCCCAACTTTAATCAGTTGTGACTTCCACGTGAAAAGAATGAAAAAAATAGCTCTAGGGTTGTCAAATCTTTTTGGTGCGATGTAACTAAAAGAATTACTTTTAAATCACCTAAGACCAATTAAAACTAGACAAACAAAAAATGAAACTTAACCATCTTGGGATAATACTGTAATTAGGAAATAATTAAGATTCTTGTCGCACGACACAATCCTCATCCAAGGGTAATCAAACAAGAATGGCATGAGAAGGCAATGTGAATGGGTGACGTGGGACAAAGAGGGACATGTGGAATTATGTTGTCCTTTGTACTAATTATGCACTCTTTAAGCAAAGTTTTCGTCAACAAATTTAAATTTGAGATTGAATTAAATTCTTGCGACTCGTTATATAGATTTGTACACATCACTTCTACACCTTAGAAATTGTAAGAAGAGAAATACTACTTAAGTTTAAAATGCTAAAATTTTCTTGGTGTGCTCATAGTAATTAAATAGTATGCCAAAAAAATTGGAGGATAGAAAGAATATATAGGTGATGAATATAGAATAGCGAAAAATGCAAAAGTTGTTGAATAATGGTTACAATGAAGTTCAAGCACAATTTAAACTTGGAAAATGTTTTTGGCAGTTGAGCACATCAAGGGTCGTAAGAGAGTACTAGTGAAGTCTAGGTTCTGGCAAAGCAATGGTAACTTATATTAAACATTGAATCAAAATGGAGATTGTTGAAAATATATCTCAAGTTTGAGCCTGAACAGGGAATTTTCCTTGATAGAGTTAGTTTCTTATTTGAGTGATTACCTAATTTGAGTAGACTTTCTATTTTGGATCCAACTATTGTCTATATATAAGAATTGTATTTGTTGTGAAGAGAGTCCGAGAAGCGACTTCCTGTGAATCACACCCTGAAACAACAAAAGGTTTTGGAGCCAATTAATCTTGTAGTGAGATTTTTGAATTCATTTGTAAGATTGAGAGATTATTTCGTAAGAATCTTTGGTGCTATACACTATGTGAGCTATTAAGTATAATTGGGGGCTAGGAAACATTAAGAATATTTGAGTGACTCGAGTATGGTTGTAATCTTCGTTGTATAGCTTAATCTATAGTGGAGTTCTCTACTACTCTTCCCGTGGATGTACACATAAATCTAATGTTCGATTTATTATCTTGTTTAGGTTACTATTCAATCGCTTGTTTTTTCAACAGGAGCACTCTTATAATGGATTATAGATATTCATAATTTTTGCGAATGGATGTTTCATTGTGATGAGTATTGAGATGCGACTAGAATAAATTATGTTGAATCAAATGTAGTAATTTTTAAATATGATGAACATATTCGTTCCGTAGTTTTATCTCTTCCAATACTACCAAGATCAAAGTGCTGCTTCTTCAACAAGATATAGATTAGTATCCTACATTTAAAACAATTTTAATGCAATCAATAGAAAGAATTCTTATTAGGGACTGAATTCTTTTCTTTTCTTTTTTTTTATCTATCCTACTCTAACTCTCTCTCTCTCTGACTTTTACTTTACCTCTTTGCAGAGCGTGGGATCGAACCCACACTTGAAACCACACATCCCCACCTCACCCAATTCCCTTACCTCATTCAGTAGAAAAAGATGTTTACTGGCCTTAGAATCTTGTTAATTATCTTGCAAAAACCTATCAAAGTGCTCACGACTATATACTCGGTGAGAAACTAGTAGTATTCGGTATTCAAAATTGAATTATTATCTAAACATATTTTATGTTCATTTTAATAAACATTAGTTCACGTGAAACTTTTAGCCAGACTTCAATTATTGCAAGACTCACAAACAGTCAGAATTCGCACATGACTAGTCACCATCTATTTCTCCAGAACCTGCCCAATAGGAATATGCTTATCAACCAAAAGCAAGGAGAAGATCATAGGGACGAGTCAGTTGTCAAGAATCTTAAAAAGTTATGCGGCACTTGATCGATCGAATTTAAAACGTTCAAAACTCTCTGTATCTGTAACAAGCCAAAGAGAAGTAGAAGCTTGTAGTTCTAACCAGCAGATGGAATCATGGACAAAGAACGAAGGTTTCCTGCGCCACAACGTTCACAGGGACCAGAACCGTCTCGATTATTGCGCTTATTTCCTGATCAATCACCATTCCGATAGGGACCCCACCGCCTACCTCATCCACCTCCATACGTGTCATCCCACCCCCCCCCGGTACCTACCTCCTCTGCCCCCTTGTAACATCCCGGGCCCCACTGTGTAATATTGTCCACTTTGGGTCACCCGCCCTCCTGGCGTGGACGAACTGCCATCCCAGCCACGGTCTTTTTCCTCACGGCTTTAAAACGCGTTACACAAATTAAAGGGACCCAAGCCTTATAAGCTAACCAAGACCTCCCTCCCTAGGCGATATGGGACAAGAGAATAGAGGGACCCCTTCCTTGCGCACGTCCTTGCGCACGTCCGAGGACCGTCGCTCAGGCTGTCACGCCCCTTCACTAGGACACTCCCTTGGAAAATGCCCAGACTTGCTACAAGCACTCTCCACCTCCACCTCCACCTCCCCCTCCACAATCGCCACCATAGTCCCGATTAGGGCCACGATCACGACTGTGATCACAATCTTGGTCTGTACCTGAAACTTGAGACTGAGCTCTCTCCACAGTGATATTTCTTCCTCCCAAGTCCATCCCATTCATAGCCTCAATCGCCTTATCCGTTGCTTGCTTGTCATCAAAAGTTACAAAACCAAATCCACGGGAGCGTCCAGAGAACTTTCCGACCGCCACCTGCATTAAAAATATTCTTCTCGAAGTTTGTTTGTATCATATGATAGGGAAAAATACAGAAATCATCCTTAACTTTGGTCCTAATTTCAAATACCCCATTCTCACATTTTAAAACTTACAATTGTGATTCTCGTGGATTTCAAGTTGCATGTCCCACCCACGCATATTTCTGAAATTACCCATCCTCAATGTTGCATTCCACTTTTTGGATGTAGATCTCATGAGTGCATGAGGGCATTTAGATCAATTTAGTTTATGATGGTTTTATTTATAGTGATGGGCCTAAGTCGGCCCATCCGCCCATGTTGGGCCTAAAAGCCCAACCCATAAGATTATGGCCCATGGATGGAGGGATATGATGAAGGGGCACGTTTCCTTTTGGAGGGGACGTATATAAGGGGAGATAAAGAGGGAGGAACACACCTTTTGGCATAACGTACGTTCCTCCTCCCTTTCTCCCTCCAAAAGAAAAATAGTAAAAGCAAAAATGCGACGCCATCTTCCCTTCAAGGCTAATTGACGTGATTGGATTGAACGGGATCGGTTTTCTCTTCCTCATATCGGCGTCAGTGTTTAATCTGTGGCTAACAAGGTACGCTCGATTCCGTTGTGTGCTTTAGGATCGGTGATGCATGTGTTTTTCCCGGGCTCGTCTTCCGCAAAAGTTTAGGGGTTTGATTTAGTGTCGAATACGGTTTTTGAGATCCGACAAATCCAACATTGATATCAGAGCCGAAGTTCTTGTTTCCCGATCATTTTCCATGTTTTTCCCGACCCCTTTCATGTTTATGGATGATTTCTTATCAATTTTCGTGAAATTAATTGGCCGACATCGATCGGGGTGGAAAAATCCAGACACCCGACCACTGTTCATCCACTTTTTCGAGTTTCTATAAATCTAAATCAATTTTATGATGGCGTTGGATGAAAGGTCTCGTCGAGACGATCGGGACGAGTGGCAGAACACCGCCAACGGCCGCTGGATGTGCCCCGATGCACGTGCCGATTCACTGGGGAAGGCGCGTGCATCGCACATACGCGCGCAGTCGACAAGCACACGTGGGACGCACGTGCATATGCGCAGTGCTAGCGCCTGTCGCGCACGCGCCTGATGATGTCATCACGCGCATTGCACGTGCCGGTCGGCTTATCCGACTAGGCCGAACGGTCCGACCGGTCTGTCCGACCCGACCAGTTCGCCCGACCCAGCGACCCGACCGTTGACGACCATTGACCGTTGACCGTTGACTTTGACTATTGACTGTTGGCTTTGACCGTTGACCGTTGACCCAAAAGAGAGAGAGAGAGAGAGAGAGAGGAGGAGGAAAAGAATGTGTTTCTTTTTCAATTAAGTCTATATGGATTATATGTGATCCCTTATTTGTTCTACATTTGTTGCAGGAACAATGCCTCCCCTTAGGTTGCGCACACCTATTCGCGTAATTACCGATGAACAAAAGTAAAGGCTTTCTAAGTTGATAGCTAAGCTGACTGATCATCGATGGGAGAGTGGTGACTAAATTGATCATGTCCTTGAAGTCAATGGGAAAATTCAAAAGGTCATATGGAATGGTCGTCCTATGCCACAGTCTGAGATGGTGCGATTTTTCATGAACACCCTTCCACCAGAATGGCAAGGAGTGTTGAATCACATATGGGATGTCAACAAAGCTGCTTCATATGGGAAAATTGTGATAGATTTTATAGATGATTATTACTAGATTGTTACAAGGGAAAAGATCAAGAAATTGAACAAAAGATGATCTTTCACAGTTCGTGTACTGACTTGGTGTTAGATAGAAAGGCTGGTCTTTGTTAAAGTGTGCTTTGCGAACGTCTTATGTAATGTTTACTACCTGATTGTTGTTGATGTAGTAACTGATATGTTAGTTGTATTATGTGAAAGCATGATTATTCTATTGGATGTCAAATATTATTTACTTTCTGTTATTGTTGGTTGATGTGGGTAGTTCATAGAAGTTTTTGTAGCTTCATAGAATTTATTTTGCATAAGACAATTATATTAATGATAGTTTTAAGTTAGGATTTTTGGAGGATGATTGGAAACATAGTGACCTTTTAATTCTGAAACCTTACTTGAAATTGTTCATTAATATGATGGGTCTGTGCAAAAATGATGCATAAATGATAGGCATTAATAATTTGTGCATATATGTCTAATGTGTTCAGATCAATGGCTTCAGCCACAAAGAGCATAGTTGCCGAGCTGAACAAAGGTGAAAAGCTCAATGGTGATAACTATGAAATATGGCACATGAAAATCCAATATGTGCTGGAAGAGTAAGAGGCACTAGAAGCTCTTAACCTAACCATGGTAGAACCTGAAGAAGAAAACACTGCACAGCATAAGAGAGATAAGGAAGCATTTGCTGCATGGAAAAGAAAGAACTCTCTTGCTCGCATTACGTTGCTGAGTAGCATGGAAAATGACATCATGCGAGAGTTTAGGCGTTTTGAAAATACCAAGGAAATGTGGAAAGCATTGGCAGCGAAATTTGGTCATACTTCGGTGACTAGACTGAGGCAGCTCACTATTAGGTTTGACTCTTATAAGAAGCCTCATGGTCAGACCATGAAGCAACATCTTAGAAAGATGTCAAACATGATTAATGAGCTGAAAGATGCTGGCCATGCTCTGACAGATGAGCAGCAAGTGCAAGCAGTGATTCGTTCCTTGCCTCAGATTTGGGAGCATATGAAGGTGCACCTGACCCATAATGAAAATATCAAAACCTTTGAGGATGCAGTGCATCATCTTGAGCTAGAAGAGGACTGCCTCTTGGCGGCTAAGCTGGAAGCTGAAATCTATCATGCTAGTTCTAGCTCACATGGAGCTTCGAGCTCCAAGCGCAAACGTCCTAACTGGTTTGATAAAGGAAAAGGCAATGAAGCAGGCCCTTCAAGGAAAAAACCTAAGCTTAACCAACATGAAAGAGGAAAGCATCCTCGAATGAAGAAGCTTACAAGGGTGAAGTGTTACAATTGTGACAATAAGGGTCACTATGCTCGCGATTGTCGTGAGCCAAAGAAGGTATACACCCCTTGTACTTTTCAGAACTTTATTTTTCTGTCAAGTTCTGTATTCTTGACTGAGTCTAATTCTTTGTGGACTGTAGATTCAGAAGCAACAGGCCATGTAGCGAAGGATAGAGGATCCTTCATAGAATTCTGACGAGTACCAACTGGAACTAAGTGGATCTATGTGGGAAACAACTCCAGAGCTGAAGTAAAAGGAATTGGCACTTACCAACTGAACATGTGTGGTGGATGCACTTTGTTCCTACATAATGTATTGTATGCTCCGGAGATTCGTCAGAATTTAGTGTCTGTTTTAGTGTTGGTTAAACTAGGTTTTAATATGAACTTCCATAATAGAGGTGTGGATTTGTTTTTGGATACAAATTACTATGGTTGTGGTTATTTTCTTGATGGTTTCATTGTATTAGATATTGACTATGTTAATGCAAATGTTTGTTATTCCCTTCTCACGTCTCCTAATTCATATGATAATGATGTGAATGTGTGGCATGCTAAACTTGGTAATATTGGCCAACAACGTATGAATAGACTAGCCAAAGAGGGCTTATTGGGCAACATTGAAAAAGTCTATTTGTCTATATGTGAGCATTGCCTAGTAGGGAAAACGACAAGGAAACCATTTGGAAAAGGTAAAAGAGCTGAATTTCCTCTGCATTTAATCTATTCTGACGTCTGTGGTCCAATGAATGTGAGAGGAAGGCATGGGGTTGCTTAATTCATCACTTTTATAGATGATTATACTCGATTCGGATATGTCTATTTGATTTCTCATAAATCTGAAGCATTAAGTTGTTTCAAAAGGTTTATGAACTTGATAGAAAATCAATTAGACAAGAAAATAAAAGTATTAAGATCCGATCGAGGTCGAGAATATTTATCTGATGAGTTCAGAAAATTATGTGATGAAAAAGGAATAGAAAAACAGTTGTCTATTCCATATACTCCTCAACAAAATGGTGTTGCGGAGAGAAGAAATAGAACCCTACTAGAAATGGTTAGGTCCATGATGGCGCATGCTAACTTACCTATCACTTTTTTGAGTGATGCGTTGTTAACTGCTGCCTATATACTTAACCGAGTGCCTTCCAAATCAGTTACTTCCACTCCATATGAGTTATGGACAGATAGAAAACTGGAGTTAAGTTTTCTCAAGCCATGGGGCTGTGCTGTCTATACTCATGAGTCCTCTCACAAGTTTGGGAAATTGGGTCCCACAGGAAAGGAGCATTTTCATAAGATACTCCGAATACTCGAAAGGGTATGTGTTCAGAGGTGAGCAGGAAAGTGGGAGTATAACTGAATTTGAATCACGGGATGTCACATTCTTAGAGGATGATTTCCTAAGAATGGCAAAATAGGGGAAGATTACTCCATATTTGAAACCTTGGATCAAGATAATTATATTAGTGGAGTTCGTCCAAGTGGGAGTAATATGAGAAGTGATGAATTGAATTTAACTCATTCTCAATTACAACCACATGATGAGATGACATCATCATTATCTAATCTTAGTGGGAGCATAATGGGGAATGATGTGCAAAGTGTACAATCTCCCATACGACGAACGAGTCACCAAAGTATTCCCTGTCGACATTTTGACATTGAAGGGGAAACTTTTATGATTGCTCCACAAGATGAGGATGAGCCAAGAAATATTAATGAGGCTCTAAATTGCCCTAGTAAGGAAAATGGATTCATGCAATGGAAGAGGAAATGGAGTCAATGAAGTCAAACCAAGTTTGGGAGCTGGTTGATCTTCCAAAAGGACGCAAGGCTATTGGGAATAAGTGGGTTCTCAAAATAAAGCGAAAAACTAATGGCTCGATAGAAAGGCATAAGGCTCGCCTTGTGGTGAAGGGGTATAATCAACAAAAAGGAATTGATTATGAAGAAACATTTTCTCTTGTAGTGAGATTTACCTCAATTCGCATTATTCTAGTAATAGTGGCTAGTATGGATCTTGAGTTACATCAAATGGATGTAAAGACTGCTTTCCTGAATGAAGAATTAGAGGAAGAAATATATATGGAACAATTTATTGGTTTCATAATGAAATGCCAAGAAGAAAAGGTATGTCGACTTTTGAGGTCGATATATGGCCTTAAGCAGTCGTCAAGACAATGGTATATACGTTTTCATAATGCCATAATGGCATATGATTTTACAATGATTGATGAGGATCATTGTGTATATATCAAAAGATCCAATGATCAATTTGTGATCATATCATTATATGTTGATGATATACTAATTGCCGGAAACAATATGGAGTTTGTTAATACTGTCAAGAGTTGATTATCTTCCAACTTTGAGATGAAGGATATGGGTGAAGCTACATACATTCTTGGAGTTAAGATTTCAAGAGATCGTTCGAAGAGATCGTTATCTCTTTCGCAAGAAACATATATAAATAAGGTTCTTGAACGATTTCTTATGCAAGATTGTGAACCCATAGACACTCCTATTGCAAAAGGTGAAGAATTGAGCCATAAACTGTGTCCAAGGACTCCACAAGAAAAGGAACAAATGAAACATGTTCCTTATGCTAGTGCTGTTGGGAGCTTGATGTACGCTATGATGTCTACAAGACCTGACATATGTTTTACAATTGGAATGGTGAGTAGATACCAATCCAATCCAGGTCCAGCACATTGGAAGGCCGTTAAGAGAATACTGAGGTATCTTAAGGGAACTGCTGATTACAAGTTGGATTACCAAGAAAAGGATCTGCGACTTGAAGGCTATTCAGATGCTGATTGAGGAGGAGATTTAGATGAAATAAAATCTACCTCTGGATTTGCTTTCTTACTGAACAATGGCGTCATATCATGGAGCAGTAAGAAGCAAACGTGTATAGTCTTATCCACGATGGAAGCTGAGTTCGTGGCATTATCAGCAGTTGAACAAGAAGGAGTTTGGCTTAAGAGATTTTTGGATCATTTAGGTGTTAATGAGAAAGCTGCAAATCAATTATTAGTTAATTATGATAGCCAAGCAGTTATAGCGTACACCAAAGATCCAAAATATCATGGCAAGACCAAACATATAGATACCAAGTATAACTTTGTCAAAGATATGGTTGCACGAAAGGATGTGAACTTACAGTACATATCTACGCATAGAATGGTAGCAGATCCTATGACAAAGCCAATACCTAGAGATGTGTTTTGTGGTCATGTAAAATCTCTAGGATTATGTAGAGTCTAATGTACTGGATTGTAATTTCCCTGAGTTGTTCACATTTATGAACTAATGTTTTTTCATTGTTAGTGCCTATGAATCTTTATTTGATCTTTATGCATCTTAATGCTCAGTGCATTACTTTAAGTTGAGAAAGTATGTCGGACAGATATAAGATTAGCCCACTCACACGGATAATCGCATATATTTACTGTGTGATAAATAGATATGAGACTGTTTTTAATCTAGGTGATAATCGAGAGCTCAAGCTTAAAATACATAAGTCGCCTTAACTGAGTGTTAAGATGAGGACATAATACTTACTATGTTCAAAGTAAAATACCCCACATATTTTACTTTATCTGTCTAAGATGCCAGATGTGAGTTCTGATGAATTTTGTTATTGAGTAGATACGTGAACTCAAGTTAGACATTGGGTATGTCTGAACTATCATCTGTACGATATTGAAGGTGTAGACATACGCTCCATGGGAAAGGAGTTAATACCATAATACGTATTTCATACTACGTATGCATGAGACGACCAATAAAACTGGCAAAAGTTTGATCTCAACTTTTATGCCGTGTGAGACTCTTGAGGAAAAGAGTTCCTCAATTTTAGTGCCCTCATGACTTTTTCTTATTCTCAAGATTTCCATTTAGTGTTTGCTATCTTAGGATGTTGCCAATAGTCATGAGTTGATTCGATCTAATGGGACATTTCTAGAAAAGCAAGCTGAACTGAAATTGAGAGTTTGAAGGAAAGAGGAATATCGAATTTGGAGAATCACACTGTAGTTTTGTATTCACTAGTCGACCAATTATGACTGTCTTTGGGATAATCATAATTGTGAATACAATATATATATATATATATATCATTGTTTAAAAGAGATCAAGAGAGATATAAATATGATTGATCGATCTAGGGTACTGCATACTAAATCTACTCAGAGTGTGATGCCCATTATGAGCTGCTATATATTCCTAACAGATGTATGGCAACAAGCTCCCAAAGTATGCCAGTCGCACGGATTATTCACCGGTATGAATGTTGAAGAGAGGTAAAGAGAATCCTGTTCAGCCCACCATGTGCGAGTGGGAGATGATGGTTTTATTTATAGTGATGAGCCTAAGTCGGCCCGTCCGCCCATGTTGGACCTAAAAGCCCAGCCCATAAGATTAGGGCCCATGGATGGAGGGATATGATGAAGGGGCACGTTTCCTTTTGGAGAGGACGTATATAAGGGGAGATAAAGAGGGAGGAACACACCTTTTGGCATAACGTACGTTCCTCCTCCCTTTCTCCCTCCAAAAGAAAAACGGTAAAAGCAAAAAGGCGATGCCATCTTCCCTTCAAGGCTAATTGACGTCATCGGATCGAACGAGATCAGTTTTCTCTTCCTCATATCGGCGTCGGTGTTTAATCTATGGCTAACAAGGTACGCTCAATTCCGTTGTGTACTTTAGGATCGGTGATGCATGTGTTTTTCCCGGGCTCGTCTTCCGCACAAGTTTAGGGGTTCGATTTAGTGTAGAATCCGGTTTTTGGGATCCAACAAATCCCAACAGTTTAGGAGATGCATGAAGCAGATTTTGAAATGTGAAGAGAGTGTTGAATACAAAAAGCAAATTACCCATCCAAATAGTGTCTGATTCTATTTTTTTATTCTCTAGAATGAAAAAAAAATCCGTTTGGTAAATCGCAATTGATCAAAGTAGGATATGAAATTTATGTCTACCTGCCAAAATGGCCTTAGCAGCACCCTCTTCTGGTGTTTTAGTATAGTTTTGGGAATTATAGAACACCTCCATCGAATCGCAATCCGAAACAATATAACTGCATTAACCGATCCTTTCGGATAAATAATGCTGCAATAATTGATCAAAAGCATCGAATAGCAATGCACGAGCATTAGAATGTTACCCGTTCAATTTCCATTTTCCTCGGATACTCCCCCTGAGAAGGTCTCGATCTGCGCACGTCGGCTTACCATTAACGTGGTTGTAGGAGCACATCTCAATCGAACTTGCTTGACCAATGACTTAACTTCAGAATAGGTCCCTTGTTGCTGATGTTACATCCTGTAATCGAGCCATAACTACTTAAGAATTGGTAGCTGACTTGATTAACAATCTGTCCGCATCTCTTTTGATTTTTATGCTGTTATTTTTTTTGTCCTTCACATGATATGTTTGATTGATATCTAGCATGCAGTTTGGTTACACAGAAGTGTTTGAGTCGCATTATTTACCTCAAAAATTTTGGTGCAGTAAATGTATCGAACTCTTGAGAGGATAATGGCATGTCTTCAGTTCTCTTTTCTCTTATGAAATGTCACTCTAGCTTTTTACTATTCCATCAAGTCCTTGATTGTGAGCTTTTTGAGAGTTGGAGTAGATGATGAAGAAGAAGGATCTTTTGGTTTTTATGGATGTCTCCATTGATGGGACCCTGCTGAAAGAATGGTTTTTGAGGTACTCATTTGTGAATGCGAATATTAAATTTTTCTAACCCCTCAGTTATTGCATTTCTTTTGAAATTTGCTGCGGATACTTCGCAATCCTTATCTGTTGACTGGCTTTCTTGTGAATCCGGTTAAACAAATGAGACACTACCAAAAAAGGAACAAAGCTTACCTGCGGATTCTTCGCACTTGGAAGATTGTTGAGGCAAAAAGGTTTTTAGGTTGTTAAAGAAATGCTTACCTTTGGAATCTTTATTCTGATATTCTAATCTAACAGATGATCTCGATTTTTCTGAATGATGTCAAAATCCTTATTGGCAATCAGTTTTAGGTGGTCTAGGGTTTTCAGGAACCGAGATCTTGGCAATATGATTGAGTGAAAACATTAAAATAGGTGTTTAATCATTTCAGTCTTGATAAGCTACTTTTTGTGGCTTAACTAATTAGCATATTTCCAAACTGGTGTGTAGATGATGGACAGATGCATGAAGAATAATCAGCTTCCAATTAATTTAAACCGTGATAATTGGTGAACAAGGATGTAAAGACCCAAAAAACAAAAAAATGGTAGAGCAACTTATTTTGGTTCTTAGTTCCTAATTCTGCATGCCGTTGCAAGAGGGATGGTCTTTTCTTTAATATTTTAAGCTTTTGATTAAAACTTTCAATCAGTGGATTTGATGTTTCTAATCAATGCTTTTTGAGGAAGTAGAGAGTATACCAAATCTACCATCACACGAAACTCTTGTTGCCGTAAACAAAAAAGAAATTGTGAACTTCTACCTGTAATATAAGTGGACATATGCCTCTCATAATGCAATCATCTATATCAGTTCAATTTTTCTTTAATAGATCCAAAAAGAAAGAATTTAGCTAATAAATGTCATATATTGTGTTCAAATTACAACTTCTCTAGGTTTGGATTTTAAATCGAGTATGAATGCGTCAGCAGTATATTTGGTCTACATAATTAGTTAATAATCAGTGACATACTCAAGAAATATTGGTAGAAACTTATCTATATTCTTCGTGATTTTTATTGTTTTAAGTCAAACTATATTTCATACAATCCAATTTCAATTCAAAATGGATATCTTGTAGATATGTAATTATTTGGCTATAATATGTATATTGTATATATAAGTAAACAGAAAAGGAAACATTTTGCGTTGTGGTAATTGTTGCTAAGGTGCATCTGCTTAGAAGGAAGGTGTAAAGACTTTTGGCTGTGAGAATATACTTCTGTTGATTTGGAGGGGCTACTTAAGTTGGTTCATTGTGATCATTAGGACTAACTAATTTACATTTAATTTTCCAAGTGCTTAAAATTTACGTAGTGTCTTTTCAAAGGCCTTATGGTTACTGGTAGAACTCAGGTCTATATTATCATATATACGTTAGATGTCTTTTGAGATTGTAAGTACCGAGCATACTAGTTCCATCCTAAAAAGGAAAAGAGGCATGAAAAAAGCAATGTGAAAATTGAGACCATAAGGTGACAGAGCTGGTAACTCTGATATATTGTCTGTTTTGCTGAATGGGGAACTTGCTGAAAATGTTATTGGTAACTAATCGAACGGGATAGGAAAAGAGGAGAAATGCATCTGATGTCTAGAGCAATAGCAAATTATCCTTATGGCCATAAGGCAAATTCTTTAACAGTTAGAAGACAGATGGTGCTACAGGTAGGGCATGTAAGGCTCTTAACTACAAGCATGCACCTAAAATCAGATTAGTTGAAAGAAGAATGCTTTTGTAAATGTATGATCACTTGAGAAAAAATATCGATTTGGAAGTGAGATTATTCTACAAAAGTTGATGTGGACACAATCGAGGATCAGATGAGAGAACTCAATTTGAGGTTCAGACGTGTGAAATTATGACAATCAGATGTGCTAGTAAGATGATGCGACTTTTTGATGAGATTGTCGGGAGAGATAAGATGATGCGACTTTTCGATGAGATTTGGAAGTGAGTTTATTTTACAAAAGTTGTTGTTTCGTAGTGTTGTCCATGATCAAAATTTCCCTTCTAAAACCTCTTTCTGAAGTATTGTACATAGTAATCTTGAGCTTGGATAGACCAGATTCGTTTCTGGACAAGGGAAACAAATAGGATAAACAAATGGATAAATGATGGGAAGATTTGACAGGCCATTATCGGAGGTTGATTATGTATAAGATATGAAACTACTAAGCAGGAGGGAGAAAAAAAGAAACTGAATAATCTATTAATGGGAAAAACAAGAAAGAGAAGGAATGGATTGGAAAAATAGGTTCAGTTAACTGGAACTAACTAGTGTAATTGAACTTTCCAGTGTGGTCAGTATGAGGAACTCTCATTATACTGCATAATCAGCTGGTCCTTGGCATTATTACCTTCTCAACTTCAAGTATAAAATTAATCATATCAATGATTGCCCTTAGGGCTTTTATTTAGAATACTTAACAAGTTAAGTTCCAATTTCTGAAGCATTAAGTAAGTGCCTTGGAGGTGCAAACCTTTCCTCATTTGGTTATTCACAAGTTCCCTAAGGGCACTTTTTGACAAAATCCATGTAAGATATTGGGTGTTAAAATATGTGAGAAAACTCCTAGGGAAATAGAATAGTAGGTTTATGGCTAAGTAATGATTGGTATGTCACATTTATTGGAAGCAGACCAAACTTGAACACCCATATTTGGTGTGTATTAGGTCTGGCTTATTTGTTCGTTTAATCATTTTGTGCATTCAGTCGAGCGGTTGATTTTCTTTCTTTTGTGCATTCTTACCCAAAAAAAAAAAAAAAAGTATCACGTGGGTTGGCTTAATTTAATACCCAGGCCTATTGTTTTCCATGACAATATTTTGTTTATGTGTACTTTTTCTGCATGCAGACTAATAGGATTTCAAAGAACAATCTAATTGGTTACTGTGAGCTAGATCTGCTTGAAGTCTTAGCAAAGGTGAGTGACCATTTATTGATGCATTAATTCATCCTCTTGATTTCACTCTGCATGTACAAAGTTATCTGACCATCATAAATTTGTCTAACTGTTGTAATTTTTCTTCTAAGTAACTGTTACTTTGAACCCCATTAAATTTCTTTTCGCAGGACTCAGAATCTGAATCTGAAATCTTGAATTTGTTAGACCCTTCTAAATCAGATGTAGTGGTGGGTACTATCATGGTTTCATGTTCTGTTGAGGTGAGTGGACAGTGCATGATTTTAGATTGGTGCCAAGATAATTATGTCTATTACCAACATTATGTTGAAATGTCAATAGGATCCCTTGGAAACAAAGAAGAGTTTTGCAAGGCGCATCTTGTCAATTGTGGTATGTTATACTGTCATCTTTCTTATTATTAATCTAAGTGGAAAGTTCTGGTGTGGAGGGTTAAGCTTCTTATACTGCTATCTCTTCAATAGTTTGTGAGTTTATTAATTCCGTCCGATAATTTTCATCTGGATGATCGTTGCCGGATGCAAGATGGTAAATACAGGTTATGTTTCATCAAAACTTGATGGCTAAGGGTTGAAATTCTCCTTTTCGTTTTGTTTTACATGGTAGACACTCAACTCGGTTACATTGAAAGGCACACTAGCCGTGTAATTCCTTTTTTCTTTTTTAGCTTTTGCTTGGAAACTTGAATTAGGTCATCATTTCAGTGGTGGTGCTGAAGCTATGAATATGAGAAGTCCAAGATATTTGAGTGTTGTGACAGACCATTATTATTATTAAAGCTTCTTATTGCATATTCCTTCCATGTGCATAAGTTATTAACACTTATGTAGTTTTTCATTCCTGTGACATCCTGTTTAGAAGTAAGTTGAAGATATAAATTCGAATCAAACTTGGTCGCTTCACCCATAAGTTGGGAATTATGGTTGAATCTTCAAATTGTGTTATATTATTAGTTTTCTCGAAAACCTGTACTAAACTGGCCATTCTTTTGATAGCCTGCCCAGGTATCTCCCTCTGCATATCTTAAGTTGATTTTAGACTTGGTTCTTGCTAGAAGTGAAAACGAAAATGGTGCATCATGGTTGCTTGACATGCTGTGTTACGATACTGCTAAAAACCAATTTTATGTATGTAAAATCAAGTAGCTGGAAGGTGTTGATCATGTTCTGATGGCATCCAAATTCTTCCTCTTCGTAATCCTGCAATGTCACATTGGATATAGCTACTCAAGATCATTTGTTTATAGCACGGGCTATCCAAAATTTTTGGCTGGAGTAGTCCACATGGATGCATGCAAACAGCCATGTCCATGTGCATGAGGGCACATAGACTTTTATTACATTGGCATGGATGAGAACTACTTTTGCTGGAGCAATTAAGAGAGTTGTGATTATATAACCATGGGCAATATGGTGTTCCTTTGCATGATTTTAAGGCAACGGAATAATTGAAGTTAACTATTAGTTTGGTCACAGGACCATCCAGAATCGTAGACACAAAATGCAATTAATAAAAGCAGATGGACACATATAGCAGAAATGTTTCTTGTTTCTTCTCTCTCTCTCTCTCTCTCTCTCTCTCTCTCTCTCTCTCTCTCTCTCTCTCTCTCTCTCAATCTGAATGCCCCAAGCGCCAGTCACACATTTTTCTACTGGAGCATCTGACCACCATGCCATAATTAGGATATTTTTCAGTGCTTTTGGAAATTGGTCTACGCAACAGAGAATTCTGCATTTTTCCCCTCTCATAAGTAGGTCTTTTTGTTAGAGGACAAGCTAGGTTGATTTGTCATGGAATAAACTCTCTGCAAAAGAAGGGGTAAGGATAAGTACATCTAACCATCCCTAGAACCTACAACTTCAGAGCCTTGTGCATGCGGACATCTTATTCTTCCTCTTAAAATAAGCAGGCCTTCTATTGTGTCGGTCCAATTTTTTTAACAGGTTATCCCTTTAATTTTTCCCACAGGACTACAATGAAGATGGGAAGCTCTCATTCTCCAAATTTTCTGACTTGATGAATGCTTTTGGAAATCAATTGGCTGCTAACAAGGTTAGAGTCAGTTGTTGAACTGCTTCAATATTGGCAACATTTTTCTCTGTGTTTCATTTGTAGGACTCATAAACTTAAATTGTTTTCTATGTCAGAATTATGTTTGGGACGAGAATTGATGTAAGGGTACTTATTGTGCACTAGCATACGTACATATGTACTTGCATGCATATTTGTCTGGTTGCATATATAAATGCATATACATGATGTGCACATAAGAGCAAACTGTGTGATGCAGCACACAAGCATGCATACATGAAAGAAATTGATGGACATATGCAGCGACAACAAAAAAGTTACTTGTTTTAGTCTATGCAACCATGCACGAGGATAACAAGGCTTGGCTTCCATCAAGACAAAATAATTATCCTAAGTTTAAAACAAGTGACAGGGAATATTCTACATCAATATATGTATATATATATATATATATATATATATATTATAGATTTGAGGTGTTTAGTATTAAATGTCCAATCATGATCTTTACAAGCAAAAACCATTGTAGACACACCCTATAGAATATCTCTCTCATTCTTAATCTAAAACGCATTTGGAACTGATCAAAGGCTGCATATTAGTATCTGATAGCTTGATCAAATGTAATCAGTGCTTGTGCAGAGATATCTATGTTGGAAATCCGTCTACTAGATGAATTTACACAAAAAGATACCAATTAACGTAGTGCTTATCTTGACATATATGAATGTGCTTTTCAATTTGGTCAGCAACATTCTCTTTTTGAGTGACATTTAATGCCTTAGCAAAGACCTAGGTTTTCTGGCGGTTAGTGCTTCCCTCTGTATGATGTTCTTCAATGAATTATGTGAAAGACTATTCAAATTAACCCTCTTGCAAAACCATCTTGGGGCAGCAGTAGAGATATAATTGGTTAAGGTCTAAAACAAAACCTGTGCAAATGTAGGATTGCTGTTGTTTCTTGGGAATATTTTCAAGGTCTATATAATGATTATGTTCGTTGTTTACCAGAAAGAGGAGCTGTTTAAAGCAGCAGACGTAAATGGGGATGGTGTAGTCAGCATGGATGAGTTGGCTGGCCTTCTTGCAATTCAACAAGAAAAGCAATTCTTTGGATTGATTTATGAGCTTCGGATTTTCTTGCTTTTTTTAATTAAATTCGCTCGAAGTCTATAATGAGTACGGAGCACTTCAATTTGCCATTATTTTCCTATGTACGCTGCATGTAGCATTGGTTGCCTCTTTGCTGTGAGTGCTGCTTCTATTTTCGTGAAGCGAAATATTTTCTTATAATTAGTGAGCTTACGATATTGATAAAATACTAGACATAGTTATGCAGCTCTATGGAAGTTTTACCAACATATGGAGGGTTGACTTTTTAAATTATCAGTTCTCTTGAAGTGTCAACATGATTGTGTTATTCCCAGGTGCTAAAGCCAAATGCACTGATGTCATGCCAACCCAACTGATTGAGCTGCGCACCCCCCCCCCCCCAAAAAAAAAAAAAAAAACAGAAATGAGAGAAGGAAAGAACCGCAATGAAGGAACTTTGATGCGGCAGTAAGTGGTACAAGCCAAAATCTCCAGTTTGTGTGAGATAATTGTGGATTTCTAAGACGATCTATTTGTCACACGTGGTGCAATTGATGGTAGAGAGCCACTTGTCAAGAAACATTGTAAATATAGGCAGTTACTAGTTTGTGCATTCATAAACCATGCTTATCCAAAGTTGTCAAATGCCATCATCTAGGTCTTATTCAAAGAGGAGAAACATTTGGGTTTCTTTTTGTATATTATATGGCTGATCCGCAGTTAAGTTCATGAGTTGGAGATAAGTGGACTTGAACTGCTGATATTTTCCACAGGGTAAACCACTGCCTCTCTGGTACCTAGTTGATTCTACCATAGGGGCCAACAATGGACAATAACTCCCCCGCAAACATAGCTTAGAACTTTCATTGTATTGCGCTGTAGGATGAGAAGAGTCAAAGAATTACGGATGAATGTACGAAAATAACTTAATTGTGTGAACCATAAGCTCAAATTTGCTATTACAAAAATTACAAACATTATGCAAATTTACACTCATCGCTTTGCATATCGTTTGGTTGCAGGGAGCCACTTATAAATTGTTGCCCCGTCTGTGGTGAGGTTCTCCATGTTTCAGATAAGCTGAACACTGTAGTTCACTTGACCCTCTGTTTTGATGAAGGAAGTGGAAACCAGATTATGACTGGAGGATTCTTGACTGATAAACAAGCTTCCTCTGGGTGAGGCCTCCTTTTCATGGTCTTAATATTTTGGAATTGTTCTTAATGCTTCTTACATGGTCATCTGCTAATGGTCAAATATCATCTTTTAGGTGGATGTTCGAACTAAGTGAATGGGCCCATGTTTCATCTTATGATATTGGCCTGAATTATGGATCAAGTGCTTCAAATATATTGGTATGCTTCCTCCTACTTATATTTCTCCTCCTTTAATAGTATAATTGTACTTTAGGTCATATAATGAATGCGGCTGCTTTTTTGAGAATGACGTGCTTGCTGAATTCATTGTCATGATCGACGCAGAAGAATGCCTTTGAATTGTCGAAATAGTAAGATGTGCACTTCCATTTATTCATATGCTGTAATGAAGTGGCCCTTCTAATCAAATAAGTGAATCTGGGGACTTCATTTAGACACCAGCTTAAAACAATTTTGTGGATGGTAAGTTTCCTTCTTTTGGATCTTCTGTTCTTATTTTTCGTGGTGAGAGAAGAAGGGGAAAGGGGGAAGTTGCGGGTGGGTAAGGGGGGATGAGAGAGTAGCTCCTTTGTCACCTTGCCTTTGATATTGTATTGTACCTCAGCATCCCTCTGACTCTTGAGCAGGAAGTTCTGAAACCTTTTTGAGGGAAAGAATGAGTGGCATAATTAGCCCAGGGAAATATTATTGTGGAAATACTAATTGGCACATGTTGTAACTTGGCTCTTGAGAATGTCTCTTTTTTTGTTGAGTGAGGATGTATGGTAAGAAGACGGTTTCCGCCAAATCATGGTTTAGACCTGGGCTGTGAAATGAGAACCTGCTCCATTTCTGTCCATTTCCTAGGTTTGATAGTTGTGAGAGGAAGATGGAGCTTGAGAGATGTGGTGAAGGAATTGTTATTTCCATGAAAGCCTTTTTCGATAGATAATCAGAAGCCTCAGTCGAACTTGCTTGACCAATGAATTAACTTCAGAATAGGTCCCTGTAAAACCAAGATAGATCCATTTGATGAGGACTTCAGCTATATGTTAAGCTGGTGCTACGGCTGGGTGATTCATTGATTTTTCATGTGGTGGCATTGAAAGATTTGCCCTTGGGTAACTGCTAGCTAGCTAGGTTACTGATATTGTGACAAGGGAACCTTGGTGCAAATTTTGCTTGTAGTTATGTGTGCTACTTCAATAGTACCAAGATTAGATTTCACTAGCATACATGAGGTCAATACCTCGTGTTTCTACAAGACTAATGAACTACTATATGCATGACTCTGTGATCCATTTCGGCCTTTGTTTTCCTTCAGTTAGAAGAGCATTCTTCTGTAAGGCCATTTGTGATTATAAGAAGCAGCTTGAGCATTTGTATCTTCTGAACTTGGTCGGCTATTTTTTATAACATTGTTTGAGAAACAAAAACTACAAAGTTTACCAGCCACTTTTAGGTCTGTTCTAGATTAATTTTCTGTTATTTTCTATGTGAACTATGCTGCCCTTTCATTGGTAAACATTTTGTTCTCATCCAAGTTGTAAGACATCACAGTTATTTGTGTTCAGGTATTTGACCGGAGGACTAAGAGACTAGTGGAAGAAATAATTGATGGGAAAATTGTATTGTCGATGAGAGCCATTTACCAATCGAAATTTGAGCTAGGCCTTATTGATACAGGTGACCGACAACTTCTGCCAACTAGCAGAGGCTAGTTTTCTTAATCAGCTCTTACCCTGCCTTTTCCTGCCCTGAATGTAGGGTTGTAATGGAGCCAAGTTGAGTTGATGAACTGCCAAGCTCGAGCGGTCGAGTATTAATTTTCATGCTCGAGCTCCAATTGATTAAAAAATTGAGATATTTAAGCTCGACCCTAATACAATTAACTTATAAATTGTTGGAAATGGTGATCCATTTTCTAAAATTTTCTAGAGTTGCTAAAGTTCTAGAATTCCCTAGATGAAGTTTTTGGAAGAAAGAGAAAAACGTAGAAGCACATGTGTAGATCTCTCTAGAAGAAGAGAGGATAAACTACAATCTAGAACTCTCTAGATTAAGCCTAAGTGGACAATATTCTACACACATCTAGAATGTTGGTAGAGCACCCTATAAATAGGAAAGAGGGGAGAGCATACTAGAACAACAAATGTAAAAGAGTGGTGGAAGCTAAGCATAAAAACCACATCATGTAGCTCCCTCACCAACACCTCCTTCAACTATTGTAAAATTATTTTATCCAACTAATGAAATTATTTCTCATATCCCATGTTCTTTGTCCTTCAATTATCCTAGTTTATCCCTTGTCCATCCATCTACAAACTATACCATACACTTGCACATGCCACTAATCAAAAACTATCATCAATACCAAAACCATGCTTCCGCGCACATTTAAATTCTAACATGATATCAGAGCCAGATGCGCCCAGATTCGTAACTGAGCCAGGTGTAAGGGACCATGAAGCCGGAGCTAGGCATACTTGGATGGTTATGGGCGTTTGTCCTCACCATCCTCAACTAAAAAGGCCAGAGCCCGAGCGAGAGTCAACAGAGCCAGAGCCGGAGCCAGAGCCATAATCAAAGGCCAGAGCCTGAGTGAGAGCCAATGAGCCAGAGCCGGAGCCAAAGCCAGAATCAAAAGCCAGAGCCTGAGCGAGAGCCAACAGAGCCAGAGCCGGAACTATAGCCAGAGCCCGAGCTACAACTAAGAGCATTTTGATGGCCCAAGACATATGGGACATTGTTGAAGAAACGACATGCACATTCAAAGGTAAGTGCAATTGTTTTGACAAAAGAATGCAAGGTATCGTGGCACAAAGACAACACAAAAGACAAAATGAGACAAACTACAATATCCGAAGTATCCTGAAAATGGATCAAGGGGGAGTGTTGGAAATGGTGATCCATTTTCTAAAATTTTCTAGAGTTGCTAAAGTTCTAGAATTCCCTAGATGAAGTTTCTGGAAGAAAGAGAAAAATGTAGAAGCATATGTGTAGAACTCTCTAGACGAAGAGAGGATAAACTACAATCTAGAACTCTCTAGATTAAGCCTAAGTGGACAATATTCTACACACATCCAGAATGTTGGTAGAGCACCCTATAAATAGGAAAGAGGGGAGAGCATACTAGAACAACAAATGTAAAAGAGTGGTGGGAGCTAAGCATAAAAACCACATCATGTAGCTCCCTCACCAACACCTCCTTCAACTATTGTAAAATTATTTTATCCAACTAATAAAATTATTTCCCATATCCCATGTTCTTTGTCCTTCAATTATCCTAGTTTATCCCTTGTCCATCCATCTACAAACTATACCATACACTTGCACACGCCACTAATCAAAAACTATCATCAATACCAAAACCATGCTTCCGCGCACATTTAAATTCTAACATAAATCAAGACTGATCTTGAGCTGGAGCTTGAGTTTTATAAGCTCTATTTATTATTTTTAAAGTATCGTGTCTACTTTTATGATTTTGAATATTCTTCTCTAACAAAATGAAAGCTTTATTAGCTCGTCAGCCTACCTAGATAAGAATTAGCAAGCTCAACCTCAATTCAACAAGATACTTGAGTAGCCTTGAGTAGCTTGAAGTTGAGCTAGACTCAAAATTAGGCTAGTCAATTCTCATTAGTCAATGAGTCCCAGCTACTCTTGGGTCTGCTACTGAACAGAATTCTTTGAGAATCTGATAGACAAATAGAAGATGGAGCCAATGATCACCCTTGAATCTATCACGACAATCACTAAAAAGTCACAATTATTAGAATCACGAATAGGAGAATAGCTAACATCCTTGCAGGGATAGTATTTTTTAAAGTCTATGTCATTCAACATGTTCTGGATTAGTTCTTTGATCATTTTTTCCCTAGACACTAGTTTTGATCTTCTTGTAGGAAGAATCAACTCCCAGGGATCTTTTCACTCCATTTTAACCTTTGAGTTTGTTGTACTCCAGATAATAATCCATTACATGTTTTTTCCCGCTCTTTTTATGTTCATTTTCCTTTATTTTAAAAAATCTTGGTATTCCTTTTTTGGTTTCCATATCTTTTTATGTAATCTTTGGCTGCAGGTCGCATTCATTGCTATTGGAGCCACCATGGTAGGCAGCATCACTTTCTTGAAGCAAGAGGGGGAGCGTGTTAAGAAGGGAGATGAGGTTAACAGTTATTAAGTTGATAATATTACCGTCTCTATTTCCAAAAGGCATGAATTTTAATTTGCTTTTAAATCGGAAATAATGCAGTTTGGATATTTCTCATTTAGAGGAAGCACTGTCATATGCGTATTTGAGAAGGTTAGTATTAGATTTAGTATTCATTCTCCTAATTCAGCTTCGAAAGTGTATTTATTGGAAAAAATTACATGGTTTGAGGGAATAATCTGTCGCGACCTCTCTTTTTCGGCGCCCAATCGGGGCAGGCTCCTTGCGGAGGCTAATGATTCGGCTAGGTCTATTTTAGCCCGGACTCTCCCAAGTCCACCAATTCACGACTTTAATAGTCTGAGTTTTTAACCTGTAAATCAATTTTTAAAATGAAGTCGCCACTAATCGATTTGGGATGGGTTGATTAGAAACCCAAGTGAAGTATCGAGAGAAATACTCACTCCTGCGCAACCAGAGAAATTAGGATCGGGGACTTGATTACACTAGTTAATCACTAATGCCCTTTTGGTACCTAATCTTGTTTAAACCTTGAGGTTTTTTGGATGTTCGAGGGATTTTCCATGCATTTTTGGGAGGAAAAACATTTTTGAGTCTTTTTCTAATTTTTTTTTGGACATAAAAGGGATTTTTTTTTTGGTATCTTTTGGAAAATACAAGTCTTTTTGGCTTTTTATGAATTTTTTGGCTTTTTTTCATGAATTTTTGGCTTTTTTTATTTTTGGCATTTTTTGGAAAATATGAAATATTTTGGATTTTTTTTATTTTTTGGAAAATAAAACATTTTTTAAAATATTTTTCGGTTTTCTGGATATTTAATCTTTTTTAATATTTTTTTGAAAATAAATTTTTATTTTTTTATTAAAATATTATATAAAATAATATAAAAGCCGACCCAGGTCAGCCTAAAACGCAGATGGGCCCGCTACGCGAGCTCGACTTTTTTTCAAAATGACGTCACAGCGAGGCGTTTGGAGACGCCCGACCCAACCCGATGACCCATCCCCACAACCCGTTCCCCCCGGCGAAACCCTACTCGACCCGACTCTGGCACCCTAACCGCTTCCCCGGCCGCCCCGGATTGCGAACCCTACCCGATTTTCTGGGTTCAGATCCACTTCGCAACCTTAAAAATTGCAAACCCTAGGGTTTGCAAATCCGTGGTGCCGAGGACGGAGACCGAAGCGCTATGGCAGCGACGGTAGCTACGGCGGCAACAACAGCTACAGCGGCGACTACAACGACAGCGACGGCGATGGAAAGCGGTTACGATGAACGGTAGGGACGACGACGACTGGCTTTTTACCTTTCCTCAAACAAGGGCAGCGACGGCGACGATGCTAAATCGAAGGTGGCAATGGCGGAGGCGAACGACGGCAATAAGGGCAAGGACAGACTAGCAACGGTGACGACCGCGGTGAACAATGACAGCGACGATGGATCCTGGATGGTCAGATCTGGCCAAATCCAGCACCGGGTTACCCTCTCTCTCCCTCGAGCTTGCCTTCCAAGCTCCAGCGAGGCTCGAATCCGCGGCCACGAGTCCTCGGACCCCCCTAAAGTCTCTCAATGGGGTGTCCAAGGGCTACGACTCGATCTGCCTCTCTCTCTGCAAGTTCGCTCACGGGCGGCCTCCCCCGATGTTTCTCGGTGGGAGGTCGTTTAAGCTCACGACCCACCTCCTCTCTCGCTCACTCTTCGATTCCTCCCCCAAAGTCTCTTAGTGGGAAGAACTCGGAGCTCGCGATGTCCTCGACGGAGGTGGTGCCTCGCTATTTATAGGTGAGGGGGCAGCCGGTCGACGGGGCTTCGACTGCCGGTCTCCGCACACCGAACGGACGCCCGCAGCCAAACCGGCGTCCCATCCTCGCTCCTCCAATAAAGCGTGCTCGGCATTGAAAGCAAGCCATTAATGGCGCATGAGATCTGTCTCTTCCAATCGACGTCGGCCTACCCTCCTCAGCCGTAGGTTGTCTTCGAGCGCGCTGTCGTCCCTGCACGTGAACTACAGAGGCGGAGAAGGAAGGAGCGAGGAAGAAGAAGAAGGAAGAAGAAGGAGAGAGGGGGTTGGGCCGAGTCGCGCGGGCTGGGCAAGTGGGGGCCTACGCAAGGGAGAGAGAAAGAGGGGAAGGGCTGGGCTTCTGCTTTCTTTTTTTCTTTTCTTTTTTTGGTTGTTTTGTTGTTTTTGTTGTTTTTGTGATTTTTTTTTGTCGTTATTTATTATTCATTATCCAAAAAAAGAAAAATAAAAGAAATTAACGCCTAATTAATAACCTAATCAAAATTGAAGTGTCAATAGCTGCCCCTCTTTGAAGGTGAGTTCGCAAAGATTGCATTCAAAGACAAACCTGATACCTAAATTTTGTCTATACATATGCAATAGATTATATTTTATTTGGGACCTATTGTCCTATATAGAAAAAGAGCAATATAACATTACATATACTAAAACAGATAAGAAGATACCTATAGTTACTTACCAGGAATGAGTGAGATAGGGTGTGAACCCCGAGTTTGGCAAGTATCAAGGCGTCATCTTTCTTGGTGATATGATGAGGTTACTTCTCCAGGACCCGAACCATTCTTCGGTTGCCTGTTGGAGCAATAAGTGGTTTGTCTAGGACCCGAACCTTTCTTCGGTCGCCTGTTAGAGCAATAAGTGGTTTGTCCAAGACCTAAACCTTTCTTCGGTCGCCTTGATAGGGAATTGTTTTTCCAGGATCTGAAGCTTTCTTCGATCGCCTGTTGGAGCAATAAGTTGTTTATCTAGGACTCGAACCTTTCTTCGGTCGCCTTGATGGGGAATTGCTTTTCTAGGACCCGAACCTTTCTTCGGTCGCCTTGACGGGGAATTGCCTTCCTAGGACCCGAACCTTTCTTCGGTCACCTATTGGAGCAATAAGTTATTTGTCTAGGACCCGAACCTTTCTTCGGTCGCCTGTTTAGAGCAATAAGTAGTTTGTCTAGGACCCGAACCTTTGTTTGGTCACCTTGACGGGGAATTGCCTTCCTAGGACCCGAACCTTTCTTCGGTCGCCTGTTAGAGCAACAAGTTGTTTGTCTAGGACCCGAACCTTTCTTCGATCGCCTTGACGGGGAATTGCCTTCCCAAGACCCGAACCTTTCTTCAGTCGCCTGTTTAGAGCAATAAGTAGTTTGTCTAGGACCCGAACCTTTCTTCGGTCGCCTTGACGGGAGATGTGCCGACCTTTCTCAGGGCATCTGTTTGTTGGGAGATTGTACTTGGATGATCGCAAGTACAAACTCTTGGAGGATACCTGGATGATTACAAGTACCAAAGGGGGTACCTGGACGATCACAGATACAAACTCTTGGGGGATACCTGGATGATCACAAGTATCGAAGGGGGTACCTGGACGATCATAGGTACAAACTCTTGGGGGATACCTGGATGATCACAAGTATCGAATGGGTTCCTGGACGATCACAGGTACAAACTCTTGGGGGATACCTGGATGATCACAAGTATCGAAGGGGTACCTGGATGATCACAGGTACAAACTCTTTGGAGATACCTAGATGATCACAAGTATCGAAGGGGTACCTGGACGATCACAGGTACAAACTCTTTGGAGATAGCTGGATGATCACAAGTATCAAAGGGGTATCTAGACGATCATAGGTACAAACTCTTTGGAGATACCTAGATGATCACAAGTATCGAAGGGGTACCTGGACGATCGCAGGTACAAACTCTTTGGAGATACTTGGATGATCACAAGTATTGAAGGGGTACCTAGACGATCACAGGTACAAACTCTTTGGAAATACCTGGATGATCACGGGTACAAACTCTTGGGGGATACCTGGATGATCACAAGTATCGAAGGGGTACCTGGATGATCGCAGGTACAAACTCTTTGGAGATACCTGGATGATCACAAGTATCGAAGGGGTACCTGGACGATCACAGGTACAAACTCTTTGGGGATACCTGGATGATCACAAGTATCGAAAGGGTACCTGGACGATCACAGGTACAAACTCTTTGGGAATACATGGATGATCACAAGTATCAAAGGAGTACCTGGACGATCACAGGTACAAACTCTTTGGAGATACCTGGATGATCACAAGTATCGAATGGGTACCTGGACGATCACAGGTACAAACTCTTTGGAGATACCTGGATGATCACAAGTATCGAAGGAGTACTTGGACGATCACAATTACAAACTCTTGGGGGATACCTGAATGATCACAAGTACAAACTCTGGAGAATGGAATATTGAGGACGTACCTGAGATATTTGTGAAGGTCTCTCATCTCCTGGTATGTGGGAATATCGAGGATGGGTCTCGTATATTCGTGAAAGTCTCTCACCTCCTGGTAGTTGGAATATCGAAGACGTACTTTGGATATTCATGAAGGTCTCTCACCTCCTGGTATGTGGGAATATCGAGGATGGTTCTCGTATATTCGTGAAGGTCTCTCACCTCCTGGTAATTGGAATATCGATGACATACTTTGGATATTCATGAAGGTCTCTCACTTCCTGGTTATTGGGAATATCGAGGGCGTGCCTCGCATATTCGCGAAGGTCTCCCACCTCCTGGCAACATAAACTTGAATGTAGCACAAGGCTTACCTGGATGGCCGTAGGCACTCAAAAGGGCTGAAACACCTGGGTAGCCGCAGGTGTACAAAGTACTGGAATACTTGGATGAACACAAGTATTTGATGAAATGATCTGGGACCACTCCAGCTAATCCAGGTGTAAGAAAGCATACCTGAGTAACTGCAGGTGCACAACACAGTGGAATACTTGAACAGCTACTAATATTAAAAGATATAATTTTGAGGACAACTCAGACAGGTCAAGTGTCACGGAAAGGGAGTATTCGAACGGTGACCGGTACTCAAAGACAAGAGGATACTTGGACAGTCACGAGCATCCAAACTTTAAAGACAACTCGAATAGGTTAAGTGTCAACAGAGGGAGCACCCGGCAAGTGGTGGGTACTCAAAAACAGGGGGATACTTGGATGTTGCAAGCACCCAAACTCAGGGGACAACTCGAATAGGTCAAGTGTCAAGAATAGAGTACCTGGACAGTGGTAGGTACTTTAAGACAAATAAGGATAGAAATATGCTTACCTGGCAATATCTCTGATCTCTGAGAGTATGTATGCTATTTGCACAATATGCACACATGATTGTATATGTTGTAAATTCATGAGTTAAAATGAGATTCATGTATGATAATTTTGTCAGTTTTGCATCATCTGATTTCCACTGGGGAAGATTTTGAAAGACAACCTTCATTTAGAATGTAGATGTCTTGAGCATGCCAGATAAGGGACTTTCAATCTAAAAGGACTTTTTGCTCACTCTCATGGAAAAGGCTATCCTGACCATTGATGCAGGATTTATAAGGACCACACTATCTTACTGTCATCATGTCAACAAGGGTCCGAGTATTCTCGCAAACGGTACGACTTTACCAATGTGAAAGGTCTTTGTTGAAACTGTTGGTCAGCGGCTTATCAAAGGGGACCATCAAGGTCAAGGCTTATGAACGAAGTATCGCACGATCATCTCCGGGTTTGCAAGTCAAGAATCCTACGAAAACAGGTAGAGTAGTCTTGCTCGTACTGCTCGTACTTCTTCGAGCGATGCTTAGAGACATATGAAATCCTACGTTAATTGAAGTGCCCCTAGTCTAAAGAGACTTTTACAATGGGATGCAATGTAGGCTTGATTCATGTGTAAAAGGGTGAGAGTTGGTGATTGCCTCGGCATTTGTCACTAGTCTTCTTCTCACTGTCAAATTGAGGTTCTATGGACCACAACAGCAACATTGTCTTGGCTGCATTTTTGACTAGGGGGCATTGGCCTTGCTTTTACCAGGCACACTGCTTTTTCATGCCCCTATTTTTTATTCTAGTTCTTCGTTTATGGGCATTAACCTTGCTTTTACCAGGTACAGTGCTTTTTTATGCCCCTGTTTTTCATTCTTGTCGTTAGAGGAACTAGCCTAGGCAAGTTCAATCACGGCACTGTTGTTAGACTCTTGAGTCTTCATCTTCAGCTAGCACTCTAGGCTATGCTGCTTAAATGGCAATAACTTCTGTTTTGCCTCCATGTGATGGAGAAATTACAGACTCAACTAGGTTGTACAATGAATACAAGTGCAGAAAGAATTGCTCTTCATCATTCTGGGGCACTTAAATTAATGCAAATGTTCATATGCAATAAAGACACTCAAAGATTAATGCAAGTGCGAGCAAGAAAATTTCTATCTCTTTTCTCAACTTGTGATGCTGTTTTGCCTCCACTCTACCCCAATGGGGTGGTTCTTAACGGGGGTATGAGAGAAGCTTCACTAGTGTATGGGGCTTAATGGGGTGAGCGATGGAATGCCTCTCACTATTTTGGTTATCGTACCATTCGCGAGAGAACTCTTTACCCTACAGTCATGGAATTTTCTGCACTCATCTCACAAGTGTATAGATGGGGGATTGTGTGTGGGATATGGCTTGCCTGTCATCATTCTAATGTGCCTCATCCAGCATGCTCAATTAATCTTGTATTCTTCACTTAGTTGTTTATTCTAATAATCCTCAGCGAAATCAGTCATCTAGACAGACAAGATCATCATGCAAAATCCATTTGGAAAATGCATGCAGCATTTTAAATGTGATGGAGTTTGTACCCTCAAAACGAATGAATGGTTTTGGCTCAAAAAGACCTTCTTGGTAGCTTTAATGGTCAACAAAATAGTATTGTTAAATTTTGAACATCAAAAGGGTTATTCACGAAGGGGTGTCGATGGTTGTCCCTATTGATTAGGGATACAACACATGAATGATCAGCCAAGGATTGAGAATCTGATCGGGCATCTCTGCTTTTGTCCTTGCATAAGAGAAGATGTACAAGTAGATCAATTAGTCAGGCCAAAATCAAATGTGAGTTGAGGCCTGAAGATTTTCTGTCTTTTGCTTTGGTGATTGCTCAGGACGTCATTTCACTTAGGAGAGCTTATCAGAGTTTGACATGTCTTTCCTTATTATCCGCATTTTTAACGGTCAAGTGATCCTACAACAGATAAAAGGGATCATGTTAGTCATAAGCTATTTCAAGAGTCGAATAACTTGAAAGCGATACAACATTACCCTTCACTGGTTTGCAGACGACTAGATGGACCTGAAGTGCAAATGGGACACGAAGTCCTATGTCTTTTGCTTCGTTAGGTCACTTATTCTCTGAATTAGCTCCTGGGTGACGCATCCTTTTACACGAAGCCAGGTGAATTCAATGTGGGTCATTTCCATGTACTAGCTTGGCCAATATTGATTTGTCAAACCTAACCATCAAGTTTGGCTCTTGAATCCTGATGCTTCCTGCCAATAAGGGGAATATGTCAAAAGTGAATTCAGATAGGGGGGAGTATTGGAAACGATACCAAATTACTCTTCTCCAAAGTTTGTATTTGTTGACTCCTAGGGATATTTGAATGTCGATGACAGCCTTCTCCTCTTGGCATAGTTTGACATTTCTTTTGATTGGCCTTCCTCACTCATGGCCATGTATGCATGATTGATGGTTGTCGATTTATCTTCAACGCCTTCCTTCTGTGGAATTTTTCTTGTCTTTGACTATAGTAGCATTGAGCAAAGTCATGTACTTCAAGCTTCTATGGAATCTGAGATGGATAATCAAAACCTCCAATTCTCTTATGGTAATCACTTCTTGGGAGAGCATGCGTCTGGAGCACGAAGTGAGGTTTCTAGGCCCTAAGTCATCATCTGAATAGGGGCTAGAGATTGTTTCAACTGTCTGGATTTTCTTCCTGTTGACAGTAGTCAATTTAATAAGAAGAGAAGAAATTCATTTTTCTGCGCTTCTTGGCTTGTCGAAGCCGGAAATCCTATTGATGAAACCGCAACATCTAGTTGCTCAGGCACGTTGAGGGAAGAAGATGTTGTTCCGTTTTGAGAAGGAGTTGGATAGGAACGAGGTGGAGTGCATAGAGCTCCTGGGGATGGCTTGATTTCAACCATATGCCTGTACCTATTATGTTCTATCTTTCGTTTCCTACAAATAGAAGAGAGAGGACATCATTTCCAAAATTATATTCAGAGAATAAAACTTATCTTCTTTGAAGTGGGATGATCTTTTCTATTTGCCTCACTGCCTTCTTGGAAGAGTGTCTTTGAATTCGGTGAGTTCACATGATGCGCCAGCTTCAAATGCCCCCTGTTACACTAAGTCAAGGGGGATCGGGATGATATTCTGAGACGCAAAGTGAGTGAGTCAAAAAGACAAATATGATTAAATCTTGTTTTGACAAAAGCTTTTGAAACATTTTTTTTTCAAAAGTATATATCTTTGGGGGGAAGAAAGTATGACGAAGCCCAGCCCTCAGTATTCTCTTTGAATGATATTTTCTTTTCATGGTTGGATAGCATCACCGGGCTGGTTTGGAATACCGCCCCATGCTTTTCAAAACAAAATATTAGAACTACACATTAGATTACTGGAATGAAAAATACAACAGTAGCACACTAGACAGAATGAGAAACATGAAATTATAAAAACAAGCAAAACCCATGAAAACTCCTATAAAAAAGGAGCACTTTGATAGTGTTGGTTCTAAAATCGGGCGCCTTTGAGTTCCTCGCCTCCAGTAGACTCGAAGTATTCACATGAGAGGACCACTTCATTGAAGCTATGGAAGTGCAACCCATGCAACCAATAACGATGCTTGCGAGGTAAAGCCCCTATGAACAACTTTATAATTTCTTCTTCGGCCAGTTGAGGATAAGTTTGCATCATAAAAGCCTCCCACCTCCTTGCATATGTTCGGAAATCCTCCATTCGTCTTCTTCTGAAGTGAACCAAGTTCTGACAAGGCACTTCAGTCCCAATCTGGCTTTCATACTGAAGCTGGAATGCAGAAGACAGCTCATTCCAATCTCTCATGAGGTAGATGTCTGCTGTGATGAACCATTATAATGCTGACCCCGTAAGACTTTCTTTGAAGGCCTAAGTTGCGAATGACATCGGGCTATAGTACCGACTCATTTCAGTATGAAGGTACTGCAAGTGGGCCATGAGGCAAGTCATGCTGTTATACTTGCGGAGATTGGGTATCCACATTTCTATGGGGGTCATGATCCTACGAGGGCAAGACGAGCCTAGTATGTCTTGGTTAGGCCACTGGTTTTCCCACTGCATATTCGTTGTAGTGGTGAATTTTTCTGTTTCAGGGAAGTTGGACTCTTCTGAGATTACCCCATTGCTTTCTTCTTGGTCAAAATTTCCGAATGAGGATGAAGTATTGAAGCTATCCTCATGGTCAGAGGATGAGCTTAGTACTTCGTTAGGATCGTAACGGATAAAGACATATGCTTCTTCTTCTAACGGGCCTTCATCCCCGGATGAGAGTAGGAAACAGTTATACGATGAATCGTCAATTTCATTGTTGAAATAACGCTGGAAGTCCTAGGGATTGTATTCTAGGGCCGGGAAGTCTTCAGGGTTGTACTCTAGAGGATGGTAGCCTTCAAAGCTGTATTCTTGGGAATGCTCGAAGCTTTGGTGCAGTGGCTCGTCGGCAGATGCTGAATTGACCTGCTTAGGCTTTCTTTTCTTGGCTTCTGGTCCAGACCTTTTGAGTAAGGTCTTTCGTTTTACCAGCTCGATTAGGGTTTCACTGTCCGATTCACTTTCTAGGTTGATAGGGGTTGGTATTCTTTGGACCCTAGCTCTTGGAGTAAGCTTGGGGAGTTGTCCAGTCATGCCCCGCTCTTGAACAGGCTCTGAGTCTATGATCTCGTACAAAGGTTCCTTGCCTTTCCTAGTGGGAAATCTTTCAGTAACAGGATGTTGCTCAGCCACCCATTTATCATGCAAGGCTTCATTGACATCTTCTTTTCCTATTTCAGCGACTAACAGCTTCTCGTGCTCCGCAATCATTGGCTCGTCATAGGGTAAGGTGACGTCAAGGGTGATGTCAATATTATACTCTTGGTGAAAAACATGAATCAGTTCCATCCAGGTCTTAAGGGGACTAATCTTCCTGACAATGTACCATCGTAAGGCAGGGCCAGTCAAGTTCGATTGGTACGATTGAATCACCCTTCGAACTAGGTAGGCTTGCAAGTAGGTTTTTGGGCGGGAGGTATCAGCATACTTTTCACATTCAGGTGCTTTGAGTTTTTCAGGGATCTCAATGTTGGCGTAATTCGACAGGTCTATGGGATTCTGCCCCTGTAGCTGGTTTAACTTTTTCATGATCTTTCCAAACTGTCTATGGTGTTAGTTATTCTCCGGAAAATTCACGGGTGTCATGACGGTACTTAAAGCAGCTACGGAGTTAGGTTTGTTTTGAGTGGATTCCATTTGCTTTGAGAGTTGTCGAAGGACAATGGACATCTGTCCTACGCCATCTTCAATGTTAGTGAGGCGATTTTGTACATCATTCTA
The DNA here is from genome assembly GCA_019915185.1 of Eucalyptus camaldulensis. Classification (NCBI taxonomy): domain Eukaryota; kingdom Viridiplantae; phylum Streptophyta; class Magnoliopsida; order Myrtales; family Myrtaceae; genus Eucalyptus; species Eucalyptus camaldulensis. Next base: position 13,140,898 of record JAHSVA010000001.1, read on the forward strand.
ATCGAGCCCTATTGCATGAGGCCATTCGTAGGCGATTGGTGGCCGGCGATTCATAATTACCTGTCGTTGCGAAAATAATGAATGAGCACGAAAGTAAACAAAGATTGACCCATGGCAATGGTCTAACTACTTTTTATATATCAAAAGAGGATTTTATAGACTGCAGACTTCTAACATTTAAAACTATAAATTGAAATATCATAATGAAATATTAGATATTAAACAAAAGTCCCTAAACAATGGGACAAAACTTTCACAATATTAACATTAAGAGACACATGATTGCCAATTTATATGCGACGGGGAGCCTTGTTCTTGTGAGGATGCCTGCTTCCTTAGACTGGCTCTGAGATATGCATCTAGTCCATTGCCAAATCCCTCTCCATGAGCTCTACTTGCTCATGCTGGCTGCTCTAGCTGATTGAGTGAGGGACTGATGGCTTCCATTTTGTCGGGATACGATGGTTGTGGATGTAGGACGTAGAGGCGTGGTGGGATTTTTCTTCTCCCTCAAGCCCTTCAGGTACCACGATCCTTTTGTGATGGCACTTGTTCCAGGTTTCCTCAGTGATAGAAATTTCGATTGCGTAGTCACGGCTTGTATTGAAAAGAACTGGAGGGATCATCCTCTTGAAAGGCGGTGGGATCTCCTGAAGGGCTCCATATTGTCATGCCACCCGATATGGGTAATAGGGAATGGCGCCCGTGAGGCCGAGCAACGGAATTGGGCGGCAGCGTTTGTAAGCGAAGCGAGCTCTCTTTTCATGGAACCAACCAGCACACCATTAGAATGCCTCAGGAGCTGGGTCTCTTAGGAAATTTATCCAATTTAAACAGCTTTGATTGGGAATGTATGGTCCCAAAACCATAAATTTTTGTAATGGATTTTCGAAATCATTTGTTTTAGACTATCGCATGAAGTCTCGAAATTCGCTTAGGTGAGAAAAGAACCGGACTTGTAAAATTTCAGGAGAGGCTCGCATGATTTTCTCTGTGTTGTCTTTAAAACAATTAAAGGACAAGAATATTTCAGTTAAAATCATGTTGACATAATTCCCCCCCTCAAGATCTGATCAACTATCCATGCCATCTTAGGACTTATGGCATTTCTTTGATGGGGGAAGATGATGAGCCCGAAAAAGGCCAGGAGGAAAATCTCACTTTTTTGGGTCATAGGCTGATTTTGGAAACAAGCATTCATAAATTCTAGTGGGCAGATATTACGGTTGTTTTCAAGAATTTGTATCAAAACATGGACTTCAGTTCTTAAAAGCCGCACTAACCCACGCAGCGGGATGATGCATGTTGATGGCCTAACAAGCTTTTTCTCAAGAGGCATTCCAGTGATGATGTTGTATTCCTCCAGGGTTAGGGTTAGCTCAAACCTACCAAACATAAAAGTAAGTGTCTTCGGGCACCAGAAATGTGACATGGCTTGTATGACTTCGGGACGAACAGTGATTTGGATCAACGTTAAGAGATGACCGACTTTGGCCTTCACGTGCTCTTAAGCAAACTGATTCAATTAACCCCACCATCTGAAGAGTTCCGCTTTGGGAGCAGGAATGAACTGGATATCATCTTTCCCCATCGCATATAGACTAGGACTTTGAAAAGCTTATCCTAAATTACCATAGGCCAATAAAAGATTGAGTAAAAGTAAAAAAATCACTTTGCTTTTAAATAAAAATGGCAAGCACAAAGACATGCGCATGAGATGTGTGGCTCGATTTCTAACTGAGAAAGTTTGTTGAAGTTAAAAGGGTATCCGCCCGTCGCAGTCTCGCGTTAGCAGCATACCCCCTTAACCTCGGCTAAGAAATTCGGGGAAAAGAAATGCAACCTCTACATCGCAGTCTCGCATTCGAGGTCGTATCTTTCTTAACACCATCCTAGAAATCCTATAGCAACTCAAGTCTAGCAGTCAGGTTGTGTGTGCTATGTGTAGTGTTTAAAACAGTAAAGCATGCACGACAGTTTATAATCGCAAAACAATTTATTTAAAAAAGAAAATCTAAGATACTAACCTGCACAAAAGAAAAAAAAAACCCAAGTCAGTAAAGCATTTAAACAAAGATAAAATAGCCTAAGTCCTCAAATTTCCCCAGCGAAGTCGCCAAGCTATCGCGACCTCTTTTTTTCTACGCCCGATCGGGCCGGGCTCCTTGCGGAGGCTAATGATCGGCTAGGTCTATTTTAGCCCGGACTCTCCCAAGTCCACCAATTCACGACTTTAATAGTCTGATTTTTTAACCTGTAAATCAATTTTTTAAAAAGAAGTCGCCACTAATCGATTTGGGGTGGGTTGATTAGAAACCCAAATGAAGTATCGGGAGAAATAGTCACTCCTACGAAACCAGAGAAATTAGGATCGGGGACTTAATTACACTAGTTAATCACTAATGCCCTTTCGGTACTGATGGTTTTATATGATGGGCTTAAGGCCCGTCCGCCCATGTTGGGCCTAAAAGCCCGGCCCACAAGAGTAGGGCCCATCGATGAAGGGACACGATTAATTGTTTTTTGGAGGGACATATATAAGAGAGGAGAGAGAGGGAGAACGTACCTTTTGGCATTAACGTATGTCTCCCTCTCTTTCCAACGCTCTCTCTCTCTCTCTCAAATAGAAGAAACAGTAAGCACAAGGCAACTTTCTTCTCCCCTTCCAAGCGAATTGTCGTCATCGGATCGAACAGGGCCAAATTCTCTTCCTCTTATCGGCGTCGGTGTTTAATCTGTGGCTAACAAGATACGCTCGATTCCGTGGGGTGCTTTACGATCGGTGATACATGTATTTCCCAGGCTTATCTTCTGCATTCGTTTTAGGAGTTCGATTTAGTGTCGAATCCGGTTTTTGGGAATCCGTTAATCTCAACATTGGTATCAAAGCCCTAGTTCATGTTTTCCCGACCCCTTTGATGTATTTTGATTGATTTTTCTCAAAAATATTCGGCCGACACGGATCGGGGCGAGAAATCCCGACACCCGAGCACTGTTCGTCCTTTTTTATGAGTTTCCGTAAGTCGAAATAAATTTCTGAAAACATAGGGTGAAAGAGCTCGTCGAGACGAGTCCGACGACATGTCGTGCGCTGCCGGGCGACGCCGGACGCGCCCATACGCGCGGCCAGAAGCCGCTGCGCGTGGGCTCGATGTGCCGGAAGCGCTGGCTCTACCAACGCATGCACCACACGAACCGATCGGCGAACCGGCACGTGCGCGCAAGCGACCGATGAACCAGTGCGTGCTAACGTCACCGTGACGTCACGGTAACCACCGGGATGACGTCATCGATGACGTCATCGCCGTCGACTGATGGCCGGCCGGTCACCAGCCGGCGACCCGACCCGACTCGCGGACGCCTGGCATGTGCCGGCTGACGTCTACGTGACGTCAACCTGCGCATGCACGCGACACGTGCGGTCGGTTCGTCCGACCCGGCCCGACCGGTCCGACGATCGACGACTTGACCGTTGACCGACAACCGGCGACCGTTGACCGTTGACCTGCGTAGACCGTTGACCAACGACCGTTGACCGTTAACCGAAAAAAAAATTGTTTCTTTTCTCAATTATGTCTATGTGGGTTAGAGGTAATTCATTTTTTAATTTTGCATTTGTTGCATGAATCATGAAAAATTATGTATTTTTCCTTATGTACGTTATGGATTATAAGTGATCCATTTTTAGTTCTACATTTGTTGCAAGAACTATGATGCGTTATGCACGGATACCTGCAATCCTGAGAACGGACGAGGGAAATATAATACTTAAAAGGCTGATGACAGAGTTAGCTAATTATCGGTGGCATGATGGTGATTTAGTATCACATGTGGTCAGGGTCAATCAGATGATACAGGAAATCATCTGGAATGGTTATCTTATGTCGAATTTTGAGAAGGTGCCGGTTTTCATGAACACTCTTCTACCTGAATGGCAAGCAGTGTTAGATCGACTATGGGAGGTCAACGTGGTCCCGAGTTATAGGAGGCTAGTGGTAGCTTTTGTAAGAGAGTACTATAGGATTGAGTTAGCCAAAACTTCAACCCTTAGATTGAGCGCCACATGGCGCAAAGTGAATGCGCCTTGGAGGCGACATGAGAGCTCTCCAAAAGCTTTTCCATGGTTGGCAAATGTGCCTTCAAATTTCTCAGATATTTTAACTGATAGATTAGAATGGACTTTCCCTATTTATTTCTTAGATTAGTTTGAGATGTTTTTGAGTGTTGAATATCTCTTTCTATGTTTATATTTTGCTTTGTATATATTACTTAGTGTAATGGATAGTTGTATTATGTGAAAGCATTGTTATTCTATTGGATGTTAGATATTATTTGCTTTCTATTATTGTTGACTGCTGTGGGTAGTTCATAGAAGTTTTTGTAACTTCATAGAATTTATTTTGCATAAGACAATTATATTAATAATAGTTTTAAGTTAGGATTTTTGGAGGATGATTGGAAACGTAGTGACCTTTTGATTCTGAAACCTTACTTGAAATTATTCATTGATATGATGGGTCTGTGCAAAGTGGATGCATAAATAATAGGCATAAATTATTCGTGCATATATGTCTAATGTGTTCAGATCGATGGTTTCGGCAACTAAGAACGTAATTGCCGATATGAACGGCAACAATTGTGAAATATTGAATATGAAGATTCAATATGTGCTGGAAAAGCAAGAAGCACTAGAAGCTCTTGACCATGTTATGGAAGATCTTGAGGATGTTGTGCGCCACCTTGAACTGGTAGAGGACCGCTTAATGGCATGTGAGCTGAAAATAGATATTTGCAATGCTGGTTCTAGCTCAGAAAGGGCTTTGAGCTCTAAGCGTAAGCGTATTGATTCATTCAATATGTGGGAATGCAAAGGATCATGTCCTTATTGCAAGAGATGAAGAGTTAACCAACACAAGAGAGGAAAACATCCTCAAGTGAAGAAAATGTCAAGGGTGAGGTGTTACAATTGTGACAAGAAAGGTCACTATGCTTGCGACTGTCATGAGCCAAAGAAGGTAAACACCTCTTGTACATTTGAGAACTTTGATTATGTGTCAAGTTCTGTATTATTGATTGAATCCAATCCTTTGTGGACTGTAGATTCAGGAGTAACAGACCATGTAGCGAAGGATAGAGGATCCATCGTGGAATTCCGACAAGTACCAAAGGGAACTAAGTGGATCTATGTAGGAAATAACTCCAGAGATGAAGTTAAAGGGATTGGCATCTGCCAATTGAACATGCGTGGTGGACGCACCTTGTTCCTACATGATGTTCTATATGCTCCGAAGATTCGTCGAAATTTAAGTGTCTGTTTTGATGTTGGTTAAACTTGGTTTTAGTGTGAACTTCCGTAATAGCGGTGTAGATTTGTATTTGAATACAAATTACTATGGTTGTGATCACTTTATGGATGGTTCTATTGTACTAGATGTTGACTGTGGTGATGTCAATATTTGTTATTCCCTTGTTTCATGTCTTCTACTTAATATGATAATGATGTGATTATGTGGGGATAAGTACACTAATGGTGCCAAAAGTTGTGTACGGCGCTCACTTTGGTGCCAAAAGTTTCTGTCGGATCACTTAAGTGCCAAATCGGAGGAAAAACGCTCATTTTGGTGCCACCGGCGAAAGATTCCGGCCTCCGGCGAAAGATTCCAGCCAAAATGATTTTTTTTTAAAAAAATTGATAAGCCTTTAAATGACGTCGTTTTCGGTCCTCCTTAAGAAAACGACGTCGTTTTGCCGTCCTACGTGGATGGCTTCATGGAAACGACGCCGTTTAGCTCACATGGGGAAGAAATTAGGGTTTCGGCGAGGTTGAAGCCGTGGCCGTCGTCGGGGTTGAAGCTGCAGCCGCTGAGTGGCCATCATCGAGGTCGGGGTCGAGGTCAGGGTCGAAGCTACGGCCGTCGAGTGGCCATCATCGGGGTCGGGGTCGGGGTTTGAGCCGCGGCCATCGAGTGGCCATCGTCGCGGTCGGGGTCGAGGTCAAGGTCGGAGCTACGGCCGCCGAGTGGCCATCGTCGGGGTCGAGGTCGGGGTCGAGGTCGGAGCCGCTGCTGTTGAGTGGCCATCGTCGCGGTTAGGGTCGAGGTCGGGGTCGAAGCCATGGCCGCCGAGCGCAAGGACCGTCGAGGACGGCGACGGCCGGAGATTAGGGTTTTGAATTGGGGGAGACACCAAACGGCGTCGTTTTGGTGTTTGGATGCTGACTCAGCTCTCCGACGAGCCACGTCGGCGTCAAAAATTAATAAAAAAAAGGCCACGTCGGATTTCCGGCCAATTTCGTCGGAGTTGGCACCAAAGTGAGCGTTTTTCAAATTTTTTGGCACTTAAGTGATCCGACGGAAACTTTTGGCACCAAAGTGAGCGCCGTACACAACTTATGGCACCATTAGTGTACTTATCCCGATTATGTGGCATGCTAGACTTGGTCATATTGGCCAACAACGTATGAATAGACTAGCAAAAGAGGGCTTGTTTGGCAATATTGAAAAAGTCAATTTGCCTAGATGTGAGCATTGCCTAGTAGGGAAAACGATAAGGAAACCATTTGGAAAAGATAAAAGAGCTGAATTTCCTATGCATTTAATCCATTCTGACGTATGTGGTCCAATGAATGTGAGAGGAAGGCATGGGGTTGTTTATTTCATCACCTTTATTGATGATTATACTCAATTCGAATATGTCTATTTGATTTCTCACAAATCTGAAGCAATAAGTTGTTTCAAAAGGTTTATGAACCTGGTAGAAAATCAATTAGACAAGAAATAAAAGCATTGAGATTCAATCAAGGTCGAGAATATTTATCTGATGAGTTCAAAAAATTGTGTAATGAAAAAGGAATAGAAAGACAGTTGTCTATTCCATATACTCCTCAACAAAATGGTGTTGCGGAGAGAAGAAACAAAACCCTACTAGAAATGGTTAGGTCCATGATGGCGCATGCTAACTTACCTATCACTTTTTGAAGTGATGCGTTGTTAACTGCTACCTATATACTTAACCGGGTGCCTTCCAAACTAGTTACTTCCACTCCATATGAGTTATAGATAGGTAGAAAATCGGACTTAAGTTTTCTTAAGTTATGGGGTTGTGCTGCCTATACTCATGAGTCCTCTCACAAGTTTAGAAAATTGGGTCCCAAAGGAAATTAGAGTATTTTCATGAGATACTCCGAATACTCGAAAGGGTATATGTGTTCATAGGTGAGCAGGAAAGTGGGAGTATAACTGAATTTGAATCGCGGGATGTCACATTCTTAGTGGATGAATTTCCTAAGAAGGGCGAAATTGGGGAAGGTTACTCCCTATCTGAAACCTTGGATCAAGATAATGATATTAGTGGAGCTCGTCCAAGTGGGAGTAATATGAGAAGTGATGAATTGAATCCAACTCATTCTCAATTGCAACCACATCATGAGATGAAGTCATCATTATCTAATCCTAGTGGGAGCATAATGGGAAATGATGTACTAAGTGTACAATCTCCCGTACGGCGAACAAGTCGCCAAAGTATTCCCCGTCGACATTTTGACATTGAAGGGGAAACTTTTATGATTGCTCCACAAATGAGGATGAGCCAAGAAATATTAATGAGGCTCTAAATTGCCCTAGTAAGGAAAAATGGATTTATGCAATGAAAGAGGAAATGGATTCAATGAAGTCAAACCATGTTTAGGAACTGGTTGATCTTCCAAAAGGACACAAATCTATTGGGAACAAGTGGGTTCTCAAAATAAAGCGAAAGGCTGATGGCTCAATAGAAAGGCATAAGGCTCGCCTTGTGGCGAAAATGTATAATCAACAAGAAGGAATTGGTTATGAAGATACATTTTCTCCTGTAGTGAGATTTACCTCGATTCGCATAATTCTGGCAATAGTGGTTAATATGGATCTTGAGTTACATCAAATGGATGTAAAGACTGCTTTCCTCAATGAAGAATTAGAGGAAGAAAGATATATGGAATAACCTGCTGGTTTCATAGTGAAAGGCCAAGAAGAAATGGTATGTCGACTTTAGGGGTCGATATATGGCCTTAAGCAATCGTCAAGACAATGGTATATACGTTTTCATAATGTCATAATGGCATATGACTTTGCAATGATAGATTAGGATCATTGTGTATATGTTAAAAGATCCAATGATCAATTTGTGATCATATCATTATATGTTGATGATACACTAATTGCCGGAAGTAATATGGAGTTTGTTAATAATGTCAAAAGTTGGTTGTCTTCCAACTTTGAGATGAAAAACATGGGTGATGTTGCACACATTCTTGGAGTTAAGATTTCAATATTGTAAACCCAAAGATACTCATATTACTAAAGGCGAGGGATTGACCCACAGATTGTGTTCAAAGACTTCACAAGAGAAGGAACAAATGAAACGTGTTCCTTATGCTAGTGCTATTGGAAGCTTTATGTACACTATGATGTGTACAAGACCTGACACATGTTTTGCAGTTGAAATGGTGAGTAGATACCAATCCAATCCAGGTCAAGCATGTTGGAAAGCTGTTAAAAGAATTCTAAGGTATCTAAAGGGAACTGCTGATTATACGCTGAGTTATTGTGGAAAGAATCTACGACTCTAAGGCTATCCTGATGCTGATTGGGGAGGAGAATTAAATGAAAGGATATCTACCTCTGGGTTTGTTCTCTTACCGAATAATGGCACCATATGTTGGAGCAGTAAGAAACAAAAGTGTATAGCCTTATCCACGATATAAGTTGAGTTCGTGGCATTATCAGCAACAGTATAAGAAGGTGTTTGGCTTAAGAGATTTTTTGGATCATTTAGGTGTTATTCGAGGTGCTGCAAATTAATTGTTGGTTAATTATGATAGTCAAGCAGCAAAAGCGTACACCAAAGATCCAAAATATCATGGCAAGACCAAACTTATAGATACCAAGTACAATCTTATCAAAGATATGATTGCATGAAAAGATGTGAACTTAGAGTACATACTATGCGTAGAATGGTAACAGATCCTATGACAAACCCATTACCTAGAGATGTGTTTTGTGGCCATATGAAATCTCTAGGATTGCATAGAGGCTGATGTACTGAATATTGTAATTTCCCTAAGTGTTCACATTTGATGAATTTGTGTTTTCATTATTAATACCTATGAATCTTTGTTTGATCTTTATGAATCTTAATGTTCGGTGCATTACTTTAAGTTGAGAAAGTATGTTGGACAGATATAAGATTAGCCCACTCACACAGGTAATCGCCTCTATTTACTATGTGATAAATAGAGATGAGCCTATTTTTAAGCTTATTATCTAGGTGATGATCGAGAGCTCAAGCTTAAAATACGTATGTCGCCTTAACTGGGTGTTAAGATGAGGACATAATACTTACTATGTCCGAAAGTAAAATAACCCACAGATTTTACTTTATCTGTCTATGATGCCAGATACGAGTTCTGATGACTTTTGTTAATGAGTAGATACGTGAACTCAAGTTAGACATTGGGTATGTCTGAACCATCATCTGTATGGTATTGAAGGTGTAAACATACGCTCCATGGGAAAGGAGTTAATACCGTAATACGTATTTCATACTACGTATGCGTGAGACGACCAATAAGAGTGGCAAAAGTTTGATCTCAACTTTTATGTCGTGTGAGACTCTTGAGGAAAAAAGTTCCTCAATATTTAGTCCCCTCATGACTCTTACTTATTCTTAAGATTTCTGTTTAGTGTTTGCTATCTTAGGATGTTGCCAATGGTCATAAGTTTATTCGATCTAATGGGACATTTCTAGAAAAGCAAGCTGAACTAAAATTGAGAGTTTGAAGGAAAGAGGAAGATCGATTTTGGAGAATTACATTGTAGTTTTGTATTCGCCGGTTAACCAATTATGACTGTCTTTGGGATAATCATAATTGTGAATACAATATATATATCATTGTTTAAAAGAAATCAAGAGAGATATAAATGTGATCGATCGATCTAGGGTATTGCATACTAAATCTACTCAGGATGTGATGCCCATTATGAGCTGCTATATATTTCTAACAGATGTATAGCAACGAGCTCTCAAAGTATGCTGGTCGCACATATTATTCACCAGTATAAATGTTGAAGAGAGGTAAAGAGAATTCTGTTTGGCCCACCATGTGCGAGTGGGAGATGATGGTTTTATATGATGGGCTTAAGGCCCGTCCCCATGTTGGGCCTAAAAGCCCAGCCCACAAGAGTAGGGCCCATGGATGAAGGGGCACGATTAATTGTTTTTTGGAGGGACATATATAAGGGAGGAGAGAGAGAGGGAGAACGTACCTTTTGGCATTAACGTACGTCTCCCTCTCTTTCCAACGCTCTCTCTCTCTCAAATAGAAGAAACAATAAGCACAAGGCAACTTTCTTCTCCCCTTCCAAGCGAATTGTCGTCATCGGATCGAACAGGGCCAAATTCTCTTCCTCTTATTGGCGTCGGTGTTTAATCTGTGGCTAACAAAGTACGCTCGATTCCGTGGTGTGCTTTACGATCGGTGATACATGTATTTCCTGGGCTTATCTTCCGCATTCATTTTAGTGGTTCGATTTAGTGTGGAATCCGATTTTTGGGAATCCGTTAATCCCAACAAGTACCTAATCTTGTTTAAATCTTTAGGTTTTTTGGATGTTCGAGGGATTTTCCGTGCATTTTTGGGAGGAAAAACATTTTTGAGTCTTTTTCTAATTTTTTTGACATAAAAGGGATTTTTTTTTTTAGATTTTTTGGCATTTTTGGAAAATACAAGTCTTTTTGGCTTTTTATGAATTTTTTGGCATTTTTTCATGAATTTTTGGCTTTTTTGGATTTTTTTTGGAAAATATGAAATATTTTTTATTTTTTTATTTTTTGGAAAATAAAACATTTTTTAAATATTTTTCGGTTTTCTGGAAATTAAAATATTTTTAATATTTTTTCGAAAATAAATTATTTTTTATTTTTATTTAAATATTATATAAAATAGGGAAAATCTCAAATAAGGGCATGAAGTGGGTTCATTTTATCAAAAAAATACCCCAAGTGAATATTGTATCAAATAAGGACCCAAAGTGGCTAATTTTGTCTCAAATAAGGACTCAAACTTTCGATCTTATTTACAGCTTGGGGTAGTTTTGTCCAAGAACATTTTTTCTTTTATTTTTTTTGTTTCTTCATCTTCCTCACACCTCCTCGTTCGCTCTACATTGCCTCCTTCTTCAACACCACAATCAGGGCCCCTACCCATGACCTCGTGAGCTTCATGTCATCACGTAGTTGGTCCTAGTGACAAGAAGTCGGATTGGAGTTATTTGCTACTGGTCACCTTCTCAAATGCTAAAATCCTCAGTTCCTCAAAATGCATCAAATCTCAGCTCGCTTGTGCTCAACCTAAAGCTTGGATTGACCTCTATTTGACGACGATGATGCTGGATTTTCTATCAGGGGCAATGGTCGATGAGGTCGAGAACTCGAATAGGACTTGTCAATGGTGGCAATGGGGCAACGAAGTACAACCGTTTCTACCGTTAATGATGTCAAATATGACTAATGATCAATCTCAAGATGGGGTATCGATTGAGGAGAAGAGCTGTGTCGATGAGAATGTCAAGAGTGTGAGTGGGTGTCTCTAGACTAGGGATTATTGAAAGGAGATATTGGCATTGCAAAGGGGAAGAGAGATCTTTGAAAGATTGAATTTACACAAGAGAGGTAAACCCAAATTTGAAATTGATGAGGGAAACTCTGGTCGAGGTTGAAATAGTCGCTAGCTGCAACAAAATTGTTGTTTGGCGTGAAATTGTTGATCACTAAGTGTTAATTGAATAGAGGCATAATTTAGTCAAACAAGACGATCTGGCAATGCTTGGATATTGCTAGTTGTTGGCAAGCAAGACTAAAAACAACACAAAAAATTGCAGTTGCTGGGTTAGCGAAAGGCTCGGAATAAGTGGAGTTTGATGCACTCTCGAGGTGAGAGAAATACGTCGCCGAAGGGATTAGTTGCATGGCTCGGGAGTTGAACAAAAAGTTGAGTCTCAGCAAAAGCAGATTCATATTAAGGCTTTGAGATCAAAATTTGCAATGAATGTTGGAATAAAAAGAACTTATTTTTGAAAGCTCATTTCGGCTTCATGGAATTGTTTACAAACCATTTTGAGGAGTGAAATTTAAAATTTTCAACGAGTTAGACTACATTGTAATGGCCCGTGTTAAAGAAAACCCAATCTTGGTCATACAATGAGATGACACAAAGAGCCATGGAGGGGCGGATAATGGAGGTGATGTAAAGAGTTAGAAAGATGAAGAAAGAAAAAAGAAGAAAGAGAGACAAAAAAAAAAATAAACAGCAATGTTCTAGGACAAAAGTACCCCTGGTTGTGAATAAAATTAGAAGTTCAGGTCCTTAATTGAGAACAAGTTAGCCACTCCGGACCCTTATTTGAGACAGTATCCACTTTGGGTCCTTTTTTGAGAAAATAGCTCCACTTTAGGTCCTTATTTGAGATTTTCCCTATAAAATAAAAAAAAAAAAAAAAAGCCGACCCGGGTTGGATCCGCGGGTTTGGTCCGACCCGGGTCAGCCTAAAACGTAGACGGGCCTGCTTTTTCAAAACAACGTCGCGGCTGGGCATTTGGAGACGCCCGGCCCAACCCGATGACCCGTCCCCACAACCCGCTCCCCCCGGCGAAACCCTACCCGACCCAGCTTCGACACCCGACCAGCTTCCCTGGCCACCCCGAATTGTGAACCCTACCCAATTTTCTAGGTCCGAATCCGCTTCGTGACCCGGAAAATCGCAAACCCTAGGGTTTGCGAATCCACGGCGCCGGGGACGGAGACCGCCGGGGACGGAGACCGAAGCGATATGGCGGCGACGGCAGCTACAACGGCGACTACGACGATAACGACGGCGATGGAAAGCAGTTACCATGAATGGCAAGGATGACGGCGACTGGCTTTTTACCTTTCCTCGAACAAGGGCGGCGACAGCGACGATGCTAGATTGAAGGCAGCAACGGCAGAGGTGAACGACGGCAACGAGGGCAAGGATTGACTGGCGATAGCGACTACTGAGGCAAACAACGATTGCGACGGTGGATCCTAGACGGTCAAATCTGACCAGATCTGGCACCGGGTTACCCTCTCTCTCCCTAAGGGTCGCCCTTCGAACTCCGGTGAGGCTCGGATCCACGGCCGCGAGTCCTCAGACCCCCCTAAAGTCTCTTAGTGGGATGTCCAAGGGCTGCGACTCAATCTGCCTCTCTCTTTGCAAGTTCGCTCGTCGGCGGCCTCCCCTGATGTCTCTTAGTGGGAGGTCGTTTAAGCTCACGACCCGCCTCCTCTCTCGCTCGCTCTTCGATTCCTCCCCCGAAGTCTCTTAGTGGGAAGATCGCGGAGCTCGCGATGTCATTCGACGGAGGTGGTGCCTCACTATTTATAGGCGAGGGGGCAGCCGGTCGACGAGGCTTCGACGGCCGGTCTTCGCACGCCGAATGGACACTCACGGCCGAACCAACGTCCCATCCTCGCTCCTCTAACAAAGCGTGCTCGGCATTGAAAGCAAGCCATTAATGGCGCATGACATCTGTCTCTTCCGGCCGACATCGGCCTACCCTCCTCAACCATAGGTTGTCTTCGAGCGCGTCGTCGTCGTCGCTACATGTGAACTACAGAGGCGGAGAAGGAAGGAGCAAGGAAGAAGAAGAATGAAGAAGAAGGAGAGAGGGGGTTGGGCCGAGTCACGCGGGCTGGGCCAATGAGGGCCTGCACAAGGGAGAGAGAAAGAGGGGAGGGGCTGGGCTTCTGCTTTCTTTTTTTTCTTTTTTTTGGTTGTTTTGTTGTGTTTGTTGTTTTGTGGTTTTTTTGTTGTTATTTATTATTCATTATCCAAAAAAAGAAAAATAAAAGAAATTAAGGCCTAATTAATAACCTAATCAAAATTTAGGTGTCAACATAATCAAGGTTCCCTGTAACTGCGGATTGATTGGATGCATATGTATTGGTTCTGCATTATTATATAGTTCTTTGCCCAAATGCTGTCTTCAGATGAACTTAATTGCAAATTTAGCAGCCGATTTCATGTAGTCAATTAATTTGACAGGATGTGATCGACATAGACAAGGATCTCCTAGGGAATAGTAGCAGATCGCTTGAAACCCTAGTTTCTATAGGGATGAAGCTGGGTGTCTCGACTAGACAATAAGCAGAAACTGGGATGCTAAAACTTGGAGAAGATGGTCTTAGAAGCTTGAAGAAAGCTCATATCAGGTGGAGTGCTTTTTGGAGTTGATAGCCTGTTGATTGTTTGTAAAGTAGCTCCGGCGAACTCATTCATTGACTGCTGATACCTCACCATGTACATTGGCATGAATCTATTAAGATTAATTTGAGCATGAAGTTGTTTAGGATGTACAATTTGTTTCTGTTCCCAGTATAAATCATATGAGGGGTACAAAACCATTTAGATCCCTGATGACATGAGGACCATTTCTAGATGGTGTCGTGCTGCTTTACTTGTACAAGCTTGGCATGATTGACTTTATTGTAAAACTTTGTGCTTTTAGTTATTAATGGTGGATGAATTTGAAAATAATGCAGTTATATGCCCTTAATCTTTGTAATATACAAGTACTCTTGCTTTTACTAGATCGAGGCAGAGTTCTTCAAGCTATCATATTGAAATTGAGTAGCTAGTATAAGCACCTAGAGGGGGTGAATAGGTGCACAAATAATTTCTCGAGATACGGAAGCGATTCTAGGCAAACGATAGAAAGGAAGTTCTCTTTTGATTAATAAAATACGATCAAAGTAAAGTAAAGAATAGGGAAGAGAAAATTGAACACAAGGTTTATAGTGGTTCGGCTTATTCCAAGCCTACGTCCACTCTTCCACACTGACAGCCCACTGGCTGGATTTCACTATGAACAAAAGAGAAGTTACAACACAGCTTTTCCTTGATTCCACGGTGTAGATGTTCTACCACACTTCCTCAAGGTTTCTCACAAATATAGACTCTCTTCGCTCAACAAATGAATTGACTAAGAACAAGGAGCTTCAGACTTTGGAATTCTTCTATCGTGCACACCCTCGAACAACTGGAACGTCTTCCTTATATACTCCTTCATGCCATCATACCCATTGGCACTTACCAAAGGAATTCCTCCAATCTACCCGTTGGACGGAATCAATTAAGAAGATCATTCGAGCTATTAAAGGAACATGTTGATAGCCCATCAATCCTGTTCGCCCATACAATCAGGATCTCGGTTTCCATAAGTAGAACCTTCCAAGTATACTTTGCCAATCATCGGATCCTCAATCTTCGAATCAATTATGATCAAATAAAGGATTCTGTCATGTCATATCCAGTCAAGAGATCTTCTTCAGTCGATAAGGTCACATCCTTAATGAAACATCCAGTTCTGGATAACATTTCTTCAACAGATTAGAAACTGTCAATGAGGATAGACTTTGAGTCTTGAGTCTGGCTGTCCGGAGGTCTTCAGACTTTAAATAGCAGAGTCTGCAACCCTTCAGACTAGACTGATGGAAACGTTTTCTCAACTTCAAAACACTTTAAGAGGATTTCTCCAACAGAAATGAGACCTCATTCAAACACATGGTGTCACGACCTCTCTTTTTTCGGCGCCCACAATCAAGTGCGAGCGCCCAAAGGAGGCTAATGGCTCAGCTGAATTTAGTTATGTCCAAACTCTCCCAAGTCCACCAATTCGCAACTTAATGGTTCAAGTTTTTAACCTGTAAGTTAATTTTTAAAATGGAGTCGCCACTAATCAATTTGGGGTGGGTTGATTAGAAACCCATGCGAAATATCGGGAGAAATACTCGCTGTTGCGCAACCAGAGAAATTAGGATCAGGGACTTGATTTTACTAGTTAATCACTAATGCCTTTTCGATACCTAATCTTGTTTAAACCCTAAGGCTTTTTAGATTTTTGAGGAATTTTCCATGCATTTGTAGGGAGGAAAAACATTTTTGTTTTTGGTCTTTTCTCATTTTTTGGACATAAAAAGGACTTTTTGGATTTTTTTTGGTATTTTTTGGAATATACAAGTCTTTGGCAATTTTTTTTTTTTTGGATTTTTGGCATTTTTTGGAAAATATGAAAAAATTTTATTTTTTTGATTTTTCGGGAAAAGAAAACATTTTTTACTATTTTTTAATATTTTTCAAAAATAAATCATTTTTTGATTTTTTTGGAAAATAAATTATTTTTATTTATTTATTAAAATATTATTTAAAATAATAGAAAAGCCGAACTGGGTCAAGTCCCCGGGTTGGGTCCAACCCGGGCCAACCCAAAATGCAAACGAGCCCACTATGCAGGCCCGACTTTTTTTTTTTATTAAAACGACGCCGCAGCCGAGCGTTTAGGGACACCCAGCCGGGCCCGAAGACCCAAGTTCCTAGTGAAACCCTACCCAGATCCGACCCGACCTCGCGACCCGGCTCCCGCTGCCCCCCCCGAAATTGCGGAATCCCTACCCGACTCGTGGCCTAGGTCCAATCCGATGACCCGAGGCCACGACCCGGAAAATCAAGAACCCTAAGGTTCTCAATTCGCAACGCCGGAGAGGGGAAGGGTGAGGCGCTACGGTGGCGACGGCGGTGACGGCAACAACGACGGCGACGTAACGAGTCTCCTTAATTAAGGCTAGGGTTTCACAGAGGGTCGAACGATAATGACGAAGCGGCGGCGGCGGCTAGGTTGATGGAGACGGAGGGATTTTCACCTGGTCCAGCAGTGGCAGTGGCTGTAAGGACGGTGCGGATGACTGGGCAACGATTGCAAGACTCGAGATGGTGGTCTGGGGCTTAGCTGCGATGACAGCGAGATGGCGGCACGGCAGAATTTGGCACAGCAGCAGCGTCGAGGGATGGGACCTCCTCTTCCGCCCCTCTTTGCGAATCCAGAACCCTTTTGCCTCCTCCAACCTCTCTCAATCAGGCCCTAATCGCTTCCCTCTCCCTCAGATCTAGGCTTGCGAGTGCTCAAGCCTCCCCTGAAGTCTCTCGGGGGAAGCTCGTGAGGCTCGCTTGCTTTCGATCACTCTCTCTCTTAGATCTCCACCTGCTCGGATCTCTCCCCCTCAGGTTCGCTTACAGCCGGCCTCCCCCGAAGTCTCTCGGAGGGAGGTCATTCGAGCTTCGCGACCTGATCTCTCGCATGCTCGCTCTTTGAGTCTCCCCTGAAGTATCTCAAGGCGAAGTCTCTGAGCTCGCCGTGCTCTTCACCATCATCAAGAGAAGCCTATTTATAGGCGAGGAGGCGAGCGGTCGACGGAGCTTCGACCGCCAATCTTTGCAAGCTGAACGGCCTCCACCGGCCGAACCGGTGTCCCATCTGCCACCTGTCCGCCAACTACCCCCCACGCGCGTCGCCATCCGTCCGTTCATCCGGCATCGCACCCTCTGCGCGTGCGTTGCAGAGGCAGACGGAGAAAGAAGATGATCGAAGAGGGCCGGGCTGGAGGAGGAGGAAAATGGGCCGTAGGGGCCCATGCGGAGGGGGAAGAGAGGGAGAGAAAAATGGGCTGCTGGCTTCTGTTTTTCTTGCTGTTTTTTGTTTGCTTTTTTTGTTTTTATTATTTATTATTTATTATCCAAAAAAGGCAAAAAAAAATTAAAAAAAAAACTAATTAATTAAAAAAATGAAATTTAGGCGTCAACAGCTGCTCCTCTTTGAATGTGAGTTCGCAGAAGTTGCATTCAAAGACAAACCGATGCCTAAATTTTATCCATGCACACGCAGTAGATTATATTTTATTCGAGACTTATTATTCTATGTAGGAAAAAGAGCAATATAACTTTACATATATTAAGACAGATAAGAAGATGCTTGTAGTTACTTACCGAGAGTGAGTGAGATAGGGTGTGAACCCCGAGTTTGGCAAGTATCAAGGTATCATCTTACCTGGTGACATGAGGAAGCTGTTTCTCCAAGACCCAAACCATTCTTCGGTCGCCTATTAGAGCAATCAATAGTTTGTCTTGGACTCGAACCTTTCTTCGATTGCCTTGACAGGAAAATGCTTTTCCAGGACCCAAACCTTTCTTCGATCGCCTGTCAGAGCAGTAAGTGGTTTGTCTCGGACCCGAACCTTTCTTCGGTCGCCGTGACGGGAGATGCGCTGACCTTTCTTAGGGTATCTATTTGTGGGTGCCTGATCTGTATTGAGGACACCAGTTGGTACCCAACCTTTCTCGGGAAATGCGCTGACCTTTCTCAGGGCATCGTATTTGTTGGGGGTGTCTGACTTCTGTCAAAGACATCGGTAGGAACCCGACCTTTCTCGGGAGGATGTGCCGACCTTTCTTAGGGCATCGATTTGTGGGGTGTCTGACTTCTGTCGAAGACACCAGTTGGAACTCGACCTTTCTCGAGAGAATGCACCGACTTTTCTCAGGGCATCGATTCTGGAAGATACCTGGACATTCATAGGTATATCAAAGAGTACATAGCTATTCACAAATACTAACATGAAGGATATTTGGGCCTTTGCAAGCATCGAAAGTGTACTTGGATGATTACGAGTACAAACTCTTAGAGGATACTTGGACGTTCACAGGTATCAAAGGGGTACATGTATGATCACAAGTATTAGATGCTGGAAAATACCTTATTACTTGCAGGTATCGAAAGAGTACTTAGATGATCACAAGTACAAACTCTTGGAGGATACCTGGACGTTTTTTTTTTTTTTTAAGTCTCCTAGTAGATGGAATATCGAGGACATACCTAGGATATTCGTAAAGGCCTCTCGCCTCTTGGTAATGGGAATATCGAGGACGTGCCTGGTATATTCCTGAAGATCTCACACCTCCTAGTAAAAGGAATATCGAGGACGTACCTGGGATATTCGTGAAGGTCTCCCACCTCCTGGTAGTTGGAATATCGAGGACGTACCTTGGATATTCATGAATGTCTCTCACCTCCTGGTAAAGGGAGTATCGATGACGTACCTTGGATATTTGTGAAGGTCTCTTACCTTCTAGTAATTGGGAATATCGAGGGCATACTTGAGATATTCATAAAGGTCTCTCACCTCATGGTAATTGGGAATATCGAGGGCATACTTGAGATATTCGTGAAGGTCTCTCACCTCCTGGTAATTGGGAATATCGAGGACATACCTTAAATATTCATGAAGGTCTCTCACCACCTAGTAAAGGAAATATCGGGACATACCTTGGATATTCGTGAAGGTCTCTCACCTCCCAGTAAAGGGAATATCGAGGGCATGCCTCGCATATTCGTAAAGGTCTCTCACCTCCTGTAATGGGAATATCGAGGGCGTACCTGAGATATTTGTGAAGGTCTCTCACCTCCTAGTAATTGAGAATATCGAGGACATACCTTAGATATTTATGAAGGTCTCTCACCTCCTGGTAAAGGGAATATCGAGGGCGTGCCTCGCATATTCGTGAAGGTCTCTCACCTTCTAGTAAAGGGAATATCGAGGATGTATCTTGGATATTCGTGAAGGTCTCTTACCTCCTGGTAATATAAACTTGAATGTAACACAAGGCTTACCTAGATGGCCGCAGGCACTCAAAAGGGCTAGAACATCTGGGTAGCCGCAGGTGTACAAAGTACTGGAATACTTAGATGAACACAAGTATTTAATGATATGATTTGGGACCACTTAGACAGGTCCATGTGTTCTGATGATAAGAGAGCATATCAATGATACAATTTTGAGGACAACTCGGACAGGTCGAGTGTCACAGAAAAGGAGTATCCAAATGGTGGCCGGTACTCGAAGACAAGAGGATACTTGGACAGTCACAAGCATCCAAACTTTAAAGACAACTTGAACAGGTCGAGTGTCAATAGAGGGAGCACCCGGTAAGTGGTGGGTACTCAAAAACAAGGGGGATACTTGGATAGTCGCAAATATCAATACTCTGGGGACAACTCGAACATGTTGAGTGTCGATAAGAGGGAGTACCCGGCAAGTGGTGGGTACTTAAAGACAATGGGATACTTAGATAGTTGCAGGCACCCAAACTCAAAGGACGACTCGAACAGGTTGAGTGTCAAGATGAGAGTACCTGGACAGTGGTAGGTACTTTAAGACAAATGGGGATAGGGATATGCTTACTTGGCAACATCTCTTACCTATGAGAGTATGTCTATTATTTGCACAATATGCACACATGATTGTCTATGCTGTAAATTTATGAGTTTAAATGTGATTTATACATGACAATTTTGTCAGTTTTGCATCATCTGAGTTCCACTGGGGAAGATTTTGAAAGACAACTTTTATTCGGAATATAGATGTCTTGAGCATGCCAGGTGAGGGACTTTCAGTTTGAAAGGACTTTTTGCTCACTCTCATGGAAAAGGCTATCCTGACCATTAATGCAAGATTTATAAGGACCACACTATCTCACTGTCATCATGTCGACAGGGGTCTGAGTATTCTCGCAAACGGTACGACTTTACCAATGTGAGAGGTCTTTGTTGAAACTGTGATGAAGTCTTGGTCAATGGCTCATCAAAAGGGACCATCAAGGTCGAAGCCGATGGACAAAAATGCTGCACGATCATCTCCGGGTTTACAAGTCAAGAACCCTGCAAAAAGAGATAGAGTAGTCTTGCTCGTACTTCTTCAAGCGATGTTTATAGACATATGAAATCCTACGTTAATTGAAGTGCCCTAGTCTGAAGAGACTTTTACAATGGGATGCAACATAGACTTGGCTCACATGTAAGAGGGTGAGAGTTCGTGACTATCTTGGCATTTGTCACTAGTCTTTCTTGTCAGATGGAGGTTCTATGGACCACAACAACAACTTTTTCTTGGTTGTATTTTTTACTGGGGGGCATTGGCCTTGCTTTTACCAGGCACACTGCTTTTTCATGCCCCTATTTTTTATTCCAGTTCTTCATTTATGGGCATTAACCTTGCTTTTACCAAGTACACTGCTTTTTTATGCCCCTGTTTTTCGTTCTTGTCGTTAGAGGAACTAGCCTAGGCAAGTTCAATCACGACACTGTTGTTAGACTCTTGAGTCTTCATCTTCAGCTAGCACTCTAGGCTATGCTGCTTAGATGGTAGTAACTTCTGTTTTGCCTCCATGTGATGGTGAAATTACAGACTCAACTGGGTTGTACAATGAATACAAGTGCAGAAAGAATTGCTCTTCATCATTCTGGGGCACTTAAATTAACGCGAATGTTCATATGCAATAAAGACACCCGAAGATTAATGCAAGTGCGAGCAAGAAAATTTCTATCTCTCTTCTCACCTTGTGATGCTGCTTTGCCTCCGCTCTACCCCAATGGGGTGGTTCTTTACGGGGGTATGAGAGAAACTTCACCAATGTATGGGGCTCAATGGGGTGAGCGATGGAATGCATCTCACTATTTTGGTTATCGTACCATTTACGAGAGAACTCTTTACCCTGCAGCCATGGAATCTTCTGCACTCATCTCACAAGTGTATAGATGGGGGGGATTGTGTGTAGGATATGGCTTGCCTTTCATCATTCTGATGCGCCTCATCCAGCATGCTCGATTAATCTTGTATTCTTCATTTAGCTGTCTATTCTAATAATTCTCAATGGAATCAGTGATTTAGACAGACAAAATCATCATGCAAAATCCATTTGGAAAAGGCATGCAGCATTTTAAATGTGATGGAGTTTGTACTCTCAGAACAAACGAATAGTTTTGGCTCAAAAAGACCTTGTTGGTAGCTTTAAGGGTCAATAGAATAGTATTGTTAAATTTTGAACATCAAAAGGGTTATTCACAAAGGGGTATCAATGGTTGTCCCTATTGATTAGGGATATGACACATGAATGATCAGCCAAGGATTGGGAGTTTGATCGGGCATCTCTGCTTTTGCCCCTATAGGAAAGAAGATGTACAAGTAGATCAATTAGTCTGGCCAAAATCAAATGTGAGTTGAGGCCTGAAGATTTTCTATCATTTGCTTTGGCGATTACTCAGGACGCCATTTCGTTTAGGAGAGTTTGTCATGCCTCTCATTGATTTGTTATCCTTGTTTTTGACAATCAAGTGATCCTGCAACAAGACATGCTTCTCATTGATTTGTTATCCTTGCTTTTGACAATCAAGTGATCATGCAACAAATAAGAGGGAATGTGTTAGTCATGAACTCTTTCAAGAGTCGAATAACTGGAATCGATACAACTTTACCCTTCACTGGTTTGTAGATGATTGGGTGAACATGAAGTGAGAGGGGGACACGAAGTCCTATGTCCCTTGCTTCATTAGGTCAATTATTCTCTGAATTGGCTCCTGGATGACATGTCTTTTTACATGAAGCCAGGTGAATTTGATGTGGGTCATTTCCACGTACTAGCTTGGCCAATATTGATTTGTCAAACCTAACCATCAAGTTTGGCTCTTGAATCCTGATGCTTCCTGCCAATAGGGGGAATATGTCAAAAGTGAATTCAAATAGGGGGGAGTATTGGAAATGATACCAAATTACTCTTCTCCAAAGTTTGTATTTGCTGACTCCTAGAGATATTTGAATATCGATGACAGCCTTTTCGTCTCGGCACAATTTGACATTTCTTTCGATTGGCCTTCCTCACTCATGGCCATGTATGCATGATTGATGGTTGTTGATTCTTCACGCCTTCCTTTTGTGAAATTCTCCAATTCTCTGATGGCAATCACTTTTTAGGAGAGCATGCATTGTCTAGATTTTCTCCCTGTTGACAATAGTCAATTCAAGAGAAGAAAATCATTTTCTGTGCTTCTTAGCTTGTCAAAGCTGGAAATCCCATTGATGAAACCACCGCATCTAGTTGCTCAAGGACGTTGTGGGGAAAAGATATTGCTCCGACTTGAGAATGAGTTGGGCAGGAGCGAGGTGGAGTGTACAAAGCTCTCGGGGATGGCTTGATTTCAACCATATGCTTGTACCTATTACGTCCTATCTTTCATTTCTTGTAAATAGAAAAGAAATGACATCATTTCCAAAATTATATTCAGAGGATAAAACTTACCTTGTTCGAAGTGGGATGATCTTTTTTGTTTGCCCCACTACCTTGCTAGAAGAGTGTCTTTGAATTCGGCGACTTCACATGATGTGCCAACTTCAAATGCCCCCTGTCACACTAAGTCAGAGGAGATGGGAATGATCTTCTGAGACATGAAGTGAGTGAGTTAGAAAGACAAACATGATTTAATAATCTTGTTTTGACAAAAGCTTTTGGCAATAAAACATATTTTTGTTTTCAAAAGTATATATCTTTGGGGGGGAAGAAAGCATGAGGAAGCCCAGCCCTCAATATTCTTCTTAGATGATAATTTTTTCATGGTTGGATAGCATCACCAGGCTAGTTTAGGATACTGCCTCATGCTCTCAAAATATTTTCAACTTTATTTAATAGGTGGATTTACATTTTGGAAAAATGTTTTCAAAAGTTAGTTCCTCAAGCGGAACTGATGTTGAAAATTAAAAACAAGCCAGACTTAAGAAAGATGTACAAGTTCCCACGTAGGGGAATACGAAAGGAAATTAAAAAGGGTTCTACTCGAGCGGGCCTGCACCCATTTCCCCTTACGGTCCTTCATTGATGGTGTCCATGAAAAGATCTCCAAACATAGTGGTCATGTCATCTAGCCCTTCTTTCTCTGTTGCTAAGGGTGGCACTTCATTGCCTGAATAATACCCGACCTTCACCAGCCCTTGATGAATGTCAACGATATGTGCTTCGACATTTCTGCTCTGACTGTCTTCAGAACTGAATACCACATTTACTTTGTCGGTGTGATCAGGGAGCGAATTGCTCTGGAATGAGAAAGCTTTAGTGTCTAACAGGTTCTGGATTCGACTCTTGAGGGTGAAGCACTCATCAGTCGAGTGCCCCACTTCTCCCATGTGATAGTCGCATTTTTTGGACGGGTCATAATTGGAGAAGCTTTCGGCGTTTCGTCGCTTTGGCTCAGTCGAGATGAGAATCTTATTCCGGAGGATTGCCAAAACCTATGATGGAGATCCGGGAAGTGAAGTGAATTGTCTACTGTTGTTGTAGTGCTGGGGCAGTTGACGGCTGGTGGTCTGTTGCTATCTTGCACTTGTCTGAATTGTTGGAGAATGATTGTAGGTCGCATTGACATCTACTAGGGGTTCTTTATCTTTCTTCATGCTAAACCTGCCCGTGGGTGCAGGTTCAGTGAACCAACCATCCTTCAACCCTATCTCGATTTGCTCCCCTACTGGAATGAGTTGATTAAACGATTCGACAATCGTGGTTACCATTCGATTGTGGTACTCGTAAGGGAGGGTTTTGATAAACATTTTTCTCAGTTCGAAATCGGTTGGTTCAGGACTGATTTGGGCGGCCAGATTCCTCCATCTAATAGTATATTCTTTGAACGATTCATGCTTTTTCTTTTCGATATGCTCAAGATCCTCACGAGAAGGGGTAATGTCCATTATGAACTTATACTGCTTGAGGAATGCCTCACTCACTTCGCTCCATGTTTCGAGGAGGTTCATGTTCTTCATGATGTACCACCTTAGGGCCGAGCCTACTAGACTTGATTGGAACAACTGGATCATTAATGGTGCATTATTAACATATTGGGTCATTCGAACTCATTCGAACCAAGTACATTTGCAAATGAGCCCTCGAGCAAGTCGTGCCATCATACTTCTCAAACTCAGGCATTTTGACGTTGGAATAAATGGCGAGGTCTGTCAAAGTAGGATCTTGGAGGCCTTGCAGTTGTTTCAGTCTCTCCTCAAGCTTTGTCATGCTCAGTTTTAGACAAACGGTCTGGCTTAGCTTTCTCAATTGCGGTTGGGTGTGGATCATCCTCCAATTTGGGCACGTTATCGTCAGCATCTCCACCTTGATCACCCCTGGTAGATGATTGTGGCAACAATACCTTGATTGAGGCCGGGGCGGGAGTGAGTTTGCCCTAGATGAAGTCTATCTGCTTTGAAAGTTGTTGAAGCACATTAAAGACTTGTTTCATTTCACTTTCTACGATCGCAATACGGCTTGGTACATTTTCTTCAGCCATTCTTGCTCTTGCTTTTGAGCAAGTCTGGACTAGTGAACGTTGACGTTCCGTGATTACCTGGCCATGAATAAACAAGCATGTGTGAAGACAAGGCGTGGATAGGGAGTCAGTCCATGATGACGACCTAATCCTACTATTTTCGTTTATTCATGAAAAGGTAGAGGATTTCCTAAACATGGAATGAAAAAGGGCACGTGACATGTTAATATGAGCTAAAAAGATATTCAATTTGAAAGGCGAAGAAAGCATGAGTTGCAACAAATTTTGAAAAAGATTTTTATCCCCTTTTTTGAGGCAAATGAAAATTCTTGCGGAAAAGAATTTTGTAACATGCTTGAGAATAAAAACATCAACTGAAAGTAATTTTTTGCAAATTTTTTTTTAAACTTTAAAAAAACTTTATGACAATTACTTCCAAATTTAGATGACCACGATATTAAATCCTACACTAATCATGGACTACTCAATATATACAGGAAGGTAAGTAAATTGCAAAGTACACGAAATAAAAACTTACTTCACACGAGAAAATTGATGGCAATCACATAGACATGCGTATAATATGTGCGGCTCGATTTCTAACTGAGAAGGTTTGTTGAAATTAAAAGGATATCCGCCCATCGCAGTCTTGCGTCAGCAGTATACCTTCCTAACCTCGGCTAAGAAATTCGGGGAAAAGAAAGGCAACCTCTACATCGCAGTCTCGCGTTCGAGGTCGTATCTTTCTTAACACCATCCTAGATATCCTATGGCGGCCTAGGTCCAGCGACCGGGTTGTGTATGCCATGTGTGGTGCTTAAACATTTAAAGCATGCATAGTAATTTATAATCACAAAACAATCCAAAATTAAAATAAACCTTTAAGGTACTGACCTGCATAAAAAAAAAGAACAAAAACAAGTCAGTAAAGTGCTTAAACAAGATAAAACAACCTAAGTCCTCAAATCTCCCCAGTGGAGTCGTCAAGCTGTCGTGACCTCTCTTTTATCAGCACCCACAATCGGGTGCGAGCGCCTAAAGGAGGCTAATGGCTCGGCTGAATTTAGTTATGTCCAGACTCTCCCAAGTCCACCAATTCGCAACTTAATGATTCAAGTTTTTAACCTGTAAGTTAATTTTTAAAACGGAGTCGCCACTAATCAATTTGGAGTAGGTTGATTAGAAACCCATGAAAAATATTGGGAGAAATACTTGCTCTTGCACAACCAGAGAAATTAGGATCGGGGACTTATTTACACTAGTTAATCACTAATGCCCCTTCACTACCTAATCTTGTTTAAACCCCAAGGCTTTTTGGATTTTTGAGGAATTTTCCATGCATTTTTAGGAAGGAAAAACTTTTTTTTTTGGGTCTTTTCTCATTTTTTTGGACATAAAAAGGACTTTTTGGATTTTTTTTTTGGGAATATACAAGTCTTTTTGGCATTTTTTTTTTGGATTTTTGGCATTTTTTGGAAAATATGAAATATTTTTTATTTTTCGGGAAAAGAAAACATTTTGTACTATTTTTTAATATTTTTCGAAAATAAATCATTTTTTGATTTTTTTTAAAATAAATTATTTTTATTTATTTATTTATTAAAATATTATTTAAAATAATAGAAAAGACAACTCGAGTTAGGTCCGCGGGTTGGGTTTGACCTGGGCCAGCCCAAAACACAGATGGGCCTGCTACGCGGCCCGACTTTTATTTTTTAAAACGACACCGCGGCCGAGCATTTGGGGACACCCGGCCCGGCTCGAAGGCCCGGGTTCCTAGCGGAACCCTACCCGGATCTGACCCGACCTCATGACCCGGCTACCGCCGCCCCCCCAAAATCCCGGAATCCCTACCCGGCTCGTGGCCCGGGTCCGATCCGATGACCCTAGGCCACGACCTGGAAAATCGAGAACCTTAAGGTTCTCGATTCACGGCGCCGGAGAGGGGAAGGGTGAGGCGCTGCGGTGGCAACAGCAGCGAGGGCAACAACGATGGCTGCGTAATGAGTCTCCTTGATTGAGGCTAGGGTTTCACAGAGGGTCGAACGACAACAACAAAGCGGCAGCGGCAGCTAGGTTGACGGAGATGGAGGGATTTTCACCTGGTCCAGCAGTGGCGTGGCTGTAGGGACGGAGCAGACGACTAGGCAACAACGACGAGACTCGAGACGGCAACCCAGGGCTCAGCTGCGATGACAGTGAGATGGCGGCACAGCGGAATTTGGCACAGCAGCAGCATCGGGGGATGGGACCTCCTCTTTCGCCCCTCTTCGCGAATCCAAAACCCCTTCGCCTCCTCCGACCTCTCTCACTCAGGCCCCAATTGCTTCCCTCTCCCTCAGATCTGGGCTTGCGAGCGCTCAGGCCTCCCCTGAAGTCTCTCGAGGGAACCTCGCGACACTCACTCGCTTTCAATCACTCTCTCTCTCTCTCAGATCTCCACCCGCTCGGATCTCTCCCCCTCAGGTTCGCTTGCCACCGGCCTCCCCCGAAGTCTCTCGGAGGGAGGTTGTTCGAGCTTCGCGACCTGATCTCTCGCACGCTCGCTCTTTGAGTCTCCCCTGAAGTCTCTCAAGGGGAAGTCTCCGAGCTCGCCGTGCTCTTCGCCATCGTCGAGAGAAGCCTATTTATAGGCGAGGGGGTGAGCGGTCGATGGAGCTTCGACCGTCGATCTTTGCAAGCTGAACAACCTCCGCCAGTCGAACTGGCATCCCATCCGCCACCTGTCCACCAGCTGCCCCCCCACGCGCGTCGCTGTCCATCCGTTCATCCTACGTCACGCCCTCTGCGCGTGCGCTGCAGAGGCAGATGGAGGAAGAAGATGACCGAAGAGGGCCAGGCTGGAAGAGGAGGAAAATGGGCCATAGGGGCCCATGCGGAGGGGGAAGAGAGGGAGAGAAAAATGGGCCGCTAGCTTCTGTTTTTCTTGCTGTTTTTTGTTTGCTTTTTTTTGTTTTTATTATTTAGTATTTATTATCCGAAAAAGGAAAAATAAATTAAAAAACCTAATTAATTAAAAAAAAACGAAATTTATGCGTCAACACATGGTCAATATCCCTGATTCAAGGAGTGTTCTATCATCAGACTATATTCCAGTACAACAGATTGTGGTCTCATGTGTGGTTGGTCATATGCGATTGTGTATTTTCAAACACATGTTCAATATCCCTGTTTAGCATAAGCAGATTTTCTACTTGTGTGAACATTGAAACATTCTAGTTCTAGTTCTTGCCTAACACGTAAAACAACTAATGCATTCCAGAATCAGCGGAGTAACGCTAGTTTTGGAAAACTCAAGTTTTCTTAAGTTGAACAGCTTGTTCCTTTCATTTTCAATATCACATCCTGTTAAACTAATGCATATATTAACAAAAATTATCCCAAATTTAGAGTTCGGTAAAAAAAAATTGTAAAATAGATATCACAAAGATTCATGAAGTTATGTATATGCAATGTCATTTTAAACAATAACATCTCTATAATACAGTGATATGAATTCAGAAAACGAACCCATTACCGCAGAGAAGAGAAAGAGAGAGAGAGAGAGAAGGCATAAATCCAGAACCTTGGTGTCTCCCGAGGATTAGTCTTTGCAGTTGACTCTGCTACTCGCTCATATCTCTATTTCTGAGAATAATGTAACACACCTTCAGTAACTTCTAGTGTAACCTCCCATGTTGTGTGAATTGGCCTGTAAGTTTGTCATCCCGAGCTGCCCTCGCATTCCGTCTCTCGTGTACTGCTGCCACAAGAGCTGCTCATCAACCAAATGCCTCTGCTTCTTCTCCAGATCCGACATCTGCAAGTATGGTGGTGGAGCAACGGTAAGCGATGCTGCAAAGGGATCGAAGAAATTGCAGGTCGCGCCACCAACTGGAGCCGGTGGTGCAGGCAAAGCCAGCATCGCTGGCTGGCCAGCTGACCCAACCGTGACACTACTCGCACTCCCATTGCCTGCATATGCTGCACTAGCTCTAGCCGCCACGGCTGTTCCTCCATGCTGATACATTCCGTTGAACGACCACATATCCAGACCACCAGCCAGTGTCGTCTTTTGATTTGACAAACTGCTTGCCGATTGCGCAAGCGAGGATTCCCAATCTGCCGTATCATTACCGAATGCCTCCCATTTGGGTGCCGGGTCAGGACCGACCGGTGGTGCACGCCATCGAATAATGCCCATGCCATTTTATCTCCGTGTTCTGCGGGGGCCACCGCGTTGTCTCCTAGTTTCTGCAGGTTGGCTTGTTGCTGTGTGTCCTCTTTCTTCGGTTCTTCCTTCTCCACAACAGCCGATTCGTTCAATCCCTCCGGCGGGGGCAGCGCCTTGATTGAGTTCATGTCCGGTTCACTTGCTTCTGCTTCGACGGTTTCTTGCACAATAACACTCTTTGGCTCAGCATTGGGCGCTCTCTCACCTTTCGCTACAGCGGCTTTGTCCCGAATGACATCATCCATCAAATCAAGTTTCTTCTGTGTAATTCTCTCGATTTCTGTGTACTCAGAAGTACGAGCGATGCCGACGTTCTCGCACCAAGTGTAAAATACCTCGAGCTCGTCAAACTGCTTCCCTAATCTTGAGAAGATCTCGTATGCCTTTATGCATTCCGCAATCTCCATCTCCGTGAATCTATCGATTAGTATCGCCATGATCTTTGTCATTTCATAATATAGTCGGAAGCTTTCTTTTACTATTGCATATAGGGCCACAAAAATCACTATATTGCTCTTCGCTCGACCTACTTCATTCAGAAAAGATTGCACATGATCGATATCGACATCGGCATTGATTAAGCAGTAACTCATTATAGCAAATTCAAAACCACCCCATCCATTTGACTTAGATCTCTCATCCATCTTTAATTGCTTGCCATTTCATTTCCTCTTGTTTCTTTCCTTACTCTAGATCTTAGGTTTGGGAGCTTCTCTTTCCAATTTAGTTCTAGATTTGGGAATTTTAATGAATAAATATTTTGCCTCTAGTTTCAATGGTCACAGCAATTTTGACGACAAATCTGTGCATGTTCAACATATTTTTGTTAAAAGTTTTGGCATTTTGCATTTGCCAAATGGCTTACTTTCAGATGTATCAAATCTGAACTTATTCAATATGTTTATGTTATCTTTGTATAATAATGGCGTTAGACACACGGTGCGGAAAAACAAAACCGTGACTGCAATTGGAGATTCTGACGTGTGATCATTGCTAACGATGACATGTGATTCGGTGATCAACCATCGATTCTTTCGATTGGATGTAGCTAAAGTTTTGACCTAGATCTCTCTCCCATCTCTAATTGCTTTCCCTTTTTATTTCCTTTTGTTTCTTTCCTTACTCTCCTGCTTTTAAGATCAGGAGCTTGTCTTTCCAATCTCGTTTTAGATTCAGGAGTTTTGATGAATAAGTGTTCTGTCTCTCATTTCAATGGTCATGACAGCTTCGATTGAGAGGGGGCTCCACCGAATCCGACCCAACGACCGTGGTTCCACGCAAGGCCTTTCCCCGCGTTTCCTTCGATCATGACAACGAAGCCCGTTCCTTTGGCGCCTTGTAATGAACAATTTGCCAAAAATGGGTCCCAATCGCCGGGTAGGCTCCTCACGCGAGCCCCCGATTATTCCCGTATTTGTTTCCCCACCATCTTCACTTGGTCCAACCGCCATGGGGAAAAACATCGATGATCTTTCATTGGTCCTCTTTACGGGCGCTCCTCATTCTTCGCGCCCAGTCATTATCCTGAAAAAAGAGGAAGAATAATGATGCTAAAACGTTTGGGAAAATTTTATTTTATAATAATTTGATGCCAAGGACGTGTAAGCCCATCTTAATAATATCTCCAATCTTAATTAATGAATCTCCACGTTCATATCGTTCACTTTTTTGGGAATTTTTTCTTCCCAAACAGTTTCGACAATAAGGAATAAGATAAAAAAGAAACTGATCCTCGACGTTCAGGCAGGGATACATGGGACTTCGTGATCCCCACGCTCACTCGAACCTATTAAGCTTGAAGGCACGATTGAAAGAGTTAGGATAAAGGGTTAATACCATGAAAACTTGAAATTAGTATATTAGTGATTAATTTACCCAAAACTAATTTTTTAACCATAAAAAATCCTCACAAACTGATATATTTGTGATAAATTTATCATCTATTAATTTTCATTAAATTAGATTAATTCTACAAAAAAATCACAAGCTGGTGGGCAAAATTCTGAGTGTAGGAATTTATGTGATGATATCTTATTATCTTTATCTGTTAATTGTCAACTTAGCAATTAGACAATAAAATTTAAGGAAAAGTAATGGAGGATAAATTTGCCATGGGTGTATCAGTTTATGTTTTTTTGTAGTAAAAAATTAGGAATTTAGAGTGTTTCATGATATTAGCCCATCAAAGAATCTCGGCTTCTTATTGTTCGATCATGGCAATTTTTTCTTCCCTAATAGTTCCAACAATTAAAAAAAAAAAAAAAAAACCAATCTTCAATGTTCAAGTAGCGTTACATGGGACTTTGTGGCCCTTGAGCACGATTTGAACTAGCCTAGACAAAGCATGTTTCCTTCTCGATCGAGGACCCCCCCACTTGAGTCCGATTGTGTCTCAAGCAGAGCTCGTTGTTATCCTCACATTATGGACTGGGTTCCTTGTCCTCTCCGATCTTATCCCGATTAGATATAGTCCTTAGCTATCATTACCGAAAGCATCTGCATTTACACTTCTAAGAGCGATCTCGATAGAGAAATTGCACTGATGATAAAGACATTGAAAATTAGGGTTAATGTCCTAAAAAAATCCCAAACTGATACACATGTGATAAATTTACTTCAAATTAATTTTTTTACCATTGGTATACTTTTGACAAATTTACCTCAAATTGATACACTTGTGACAAATTTACCATTTGTTAATTTCTGTTAAAAGTTAAAAAAAAAACATATAATAGTTGACTGGTGTACTAGTTTGAGAGGTTTGAGATTTTACTCTTCGTTTGTTATAGTTAATTTTTTGTGGTATTAATCTAATTTAACGGATTATATATTTATTACAAATATACCAGTTTAGGTTTTTTTATGGTTAAATAAATTAATTTAAGGTAAATTTTCTACAAGTATACCGGTTTTGTACGTATGGAAAACTACAAACTTAACGTTTTCTTCATTTTTGCATGATAGAATATTTCCTATTAGAGATGATTAGGATAATTCTGTAAAATATTTTCCTATATTAGAGATAATTAGAATACTTCTGCTATTTTTATGTATCTATTAAGATCGTCCAATATCTTATGCATCTCTTGATTGATATATATAACGTTTGATAGTTTCTCATAAAACCTAGTGTTGACACCTAAATTTTAGCGACCCGTTTAATTATTTATTGCATTAAAAAATTAGGGAGTAATTTTAACCCATAAAAAAATATTAGTTAATTAATTAATTGCATAGTATATAGTTTTAGGTGCATTTATTTTAATTTGCATTTACATTGAGCCGGTGACAAATGGGTTCAAATTGATGGTTCAGAATATTAATTTGGTGAATTGGACTAAATTTACGAAGGGAGTAAATCGGCCCAATATCCTCAAAAAGATTTTACGGATTAATTTATGCGAGATTTCAAATTTTAGAAGAATCCTCTTGCAATCCTAAAGCAAATATTGCATTTGGAAAAAAAGGAATTTTCCTGAATACAGATTTGGAAAAATTAAAACCCTAACCGTAGCCTATAAATAGATTAAATGCGTAGTTTGAGAGGGAGGCCACACAATTGAAAATACACGGCCACAATTCATGAGAGGGGCTTCTCTTTCGATGACTTCGTAGGGTTTTGGGTTTTTCTTGGGTCAAAGAAAACACAAAATTGGAGTTTTGAAATTCTGAAAGGAGGGCAGAAAAGTCTGCAGAGAGGGGGGCAGAGAGAGGACATGCGACAGGTGAGAAAAGAAAAAGAAAAAAAGGGGGCTATTGTGTCGTCTTCTTCGCGAGGAAGCCCCTGACCGCGCCAGCCCGTGCTCGCGCGGGCCACTGTGCCGGCACCACAACGCCAGCCACCGCCGCGCCCCGCCTCGCCGCCGTTGCCCCGACACCGGCAGCTACCGCCCTTCGACCCAGCAACCAGGCGACGCCCGCAGGTTCCGAACCGGACGTAGCGCTAGCGACCCGCGAGCCCGAACGCCTGCAGCCCGCGTCCAGCTCCGCTCACCGACCTCCCTGTTCTTGCCGTGCTCGACGCCGCGGCCCCAGACGACAACAGGTGCAGATCTCGCAAGCGCCGCAGACCGCCTTTGCCACTGCCTGTTCCGTTCCGCTGCTGTGGCCGCCCCCCTGCACAGCGCTCCGCTGCGATCCACTCGACCCCTCACCACCTGCTACTGACGCCCGAGTCCCGTGCCCCTGCTCGCTCATCTGCTGTTGTTTCAGTCTCCCACGAGGCCCCGTCACGGCCTGCCGTGACTTGGAACAGCCGCGCGCGACGACTCCTGCTCTGTTCTTCCTTCGGTATTCTCTGTTTTTGTAGGTTTTTTTTTGGTGCTCGTCCAGTGAACCATCACAATCAAGATCTCCTGGTGTTCACCGTGACCAGCCCGCCTCGGGTCCAAACACCGGCACCAGCGAACTAGCGCTCATAGCCTCTGTTCGCAGGTTTTCCAGCAACATCTAGCCGTTGGATCCTAAAATGCCACTATCATTCCTGACGTGCTGCTGCTGCTCCTTCAATTGAGAATGCAAATGAATAATGTGATCATGGGCTTTAGCAAGTCAAAGTGTGGGAATCAACGTGGAGACCAAAGGGAGCAAATTTGATTCTTTGGCCCTAGTGAAACTGAAGCAGAACATCTGGACAAATCAGGTAGTCCAAGCGGCCATCAAATTTGGGAATATTATTTGCGGAATTAGGTAATTATCATATCTAAATTTGATTTAGATATTTTATTGCCTAAAACATGCTTTATAGTATCTTACGAGTCTATTTAAATGATAAGCGCATTCCCAATTAGGGTTATTTGCCTAATTCGCAATCGAACTTTGATTTTTTATTCCATCTAGAAGGCTTTAGATGGAATAATTAATTAAGCGGGAATAAAATTAATATTTTGATCTTTAAGGCTTAAGATCAATTTATCGATTTTATTAGTAAGAAGATCAAGTCTGATTTAGATATTATTCCTTGATTTGAATGATATATGGTATTTGATGATTCCGAATGGCTTGGTGCTTGTCTTGTCTTGATTGCTTTATTTATCCTGAAATATGTTGAGTTAGATTAGGTTCATATTAGAGTATCGCATGCTTTAGGGTAGTTTGCATATTTAGACTAAGCATTTTGTTTATTCTGAATTTTTGAAATAAAAAATGCCAAAAACATGAATTTAGGATGATAGATTTTCATTAATTTAAATTGCATGTTTGACATTTTTTTTAATTTCGAAATTAATTTAAAAAAAAAAATCATCATACATGTAGAATTAGGGCATCTTTTGTACATCATTGCACATTAGAATAAAATTGCATATTTCATTCTAAGTTTAGATTGATTTAGATAGACTGCATCTTAGATTAAAGATTGATAGGTTAAGATAATATCCTGGTTTAAATTAGGGTTTAGCTTGACCTAATCATTAATATAAGTTGGGTAGAATCTTAATTTAGCTAGACAATTTTCATATATTTCTAGTTTCGAATTTCACATTAAAAAAATGCAAAAAAAAAATGACTTAGGATAAATTAGTTTCAATTCCTAGGATTGATTGCATACCCATTGAGAAAACACAAGAAAAAATGTCATATGCACGTCATTAGGGTTAGATTCATTGAAATGCATGTCATTTAGTATTTTGCTAGGCCCATTTAATTAGAAATTACATGTCATTAGGATTAGGTCATTTAGTTAATATCGCATTGCATATTGCATGATTTTCATTAATTAAGTGAAAACAAAAAAAGAAATTGCGTGTTAATTAGAAACCATATCTAGGGTTGTTGATATAGATTTTAATTTAACAGGATGCTTTCGTTAACTAGAGGTAAGTTTTTTTGCAATTTATTTATTGTTTATCTAGGTGTTAAATTGGTGGATTGCGCACCCGCATGATCACTTCATATATTAGAAATATAGATTTAAAATCAATTTAAGCTACTTGCAAAACATTTTTCAAAATAAAAGAAAAATGAACTGAAAGGATGTTAGAGAAATATAGCGTAACTAAGTCCCTACTTATAAATCTCTGGTTCATAGGAGTAAAGTAAATCTCCTGTTACTTTACTTGGGTTTCTAATCAACTCACCAAAAATAGATTAGTAGCGATTCCTAATTGAAAATCAATCGCATGTTAATAACTTGAACCTAAGTCGCGAATTGGTATGGATTTGGGAGAGCTCGAGTTAAGTCTAGCCTTAACAATCCATTAGCCAAATCCTAGGTGGTTCACCGAAAAATTGGTCGCGACACCTAGAAATAAGTTGATGTACTTTATCATGATATATTGAATATATATACATTTTCCCAATTTAGTTTTTCTGTATTCTTACATTTTACTTGGTATCAGTGCTAGTCGATCTTGAAGTATCAGGTACACTCATATCGCACCCGATGCACGCCCAAGTGCATTTTTTGAGCTAAAATTGTTTCATGTCATTTCCTTTCTAATGAGTCCTAATATCCTCCAGTCAAGTTATTTTCCCTCTCATATGAGGAATTGCTTAGTCGATGGTCATGTTTCATTGCCAATCGCAACAATCGCATCACCTGGTGAGCCTTTCATGGAAGTGGCTTTTCCTTCTATCTCTCTCTGTCGATGCATATTCAGACAGACAAGTAGGCAGGCCCCCTTGTACTTTCTTTTGCTCATTTTCAAATCTCTTTTTGTCTTTTTTCCAAGTGGGTCCCGCCGCCTTATTCTTTACCTCGTCAAAATGTCAAATATTTCAGCATCCCCCTTCCTTTCCTTTCCTTTTCTCTCTCTCTACGTATGCAGACAAGTCAGCAGTAGCATCCAAACAAAGAAAGCGGGGCCCTTTTGTTTGTCGAGGGGAGAGAGAGGGAGGAAGCCAGTCACGAGCCAAGCCCTTTGTTTATCGAGGAGAGAGAGAGAGAGAGAGAGAGAGAGAGAGGGACCCAATCACGGCTCGTCCTGTGCCTAATCCACTCTATGGATATAGCCAGCGCCCCATTCATTGCAGCGTCTTTTTTTTTTTTCCTCTACTTCCTCGTCCGATAGCCCATCAGCATTCATGGGCTGCTACAAAACAAACGCCTTACCCCTGTTCAGCACCGCGTCCCGCCTTATATAACCCACGTATCGCTCGTCTCTCCTCCATGTCGCAAGACATTGCATTTGTTCAGAGAGTTGCTCTCCGGAGGTCGCGCACCCTCCCAAGATGACCCCTGCCCAGAACAGAGCGCCGAAGGTGTCCTCTGTATTGCTCTGCCTCTGCTGCATTCATGCGTTCTTCTTGTGCGCCTTCTTTGTCGCAGGCCAGCCGCCCAAGCCTGTCTTTGCCTGCGACGTGGATGGCGACCCGAGCCTCGCCACCTTCGGGTTCTGCAACGCGTCGTGGGGGGTGGAGGCACGGGTGGCGGACCTGGTGCAGCGGCTCACCCTGCAGGAGAAGGTCGGCTTCCTGGTGAGCGACGCCGCCAACGTGGACCGCCTGGGAATCCCCAAGTATGAGTGGCGGTCGGAGGCGCTGCACGGGGTGTCGAACGTGGGGCCAGGGACCAAGTTCTCGAGCCTCGTCCCGGGGGCGACCGTGTTCCCCCAGGTGATCCTGACGGCGGCGTCGTTGAACGCCACCCTGTTCGAGGCCATCGGGAAGGTTAGCGAGTTACCGTCATATCACTGATCTGCTTCTTTTCCTAGTGATCATTTGAAAATACATGATCTGCTGATTGTCTCCGCGATTGTAGTCCGAAAATGAATTAGTTTCGCATTCGCACTAGGACAAAAAGTTAAAAATTTTAAAGCTCTCCGCAATGATATGTAGAAGAGCAGACGAATCACGCAATAGCTCTGTTGAAGCAGGTGGTTTCAACAGAAGCCCGGGCGATGCACAACGTGGGGTTGGCCAGATTAACGTTTTGGTCCCTGAATGTCAACATATTCAGAGACCCAAGATGGGGGCGGGGCCAGGAGACGCCGGGGGAAGACCCGTCCCTTTCGAGCAAGTACGCGTCGGCTTATGTCCGAGGCCTACAACAGGGCGACGATGGAAATGCGGACCGGCTTAAGGTCGCTGCATGTTGCAAACATTATACCGTGGATCAGCATCGCTACCACTTCAATGCTGAGGTAAATAACAACTTGCAGACTTCTCTTTCGTTTTTACATCAACTAGTTGTACGCATAACCATCTCGAGTTAATCTCCTGTATCGCTTGTGTTGGACTGATTAGATAACACAACAAGACTTAGAAGATACGTTTCAACCACCGTTCAAGAGCTGTGTCCTCGATGGCAATGTCGCGTGCGTCATGTGCTCCTACAACCAGGTTAATGGCAAGCCGACATGCGCAGACCCGGCCCTTCTCAGGGGGATTCTCCGTGGAAAATGGAATTTGAATGGGTAACATTTCAATGCTCATGCATTGCTATTTGATACTTTTGATCAATTATTGCACATTATTTATCTGAAAGGATCGGTTAATGCAGTTATATTGTTTCGGATTGCAATTCAATGGACATGTTCTTTAATTCCCAACGCTATACTGAAAAACCAGAAGAAGCTGCAGCCAAGCCAATATTGGCAGGTATACATAAATTTCATAGTGTACTTTGATCAATTGCGACAAAGGTGTTTGAGAATTCGCCGTGGATAGCTTGTACTTCGATGACTGTAATTCCCCTCGACAGGGTTGGATCTCAACTGCGGATCTTTCCTTGGCCAACACACCGAAGCCGCCATGAAAGGCGGATTGTTGGATGAATCAGCGATTAACAAGGCCATCTCTAATAATTTTGCCACGCTGATGAGGCTTGGCTTCTTTGACGGCGATCCGAGGAAGCAGTTGTATGGAAAGCTTGGTCCGGATGACGTGTGCACACCAAGCAACCAGGAGCTGGCCCGCGAAGCTGCAAGGCAAGGGATTGTTTTGCTCAAGAACACGGCAGGATCATTGCCCCTCTCCTTGACCACCATAAAGTCCTTGGCGGTGATCGGACCGAACGCCAATGTCACGAAGACCATGATCGGGAACTATGAAGGTGATCGAAGAATTTATGCGGTAGACCGCACAAGGCTCGATCAGCTTCATTATTTGTTTCTGTCGCAGAAAATACCCTAATTAGAAGTCCCATTTCCCTTGCAGGCACTCCTTGCAAATATGTGACGCCTTTGCAAGGCCTAGCGGCTGTCGTTCCAACAATCTACGTGGCCGGCTGCCAGGATGTAGGATGCGGCACGGCCCAGACAGACGATGCAAAGAAAGCCGCGGCTTCAGCAGATGCAACGGTGCTTGTGATGGGCGCCGACCAGTCGATTGAGAGGGAGAGTTTCGACCGGGTCAACCTCCACCTCCCAGGCCAGCAGTCGCTCTTGGTCTCTGAAGTGGTGAACATGTCCAAGGGG
Organism: Eucalyptus camaldulensis; assembly: GCA_019915185.1. Lineage (NCBI taxonomy): Eukaryota > Viridiplantae > Streptophyta > Magnoliopsida > Myrtales > Myrtaceae > Eucalyptus > Eucalyptus camaldulensis. The sequence goes on from JAHSVA010000001.1 coordinate 13,179,490, forward strand.
CCTGTGATCCTCGTGATCATGTCAGGGGGAGGGATGGATGTATCGTTCGCGAAGGACAACAACAAGATCACGAGCATTTTGTGGGTCGGCTACCCTGGTGAAGCCGGTGGCGCTGCGATGGCGGACGTGATTTTCGGGGACCACAATCCAAGTAAGATTCAGAGTCTTTGGCCACTTGAAATTTGCAATCCTCGATTCATATTCTGATTCACGAGTCGCTAAACTTTAGCTTGAATCAGGTGGTAGATTGCCAATGACATGGTATCCGCAGTCGTTCGCAGACGCCGTTCCAATGACAAACATGAACATGAGGCCTGACCCAGCCACAGGCTACCCAGGCAGGACATACCGCTTCTACACCAGGCCAACCGTGTACTCATTCGGGGACGGGCTGAGCTACTCCGACTTCAGCTACAGTCTAGTCCAAGCGCCCCTGTTTGTGTCCGTGCCCTTGGAGGAGGGCCACGTCTGCCACTCGTCGGCGTGCGAATCGTTGGAAGCCACGGGGGAAAAGTGTCGGACCATCGACGTGTACCTGAGCGTCAAGAATGTGGGAAATATTAGCGGCAGCCACACTGTGCTCTTGTTCATCAGCCCTCCGGCGGGGCACGGGTCGCCTCAGAAGCACTCGCTGGGCTTTGAGAAGGTGTTCTTGGTCTCACAAAGTGAAGCGGAAGAAGTGCATTTCAGGACCGACGTTTGCGAGGATCTGAGCATGGTCGACGAGTTCGGCCACCGGAAGGTCCCCCTGGGGAAGCACGTCCTCCACGCCGGCAACTTGAAGCATGGTGCAGGTCTGATTGTCCGGGCTCTCCCCGAGCCCGCCGAGACATTTCTGAATGAATAAAACAAAGTGAAAAGTCTGAGAGATCATGTAGCGAATTTTTTTAAAAGCAAATTGAAGTTTTGACGACTATGTAGCAACTGTCCTTTGTTTTTAATTTACATCAGGGACAATAAGTGAATAAAACAGACCAATACTTATTACAGAAGCTGATGGTGAAATCATGATTGAAGCTTATATGTATCAATACCTTTGTAGAAGTATTAATTTTTATTTGGTTGTATCAAAATTACAAGCTATTCCAATTATTTGACATTATTAATTTGCGTGGCATACCCCTTTTAAAGTTAGGGAAAAATAGGTAAAATTATTCAAATTAAGGTTGTAATACAGTATAGGAACTAATAATTTTAACACGTTGATAAGTATGCATATAAATCATGATAAATTATTATGGAATTTCGTAATTTAAAATTGACCAAATAAATTTCAGTTGATGTCGCTCAAATGATTTATAGTTTGTAATTGATGTAAAACCGATAAATCACTATTTGTTATAGTTTGTAATTGATATGTAAAACCGATAAATCAGTATTTATTTGTTTTGTGAAAAATGGAAGATTTGATAAATGTTTTTTTAAACATGATTGGTTATATCATTTAGAAATATTAATTGACAGAAAAAATTTTCATTATTGATAACATTTAATACTTTAGTAGTTTCATGAATGATGAAATTATTTTTCATTCAATCATTGTTTTAAGTGGTACAAACGATCATATTTTCCAAAATATATTTTAAATCGCGGGTTTGTCGTAAAACAAACGGGTCCAAAAATTAAGTTAATAGCTGTAAATTTTTTGTAACCTAATTGTAACTTCGAGGGTCCTAGATAATGTTGGTAATTGACTCAAATAAGAGTTAGATAAGTAAAAATAATTAGTAATTCAATTGAACAAGAGTTGCTAAATCACTCAACTAATGATTAGTAATATCGTATAAAAGTTGGTAACCTTAACAATTGGTAAGCTTTGCAGAGAGATAGTGGTAAATTGTTATAGAAGTTAGTAACCAACGTGCAAAAAGGATGAAAAAGGAACGCCGGTATGAAACTCAAATATAACTTGATGAACTAAAATTTTAGTTAGTAGTTTAATCAGGGAAATTTTGTTAAGAGTTCATTTGACACGTTGGAGAAATTTACAAATAAATATCTGTAAACTATAATATATTCCAAAGGGACCGGAAAAACACTGATTTTAATTATCCAAAAGGTTCAAATAAATAATAGATTTCAAAGATCTTAACTTTACTTTTTGGTCGAATAAAAGAACATAACTTCAAAAGGGTGGATAAATAATGATGTGATTCAAATAAAAGCTGTAATACTAAAATCAGTTGCTAACTAAATTTAAGAAATTTTTTATAAATCACTCAAATTAAAAGTCGATAATTCCATATAAAAAAATTTATTAAATTTGAGGCGTTAAATAGGTAACGGCGTAACGCAATGCAAGTGAAAGTAGGGGTGAGCGGTTCCCGGTTCCTTACGAGGAACCTGGAAGGTTTCTCATTTTTAGGAACCTAGAACCTACCCGTCAGAATCAATAACCTGGAACCTACCCTGTCACAGGTTCCGGAGTCGGTTCCAGGTTCCAACAGGTTCTTTTTTTTTTTTTTTTTTTCATTTTTTACTTAAAAAAATGGAAATGAATGCAACAATAATAAACAAACTTGTCATTCATCAAAGAGAATATAACACGAACACAGTCTATAATACTCATAAGCGTTCAATGATCATAATTCAGAAGTTGCGATAAGAGAGGACAAATTCAGTCTTACCTATATAATGGCATTGGCCAGTTTCAACGCAAACATATGTCATTCAGTGTCTGCCTCGTAAATGTTTGGTTACCATTTCTCTTCTTTCCATCATTGTTCACCTTAGCATCAGATGTATCCCTTTCTTTCTAAACAGCCAGAGCATTTCGTGCAGCAAGTTTCTGCCAACCTGTACTCCATCAACAAAGACTTCAACTGTGGCCAAGTTGCCATTTCGGGAGGCTTTATACTCCAAGCCTTCAGCCTGCTGCCGGCAGCGCTCTTGCAGCTCCCTGACAGGATGCATTAGGAGTCTATCTGGAGTGACCATGGGATGCAACAAGGGCTGAAAAACCTGAAAAAGAAAAAGACAATTCAGTACTCTAGATACTCTATGTATTCACACTTCCAACAGAAAAAAAAAAAAAAAAAAAAAACAAAGTTCACTCTTTTTTTTTTTCCATTTATCCTCTTTTTTTGTTTTCCAAGAGGGCATACTGAAAAAAGAATGCCCATGGGTCAACCAAATCGAACTAACCTTTCACACAACAGCAGTATCATGTCCACTATCAAGGAATATAGCACCAGCAATGGATTCAACAATATCGGCAAGGACTTTTGGTGCTTTAATCCCCTAAACCAAAGGAGTTGAAACCTGGCTTCGACAATTCATCCTGAACTTCCTTTACGAAATCCCTGATCTAGAAAAAAAAAATAGCCAAAAGACCTAATAGTCATTACCCTCATAGACAAGTCAAACAATATTATTTACAGGTCATGTTATGTATCAAACAACCACAAAAGAAATTTAATGATGATACAATGTCACGAGCAAGAAAGAAAGAAATGAAAAACCTGCTTCTCCAAGGCACTGGACCCATGCCAAAGGTGTAAATGGAGCTTGTGTTTAACCGCGACACCAACTCCAAAAGATGGCCGTGATGCATGAGTAATAGCTTCTATCAAGAGGCCTCTGTCTTTAAACTTCAAATTAAGGGCAGATTCTAAAGCATCAAAATTGACACTCCTGAGGATGCTCTCTGGGACATTTGATGACCTGATTGCACATTCTTTCTCGTCAATATCAAACTCAACCTGTATTCCTACCCATTTCATGAAGTGATTGGCAGCATTCTTCCCACCTTCAACATAATACACCCCAATCAATGCTTCAACAACATCTGCTAGTGTCTTGCTAGACAGAACTCTGTAAGAACTTGAGTCACTCTCAACTTCACCATCTTCAATGCTTTCATCATCAAACTCAGCCCCAATTACATCTGACCTACCTCCAACTTCAGCAAGTGAATGCTCCATATCAAACAAGGAAGTTTCATCCTTTGTATCCTCATCGAAGACAGGAAGCACTCCTGGTGCAGACCATCTAGATGGAGCAAATCTATCCGCTTGGTTATATGATTGAAGTTCTTTATTCAAAGCATACTCATACAAGACCATGTTACTCACCATTTGTTGCCTCATTCTGGTCAGCTGACCCTCATGCTTTTGAGGATATCTAAGAAATAGAAATTTGCTTACAACCCATTTTAAGTAAGCATCTCCAAGGAGCTCTGCTCTTTCATAACAGAACGTTTCCTGACATGAGGCTGCAGTCAAAGCTTCCAAGATCTGTCGAGACAAAAGAGACGCACTAATAAGATACACAAGACAGCAACTTTTTCAAAACTTAGAACATAACACACCTTCGAAGCAGGGACCGAATAATCTATTACATCCTTGAGTTGAATTGCAAGCAGTATGCTCTCTACCCTTCTCATTATTGAAGGCAATCGTTGAGCTCCACGAACAAGTGACCCGGGAAGTGGATGCACAAGACAGAGTTCGGGGGGGAGGAACACATAATATGTCCTGTCCAGAAACGGAGATGGTTTTTTTATCGACGCAGACGGAACAGCAGCCCACCAGAAACGACAGCTCTTATATCCTTAAATCCACGAACCGCAGATGCATAATAGAAGAATAAAAAAGGAGGAGCAAAAGACGAGGCGCGAATTCCTCTCGGCGAAAACCGGATAGCGGAGAAACCACATGCAAACTACGGAAGAAATCGAATCTCCGATCGGAAACGACATCGAAAGACCCCCTCGTTTTCCCCCCTCATCCGAGGTTCTTGCGAGGGAAGGGTGAATCGAAGCAAGCGGACGGAAATGAAGAGGCGAGGAGAAGGGAGAGGAGGAGGGAGCGTACGATGCCGATCTTGAGGTGGGAGGAGAACCTACCGAGGATCGGCCGCTCCGCCGGGGCTTCCTTTGATTTGGCGGCTTTGGGCGGCATTTCCAGTTGGGAACCGAAGCGACGGTGGCGTCGAGGGCAAGCGGCGAGCCAGAGGTCAGCGGCAGTGGCCTCGAGCGGAGGTTAGCGAGCCAGAGGTCAGCGGCGGTGGCATCGAGGGCGTCCGGCGGTGGCATCGAGGGCGTCCGGCGGTGGCGTCGAGCAGAGGCGGAGAACGGGCGAAGACAGAACTGTGAATCTGAAGGTGTCGTATGTGAAAGTGAAAGTTAATTTCGCCCTAACCGGACCGGTTCCGGTTCCGCTTCAGGTTCCCGGAACCGGAACCGCCGGTTCTCATAAAAGGAGAACCGGGAACCGGATCGGAACCGGTCCCTTTAGAACCGGGAACTGCGCTCACCCCTAAGTGAAAGTAGAATTTGCTCCAAATCCTTGGGCAAAGAGTCAGGACAAATATTCCTTTCACCTTTTGCAAGTCACTGTCCTATTCTGGCCTTCATAGAAATTTGCCCGCCTGCTGAACTCCTTTCTTCTTCCTTTCTCCGCCGCCGCCGCCGCCGCATCCTCCGCCACCAGTTTACTCTCGTCATTCTTCATACTCTCCGAATCCTCTTGTGAGCGGAAACCCAGAAACAGTCCATACAACATACACACCTACGCATACATTTGCGGTGCAGAGCGAGTCGCAGCTTCTTTCTGGCATTTCGTCGAACAGGTGGTGGGCGTGCCGTTGCGATGTCGGCAAAAAGATTTGATCGACCGGAGTGATGCCTGAAGGTTGCGAATCTTGTTTTGCTACAATTGGCATAACTTGCGGTGTTCCCTGCCTGTCTTCTTTCAAGGATTTCTCAGGGGAATGCTGTTGATCAGGAAACTGAGTCGTTCGATCAAGAAAGATCCTCTCTTGAATTGGCAGTCGCCTCTCGCTGATGGGTACATTATGGTAAGGGCCGCAATCAGAGAATACCCTTGAGCTTACAATTGCCATCGGTCTGTGCGTTCTTTGTTTGATGTAGAAAAAGATGGTTTTGCCTCTAAACTTGTCAAGAGTGGATTCAATAGGCATTGCGTAGCTAGTTTTTCATCGTTAGTCGAGACAGTGCTGGTACAAGCTAGAGATCCTGCTAAACTCAGCAGTGAATTGGTGGCCGCAGTTGACGAGGGTAGACATGCCGATGCGTGGAAGTTGTATGAGCTACATATGCAAATGGATGGCTTTCCCCGAAAATCTGTGTTGCGCTAGCTTATAGTGAGTTTGACTGAAACCCTTGATGTCCAGTGGCTCAACAAAGCGTATGGGTTGGTGGAATGCGCATTCAAGGAGGGTAAGCATAACTTGTTCAAGAAGGAGACTAATTAATCTCTCTTTCGGTCTCACAAAGGGTGGATTACCAGTTGCTGCATCTACCATTTTGAGGAAGTTGGTCAACATGGAATGGTATCCCCCTGTTCCAGCTTGGTCTGCAATCTTGGCTTACATGTCTCAAACAGCACCTGGAGCTTACCTCTCAGCTGAACTTGTTCTTGAGATTGGTTATTTTTTTTTAGATGGACGAGTTGATCCTCGTAAAAAGAGCAATGCGCCTTTGGTTGCCATGAAGCCCAATACTACTGCTTTTAAAATTGCTTTGGCCGGTTGCCTCTTGTTTGATACTTGCAGGAAAGATGAGGAACTCCTTGACATGATGCCACGGATTAAAGCTGACACAAAATTGTTGATCATAATGGCACATATACATGAGAGGAATGGCCGGTGAGAGGAGCTGAAGAAGCTTCAGAGGCACATAAAGGAAGCTCCGAACCTAACTGATATGCAGTTCCGGCAATTTTACAATTGTTTGCTTACTTGCCATTTGAAGTTTGGGGATCTACATTCTGCGTCCAGCATGGTTTTGGATATGCTGCGCAAGGCAAAGGAAGCAAAAAACTCCCTTGCTGCTGCTACATTCGCATTCGATGGTACTAGGAAGGGTAATGATTTGATTGGTGGAGTAGTTTCTGGTCAAAGTCATCGAAATAGCAGATTGGACTCCCTGGAGAATGCGTCATTGAAACAACAAGCTACTGTCTCGTATCAATAGTTCTCTAAAGATCGTAAATTTGAGAAACCGCATGCTGAGGCAGAGCAAGCTCTTACTGGGTTCTTGGCTAAGTTGCAGGCACAAGTGGAATTGGTAACAATTCACCGTGGGATTCTTCAACCAACAGAGAACATATATGTGAAATTGGTTAAGGATTTTCTTGAAGCTGACAAAATCAAGGATTTGGCAGATTTCCTTATTAAGGCTGAGAAAGAAGACTTGCCTCTTTCAAATGATAGTTGGGCCTTGGTTCATGTCATTAATCTGTGCATTTCACTTGGTTGGTTGGATAAGGCATATGATCTCCTTGATGAGATGCATTTGGCTGGGGTTAGAACAGGTTCTGCTGTGTGTTCTTCTCTCTTGAAAGCATACTACAAAGCCAACCAAGCCACAGAGGTGACATCACTTCTCCGAGATGCTTGTAAAGCAGGGTTCCAGCTAGATGTAAGCTCTTCGAGGCAATGAACCAGTCTAGGGTCCTTCATGATGATACTCAAGGGGCACTTAACCTATTTAGAGATGAAAGATTCCAAAAAACTTCGATTAGGTCATCGAGAGTTTGATTTATTGGTCAAGGGTTGTGCTGAGAGTGGTGAGGCAGGTCTCATGTCAAAGCTCTCGCAGGAAATTGAAGAAAGCCAGAGGATTGACTGTGGGGTTCATGATTGAGAACGATGTCATTCATTTCTTCAGCAAGAAGAGACCAATGCAGGATGCGGAGAAAGCTTTGAAGAAAATGTGCAGTCTGGGGCATACCCCTAATGCACAGACATTCCATTCTATGGTGACTGGGTATGCTCTCATTGGAGGAAAATACGTAGAGGTAACTGAGCTGTGGGGGGAAATGAAAACTCTCTCTGCTTCCTCCCCAATAAAGTTCGATCAGGAACTCTTGGATTCTGTACTCTATACTTTTGTTAGAGGGGGGTTTTTTGCTCGAGCAAACGAAGTTGTTGGAATGATGGAAAAAGGGAACATGTTTCTTGACAAGTATAAATATCACACCGGGACATCCCTTTTCGTTCATACAGGTGAAAAGGCCTCCATTGAACTGGACGAGCAGAACAAAACATGACAGTAACACAGAGAATAGAAAAAAAAATCCACTGGAATTGTGGTGAAAATGGTCCTCTCCCATTTAAAGTTCAATGGACCACACTTTCGTCCTCCCACATGTGAAGTTCCATAGGCAGCACTTTTCAAGCGTACGATAGTGGCGAGCTCTATCTGCGGTAATGACTATGAGTACCCACATTAGCAGTTGGGCATCTCTTCTTCAAGTTTGAAATCATTCATACATTGCTCTATGAATTGACTGCTGTGTCGTATCCATTCTCCAATGTGGGAAATTTTCGTTCATTATATCTCGCACGTATGCCAATGATGATAGATGAATATAATCGACTTGGAGGGCCCAAGGTAGCTCACACTGTTTGAGGTTTTGGATGCTCCGTAAATAATTATAAATTATTAATTTTAGCCAAAAAAGATTAGCAAGACTTATGGAAACTTGTAAGAAATTTGAAAAACGGATGATTCAAATCAAATATGATGTACCCAAACAAAATTATTTTGGGAGTGCCTCAAAAATTTGCATGGCCCTAAAACAAATAATATATGCCTAATGTCTTTCATGTGTTATTTCGATCGTTCATTCAAACAATGCCAATCAACTAGTGTCATCCATAAAATAAATGATTTTGACTATGAGCCTCTTGAGGGATAGGAAGTGAGCAACTTGGCCTCAAATCACCCCAGATTACTTATGCGTCTCACGTGGCCATTTCCAAGGGTTTAGTGTGAGCTGGAGGTTGATTTAGCATCGAATCGCCTATCTTAGGGGCCTATTTGAGATAAAATCTATTTCAAAGACTATTTCCAAAAAATGCGCCCACTTACTAGAAATTTTCGATTTATAGACCAAATTATATAAAATTTGGTTGCACAAGAAGAGGCCATCTCTATAGTACAAAACATATCGATTTGTGGAATGAATTATGTAATTTTTTTTGTTCTTTTCCTGGAATTATATAATTGTTTTTTGTCAGGGAATTATATAAAGTCAGACTACCCACAAAAGGCCGTCTCTTTAGTACAAAACATTTTAGGATTTGTGCGGTACGACATTTTCTTGGACAGGACAGGTCCCACCCTCAATCAACAATCTGCCCCACTCCAGTTTGTGGTGGGGTCACTGACCCGACTTCTACGGGCCGACAGATCGGTCCTTGCCACGTCGGAAAAAGCCACATCCTCATTTTCCACCACATAGGTTCTAAGGTGCTTCCATACTCTCTCGAGAAGATCTCATATGCTTTGACGCATTCCATGATCTTTTTTACTTTTGGGTATGGGGCCACAAAAATCACTCTATCGTTCTTCGCTCAACCTACTTCATTAAGAAAAGATTGCACATGATTGATATCAACATCGGCATCAATTAAGCAATAACTCCTTATAGCAAATTCAAAGCCGCTCTATCGATTTGACTTAGATCTCTCATTCATCTTTAATTACTTGCCCTTTTTATTTCATCTTGTTTATTTCCTTACTCTAGATCTTAGGTCCGGGAGCTTTTCTCTCCAATTTAGTTCTAGATTCATGAGTTTTAATGAATAAGTAATTTTGCCTTTAGTTTCGATGGTCACAATAGTTTCGACAATAAATTTGTGCTCGTTCAACGTATCTTTGATAAAAATTTTGGCATTTTGCACTTGTGAAATGGTTTATTCTCACATGTCGAATTTAACTTATTCAATATGTTTATGTTATCTTTGTATGGTGATGGTGTTGTGGATACTGAACCTAAGCACACATTGCAAAAAAACAAAACTGTAATCACAAATGAAGATTCTGACATGCATCATCGCCAACGATGATGAGTGATTCGATAATCAATCGTTGATTCTTTCCAATGGATGTAGTTATGGATTTGACCTAGATCTCTCTCCCATCTTTAATTGCTTTCCCTTTTATTTTATTTTGATTTTTTCCTTCGATCATGACGACAAAGCCCGCTCCTTTGGTGCCTTGTAATAAACAACTTGCCAAAAATGGGTCCCACTCGCCGGGTAGGCCCCCCGCGCGAGCCCTCGATTTTTCCCCTATTTGTTTTTTCTCACCCCCACTTCACCCCAATTGATGAAGACCACGTTTTTTGTCAAAGAGGTTCCGCCGCGGGGGGGGGGGGGGGGGGGGGGGGTGGGGATTTTGGTGTGCGGGGGTGAATTTACAAGTGGCCGTTTTTGTATATTATTTGATTTAGAAATGTAAAACAAGAACAAGTGATGAAGAGCACTTATACATACATACATACATACATACATACATACATATAGTGTGGCTTTGTCGTTTATAATATAGGTATTATATGTGGTTTTTGTATACTATCTTATGTAGAAATGGAAAACTAATGCGGGTTATGAAGAGCACTTGGGTGGGCCAAACCATGAGGAGTTAGCGAAAAGCAAAGTTTGAAAAGGGTGCCCCGAGCAAGAAAGATAAAATCGAAAGAGAGAGTCGTCAGAGTTGGCTGGGGAAACCCCTCCAAAGAGTTATTATATAAAAATACTTAATCATGGCTTGGGTTCTCTCTTTAAATTACCCAGAACCTCTCTATATATAGATATGTGTGTGCGTTTGGGTGTGAATTTTTTTTTTTTTAAATCTTTTGTATTTGCACTTGTTCAATTGATGCTACGTTATAGTTTTTCAGCCGATCTTGATCATTTTCATTCTGAACTGGATTTAATTGACAGTAGGTTTTAAGCTTTGGTTGGATGTGCCTGTAAATGTTGGATGCACTTGAGACGCCCACTTTACTTTATCAGTTAATGCGAACTCGCAGAAAGAAGTATTTAAGTTCAGGCATTAACTGATAAAGTAAAGTGGGGGTCTCACCGGCTGGGGAAAGTGTTGATGTAGGGTTAGAGGAGGGTTCGAAGAAGCCACGCGGAACAACTTGGATGATCTCCCGTTGGTATTCTTCGCCCCCAGTCATTATCATGGAAAGGGAGAGAATAATGACGGTAAAAATTTTGGGAAAAATTTAATAAATAAAAAAGTTAATCTTTTTAGCCCATCTTTTAAGAATATCCCCCACCATCTCTAATCGGGCCCACCGCCACGAGGAAGAACGCCGCTGATCTCCCATTGGTCCTCTTTACCGGTGCTCCTCGTTCTTCGCCCCGTCATTATCATGAAAAAGGGGAGAACAATCATGCTAAAAAGTTTGGAAAAAAATTATTTTTACAAAAAAGCAAAAGTTAATCTTTTAAGCCCATCTTAATAATATCCCTAATCTTACTTGATTAAGGAATCTCGACTTCTTATCTTTCGCTTTTTTGGGAATTTTTTCCTCCCGAGCAGTTCCGACAATAAGGTTAAACGAAAAGAAGCCGATCCTTGATGTTCAAGCATGGGGGTACATGGGACTTCGTGACCCTCGAGCTCACTCAAACCTATTAAGCTTGAAGGCACCATTTAAAAGAGCTAAGACGGAGGCTTAATACCACAAAAACTCGAAATTAGTATATTTGTGACAAATGTGTTCCAAATTAATTTTTTTAACCACTAAAAATCCTCACAAATTGATGCATTTATGATAAATTTATTATCCATTAGTTTCTTCTAAATTGGATTAATTCTACCAAAAATCACAAGCCGGTGGGAGAAATTCTAAATATAGGAATTTGTGATTGTCAACTCGATAAAATTTAACGAAAACTAACGGAAGATAAATTTGTCACAATTATACCAATTTGGTTTTTTTTTTATAGTCAAAAATTAGTATGGAGTAAATTTTATAGATATACTAATTTAGAGTTTTTTTTTTATTATATTAGCCCATTAAAGAATTTTGACTTATTATCGTTCGCTCATGGCAATTTTTCTCCCCTAATATTTTTGACAATTGAAAAAAAAAATAATCTTCAATGTGCAAGCAACAGTACATGCTAGGACTAATCGGTTCCTAATCAGGTTTGGTTTCGAGGTGGAACCGAGAACCAGACTGGGAGGATCGGTTCCCAAATTCTAGGACTGGGAATCAGACTGAGCCAGTAATTTGTTGTTTGAGGACAAAAATAAATTGCGAAAAGAAAGCTCTCCACGGGTGCGTAGCTTCCAATTCCAATCAAGGCAACCTCGGCACTCAATGTACGCTCCCTATCCCTCATGGAGATGCTAGTGCTTTGTTGAGGGAGACAAATAACATTTCTAGAGTCGATGAAGTGGCCTCTGGCTATGCTAACATGGAGAACTCAAGTGGCATTGTTGGGTTTGACTTATCTATAGAAAGTGTCTTAAATATTGCATATTATTATTAGGAACTAGATAAGTCTCATCCATTGATCAAAATCACTATCATTGCTTATGGGGAAAATTCCAGAAAAATGCTCTAAGTACTCTCATTTTCTCAAATAAAGATCCGAAGTGGGCCTTATTTTAAATAAAGACTTAAAATGATTATATTTGTTTCAAATAAGAGCATGATGAAGGACTTTTTTGTCATTTTCCTTTTTTTTCTTCCTTTTTTCTGGTTCTTCTTCCTTCTTCGCCGGTGACTAGCCATCGACGATGCTTGTAGAGGGTTGGGCGAGAGTCGCCCTCACTCGATTTGGCAAGGGATGGCCTCACCTGGGCAAGGCAACCCTTGCCCTAGGGGAGAGGCCGACCCTCATGACCGTCAATGAGTCGATCCTCTTCAGCCTTGGACGAGGCTGTAGAGCATTGACCTCGTTGACGGTGACAAGGGTTGCCCTCCCTGGATCGAGTGAGGGTGACCCTCGTCTAGCCCTCCTGTGGGCATTGCCGATGGTCGGTCATCGACGGAGAAGGAAGAACTAGAAAAGAAGAAAGAAAAAAGAAAAAAAGAAGCAAATGATGAAATTGTCCTTGGTTAGGCCTTTATTTGAAATAAGTATAATCACTTTAGGTCCTTATTTGAAATAAGATCAATTTTATTTAAGCATTTATATGAGAAATATAAGGGTACTTGGGGTCCATTTTTGGAAATTTTCCAATTTTCAAACGTCCGTTTGAACAAGTATCAACTTTTCCCTGATTAAATTACTAAATAGATTTTAGTTCATTGAGTTATATTTGAGTTTCATACCAGCGTTCCTTGTTCTTCCATTTTGCACTTCGGTTACTAACTTCTATGACAATTTACCACTATGAGTCCGCAAAGCTTGCCAATTGTTAGGGTTGCTAATTTTTATACGGTATTAATAATCATTCGTTGAGTGATTTAGCATCTCTTGTCCAATTGAATTACTAATTATTTTTACTTATCTAACTCTTATTTGAGTCAATTACCAACATAGTCTAGTACCCTCGAGGTTACGATTAGCTTACAAAAAAATTTACAGCTATTAACTTAATTTTTGGACGCGTTTGTTTTACGACAAACCCGCGATTTAAAATATATTTTGGAAAATATGATCGTTTGTACCACTTAAAACAATGATTGAATGAAAAATAATTTCATCATTCATGAAACTACTAAAGTATTAAATGTTATCAATAATGAAAATTTTTTCCGTCAATTAATATTTCTAAATGATATAACCAATTATGTTTAAAAAAATATTTATCAAATCTTCCATTTTTCAGAAAACAAATAAATACTGATTTATCGGTTTTACATATCAATTACAAACTATAACAAATAGTGATTTATCAGTTTTACATCAATTACAAACTATAACTCATTTGAGCAACATCAACTGAAATTTATTTGGTCAATTTTAAATTACGAAATTCCATAATAATTTATCATGATTTATATGCATACTTATCAACGTGTTAAAATTATTAGTTCCTATACTGTATTACAACCTTAATTTGAATAATTTTACCTATTTTTCCCTAACTTTAAAAGGGGTATGCCACGCAAATAAATAATGTCAAATAATTGGAATAGCTTGTAATTTTGATACAACCAAATAAAAATTAATACTTCTACAAAGGTATTGATACATATAAGCTTCAATCATGATTTCACCATCAGCTTCTGTAATAAGTATTGGTCTGTATTATTCACTTATTGTCCCTGATGTAAATTAAAAACAAAGGACAGTTGCTACATAGTCGTCAAAACTTCAATTTGCTTTTAAAAAAATTCGCTACATGATCTCTCAAGACTTTTCACTTTGTTTTATTCATTCAGAAATGTCTCGGAGAGCCCGGACAATCAGACCTGCACCATCAACTCATGCTTCAAGTTGCCGACGTGGAGGACGTGCTTCCCCAGGGGGACCTTCCGGCGGCCAAGCCCGTCGACCATGCCCAGATCCTCGCAAATGTCGATCCGGAAATGCACGTCCGCCTCACCTTGTGACGCCAAGAACACCTTCTCAAAGCCCAGCAAGTGTTTCTGAGGCGACCCGTGCTCCGCTGGAGGGCTGCTGAACAAGAGCAACGTGTGGCCGCCGCTAAACCTTCCCACGTTCTTGACGCTCAGGTACAAGTCGATGGTCCGACACTTTGCCCCCGTGGCTTCCAACGATTCGCACGCCGACGAGTGGCAGACGTGGCCCTCCTCCAAGGGCACGGACACAAACAGGGGCGCTTGGACTAGACTGTAGCTGAAGTCCGAGTAGCTCAGCCCGTCCCCGAATGAGTACACGGTTGGCCCGGTGTAGAAGCGGTATGTCCTGCCTGGGTAGCCTGTGGCTGGGTCAGGCCTCATGTTCATGTTTGTCATTGGAACGGCGTCTGCGAACGACTGCGGATACCATGTCATTGGCAATCTACCACCTGATTCAAGCTAAAGTTTAGCGACTCGTGAATCAGAATTTGAATCGAGGATTGCAAATTTCAAGTGGCCAAAGACTCTGAATCTTACTTGGATTGTGGTCCCCGAAAATCACGTCTGCCATCGCAGCGCCGCCGGCTTCGCCGGGATAGCCGACCCACAAAATGCTCATGATCTTGTCGTCATCCTTCGCGAACGATACATCCATCCCTCCCCCTGACATGATCACGAGGATCACAGGCCCCTTGGACACGTTCGCCACTTCAGAGACCAAGAGCGACTGCTGGCCTGGGAGGTTGAGGTTGACCCGGTCGAAATTCTCCCTCTCGATTGACTGGTCGGTCCCCATTACAAGCACCGTCGCATCTGCTGAAGCTGCGGCTTTCTTCGCGTCGTCTGTCTGGGCCGTGCCGCATCCTACATCCACACAGCCGGCCACGTAGATTGTTGAAACGACCGCCGCTAGGCCTTGCAAAGGCGTCACGTATTTGCAGGGAGTGCCTGCAAGGAAAATGGGACTTCTAATTAAGGTATTTTCTGCGACAGGTACAAATAATGAAGCTGATTGAGCCTTGCGCGGTCTACCGCATAAATTGTTCGATCACCTTCATAGTTCCCAATCATGGTCTTTGTGACATTGGCGTTTGGTCCAATCACCGCCAAGGACTTTATGGCAGTCGAGGACAAGGGCAATGATCCTGCTGTGTTCTTAAGTAACACAATCCCTTGCCTTGCAGCTTCACGGGCCAGCTCCTGGTTGCTTGGTGTGCACACGTCACCAGGGCCAAGCTTTCCATACAACTGCTTCCTTGGATCGCCATCAAAGAAGCCAAGCCTAATCAGCGTGGCAAAATTATTGGAGATGGCCTTGTCAATCACAGATTCATTCAACAATCCACCTTTCACGGCAGCTTCGGTGTGTTGGCCAAGGAAAGATCCGCAATTGAGATCCAACCCTGTCAAAGGGGGAATTACAGTCATCGAAGTACAAGCTGTCCACGGCGAATTCTCAAACACCTTCATCGCAATTGATCAAAGTAGGATATGAAATTTATGCCTACCTGCCAAAATGGCCTTAGCTGCAGCCTCTTCTGGTGTTTTAGTATAGTGTTGTTTATCATAGAACACTTCCATCGAATTGCAATCCGAAACAATATAACTGCATTAACCGATCCTTTCAGATAAATAATGCTGCAATAATTGATCAAAAGTATCGAATAGCAATGCACGAGCATTGAAATGTTACCCGTTCAAATTCCATTTTTCACGGAGAATCCCCCTGAGAAGGGCCAGGTCTGCGCATGTCGGCTTGCCATTAACCTGGTTGTAGGAGCACATCACGCATGCGACATTGCCATCGAGGACACAGCTCTTGAATGGCGGTTGAAACGTATCTTCTAAGTCTTGTTGCGTTACCTGATCAATCCACCACCACAGGTACGGAAGATTAACTTGAGATGGTCATGCATATAACTGGTTGATAAATCGAATCGAATGAAAACGAAAGGGAAGTCTGCAAATTGTCTTTTTACCACAGTGTTGATGTGATAGCGATCGACACCTTTCCAGTTTTCAATGTCATACGCAGTATAATGTTTGCAACACGCAGCGACCTTGAGCTGGTCTGCATTTCCATCATCACTCTGTTGTAGGCCTCGGACATAACCCGATGCGTACATGCTCGAGAGCAACGGGTCTTCTCCTGGCGTCTCCTGACCCCGTCCCCATCTTGGGTCTCTGAATATGTTCACATTCGGGGACCAAAACGTCAATCCCGCTAACCCCACGTTGTGCATCGCCCGGGCTTCTGTCGAAACCACCTGCTTCAACAAAGCTATTGCGTAATTCGTCTGCTCTGCTACATATCATTGCGGAGAGCTTTAAAATGTTTTAACTTTTTGTCCTAGTGGGAATGCGAAACTAATTCATTTTCGGACTACAATCGCGGAGACAATAGGCAGATCATGTATTTTCAAATGATCACTAGGAAAAGAAGCAGATCAGTGATATGACGGTAACTCGCTAACCTTCCCGATGGTCTCGAACAGGGTGGCGTTGAACGACGCCGCCGTCAGGATCATCTGGGGGAACACGGTCGCCCCCGGGACGAGGCTCGAGAACTTGGTCCCCGACCGCCACTCATACTTGGGGATCCCCAGGCGGTCGACGTCGGCGGCGCCGCTCACCAGGAAACCGACCTTCTCCTGCAGGGTGAGCCGCCGAACCAGGTCCGCCACCCGCGCCTCGAGCCCCCACGACGCGTTGCAGAAGCCGAAGGCGGCGAGGCTCGGGTCGCCGTCCGCGTCGCAGGCGAAGACCGGTTCGGGCGGCTGGTCCGTCACGCAGGAGGCGCACGATAAGAACACATGAGTGCAGAAGAGGCAGAGCAAAAAAGATGCGTTCTTTTCCTGGGCAGGGGTCATCTTCGGAGGCGCGCGACGTCCCGGGGGCAACCCTCGGGACGGAGGTGGTGGAAAACGGTGGGGAGGACAGAGACCAAGTCGGCAAGCAGAGTGTCAGTGGCTGAAGTGGATGCGTTTTAGGTTGCTCATCGATGAGGCTTCTTGTCGTGAAAAATGAGGGCGGGGTTGCGGAAACGGCGATGGAGATGGGGGATTTTTTATTTTTTATTTTTTTGGGTCGGTCGGGGTGATGGATGGATTTGTGGGGTGGTGGAGGTGGTTTTGCGCGGCGGTTGTTGGAGCCCTGAGTTACGCGAAAGTCGAAAGCGAAAGGCGAAAGAAAAAAGGTCCAATGCAGAGCAGAGCAGAAGAGGGTGGCGGATTCCACCACCATGGAGGTCAGAGTTGAACGCCGCATCCCCGTATCTCATCGTGTCGAGGGTCGACCTCACACGTGGAGGCGAGGGCGCAAGGAAAAGGAAGCCCACGTCGCAAATCTGAACCCTTTTTGTGATTTTGGAGAATTAAGAATTATTTTAAACGTCCGTTTCCCTCCTTTCAACGTCTTCTCTCTCTCTCTCCTCGATAAACGGGCCTCGAATTCTGAATTATTCCAGGCCCGTTTCGCGGCGGTGCCGGAGACGGTCGGCGGCGGCGGCGGCGGCGGCGATGGGCGGAATCGAAGAGGGAGAGGGAGGGAGAATTTAACGCCGAGAAGGGGAGGGGCATAAGGAAAAAGGAAAAAAGAAGAAGAAAATCCACGTCACAATTTGTACCCCTCTTTATTTATTATTTCGGAGGTTAAGATTTATTTTAGACTTTTTTTTTCCTTCTTTCTACTCCTCCCCTCTTCTTCTTCTTCTTCCTTGCGCCGTCGCCTCTAGGGTTGCGTGGGATCCCTTGTCACTGGTTTTTTTGTCGAGTGAGGATGTCAGGTAAGAAGACAGTTCGGGTCCATTTTCGTCCATTTCCTCGGGTTTGATAGGAGTGGAGGGGAAGACGGAGCTTCTGAGACGTGGTAAAGGTATAGTTATTTCTAGAACAGTCCTTTTCATATATAATCAGAAGCCTCAATCGAACTTGCTTGACCGATGAATTAACTTCAGAATAGGTCCCTTGTTGCTGATGTTACATCCTGTAATCGAGCCATAACTACTTATGAATTGGTAGCTGACTTGATTAACAATCTGTCCGCATCTCTTTTGATTTTTATGCTGTTATTTTTTTTTTTTGTCCTTCACACGATATGTTTGATTGATATCTAGCATGCGGTTTGGTTACACAGAAGCGTTTGAGTCGCATCATTTACCTAAAAGATTTTGGTACGGTAAATGTATCGAACCCTTGAGAGGATACTGGCATGTCTTCTGTTCTCTTTTCTCTTATGAAATGTCACTCTAGCTTTTTACTATTCCATCAAGTCCTTGATTGTGAGCTTTTTGAGAGTTGGAGTAGATGATGAAGAAGAAGGATCTTTTGGTTTTTATGGATGTCTCCATTGATGGGGACCCTGCTGAAAGAATGACTTTTGAGGTACTCATTTGTGAATGCGAATCTTAAATTTTTATAACATCTGTATGCCCTCAGTTATTGCATTTCTTTTGAAATTTGCTGCAGATTCTTCACAATCCTTATCTGTTGACCATGTTCGGATGGCATCCAAATTCTTCCTCTTCATAATCCTGCAATGTCACATAGGATATAGCTACTCAAGATCATTTGTTTATAGAACGGGCTATCCAAAATTTTTGGCTGGAGTAGTCCACATGGATGCATGGAAACAGCCATGTCCATGTGCATGAGGGCACATAGACTTTTATTACATTGGCATGGATGAGAACTACTTTTGCTGGAGCAATTAAGAGAGTTGTGATTATATAACCATGGGCAATATGGTGCTCCTTTGCAGGATTTTAAGGCAGCGGAATAATTGGAGTTAACTATTAGTTTGGTCACAGGACCATCCAGAATCGTAGACACAAAATGCAATTAACAAAAGCAGATGGACACATATAGCAGAAATCTCTCTCTCTCTCTCTCTCTCAATCTGAATGCCCCAAGCGCCAGTCACACATTTTTCTACTGGAGCGTCTGACCACCATGCCATAATTAGGATATTTTTCAGTGCTTTTGGAAATTGATCTACGCAACAGAGTATTCTGTATTTTTCCCCTCTCATAAGTAGGTCTTTTTGTTAGAGGACAAGCTAGGCTGATTTGTCATGGAATAAACTCTCTGCAAAAGAAGGGGTAAGGATAAGTACATCTAACCATCCCTTGAACCGACAACTTCAGAGCCTTGTGCATGCGGACATCTTATTTTTCCTCTGAAAATAAGTAGGCCTTCTGTTGTGTCGGTCCAATTTTTTTAACAGGTTATCCCTTTAATTTTTCCCACAGGACTACAATGAAGATGGGAAGCTCTCATTCTCCGAATTTTCTGACTTGATGAATGCTTTTGGAAATCAACTGGCTGCTAACAAGGTTAGAGTCAGTTGTTGAACTGCTTCAATATTGGCAACATTTTTCTCTGTGTTTCATTTGTAGGACTCATAAACTTAAATTGTTTTCTGTGTCAGAATTATGTTTGGGACGAGAATTGATGTAAGGGTACTTATTGTGCACTAGCATACGTACATATGTACTTGCATGCATATTTGTCTTGTTGCATATATAAATGCATATACATGATGTGCACATAAGAGCAAACTGTGTGATGCAGCACACAAGCATGCATACATGAAAGAAATTGATGGACATATGCAGCGACAACAAAAAAGTTACTTGTTTTAGTCTATGCAACCATGCACGAGGATAACAAGGCTTGGCTTCCATCAAGACAAAATAATTATCCTAAGTTTAAAACAAGTGACAGTGAATATTCTACATCAATATATGTGTGTGTGTGTGTATGTATATATATATATATATATATATATATATATATATATATATATATTTTTTTTTTTTAAGATTTGAGGTGTTTAGTATTAAAAGTCCAATCATGAGCTTTACAAGCAAAAACCATTGTGGACACACCCTATAGAATATCTCTCACATTCTTAATCTAAAACCCATTTAGAACTGATCAAAGGCTGCATATTAGTATCTGATAGCTTGATCAAATGTAATCAGTGCTTGTGCAGAGATATCTATGTTGGAAATCCGTCTACTAGATGAATTTGACATTTGGTGCCTTAGCAAAGACCTAGGTTTTCTGGCGGTTAGTGCTTCCCTCTGTATGATGTTTTTCAATGAATTATGTGAAAGACTATTCAAATTAACCCTCTCGCAAAACCATCTTGGGGCAGGAGTAGAGATATAATTGGTTAAGGTCTAAAACAAAACCTGTGCAAATGTAGGATTGCTGTTGTTTCTTGGGAATTTTTTCAAGGTCTATGTAATGATTATGTTCGTTGTTTACCAGAAAGAGGAGCTCTTTAAAGCAGCAGACGTAAATGGGGATGGTGTAGTCAGCATGGATGAGTTGGCTGGCCTTCTTGCAATTCAACAAGAAAAGTAATTCTTTGGATTGATTTATGAGCTTCGGATTTTCTTGCTTTTTTTAATTAAATTCGCTCAAAGTCTATAATGAGTACGGCGCACTTCAATTTGCCTTTATTTTCTTATGTACGCTGCATGTAGCATTGGTTGCCTCATTGCTGTGAGTGCTGCTTCTATTTTCATGAAGTGAAATCTTTTCTTATAATTAGTGAGCTTACGATATTGATAAAATACTAGACATAGTTATGCAGCTCTATGGAAGTTTTACCAACAAATGGAGGGTTGACATTTTAAATTATCAGTTCTCTTGAAGTGTCAGCATGATTGTGTTATTCCCAGGTGCTAAAGCCAAATGTACTGATGTCATGCCAACCCAACTGATTGAGTTGCCCCCCCCCAAAAAAAAAAAAACAGAAATGAGAGAAGGAAAGAACCGCAATGAAGGAACTTTGATGCGGCAGTAAGTGGCACAAGCCAAAATCTCCAGTTTGTGTGAGATAATTGTGGATTTCTAATACGATCTGTCTGTCACACGTGGTGCAATTGATGGTAGACAGCCACTTGTCAAGAAACATTGTAAATATAGGCAGTTACTAGTTTGTGCATTCATAAACCATGCTTATCCAAAGTTGTCAAATGCCATCATCTAGGTCTTATTCAAAGAGGAGAAACATTTGGGTTTCTTTTTGTATATTATATGGCTGATCCGCAGTTAAGTTCATGAGTTGGAGATAAGTGGACTTGAACTGCTGATATTTTCCACAGGGTAAACCACTGCCTCTCCAGTACCTAGTTGATTCTACCATAGGGGCCAACAATAGACAATAACTCCCCCGCAAACATAGCTTAGAACTTTCATTGTATTGCGCTGTAGGACGAGAAGAGTCAAAGAATTACAGATGAATGTACGGAAATAACTTAATCGTGTGAACCAAAAGCTCAACATTGCTATTACAAAAATTACAAACATTATGCAAATTTACACTCATCGCTTTGCATATCGTTTGGTTGCAGGGAGCCACTCATAAATTGTTGCCCCGTCTGTGGTGAGGTTCTCCATGTTTCAGATAATCTGAACACTGTAGTTCACTTGACCCTCTGTTTTGATGAAGGAAGTGGAAACCAGATTATGACTGGAGGATTCTTGACTGATAAACAAGCTTCCTCTGGGTGAGGCCTCGTTTTCATGGTCTTAATATTTTGGAATTGCTCTTATGCTTCTTACATGGTCATCTGTTAATGGTCAAATATCATCTTTTAGGTGGATGTTCAAACTAAGTGAATAGGCCCATGTTTCATCTCATGATATTGGCCTGAATTATGGATCAAGTGCTTCAAATATATTGGTATGCTTCCTCCTACTTATATTTCTCCTCCTTTAATAGTATAAATTGTACTTTAGGTCATATAATGAATGCGGCTGCTTTTTTGAGAATGACTTGCTTGCTGAATTCATTGTCATGATTGACGCAGAAGAATGCCTTTGAATTGTCGAAATAGTAAGATGTGCACTTCCATTAATTTATATGCTGTGATGAAGTGGCCATTCTAATCAAATAAGTAAATCTGGGGACTTCATTTAGACACCAGCTTAAAACAATTTTGTGGATGGTAAGTTTCCTTCTTTTGGATCTCCTGTTCTTATTTTTCGTGGTGAGGGAGGAAGGGGAAAGGGCGAAGTTGGCGGTGGGTAAGGGGGGATGAGAGAGGAGTAGCTCCTTTGTCACCTTGCCTTTGATATTGTATTGTACCTCAGCATCCCTCTGACTCTTGAGCAGGAAGTTCTGAAACCTTTTTGAGGGAAAGAATGAGTGGCATAATTAGCCCAGTGAAATATTATTGTGGAAATACTAATTGGCACATGTTGTAACTTGGCTCTTGAGAATGTCTCTTTTTTTGTTGAGTGAGGATGTATGGTAAGAAGACAGTTTCCACCAAATCATGGTTTAGACCTGGCTGTGAAATGAGAACCTGCTCCATTTCTGTCCATTTCCTAGGTTTGATAGTTGTGGAGAGGAAGATGGAGCTTGAGAGATGTGGTGAAGGAATTGTTATTTCCATGAAAGACCCTTTCGATAGATAATCAGAGGCCTCAGTCGAACTTGCTTGACCAATGAATTAACGTCAGAATAGGTCCCTGTAAAACCAAGATAGATCCATTTGATGAGGACTTCATCTATATGTTAAGCCGGGGCTACGGCTGGGTTATTCATTGATTTTTCATGTGGTGGCATTGAAAGATTTGCCCTTGGGTAACTGCTAGCTAGCTAGGTTACTGATATTGTGACAAGGGAACCTTGGTGCAAATTTTGCTTGCAGTTATGTGTGCTACTTCAATAGTACCAAGATTAGATTTCACTAGCATACATGAGGTCGATACCTCGCATTTCTACAAGACTAATGAACAACAATATGCATGATTCTGTGATCCATTTCGGCCTTTGTTTTCCTTCAGTTAGAAGAGCATTCTTCTGTAAGGCCATTTGTGATTATAAGAAGCAGCTTGAGCATTTGTATCTTCTGAACTTGGTCGGCTATTTTTTGTAACATTGTTTGAGAAGCAAAAACTACAAACTTTACAAGCCATTTTTTAGGTCCGTTCTAGATTAATTTTCTGTTATTTTCTATGTGAACTATGCTGCCCTTTCATTGGTAAACATTTTGTTCTCATCCAAGTTGTAAGACTTCACAGTTATTTGTGTTCAGGTATTTGACCAGAGGACTAATAAGAGACTAGTGGAAGAAATTATTGATGGGAAAATTGTATTGTTGATGAGAGCCATTTACCAATCGAAATTTGGGCTAGGCCTTATTGATACAGGTGACTGACAACTTCTGCCAACTAGCAGAGGCTGGTTTTCTTAATCAGCTCTTACCCTGCCTTTTCCTGCCCTGAATGTAGGGTTGTAATGGAGCCAAGTTGAGTTGATGAACTGCCAAGCTCGAGCGGTCGAGTATTAATTTTCATGCTTGAGCTCCAATTGATTAAAAAATTGAGATATTTAAGCTCGACCCTAATACAATTAACTTATAAATCAAGACTGATCTTGAGCTGGAGCTTGAGTTTTATAAGCTCTATTTATTATTTTTAAAGTATCGTGTCTACTTTTATGATTTTGAATATTCTTCTCTAACAAAATGAAAGCTCTATTAGCTCGTCAGCCTACCTAGATAAGAATTAGCAAGCTCAAGCTCAATTCAACAAGATACTTGAGTAGCCTTGAGTAGCTTGAAGTTGAGCTAGACTCAAAATTAGGCTAGTCAATTCTGATTAGTCAATGAGTCCCAGCTACTCGTGGGTCTGCTACTGAACAGAATTCTTTGAGAATCTTATAGACAAATAGAAGATGGAGCAAATGATCACCCTTGAATCTATCACAGCAATCACTAAAAAGTTATGATTGTTAGAATCATGAATAGGATAATAGCTAACATCCTTGCAGGGATAGTATGTTTTAAAGTCTATGTCATTCAACATGTTCTGGATTAGTTCTTTGATGATTTTTTTTCCCTAGACACTAGTTTTGATCTTCTTGTAGGAAGAATCAACTCCCAGGGATCTTTTCACTCCATTTTAACCTTTGAGTTTGTTGTACTCCCAATAATAATCCATTACATGTTTTTTCCTGCTCTTTTTATGTACATTTTCCTTTATTTTAAAAAATCTTGGTATTCCTTTTTTGGTTTCCATATCTTTTTATATAATCTTTGGCTGCAGGTGGCATTCATTGCTATTGCTATTGGAGCCACCATGGTAGGCAGCATCACTTTCTTGAAGCAGGAGGGTGAGCTTGTTAAGAAGGGAGATGAGGTTAACAGTTATTAAGTTGTTAATATTACCGTCTCTATTTCCACAATGCAGTTTGGATATTTCTCATTTGGAGGAAGCACTGTCATATGCGTATTTGAGAAGGTTAGTATTAGATTTACTATTCATTCTCCTAATTCAGCTTTGAAAGTGTATTTATTGGAAAAAATTACATGGTTTGAGGGAATAATCAAGGTTCCCTGTAACTGCGGATTGATTGGATGCATATGTATTGGCTCTGCATTATTATATAGTTCTTTGCCCAAATGCTGTCTTCAGATGAACTTAATTGCAAATTTAGCGGCCGATTTCATGTAGTCAATTAATTTGACAGGATGTGATCGACATAGACAAGGATCTCTTAGAGAATAGTAGCAGATCGCTTGAAATCCTAGTTTCTGTGGGGATGAAGCTGGGTGTCTCGACCAGACAACAAGCAGAAACTGGGATGCCAAACTTGGAGAAGATGGTCTTAGAAGCTTGAGGAAAGCTCATATCAGGTGGAGTGCTTTTTGGAGTTGATAGCCTGTTGATTGTTTGTAAAGTAGCTCCGACGAACTCATTCATTGACTGCTGATACCTCACCATGTACATTGGCATGAATCTATTAAGATTAATTTGAACATGAAGTTGTTTAGGATGTACAATTTGTTTCTGTTCCCAGTATAAATCATATGAGGGGTACAAAACCATTTAGATCACTGATGACATGAAGACCATTTCTAGATGGTGTTACTTGTACAAGCTTGGCATGATTGACTTTATTGTAAAACTTTGTGCTTTTAGTTATTATGGTGGATCAATTTGAAAATAATGCAGTTATATGCCCTTAATCTTTGTAATTTACAAGTAAGTACTTCTGCTTTTACTAGATTGAGTCAGAGTTCTTCGAACTATCTATTGAAATGAGGCCTCATTCAGACACACAGTCAGTATCCCTGATTCAAGGAGTGTTCTATCATCAGACTATATTCCAGTACAACAGATTGTGGTCTCATGTGTGGTTGGTCCTATGCGGTTGTGTATCTTTCAAATACATGTTCAATATCCCTGTTTAGCATACGCAGGTTTTCTACTTGTGTGAACATTGAAACGTTCTAGTTCTAGTTCTTGCCTAACACGTAAAACAATTAATGCATTCCAGAATCAGTGGTGTAATGTTAGTTTTGGAAAACTCAAGTTTTCTTAAGTCGAACAGCTTGTTCCTTTCATTTTCAATATCGCATCGTGTTAAACTAATGCATATATTAACAAAAATTATCCCAAATTTAGAGTTCGGTGCAAAATTTTGAAATAGACATCGCAAAGATTCATTAAGTTATGTATATGCAATGTCATTCTACATAATATCTCTATAATGCAGTGATATGAATTCAGAAAACGAACCCATTAGCACGGAGAGAGAGAGAGAGAGAGAGAGAGAGAGAGAGAGAGAAGGCATAAATCCAGAATCTTGGTGTCTCCCGAGGATTAGTCTTTGCAGTTGACTCTGCTACTCGCTCAAATCTCTGTATCTGAGAATAATGTAACACACCTTCAGTAACTTCTAGTGTAACCTCCCATGTTGTGTGAATTGGCCTGTAAGTTTGCCATCCCGAGCTGCCCTCGCATTCCGTCTCTCGTGTACTGCTGCCACAAGAGCTGCTCGTCAACCAAATGCCTCTGCTTCTTCTCCAGATCCGACATCTGCACGTACGGTGGTGGAGCAACGGTAAGCGATGCTGCAAAGGGATCGACGAAATTGCGGGTCACCCCACCAACTGGAGCCGGCGGTGCAGGCAAAGCCAGCATCGCCGGCTGGCCAGCTGGCCTGACCGTGACACTACTCGCACTCCCATTGCCTGCATATGCTGCACTAGTTCTAGCCGCCGCGGCTGTTGCTCCATGCTGATACATTCCGTTGAACGACCACATATCCATACCACCAGCTAGTGTCGTCTTTTGATTTGACAAATTGCTTGCCGATTGCACAAGCGAGGATTCCCAATCTGCCGTATCATTACCGAATGCCTCCCATTTGGGTGCCGGGTCCGGACCGACCGGCGGTGCGTCGCCATCGAATAATGCCCATGCCATTTTATCTCCGTGTTCTGCGGGGGCCGCCGCGTTGTCTCCTAGATTCAGCAGGTCGGCTTGTTGCTGTGTGTCCTCTTTCTTCGGTTCTTCCTTCTCCGCAACAGCCGGTTCGCTCAATCCCTCCGGCGGAGGCAGCGCCTTCATTGAATTCATGTCTGGTTCACTTGCTTCTGCTTCGACTGTTTCTTGCACAATAACATTCTTTGGCTTTGCATTTGGCGCTTTCTCACCTTTCGCTACGGCTGCTTTGTCCCGAATGACATCGTCCATCAGATCAAGTTTCTTCTGTGTAATTCTCTCGATTTCAGGGTACTCGGAAGTACGGGCGATGCCAACGTTCTTGCACCAAGTGTAAAATGCCTCGAGTGCGTCGAATTGCTTACCCATTCTCGAGAAGATCTCATATGCCTTCACGCAATCTGCGATCTCCATCTCTGTAAATCTATCAACTAGTATTGCCATGATCTCCGTCATTTCATAGTAGAGTTGGAAGCTTTCTTTTACTATTGGGTATAGGGCCACAAAAATCACTCTGTCGTTCTTCGCTCGACCTGTTCCATTAAAAAAAGATTGCAATTGACCGATATCGACATCGGCATTGATTAAACGGGGTAATTCATTATAGCAAATTCAAAACTGCTCCATATTCTTCGTGAATGTACTACAATTTCTATCAAGGAAGTCACATCCTCCTACTAGTTCAAGCTGTCTACTTGCATACCCCATAATTTTTCAACATGGAGAAAGTTTCTAAATGATGTAAGGTGTATAACTCTTTGATGGTCTAGTGATACTAGGCCTAATTCCTTAAAAGCCCTCAAATTTAGGTTTAGTTTCAATTCTGTCCCAAACTTCTTTTTCCCTTTAGAAAAGATCGGAACTTTAGATTCAATCTCAAATCTATTCCACACTTCTTTTTTGTCTATAAAAATCATTGATTTTAACTCTAATTCCAAATTTGTCCCGAATTTTTTAGTTTAACTTTGAATCTCCTTGCGTTGACTCCCATTTCCATATCGATAACAAATCCTCCTTAGTGAGGCGATGAAACAAAACCATTCATTTATGCGAAAAATTAAGGAAAGTAGGGATTACTACCAATGATTTTTGAGGAATAATGAAGGCAAATTTAACACTTGAGTTAAAATCGATCATATTTTCTAGACAAAAAGAAGGTTCAGGGTAGACTTAGGATTGGAGTTAAAATTGGAGTTTTTTTTATACATAAAAACATCTGTATTCCAATTCTTTTTTAATTGCCAAGATTTTTTTGTTTTGTTTTTTTGTTTTTGGTCTATAAGTATTCAATGAGGGTTGCATTTGATGGTGGACCAACCTGTTGGCTTACACGCCAAGAACCGTTCGAGTAGCTGCTGAAAATGCTGCATCTTGGAGAACATCTGGTCACATTTCATCTCTGGAACCGGCGTGTTCTTGATGCTGGCTTGCCCGTCTTCCTCCTCTTCTTCATCAAGGCCGTACTTTCCGCGTTTCCGCCGCCGCCCCAGCATCTTGTATTCCAGCTGCTCGTCGAGGTACAATGCGTACGTCCGGACGAACGCTGAGAAGTCCCAGGAATTGGACCGCGACGCGTCGCGGAAGTCGGACATGTTGAGGAAGCGGGTCCCGCGCCTCGTGGTGAAGAAGATCTCCTCCTCGTACGCGGGGTCGCCCTTTGTCAGGAGCCTCTGGATCAGGATGAGCGTCTTGAGCGCGACGGTCCAGTTCCGGGTCTTGTTGAGGCGCTTCGACAGGGTGTCGATGCACGCGCTTATGGACGACCGGGAGTAGCATGTCAGGCTGATGATCTCGAGGATGTACTTCTCCTCTGCCGGGAAATCGTCGTGCCGGGTCGCCTTCACTATCGCGATTTCCAGGTCGGAGTGCGAGCTCCTGCCAGGACCGACCTTCGCCAGGCCGATGCTGGTCTGGTCTTTGACAGCTCCAAGGGCTCGCCTCAGCTTGCTTGAACCCATGGATTGTGCAGAAGGATGGACAAAGAGACGCTCTCACCAAATGCTATTATCTGGGAACCTGATGAAGAAAAGCATTTCATGTCTTGCGCAGGCAATACATCTTGGAAGGCGAAAGATCAAATGCTAAATGAACTTGAGCAGTTTTGAGGACCGAAGCACCAACCCCGTTTGCGAAATTCCAAAGCGCGATTCACCCGTTTGCTGGATCTTAGCGTCTAGACGGAAGGCAGAAGATGACAGCAGACAGGAGTCCTCTTGTACTCACTTGAAAATGGATCGATTTCGGCAAGAAAAACGCAGAAAACTGGATGGTAAATCTCTAGATGCCTGAGAGGAAGCACAAGAAGAGAGGAAAGGAAAGATGGGTCTTGGCCTTTCCTCTCTTCTCTGCGTTTCTCTCCCTCTCTCTCTCTCCCTCTCGCTCCACCACCTGTTTCTCTCTCTGGATCTGCGTCTTGTCTCTGTTAATTCTCTTGCCATGTCAGGTTTCAGGCAACGGATTCTCTGCCTTCTCCTTCTCGATCGACCATGCATTGGCCGCGAAACGGGCCTCGAAGCTCGGACGTTGCGATGATGGGGGAGGGCGTTGTGCCAACGACGAGCGGAGATGTGTCCGTCAGATAAGCCAAAGATAGTACGTTGAATTTGACTAGGATTGGGAGGTTCCTGTAGACTATTTGTCTTTGTGCCTTCAGTTTTTTTCAGATGTAAAAGTCAATTGTTGAGATGATTTTTTAAAAAGTTTTCTCATATTTCCTGGCTGAGGGCATGCAGAGCCTCATGCATTATTGCTAGCTAGTTGTGTCATGTAGGATGATTTATTTCAGATAAAATAGGCCGATAGGATCATATTGATAAGTTGTTAAAAAATTTGAGATTAAATTGATCAAACTAAAAAAAATTTAAAATTTAGTTGACATTCATATAATTAGTGAAGAATTTTTTTTGGTAATTTTTTCATCAATCATTTGTACATTGAGGGTTCTTTATATGCTCTCGTAACATTGGCGCTGTGTAGTCATCCACCCAAGGAATCATCAAAAAATTGTCTAAACAATCTAAGATTGATTATATGGAACGCACTTCGAGAACACTTAAAAATCCGTACAAAAGTTACAATTTTGGAAGGCGGTGAACTTTGTTAACATTATGTCTTCAAAAATGGGACAATTAGTCCAAATGATCTAGGAGAACCTATTCATTAAGACCAAGAAATGCACAAGTAAGGTAAGATATGATTTTGAGGGTTAGTTAAAAAATCTGCAAACCCGCCTGATCTCTCCATTTGAACCCGTCTTGACACCGATCTGACCCATTTTTACCATTGATTCGACGAAATCCGCTTCGAAGGAGGGCTCGAAGATCGGGTTGAAGAGACCCACGTAAGATTCGATCACGCTCCGCGTCACCGGGTCGTCATTTAGCTTTGCGTCCGACTCCAAAACGGCCCATCCGCTCCTGATGTTCCGGAGGATCTGGTCGTCGAATGTCTGCTCGCTGCTGTGATCGATTGGCATCCGCACATTCACGTCGCCGTTCTGCGGGCACATTGACTTTAGCTCCGGCAAGAAGTCGGGGTTGATCGAAGGGTCCGATCCGCCGCCGGGCATGAAGTTGTATAGACGGTCCGTCATGAAGAAGCATGCGGTGGTTCCGATGGTATGCGCGGCTGCAACATGAAAATTGGAAGTGAATATCAGAGATTCACAAATTTGTTTTCTTAACTAATCAGTCCTATTAGACACTTAAAACAAGCGACCCTGTTTCATTCAATAAACGAAGTCCGCTTAGGTTTACTTGAATAATCTCAAGTTGGTTCATGCCTCTGGAGAAATCAATGTGGAGTTCAAGCCATTGCCATTGTTACTATCTCTTTATTCTTTAGGATTCGATATTCATTTAATAACGAATACCTAAAAAAATATTCACATATAACACCGTACGAACTTTTAAAATTATGAAAAAAAATTATATTTTTAAAAATGAAATTATAAGTACATTCTTAGCTTAAGGAAAGAATTTTTTGATGAAGTAAGAGAGAACACTTAACATAGGCATAGTATCAATTAGGGTTGAGCATGGTTTCAGACTAGAACTTGAAATCTGAGAACCAGACTGATTAGAAATTGTTCGTTTCTAAATTCCAAGGTATGTAGGATAAGTGCAAGTTCCAAAAATTGAATAATCTATTTTAATGAGCAGGTTCTAGGTTCTAAATTGGTGGAACCTGGAACTTGAAACCTAAAAACTTATAACCTAGAATCTATAATAAGTCTTTGTATTTTCTTAGTTTATGTCTTTGTGCGATCTTGTTGCATTACGTGGCGTTCGATGATGATTGTATAATCGGGCTTTCATTTCATAACACTTTTACTTTGTTAATGTTTCATATTTTTCGTGTGTGTAAATGATGGTTATGGTCATTGGATTGTAATAGCAATTGATGGTTATTAAAGGTGATAATTCATTGCACTCATTTAATTAATAACAAAGGTGAAACCTAAGTAGACTCTGAAAGTGACCCTAAAACTTGTGACATGGTAGGTTTTAGGTTTTAGGATATGCAAAATAGATTCCATGCTTTAGAAAATGATGAATTTGTTCCAATGGGTAAGTTTTAGATTTCTAGATAGAACATGTATACAATTTAGAACACTTGTCTATATTATCAATCTCTATAGGATAATTATCAAAAAATTCATAAACATATTGAGTAGATGTCAATTTAGTCCTGAATTTTTCAATTTAATTAATTTAATTGTAAACATTTAAACAATTTATTAATTTAATCATTCCAGCTAATTTTGGTTTGAAATCACTAGCATAAATGCAAGTCATCTTACATGTCGTGATTGGCACTAACATGAACAATTTTTGTAATTTTTTTTTTTGATTTGATGGCGAGTCACAAGAAAGGTAGAAAGAAAGAAAAGAAAAAAAAAAAAAGAGCAGAAAATTTATATTTCAGCATTGCCTATGTCATGTGAGACCTTCGACATCTATTCAATGAGTTCCAACCAAAATTGGATGGAAAATTAACAAATAATTCAAAGGCCTATGACTAAATTGGCCAAATTAAAAAATTATAATTAAATTGATATTTGTACAATATGTTCAAAACGTTTTTCGTAATTTTCCCCAATCCTTGTAGTCTTGAACGAATTTTAGAACTGTTAACTTGGATTACAAGTCTAATTACAAAGAATCATCATTGAAGGATGTATCATTAAATGTAAATGAGAATGTGAGAGCAGAATTATCTGTTCCTTACACATCAAACACCAGCTAAACGAAATTCTAATTTTGATGCTCCGACTCCAACATGACGATTGATGACAACTCTTTCAAGTTATTTAGGCTTCCAAACCAACATCAGCTCACCAAATCAGCACGACTACTTGGAGGGAGAGCGAGAGAGGGGCTGTACCGCTTAGGAGGACGAGGTCCTTTTCGGAGAGGCCTTTCTGGGAGAACTTGGACTTGAGCTGTTGGATGGAGTCGCCGACGTCCGGCATGTCCTTGGCCAGCGACACATTTGACACCCTCCCATCTCGGCGTCCCATCGGAACCTCATAATCAGGCCCATTTGCCTTCACACACATTAATATTAGTGTGTTGTCAATTTGTCACGTCACTTCATAAATTCAGTTTGTAACAATAATCTGGCCATTGTACTAATTTCACGCATCATTCTATTCGGAATTCATATTCAATCACGATCCTGATACACGAGCACACGAAAAATCCATCCTAGGCTTGCTAGATAATTGACCCATGGTACATCCATATATGATCATCCTAAACAGACGACTAACATGTATGTGCAAATCAAGAAACACAAATAAAAGAGAGGCGAACCATTGCGATAGCATCTCTAGCCGCTAAGGCGACGATGTCGGCGCACGAGACGACACCGGGGCATGCGACCTCGAGGTGCTTCTTGGCTTCCTCAATCACCTCAAATCCGCCCACCCCTTGGTGCCCGAACGCATTCCTCTCAGCACTTCGCCCGTTCTCTATAAGAATTGAACCATCACATCCCTAAAAAATACATAGCATCAAAATCACAAGATCGACCTTAACAGTCATTCCTAGATAAAAGATACATAGCATCAAAATCACAAGATCGACCTTAACAGTCTCATTCCTAGATAAAAAAAGGGTCTTATTCAAGAGCATTTATTTATCAAGAATCTTTCAACTTTTGAAGCATTACTAGTCATGCTATGAGGAAAGCAGCATATTGAGAGAGCAAGAGAGAGACCTCGACAAAGCAGTCATGGAAGTGAAGGCGAAGCAAGACGGCAGCCATGGTGGGGTTGGAGATGACCGCATTTCGAACGACGGATCTCACGATGGGCTCGGCAGAAGGGCAGGTTTGGCCGTAGAAACCGAATCTGAGCTGCGCATTACCTATTCCCATCAAGCAACAATAAGCGAGCAGTGCAAGAACCCGTAAGAGCTCTAGATCCATGGTAGTGTGCCTGTGTTGTTATATGGCAAGTATTATACTGTGGATGAGAAGTTGAGAAAGTTCACAGGTGAGAGGAAGAGGAAGAGGAAGAAGATGAAGATGAAGGGACTGAAGGGGAGAGAGAGAGAGAGAGAGAAAGAGAGAGAGAGAGAGAGAGAGAGAAATGTAATGAGGAGCGGACAGAGATATAAGGCAGCTCAAGAGCTGACAACGTTGGTGTCCTGGAGCAATGTGGCAACCAAGTTGCATGGCACTTTGTCACCTTCCTCTTTCTCTGCTTTTTCTGCTTCTCCCGTAGCGCTTTTCATCTGACTTTCCAGGGAGAAAGACGGGGTTTTACTGGCTTTGTCCCAAGGGGACACGATAAATTAGATATAATAAAAGGTCGAAGGAACTTATCGAGAGGCTCGATAAACTATTTCTTTTTCCAACATTATCCCTGCACTAATTTGTTTCCCCAACGTGCATTCCTTGTCTACAAACAATTTGAAATTTCTCAACCTTTTGAGAACTTTTTTGAGAAAGGTCCGAGTCAAGTAGAAATGATTTGAAGCACTTCTTTTTTTATTTGTGTACCATTTCAAAAATCTAGCAGGCTAGGGAGGAAGACATATATACAATTTCAATCGAGTAAATAGAATTTCATACTCAATTTCATGAATATATATTGAAATCTATGGAAAACTGTTTCATATATACGACTTGGAGGGAGATCTCTCTTTCATATTTTCCATCGGTACAATGGAAGCGTTCTCATGTCAAAGCGTGTTTACAGCCAGGGTTGCATTTCCTCATTTTGTTTAGGAGAAATCAGTTCAAATGTGTAAATCGAATGCCCATGCAATTTGTGTAGATTCAAAAAGACCAGAAAACACAACATCAAAGTAATCTCTTATGACCAGATGAACTTTCATTGATCAACAATTGGAAAATGAGACTACTTGCTATCCGGTGATTTAAACTACTAGTTCTAGAGGAACACAACCATTTTGTTCATATCAGAAATCATACATGCATAGGTTCTTCAGGACTCAGATTAATGATCGCTTGGATTGCAACTTACTGAGATGAACAAATTTTGAGTGCCAAGGATACATGTAAACTAAAATGGGATCAGTGTGGAAGGCGGTGTCGTCTTTTTCATATTTGAAAAGGAACAAAATGCATTAGCAAATTGAATTGCTTAAACTGACGAGAGGGCTGTGCATCCTAAGTCCATAAACTTCACTCCCTCATCAATAAATCTCTCTCTCTAGCCTAATAGTCTGTTAAATTCTGCTTTCAGGAGGACTGCACTACACATATTTCCCTCTATACTTCGGCTTTGTTTCTTTACTAACTTTGGTGTCGCCCTCTGCAACGCATACCGACTCACCAGGGCTAAAAACTGCAGAATGAAGATTACCGTCTTCCAACCGCTTTAGGTGGTTTTCCTTGAACTCCAGATGTTTAAGCCTAGCCGCTTCTTCGATTTCCTTGGTGTAAGGACCTCGCTTCACCATTGTGAGTAAAACCCGGCTATATCGTGAACTTAATATCTGTTCCGACGCTGAAACCAATACGAAACAAGGGTGCTCGGGGAAATGGTTTTCTGCGGACTCTTCTTCTCTCAAAACGGGATAAAAGAACACTAGCCTGCCATTGAGTACGAGCATTTTAGCAGCAAGAGCTGCTCGTCAACCAAATGCCTCTGCTTCTTCTCCATATCCGACATCTGCACGTATGGCGGTGGAGCAACGGTAAGCGATGCTGCAAAGGGATCGGCGAAATTGGAGGTCGCCCCACCCACTGGAGCCGGTGGCGCAGGCAAAGCCAGCATCGCCGGCTGGCCAGCTGGCCTGACCGTGACACTACTCGCACTCCCATTGCCTGCATATGCTGCACTAGTTCTAGCCCCGGCGGCTGTTGCTCCATGCTGATACATTCCGTTGAACGACCACATATCCAGACCACCAGCTAGTGTCGTCTTTTGATTTGACAAACTGCTTGCCGATTGCACAAGCGAGGATTCCCAATCTGCCGTATCATTACCGAATGCCTCCCATTTGGGTGCCGGGTCAGGACCGACCGGTGGTGCGTCGCCATCGAATAATGCCCATGCCATTTTATCTCCGTGTTCTGCGGGGGCCGCCTCGTTGTCTCCTAGATTTAGCAGGTCGGCTTGTTGCTGTGTGTCCTCTTTCTTCGGTTCTTCCTTCTCCGCAACAGCCGATTCGCTCAATCCCTCCGCCGGCGGCAGCGCCTTGATTGAATTCATGTCTGGTTCACTCGCTTCTGCTTCTACTGTTTCTTGCACAATAACATTCTCTGTCTTTGCATTTGGCGCTCTCCAACCTTTCGCTACGGCTACTTTGTCCCGAATGACACGTTCCATCAGATCAAGTTTCTTGTGTGTAATTCTCTCGATTTCAGGGTACTCGGAAGTATAGGCGATGCCGACGTTCTTGCACCAAGCGTAAAATTCCTCGAGCGCGTAGAGTTGCTTCCCTACTCTCAAGAAGATCTCATATGCCTTCCCGCAATTTGCGAGCTCCATCTCTGTGAATCTATCAAATAGTATCACCATGATCTCCGTCATTTCATAGTAGAGTTGGAAGCTTTCTTTTACTATTGCGTGTAGGGCCACAAAAATCACTCTGTCGTTCTTCACTGGACCTGTTCCATTTGAAAAAGATTGAACATGACCGATATCGACATCGGCATTGATTAAGCAGGGTAATTCTTTGTAGCAAATTCAGAACTGCTCCATATGCTTGGCGAATGTACTGCAATTTCTATCAAGGAAGTCACATCCTCCGACTAGTTCAAGCTGTCTACTTGCATACCCCATAATTTTAACATGCAGAAAGTTTCTAAATGATGTAAGGTGTATAACTCTCTTTCATAGTCTAGTGCTACTAGGCCAAAGTTTCTAAATGATGTAAGGTGTATAACTCTCTTTCACAGTCTAGTGATACTAGGCCTAATTCCTTAAAAGTCCTCAAATTTAGGTTTAGTTTCAATTCTGTCCCAGACTTCTTTTTCCCCTTAAAAAAGATCCAAACTTTAGATCCGATCCCAAATATACTCGCACCTTTTTTATGTCTATAAAAATCATTAATTTTAACTCTAACTTCAAATTTATCCTGAATTTTTTTGTTTGACTTTGAATCTTCCCCTGTTGACCCCCAATCCAAAAATCATCGCGTGGCATTTCCATATCGTTAACAAATCCTCATTAGTGAGGTGCTGAAACAAAACCATTTGTTTATATGAAAAATTGAGGAAATTAGGGATTACTACCGATGATTTTTAAGGAATAATGAAGGCAAATTTAACACTTTAGTCAAAATCGATCATACTTTCTAGACAAAAAGAGGGGTCAAGGTAGACTTAGGATTGGAGTTAAAATTGGAGTTTTTTTATACTTAAAAACATCTGTATTCCAATTCTTTTTTAATTGCCAAGAATTTTTTTTTTTTTTTGGGTCTATAAGTATTCAATGAGGGTTGCATTTGATGGTGGACCAACCTGTTGGCTTGCACGCCAAGAACCGTTTGAATAGCTGTTGAAAATGCTGCATCTTGGAAAACATCTGGTCATATTTCATCTCTCGAACAGGCGTGATCTTGGTGCTGCCTTGCCCGTCTTCCTCCTCTTCTTCATCAAGGCCGCACTTTCCGCATTTCCGCCGCCGCCCCAGCATCCTGTAATCCAGCTGCTCGTCGAGGTACATTGCGTACGTCCGGACGAACGCCGAGAAGTCCCACGAGTTGGACCGCGACGCGTCGCGGAAGTCGGACATGTTGAGAAAGCGGGTCCCCCGCCTTGTGGCGAAGAAGATCTCCTCCTCGTACACGAGGTCACCCTTGGACAGGAGCCTCTGGATCAGGATGAGCGTCTTGAGCGCGACGGTCCAGTTCCGGGTCTTGTTGAGGCGCTTCGACAAGGTGTCGATGCACGCGCTTGTGGACGAGCGGGAGTAGCATGTCAGGCTGATGATCTCCTGGATGTGCTGCTCCTCCGCCGGGAAATCGTTGTGCCGGGTCGCCTTCACTATCGCGATTTCCAGGTCGGAGTACGAGCTCCTGCCGGGACCGACCTTCGCCAGGCCGATGCTGGTCTGGTCTTTGACAGCTCCAAGGGCTCGCCTCAGCTTGCTCGAACCCATGGATTGTGCAAAAGGATGGACAAAGAGACGCTCTCACCAAGTGCTATTGTCTGGGAACCTGATGAAGAAAAGCATTTCATGTCATGCGCAGGCAATACATCTCGGAAGGCGAAAGATCAAATGCTAAATGAACTCGAGCAGTTTTGAGGACCGAAGCACCAAACCCGTTTGCGAAATTCCAAAGCGCGATTCACCCGTTTGCTGGATCTTAGCGTCGAGACGGAAGGCAGAAGATGACAGCAGACAGAAGTCCTCTTGTACTCACTTGAAAATGGATCGATTACGGCAAGACAAACGCGGAAAACTGAATGGTAAATCTCTAGATGTCTGAGAGGAAGCACAAGAAGAGAGGAAAGGAAAGATGGGTCTTGGCCTTTCCTCTCTTCTCTGCGTTTCTCTTCCTCTCTCTCCCTCTCCCTCTCCCTCTCCCTCTCCCTCTCGTTCCGCCACCTGTTTCTCTCTCTAAATCTGCGTCTTGTCTCTGTTAATTCTCTTGCCATGTCTGGTTTCAGGCAACAGATTCTCTGCCTTCTCCTTTCTGCATCGACCATGCACTGGCCGCGAAACGGGCCTCGATGCACGGACGTTGCGATGATGGGGGAGGGCGTTGTGCCAACGACGAGCGGAGATGTGTCCGTCAGATTAGCCAAAGATAGTACGTCGAATTTGACTATGACAGTAAGGTTCTTGTAGACCATTTGTCTTTGTGTCTTCTATTTTTTTCAGATGTAAGTCAATCGTTGAGATAATTTTTTAAAAAGTTTTCTGATATTCCCTGGCGAGGCATGCAGAACTTCGTCCAGTGACCATCGAGGCCCCGACGACCCTCATCAGTCAAAAAAGAAAAAAAAAATTGTAATATAGTAATTTCAGAATTTTCTTGGAAAAATTGCAAATATTATAGGATTATATCGATAATTTGTTAAAAAATTTGAGACTAAATTGATCAAATTAAAAAAATTTAAAATTTAGTTGACATTCATATAATAAGTGAAGAATTTTTTTGGTAATTTTTTCGTCAATCATTTGTACATTGAGGGTTCTTTATATGCTCTCATAACATTGGCACTACGTAGTCATCCACCCAAGGAATCATCGAAAAAATGTCTAAACAAAAGTTGCAATTTTGGAACGGGGTGAACTATGTTAATATTATGTCTTCAAAAATGGGACAATTAGTCCAAATGATCTAGGACAACCTATTCATTGAGACCAAGAAATGCACTACTAAGGTAAGACATGATTTTGAGAGTTAGTTAAAAGATCTGCAAACCCGCCTGATCTCTCCATTTGAACCCGTCTTGACACCGATCTGACCCATTTTTACCATTGATTCGACGAAATCCGCTTCGAAGGAAGGCCCGAAGATCGTTTCGAAGAGACCCACGTAAGATTTGATCATGCTCCGCGTCACCGGGTCGTCATTTAGCTTCGCGTCCGACTCCGGAACGGCCCATCCGCTCCTGATGTTCGGGAGGATCTGGTCGTCAAATGTCTGCTCGCTGCGGTGATCGATTGGCATCTGCACATTCACGTCGCCGTTCTGCGGGCACATTGACTTTAGCTCCGGCAAGAAGTCGGGGTTGATCGAAGGGTCCGATCCGCCGCTGGGCATGAAGTTGTACAGACGGTCTGTCATGAAGAAGCATGCAGTGGTTCCCATTGTATGCGCGGCTGAAACATGAAATTGAAAGTGATGTTATGTATGCTAGAGATTTACAAGTTTGTTTTCTTCACTAATCAGTTCTATTAGACACATAAACGAGCGACCCTGTTTCATTCGATAAACGAAGTCCGCTTAGGTTTACTTAATAATCTCAAGGGGGTTCATGGTTCAGGAGAAATCAATGTGGAGTTCAAGCCATTGGCATTGTTGCTATCTCTTTATTCTTTAGGATTCGATATTCATTTAATACCGAATACCTAAAAAAATATTCACATATAACACCATATGAACTTTTAAAATTATATAAAAAATATTTATATTTTAAAAAATGAAGTTATAAGTACATGCTTAGCTTAAGGAAATAAATTTTTGATGATATATCGAAGCAAGAGAGATTGCCTGATACGGCCATTATAGGCCCGTTTGGTTTAGCTTTTAGGGAATGCATTTGCCAAAATGCAAATACTTTTGGATAAATGAAGTTTTCCGAAATGCAAATATCGTTTGGTAAAATTTGCATTTGTAAATGACTTTTATTAAATTAAAAAAACAAAAAAAAATTATATTTTTCTTTTTTGAAGTCCGGCCACCGGATCGCTGGATCTGGCTGCCTGGGTTGCGCAACCTCAGGCAACTGTCACCAGGGTCGTGCTGGTAGCCGAATGGCCAGATCTAGCCGCCTGGGTCACGTGACCTTAGGTGGCTGTCACCTGGGGTAGCGCGACCAAGGCGACCAAGCGACGGCCGCGCGCGACCAAGGCGACGGCTGTGTGCAACCCAGGCGACCGTCGCCTGGGTCGCGCAACTTTAGGCGTCCGTCGCCTAGGGTTGCCCAACCCCGGTGACCGTCGCCTGGGGTTGCGCGACCTCAGGCGGCTGCCTGGGTCACGCAATCTAGGTAACCGACCCTTGGGTCGTGCGATCTAGGTGGCCAACGCCTGGGTAGCAAGATTCGAGCGTTGCCTAAGGGTCGGGCGACCCTCAGACGGCGATCACCGGCGCACGCCATCCCTTCGCCAATGGTCATCAGCCTTTGATTAGCAGCTTGGAGAGGTTGGAGAAGATGAACAATACCGAGCTACTTGCATTCCCAGGATGGAACTTGCCAATGCACCTTAAGAGCTCTATTGGGGTAAAGGCCTTTAGACTCCTTTGGAGATGCAATTGCATCTTGCTAAAGTCGCGCAAAAATACGAACCAAATGCGTTTGCATTTGGCCAAGGGACTTTAGAGTCCAAATGAGCATTCCCAATGCTGAACCAAATAGATCTATTAGGGATAAGTATAGTTTTGGAGTAGAACCTAAAATCTAAGAATCGAACGGGTGGTAACATGTTCGGTTATAGGTTTCAAGGTATGCTGGGTAGGTTTCAGATTTCAAAAATTGAAAATCGATGAGTAGGTTCTAAATTCTAGGTTAACAAAACTTAGAACCTAAAACCTAAAACCTAAAACCTAAAACCAATAACCTAGAATCTAGAATAAATTTCTATGTTTTTCTTGGCTATGTTTTCACGCAATCTTGTAGTATTCTATGACATTCGATTATGAGTGTATAATTTGAGACTACTAATCTGAGCTTCCATTTTATGATTAAGACTTTTACTTTGTTAATATTTCATATTTCTCATGTATCTAAATATAAATTATGATCAATAGATTATAGCAATAATTGATGATTATTAAAAGTGATAATTTATTACAATTATCCAATTAATAATAAAGGTGAAACCTATGTAGATCTTTGAACTGACTTTAGAATTTGTGACGGGATAGGTTTTAGGTTCCAAAGTACATATGATAGATTTTAAGTTCCAGAAAATGAGAAGTCTATTTGAATGGATAGGTTCCAAATTCTAGGTTTCAAGTGGGACTTGTATGGAGTTTGAAACGCTAACCTCTAATATTAATTCTTACAAGATAATTACCACAAAATTAATAAACATATTGTGTGGTTGTCAATTTAGTCTTAAACTTTTTAATTTGGTCAATTTAGTAATAAACCTTTGGATAATTTGTTGATTTATTTATTTTGGCCATTTTTGGTTGGAAATTACTAACATTAATGACAATTGTCTTACGTGCCATGATTGGTACTAACACGGACGATTTTTGCAGTTTTTTGGATTTTTTTTTATTTGACAGCGAGGTCGCAAGAAAGAGAAAGAAAGAAAAATAAAAGGAAAAAAAATTAAAAATGCAAAATAATTGTACATGTTAGCATCAGCTATGTCATGGAGGACCTTCAATGTCTATATCAACGAGTTCTAGCCAAATTTGGATGGAATATTGACATATATTTAAAAGGTTTAGGACTACATTGACCAAATTGAAAAGTTTATATTTGTATAATATATTCCTAATGTTTTTCATAATTTTCCCCAATCCTTGTAGTCTTGGACTATTTTTAGAATTGTGAAATTAGATTAGAAGTCTAATTTCAAAGAGTCATCGTTGAAGGATGTGTCATTGTATGTAATTGAGAATGTGAGAGTAGAATAATCTTATTTCTTACCCTTCAAAAACCAGCTAAACGAAATTCTAATTTTGATGCTCCAACTCCAGCATGACGATTGATGATAACTCTTTCATGTTATTTAGGCTTCCAAACCAACATCAGCTCACCAAATCAGCATGACTACTTGGAGGGAGAGACACAGAGAGAGAGTGGGAGGGAGAGAGGGGGAGAGAGAGAGGCTATACCGCTTAGGAGGACGAGGTCCTTGTCGGAAAGGCCTTTCTGGGAGAACTTGGACTTGAGCTGTAGGATGGAGTCGCCAAATCAGCGACAGGTTCGATACCCTCCCGTCTCGGCGCCCCATCGGCACCTCGTAATCCGGCCCATTTGCCTTCACACGCATTAATATTAGTGTGTTGTCAATTTGTAACAATTATCTGGCCATTGTACTAATTTC
This sequence comes from Eucalyptus camaldulensis, assembly GCA_019915185.1. Taxonomy (NCBI): domain Eukaryota; kingdom Viridiplantae; phylum Streptophyta; class Magnoliopsida; order Myrtales; family Myrtaceae; genus Eucalyptus; species Eucalyptus camaldulensis. The sequence continues at coordinate 13,221,159 of JAHSVA010000001.1, forward strand.
AGGCATCATTCTATTCGGAATTCATATTCAATCATGATCCTGATTCAGGAGTACACGAAAAATCCATCCTAGGCATGCTAGATAATTGACTCATGGGACATCCATATATGATCATCCTAAACAGACGACTAACATATATGTGCAAATTAAGAGAACACAAATAAAAGAGAGGCGAACCGTTGCGACAGCATCTCTAGCCGCTAAGGCGACGATGTCGGCGCACGAGACGGCACCGGGGCAAGTGACCTCGAGGTGCTTCTTGGCTTCCTCGATCACCTCAAATCCGCCCACCCCTTGGTGCCCGAACGCATTCCTCTCCGCACTTCGCCCGTTCTCTATAAGAATCGAACCATCACATCCCTAAAAAATACATAGCATCAAAATCACAAGATCGACCTTAACAGTCTCATTCCTAGATAAAAGGGTCTTATTCAAGAGCATTTATCTATCAAGAATCTTTCAATTTTTGAAGCATTACTAGTCATGATGTGAGGAAAGCAGCACATTGAGCGAGAGAGAAAGGGAGACCTCAACAAAGCAGTCATGGAAGTGAGGGCGAAGCAAGACGGCGACCATGGTGGGGTTGGAGATGACCGCATTCGAACGACGGATCTCACGATGGGCTCGGCAGAAGGGCAGGTTTGGCCGTAGAAACCGAATCTGAGCTGCGCATTACCCGTTCCCATCAAGCAACAATAAGCGAGCAGTGCAAGAACCCGTAAGAGCTCTAGATCCATGGTAGTGTGCCTGTGTTGTTATATGGCAAGTATTATACTGTGGATGAGAAATTGAGAAAGTTCAAAGGTGAGAGGAAGAGGAAGAAGATGAAGATGAAGGGACTGAAGGGGGGTTGGGGGAGAGAGAGAGAGAGAGAAACAGGAGAGAGAGAAGAGATGTAATGAGGAGCGGGCAGAGATATAAGGCAGCTCAAGAGCTGACAACGTTGGTGTCCTGAAGCAATGTGGCAACCAAGTTGCATGGCACTTTGTCACCTTCCTCTTTCTCTGCTTTTTCTGCTTCTCCCGTAGCGCTTTTCATCTGACTTTCCAGGGAGAAAGACAGGGTTTTGCTGGCTTTGTCCCAAGGGGACATGAGAATTAGATATAATAAAAAGTTGAAGGAACTTATCGAGAGGCTCGATAAACTATTTCTTTTTCCAACATTATCCCTGCACTAATTTGTTTCCCCAACGTGCATTCCTTGTCTACAAACAATTTGAAATTTCTCAACCTTTTGAGATCTTTTTGAGAAAGGTCCGAGTGAAATAGAAATGATTTGAAGCACTTCTTTTTTTTTTTTTTTTTATTTGTGTACCATTTTGAAAACCTAGCAGGCAAATGAGAGAAATATATATACATTTTCAAGCGAATAAATAGAATTTCATACTCGATTTCATGGATATATATTGAATTCTATGGAAAGCCGTCTCTTCCATATTTTCCATCAATATAACTGAAGCGTTCTCATGTCATAACGTGTTGCTTTAGGAATATTCCCCATGACTATTGACAACTAGGGTTGCATTTCCTCATTTTGTTTTGGAGAAATACAGTTCAAATGTGTAAATTGAATGCCCATGCAATTTGTGTAGATTCAAAAAGACCAGAAAACACAACATCAGAGTAATCTCTTATGACCAGATAAAATTTCATTGATCAACAATTGGAAAATGCGACTACTTGCTATCCGATGATTTAAACTACCAGTTCTAGAGGAACACAAATATTTTGTTCTTATCAGAAATGTTGGAACCAAAAGGATTTGGAGGGAGAGAGTGTAAACACACAAAGAGAGATTATATTACACAATATGTCTTGTAAAGGCTTAATGGAGTATACACATAAGCTTTGCTAAGCTTAAAACTCTCTCTAAAATCTCACTCTCTGAGGCTGCAGTGCCTCCTGAGGCTCACACCTTAATTTCTCTCTCTGAAGAAATTCTCTCTCTTAGTCTCTCTTTATCTCGTGTGGCCTATTTTGCCTTTTGCACTCCCAAGCCCTATTTATAGACATCTTCCACCGCCTGGACTCCACCGCCTGAACTTTTCTTCTTGGCTAAGAGTCAACAATTGTAGGCTGCCTTCTTTTCCTTCACGTTCAACTCTACGAAGTTGAAGCTTGCTTTTCTGCTTCTTGAAACTCCTAGCAGCAATTATAATAGTATTTTAATATGTGCCCATTCCTTTTGATGCTTGTAGTTTCTTCAGGAAATTTCTTCTTTGGCGGTTTAAGTGTTGCGCTGCAGCACACTTTTCTTTGGCGGTTTACGTGCACTCCATGCATAATGGACTTTCATTATTATATTAGGTGTTGACTCCAACAAGAAATCATACATGCATAGTTTCTTCAAGACTCGGATTAATGATCACTTGGATTGCAACTTACTAAGATGCCCAAATTTTGAGTGCCAGGAATACATGTAAACTAAAATGGAATCAGTGGGGAAGGCAGTGTCGTCTCTTTCATACTGAGAAGGAACAAAATGCATCGGTAAATTGAATTGCTAAAACTGACGAGAGGGCTCTGCATCATAAGTCCATAAACTTCACTCCCTCGTCAATAAATCTCTCTCTCTAGCCTAATAGCCTGTTAGATTCTGCTTTCAGGAGGACTGCACTACACATATTTCCCTCTATACTTCGGCTTTGTTTCTTTACTAACTTTGGTGTCGCCCTCTGCAACGCATACCGACTCACCAGGGCTAAAAACTGCAGAATGAAGATTACCGTCTTCCAACCACTTTAGGTGGTTTTCCTTTAACTCCAGATGTTTAAGTCTAGCTGCTTCTTCGATTTCCTTGGTGTAAGGACCTCGCTTCACCATTGTGAGTAAAACCCGGCTATATCGTGAACTTAATATCTGTTCCGACGCTGAAACCGATACGAAACAAGGGTGCTCGGGGAAATGGTTTTCTGCGGACTCGTCTTCTCTCAGAACGGGATAAAAGAACACTAGCCTGCCATTGAGTACGAGCATTTTAGCAGCAAGAGCTGCTCTTCAACCAAATGCCTCTGCTTCTTCTCCAGATCCGACATCTGCACGTATGGCGGTGGAGCAACGGTAAGCGATGCTGCAAAGGGATCGGCGAAATTGGAGGTCGTCCCACCCACTGGAGCCGGCGGCGCAGGCAAAGCCAGCATCGCCGGCTGGTCAGCTGGCCTGACCGTGACACTACTCGCACTCCCATTGCCTGCATATGCTGCACTAGTTCTAGCCCCGGCGGCTGTTGCTCCATGCTGATACATTCCGTTGAACGACCACATATCCAGACCACCAGCTAGTGTCGTCTTTTGATTTGACAAACTGCTTGCCGATTGCACAAGCGAGGATTCCCAATCTGCCGTATCATTACCGAATGCCTCCCATTTGGGTGCCGGGTCAGGACCGACTGGCAGTGGGTCGCCATCGAATAATGCCCATGCCATTTTATCTCCGTGTTCTGCGGGGGCCGCCGCGTTGCCTCCTAGATTTAGCAGGTCGGCTTGTTGCTGTGTGTCCTCTTTCTTCGGTTCTTCCTTCTCCGCAACAGCCGATTCGCTCAATCCCTCCGCCAGCGGCAGCGCCTTGACTGAACTCATGTCTGGTTCACTTGCTTCTGCTTCGACTGTTTCTTGCACAATAACATTCTTTGGCTTTGCATTTGGCGCTCTCCAACCTTTTGCTACGGCTACTTTGTCCCGAATGACACGTTCCATCAGATCAAGTTTCTTGTGTGTAATTCTCTCGATTTCAGGGTACTCGGAAGTACGGGCGATGCCGACGTTCTTGCACCAAGCGTAAAATATCTCGAGCCCGTAGAATTGCTTCTCTAGTCTCAAGAAGATCTCATATGCCTTCTTGCAATCTGCGATCTCCATCTCTGTGAATTTATCAAATAGTATCACCATGATCTCCCTCATTTCACAGTAGAGTCGGAAGCTTTCTTTTACTATTGCGTATAGGGCCACAAAAATCACCCTGTCGTTCTTCACTCGACCTGTTCCATTTGAAAAAGATTGAACATGACCAATATCGACATCGGCATTGATTAAGCAGGGTAATTCTTTGTAGCAAATTCAGAACTGCTCCATATGCTTGGCGAATGTACTGCAATTTCTATCAAGGAAGTCACATCCTCCGACTAGTTCAAGCTGTCTACTTGCATACCCCATAATTTTTTTAACATGCAGAAAGTTTCTAAATGATGTAAGGTGTATAACCCTCTTTCATAGTCTAGTGATACTAGGCCAAAGTTTCTAAATGATGTAAGGTGTATAACTCTCTTTCACAGTCTAGTGATACTAGGCCTAATTCCTTAAAAGTCCTCAAATTTAGGTTTAGTTTCAATTCTGTCCCAGACTTCTTTTTCCCCTTAAAAAAGATCCAGATCCCAAATATACTCTGCACCTTTTTTTTGTCTATAAGAATCATTAATTTTAACTCTAACTTCAAATTTATCCCGAATTTTTTTGTTTGACTTTGAATCTTCCCCTGTTGACCCCTAATCCAAAAATCGTCCCGTGGCATTTCCATATCGTTAACAAGTCCTCATTAGTGAGGTGCTGAAACAAAACCATTCGTTTATATCAAAAATTGAGGAAATTAGGGACTACTACCGATGATTTTTGAGGAATAATGAAGGCAAATTTAACACTTTAGTCAAAATCGATCATATTTTCTAGACAAAAAGAAGGGTCAAGGTAGACTTAGGATTGGAGTTAAAATTGGAGTTTTTTTATACTTAAAAACATCTGTATTCCAATTCTTTTTTAATTGCCAAGATTTTTTTGTTTTTTTGTTTTTGGTCTATAAGTATTCAATGAGGGTTGCATTTGATGGTGGACCAACCTGTTGGCTTGCACGCCAAGAACCGTCGGAATAGCTGTTGAAAATGCTGCATCTTGGAAAACATCAGGTCATATTTCATCTCTCGAACCGGCGTGATCTTGGTGCTGCCTTGCCCGTCTTCCTCCCCTTCTTCATCAAGGCCGCACTTTCCGCGTTTCCGCCGCCGACCCAGCATCCTGTAATCCAGCTGCTCGTTGAGGTACGATGCGTACGTCCGGACGAACGCCGAGAAGTCCAAGGAGTTGGACCGCGACGCGTCGCAGAAGTCGGACATGTTGAGGAAGCGGGTCCCCCGCCTTGTGGCGAAGAAGATCTCCTCCTCGTACACGAGGTCACCCTTGGACAGGAGCCTCTGGATCAGGATGAGCGTCTTGAGCGCGACGGTCCAGTTCCGGGTCTTGTTGAGGCGCTTGGACAAGGTGTCGATGCACGCGCTTATGGACGAGCGGGAGTAGCATGTCAGGCTGATGATCTCCTGGATGTGCTTCTCCTCCGCCGGGAAATCGTCGTGCCGGGTCGCCTTCACTATCGCGATTTCCAGGTCGGAGTGCGAGCTCCTGCCGGGACCGACCTTCGCCAGGCCGATGCTGGTCTGGTCTTTGACAGCTCCAAGGGCTTTCCTCAGCTTGCTTGAACCCATGGATCGTGCAAAAGGATGGACAAAGAGACGCTCTCACCAAGTGCTATTGTCTGGGAACCTGATGAAGAAAAGCATTTCATGTCATGCGCAGGCAATACATCTCGGAAGGCGAAAGATCAAATGCTAAATGAACTCGAGCAGTTTTGAGGACCGACGCACCAACCCCGTTTACGAATTTCCAAAGCGGGATTCACCCGTTTGCCGGATCTTAGCGTCGAGACGGAATGCAGAAGATGACAGCAGACAGAAGTCCTCGTGTACTCACTTGAAAATGGATCGATTACGGCAAGATAAACGCGGAAAACTGAATGGTAATTCTATAGATGTCTGAGAGGAAGCACAAGAAGAGAGGAAAGGAAAGATGGGTCGTGGCCTTTCCTCTCTTATTTGCGTTTCTCTTCCTCTCTCTCCCTCTCCCTCTCCCTCTCCCTCTCGCTCCACCACCTGTTTCTCTCTCTAAATCTGCGTCTTGTCTCTGTTAATTCTCTTGCCATGTCTGGTTTCAGGCAACAGATTCTCTGCCTTCTCCTTCTGCATCGACCATGCATTGCCCGCGAAACGGGCCTCGAAGCTCGCACGTTGCGATGGGTGGGGGGGACGGGCGTTGTGCCAACGACGAGCGGAGATGTGTCTGTCAGATAAGCCAAAGCCAGTACGTTGAATTTGACTAGGAGAGGAAGGTTCCTATAGACTATTTGTCTTCATGCCTACTATTTTTTTCAGATGTAAGTCAATCGTTGGGATGATTTTTTAAGAACTTTTATGATATTTCCTGGCGAGGAGGGCATGCAGAACATCGTCCACTGACCATCGAGGACTCTCTTCAGTCAAAAAAGAGAAGAAAATAATGTAATACAAAAAATCCAGAATCTTTTTTGAAAAACTACAAATATTATCTGCATTATTACTAATTGTGTTATGTTGAGAGGCCAACGGTTACGTTAGCAATTTCGGGTAAAATAGGCCGATAGGATTATATTGATAAGTTGTTAAAAAATTTAAGACTAAATTGATCAAATTTTAAAAATTTAAAATTTAATTGACATTTATATAATAAGTGAAGAATTTTTATGGTAATTTTTTCGTCAATCATTTGTACATTGAGGGTTCTTTGTATGCTCTCGTAACATTGGCACTATGTAGTTATCCACCCAAGGAATCATCAAAAAAATGTCTAAACAATCTAAGATTGATTATATGGATAGCTACGACGTGGACATACTTCGAGAACACTTAAAAATCCATACAAAAGTTACAATTTAGGAACGCGGTGAACTTTGTTAACATTATGTCTTCAAAAATGGGGCAATTAGTCCAAATGATCTAGGACAACCTATTCATTGAGACCAAGAAATGCACATGTAAGGTAAGATATGATTTTGAGGGTTAGTTAAAAGATCTGCAAACCCGCCTGATCTCTCCATTTGAACCCGTCTTGACACCGATCTGACCCATTTTTACCATTGATTCGACGAAATCCGCTTCAAAGGAGGGCCCGAAGATCGGGTTGAAGAGACCCATGTAAGATTCAATCACGCTTCGTGTCACCGGGTCGTCATTTAGCTTCGCGTCCGACTCCAAAACGGCCGATCGGCTCCTGATGTTCCGGAGGATCTGGTCGTCGAATGTCTGCTCGCTGCCGTGATCAATTGGTATCCGCACATTCACGTCGCCGTTCTGCGGGCACATTGACTTTAGCTCCGGCAAGAAGTCGGGGTTGATCGAAGGGTCCGATCTGCCGCCGGGCATGAAGTTGTACAGACGGTCCGTCATGAAGAAGCATGCAGTGGTTCCGATTGTATGTGCGGCTGAAACATGAAATTGAAAGTGATGTTATGCATGCTAGAGATTTACAAGTTTGTTTTCTTCACTAATCAGTTCTATTAGACACTTAAAACAAGCGACCCTGTTTCATTCAATAAACGAAGTCCGCTTAGATTTACTTAAATAATCTCAAGTTGGTTCATGGTTCAGGAGAAATCAACGTGGAGTTCAAGCCATTGACATTGTTACTATCTCTTTATTCTTTAGGATTCGATATTCATTTAATAACGAATACCTAAAAAAATATTCACATATAACACCGTACGAACTTTTAAAATTATGAAAAAAAATATTTATATTTTTAAAAATGAAATTATAAGTACATTCTTAGCTTAAGGAAAGAATTTTTTGATGAAGTAAGAGAGACCACTTAACACAGGCATCGTATTGATTAGGGTTGAGCGTGGTTTCAGATTAGAACTTGAAATCTGAGAACTGGACTGGTTAGAAATTGTTCGTTTCTAAATTCCAAGGTATGTATGATAAGTACAAGTTCCAAAAATTGAAGAATCTATTTTAATGAACAGGTTATAGGTTCTAAATTGGCGGAACCTGGAACTTGAAACCTAAAACTTATAACCTAGAATCTATAATAAGTTTTTTTGTATTTCCTTAGTTTATGTCTTTGTGCGATCTTGTTGTATTACGTGGCGTTCGATGATGATTGTATAATCGGGCTTTCATTTCATAACACTTTTACTTTGTTAATATTTCATATTTTTCGTGTGTGTAAATGATGGTTATGGTCATTGGATTGTAATAGCAATTGATGGTTATTAAAGGTGATAATTCATTGCATCCATTTAATTAATAACAAAGGTGAAACCTAAGTAGACTCTGAAAGTGACCCTAAAACTTGTGACATGGTAGGTTTTAGGTTTTAGGGTATGCAAAATAGATTCCATGCTTTAGAAAATGATGAACTTGTTCCAACGGGTAAGTTTTAGATTTCTAGATAGAACATGTATAGAATTTAGAACACTTGTCTATATTATCAATCCCTATAGGATAATTATCAAAAAATTCATAAACATATTGAGTAGATGTCAATTTAATCCTAAATTTTTCAATTTGATTAATTTAATTGTAAACATTTAAACAATTTATTAATTTAATCATTCTAGCTAATTTTGGTTTGAAATCACTAGCATAAATGCAAGTCATCTTACATGTCGTGATTGGCACTAACATGAACAATTTTTGTAATTTTTATTTTTATTTTTTGATTTGATGGTGAGTCACAAGAAAGGAAAAAAAGAAAAAAAGAGCAAAAAATTTATATGTCAGCGTTGCCCATGTCATGTAAGGCATCTATTCAATGAGTTCCAACCAAAATTGGATGGAAAATTAACAAATAATTCAAAGGCCTATGGCTAAATTGGCCAAATTGAAAATTTTATAATTAAATTGCTATTAGTACAATATATTCAGATCGTTTTTTGTAATTTTCCCCAATCCTTGTAGTCTTGAACGAATTTTAGGACTGTGAACTTGGATTACAAGTCTAATTACAAAGAATCATCATTGAAGGATGTGTCATTAAATGTAATTGAGAATGTGAGAGCAGAATTATCTGTTCCTTACCCATCAAAAACCAGCTAAACGAAATTCTAATTTTGATGCTCCGACTCCAACATGACGATTGATGACAACTCTTTCATGTTATTTAGGCTTCCAAACCAACATCAGCTCACCAAATCAGCATGACTACTTGGAGGGAGAGAGAGAGTGGTAGAGAGAGAGAGGGGCTGTACCGCTTAGGAGGACGAGGTCCTTTTCGGTGAGGCCTTTCTGGAAGAACTTGGACTTGAGCTGTTGGATGGAGTCGCCGACGTCCGGCATGTCCTTGGCCAGCGACACATTTGACACCCTCCCATCCCGGCGTCCCATCGGAACCTCATAATCAGGCCCATTTGCCTTCACACACATTAATATTAGTGTGTTGTCAATTTGTCACGTCACTTCATAAATTCAGTTTGTAACAATAATCTGGCCATTGTACTAATTTCACGCATCATTCTAGTCGGAATTCATATTCAATCATGATCCTGGTTCATGAGTACACGAAAAATCTGTCCTATTCATGGTACATCCATATATGATCATCCTAAACAGACAACTAATATATATGTGCCAATAAAAGAGAGGCGAACCATTGCGACAGCATCTCTAGCCGCTAAGGCGACGATGTCGGCGCATGAGACGACACCGGGGCATGCGACCTCGAGGTGCTTCTTGGCTTCCTCGATCACCTCAAATCCGCCCAACCCTTGGTGCCCGAACGCATTCTTCTCCGTACTTCGCCCGTTCTCTATAAGAATTGAACCATCACATCCCTAAAAAATACATAGCATCAAAATCACAAGATCGACCTTAACAGTCTCATTCCTAGATAAAAGGGTCTTTTTCAAGAGCATTTATCTATCAAGAACCTTTCAACTTTTGAAGCATTACGAGTCATGATATGAGGAAAGCAGCATATTGAGCGAGAGAGAAAGAGAGACCTCAACAAAGCAGTCATGGAAGTGAAGGCGAAGCAAGACGGCGGTCATGGTGGGGTTGGAGATGACCGCATTTCGAACGACGAATCTCACGATGGGCTCGGCAGGAGGGCAGGTTTGGCCGTAGAAACCGAATCTGAGCTGCGCATTACCCGTTCCCATCAAGCAACAACAAGCGAGTAGTGCAAGAACCCGTGAGAGCTCTAGATCCATGGTAGTGTGCCTGTGTTGTTATATGGCAAGTATTATACTGTGGCTGAGAAGTTGAGAAAGTTCACAGGTGAGAGGAAGAGGAAGAAGAAGAAGATGAAGATGAAGGGACTGAAAAGGGGGAGAGAGAGAGAGGAGATGTAATGAAGAGCAGACAGAGATATAAGGCAACTCAAGAGCTGACAACGTTGGTGTCCTGGAGCAATGTGGCAATCAAGTTGCATGGCACTTTGTCACCTTCCTCTTTTTCTGCTTTTTCTGCTCCTCCCGTAGCGCTTTTCATCTGACTTCCAGGGAGGAAGAAAGGGTTTTACTGGCTTTGTCCCAAGGGGACACGATAACTTAGATAAAATAAAAGGTTGAAGGAACTTATCGAGAGGCTCGATAAACTATTTCTTTTTCCAACATTATCCCTGCACTAATTTGTTTCCCCAACGTGCATTCCTTGTCTACAAACAATTTGAAATTTCTCAACCTTTTGAGAACTTTTTTGAGAAAGGTCCGTTTAAATAGAAATGCTTTGAAGCACTTCTTTTTTTTTTATTTGTGTGCCATTGCGAAAACCTAGCAGGCAAGGGAAGGAAACATATATACAATTTCAAGTGAGTAAACAGAATTTCATACCCAATTTCATGGATATATATTGAATTCTATGGAAAGCCGTCTTGTATATACGACTTGGAGGAAGATCTCTCTTCCATATTTTCCATCAATATAACTGAAGCGTTCTTATGTCATAGCGTGTTGCTTTAGGAATATTCCCCATGACCATTGACAGCTAGGGTTGCATTTCCTCATTTTGTTTTGGAGAAATACAGTTCAAATGTGTAAATTGAATGCCCATGCAATTTGTGTAGATTCAAAAAGACCAGAAAACACAACATCAGAGTAATCTCTTATGACCAGATGAACTTTCATTGATCAACAATTGGAAAAATGAGACTACCTGCTATCCGGTGATTTAAACTACTAGTTCTAGAGGAACACAACCATTTTGTTCTTATCAGAAATCATACATGCATAGGTTCTTCAAGACTCGGATTAACGATTACTTGGATTGCAACTTACTAAGATGCACAAATTTTGAGTGCCAGGAATACATGTAAACTAAAAAGGAATCAGTGTGGAAGGCAGTGTCGTCTCTTTTATACTGAGAAGGAACAAAATGCATCGGTAAATTGAATTGCTAAAACTGACGAGAGGGCTCTGCATCATAAGTCCATAAACTTCACTCCCTCGTCAATAAATCCCTCTCTAGCCCTATAGCCTGTTAGATTCTGCTTTCAGGAGGACTGCACTACACATATTTCCCTCTATACTTCGGCTTTGTTTCTTTACTAACTTTGGTGTCACCCTCTGCAACGCATACCGACTCACCAGGGCTAAAAACTGCAGAATGAAGATTACCGTCTTCCAACCACTTTAGGTGGTTTTCCTTGAACTCCAGATGTTTAAGCCTAGCCACTTCTTCGATTTCCTTGGTGTAAGGACCTCTCTTCACCATTGTGAGTAAAACCCGGCTATATCGTGAACTTAATATCTGTTCCGATGCTGAAACCAATATGAAACAAGGGTGCTCGGGGAAATGGTTTTCTGCGGACTCGTCTTCTCTCAGAACGGGATAAAAGAACACTAGCCTGCCATTGAGTACGAGCATTTTAGCAGCAATGTCAAGCAAATCGTGCACACATTCTACCAAGCTGTAAGCTGCAGTCGATGGTATGTGATCTGTCCTCTTGTCATCGGGAACGGTGTAAGGGCCCACAACCCCCTTTAGTAATTTGCGGCCACCAGACTTGCGTCCTCCAGCACGAACTCCATAAGGTGGATCACAGATTATGGCATCAAATACCTACAAAACTAGCATGAGAGATTGTAGCCCAAGAAAAGGAGGAAAGCGAAATAAAAAAAGTTAACCTTAGTTGTACTTGAAGCAAACAAATTAAACTAAGTTGTTATTATTAGCATCACTAACAAAAATAATGAAATCCAGCTTGTATCATCATCATGGTAGTGATCAGCTGAACAGTTAGTAGCATTACCATCCATCTCATCTTTAAAGTGGAAGATCCAGAGTAAAAACTACGATCCTGTAAGTACTACTGAACATGGGTGGTACTCACAGAGGAAGCACCACAAAAAGATTCTGCTAATAAGAGCAAACCCACCAAATCTTTTCACTTAGTTAAGAGATAGAAAAGGAATGACTGCAGACTTACTTCTTTTAACCCAGGACGCCATGGAGGGAGGTTATTATCGGCCCTTAACAAACCAATCGGCATAGGCAATCCATACTGCAAGGAAGGAATAAGTGATATGTTAGGTTTGTGCCTCCTTAATGGTCATCCACGAACTTTGTTCACTTAGCCAAAGGAAAAAGTTCTAAGTTCCTGTGCGCAGTTAATATTTTAGTTATTTAGACCCAGCTAGATACCACAAAGTAATTCAAATCACACTAACAGATGCTAAGGGTACCTGCTTAAAATTACTCCAGACATTACAATCAGGTCCACGCCCATCACGTACTACCCTAATATCAATGTCTGCACCCTGAAATTTTCATGTCAGTTAAAAGGCAAGAGAATCTTTCTCCATTCAACTAGCTCCTTGTCTACTTCAACATGGAGGGAAGAGCACGAACCATGGTCATTGCTCCAAAATGAGCTGCGGCAATAAGAATGCTTCCAGTGCCAACAAAAGGATCATAAACAAGTTTCCCTGGTTTTACCATTGCTTGATTGGCCATCAAGAAAGCCATTTCTGCATCCATGGCAGTAGGGCCAAGGTAGGTTCGACTTTTGAGCTGATATGTGGGCAAAAGCTTCCGGTCAGCACTACCAACTTCACGGCCAAAAAATATCCTCTTCTTAACCACTGGAGGGAGACCATTGTTGGCTCCATAATCATCCGTTTCCATGAGCCAGAACTTGTGCTCTGGATTCCTTAGATTGACTCGTCCCTGCAACAACTCATATCAGCTTATACTTACCACAGGGACCACATACAGGTTATATCCTTTCAACGAGAAGCTGATCGAAAATAACTGGCAGATCATTAAGTATATGAAAAGAAAATCATTTATGAGATTATCTCATTATCCTATCAACACGCCTGACAAGGAAAATTCACAAGCAAAAAATGGTTCGCTCACTGGATGATTATCAGTTACGCTCAGTTATTAGATGACAGGGTTAAAATGGAGAACAGGAGTCTAGAATTTGCTAAGCCAAATATGCTACATACTTTACTAATCTAAACAATATTAAGAGTCCCACTGTTCAGCAAAAAACGTTCAAAAAAAAAAAAAAAACTGATCTCATTCATGGGTCCTCGCTTGGATAATCACTGTAATCTATCACAATCAGCAACAACATGAATAGCTAAACAAATTCCTGGAGCTCGATTTTCTAGATACCAGTCCCTGCTTTTGTCGAATCATTGAATACTTGCTCATCTACCAGGGTTTAAAATCAAGACTTCAAAGAAATAGATCAATGCATTTTGGATTTTGAATAGGTAGTGACCACATGGTTTTTTGGGCACTAACAGTTGAGTTATGCAGCCTGGCCTCACTCTGTGAGAATGCCTAAGAGGGATATGGATGAAAGAAAAATCCACTCGGTGAGATTTAGTATCAAGATCTAATTTATAGCTTGAAGATGATCAGAATTTCATTATGCGACTTAAGGGTACACGTCAGTACCTTATCATGCATTTGAGAAAGTTTATAATTTGGCTGAAATGCAGATTCCTTCTGAAATTGGCATGGCCTAATTGTATAAAGCTTACAACAAAGTAACACTATTGAATGCTCATGTATTAATTAACACCTCGACCTTCTCCTTTCTGAAAACAAACAACAATTAAAGCTTTAGAAGAAGTCAACACCTACCAACTCTAAAAATTGGTATCCACAATGAAAGGAAACTAGCACATCATAGTTAGAACAAGGATAAATTTCTTTCTCCAGCTTTAACCATCCACAGAGTATCATTGTTATCTTATACAGTAGATCTGCATTGGTCCTTTTGGACAATTCATCACATGCACTCTCCCAGGACCAAAGGTTCAAAATTCGAAGGCCTCCAATGCGCCATCCATATTCCCAATGGTATCAACATACGGATTTGCCCACGCAAGACATTCAACTTTCAAATCCATGAATTAGCATTTGAAGATCCTCAAGACATAAAACATGGCAAGGCACCTTGAATGGGATGTATGTAAGACTTTGAATGCGTTCATTTTGCTCCTGAAAGCTAATGACCTTCCCAAAACTGTCAACCGTGATTCTGAACGTGCTTTCAGAAGTCAGATATGGTAGCTTACGCTCATCTGGGTAATTTTTAATAGCATCTTCTAGTTCTTCGTAGCTGTCCGCTTCTCCCCAGAGTTCATAAATACCCTTGACAAGTATACCTACAATTATGCAAATTCAAGCAGATAAAGCTAAGTTTCTCGCTATAAGAAAAGATCAAGTCAATAGATTGATGACTTACTCAATATAACCACTAAAGGAAGAAAATATGTTTAATATAGCCACTGTTATAGCATTAACTGCAAGGAAGCAATAAAAAGAAGTATATCAACAATACTAGTACTAACTGGTCGCTTCCAGGCTTACAGCAGACAAAAGCTCCTTTACTAATTCTACGAAGAAGAAATGGATTATTGTCCTAATGTTACTGGTGAATGATAGCTATAAGTTAGGTGGACAATGTACAATTGACATAGTGCGCTGCAGAAACTGATTAACTATTAAGCAACAAAAGCTCTTTGTCGACAAGTTTAGGTCCATCTGCAGCATTATTTCATATTAAGTGATAGACCAAAGATAATTATCACGTTGATATTTAAGGCATAAGATGGTAAAATAATAAATTGGATCAGCAATCATTAAAAGCAGGAAATAAAGTTCCAAAATTCATCATCTTTTATTTCAGGGTAAATTCCCACGGCAAGTATTTGACAGGAAGTGAAGAGTAAGAAACCCTATCTAATTATTCAAGCATGGAGTGGTTAATTAAACCTTAAAGATCATTCTGACGTCATCTCATGTCCAAACATGGAGTGGTTATTCAAGCATGGAGCGGTTAATTAAACCTTAAAGATCATTCTGATGTCTTCTCATGTTCCTAGTTAAGTCATATCTTTGTCTCTCATCCATTTCCAGGGACATCCTTCACTAAACTGAACAAAAATGAACACGTCCATTTAACCGATGGCAGAAATTTTTTAGCAGATATGTTGTGACACAACATCTCTAGGCCCATGGGAAACTAGCCGACTATAGAGTTGACATTCTTCTTCTTACATTCAGATTTCACGATGATTCTATATGTGGCGACAATTTTTCATTAAAAATCTCAGAAAATGCCAGAGAGATGTTACCAACAGCTACCGTTAGTAATCATCAACAGGTATCTGATGAGCATGCTCGAGACATAATTGCTAGCTCTGGATTTAACAAAAGATGCAAGGCCGCATCCACGACGCAATCATTCACCGCGTCTTTCCTAATGGTGCCTAACGCAGCCGTTCAATATCGAATACGAATGCAACTAATCCTAGTAGAGCTACTACTTCTGGAAATCATATAGGAGTTTACAGGTGAATATGGAAACAGAAGATTCACGCAACTCCAAATCATCGTCATTCCGAGTCCACTGGTTTTCATCCACGCAAACATCACGAAAGCAACGAATAAAGCTGCAGAGGCGAAGGATCAAAACGTCTGAAATAGGTCCAGAAAAACAAAAACAAAAAACTGACTTCGATTGGCGACGTCGCGGGCGACGTTCTCGGAAGGGAGGTCGACGAAGTGGAAAGGGGAGTCGGGATGGTGGTGCTCCGGGATCCGCCACTCGAGATGCTCCGCCCCGCCGCCGTCGTCGGAATCGAACGCCCCGAACATCCGGGCGAGGGACTCGACCTCCGGTCTCCGGTAATCCAGCAACCGGTGGTAGAACACGCACAGGTACCACATCTCTCTCGCTGGATTCTCCCTTCCTTCTTCCCCTTTCCGCGATCGCTCCTCCACTTCGAGGCAAGCTGAGCGGAGCTGGCCTGTTCGTTCCGGCGGTGGAGCGGCCGCGGTTGCAGCGTCGGTTACGGCGGCGGCGGAGGAGGTGGCGGAAGGGGAAGGAGGAGGAGGAGGTGGCGGAAGGGGAAGGGGAAGGAGGAGAAGAGGGACCGGCCTGAATGGAAAGTAGTTTCGCTTCGCAAAATGCAAAACCCAAAACCCTGGCGCACTCAAGCGAAGTGAACGGTGGTGGTGGTCAGAATTCGAGGGGCAGCTCTTTCGAAGAATTGTATTTAGCTCCCCGTATTTTCTAGATTATGACAATTTGGCCCCCTCAAAGATTCCCGAATTTTTGGAGCCATTCCTGCTTTTTCTTATCTCAATTACATTCTAAAGCTTTCAAATTCTGGCCAAGATTTTACTAACCACAAATAAGTGACTCGTGGACTTGGACAGGTCCTTAAACTGTCCCGTTTATCGGAGTTAACCCTAAATATAAAATAGGATAATGATAAACCGCAAAAGGCATTTGTAACCAAATTACAAATTCCCTCGGGCTTGATCCTCGCGATGAGGCCGCCTGACATGCAGTCAACATGATGCAGGGTTCAGGCCGCCTTACAAGGAAATGAAGGCAATTGGTTACAAATTTGGTTGACTAATGGATTTCGGTTTACTTGCTTCTCTGTTCTCCATTAATCAATGTTTATTGACCATGTATCTCAACTCTTGTAAAACATAAAGTGATTTCAATTCTTTATTTAAACTGAAAATACTATTCGAGATTTAAGAATCACGAAAGAATTAGTCACAACTTCTTCTTGTAAGTATTGTTTGTTCACACTTAAACTATAACAAATGTCTATACACATTTTATTTTTTAATTTTTGTGCTAAAATTACAAAATCATTTGAATTTCAAAAGAATCACAAGTGAAGAAGTTTCACATCCCCCCCCCTGGCCCCAGCCCACCAAAAAGGTTAAAGTGTCTTGCAAGATTTATATTAAAGGGAATATGACACAAATTGCTCTATGAATTTTGGTCTAATTTGTAATATAATTCGTAAATTTTTAATTTATTTAATGTGGTTCTTGAAATTTTAGCTTAATATATAATATTATCTTCAAACTTTCAAATTATTCGACGTAATTCTTAAGTTTAGGGATAATATTATACATTAAGTTAGGGGGCTACATTTCACATTCAACCAAATTTTGGGAATTCTTTACATAATATTCCCTAGCTTGGAAAGTAAAAAATCAATCCAGAACTGTTTATATCTTAACAAAAATTCAGATTGTATGTCAAATAAAAGTTAAAATTATAAGAAGGGTAAAAAATTTGGGAGAAGAGAAAAAGTCAAAAAGTAATTGCGAAGAAATTCGTGTCCTGAATTAAAAAAAAAAAGAAAGAAAGAAAGAAAGAAAGAAAGAAAGGGAAGGGGGAAAGAAAGGAGGACAAAAAATTCGTCACGCACCCCAAAAAGGGGCAGCGCCCTACCCTGCAGCTCCTCCCCACCGGAAGCATTTTCCTCGGTCGCCTCCCGAAATTGCCCCTCCCAACCCACGCCAGCCATTTCCAATTTCCACTTGCGTTCGATGCCGATTCCCTCCTTCTCCTCCTCCCTCCTTTTAGACCTTTTCTAGGGTTCCTTCCTTCCTTCCTTCCTTCTCCTCCTCCTCCCTTCTTTTTCCTCGTCTTCGCCTTCGTCTTCTTCGCTCGCCAAGAAATCGACGCGAACCCCGAGCTCGACCGAGCACCCTCGGGCCCCTCCGATCGTCGCCCCTCCCGTCTCGGTGCTCCCCCCGCCTTCCCCACGTAAGTCGGATCCATCCGCTTCTCGTTTCGCGCGTTTCTTCTTGGGTCCTCTCTCTCTCTCTCTCTCCCTCTCTCTCTCTCTCTCTCTCGCGTGGGGTTTTGGGTTTGAGAGGGTCGTCGGTGTTGTTGAGCGGCGCTGAATTGACTGCCCTTCGAGCTTGAATTGCGCCTTCCTTCTTCTTCTTCTTCTTCTTCTTTTAATGATGTTTTTGAGTCGGAATTCGAAGGCGCGTGAGGCTTGAGGAAGTGAATGATTCTCGATGTCGTCGCTCTCGTGGTAGCTTAATTACCTTGGGCGAATTGTTTTGGGTTTTAAAAAATTTCTTTCTTTGTTCTTTTTTTTTTTTTTGGCTTTTTTGAGTTTGAAATTCAATTTCGGCGGTTGGGTGTCGTCGTCTTTTAGTTCTTGTTGGGGAAAGTTTTCTTCTTGGGCAAGGTTGAAAAGGAAAGCTGTTAAATTTCGGCTCTACATGGAAGCAAGAATTTGCCCCGTAGGGCTGGCTTGCGTGTCTTTATCCGCCGCCGGGAGCGGATTTTCTCTGGCTTCTTGTTGCTCGATAAATCTCGAGAGAGCATCTGCGTGGATTGAATAAAAGAATTAATTGGTGCGCGGGTTTACCTGTTCGATTGCTGTAGATTTCTGTTTGAATGGACTAAGATGTCATGGTATGGATGGCGCCTGATGAAATGACGGACCGTTCTCGTTTTGAATGGACTTTTCGATCTATTGTTATCTTTTATCTCCGCATCGCCATGATGAGGAAAGTCGATAATCTTTAAGGATGGCTTTCGTAGGTGGTTAGAAAGAAAGAAATTTATCAACAAATGTAACGTTACTGTTTGTGAAAACAATTGTATGTGTGCTTTGAAGAATTTGGTCAATAAATACTTGTACAAACCTGTGCCAAGTAGGCCCTGTGGCGTGATGGTGTAGTTCGAGAATCTTGCCTCGAGAAGCTACTTGTTCTGGTTCTTTTCTATATGTGCTATGGTTTTTTGGAGCTAAAATGTTCTTTACAATGATTAACTGTGGTCCAAGCTTGTTGACTGGGCTTTGATGCACAAGCCCGCATGGTCTGATTTTGATATCATCGACTAAAGTACTCGAACTTGTGGATTGCTATACTTCATTTAATTATTCACTGTCCTTTTTTCTACCTTATCATCACGAGAACTTAATTTTACTCAGTTATGCTCGATATATACTTCATACTTCTGGGTGAGCTGATTTCTGCTCTGTTTCCCGGGCAATTGCATTAAACATGCTGTGGTCGTGCTCTACAGTTTGGTAATTCCATGTCTAACATCACTCATTAAATATAGTTAGAAGATGTCGGAAGAGCTGGAGTACCGCTGCTATATTGGTGGCCTTTCGTGGTCAACAACTGATAGAGGTCTAAAAGATGCTTTTGATAAGTTTGGCCATCTGCTTGAGGCGAAGGTACAATTTATTAGCATCTATTAAATGTTTACAGTCCTTATCCATACGGTAACCATTAGACATGTATGACTGCCTCCTAGCTTCTACAAATTTCTTTTATGGTGGTAGAGCATTTGATACTTCATGCTTTATAAGTTGCAAGCCAATCCAAGAGGCCTTGTCTCTAGAAAATATCAGGAGACTTAGGTACTTTGTTTGTCTGCAGGAGATATTTTAACCTCATCCTTTTGGTACAGTTGGTAACTACACGATTATTTGATTTCATTAATCTTTGCCAGCTAAACGAGGCTTTGCCGCATAGTTTTATTGTGGTGAATAAGTAGAAGGTGCTTCAAACTTGCATAGTCTACCTTAAGAGGCAATCTTAGATTGCGTTTAAGTAATGGATGCCCATGTTACATTGCTGTTCAACCCCATTCATATTATGTCTTATAGATGTGAATATTATTGTTTATGGGACGTGCTTGAACCATCATTTGAGTGATATAGGAGTGGGACAAATTGTTTGTAGTATCTTTAAACATAGTACCTTTAAACTTCTTGATCTACCACATTCTCAACCATACAAGGTGGCTTGGACTGAACACTACTATTCATAGATCAAGCTATGTCTTCACTATTTTTAGATCAAGCAATGTCCTCTTTCTTTCCAAGATGATGTTTGCAATGACTTTACGTTTTCCCTGTCATATTGACTCAAGTTTCATGTCATAAGTCACCGTTGGCTCGATGATGATTGCATGAACCCCAACGTGCAAAAAGAATATAGTCTTTTGGAAACACAGTGATTGTTCTTATAAGGATGAGCTGATTAAGATGCCTTTTAATAGGCTTTCGACAGACATCTTAACTTGCTCCATGAGTCATTGGCGTATATCATGAGTTGGGTTTCACTCACTTAAGGTGTGGTTCCTTGTCATCAGAAAAAAAAAGGTTGAAAAAGTAAAGTGACAAGTACTGCTGTTGGCAACTACCGTAAAAAGTTCTCTGTTGAAATTGAACTGGCGACTTTAGGAGCTTTAGAGGCTAAATGTATTGCTTTTTGAATGGATTAGAGTTGATACTCTGTGTTCATTGGCTGAACTCACCAAGTTTTGGATTGGTGCTCTTATCTACAAATTGGTTTTGTGTCATCTATTAAAAAATCGTGGACTCTTTTTATAGATCAGTAGACAGAACAAATCTAACGATGGAAAGTGAGTGGGGGAAGTTGTATTTTCCATTGTGATCTAGTGTGGGTCCCAATGTTTTGTAATTTGATCAGTCAGGTCTAGTCCAGTGAGTATGGGCAATAACTGCCCTAGCATTATGATTTGTTTGTATCTTTAAGATGTTAACTCGAGAAACCTAAGCTTCTCACTTTTTGAAACATGAGAAGCTTCTTTGCTGCATTTTCATGAAATTTCATGTGGTATCATTACTATCCTTTATATTATAATGTGGTGATGTAGAAAGCATGTCAATATCATATGGGCATAATTGCAAAGACCATCCTCATTTTTGCTCTTCATAACAAATGCCCTCACATTTCAAAGTCTACATTGTGCATCTCCCCAACCTAAAATGACGTATTTGCCCTTATGTACGCCTGAAATCTACGCCTAGAAAGTGAAATCCAATGTTGAGGGTGGGCTAATTTTGGGAAATGTTTGTGGGTGGGAGGTGCAACTTGAAATCCTATAAAAACAATAAGTGAAAATAGTAGTTGTAGGTTTTGAAATGTAAGAAGGGGGCGTTTGATATGAGCAGCAAATTTGAGGATGTTAATTGTAATTTTCCCTGTCGTATGATACGAACTAACTCCAAGAACATCTCGTCACCCTTCCACTTCTTTTGTTACTACATTTGGAGTGCAAGTTACTGGTGTCGAGATCTTTTTGTACATTTGGCTCTTCTTAATATATCTCTTACCTCTTACCAAAAAAAAAAAACTAACTCCAAGAAGAATATTTCTAATGCAGGTGGTGCTTGACAAGTTCTCTGGACGCTCTCGTGGATTTGGTTTTGTAACTTTTGATGAAAAGCTAGCAATGGAAGAGGCTATTGAGGCTATGAATGGGATGGACCTGGATGGAAGAAATATCATTGTGGAAAAAGCTCAGCCTCAAGGTTTGGGTAGAGACCAAGATGGTGATCGCAGTCGTGATCGTGGTCGTGATCGTGGTCCTAATCGGGACTATGGTGGTGGACGTGGAGGTGGAGGTGGAGAATGTTTTAAGTGTGGCAAGCCTGGGCATTTTGCAAGGGAGTGTCCTAGTGAAGGGGGCAGAGGAGGTAAGTATGGGGGGAGGGATGACAGGTATGGAGGAGGAGGAGGAGGAGGAGGTGGCAGTGGGCGCTATGGTCCTGATCGAAATGGTGATCGATCTGGCGGTCGCAATAGGGATAGTGGTAGTCGAGGAGGATCAGGAAATGACCGCTATAATCGGGACCGTTCTGGTCCCTATGAACGTCGTGGTTCAGGAAACTTCCGTTCAGGGTAGAAAGAATACTCCTGATAGGTATGCACACAGTCATTACCAGTAATAATAAAGCAGTTGATTCTGTGCTGATTAAAAAATATTTTGTGCTTGTAGCAAACAATTGGAGGTACTGCTGTTACTTGCTGGAGGTGTCAAAGTCTCTCCTGTTGCATCTCTTCTTCATGGTTGTCTGGGTGGACGAATCGGCTTGATCAGTCTTTGATGTGCGAACTATGGCTGAAAGATTCAACTGTTTAATGTCCGTGAATGCTCGTTTTGATGTTTTGGTCTGATGACAATGCTTGCTTGACTTCAACAATCAAATTTGGTCTTACTCTATCAATACTATGATGGGTCCTGGATTCCCTTTCGGTTACATGCTTTAGCACTTGCAAATCCATCTGAGATCAATCTTGGTTGACTTCTACATTGGCATTTGCGACTGCGGAGTGCAGACAGCTTTTTGGTGTCTAGATGGCTCTTTTGAGGATAGGGCGAGAGATTGACCTGTGGAAGTATTGCCTTTTCTCTTTGCAAAAGGGAAGCTGCCTTAGAAATGAATGCCCGTTGTGGCTACGATTTTTCAAATGTCTAACTTTTTGAAAAGGAGTTAAGCGGGTAAATTCTATGTTTTCTTACACACATTTAGTTTGTGAGCTTTCTGTCTATAGTTTGCACTATATTAACTCGCTAAGCTTTTGGCAGGATTCTTGGCTGTTTGTGGTGTTTTGATACAAGGTCCTGTTACTTTCATGTCGTAGGACGTGGTATTAGTCTTAAAAATTCTGAAAAGTCCTTATGGCCTCAAGAAGCTATTCCTATATGCAATTAACTCAGTAAAATTCCGTCTCACCTTCCACACACTTTACTGATGGAGGAGTTCCTTTCTCGGTAAAATGTGGAGATCTTTTGGGAAACTTTGGTGAGCATGGCAATTTGATTTGCATTGTCTTCTTCCTAGCGATCTCCGGTATTGTATCACCATCTTCGGTGGAAGATTGCTGGTCTCTGTCTCCTCCGTGCGCACGGTGCTGCTATCTTGTTAGGTTTCCTGGATAAGTTTCTCCTTCAGGTGTAACGATGGCTCTCCCTTTGAATCCGCATATTTCGGTTGATACGCATGGTTCTTTTTGCTTGGGCAGCCGTGCGTGCATTGACTTGCATTTCTGCATATTAATGATCATTGGCGTGTACTTTCAGCTGGCCATCTGTGATTGCTCTTGTATTTTCCTTTAATTCTGTTAGAAGTTGTGCTTGCTCCAATCTGAGATTGGCTCTGGGTTTGTGACTCCTAGGGTTTATTCTTGGCATAAGCCAAAACTGGACATGATCACAGTGGGCATTCTTTTTCTCTGTAGTGATTTGGTTTATTTTATTGTGCATTCTCAACAATGGCTCTGTAAATGAATATTTTCTTATCCTGCTATGATTGTCGAGAATTTTGGAGATCAAATATGCAATTTGATCCATGTGCCCAGCGGGAATTTCACCAAACTATTGGGAAATTTTCAAGTAGAGCTTGATAGTACATTCTTTCAATTTTCTGTTATCCTATGCGACTTTCTCTACTGTTGTCTGTAGTCTTAGAGCTAGTCACGTACATAACTTGATCCTCACATGTTAAGGATCTTAAATAGATTCTTCATGATGTCAAAATTATTTCATAATTTTGTAAAAGTGAAAACGGGAGCTAAAATAGTAAACTCAGGGATCGCGATGAAATAGAGCAAATGTCTGAATTATCAAATTGCGAAGGATGTAATTGAGAACACTGTGACCTAATCACCAAATATGTTATGATAACTACACATGAAATGATTACAACCCTAACAAACGACGAACTTGAAATTTAAGAAAATTCAAGAAGCGGAATTAAATTGCGTAGGGCACACCTTGGAGTGAGAGGCCTGGGCTCACAACGCTAGGTTGCTGGAAGAGGAGACCATACTAAGCAAGCATGGACTGCATTTTCATCTGGTGCCGAAGCTTCATCATCATAAGTCTTGTATCTTCAGTCTCATCTCCTCCATCATACTCCGATGCTTCCACTGCTTCGGGCTCCACACAGCCCGAGTGCGGGCAGTAATCATAGTCCGTGCACTGCTAGTGCCAGCAACCCTCGGCGATGCTTCCCCGGTACCTGTTGTTGATCAGGCTCCGCTCTTGCGTTAGGGATAATATGATGCGGGAGGGTGCTTGTGGTCCTCACGCTTCACCGTTGCCGCCAAGTCGGCACACCCCAGGTGGAGGTCATAATGGCAGATCAAGCAGTGGTAGAAGGATGTGTCCCCATCGTTTGAGGGGAAGTGCATTAAACATGGCAAGTTATGACATGACTGAGTATATAATTGTTTGCACCAAAATTTGAATTCAATTCGAGCGAAACAATAATATGCACAAAGAATTTACTCAAAGATTGAAAAAAGTGGTTGATACATATGCATTAAACACAATTTACTCAAAGATGGTCCTCTTGCTTGTGTTTAAGTTATTTTTTGAGTGATAGTAGTACAAAAAATAAAGAAATATGCAAGTCATTAACATAATAATTAATTGTTTTTCTCAGAAACACGAAATTTAGTTTTTTTTTTTGGGTCCGCACACAATATTTAGTTAGCTATCTACCAAATAAACTAGTTTCTGGAAAAGAGATACACCAACTTAGTTCCAAATAGAGAAAGAAAAGGAAAAAACCAAAAAAAAAAAAAAAAGGCAAACATTAGTCTTAAATTAAGAGTGGACCCTATATTTAATCTTAATAAATGTTGTTTGAAGAAATATGGGTAGTTTTGTCTATAGAAAAGATAAGAAATTATCTTAAATTAAGAGTAGGACTCACAAGAAATGATATAGTTAATTCAATGTAACAGGGTGTCAAAAGCCAACAAAGAGATGGAAATAACGCGAGCGAATTAAAATAATAAAATTACTTTTGGTCCTTGAATTTGAGCATTTTTTTTTCAATCAATTGAACTTTCATAACTTTTTTAATTAAGTCTCTTTAGCTCTAGATCTAATTAATTTGAACTGACAAATTCTATTCCTGAACTTTCAAATTTTTCTTTGTTCTCCTTTGATTGCCTACATGTTCTTTCTATCCTAAAAAAATCATTGATATGATGGTCTAATTAGCATTTGCCATCATACATGACGCGATTGGTGGCCAACATGGACAACTTTTCAAATAAAACGATGTCGTTTTGATTTTTAAAAATTTTTAGATTTTTTTTTTTCCTAATCTTTCATTATAATGTTCATCATTTTCCCTCTGCCTATCGTCAGGGACTTGGAAACGACTCATGAAGGTTGCGGCTTTAGGCAATGGTCGTGACGCCTTTGCGCAGATTTGGGCAATGGTCTTAGATTGCCCTCGGCCAAATTAAGCGATGGTGTCGTAGCCATCGCCGAGACCTCAACAAACAGCGAAGGGATGAAACGAAATATAGAAGGAAAGAATAGGACAAAAAAAAGAGAAAAGAAAACACTCAATTTTCAAATATGTGGACAAATATCTATTAAGTCTATTATTCATGTTAAGGAGATAGTTTTTCAAGTACTATTGAACTTGGCACAGTAAGATCACCTTGAAGCCATGTCATAGAAAAATATCTGGCATGATATTCCCGTATACTTATAGGTGGATCGAAAAGTCATGACTCAAACTCAATATTTCGTAATTGATATGAGATTTGACATTTGCCTATGTATTCTTTCTATCCTCAGTTTTTTTTTTTTTTGGCATACCATTTAATTACTATGAACACATTAATAAAATCTTAGCATATTACATTTAATTAATATTTCTCTTCTTACAAATTCTACAGTTTAAGGGTGATATCTACAACTCTATATAATGACTCGTAGGAATCTAATTCATTCGAACGCTTCATTTGTTTCGTGGAAAATGAATGAATCGGAAAACTTTTTTTTATGAATGATCACTTATATCACTAAAAGAAACCGTTAATGGAAAATGTTTTCATTATTAACAACAATTTTTGTCTAAACATTTTCATGGGCAATAAAAATATTTTTCTTTTACTTAGTTTTGTAAGCGACACAAGCTATCAGTTTTTTGAAAATATTTTTCAAATTATTTATTTTTTATAAAACAAACATAGGCTAAATTTCAAATTTGTCGACCAAGACTTTGCCTAAAGAATGCATAGTACAAAGGACATAAAGTAATCTCACATGTCTTTCTTTGTCCTACGTCACCCAATCACATTGCCGTTTCATGCCATTCTTGTTTGATTCCCCTTTGATAAAGATCATGTCGTGTGATGCAAATCTTAATTATTTCCTAATTATAGTCTTATTTCCAACATGTTTATTGTTCATTTTTAGTTTGTCTATTTCTAATTGGTCTTAGGTGATTGCTAAAAAAAATAAATTCTTTCGAGTTACATCGCACCAAAAAGATTTAAAGACCGTAGAACTATTTTTTCATGGTTGTCACGACTAATTAAAGAATAATTGGAAGTTAATTAAAGGAAGTAAGTCCAATTACAATCGAATGGGTCTATACATGGAGAGAATTTGGTTAGCATGGGAGGGAGAGTTGGCTTGCCGTGCACTTTGATGCGATGTGCATAATCGCTTTCTTACATGCAAACAACATCGAATTCCCACCTTCTTTCTATGGTCATTTTCTTTACTTTTGCTTTTGGAAAGTATAATGCCGAACACCCTCCCTCGGATTAGGATCATCTTCCCCCATAGGCACGGGCACGTAACCAATCAAATCAGGTAAGGACATGTGGTGTGTCTCTAATAATTAACTAAAATCCAGTATTATGACTTTACCTGATTGGCTCTGTGTTTATAGTTCCTTGACTCTAGGGAAATAAGAGCAAACAAAAGATTGGGCAGACGAAATTGATTGATGTTCCCATGACTTTTTCCATGTGAACTGTCTTGATTACACCCTGTCAAAAGAAGAAGACGGAGAAGAAGGATCGTTTACTTGATTGACTAGAAATATCACACTAATTCAATTTAATATTATTTTCCACTAACAACTTGTTTATTATTATTTTTTTTTTTGGCTAGCTAATACTTTTAGGATTAGATATCTACCTAATTTTTTTATAATTTCATTTTTTTTAAATAACAATGTGACTATATTAAAAAGTTAAAGATCATAATATAATAGCGAGGACTTTGTCTTTATTAATTAGTAATTCACCTATTAGTATGCAAGATGTAAAATACAACTTGCATATCAATATGAAAAGTTCAATGCCGATACAACATGGATCTAAAAGGTAGTATTTTGAAATAGATTCTTCTTCACCAAAGTAGACATTTAGCTCTCTTTTATTTACACACATTTCTTTCAATTTTAATAATAAGAAACGATATTTCAACAGGATAAAATGGGACATTACAAATGTATAATTTATAAAAAGAGATATGTATTATAATTGACAAATGAAAGTAAAGGTGATTATAAATTGTGAAATAGACTTACTTACATGTATGGTTAATAGTGTTATGTTTTTGAGAACCGAAAATCAAGATTCTAAATGCGCCGAAAAGACTAAAGTCATTGCCCCCACTAAACTGCCCGGCAATTCAGGGATTGAAATATAGATTATAGGATAAAGGACGCTATTGATAAATAATGAAGAAAACCAAGTAAGGCCCATGCCGTTTCACCTTTCATTGACCGACTAGATCATCAATAATTGCCTTGCTTGTAACGGTCTTGTAATTTTCTCAACTCGGGTGAATGGCTGAAATGCTTATGTGGTTGCATCTATGTTTCAGGTTCTGTGTGCCGTATGTAAGAGAAGTGGCGAAGGGAGGATGGCTTATAAACTTCGCAAGGAATTGCTCATACATGCAGGAAATATTGGAGGTTTGGAAATCAGTGAAAAAAATATCGAATGTCCTTTTAATGACTCGCGAGACAAAATCAATTATAATGAACGAAAATTACGTAAAACTTGTGTTTTTTAGTTGGATCCAATGTGAATCACATTATCTTTGGATAGGTGATTGGCATAATTTATCAAGAAGGGCTTTGTAGTATATTCTGTCAATTTTCCGTTAATTTATGTGACTTTATTGATATAGCCAATTTTTTAATCTTAGAGCTAGTCACATACATAACTTGATTTCTAATGTCAAGGGTCTACTTAAATAGATTTTTTTTATATATCAAAATCATTTTGCAATCCAAAAAATAAAAATAAAAATTGTATGTCCTTTGGATGACTCAATAGATAGAATCAATCATAATATGCAAAAAGCATGTAAAAAGTTTTTGTTTATCAATTAGATTTCATATGAATCACATTATCTCTTAATATGTGATTAGCATAGTACATTGTATTAACTCCATTCAACAACTTTCTCAAGCAATATTAATGATTTTTCTTCTTTTGGACTTTAAGGGGAAGTACATTGAACATGGTAACCTATAACATAACCTAGTCTATAAAGTGCGAAAGAAGAGATACTAATGCAGTTCACTAGATACGGCTTCCTACATGTATGATGTGGTCTTTGAAATCATGCTAATCTCTCTGTCTCTCTCTTCTTCAAGTTCATGCTCATGCATGTTATTGGCAAACTAGCGAGACCTTGGTTTTTCCTTATTTGAAGGGTAAGTGAACTTGTATCATATTGCCCGTATGCTTCATTAATATGATAAAACTATCCTCTTGATGCCTAAGTTCGAGCTCTTTTTTCCTATCAAATCCTCTAAACTTTGAGTTTTGTCCCATCAGATCATTGAAATTGTATAGCTTTTTCTAATTAAAATTCCTTCAACTCCAAATCTAACTGATTGGAATTGACATTCCTTGTTCATTAACATTTTTTTTTCACTATTCTATTCTCATCACCTACGTATTCTTTCTATCCTCAAATTTTTTGGCATACCATTTAATTACACGAGCAAACTAATAGAAATTTAGCATATTACACTAAATTAGTATTTCTTCTTACCAATTCCATGGTTTAGGGGTGATGTCAACAACTCTATATAATGATTAGCATATTACACTAAAAAATGTATAGTACAAAAGATATAAAGTAATTCCACGTGTCTCTCTTTCTCCCACGTTACCCAATCACATTGCCTTCTCATGCCATTCTTGTTTGATTCCCCTTTGATAAGGACGGTGTTGTGTAACACTAATCTCTATTATTTCCTAATTACAGTCTTATTCCCACGATGGTCAAGGTTCATTTTTTTTGTTTGTCTAGTTCTAATTGGTCTAAGGTGATTGCTAAAAAAAAAAAAAAAATTCCTTTTAGTTACATCACATCAAAAAGATTTGATGACCCTAAAACTATTTCTTCATTTTTTTTTTTTTGGGCGTGGAGGTCATGACTAATTAGAGGATAATTTGGAGTTAATTAAAGGATGTAAATCCAATTACAATCTAATGGTGCTGTATGTGGAGAGCATTTGGTCATCATGGGAGGCAAAGTTGACTTGCCGTGCACTTTGATGCAATGCGCCTAAGTCGCTTTCTTACATGTGAATAGCTTCGAATTCCCACTTTCTTTGTATAGCCTTTTTCTCTACTTTTGCTTTTGGAAAGTATGATATCGAACACCCTCCCTTGGATAAGGACCATCTTGACCCATCAAGCACAGGCACGTAACCAATCAAATGAAGCAAGGACAAGTGATGTATGTATGATAATTAGCTAAAAATCCGATATTATGACTTTACCTAATTGGGTCTTTGTTTATAATTCCTTGATTCTAGGGATACAAGAGCAAACAAAAGGTTGGACGGATGAAACATATTGATGTTCTCACGACTTTTCTCATGTGAACTGTCTCAAGTACGCTCTGTCAAAAGAAGGAGGAGAAGAAGGATCGTTTACTTGAGTTGACTTGAACAAGTGCGCTTTTCAGTTCATTATCATCTGCCGATGACAACTTGTTTCCTTTTTGACTAGCTATATACCTTTAGGATTAAATATATGCCTGGTTTTTAATCGTTAGTGATATTATATTGAAGATTCTTAAGATTTTCTATAGAATATTATCCTATGTTAAAGACAATTATGACATTACTATTGATTATCTATGTCAATCAAGATTATTAAAAAAACTCGATTGGACGACACAGTCAGTGCGATTAGTGTTGGAACATATCTATTATGGAAAGGACTCGATTAAATGCTTCCTCTGATGAGACTATTATTATAATTGACAAATGGAAGTAAAGGTCATTATAAATTGTGAAATAGACCTACTTAAATGTATGGTTAATAGTGTTCTGTTTATGAGAACTCAAAAATCAGGATTTGATATGCATGGAAATGACTAAAGTCATTGCCCCTACTAAACAGCCCGGCAATTCAGATATTGAAAGATATATTATAGGATTAAGGACACAATTGACACCCTGGGATTAATTTTTCACTTTTTTGTGTGGTTGTCACGACTAATTAGAGTATAATTTGAAGTTAATTAAAGGAAGTAAATCCAATTACAATCGAATGGGCCTATATGTGGAGAGAATTTGTTCAACATGGGAGGTAAAGTTAGCTTGCCGTGCACTTTGATGCAATGCGACTAAATTGCTTTTTTTACATGTGAACAGCTCCAAATTCCCACCTTATTTC
This sequence comes from Eucalyptus camaldulensis, assembly GCA_019915185.1. Lineage (NCBI taxonomy): Eukaryota > Viridiplantae > Streptophyta > Magnoliopsida > Myrtales > Myrtaceae > Eucalyptus > Eucalyptus camaldulensis. The sequence goes on from JAHSVA010000001.1 coordinate 13,251,501, forward strand.
TTTGGCCTTTTTCTGTACTTTTTCTTTTGGAAAGTATAATATTGAACACCCTCCCTCATAGTAGGATCATCTTCACCAATCGGGCACGATCAGTAACTAGTCAAATCAAGTAAGGACACGTGGTGTGTGTCTAATAATTAGCTAAAATCTGGTTTTTTGACTTTTCCTAATTGGGTTTTTGTTCATAATTACTTGATTACAGGAAAATCAAAGCAAATGAAAGGTTGGACGGATGAAACATACTAACATTCCCATAATTGTTCCCATGTGAACTATCTCGATTATGGCATGTCAAACGAAGAAGGATCGTTTACTTGACTTGACTTGAACTGTCGCATTATTTCAGTTTAATATCATCTGCCAGTGACAACTTGTTTACTTTTTGAATAGCTACATACCTTTAGGATTAAATATATGCGTATTTTTTTTATATTTCCAATAATTTTTAAAATAACAATGTGGCTATATTAAAATGCTAAATATCATAATATAATAGCATGGACTTTGTCATTATTAATTAGTAATTCATCAATTAGTATTCAAGATGCAAAATATAATTTGCATATCAATGTAACAAGTTCAATGCCGGTATAGAATGGATCTAAAAGGTTGTAGTTTGAAATAGATTCTTCTTCACCAAATAGAGTTTTCTCCCTTTTTATTTACGTGTATTATTTTCAATTTTAATAATAAAATGATATTTCAACCGCATGAAATGGGACATTACAAATGTTTAATTTATAGAAAAGATATGCATTATAATTGACAAATGGAAGTAAAGGTGATTATAAGTTGTGAAATAGACCTACTTACATGTACAGTTAATAGTGTTCTTGTTCTGAGAACCCGAAAATCAAGATTTTATATGCGCGGAAAAAACTAAAGTCAATGCCCCTACTAAACAGCCCGGCAATTCAGGGATTGAAAGATAGATTATAGGATAAAGGACACAATTGATAAATAATGAAGAAAACTAAGGCCCCATTGACTGACTTTATCATCAATAATTACGTAAAACTTGTGTTTCACCTTTCATTGACTGACTTGATCATCAATAATTACCTTGCTTGTAACGGCCTTGTAATTTTCTCAACTTGTGTGGATGGCTGAAATGCTTGTGTGGTTCCATCTATGTTTTAAGTTCTGTGCGCTTGTCTGTGAGAGAAGTGGCTGAAGGAGGTTAGCTTATAAACTCCACAAGGGATTGCTCATATGTGTAGGAAATATTGGAGCTTTGGAAATTAGTGAAAAAAATATCAAATGTCCAATTAATGACATGCTGGACAGAGTCAATTATAACATACAAACATTACGTAAAACTTTTGTTTTTCGGTTGAATCCAATGTGAATCATATTAACTCTTAATAGGTGATTGGCATAATCAATCAGAGGAATTTTACCAAGGTATTGGATAATTTTCAAGTAGAGCTTGACAGTACATTCTGTCAATTTTCTGTTAATATATGCAACTTTATTTATATAGTTATTTCTTTAGTCCCAGAGTCAGACACATACATAACTTGATTTCTAATGCCAAAGGTCTTCTCAAATCAATTTTTAATAATTTCAAAATCATTTTGGTTTCCCTAAAAAAACTAAATATATATTGAATAGCCTTTGGATGACTCGATGGACAAAGTCAATCATAATATGCGAAACCGTGCAAAAACTTTTGCTTATTAGTTGGGTTCAATATGAATCACATTATCTCTTAATATGTGATTGGCATAATATCTCATATTAACTCAATATAACAACTTTCTCAAGCAATATTAATCATTTTTCTTCTTTTGTGAAGGGGAAGTACATTGAACATGGCAACCTATATCATTACCTAGTATATGACAAGCGAAGAGAGACTAATGTAGTTCACTGAATACAGCTTCCTATACGCATGAAGTGGTCATGGAAATCATGCTGATCTCTCCGTCTCTTTCTTCTCTGAGTTCTTGCGCAAGCATGTTATTGGCAAACTAGCGTGATCTCGGTTTGTCCCCATAATTCAACTTGTTTCACGATGTGTCCTTATTTGAAGGGTAAGTCCACTTATCTCATACTACCCCGCATGATTCATTAATATAATAAAACTATACTTTTGATCCCTAAGTTCGAGCATTTTTTTCCAATCAAATCCTCTAAACTTTGAGTTTTGTCCCATCAAATCATTGAATTTGTATAGCCTTTTCTTATTCAAATTCCTTCAGCTCCAAATCTAACTGATTGGAACTAACACACCTTATTCAGTAACTTTTGCATTTTTCACTACTCTAGTCTCATCACCTACATATTCTTTCTATCTTCAAATTTTTTGGCATACTATTTAATTACTTTGAACACACCAATAAAATTTTAGCATATTACACTTAATTAGTATCTCTTCTTACAAATTCTATGGTCTAAGGGTGATGTTTACAATTTTATATTAAGACTTGCAAGAATCTTATCTATTTTAACTTTCAAATTTGTCGACGAACACCTTCCTTAAAGATGCGTAGTCCAAAGGACATCAAGCAATTCCACGTCTCTCTTTGTCCCACATCACCTGATCAAGTTGCCTTCTCATGCCATTCTTGTTTGATGCCCCTTCGATAAGGATCATGTCGTGCGACACAAATGTTGATTATTTCTCTTATTCCCAAGATGTTTAATGTTCATTTTTTGTTCGTCTAGTCCTAATCGGTCTGAAGTGATTGCTTAAAAAAATAAATTCTTTTTAGTTCCATCGCACCAAAAAGATTTGACATCCCTAGAACTATTTTTTTCATTTTTTTTTTTGTGTGGTTTTCACGACTAATTGGTCTTAGGTGATTCCTGAACTATTTCTTCTTTATCTTTTGCGTAGACGTCACGGCTAATCAAAGGACAATTTAGAGTTAATTCATGGAAGTAAATCCAATTACTATTCAATGGGCCTATACGTGTAGGAAATTTAGTTGGCGTGGGAACCAAAGGTGGCTTACCGTGCACTTCGAGGCGAGGTGCCTAAGTTGCTTTCTTACGTGTGAACAGGTTCGAATTCCCCCGTTCTTTTATGGTCTTTTTCTCTACTTTCGCTTTTGGAAAATATAATGCTGAACACCCTCCCGCGGACTTTCAATACCGATAGCACGACACAGCACGACATTTGATATATCAGATCAATTAAGGACACTGCGGTGCGTGTCTAATAATTAGCTACATTGGTGTTATGGCTTTCCATAATTTGGTTTTTGTTTATAATTCCTTGATTTTAGGGAAGTAAGAACAAACGAAAAGTTGGACAAATGTAACAAATTGACGTTCCCACAACTTTTCCCATGTGAAGTGTCTTGATTACGCCCTGTCAAATATATGCCAACTATAACTTGTTTACTTTTTTGACTAGCTATATACCTTTGGGATTAAATATATATGCCTAGTTTTTTTTTTTTTAAATTCCAACAATTTATTAGATAACAATATGAATAGATTAAAATGTTAAAGGTCATGGTATAATAGCGTGGGCTTTGTTACTTTCAATTAATAATTCATCTATAAATACTCAAGAAGCAAAATTCAATTTGCATATCAATATAACAAGTTAAATGCCGGTACCGCATTAATCTCAAAGGTAATATTTTGAAATAAATTCTTTTTTTAATTATCATAACAGAGATTTACTCTCTTTTATGTATAACCACCATTTTCAATTTAAATAATAATTCCAAAATGTATGATTTATAGAAAAGATATATACTATAATTAACAAATGAAAGTAAAGTTGATTGCAAATTGTGAAATAGACCTACTTACATATATGGTTAATTCTGTTCTACTTCCGAGGAAAGTAAAGATTTTATGCGAGCAGAAAAGACTAGAGTCGTCGCCCCTACTAAACGGCCAGAAATTTAGAGATTGGAAAGACAATTGACAATGAAAGAAAAAGGAGGTCCGCATAGTGTAATCAGCTTTCATCGACAGACTTGATCATTAATAGTTAACCTTGCATGTGAAGGCCCCCATTTGAACCGACTTTTCTCATGTGAACTGACTAAAGAAGGAGGAGAATAAGGATCGTTGACTTGACTTGAACTCTCCCACTTCTTCAATTATATACCATCTGCCAGCTGCAACTTTTTACTTTTCTAACTAGTGGTATACCTTGGAGATTAAATACATACCTTTTCTTGTAATTCCAATAATATGAATATTAATGCGAACTATATCAAAATGTTAAAGATCATTACTTTGTTGTTATTAATTAATAATCCATCTATAAATTATTCAAGATGCCAAAAGCAATTTGCATATTGGTATAAGAAGTTAAAGTTCGGTACAACATGGACAGAAAAAGGTAATATTTTGAAATAATGATGGCTCTCCCTTTGAATCGGCATATTTTGGTTGATACGCACGGTTCTTTTTGCTTGGGCAGCTGTGCGTGCATCGACTTGCATTATTGCATATTACTGATCATTGCCGTGCACTTTCAGCCGGCCATTTGTGATTGCTCTTGTATTTTCCTTTAATTCTGTTAGAAGTTGTGCTTGCTTCAATCTGAGATTGGCTTTGGGTTTGAGACTCCTAGGGTTTACTCTTGGCATAAGCCAAAACTGGACATGATCACAGTGGGCATTCTTTTTCTCTGTAGTGATTTGGTTTAGTTTATAGTGCTTTCTCAACAATGGCTCTATAAATGAATATTTTCTTATCCTGCTATGATTGTCGAGAATTTTGGGGATCAAATATGTAACTTGATCCATGTGCTCAGCAGGAATTTCACCAAACTATTGGGAAATTTTCAAGTAGAGCTTGATAGTACATTCTTTCAATTTTCTGTTATCCTATGTGACTTTCTTTACTGTTGTTTCTTTAGTCTTCGAGCTAGTAACGTGCATAACTTGATCCTCACATGTTAAGGATCTTAAATAGATTCTTCATGATGTCAAAATCATTTCATAATTTTGTAAAAGTGAAAACGGTAGCTAAAATAGGAAACCCAGGGATCACGATGAAATAGTGCAAATGTCTGAATTATCAAATTGCGAAGGATGTAATTGAGAACACTGTGAACTAATCACCAAATGTGTTATGATAACTACACATGAAATGATCACAACCCTAACAAACCACAAACTTGAAATTTAAGAAAATTCAAGAAGTGGAATTAAATTACGTAGGGCACACCCTAGAGTGAAAGGCGTGGGCTCACAACGTTAGGTTGGTGGAAAAGGAGACCATATTAGCAAGCATGGACTGCATTTTCATCCGGTGCTGAAGCTTCATCATCATAAGTCCTTTATCTTCAGTCTCATCTCCTCCATCATACTCTGATGCTTCCACTGCTTCAGGCTCCACACAGCCCGAGTACGTGCGGTAATCATAGTCCGTGCAATAGTAGTGCCAGCAACCCTCGGCAATGCTTCCCCGGTACCTATTGCTGATAAGGCTCCGCTCTTGCGTTAGGGATAATATGATGCAGGAGGGTGCTCGTGGTCCTCACGCTTCACCGTTGCCGCCAAGTCGGCACACCCCAGGTGGAGGTCATAATGGCAGATCAAGCAGTGGTAGGAGGATGTGTCCCCATCGATCAAGGGGAAGTGCATTAAACATGGCAACTTATGACATTACTGAGTATATAATTGTTTGCACCAAAATTTGAATTCAATTCGGGCAAAACAATAATATGCACAAAGAATTTACTCAAAGATTGAAAAAAGTGGTTGATATATGCATTAGATACAATTTACTCAAAGATTGTCCTGTGTTCAGTTATTTTTTAACTAATAGTAGTACAAAAAATAAAGAAATATGCAAGTCATTAACATAATAATTAATTGTTTCTCTCAGAAACAAAAAATTTAGCTTTTTTTTTTTGGGGTCCGTGCACTTAGTTAGCTATCTACCAAATAAACTAGTTTTTGGAAAAGAGATACACTAACTTAGTTCCAAATAGAGAAAGAAAAGGAAAAAACCAAAAAAATAAAAAAAATAAAAAAAGATTGGACCCTATAGTTAATCTTAATAAATGTTGTTTGAATGAAATATGGGTAGTTTCGTCTTTAGAAAAGATAAGAAATCATCTTAAAATAAGAGCAACACCCACAAAAGATGATATAGTTAATTTAATGTAACAGAGTGTCAAAAGCCAACAAAGGGATGGAAATAACGCGATAAAATAATAAAACTACTTTTGGTACTTGAATTTGAGCATTTTTTTTTTCCAATCAATTGAACTTGCATAACTTTTTTAATTGAGTGTCTTCGACTCTGGATCTAATTAATTGGAACTGACAAATTTTATTCTTGAACTTTCACATTTTTCTTTGTTCTCTTTTGATCTTCCTATCCTAAAAAATCATTGATATGATGGTCTAATTAGTATTTGCCATCTTACGTGACGTGATTGATGGCTCACGTGGACAATTTTTTAAATAAAATGATGTCGTTTTGATTATTTAAAAAAAATTTAGATTTTTTTTTTTTCATTTTTTCCCCTAATCTTTCGTTATAGTGTTCATCATTTTCCCTGTGTCTATTGTTAGGGACTTGGAACCCGTGAAGGTTGCGGCTAAAGGCAATGGACGTGACGCCCTTGGGCAGATTTGGGCAACGGTCTCAGATTGCCATCGGCCGAGTTAGGCGATGGTGTCGCAGCACTTGCATGCCTTCACAAGCCATCGCTGAGACCTCGACAAATGGCGAAGGGACGAAATGAAAAATAGAAGGAAAGAATAGGACAAAAAAGAGAGAAAAGAAAAAAAACTCAATTTTCAAATATGTGAAAAAATATCTAATAAGTCTTTTATTCATGTTAAGGGGATAGTTTTTCAAGTACTATTGAACGTGGCAGCCCCAAGCAAAAGTCACATTTAGATCACCTTGAAGCCATGTCATAGAAAAATATCTGGCATGATATTCTCGTATACCTATAGATGTGGATTGAAAAGTCATGACGCAAACTCAATATTTCGTAATTAATATGAGATTTGACATTTACCTACGTATTCTTTCTCTCCTCAGTTTTTTTTTTTTGGCATACCATTTAAATTATTTAATTACTATGAACAAATTAATAAAATTTTAGCATATTACACTTAATTAGTATTTCTCTTCTTACAAATTCTACAGTTTAGGGGGTGATATCTACAACTCTATATAATGACTCGTAGGAATCTAATTCATTTGAATGCTTATTTGTTTCGCGGAAAACAAATGAATCAGAAAACTTATTTTTATGAATGATCGCTTGTATTGCTAAAAGAAACTGTTAATGGAAAATGTTTTCATTATTAACAACAATTATTGTCTAGACATTTTCATGGGCAATGAAAATATTTTTCGTTTACTTAGTTTGTAAGCGACACAAGCTATCGGTTTTTGGAAAATATTTTTCAAATTATTTATTTTTTATAAAACAAACATAGGCTAAATTTCAAATTTGTCGACCAAGACTTTGCCGAAAGAATGCACAGTACAAAGGACATAAAGTAATCTCACGTCTTTCTTTGTCCTACGTCACCCAATCACATTGCCGTTTCATGCCATTCTTGTTTGATTCCCCTTTGATAAAGATCATGTCGTGTGATACGAATCTTAATTATTTCCTAATTATAGTCTTATTTCCAACATGTTCATTGTTCATTTTTGGTTTGTCTATTTCTAATTGGTCTTAGGTGATTGCTAAAAAAATAATTTCTTTTTAGTTACATCGCACCAAAAAGATTTAAAGACCCTAGAACTATTTTTTTCATGGTTGTCATGACTTATTAAAGAATAATTGGAAGTTAATTAAAGGAAGTAAGTCCAATTACAATTGAATGGGTCTATACATGGAGAGAATTTGGTCAGCATGGGAGGGAAAGTTGGCTTGCCGTGCACTTTGATGCGATGCGCATAATTGCTTTCTTACATGTGAACAACATCCAATTCCCACCTTCTTTTTATGGCTGTTTTCTGTACTTTTGCTTTTGGAAAGTATAATGCCGAACACCCTCCCTCGGATTAGGATCATCTTCCCCCATAGGCACGGGCACGTAACCAATCAAATCAAGTAAGGACATGTGGTGTCTCTAATAATTAGCTAAAATCCAATATTATGACTTTACCTGATTGGGTCTCTTTTATAATTCCTTGACTCTAGGGAAATAAGAGCAAACAAAAGATAGGGTAGATAAAATTGATTGATGTTCCCATGACCTTTTCCATGTGAACTATCTTGATAACGCCCTGTCAGAAGAAGAAGGAGAAGGAGAAGGAGAAGGATTGTTTACTTGACTTGACTTAAAATATCACACTTATTCAATATAATATTATTTGCCAATAACAACTTGTTTATTTTTTTGGCTAGCTATATACTTTTAGGATTAGATATATACTGATTTTTTTTTATAATTCCATTTTTAAAAAAATAACAATGTGACTATATTAAAAAGTTAAAGATCATAATATAATAGCGAGGACTTTGTCTTTATTAATTAGTGATTCACTTATTAGTATTCAAGATGTAAAATACAACTTGCATATCAATATGACAAGTTCAATGCCGATACAACATGGATCTAAAAGGTAGTATTTTGAAATAGATTCTTCTTCACCAAAGTAGACATTTAGCTCTCTTTTATTTTATTTTATTTTTTTGGTAAGGATTAGCTCTCTTTTATTTACATGCATTTCTTTCAATTTTAATAATAAGAAACGATAATTCAACAGGATAAAATGGGACATTTCAAATGTATAATTTATAAAAAAAAAAAAAGAAAAAAAAGATATGTATTATAAGTGACAAATGAAAGTAAATGGTCATTTTCTTTACTTTTGCTTTTGGAAAGTATAATGCCGAACACCCTCCCTCGGATTAGGATCATCTTCCCCCATAGGCACGGGCACATAACCAATCAAATCAGGTAAGGACATGTGGTGTGTCTCTAATAATTAACTAAAATCCAGTATTATGACTTTACCTGATTGGGTCTCTGTTTATAGTTCCTTGACTCTAGGGAAATAAGAGCAAACAAAAGATTGGGCAGACAAAATTGATTGATGTTCCCATGACTTTTTCCATGTGAACTGTCTTGATTACACCCAGTCAAAAGAAGAAGAATGAGAAGAAGGATCGTTTACTTGACTTGACTTGAAATATCACACTTATTCAATTTAATATTATTTGCCAATATCGACTTGTTTATTTTTTTGGCTAGCTATATACTTTTAGGATTAGATATATACCTAATTTTTTTATAATTCCATTTTTTTAAATGACAATATGACCATATTAAAAAGTTAAAGATCATAATATAATAGTGAGGACTTTGTCTTTATTAATTAGTAATTCACCTATTTGTATTCAAGATGTAAAATACAACTTGCATATCAATATGACAAGTTCAATGCCGATACAACATGGATCTAAAATGTAGTATTTTGAAATAGATTCTTCTTCCCCAAAGTAGACATTTAGCTCTCTTTTATTTACATGCATTTCTTTCAATTTTAATAATAAGAAACGATATTTCAACAGGATAAAATGGGCCATTACGAATGTATAATTTATAAGAAAGATATGTATGGCAAATGAAAGTAAAGGTGATTATAAATTGTGAAATAGACTTACTTACATGTATGGTTAATAGTGTTCTATTTTTGAGAACCGAAAGTCAAGATTCTAAATGTGCGGAAAAGACTAACGTCATTGCCCCCACTAAACTGCCGGGCAATTCAGGGATTGAAATATAGATTATAGGATAAAGGACGCAATTGATAACTAATGAAGAAAACCAAGTAAAGCTCATGCCGTTTCACCTTTCATTGACTGACTGGATCATCAATAATTGCCTTGCTTGTAACGGTCTTGTAATTTTCTCAACTCGTGTGAATGGCTGAAATGCTTATGTGGTTCCATCTATGTTTTAGGTTCTGTGTGCTGTATGTAAGAGAAGTGGCGAAGGGAGGTTGGCTTATAAACTCCACAAGGAATTGCTCATACATGCAGGAAATATTGGAGGTTTGGAAATCAGTGAAAAAAAAATCGAATGTCCTTTTAGTGACGTGCAAGACAAAATCAATTATAATGTATGAACATTACGTAAAATTTGTGTTTTTTAGCTGGATCCAATATGAATCACATTATCTCTAGATAGGTGATTGGCATAATTTATCAAGGAATTTTACCAAAGTATTGGATAATTTTCAAGAAAGGCTTTGTAGTATATTCTGTCAATTTTTCGTTAATATATGAGACTTTATTGATATAGCCATTTTTTTAATCTTAGAGCTAGTCACGTACATAACTTGATTTCTAATGTCAAGGGTCTTCTTAAATAGATTTTTCAATATATCAAAATCATTTTGCAATCCAAAAAAAAAAATTGTATGTTCTTTGGCTGACTTAACAGATAGAATCAATCATAATATGCAAAAAAAGTGTGAAAAGTTTTTGTTTTTCAATTAGATTCAATATGAATCACGTTATCTCTTAATATGTGATCAGCATAGTACATTGTATTAACTCCATATAACAACTTTCTCAAGCAATATTAATCACTTTTCTTCTTTTGCACTTTAAGGGGAAGTACATTGAACGTGGTAACCTATAACATAACTTAGTATATAAAGTGCGAAAGAAGAGATACTAATGCAGTTCACTAGACACGGCTTCCTACATGCATGAAGTGGTCTTTGAAATCATGCTAATCTCTCTGTTTCTCTCTTCTTCGAGTTCATGCTCATGCATGTTATTGGCTAAGTAGTGAGATCTCGGTTTTTCCTTATTTGAAGGGTAAGTGAACTTGTATCATGTTGCCCGTATGCTTCATTAATATGATAAAAACTATACTCTTGATCCCTAAGTTCGAGCTTTTTTTTCCTATCAAATCCTCTAAACTTTGAGTTTTGTCCCATCAAATCATTGAAATTGTATAGCTTTTTCTAATTAAAATTCCTTTAGCTCCAAATCTAATTGATTGGAACTGACATTTCTTCTTCATTAACATTTTTTTGTTCACCGTTCTATTCTCATCACCTACGTGTTTTTTCTATCCTCAATTTTTTTTTGGCATAGCATTTAATTACACGAGCAAACTAATAAAAATTTAGCATATTACACTAAATTAGTATTTCTCTTCTTACCAATTCTATGGTTTAGGGGTGATGTCAACAACTCTATATAATGATTTGTAGCAATCTAATCCATTTAAAAATTCAAAATTGTAGACGAGTTAAAAAAAAATGTATAGTACAAAAGATATAAAGAAATTCCACGTGTCTCTCTTTCTCCCACGTTACCCAATCACATTACCTTCTCATGCCATTCTTGTTTGATTCCCCTTTGATAAGGACCGTGTCGTGTAACACAAATCTGAATTATTTCCTAATTACAGTCTTATTCCCATGATGGTCAATGTTCATTTTTTTTTTGTTTGTCTAGTTCTTATTGGTCTAAGGTGATTGCTAAAAAAAATATAAAAAAAAATCCTTTTAGTTACATCACATCAAAAAGATTTGATGACCCAATTATTTCTTCATTTTTTTTGGGCGTGGAGGTCACGACTAATTAGAGGATAATTTGGAGTTAATTAAGGATGTAAATCCAGTTACAATCGAATGTTCCTATATGTGGAGAGCATTTGGTCATCATGGGAGGCAAAGTTGACTTGCCGTGCACTTTGATGCAATGCACCTAAGTCACTTTCTTACATGTGAATAACTTCGAATTCCCACTTTCTTTGTATAGTCTTTTTCTCTACTTTTGCTTTTGGAAAGTATGATATTGAACACCCTCCCTTGGATTAGGACCATCTTCACCCATCAAGCACAGGCACGTAACCAATCAAATCAAGCAAGGACAAGTGATGTATGTATGATAATTAGCTAAAAATCCGATATTATGACTTTACCTAATTGGGTCTTTATTTATAATTCCTTGATTCTAGGGATACAAGAGCAAACAAAAGGTTGGACGGATGAAACATATTGATGTTCTCACGACTTTTCTCATGTGAATTGTCTCGAGTACGCTCTGCCAAAATAAGGAGGAGAAGAAAGATCATTTACTTGAGTTGACTTGAACAATTGCACTTTTCAGTTCATTATCATCTGCCGATGACAACTTGTTTCCTTTTTGACTAGCTATATACCTTTAGGATTAAATATATGCCTGGTTTTTAATTGTTAGTGATATTATATTGAAGATTCTTAAGATTTTCTATAGAATATTATCCTATGTTAAAGACAATTATGGCATTACTATTGATTATCTATGTCAATCAAGATTATTAAAAAAACTCGATCGGACGACATAGTCAATGTGATTAGTGTTGAAACATAGCTATTATGGAAACGACTCGATTAAATGCTTCCTTTGATGAGACTAGTATTATAATTGACAAATGGAAGTAAAGGTCATTATAAATTGTGAAATAGACCTACTTACATGTATGGTTACTAGTGTTCTGTTTCTGAGAACTCAAAAATCAGGATTTGATATGCGCGGAAACGACTAAAGTCATTGCCCCTACTAAACAGCCTGGCAATTCAGATATTGAAAGATAGATTATAGGATTAAGGACACAATTGACACCCTAGGATTATTTTTTCACTTTTTTGCGTGGTTGTCACAACTAATTAGAGCACAATTTGAAGTTAATTAAAGGAAGTAAATCCAATTAAAATCGAATGGGCCTATATGTGGAGAGAATTTGGTCAACGCGGGAGGTAAAGTTGGCTTGCTGTGCACTTTGATGCAATGCGCCTAAATTGCTTTCTTGCATGTGAATAGCTCCGAATTCCCACCTTCTTTCTTTGGCCTTTTTCTGTACTTTTTCTTTTGGGAAGTATAATATTGAACACCCTCGCTCAGATTAGGATCATCTTCACCAATGGGGCACGAGCAGTAACTAGTCAAATCAAGTAAGGACGCGTGGTGTGTGTCTAATAATTAGCTAAAATCTGGTATTATGACTTTTCCTAATTGGGTTTTTGTTCGTAATTACTTGATTACAGGAAAATCAAAGCAAATGAAAGGTTGGACGGATGAAATAGATTGACATTCCCATGACTGTTCCCATGTGAACTATCTCAATTATGGTATGTCAAAAGAAGAAGAATCGTTTACTTGACATGACCTGACTTGAACTGTCACATTATTTCAGTTTAATATCATCTGCCAGTGACAACTTGTTTACTTTTTAAATAGCGACATACCTTTAGGATTAAATATATGCATATTTTTTTAATTCCAATAATTTTTTAAATAACAATGTGGCTATATTAAAATGTTAAATATCATAATATAATAGCACGGACTTTGTCATTATTAATTAGTAATTCATCAATTAGTATTCAAGATGCAAAATATAATTTGCATATCAACGTCACAAGTTCAATGCTGGTACAGCATGGATCTAAAAGGTAGTAGTTTGAAATAAATTCTTCGCCACCAAATAGAGATTTTGCCCCCTTTAATTTACATGCATTATTTTCTATTTTAATAATAAGAAATGATATTTCAACCGCATAAAATGATACATCACAAATGTTTAATTTATGGAGAAGATATGTATTATAATTGACAAATGGAAGTAAAGGTGATTATAAATTGTGAAATAGACCTACTTACATGTACGGTTCATAGTGTTTTGCTTATGAGAACCCGAAAATCAAGATTTTATATGCGTGGAAAAGACTAAAGTCAATGCCCCTATTAAACAGCTCGGGCAATTCAGGGATTGAAAGGTAGATTATAGGATAAAGGACACAATTGATAAATAATGAAGAAAACTAAGGCCCCATTGATTGACTTGATATCAATAATTACCTTGCTTGTAACGGCCTTGTAATTTTCTCAACTTGTGTGGATGGCTGAAATGCTTGTGTGGTTCCATCTATGTTTTAAGTTCTGTGTGCTTGTCTGTAAGAGAAGTGGCTGAAGGAGGTTAGCTTATAAACTCCACAAGGGATTGCTCATATATGTAGAAAATATTGGAGGTTTGGAAATCAGTGAAAAAAATATCGAATGTCCAATTAATGATGTGCTGGACAGAGTCAATTATAACATACGAAAATTATGTAAAACTTGTGTTTTTCAGTTGAATCCAATGTGAATCATATTAACTCTTAATAAGTGATTCACATAATCAATCAGAGGAATTTTACCAAAGTATTGGATAATTTTCAAGTAGAGCTTGACAGTACATTTTGTCAATTTTCTGTTAATATATGCGACTTTATTTATGTAGTTATTTCTTTAGTCCCAGCGTCAGACATATACATAATTTGATTTCTAATGCCAAAGGTCTTCTCAAATAAATTTTTAATAATTTCAAAATCATTTTGGTATTCCAAAAAAATAATATATATACTGAATAGCCTTTGGATGACTCGATGGACAAAGTCAATCATAATATGCAAAACCGTGCAAAAACTTTTGCTTATTAGTTGGGTCCAATATGAATCACATTATCTCTTAATATGTGATTGGCATAATATCTCGTATTAACTCAATATAACAACTTTCTCAAGCTTTTCTTCTTTTTTGCTTAAAGGGGAAGTACATTGAACATGGCAACCTATATCATTACCTAGTATATGACAAGTGAAGAGATACTAATGTATTTCACTGAGTACAGCTTCCTACACGCATGAAGTGGTCATGGGAATCATGCTGATCTCTCCGTCTCTCTCTTCTCCGAGTTCTTGCGCACGCATGTTATTGGCAAAGTAGCGTGATCTCGGTTTGTCCCCATAATTCAACTCGTTTAACGATGTGTCCTTATTTGAAGGGTAAGTCCACTTATCTCATACTACCCCGCATGCTTCATTAATATAATAAAAATATACTTTTGATCCCTAAGTTCGAGCATTTTTTTCCAATCAAATCCTCTAAACTTTGAGTTTTGTCTCATCAAATCATTGAATTTGTATAGCCTTTTCTAATTAAAATTCCTTCAGCGCCAAATCTAATTGATTGAAACTAACACACCTTATTCAGTAACTTTTGCATTTTTCACTACTCTATTCTCATCACCTACGTATTCTTTCTATCTTCAAATTTTTTGGCATACCATTTAATTACTTTGAACACACCAATAAAATTTTAGCATATTACACTTAATTAGTATCTCTTCTTACAAATTCTGTGGTCTGAGGGTGTTGTTTACAATTTTATATTAAGACTTGCAAGAATCTTATCTATTTTAACTTTCAAATTTGTTGACGAACACCTTCCTTAAAGAATGCGTAGTCCAAAGGACATCAAGCAATTCCACGTCTCTCTTTGTCCCACATCACCCAATCAAGTTGCCTTCTCATGCCATTCTTGTTCGATTCCCCTTCGATAAGGATCATGTCGTGCGACACGAATGTTGATTATTTCTCTTATTCCCAAGATGTTTAATGTTCATTTTTTGTTCGTCTAGTCCTAATTGGTCTGAGGTGATTGCTTAAAAAAATAATTTTTTTTTAGTTCCATCGCACCAAAAAGATTTGACATCCCTAGAACTTTTTTTTTTTTTTTTGCGTGGTTTGCACGACTAATTGGTCTTAGGTGATTCCTGAACTATTTCTTCATTATCTTTTGCGTGGACGTCACGGCTAATCAAAGGACAATTTAGAGTTAGTTCATGGAAGTAAATCCAATTACTATTCAATGGAACTATACGTGTAGGAAATTTGGTCGGCGTGGGAACCAAAGATGGCTTACCGTGCACTTTGAGGCGATGTGCGTAAGTTGCTTTCTTACATGTGAACAGGTTTGAATTCCCCCGTTCTTTTATGGTCTTTTTCTCTACTTTCGCTTTTGGAAAATATAATGCTGAACGCCCTTCCGCGGACTTTCAATACCGATAGCACGACACAGCACGGCATTTGATATGTCAGATCAATTAAGGACACTGCGGTGCGTGTCTAATAATTAGCTACATTGGTGTTATGGCTTTCCATAATTTGGTTTTTGTTTATAATTCCTTGATTTTAGGGAAGTAAGAACAAACGAAAGGTTGGACAAATGTAACAAATTGACGTTCCCACAACTTTTCCCATGTGAAGTGTCTTGATTACGCCTTGTCAAAAGAAGAAAAAGTAGAAAAAAGATCGTTTACTTGACTTGACATGAACCATTGCACTTTTTCAATTATACATCATATGCCAACTATAACTTGTTTACTTTTTTGACTAGCTATATACCTTTGGGATTAAATATATATGCCTAGTTTTTTTTTTTAATTCCAACAATTTATTAAATAACAATATGAATAGATTAAAATGTTAAAGGTCATGGTATAATAGCGTGGGCTTTGTTACTTTCAATTAATAATTCATCTATAAATACTCAAGAAGCAAAATTCAATTTGCATATCAATATAACAAGTTAAATGCCGGTACCACATTAACCTCAAAGGTAATATTTTGAAATAAATTATTTTCTTTTATCATAACAGAGATTTACTCTCTTTTATGTATAACCACCATTTTCAATTTAAATAATAAATAAAAAAATGTATGATTTATAGAAAAGATATATACTATAATTAACAAATGAAAGTAAAGTTGATTGCAAATTGTGAAATAGACCTACTTACATATATGGTTAATTTTGTTCTGCTTCTGAGGAAAGTAAAGATTTTATGCGAGCAGAAAAGACTAGAGTCGTCGCCCCTACTAAACGGCCCGTAAATTTAGAGATTGGAAAGACACAATTGACAATGAAAGAAAAAGGAGGTCCCCATAGTGTTCTCCGCTTTCAATGACAGACTTGATCATTAATAGTTAAACTAGCATGTCAAGGCCCCCCTTTGAACTGACTTTTCTCATGTGAACTGAATAAAGAAGGAGGAGAATAAGGATCGTTGACTTGACTTGAACTTTCCCACTTCTTCAATTATATATCATCTGCCAGCTGCAACTTTTTACTTTTTTAATTAGTGTTATACCTTGGAGATAAAATACATACCTTTTCTTATAATTCCAATAAATATGAATATTAATGCGAACTATATCAAAATATTAAAGATCATTACTTCGTTGTTATTAATTAATAATCCATCTATAAATTATTCAAGATGCCAAAAGCAATTTGCATATTGGTATAAGAAGTTAAAGGTCGGTACAACATGGACAGAAAAAGGTAATATTTTGAAATAATCATGGCTCTCCCTTTGAATCGGCTTATTTTGGTTGATACGCACGGTTCTTTTTGCTTGGGCAGCTGTGCGTGCATCGACTTGCATTTCTGCAGATTAATGATCATCGCCGTGCACTTTCAGCCGGCCATCTGTGATTGCTCTTTTATTTTACTTTAATTCTGTTAGAAGTTGTGCTTGCTCCAATCTGAGATTGGCCCTGGGTTTGAGACTCCTAGGGTTTACTCTTGGCATAGGCCAAAACTGGACATGATCACAGTGGGCAATCTTTTTCTCTGTAGTGATTTGGTTTAGTTTATTGTGCTTTCTCAACAACGGCTCTGTAAATGAATATTTTCTTATCCTGCTATGATTGTCGAGAATTTTGGAGATCAAATATGCAACTTGATCCACGTGCTCAGCAGGAATTTCACCAAACTATTGGGAAATTTTCAAGTAGAGCTTGATAGTACATTCTTTCAATTTTCTGTTACCCTATGCGACTTTCTCTACTGTTGTTTCTTTAGTCTTAAAGCTAGTCTCGTGCATAACTTGATCCTCACATGTTAAGGATCTTAAATAGATTCTTCATGATGTCAAAATCATTTCATATTTTTGTAAAAGTGAAAACGGTAGCTAAAATAGGAAACCCATGGATCATGATGAAATAGTGCAAATGTCCGAATTATCAAATTGAGAAGGATGTAATTGAGAGCACTGTGACCTAATCACCAAATGTGTTATGATAACTACACATGAAATGATCACAACCCTAACAAACCACGAACTTGAAACTTAAGAAAATTCAAGAAGTGGAATTAAATTACGTAGGGCACACCCTGGAGTGAAAGGCGTGGGCTCACAACGTTAGGTTGATGGAAGAGGAGACCATATTAGCAAGTATGGACTGCATTTTCATCCGGTGCTGAAGCTTCATCATCATAAGTCCTATATCTTCAGTCTCATCTCCTCCATTATACTCCGATGCTTCCACTGCTTCGGGCTCCACACAGCCCAAGTACGTGCGGTAATCGTTAGCCCGAGCAATGGTAGCGCCAGCAACCCTGGCGATGCTTCCCCAGTACCTGTTGCTAGTCAGGCTCCGCTCTTGAGTTAGGAATAATACCATGCGGGAGGGTGCTCGTGGTCCTCACGCTTCACCGTTGCCGCCAAGTCGGCACACCCCGGGTGGAGGTCATCATGGCAGATCAAGCAGTGGTAGGAGGATGTGTCCCCATCGTTCAAGGGGAAGTGCATTAAACATGGCAATTTATGACATTACTCAGTATATAATTGTTTTCACCAAAATTTGAATTCAATTCGAGCGAAACAATAATATGCACAAAGAATTTACTCAAAGATTGAAAAAAGTGGTTGATAGATGCATTATATACAATTTACTCAAAGATTGTCCTGTGTTCAGTTATTTTTTAACTAATAGTAGGACAAAAAATAAAGAAATATGCAAGTCATTAACATAATAATTAATTGTTTTTCTCAGAAACAAAAAATTTAGCTTTTTTTTTTTTTGGTGGTCCGTGCACAATATTTAGTTAGCTATCTACCAAATAAACTAGTTTTTGGAAAAGAGATACACGGACTTAGTTCCAAATAGAGAAAGAAAAGGAAAAAACCAAAAAATAAAAATAAATTAAGATTGGACCCTATAGTTAATCTTAATAAATGTTGTTTGAATGAAATATGGGTAGTTCTTTTTTTTTTTGGTAACCGAGGATCCGCCAGGCCCGCCTTTCGCTTACGCTAATCGGCAATCCACGGCCCGTACAATGCACGGTGCATCTCAGACAAAGTGTCAATACCTCAGGGGAGGCTAGCACGGAACCCCACCACCATGGCCCCTCACTTAAGACGTGTTAGTGTTAGCAGCTGCGGAGTTTCGACCCTAGGACCTTTGCGATGAAGTGCCCAAAGCCAAACCAACTCAGCTGCCCACCGGTGGGTAAATATGGGTAATTTCGTCTCTAGAAAAGACAAGAAATCATCTTAAAATAAGAGCAAGACCCACAAAAGATGATATAGTTAATTCAATGTAACAGAGTGTCAAAAGCCAACAAACAAATGGAAATAACGCGAGCCTATTAAAATAATAAAACTACTTTTGGTCCTTGAATTTGAGCATTTTTTTTCCCAATCAATTGAACTTGCATAACTTTTTTAATTGAGTCTCTTCAACTCTGGATCTAATTAATTGGAACTGACAAATTTAATTCTTGAACTTTCACATTTTTCTTTGTTCTCTTTTAATCTTTCTATCCTAAAAAATCGCTGATATGATGGTCTAATTAGCGTTTGCCATCTTCCGTGATGCGATTGGTGGCTCAGGCTGACAATTTTTTAAATAAAATGATGTAGTTTTGATTTTTTTTAAATTTTTAGATTTTTTTTCTATTTGTTTTTTCCCCCCTAATCTTTCATTATAGTGTTCATCATTTTCCCTCTGCCCGTCGCGAGGGACTTAGAAACAACCCGTGAAGGCTGCAGCTATAGGCAATGGTCGCGACGCCCTTGGGCAGATTTGGGCAATGGTCTCAGATTGCCCTCGGCCAAGTTAGGCGACGTTGTCACAGCACTTGCCATGCCTTCACAAGCCATCGCTGAGACCTCGACAAACGGCGAAGGGATGAAATGAAAAAATAGAAGGAAAGAATAGGACAAAAAAGAGAGAAAAGAAAAAAATCAACTTTCAAATATGTGGAAAAATATCTAATAGGTCTTTTATTCATGTTAAGGAGATAGTTTTTCAAGTACTAATGAACGTGGCAGCCCCAAGCAAAAGAGTCACAATTAGCTCACGTTGAAGCCATGTCATAGAAAAATATCTGGCATGATATTCTCGAATACTTATAGGTGGATTGAAAAGTCATGACTCAAACTCAATATTTCGTAATTAATATGAGATTTGACATTTGCCTACATATTCTTTCTCTCCTCAGTTTTTTTTTTTTGGCATACCATTTTAATTACTACGAACAATTTAATAAAATTTTAGCATATTCACTTAATTAGTATTTCTCTTTTTACAAATTATACAATTTAGGGGAAGATATCTACAACTCTTTATAATGACTCGTAGGAATCTAATTCATTTGAATGCTTATTTGTTTCGCGGAAAACAAATGAATCAAAAAACTTATTTTTATGAATGATCGCTTGTATCGCTAAAAGAAACCATTAATAGAAAATGTTTTCATTATTAACAACAATTTTTATCTAAATATTTTCATGGGCAATGAAAATATTTTTCGTTTACTTAGTTTTGAAAGTGACACAAGCTATCGGTTTTTGGAAAATATTTTTGAAATTATTTATTTTTTATAAAACAAACATAGGCTAAATTTCAAATTTGTCGACCAAGACTTTGCCTAAAGAATGCATAGTACAAAGGACATAAAGTAATCTCACGCCTTTCTTTGTCCTACGTCACCCAATCACATTGCCGTTTCATGCCAATCTTGTTTGATTCCCCTTTGATAAAGATCATGTTGTGTGATGTGAATCTTAATTATTTCCTAATTATTGTCTTATTTCCAACATGTTCATTGTTCATTTTTGGTTTGTCTATTTCTAATTGGTCTTAGGTGATTGCTAAAAAAAAAAAAAATTCTTTTTAGTTACATCGCACCAAAAAGATTTAAAGACCCTAGAACTATTCTTTCATGGTTGTCATGACTAATTAAAGAATAATGGGAAGTTAATTAAAGGAAGTAAGTCCAATTACAATTGAATGGGTCTATACATGGAGAGAATTTGGTCAACATGGGAGGGAAAGTTGGCTTGCCGTGCACTTTGATGTGATGCAGATAATTGCTTTCTTATATGTGAACAACATCGAATTGCCACCTTCTTTTTATGGCCGTTTTCTATACTTTTGCTTTCAGAAAGTATAATGCTGAAAACCCTCCCTCGGATTAGGATCATCGTCCCCCATAGGCGTGGGCACGTAACCAATCAAATCAAGTAAGGACATGTGGTGTGTCTCTAATAATTAGCTAAAATCAAATATTATGACTTTACCTGATTGGGTCTCCGTTTATAATTCCTTGACTCTAGGGAAATAAGAGCAAATAAAAGATTGGGCAGATGAAATTGATTGATGTTCCCGTGACCTTTTCCATGTGAACTATCTTGATTACACCCTGTCAGAAGAAGAAGGAGGAGAATAAGGGTCATTTACTTGACTTGACTTGAAATATCACACTTATTCAATTTAATATTATTTGCCAATAACAACTTGTTTATTTTTTCGGCTAGCTATATATTTTTAGGATTAGATATATACCTAACCTTTTTTATAATTCCATTTTTTTTAAATAACAATGTGACTATATTAAAAAGTTAAAGATCATAATATAATAGCGAGGACTTTGTCTTTATTAATTAGTGATTCACCTATTAGTATTCAAGATGTAAAATACAGCTTGCATATCAATATGACAAGTTCAATGCCGATACAACATGGATCTAAAAGGTAGTATTTTGAAATAGATTCTTCTTCACCAAAGTAGACATTTAGCTCTCTTTTATTTATTTTTTTGGTAAGGATTAGCTCTCTTTTATTTACACGCATTTCTTTCAATTTTAATGATAAGAAACGATATTTCAACAGGATAAAATGGGACATTACAAATGTATAATTTATAAAAAAAGATATGTATTATAAGTGACATATGAAAGTAAAGGTGATTATAAATTGTGAAATAGACTTACTTACGTCTATGGTTAATAGTGTTCTGTTTTTTAGAACCGAAAATCATGATTCTAAATGCGCGGAAAAGACTAAAGTCATTGCCCCGACTAAACTGCCCGGCAATTCAGGGATTGAAATATAGATTTTAGGAGAAAGGACGCAATTGATAAATAATAAAGAAAACCAAGTGAGGCCCATGCCATTTCCCCTTTCATTGACTGACTGGATCATCAATAATTGCCTTGCTTGTAACAGTCTTGTAATTTTCTCAACTCGTCTGAATGGCTGAAATGCTTATGTGGTTCCATCTATGTTTTAGGTTCTGTGCTGTATGTAAGAGAAGTGGCGAAGGGAGGTTGGCTTATAAACTCCACAAGGAATTGCTCACACATGCAGGAAATATTGGAGGTTTGGAAATCAGTGAAAAAAATATCGAATGTCCTTTTAATGATGTGCGAGACAAAATCAATTATAATGTACGAAAATTACATAAAAATTTGTTTTTTAGTTGGATCCAATATGAATCTAATTATCTCTGGATAGGTGATTGGCATAATTTATCAAGGAATTTTACCAAAGTATTGGATAATTTTCAAGAAGGGCTTTGTAGTATATTCTGTCAATTTTCCGTTAATCTATGAGACTTTATTGATATAGCTATTTTTTTAATCTCAGAGCTAGTCACATACAGAACCTTGATTTCTAATGTCAAGGGTCTTCTTAAATAGATTTTTCAATATATCAAAATCATTTTGCAATCCAAACAAAATATAAAATTGTATGTCCTTTTGGATGACTCAATAGATAGAATCAATCATAATATGCAAAAAGAGTGTGAAAAGTTTTTGTTTTTCAATTATGTTCAATATATCGACCAAAAAAAAAAAAGATTCAATATGAATCACATTATCTCTTAATATGTGATCAGCATAGTACATTGTATTAACTCCATATAACAACTTTCTCAAGCAATATTAATCATTTCTCTTCTTTTGCACTTTAAGGGGAAGTACATTGAACATGGTAACCTATAACATAACCTAATATATAACGTGCGAAAGAAGAGATACTGATGCAGTTCACTAGATACGGCTTCCCACATGCATGAAGTGGTCTTTAAAATCATGCTTATCTCTCTGTCTCTCTATTCTTCGAGTTCATGCTCATGCATGTTATTGGCAAAGTAGTGAGATCTTCATTTTTCCTTATTTGAAGGGTAAGTGAACTTGTATCATATTGCATGCATGCTTCATTAATATGATAAAACTATACTCTTGATCCCTAAGTTCGAGCTTTTTTTTCTTATCAAATCCTCTAAACTTTGAGTTTTGTCCCATCAGATCATTGAAATTGTATAGGTTTTTTTTTTTTTTTTTTTAAGTTAAAATTCCTTCAGCTCCAAATCTAACTGATTAGAACTGACATTCCTTCTTCATTAACATTTTTTTTCATTATTCTATTCTCTATGTTTTCTTTCTATCCTCAATTTTTTGGCATTCTATTTAATTACACGAGCAAACTAATAAAAAATTAGCATGTTACACTAAATTAGTATTTCTCTTCTTACAAATTCTATGGTCTAGGGTTGACGTCAACAACTCTATATAATGATTCGCAGGAATCTAAGCCATTTAAAAATTCAAATTTGTTGACGAGTTAAAAAATGTATAGTACAAAGGACATAAAGTAATTCCGCGTCTCTCTTTCTCCCACGTCACCCATTCACATTGCCTTCTTAGGCCATTCTTGTTCGATTCCCCTTTGATAAGGACCGTGTCGTGCGACACAAACATTAATTATTTCCTAAATACAGTCTTATTCCCATGATGGTCAATGTTCATTTTTTTGTTTGTCTAGTTTTAATTGGTCTAAGGTGATTGCTTTAAAAAAAAAAAAATCCTTCTAGTTACATCACATAAAAAAGATTTGACGACCCTAAAACTATTTCTTCATTTTTTTTGGGCGCGGACGTCACTCTGATTAAAGGATAATTTGGAGTTAATTAAAGAAAGTAAATCCAATTTTAATTGAATGGTCCTATATGTGGAGATCATTTGGTCATCATGGGAGGCAAAGTTGGCTTGCCGTGCACTTTGATGCAATGCGCTTAAGTTGCTTTCTTACATGTGAACAACTTTGAATTCTCACTTTCTTTGTATAGTCTTTTTCTCTACTTTTGCTTTTGGAAAGTATGATATTGAACATCCTCCCTCGGATTAGGATAATCTTTGCCCATCAAGTATGGGCATGTAACCAATCAAATCAAGTAAGGACGCGTGATGTGTGTCTCATAATTAGCTAAAAATCCGATATTATGACTTTAACTAATTGGGTCTTTGTTTATAATTCCTTGATTCTAGGGAAATAAGAGCAAACGAAAGGTTGGACGGATGAAACATATTGATGTTCTCACAACTTTTCCCATGTGAACTGTCTCGATTATGCCCTGTCAAAAGAAGAAGGAGAAGAAGGATTGTTTACTTGAGTTGACTTGAACAATTGCACTTCTTCATTTCATTATCATCTGCCAATGACAACTTGTTTACTTTTTGACTAGCTATATACCTTTAGGATTAAATATATGCCCAGTTTTTAATTGTTAGCGATATTATATTGGAGATTGTTAAGATTTTCTATAGAATATTATCCTATGTTAAAGAGAATTATGATATTACTATTGATTATCTATATCAATCAAGACTATTAAAAAAGCTCGACTCGACGATGTGGTCGGTGTGATTAATGTCGAAACATAACTATTATGGAAAGAACTCGATTAAGTGCTTTATCTAATGAGACTTGTATTATAATTGACAAATGGAAGTAGAGGTCATTAGGAATTGTGAAATAGACCTAGTTACATGAATGGTTAATAGTGTTCTATTTCTGAGAACTCGAAAATCAGGATTTTATATGCGCAGAAAAGACTAAAGTCATTGCCCCTGCTAAACAGCCCGGCAATTCAGATATTGAAAAATAGATTATAGGATAAAGGACACAATTGACAAATAATGAAGAAGAATAGTTGGCGACCCTAGGACTATTTTTTCACTTTTTTTGTGTGGTTGTCACGACTAACTAGAGACTAATGTGAAGTTAATAAAAGGAAGTAAATCCAATTACAATCGAATGGGCCTATAGAGAATTTGGTCAACGTGGGAGGCAAAGTTGGCTTGCCGTGCACTTTGATTCAATGTGCCTAAGTTGCTTTCGTACATGTGAATAGCTTTGAATTCCCACCTTCTTTCTATGGTCTTTTTCTGTACTTTTTCTTTTGGAAAGTATAATGTTGAACACCCTTACCTAACTGGGTCTTTGTTTATAATTACTTGATTCCAGGAAAATCAAAGCAAATGAAAGGTTGGATGGATGAAACAAATTGATGTTCCCAAGATTGTTCACATGTGAACTGTCTTGATTATACCCTGTCAAAAGAAGAAGAAGGATTGTTTACTTGACTTGACTTGAACTGTTGCAATTTTTCAGTTTATTATCATCTGCCAATGACAACTTGTTTACGTTTTGACTAGCTATATACCTTTAGGATTAAATATATGCCTAGTTTTTCTATAATTCCAATAATTTTTTAAATAACAATGTGGGTATGTTAAAATGTTAAAGATCATAATATAATAGCATGGACTTTGTCATTATTAATTAGTAATTCATCAATTAGTATTCAAGATGCAAAATATAATTTGCATATCAATGTAACAAGTTCAATGCCAGTATAGAACGGATCTAAAAGGTCGTAGTTTGAAATAGATTCTTCTTCAACAAATAGAAGTTTTCTCCCTTTTATTTACATGCATTATTTTCAATTTTAATAATAAGAAATGATATTTCAACTGCATGAAATGGGACATTACAAATGTTTAATTTATAGAAAAGATATGCATTATAATTGACAAATGGAAGTAAAGGTGATTATAAGTTGTGAAATAGACCTACTTACATGTACAGTTAACAGTGTTCTTGTTCTGAGAACCCGGAAATCAAGATTTTATATGCACGGAAAAAACTAAAGTCAATGCCCCTACTAAACAGCCCGGCAATTCAGGGATTGAAAGATAGATTATAGGATAAAGGACACAATTGATAAATAATGAAGAAAACTAAGGCCCCATTGATTGACTTTATCATCAATAATTACGTAAAACTTGTGTTCCACCTTTCCTTGACTGACTTGATCATCAATAATTACCTTGCTTGTAACGGCCTTGTAGTTTTCTCAACTTGTGTGGATGGCTGAAATGCTTCTGTGGTTCCATCTATGTTTTAAGTTCTGTGTGCTTATCTGTAAGAGAAGTGGCGGAGGGAGGTTGTCTTATAAGCTCCACAAGGAATTGCTCATATATGTAGGAAATATTGGAGGTTTTGGAAACCAATGAAAAAAATATTGAATGTCCTCTTAATGATGTGCCGGATAGAGTCAATTATAACATACAACAATTACGTAAAACTTGTGTTTTTCGGTTGAATTCAATGTGAATCATATTAATTCCTAATAGGTTATTGGCATAATCTATCAAACGAATTTTACCAAAGTATTAAATCAGTACATTCTGTCAATTTTTTGTTAATATATGGGACTTTATTTATATAGTTATTTCTTTAATCTCAGTGCTAGTCACATTCATAACTTGATTTCTAATGTCAAAGGTCTTCTCAAATAAACTTTTCATAATTTCAAAATCATTTTGGAATTAAAAAAAAAATTGAATATCCTTTGGATGGCTCAATAGACGGAGTCAATCATAATATGCATAAACCATGTGAAAAATTTCGTTTTTAAATTTGATCCAACATGAATCACATTATCTTTTAATATGTGATTGGCATAATGTAACGTATTAACTCCATATAACAACTTTCTCAAGTAATATTAATCATTTTTCTTCTTTTGCACATTAAGGGGAAGTACATTGAATAAGGTAACCTATAACATTACATAGTATATAACAAGAGAAAGAAGAGAGACTAATGCAGTTCATGAATACAGCTTCCTACATGCATGAAATGGTCTTGGGAATCGTGCTAATCTCTCTGTCTCTCGCTCTTCTTCGAGTTCTCGCTAGTCCATGTTATGGGCAAAGTTGCGTGATCTCGGTTATCCCTGTAATTCAAACTTGTTTCACGATGTGTCCTTATTTGAAGGGTAAGTCCACTTGTCTCATATTCCCCATATACTTCATTAAAATGATAAAACTATACTTTTGATCCCTAAGTTCGGGCATTTTTTTCCAACCAAATCCTCTAAACTTTGAGTTTTGTCCCATCAAATCATTGAGTTTGTATAGCTTTTTCTAATTAAAATTCCTTCAGCTCCAAATCTAACTGATTGGAATTGACACACCTTACTCAGTAACTTTTGCATTTTTTGCTACTCTATTGTCATCACTTGCATATTCTTTCTATCCTGAAATTTTCTGGCATAGCATTTAATTACTTTGAACACACCAATATAATTTTAGCATATTACACTTAATTAGTATCTCCTCTTACAATTTCCATGGTTTGAGGGTGATGTCTACAAATTTATATAACGACTCATAGGAATCTAACCTATTTTAAATTTCACAAAGGCCATAAAGCAATTCCACGTGTCTCTCTTTGTCCCACATCACCCAATCAAATTGCCTTCTCCTGCCACTCTTGTTCGATTCCCCTTCGATAAGGATCATGTCATGCGACACGAATGTTAATTATTTCTCTCGTTCCCAAGATGTTTAATGTTCATTTTTGGTTTGTCTAGTTCTAATTGGTCTTAGGTGATTGCTTTAAAAAAAATAAGTTCTTTTTATTTCCATCGCACCAAAAAGATTTGACAACCCTAGAATTCTTTTTTCATTTTTTGTGTGTGGTCTTTATGACTTATTAGAGGATAATTTGAATTTAATTAACGGAAGTAAATTCAATTACAATCGAGTGGTCCTATACGTGGAGAGAATTTGGTTAGTGTGGGAGGCAAAGTTAGCTTGTCGTGCACTTTGATGCGATGCACATAAGTTGCTTTCTTACATTTGAACAACGTCCAATTCCCACCTTCTTTCTATGGTCTTTTTCTGTACTTTTGCTTTTGAAAAGTATGATACTGAATTAGAATCTCTTCACCCATTAGGTTCGGGCACGTAACTAGTCAAATCAAGTAAGGACACGTGGTGTGTGTCTAATAATTAATTAAAATTCGGTATTATGACTTTATTAAATTGGGTCTTTGTTTATAATTCCTTAATTAACTAAAAACAAGTAAGGACACGTGATTTGTGTCTGATAATTAACAAAAGGTTGGATGGATGAAAAACATGTTGATGTTCCCACGACTTTTTCCCGTGGGAACTGTCTCAATTAGGCATTGTCAAAAGGAGGAGGAGGAGGACAAGAAAGATGGTTTGCTGACTTGAATCATCACGCTTTTTCAATTAAATATCATATGACATTTACAACTTGTTTACTTTTAGACTATCTATTTACCCTTGGGATTAAATACATACCTAGTTTTTTTTATAATTCCGACAATTTTTAAATAACAATACGACTATATATATATTGGTCAATACAATACAACTATATTAAAATGTTAAAGATTACAATATAATAGCGTGGGCTTTGTTACTAACAATTTATAATTCATCTATAAGTACTCTAGAAGCAAAGTTCAATTTGCATATCAATATAACAAGCTAAACACGGCTGCAACATTAATCTAAGAGATAATATTTTGAAATAAATTCTTCTTCATCATAGTAGAAATTTCGCTCTCTTCTATGTATAAGCACTATTTTCAATTTAAATATTCACAACCAATATTCCAAAATGTATAATTTATATCCAAAGAAAGATATGTATAATAATTGACAAATGAAGGTAAAGTTAATTTTAAATTGTGAAATAGACCTACTTACATGTACGGTTAATACTGTTCCGCTTTTGAATACTGGAAAGTCAAAATTTTATTTGTATAGAAATCCCTCCTAGCCGGTCAAGAAATTCAGGGATTGTAAAAGACACAATCGACAATGGAAAAAAAGTAGGCCCCCATCGTGTTTTCAGCTTTCATTGACCGACCTTATCACCAATTGTTAACTTGCATGTCACGGCCTTGTAATTTTCTCATTTTGAGAGGAGGATAAAAATTTATGTCATGACTATTCTTGCATTTGATGATATCATCATGTCTTAGTATGGTAGAACATATCGCCTGCAAGTATATATTCACGAATCATTTCGAAACAACGTCAAGAGAGAACCAAAAAGACTTGAGCTGAGAGCATTTCGCTACAAATCCTCATGGACCTTGCCTATAGATATCAGCTTTTGCCCATGTCATTCTCATGCCTAACTACAATCGTTCTTCTATTAGGGAGTGTCCTAGCTTCAGAAAAAGATGGCCAAGACGAGATTGATCGATTGGCTTTATTAGAATTCAAGGCTCGAATAGCCGATCCTAGTGGGGTTTTGAGCTCGTGGAATGATTCTAGCCACTTTTGCGATTGGTTCGGTGTCACTTGCGGTCGCAAACGCCGAAGAGTCACCACACTAGACCTTAGCTCCAAGAACTTATCTGGGGTCGTGCCACCCCATATTGGTAATCTGAGCTTTCTGAGGGGAATCAATCTGGAGAACAACAGTTTTCATGCCAAAATTCCCCCGCATTTTGGCCGCTTGCTTCAGTTGCAGATATTGCTTCTTAATAACAACTCGTTTAGTGGTCAAATCCCTTCGAATCTCTCCTATTGCTCTAATCTACTCATTCTTGACTTAGGCGTCAACATGCTCAAAGGAAATTTGCCGATAGAACTGGGCTCATTGTCCAAGCTCCAAAAACTCATACTTCAAGTGAACAGCTTGATGGGAAACATCCCGCCGTCTATTGGAAACTTATCATCTCTTCAAGTGTTCGGAATAATATGGAATAACATCGGTGGTATGATCCCAGAGACTCTTGGCCAGTTGAGAAATCTAAACTTCCTCAGTCTCGCCATAAATAAATTTGTCGGTACAATTCCTATCTCAATCTTCAATATATCCACTCTAGCATTCCTTGAGGTAGGTGAAAACCAATTAGAAGGGGGTTTACCTGGCGACTTAGGCTTCACTCTTCCGAATATTGAGTTTATCAGTACGTGGCACAACCACCTCACTGGACCCATTCCGGAGTCAATATCCAACGCCTCTAACCTTGGGGAAATCCAAATCATCGGGAACAATTTTACTGGGAAAGTTCCTTCTTTTTCAAAGATAAGAGGACTCTTTCGGTTTAATATTGGCGTAAACAACTTAGGAGGTGAGCAATCTACTGATTTGGACTTCCTATGTTCTTTAACCAATTCCACAAAATTGGAACGTTTGGATATAGCGGAAAATGCTTTTCGAGGACTAATACCCAACTGTATCAGTAACCTCTCGACCACCCTTTCCGAGTTTCGGTTAGACTACAACCATATTTCTAGAACCTTACCTTCCGAAATCGAAAATCTCATCAATTTGGAGATCTTGACAATGCAGGGCAATAACATCTTGGGAAACATTCCTTCTGAGATCGGAAATCTGAACAAACTGAAGCATTTGAATCTTGGCGTCAATGAACTCTCGGGGCAAATACCGGAATCTTTTGGGAATTTAAGGATGTTACTCAAATTGTACTTGCACAGCAATAATTTCCAGGGATCGATACCATCGTCTCTAAAAAATTGCCAAAATCTACTTCTCTTGGACCTTTCGTCCAACAACCTTAGCGGTCATGTACCCCTGGAAATTATGGGCATCTCATCTTTGTCCATTTACCTTGACTTGTCTCAAAATAATCTTATTGGCCCCATTCCAAAAGAAGTTGGAAATTTGCAACATCTTAGCGAACTATATCTTTACAGGAACAGATTATCTCAACAGATTCCAAGCAGTATAGGCAGTTGTATAAGCATGGAACGCCTATATGTACAGGATAACTTCTTTGAAGGGCCCCTACCATCCATTATAAGTTCCATGAGAGGCCTTCAGGTTTTGAATGTTTCCAACAACCAATTGTCTGGCCAAATCCCGAAATTTCTAGAGTTGCTAAATTTGACGAGTTTGAACCTATCTTACAATGATTTTGAGGGTGCATTGCCTACAGGAGGAGTTTTCAAAAGTGCCATTTCAACTTCAATCGTTGGAAACAAGAAGCTTTGCGGGGGTCTCCCAGATTTTCAACTTCCCAAATGCTACTACAAAGAGTCAAAACGGATGAGAATAATCGAAATTGCAAAAATTCTTATATCCACCGTCTCTGCTCTTGTTGGAGTAGCTTGCATACTATCTTTGTTATACTTCTTTTGGTTTAGACACAATAAGAATGCATCAGCTTCAAGCTCTTCTGAAGATGGGCTTTTGCATGTTTCTTATCACAATCTACTAAAAGCGACGGACGGATTCTCCTCAACCAATTTGCTTGGCGTGGGCAATTTTGGGTCCGTGTACAAAGGGCTGCTTGATCAAACTCAGTCGGTTGTGGCCATCAAGATTCTCGACCTTACATGTGATGGAGCTTCCAACAGCTTCATAGCCGAGTGTGAGGTCTTGAGAAGAATCCGACACCGTAATCTCGTGAAGGTACTCACGGTATGTTCTGGGTTTGATTTTAATGGAAATGATTTCAAGGCATTGGTCTACGAATTCATGTCAAACGGAAGCTTGGATGAGTGGCTGCACCCAACTGCATCACAACATACGGAGAGAAACGAGTTGAGTCTACTTGAGAGAGTGAATATTGCAATCGATGTTGCTTGTGCACTAGATTATCTCCATCATCACTATGAAATGCCAATAGTTCATTGTGATGTAAAGCCAAGTAATGTCCTTCTTGATGATGAAATGAATGCACATGTAGGCGATTTTGGGCTTGCCAGGTTCCTTCCAGAAGCAACACATAAGTTGCTAGTAGATCAATCAAGCTCTGTCAGAGTAAAGGGATCTTTTGGCTACATAGCTCCAGGTAATGAAGCACACCTTGGGTCATTCAGTTTGTTTCTTTGAACACATAATCGTAGACAGTTCCTTAAAGAAAAAAGGCATAGACATAAAATGTCACTGAGAATATATTTCAAACTTAATCATTCACCTTGCATCAATACATTGTTGATTATTGTAGAGTATGGCGCGGGAAGTGCGGTCTCTACAGAAGGAGATGTGTATAACTTCGGAGTCCTCGTTTTGGAGATGTTTACAGGCAAGAGGCCGATTGATGACATGTTTGAAAATGGGTTGGACCTTCATCGCTTCACAAAGGCAGCTTTGGCAGACCAAGTGGAGAAGGCAATTGATCCCATTTTGCTTCGAGAAATCGAGGAGTTGGAGAAGAGACAAACAATTGCTCTAGAGGGCAAGAACAAGAGCTGGTGTAGTATCAAGGATTGTTTGGTTTTGATCATTGAAGTAGGAATCACTTGCTCTTTTGAGTCTTCAAAGGAGCGAATGGACATCTATGATGCATTGACTAAACTCCAAGGAATGAGGAAGAAACTTCTTGAGTTCATTGTCACTGTCTAGTTGATGTCAAATTTGAACTTCATATGGAGTCATGTGGTCTTCATGGTCCTTGCTTTTTGGTTTTTCTTCCTTTGTAATTCAACCATTCTCTAGATGTTACGTTTTTTCTTTCAACAATTCGGTCTTCATTGTGGGTATGCACCACTTGTACCTATTATTTTAGTAAATGCTAATTTTGTTGCGTCATGCGGACCAATAACCTAGGTTACTGGGTAGGTTACTGAAACCCAGTACTTCATTCTTTCTTTGGTTCTTGTTTGTGTGCGTGGCTGCTATGAAGAGTGCCTTTGGCTTTGCATAAACAAATGTGGTATACCCTTAGTTGTTCGGTGGCGTTGCCGTGGTGGGTCCGAAAGTTTTCAGCTCAACCTTCAAAGACTGAAGCCGGTCTCAACGACGAGGGAGCCGCTGCGGCGCGGGGAGGACTGGAGGTCGGCGACGAGGCAGGAGATGCGGGTGACCCTCGACTTCTTCCATGGCAGGGGCATGATACCCCCCTTCTGCGACACGCGCAGAGAAAGATCGAAAAGGAGAGAGAGATGGTCGAGATGGTGGAGGGAGGAGGTTGAAGGGGAATGATGATGATGAAGAAGAAGAAGAAGAAGAAGAAGAAGAAGAAGGAAAAAACAAGGAAAGATCGATGAAATGGTTCGGTGAAGTGGAGGGGGAAATGAAATTTCCACGGTGGGATTCAACGTTTGTTCTTCACTTCTTATTTTCCTCGCTGTTTCTCCCCCCCCTCTCTCTCTATCAGAGGATATTTTTTCACGTGACTCGAATAGGGGAGAGTGGGAGGGGAAATCGCGCCGTTCTCCGTGCCCACGCGAGCCTCGCTCGATCTTGTCCGTCGAATTATGCGGCCGTGGGCAGGACCCATAAATCCGACGCTGGATACTCGTCGGGCTCACGTAAGTCCTGTCCACGGAAGTATTGCTCGGAAATTGGCGCTAGCAGCGAGACAAAGGACGGCGAGTGGGGGCCGATGTGAACGGGAGGGGAGTGTTCAACTGACGCGTTTCTCGGCAGTTGTTTTTTTCGGTTTTCGTATCAGTTTCTTCCGTTCACGCATTTCTTGGGTTTCCATTCATCTATGCTTTCGGTTCCGCTTCCATCGCTACGTCGCCCGGTCACTGCATCGCCGATGCCTCCCCTCTCGGCTCATCGCCCACAGGCTCCGCTGCATCTAGGCCGACCGCATCCGCGTCCCGAGCCGAGCTCGCCCGAGGTTCCGCGTGCGGTGCGTTCCAAACTCCGCTGCTCCTCTCGGCGCATTCGGCGGACGCGGCGGCGGGGCAGAGGAGTCGACGGTGAGGATGGGAAGGCGAAATCGGTCGTGGATGGAGCTGAGGAGGCCTCAGGGGTGTCACCTCCGATGTCATAATTCTCAACGTCGGAGTAAGCCCCTCTCTCTCTATATATATCTCTCGCACTTTATGTAAATGAGAGCTAAAAGCTTCAATTTCTTTTTTTTTTTTTTTGGGGTGTGCGGCCACTTGACAGTTTCTGTTTCGTCTCTGCAGGGATTGACTCGTGGGCGAGGAGGAGCAAGAAGACACCGCCGGCGTCGGCGTCGGCAGTGAAGGCGGCGGCGGAGAGAGATCGCGGCTTACCTGCATGTTCGGATGTTGAGGATGCTCGCTAATCTCGTCAAGCCTTTGACGAGCCCTATTTCGCCCAATTATGTTGTTGTAGGACCCTTTTTTTCTTTTCATTTTTTTTAAAGCTATTTTGTTTTATGAAATGAAAACTCTTTTTATTTTTTGGATGATTACACAAATAATTTGTAAAAACTGATCGAATGGGTAATATCGTGCATGTGCATGAACTTTTAATCTATTCAATATAATTTTTTAAACTTTAACTCAATGTATAAAGTCGTAATTTAGTCCATATACCCCATTCTTTTACGTTTATAAGATTAAGTAGCACTAGTATTGATACGCGACAAAATACAATAACACATAATTTGTTAAAAATTTTGGATTCATTTTAGTTGTTTTGATTGTTCTGATTACAATTTGCAACTATTTATGAGAAAATACACAAGTAAATTTTGTCACATGATATTGGTGTCATAGGAAAAAGATGATCCGTGTTCATTTTACTAAAAAGTTAGAGCTTGTAGAATTTTTAAATCATCCTCTTTTTTTCTGGCTAATTTTAAATTTAGTGGATCATAGATAAAATTATTTTCATTTTTATTTTGATGTCAATGAACTCTTTTAAATGATTTCAGATGCATTTAAAGAAAAGAAATCCAAACGTAAAAAGTAAAAAAAAAAAAAAAAGTGCAAAAATTGTACGGGCATTTTACATGCAATTTTCCGAGCCTTAGCCATGAGCATTTTTCTTTCCAAATTATTGAAACATAATCTAAATTTCCTCAATTTAACCCTAATCACCAAATCTCCAAAATTTTCAAATTGAATATTATGTTTATATATTTATATAAGAAAAGGGGGGCATTCACTTTATCTGATAAGCCCCATCTCTTACCAACTCCATATCTTTCAATCCGCCATTCCGGATCACATTCTCATCTAACAAACCGGCCTCTATCTATGAGAAAACGCATGAGTAACCTCGGTCACTCGATGACCATTTGGTGTTGGAGAAAAACAATTGAGATTAAGCCATAAAGGCCCTCAATTTTTCAGTACTTATATTTATCAATGTTGAAACTGAAAGTAAAATATGCTCCATAATAACTGAATACTGAATACACAATAATACCAGTTTGTTAACTAAGCATGATCACCTTTAATGAGTTTTTTGCAAAATATTTAGCAAGATTCTTATTGCCAGTAAGTATCTTTTTTCTATTGAATGAATAAGTGGCCTTCCCTTGCCTAGTAATTTGGTGATTTTCTGACTTAATTAAACCTTTTAAGCTCATTTTTATTATGATAACAAAATGTGTTTAATTTTACTAATTGCTAAATATTTAAGTTTTCAAGACTTAATCAAGTTATCAAATAACCTGCAAATTTGGAAACTACTCTCCTTGGATTTACTCTTAGTAAACACCATTTTAATGCATTGTTGCATAGATGTAAATTGGTTGACTATACATAAAATTTAGATGCAAACCAGTAAGTTACTGATCACCTTGACATTGAAATTCAAATATTAGATATTTTATGTTGACTTTAGTAAATTTAAATATGAGGTAGTAATTTCTTTTACAAGTAAAAAAAAAAAAAACAAAGGTGAAAATAGGCAATTGGTATTTACTGTCTATATGTTAGGTCTCACTATCATCGTGAAATATTAGATTTTAACCATGACTTTTCAATGCAATAGTAAGTATACAAACACATCGAGTTGGGATTTTCTTCATAACATTGCTTGACTGTGATTAACTCTTATTGGGCTACCACATTGGGTGCTACACAAGAAACATTAAATATTTTTACATATCTACGAATTAAATTGAACATACATCAAAAGTCCATTAAACCACATTGAATAGATTAAAATCCAAAGATCACATCACATATTGAATTAAAGTTCAGCTCGTATTAAATAAATTAAAGTTTACGGACCGTGTTGTATACTATGCCTAAGTCCAAAAATCATTCCGAAGGCCTAGGCTTATCATTGCACAACCCAAGACAAACTCATCAACTGAGTCCACTCTGCGTAGCCCATTCCCTTCAAGCCCATCAGAATTGAATTCACCAGGTCCACCCATTAATCTCAGTCAAGGCTTTGAAACTCACCTGTAACTGACTTCACGTTCAGGCCAAGAGGTTGAGAGAGAAACGGCGATTTTTTCGATTACGGTTACTGAAGGAGTTGGAGTCGCTTTTCCTCGCCGATTTAAACTACGCGCCATCACTACAGAGGACTTCCCTCGTCGCCCTCCCCACGCCTTCGGCCATCTTGTCACCGCTGTTTCTTGCCATTCCGAAGCCGTGCGCACCTCCTTGTTCCCGAGACGACCGGGATCCCGAGGCGTGCTCACATCCAGTTTGAAGCTCTTCCGCATGTATATTGGACATAGGTGGAAAACGAGTATTATAAATGTAGGTAGACATCAATGACCGGGCATGACGAATGAATGAATAGAATCTAATTTGGCTAGAGGAAGCTTGAGATGCTCTAATGGCTTTGGTTTTCAATATATAATATAGACAGAAATATAATTTAATAGGTTGAAATTCATAATTGATTCCTCAAATTTACGCACTGAAATGAACCTTTGATAAGTTCTATAATAGCTAGATTGGTTTAACAACAAAAAGTAGTTTTTAAGTTTTTTTTTTTCAAATCAATCTCTCGAGTGACAATAATATGACAACTTAAATTTGGACACAACATTAAATATTTTAATATAATTCATAGACTAAATTGAACATATATTGAAAATCTAGGGACCTCATTGTACAATAAATTAGAATTTAGGGACCATATGAAATAAATTTAAAGTTAATGGATGAATTATGCAATTTTATCTAACAAAGATAGTTTTGAAGAGGGAAGTACGGGGATTTTAACCGCAGCGGTTTTGTTCATTAGCGAAAACCGTCTGGAGCGTCTCAAGTTAACCACAGCAGTTTTCTTCTTTGGAGGCGCCGTTTTTCAGAGAGTGAAACGGATACCGTACGCAGAGAGTCAAAGAGGCCTCGAGAGAGTGAAAAATCGATCCGTTTCTCCCCTGGCCGAAAAGTCTGATTGATCCCGGTCTCCATTGAAGCTTCGCCACCCGGCCCGTATCATCATCGGCGACGAGTTTCCGTGGCTGTCTCGGGTTTCGCTTGATCATCAATCGTGATTAGAACTCCGTTTCATTGAGGTGTTTCTCGGTCGTCGACAGTGCTGGTCTATCTGTGAGAAGTGGCCCGGAGTTTGTGTAACGCTTCGACAATGATGACCGGAGGTGAGCTTTTCTCAATCTTTTTCTCCTTTTATAGTTTCATCGTGCTGTTCATGTGTTGAATTATTATCTGCAACGCTGTGTGTTCCAAGATCTTCGAACAATCGGTGGCAGTTGATGGCGGTGTTGTAGTAATGGATGGTGTTCGGAGGCAACGTCCATGGCAGCAATGGCCAGAAGTAGTGAATAGCGGTGCATTCCAAGCTTCGCTGCTCCTCTCGGTGCATTCAGCGGACGCCGCGGCGGCGAAGTCCATGGCGTGTTTTTTTCTTTTTTCTGGTAAGATTTTTTTTTTTTGGTCAGTCTGGTAAGATTTGAACTGTGTGTTTTAAATGATCTCTTATGTGGGGTCAAAGAATGGCAGGAGAAATTGCTTTCCTCATTTTTTTGGTAAGATCTGAACTGTTTTTTTTTCTTTTTTCTGCTCTAACATGGAACAACCACGAGTACCTGCCGCCGGTCATCTGCTTGTTGCGGTAGAATGAGGTTTGGCTGTCATTTGGGAATATCAGTGCTGCATAAAACGTGCCCTTTATCACAGATTTTCTGTGTCAATTACTCCATCTACTAGTTTAAAGTACGAACTTCTATATCTCTTTAGCTTGTCACAGGTACATATCAACAGTTGGGTTTTACTCGCTTAAGATGCACTTTCTTGTTAGAAGGAAAAAATGACCAAAGGTTACGTAACAAGGAAAGCTGTTGGGCATGATTATAAAAGGTTTTCTTTTAAAAATTGAAATGGCCACTTTAGTAATCTTTCTTTAGTATGGAGAATCTCAGTCACGATTATAATCAAATAGTAGTTGTCGCCAATAAAGAAATGTTGCCAGCCCTTGAGTTGCTACATCAGTCCAACATGGTGCTTGCAATAACTATACCTTTTTTGTGTCATCGTCATTGGTCAGCCTTGGCTTCATGAATCTTTGTTGCTCATTGAGATTAGTCCGGAAATTGTTACTTCAACCGAGCTCAACAAGGAGTTGGAATCTCTATTGCTCATTGAGATTTGGTGTACTTATTTTAGCGTGGAAATTTGGCAGTCACAATGCATGACAAGAGAGGACAATCAAATAAAACTTCATAGTTCTAGTCTCTCTCTCCATCCTCATCTCCGTCCTCCCTCAACCCCTTCGTCTTCCACCTTTACCGCTACGTTACCCGATCGTTGCATCGCCGATGCAAGTGGGTGTTTGGCACCAATGATGGCATCACCTTCGGCATAACCCCCGGAGGGTTGAGTGAAGCCTGATAGGACTTCGGCATAACCCCAAGCGTTGAGTGAAGCCTGGTACGAGTTCGTGGCTAGCAAAGTACTGACCACTATAAGAATTTCTTCCTTATATTGAGTCAACCTTGAACTTTGTGAATTCGTAAAGTTCAAGGTCCCGAGTACTCAATATAAGGAAGAAATTGTTATAGTGGTCAGCACTTTGCTAGCGACGAATTCCTACCTGGCTTCACTCAAACCTCCGGGGTTATGCCAAAGGTGATGCCATCATTGATGCCAAACACCTGTCTCAGCTAATCGCCCACAGGCTCCGCTGCATCTACGCCAACTGCATCCGCACCCCGAGCCTCGCTTCGGCCCCGTCTGTCTCCCCCAGTTCCCACGAGGTTCCGCTTGCAGTGCGTTCCGAGCTCCGCTGCTCCTCTCGGCAGATGCGACAGCAACAGCGGAGTCGACGGTGAGGATGGAAAGATAAAATCGGTCTTGGATGGAGCCGAGGTGACCTCAGGGGTGTTACCTCCGATGTCATAATTCTCGACGTTGGAGTAACCCCCCTCTCTCTCTATCAGGAAATGCTCCTATAATCAGGACCGTTCTGGTCTCTATGAACATTGTGGTACAGGGAACTTCTGTCCGGGGTAGAAAGAATATTACTGATAGCCATGCACATAATTTTTTCCAGTTATAGTAAAGCAGTTGATTCTGCGCTGATTGAAAAATATTTTGTGCTTGTAGCAGAGCAATTGGAGGTACTGCTGTTACTTTCTGGAGGTGTCAAAGTCCCTTCTGCTGAATCTCTTCTTTATTATTCTCTGGGTGGACAAATCTGCTTGATCAGTCTTTTGTTGTGCGAACTTTGGCTAAAAGATTCAACTGTTTAATATCCGTGAATGCTTGTTTTGATGTTATGGTCTGACAGCATTGGTTGCTTGACTTAAACAACCCAATTTGGCCTTAAGCTTTCAATGATATGATCGGTACTGGATTCTCTTTCACTTACATGCTTTAGCAATTGCAAATGCGTCTGAGATCAATCTTGGTCGACTTCTTCATTGGCATTTGTGACTGTGGAGTGCGGACAGCTTTTTGGTGTCTATATGGCTCTTTTGAGGATAGGGCAAGAAATTCACCTGTGGACGTAATGCGTTTTTTCTATGCAAAAGAGAAGCTGCCTTAGAAATGGATGCCCGTTTTGGCTACAAATTTTCAGATGTCTTACTTTTTGAAAAGGAGTTAAGCGGGTAAGCTCTATGTTTTTTATACACATTTGGTTAGCACTCTATTAATCCTGCTAAGTTTCTGGCAGGATTATTGGCTGTTTTGATGCATGGTCATGTTGCTTTCATGTCATAGGACATGGCTGTAGTCTTAAAAATTCTGAAAAGTCCTTTTGGCCTCAAGAAGCTATTCCTTTATGCAATTAACTCCGTAAAATCCAGTAGCACCTTCCCCACGTGATTGCTAGTCTCTGTCTCCTCCATGTGCATGGTGCTGCTATTGTCTTAGGTTTCCTTGATAAATTTCCCTTTCAGGTGTAATGACGTCTCTTCCTATGAATCGGCAATGTTGTTATAAACACACGGTTCTT
The DNA here is from genome assembly GCA_019915185.1 of Eucalyptus camaldulensis. Classification (NCBI taxonomy): domain Eukaryota; kingdom Viridiplantae; phylum Streptophyta; class Magnoliopsida; order Myrtales; family Myrtaceae; genus Eucalyptus; species Eucalyptus camaldulensis. Next base: position 13,291,506 of record JAHSVA010000001.1, read on the forward strand.
TTCACTTCAGCGGCTTTGCGTGCATTGACTTGCATTTCTGCATTAATGATCATGTATCTTCCCCTAATTCTTTTAAAAGTCGTGGTTGCTCCATCTGAAATCGATACTGGGTTTGTAACTCCTAGATGAGATACACTCTTAGCATTAGCAAAAACTGGATATGATCATTTCCTTTTCAGATTATCTCTGTAGTTACTTGGTTAAGGTTATTGTGCATTCTTAACTACGGCTCTGTAAATGTTTCGAGTCATTTTAAGTTGGAGAAATCTCTCCAGCACCCCCTAAACTTTTTTGTTCTAGTTGGTATACAAAATTGTGGATTGTTGTTTCGCACGTCTCATAGTCCGAGTAATATGACCATTTCTTGCCCATTGTTCACTTGCAAGCCTCATTCACGTACCCAGCAGAGGCGGTTCTTGAACAGAGCGAGCCTTGCCTCCGTTTCACATACTTGAATGACCCGGCAAGGGTATTTTGAGCAACCGCACTTCATGAGATGCAGACCTTAAAATGACTCAAAGGGGATGATACACCGCTTCGATTCCCTCTTTACCCATTCAAGAAAGATGACAGGATTTCGTTCTAGCGAGCTCAACGACTGCAAAATTTGATTGATCAGAACAGGGTGCGTTGTGCACGCGGGTCCCGTTCTTTCTGGGGCGGAGTGTTTTCGTCTGTTACGCCTCCATATACGACAAGCAGGGACAGCACATCTCAAAGATAATGGTACAGTCTCGGGGTGTCGCCAGGATGAGCACATTCTAGCGACATGATGTTGTGAGTGCCCCAAGCTTTGACTCTTCCTATATAAGAAAAGCTCGAGGCAGGAGACCCACCACAACCCAATTTCGCACGGACCCTAGAAAGGGAGGCGTCTCCGATGGGTGATCTTGGCAACACAGGCGCTGTTCCTTTGCGTGTATCCAGTATTCATTCATATGATTCTCGTTATTATATCAGCGCCTGTGTTTTCAGGTCACCCCTTTGAGATGATCACACTCTTTCCCTTCCACATATCGATAATGACCCTCCCAAATTATTCGGTATGGCTTCTTTGTCTCGTTGAGATCAGGTGACTCGCTTTTAGGGTTCAACGTGGTGATTGAGGTGCTTTGGAAATTCATTTTCATGGTTGTACTTAGCTTCTTTTTCCATATTTGTAATAAGAATCTCTGTGCCAATTTTTTGTCGCCATTATTTCTAGGGAAGTATACTACAATTATGTAAAACTACTGATTGTTGCTCTAGCCGCTTCCTCTGGTCACGACGAGTTGAGATTAAAGTGCCCGTTAGTGATTCACCCTAGTAGAGCATGAGTGAGGTCATAATAACCTCATGGACCAGAGGTGGTGTAGAAGAAGTAAAGTCTCTCCAATTCCTCCTCACAGTTTGGATGATCTTGCACAGGTTGACAGTGTGATGTGGTGCAATTTTATGCCAAAAACTCAAGGTACAAGTGGTAAATATGAAGAAATGGCTTTACGTCTGGAATGTATGTCAACCCTTGCCAGCCACAAGTGAGGGTGTGGGTGCTCGGTCCCTTGCCCAATTCTAGCAAGGGCCGCAACGCCCTTGCCAGATCTGGCTAGATGAGGACATGGCGGCTCTCACTCGATCTAGACCTGCTTAGTGCTAGTGAGGGTCAGCCGGCAACCATCACCAGCCTAAATGGAGGAAAAAAAATAAAGAAAAGCAAAGAAAGAGAAAGAATTATAAAATATTACTAATTGGTTGTGGAAGTGTCGTAGAGAGTACGAGAAAATTGTACCAGGCAACTTGAGAAACATTTATACCTAATTGTAAGAATTATAAAATATTACTAATTGGTTGTGGAAGTGTCGTAGAGAGTACGAGAAAATTGTACTAGGCAACTTGAGAAACATTTATACCTAATTGTAATACAAGTATAACACTCCAACAAAATATCGTCTCCCACAACTATTACATTTTAATTTTCTCGCACCACACACAAAACACTTAAAGCAAACTAGCTTTTATGAAGACACGCCCGCAACTCTTATTTTTCTCTCCCTTACGGACGGGCAACTTTCTTTTTTCTAATGGTGAAGCTATTGCCGTTGCGGCTTTTGTGTGGTTTTCACCAAAGCCCATCGTTTTGTGGCTTGCCAAACGAATGCTTCTGATGGCTTTAATTCATAGCTAGGATAGATACCAAATTAGTCTTAAATGTTCGTATGTCAATTCAGTCATAACTTCTTTAATTTACTGAATGTAGTCTGAAATATTTGTGTGAAATTCTAATGTAATTTTTTTGGTTGATTGCTAGCACGACGTTTAAATCATCGTCAGCTATCCTACATGGCACTATCCTATATGGCATTGGACAACTTTATTTGAAATAATATTTTTATGTAGGTGTGTTAGGAACCAAACCGGAAACCGAACCGGAAACCAAACCGAACCAAAAAATTCAGTTTTTTTGGTTCGATTCTCATTAAAAATTAATATTTTTTTATTGGTTCGGTTTTTATCGGTTAACCGAATTGAACCACACAACAACAACAAAAGAGATATCAATTTCGGCAGAGACTCGTTTATTGGGCATCCTCCATCTCCATCTACCACCGCTGAATCCGCCACCCCTTCTGCCATGTGCTACAGCCACCACCACCACCACCCCCACCGGAGGCCCTTCTCCGACGACCACTTTGCCCCCACACGCCGGCACCGGGGCCCTCTTGAAGGCCGACGCCGTGGCGGCGGCGACAGCGGCGGCGGCGGAGGACCTGCGGAGCCGCTTTGCGGAGACGGAGGCACGCCTGGCGCAGGCCAGGGCCCACGAGGCCAAGGCCGAGCTGAGCCGGCGGCTGGAGGAGATGAAGCGCTTCGTCTCTGTTATGGAGATCCTCGAGACCTACCTGGCCTGGCAGTTCGCTGAGCAGCGGGATCGCGTCGAGCGTCTCCTCATGCCATCGCCGCGCAACTTGAAGCTCGCCCTCCCTCGCCGCGGGGGATTTCCACGCTCGGCGTAATTCCTCTTTGTCCATTCTGGGTTTGCTGTATAGTTCGATCTCCTTTTTTTTTTTCTTTTTTTTTTTCCTTTTTATACTTCTTCTTGTGTTTTCGTTATGCTTGATAAGAAAGTATGCATCAACGCAAGATAGTGTAGGAGTTTCATTGCTCCATCTGTTCCAACTGAATCGATATCTCTTTTGGTTGTTTGATGGGTCTCTAAAATTTGGATCTTGGGTAGAGAATTGTTGATCAACACTTTGTTGTTGTGCGGCTTGGTGGGGAGTTCAGATGGTGTGGTTTTATCTGGGTGATCCCCACCTATCTTTTTTATTGTTCCTCCGAACGTGTCGGGAAGGAGACTAGTTGCAGAGAGCCGGTCCATTTCAGCAGAGACTCGTTTGCTCTGTTTTTCGATCGCGAAACAGAGTAATGCGAGAGAGGGAGAATGTGATGCTAGGGACCAGAGCTGATGAGAGCAAGTAGAGCAAGTAGATCTATGTGATCTGGCAATTGAATTATCTGAAAAAAGCAGAGAGTTGGAGAGAGAATATTTGCTTTGCAATGCAATATTGCTTCTGGGTCAAGCAAAGCAGAAGGGAAAAAGAAGGAAGACAGCTGGAAATGTCAGTGAACCGCTCGCTCAAAGGTCACTCCTCTTGATGCATTGCTGGGAGACTCACCAAATAAAACCACATGGAAAAGAAGGGCCTGATCACGAATCCAACAGCTGAGCAAAATAAGACAATTACTTATCGATGAAGACGGACGGACGAACTCTATCAAAGAAAAATGGAAGCTTTTTGGCTGCCGCTACCCGAAGACGAAAAAAAAAAATCGAAAACTAAAAGCCGAAAAACTGAACTGAACTGAAATTCGGTTCGGTTCGTATTCGGTTCGGGTCTCATTCGGTTCAGTTCGGTTTTCAAGAAAACCGAACTGAACCGACCATTGACACCCTAGTTTTACGGATCACTACGACAATTTCTGTTGGTAAAAAATTCAACGGCCATATTAAGTTGCTTTTGGAACTCTTCAACTGCCTTATCTTCTTCCTTTAACCACTTCAATTGTATGCCACTATCGAAAGAAGACGAATAGGGTTGACTAGACTTGAATTCTCGCACTTCTTCAATTAAGCGCATTTGCCAATTGCGGCTTGTTTACTTTTCTAGCTAGCTGTACGTCCGCGGGATTCAATACAATGGCATGGTTATAATATGAGAATGTGGACTCTGTTATTAATAAATGATTCATCTAGAACTATTGAAGATGTAAAATTTACTTTCCATATTAATATGGGTCTAAAAAGTAATATCTTTTTAAGTAAATTCTCCTTCACCATGGTAGATTTTGCTCTCCTCAGTGTAAGAACTATTTTAAATTTCAAAATGAAAAACCATATTCAACCACATAATAGGCCAAATTACACATGACACTTTTAGCTGGAACAATCCACAAGGGAAGTAGGATTGAAATTCCTTTGGTCCTTCTCACTTTTGTTTTTTTTATTAATGAAAGACAGATAGCAATGTTTTCAGGGGAAGGTAAGTTAGAGACAATGTAACAAGATGGGGCAAGGCACCCATCCTTCAAGGAAATGCTCATTTTGCAGGTCATATTCCTTCCCACCAAATCTGTGCAAAAAGGTGGTTTGTGGTCGCCAGTCCTGCACGTTCCCCCCAAACCGAGCATAATCACCTCCGAATCTACATTAGAAGCAAACTCCACTTTTAAATTCCATTTGTCTGAAGAAAAACTGTTTTTGAAATGTTATTTTCTGACTTGCGGCATTTGTATGATATAAAATTAATCGATCTAGTGAAAACGTTTTCCAAAAACTGAAAACAACAATTTTAGATAGGAGGAAAATGATTTCTCTTTCTGATAAGATGGAAATCACTTTCCCCAAACGACTAAACAAATGAAAATTAACTATTTTCCTTGAAAATTATTTTCATAACAAATATTTTTCTTTATCATAAAATTTCAGTGAAACAAATACATCCTTAATGTCAACCCATGACACAATTTAGATTTTCCTCCATCCCCTATCCATCATGTTCCACTAGTTCCCCATTGAATCACCACGATTTTTAGAGATCTCTCATATGTTCTACTGGCACATATCAACCACCGTTCTACTTAGCCACTACCGTCACAGAAAGTACAAGCACAACGACATAAATGTCCCATCGCCTAATCAGCTCTCACGGGTTGTTCTAGAACACAGTTGTCCTTCATGAATTTCATTTTACAAATTTTCATGAGAAAATGTTATAATCTTCTTAATATTGTGTGGAGAAACAAACTATATTATCATGACATCGTAATTTATGGAAAAGGCATATATTATAATTGATATCCGGAAGTAAAGTTGATTATCAGACTTTTTAAATAAATGTACTTGCTTAAATTGTGAAATAGACCTACTTAAGTATAAATTGGCTATGATTGTTTTCTCCGCTTGCAAAATAAATTAAAGAATTATTATTCCTTAATTGTACAAAAATTAGCTTACCATCAAAAATTTATTATGCGAAGAAAATTTGATCCAAATAGGAAGTTTCCTAATTTGAATAAGTTTTCTATTTTGGATCATATTCTCTAATATATATATAAGAAGTGGGTTTTCTGTTGTGAAGAGTATCAAGGAGATGGCTTTTTCCTGAATTACACCATCAAGCAATCTAAGATTGTTGAAGCTAATTAATTCCTGTGGATAAAATTAGTGAATTCCTTTATGAGATTAAGATATTATTTTGTGAAGAATTATGATGACTAAATATCTTGTGAGTTATTTGATAATATTAGAGGCTGGAAAAGTTAGAATACTTAATTGACTCAAGTGTTATTGTAATCTCTATTTTATCACTTGATCTACACCTGTGCTACTCTCATCCTAGAGTAAATGTAGTGTCCGAGTTATTTCTTTATTCTATTTATCTTATTATTTGATCGCTTATTTTCAGCCACCGTTGTTGCATCTAAATGCTTATTACTTCCAAATTAGCGACCAAAACCAAAATCGATCAAGCCCATCATCACTCAGATTCATAAGGCCAAGAAATATGGGAACAAAATAATGTCAAGAGGAAGTGAATTCACGACCGAACTTACGCGCAATCATTAGTCCTAGTATAAACGAACGAAAATTGAATAAATAAACTATTCAATTGATGTAGTAGCACTTAATCCAAAGTTATAATGTACATATCTTCTAGAAGTTGAAGTACGACGCATGCAAACTTATAATACACTCATAGCCCAAGATTCAAAGTCCTATAAAATCAAGAATATTTTGTGCATGTTGTTCGGAAGGTTGGAACCCTCAGAAGGCTATAAGATGTCCTGAGGAGGTTTGACGGATCACTAAGCACGCACAAAGGCTCCCTTTGCGAGTTGGTATTAGCACTTGGTATAGACTTCCCAAATCCTACTAATTTCAACTTGGTTTTCTTATTTGATTATTGCCGATAACCTTTTTTGGGCTGCTTAATAGCTTTGGAGTCCATCTTACTCTTTTGAACACAAATTTTCATAAGTTTCAGTACTTGATTATACTAGATTAATCTAATACCTTGTTGCTAGCTTTTCTCTTTTACGTAAGACGTTTTTCATGTGGTATTTCCATTTTACTCCTTAATTTGGTTCTAGATGTCCATGTACAAATACTCAAGCAAATTAATCAATAATAAAGCATATAAAGTATGGAAAGCAAAATAGCCCGAATTAATACAATACTTCGTTAATACACCCTGGAAAGGACTCCCGTGAGTGGTAAATGAAAGTATAATCAATGAGGAATCCAAACCATGGATGTCTTTAGTTGACTGTAGAGCCCCCGCAAATACTCAACCCCTTCGTCTTCCGCCTCAACCGCTACGTCTCCCGGTCGCTGCATCGCCGATGCCTCCCCTCTCGGCTCATCGCCCACAGGCTCCGCTGCATCTATGCCGATCGCATCCGCACCCCGAGCCTCGCTCCGGCGCCGTCTCTGTCTCCCCCGGCTCCCCGCAAGGTTCCGCTTGCGGTACGTTCCGAGCTCCGCTGCTCCTCTCGGCGCATTCGGCGGACGCGGGGGCGACGGCGGCGGCGGGGGCGGAGGAGTCGACGGTGAGGATGGGAAGGAGAAATCGGTCGTGGATGGAGCCGAGGAGGCCTCAGGGGTGTCACCTCCGATGTCATAATTCTCGACATTGGAGTAAGCCCCTCTCTCTCTCTCTCTCTCTCGCGCGCGCTTAATGTGAATGTACGAGCTAAAGCTTCGATTTTTTTTTTTTTTTGGGGTGTGCGGCCACTTGAGGGTCTCTGTTTCGTCTCTGTAGGGAATGACTCGTGGGGATGTGCAGCGAGTGTGAAGAGAATTTTGGAAGATCAAGTGAATTTGCCATTGCTTTCATTTTGCATTATACTCTCTAAGGTAACTGGAATCGTCCATTTTTCATAATAAAAAAAAAAAATGGTCATCAACTTAAATTAAACTTAGTGTGACAGAACAGTCATCCCCCGCGTTACGCTTTTTGTCCTCTCGTAAATGTGAAGAGAAATAAGGTTTTAAATGATCTCTTATGTGGGCTGAAAGAATGTCAAGAGAAATGACTTTCCTCTTTTTTTTTCTTTTTTTTTCCCCGGTAAGATTTGAACCCTGCGTGTTTTTTTCTACTTTCTGCTCTAACATTGAACAGTCACAAATACCTGCCGCCAGTGTCAATCTTACAGCCGAGACAGCAGTTATATGGACTCTATTTGAAGCCGAGCTATACATAACTGGCAAAAAGAGTTAGGAGAAACAGTTGCAAAACACTTGACAAATTGCGGCTTTATGTCTAACCCTCAAGGTAAGCAATTTTTATTCACTATATGCTTGTTGCAGTAGAATGAGGTTTGGCTGTCATTTGGGAATATCATTGCTGCATATAATGTTCTTTTTATCACAAATTTTCTGTGTCGATTACTCCATCTACTAGGTTGAAGAATGAGCTTTTATATCTCTTTGGCCTGTCACAGATACATATCAAGAGTTGGGTTTTACTCGCGTAAGATGCACTTCTTTGTTAGAAGGAAAAAAAGGCCAAAGGTTACGTAACAAGCAAAGCTGTTGGGCACGATTGCAAAAGGTTGTCTTTTGAAATATTGAACTGGCAGGAATCTTTCTTGAGTACGGAGAATCTCAGTCATGTTTGTAATCAAACAGTTAGAGTTGTCACCAGTACAGAAATGTTGCCAGCCCTTGAGTTGCTACATTAGTCCAACATGGTGGTTGCAATAACTACACCTTTTTTTATGTCATTGTCATTGGTCACCCTTGACTTCATGAATCTTTGCTACTCATTGAGAGTAGTCCAGAAATTCTTACTTCAACCGATCTCAACGTGGAGTTGAAATCTCTTTTGCTCATTGAGATTTTGGGGTTTAACAAGCCACACAACGTGCAAATACCGTACTTATTTTAGTGTTGAAATTTGGCAGTCACGATGCATGACAGGAGAGGACAACCAAATAAAACTTCATAGTTCTGACTAAACTTATGCGGCATATTGACTTGCGGTTTGAAACCCTGAGAACCTAGCTAGGGAAAAAAGGGCAAATTATGAAGGATAAAACATGTTGCTTTTGCTAGCTTTTCTTGTGGAAAAACCATATTCGTGGTGTCATGCCCCTATCCTCAGGCATGCGCACATTCCTTACTATTGGTCGATTTTAAAATGCGATATCCCCAGGACTACATATCGCCGACACTTTCCTTTTTAATAGCACATGCGGAAGCAGTTATAAAAATCCCCAAACAATAAAGCAATGGGATATACAAGTAAGACTGGGAAATTGAACCTGAAAACCAACACCCTTATGGTCATATACAAGCCATACTAAAACGATTGGTTTCTACTCAAATTGATTCTATAGCAAAAGTCGTCAAAATCCTATTCTGGATCATCCTTGGAGTTCTCCTCCAGATACTCCTCTTCGATTTCTTTATCCTCAGGTTCTTCATCAGGGTCCTGAAATGTTTTCCCCAAACCGGGATGAGACTATATCTCAACAAGTTCTACCACACTAAGACCCGATTAGTAAACTAATACACTTTAGGGTTGCCTATGCACAACAAGAGTCAAAGGGCTTACCTTAGCCTCAGATTCCACCTGCATATTAGCACATATCAAATAGGCACACAAGTAATCACATCACAGATCGAAGCATCGATCTAATCGACTTAGTCGATTTCATATCAGTCGGACCATTCTAGGTCATTCATCCCACACTAAGCAATTCTTTGGATTTAGTGGCTTTACGGTCCCACCCGACCCTCTCAAGATCTAGTGGCTTTACGGTCCCACCCGACCTTTTCAAGATTTAGTGGCTTTATGGTCCCACCCGACCCTCTCAAGATCTAGTGGCTTTACGGTCCCACCCGACCTTTCCAAGATTTAGTGGCTTTATGGTCCCACCCGACCTTTTCAAGATTTAGTGGCTTTACGGTCCCACCCGACCTTTCCAAGATTTAGTGGCTTTATGGTCCCACCCGACCCTTTCTGCGATGCCATACTCTGTCACCGAGCCACGTGCATTCTCTAGAAAGACATACCGAGTCTCTGAGCCACGTGTATTCTCTAAGGCTACCTTTTCGCCAAGATGACATATCTATCACCGAGCCACGTGTCTTTCCCAGGTGACATTCCAATTCACCGGGCCACATGCATTCTCCAGGTGATTTACCAACTCACTTTCGATACTGACAACCGATACCTGACCAATTCTCAATAACAAGGCCAAAATTGCATTATTTAATAACATAACTTAAAAATGCACCATTAAATCAATTTGACACGAATTAAAGCTCAAATCAATAAACGGTCTGCTCCACAACAATCAGCACGAAATTCCAGTCACCGGCCATCCCGGTTGAATTTCCGGAAAATAAATAATTAAATAATTAATTTCGAAAATTAAATAAATAAACACAATAATTTCAATTTGGCACAACGTAAAGCTCAATTAAATAAACGGTCTGCGCCGCGATCATCAGCATAAAATCCCGGTCATTGGCCATCCCAGTTGAATTTCCAGAAAATAATTAATTAATTAATTAATTTCGAAAATTAATATTAATTCCTAAAAATTCCATTTAAGCTCGAATTGCCTAATTAACACCCGATAAGGGACGGGAAAAATCCCAAGAAACATCTAATAAATATTAAGACATGTTTACTAATTAAATGCACAATCAATTTAATTAACATGCATCAATGAGTCTTTAATTTAATTACTTTAATCTAATCTATCCACCTAATTGCAATTAATTAAATCTAATCAACTTTTAAGTATAATTAGCAAACTAAGAAGGCATTAGTGAGCAAAACTCACTTGGCAAAGCGAAGATCGGAAACCGCGACGGCGACGCGACGGCGGCCGAATTCCAAAATTTCGGCGACGTCGATGCACCCTCGGGCTGGGCCAATAAACTTTGCAAGCCCGCAGAAATTCTAGGCTTCAAAGGAACGTGCTGGACTTCACTAGATTATGGGCTAAACTGGGCTGCTGAAATTGACAACTTGCTGGGCTGAATTCTAGTCTAACTTGCGGCCCAAAGAAATTCACTGGGCTGGAATTGGGCCAAGATGCCACATGAAGCTGGGCTGAACAATTGCTGAAGAGATGGGCTGAGGACATGGGCCCAACTGCTGGGCCAAAATTCGCTGGCTTCGTGGACTGGAAAAGAAGGCTGACTTCGGCTTCAAGTTGGGCTGAACGAAGAAGGTGGGCTGGCTTCGCTCGAATTGATGCTGGACGAGTGAGTAGCGAACACGGAGCTGTTGCAGTCGTGCGGTCGAAGACGGAGCAGATGAGGAAGCAGCTGGTCTTCGAGCAGACCGAAATCCACGAGCGTTGAAGGCAGCGACAGAGAGGAAGCAGCTTCGTCCGAGCTGCGGCAGACGCGCGGCAGCCAGCACGCGGTCTTCCTCTTCGCTGAACGTTGACCGGAGGTGAAGAGAAACGGACGTGTGGCATGCAGCTTCGGTGGAATTGATGCTGGACGATAGAAGATGGCCGCTCGGTTGGGCTGCTCCTTTTGTTGACCGAAGAAAGCTAAGGAGTTGGCAGGTGGCAGCGGACAGCTGCAGCTTGAAGAATCCTCGTCGATGGAGTCAACACGGGCTGCTGCAGACGGGGCTTCGATCGGCAAGGCTTCGTGGGGGGGTCTTGAAGCCGAGTGGAAGAAGACACGGCAGCAGCTTGCAGGGAAATTGGTGCCCGACCAAAGATGGTGCACGCGGCGTTGCTTGCTTCGACTAGGTCTTCTAACGTGCAGCAGAGGAAAGAGATTGGATCGGGGCTGCTCCTCACGAAAGAGAAATGAAAGCAGAGGCAGAAACAACGAGTGGACGAGGGAGTTGAGCGTGAGGGAGAAGCCAAGGAGGGACCCAAAGTCAGAAATTCTTATCTCTTCCATTAACTCCATGTCCCCCATTACTTTCCACAAATAAATCCCACTATAAGCCAATTTAAATGCAAATGTTGCACCCCCCTTTGCCCTAGCTCCGAATTTGACACATTGGAGCTTCAATTCCTCCAACAACTTCCCCAATTGAGATCCAATTTTGACGAAGAAAAATCCCTTACAATTTTCTGTAAGTCCCTGACACTCAAAGGCTCGGTTTAGAAGTCTCAATTTCCATCAATTTAGCTCATCTGAATCTCTACTAATTTTCCGTGACGTCCGAAACGGTTTTCCGTAAAAGTCTCGGAATCTCCGAAAAATCTTCTGAGACTGAGTCGACACTCTTAGAATTTATTGTGACATGACAGAAACTTCAATTTCTGAAATCGGACTTAGACTGGCGGTTAATTTCACTCGGATGCGTTTTTAGTGTGACCTAAACTATCGAGTAGTTTTCAGAACTTTGTGGTCGATTTTCTTCGAGCCACGATGAACCCACTTGACACATTGGCAACTCTCGATTGTCATGAAAATCTCGAAGATTCAAATGTAGACACAGGGTACCAAAACGACAGTAAAATCAAATTAGTGCCAGTCGACGAGAGTTTTCCAATTTAGTAGAGTCACCCACGATCTGTCATTCATCTCAGTCGAACCGACCTATCTCTGATCTTAATTCGATTTTATACTGTGCCACAATGGTCTCTAAAGATGAGCACGGTCGAGAAATCGATCCCTGGTCGAATTCTCAAGTCTATTTGCCTTAAAGTCCTTAATAGCCTACCCAGCTAGTCTAGTTATCTCGTGAGTGGCCAACTCAGAGAAAAACACTGTAGTCACGTCGATGAAATGCCCAATTTAACTAATCGAAATCAAAGTCTAAAAATCAGGATGTCACACGTGGCAATGGAGACTGAATTGCGGTCCCTGATTTGACTGAAACAATCTAATTTGATAAGTAGTTTTAGACTCTAAGAATCCTCATTTCTTATTCTTTCCAAATGCTTAGGTTCAGATCGCTGGTTGGATTCGAATGAAAAATCTCTTATTGTACTTTTAGGGGCTAGTCGTATTGCTTTTAGAATGGATCAGAGTTGATATTGGCTGAACTTGCCAAGTTTGGATTGTTGCTCTTATTTACAAAATGCTTTTGTGTCATCAATTAAAAAATTGTAGACTCTTTTAATAGAACAGTTGACAGAACACATCCGGTGAAAAAAAGGGGTTATTGTGTATGCTTAGGATCAATTAACTCTAGAAACCTAAGGTTCTCATTTTTTGGAACATGAGATGCATCTTTGCGAAATTTGATTTAGTATAGTTTTTATCCTTGATATGATTATGTGGTGATGAAGTAAGCAAATTAATATTACATAGCGTAATTGCAAAAACTATCCTCAATTTTGCTTTTCATATCAAATACCCTCCTCACATTTCAAAATCTATATAGTGCATCTCCCAACCTAAATTAACTATTTGCCCTTATGCACGCATGAGATCTACACCTAGAAAGTGGAATGCAACATTGAGGATGGGGTAATTTGAGAAATATGTGTGGGTGCAAGATGCAACCTGAAATCCACAACCAAAAAAAAAAAAAATGGAGAGTGATGATTGGATGTCTGAAATATGAGAATAACGCGTTTGATATGAGTAGCAAAGTCTAGGATGATATCTGTAATTTTCCATGTCATACAATACAAACTAACTCCAGGATGAATATTTCTAAAGCAGGTGGTGGTTGACAAGTTCTCTGCCTCGAGGTTCAGGTAGTGACCAACATGGTGATTGCAGTCGTGACTGTGGTCGTGATCATGGCCCTAATCAGGCCTGTGGTGGTGGATGTGGAGGTGGAGATGGAGAGTGCTTGCGGAAAGCCTGGGCATTCTACAAGGGAGTGTCCTAGTGAAGAGGGCAGAGGAGGTAGTTATGCGGGGAGCAATGACAGGTATGGAGGTGGAGGTGGTGGACACTATGGTCCTCATCGAAATGGTGGTCAACCTGGCGGTTGCAATAGAGATAGTGGTACTCAAGGAGGATCATGAAATGACTGCTATAATGAGGACCGTTCTGGTCCCTATGGATGTCGTCGTACAGGAAACTTCTGTTCGGGGTAGAAAGAATTCTCCTGATAGGTATGCACACAGGCTTTTCCTTTTATGGTGAAGTAGTTGATCCTGTGCTGATTGAAAAGTGCTTGCAACAGAGCAATTGAAGATACTGCTGTTACTTGCTGGAGGTGTCAAAGTCTCTTCTGTTGCATCTCTTCTTCATGGTTCTCCAGGTGGACAAATCTGCTTGATCCAACTGTTGATGTGCGATCTTTGGCTAAAAGATTCAACTGTTTAATGTCTGTGAATGCTCGTTTTGATGTTTTGGATCCAATGACATTGCTTGCTTTACTCGAACAATCAAATTTGGCCTTACTATTTCAATGCTATGATGAATACTGGATTCTCTTTTGCTCACATGCTTTAGCAATTGCAAATGCATCTGAGATCGATCTAGGTTGACTTCATCATTGGCATTTGTGACTATGGAGTGTGGACAGCTTTTTGGTGTCTAGATGGCTCTTTTGAGGATAGGACGAGATTCACCTAAGGAAGTAATGCGTTTTCTCTTCACAAAAGAGAAGTTGCCTTAGAAATGAATGCCTGTTTTGGCTACGATTTTTCAAATGTTTAACTTTTTGAAAAGGAGTTAAGCGGGTAAACTCTATGTTTTCTTCTACATATTTAGTATGTGAGCTTTCTGCCTATAGTTTGCACTATATTAACTCTGCTAAGCTTTTGGCAGGATTCTATGCTGTTTGTGGTGTTTTGATGCGCAGTTCCATTACTCTTATATCATGATACGTGGGTTTAGTCTTAAAAACTCTGAAATGTCCTTTTGGTCTCAAGAAGCTGTTCTGTGCAATTAACTCGGTAAATTTCGTCTCACCTTCCACACATTGTACTGATAGAGGAGTTCCTTTCTCAGTAAAATGTAGAGATCTTTTGGAAGCTTTAGTGAGCATGGCAATTTGATTTTCATGATCTTCTTCCTAGCTATCTGCCGTCTCTTATCGCCATCTTCAGTGGAGGATTGCTGGTCTCTGTCTCACCCATGTACATGATGCTGCTATTGTCTTAGGTTTCCTGGATAAATTTCCCTTTCAGGTGTAATGCGGCTCTTCCTATGAATCAGCTATGTTGCTAATAAACACACGGTTCTTTTCACTTCTGCATTAATGATCTTTGCCATGCTCTTGCAGCCAGTCATTTGCGATTGATAATGTATCTTCCCTGAATTCTTTCAGAAGTTGTGCTTGCTCCATTTGAAATTGATATTGGCTTTGTGACTCCTAGATGTGGTATATTCTCGCCACAAGCAAAAAAAGCGGATATGATCATTTCCTTTTCAGCTCTCTCTCTGTAATTACTTGGTTAAGGTTATTGGGCATTCGTAACTATGGCTTTGTAAGTGAATATTTTCTTTTCCCGTTATGCTTGTCAACAAATTTGGAGGTTAAGGTTATTGGGCATTCTTAACTATGGCTTTGTAAGTGAATATTTTCTTTTCCCATTATGCTTGTCAACAAATTTGGAGATCAAATTGGCAATACGTGCTCAGCAGGAAAGAGTTATCTATTCTTGTTTAAAATTGAAAGGAATTTTACCGAAGTACTGGTTAATTCTCAAGTAGAGCTTAATAGTACATTGTATCAATTTTCTGTTAATCTTTGCGACTTTCTTTATATACTTATTTCTTTAATGTCAGAGCTAGTCACATACTTAAGTTAATCCCTATCTTAAATAGATTTTTCATAATTCCAAAATCATTTCAGAATCCAAAAGAAAAGAAAGGAAGCTGAAACAGGAAACCAAAAGGACCACAATCAAACAATTCAATGATCTTAATCATCAATATACAAAGTACACTGGGAGGAGGCCGGGGGTTTGCATCCAGAGCATTGAATTGGACGGTGAAGCTCTTGAAGGTTTGAGAAAAGACCACGCTGTGTGGATGGCTGAAATGCTTGTGTGACTTCATCTCTGTATTAGGCTGCGCGCGTGCTTATGTGTGTGAAAGAGCGAAGGGAGGGAGGAAGGTTGGCTTTTGTCTTAACTAGGAACTGCTCGTGTATGTAGGAAACAGCGAAGGTTCAAGAATCAATGTTTAAAATATGCGATTGGCATAATATATTGTATTAACTCTATATAACAACTTCTTTTAAGAAATGTAATCATTTTTCTTCTTTTGAGCTTTAAGGGGAAGTACATTGAACATGGCTATATGCGAAAGAAGAAAGACTGATGCAACCCATTGAATACAGCTTCCTACATAAATGAAGTCGTCTTGGAAATCATGCGGATCTCCCCGTCTCTCTCTCTTCTTTCGAGTTCATGCTTGTGGATGTTATTGGCAAAGTAGTGTGATCTCAATCTAGCCCCGTGATTCAAACTTGTTTCACGATATGTCCTTATTTGAAGGGTAAGTTCACTTTGTGACATCCTGGATTTTACAGTTCTGCTTTCAATTAAATCAATTGGATTTTTCATCGATGCGCCTATAGTGTTATTCTCAGAGTTGATCACTCGTAAGATAACTAGACTATCTAGGGAAGTCATTAAGGGATTTTAATGTATTAGACTTAAGGATTCAACCAGGACTTGACTACTCGATCATGCTCATCTGCAAAGATCATTACGGCATAGTTAAAAATTACTTAGAGAACAGAGATAGGTCGGTCCAACTGAGATGTGTGACTAAACATGGGTGATTCCACTAAATTGCAAAATTCTCGTCGATCGGCACTAGACTGATTTTTTTGTCTTTTTGGTACCATGTGTCTGTATTTGAATCATCGAGATTTTCATAAGAATTGAGAGTCACCACTGTGTCGAATAGGTTCATTGTGGCTCGAAGAAAATCGACCATAGGTTATTTGCACTAAAAATTTCTGAAAGCTACCCGGTAGCCTAGGTCACGCTAAAAACACGCCAAAGTGAAATTAACCATGAATTTGAATCCAATTTCAGAAATTGAAAATTATGTCATGTCACAAGTCATTTTAGGAACGTCGACTCAGTCTCCGAAGATTTTTCTGCAAACCGAGACTTTTTGGGAAAAAGTCGTCGTAGGGCCATTTTTATTTAGAAAAGTCCGAGGGCCGTTTTTGATTGGGAAATTGGGATGCAAGATGGTTCAATTGGTGAGGAAAAATATCAATTTGATTATTGACCCGATAACGAAATTTTTAGAGGCCGAATTGAATTTTGATTCAATGAGGATTCGGGGTCAAATTGGAAGGAAAACCTTGCAAATTCGTGTGCCCCCATGACCCATGACTTTTGGACCCTTTCCTTGGCTTCTTGTGGAAGATTGTGGGTTGAAGTTTGCAGAGGAAGCCAACTGTGGGGTGAGGGACTGATCAAGGGGACAAAAGAAGTGTAGAGACCAAGCTTGTTCCCCCCTTGTTCCCTCTTTCCCTCTCTCTCCCGTCAACTGCTTCCGCCTCCTTTCTTCTTTCTGTTCAACGCCCAAAAACTGCAGAGAAGAACCAACTCAGCCTCCTCACCATCGCAACCAATCGCCGGACCACCGTTCACTCCACCACTTTGCTACTCGCTGTTCGGCGTGCTCGCCAACCCGTCGCAACCTCATCGCCGTCTAGTCGCGTCGTCTCCGCCTGTCCTCGCCTCCAGCAAGCTGCCAAGGACGCCTGAGCCACCGTCAAAGCCCATCAAAGCTCCCATCACCACCGCCTAGACCCGGTTCGGTCCCCTCTACCCATCTCAGCTCGTTGTCGCCTCAACCAGCCCTCGTTCTGCCTTCTCTCAGCCTAGACCAAATCAGAACCCAGTGGGTTTTCAGCCAAGGTTTTGGCCCGCTTTGGCCAATTCCAAACCCCGAAAGGCAAGCCCACTTTAGAGAAGATCGAGCCTCGCCTCGTCCCCATCGATTTGATCCAAGCGGATCAATTAACAAGTGAGTTTAACTCACTAATTTTCACTTAGTAGGTTAATGATATTTAAGGGTTGATTAGTTTAGGTTAAGCATGGATTAGGTGGTTAGTTAGTTTAGATTAGCGGTTTAAATATCCGTTAATCATGTTAGGTGGTTAGAGTAGTGTAGTTAGAGCCTAGACAAGCTCTAGTATTTATCTAGAGTAGTTCGGAAATTTTCCAGGCTTGTCTCGGCTTCCAATTAGGCTTTTTCAAGCCTAAGTTGCATTTTTGGCATTTATTTATTATTTTCCGTAATTATTTAATTATTTATTTATTTTCCAGAAATTAGACTGAGATAGCCGGTGACCGGAATTTCGTGCTGATTGCAGTAGTGTGATCTATTTATTTAATTGAGTTCTAATTTATGCTGATTGAGGGTGATTTGTGGTTTGGGGGTATTTATCCCAAAATTAATTAATTTCAGTAATTAATTAGAAAACCACCAGGCATTAGTTTATAGCGCCAAAAAGGATTTATGGGCTGTTGAAACTAGTTGGATTATTAAAAGTGAAAATATTATATTTTGATTAAGGTCGACCGTATACTCACATACGAGTATTTTTATCGTGTATGATAAAAATGGCGAAATGGTTAAATGATCGAGATGATATGTTATATCAACCTGCAGACTACAATCTGGCACCTTCTAGTGAGCATAAATAGCATATTATATGAGTATTTGCGGCAGCTTTTGGTGAGCATAAATAGTATATTATATGAGTATTTGCGGCAGCTTCTAGTGAGCATAAAGAGTACATTATATGAGTATTTGCGGCAGTTTTTGGTGAGCTATACTATCTGTATATCAGCTTAAAATGAGCAATCCTGAGTATGATCGAATTTATAGATAGTATTGATTGAGAAGACCGGGGAAGGGTCTTGATGATATGTAATCGACTAAGTCGATTAATCCATGATTCGATCTGGCTGGATAAATTAATTGTGAAGTGATTGGTTGTGATATGAACTATACTGACTTGCAGGAAGAATCTAAGGTAAAGCTAAGTCTTCTGACTCTTGTTTGTACTTAGGCAGCCTTAGAGCATATTTTCTTCTTAATCAGGTCTTAAGGGTAGAACTCGCTGAGACGTCGTCTCACCCTATTGTGGGATAACATTTCAAGTCCTTAGATAGCAGCTCCTCCAAAGCATTTTGGACAACCAAGGAAGATCACAAAACAAAAGTACTACATTCCGATCCATGGGCATCCCGAGGGGCTGCAGTATGAACTGGTGAAGTCTATAATTTGGGTTGATGCGGGTCTACCCAAAAAGGTGCCCCATCAATACAGGGCATGGTATCGCCTATATCGTAATTGGCAAAGAGAGAGCCCCGTGCCGAAATGTGAGATATATGTGTATGTGATGAAAGTTGCTTTTGAAAAGGGTACGGTAGACCTTAAGGGTGGTTCGGTGGTGGACCTGGTGGACCCTAAGCTTGAAGATGCAGATTCTCCAATGTATTCTGTTGTAGGCTCCAAATGGAGTGTGAAAGAAGGAGAAATCGTGGATGATGACTCGTAGTTGATTGGAAACCCTACCCCTATTTGCAGACCCTGTTTTCTGACCGATGTTGTGTAGGACTTGACTCCTGTAGTTTGTTGTATACATATGACTTAGTTTGTTGTATATGTATATAAGAGTGGTTGTTGTTTTAGTTCGAAAATTTTGGCCCTACTTTTCTATCCCATTGTGTGATTGTCTAGGGAATATTAATTGCTTCCGCATGTGCATTAAAATGAATGGGTCGGCGATGCGTCTTGGAACGTTGCTATCTAATCGACCAAGCCGGGATGGGCGCGCGCCCGAAGGGTCGAGGTGTGACACACTTGTCTCATATTCCCTATTACTTCATCAAATGATAAAACTATACTTTTAATCCCTAAGTTTGAGCATTCTTTTCCATTCAAATCCTCTAAGCTTTGAGTTTTGTCTATGGCTTCAATATATGATTTCATTCTTTGCTTCCAATAGGCACAATTGCTTCCATCAAAGTAAGGTAGCTTGTTGGGAGCTTGAGTATCATTGGTAAAGAAGCCGCCAAGATTAGCCATGATAAAGGATCTCTGTATTCAGAAGAAATACACTTCAGATAAAAGAGTAATAGAGCTCTGATAATTGTTGAGATTAACAATATAACTTAGAGGGAGTGAATATGTTGTTTTCAAACTTTGATGATCTTTTGCGGAAATTAGCTAATAGCTAAGTAAAGATCACCATGACCTGATATTTAATTAAACTCACACTAACGGTATGCCAATAAGAATGAGAAGATGAAAAATAGCGGGACACAAAGAGTTATAGTGGTTTGGCTTTATTCTCAAGCCTGTGTCCACTCTTTAGATTGATAGCCTCAAAACGGGCTGGATTCCACTAACAATATGCTTGGAAAGTTATAACCGACTAGCATTGATCTTTTGTGTGATAGATCGCACTATCTTGATTCAATTACTACTCTTACACTTGTACATTTAATCTGTAGCACAATTGCTAAATAGCACGACAAGCAAGACAGTAAAACATAGAGATTTAATATGAGAATAATAGTACGTAAGCTACTTGATCTTTTATGTGCCGCACTCTCTTGGTTCCTAAAGCCTTCTCTTTTATAATCTTTCTAAAACTATTCGTTGAGGTTGATTTAGAGAGATAGGTCATCGTTGAAGAGTTTCCATTAAACTGCTGTCCAGAAAGATACTACCCATATAGTTCCGTTTCTAGGACTTCTGCAAATTGACCAAAAATGACAATTGCTATTGTCTTCTTACTGCAGTTTTTAACTCACTTATTAGACACTCTAGCTACTCTACTACATGCTTTATTTCGATTCTGCCGCTTTAAGAATCCAAATCTTACAATGGCTCTTTAGCTAATCCAACGAACATCAACTGACGTAGTTGGTTATTACATCACCGTCAACCTGATCTTTACTACTCTAATATAAATATCATCAGTACCTTATCTTTTTGGTTGACTAGTGTTGTTTGTAATAATAGGAGAATCGCAAAATTTTCCAATTGGTCACACCATGGATGTTGCATGGTCCTTTGGTCCAAACATCTGCAAACAACATAGTACGTAATATACTAAGGATAGTTTGAGCATAATCAAAATCTCTTGAAGATGTTTTGTCCAATAAAGACTACTTTCCTTTTTGTGGATGGGGGCTATCCATTTATTTTAATACCTTTGATAAAGAAATATTAAAAATTTATCGAATTGTTCTTTCTTGGATACAGCATATTTCACCCAAAATGAAGCTCTTCTGAATTCAAGGTCGTTAGAACCTGAGGATTCGAAATTTGTTTTTTTTTTTTTTTTGAGTGATTTGAAATTAGGCCCTGAAGGCCCTTTTTTTTAATACTTGTATTTATCAATGTTGAAATGAAAATAAAATATGCTTCATAATAATTGAATATTGAATACCAAATAATACCAGTTTGTTAACTAAGCATGAGCACCTTTAATAAGTTTTTTGCAAAATATTTAGCAAGATTCTATCGCCAATGAGTATCTTTTTCTATTGAATGAATAAGTGGCCTTCCCTTCCTTGCCTAGCGAATTAGTGTTTTTTCGACTTAATTAAACCTTTTAAGCTTATTTTTATTATGATAACGGAATGTGTTTAATTTTAATGAGTGCTAAATATTTAAGTTTTGAAGACTTAACCGAGTTATCAAATAGCCTACAAATTTGGAAACTACTCACCTTAGATTTACTCTTAGTAAACACCGTTTTAATGTATTGTAGCATGGATGTAAATTTTGGTGATTACACATAAAATTTAGATGCAAACCAGTAAATTATTAATCACCTCGACAATGAAATTCAAATATTAGATATTTTATGTTGACTTCAGGAAATTTAAATATGAGATAGCAATTTCTTTTACCAGCAAAGAAAGGTGGAAATAGGCGATCAACATTTACCCTCTAAATGTTAGGCATTAGATTTTATCCATGACTTTTCAATGCAAAGGTAAATATGCAAACGGGTGGAGCTTGGATTTTTTTTTTCATAACATTGTTTGATTGTGATAAACTTGTTTATATTGAGCTACCACACTGGGTGATATACGAGATAGTATCTCATGAATATGAAAAATCTGAATTATGAAATTTTTTCTCCCATATTTCATACGATGAATACCATATATATATTGGACATTACCAATCCGAGATAATTATCGTGTAATTTTTTTTTTCTTTTTTTTTCATAATTAATGTTTTCGACGCCATCAGTTTCTGACCATGTTCATCTCCTCCCTCCCGTCCGGCGGCCCTGCTCAAACCGAGAGGCTTCCAGAGTTTAGAGAGAGAGAGAGAGAGGGAAGACGAGCTTCGATGGAGTCAAGTCAACCATATCCAAGACTCTCTCTCTCTCTCTATCCTCATCTCCCTCCTCTCTCAACCCCTTCGTCTTCCGCCTCCATCGCTACTTCTGCTCATCACTGATGCCTCCCCTCTTGGCTCCGCTGCATATATGCCGACCGCATCCGCTCCCCGAGCCTCGCTGAGCCGTCTCCGTCTCCCCCGGCTCCCGAGAGGTTCCGCTTGTGGGGCGTTTCGCTTCTCTCGGCGCCTTCAGCGGACGCGGCGGCGGCGGAGGAGGCGGAGTCGACGGTGAGGATTGGAAGGTGAAATCGGTGGTGGATGGAGCCGAGGAAGCCTCAGGTGTCTCCTCTGATGTGATAATTCTCGACGTCGGAGTAAGCCCCTCTCTCTACGTGAATGTACGAGCTGAAGCTTCGATTTTGTCGATGCTTGTCCAACTTTCCCTGCATTATTATGCTGAAGATGTTATTACGCGGTGCGTATCATGTTTCTTTTTCCAGTGTGCGGCCACTTGAGTGGCTCTGTTTCGTCTCTGCAGGGAATGACTTGCGGGGGGTGTGCAGCGGGAATGAAGAGAATTTTGGAAAATGAAGTGAGTTTGCCACTGCTTTTGTCTTTCTTGTAAGCCATCTTTCATATGAAAAGAATCGTCATCGACTTGAATTAAACCAAGTATGAGAACTGTCATTTTCTGAATGTGATTTGAACCCAGCGTGTTCTCTCTTTTTTTCTGCTCTAGCATTGGACAGCCTCAAGTATCTGCCGCCAGTGTCAATCTTACAACTGGGACATCTATTGTGTGGCCTGTATCTGAAGCCAAGGCTATGCCTAATTGGCAAAAAGAGTTGGGAGAAACACTAGCAAAACACTTGACAAATTGTGCCTTTAAGTCTAACCCTTGAGGTAAGCTGGTTTATTCACCATCTGCTTGTTGCAGTTGAATGGGGTGTGGCTGACATTCGTGAATATCATTGCCCCATATAATGTACCTTTTATCACAGATTGTCTGTGTCGAAGACTCCATCTGCTAGTTGGAAGTACGAGTTTTTATATCTGTAATTTTCCCTGTCATATAATACAAACTAACTCCGAGAAGAATATCTTTAATGCAGGGGGTGGTTGACAAGTTCTCTGAACGCTCTCATGGATTTGGTTTTGTGACTTTTGATGAGAAGCAAGCAATGGATGAGGCTATTGAGGCTATGAATGGGATGGACTTGGATGGGAGAAATATCATTGAGGAAAAAGCTCAGCCTCAATGTTCAGGTGGAGACCAAGATGTTGATTGCAGTTGTAAACGTGGCCCTGATGGGGATAGTGGTACCCAAGGAGGATCAGGAAAGGACTGCTAAATCAGGACCATTCTGGTCCCTATGAACATCGTGGTACCGGAAACTTCCATTCAGGGTAGAAAGAATATTCCTGATAGGTATGTACACAATTTTGTTTGCAGATATATTAAAGCAGTTGATGCTGTGCCGATTGAAAAATATTTTGTGCTTGTAGCAGAGCAATTGGAGGTACTGCTGTTACTTGCTGGAGCCAAAGTCCCTTCTGTTGCATCTCTTCTTTATTGTTCTCTGGGTGGACGAATTGGCTTGATCAGTTTTTGATGTGTGAACTATGGCTGAAATATTTGAATGTTTAATGTCCGTGAATGCTCGTTTTGATGTTTTGGTCTGATGACAATGCTTGCTTGACTTCAAAAATCAAATTTGGCCTTACTCTATCAATGCTATAACGGGTCCTGGATTCTTTTTGGGTTACATACTTTAGCACTAACGAATGCATCTGAGATTGATCTTGGTTGACTTCTTCATTGGCATTTGCGACTGCGGAGCGCGGACATCTTTTCGGTGTCTTGATGGCTCTTTTGAGGATAGGGCGAGAGATTCACCTGTGGAAGTAATGCGTTCTCTCTTTGCAAAAGAGAAGCTGCCTTAGAAATGAATGCCTCTTTTGGCTACGATTTTTCGAAAGTCTTAACTTTTTGAAGAGGAGTTAAGCGGGTAAATGCTATCTTTTCTTATACACATTTAGTATGTGAGCTTCCTGTCCATAGTCTGCACTATATTAACTCTGCTAAGCTTTCGGGAGGATTCTTGGCTGTTTGTGGTGCTTTGATACACGGTCCTGTTACTTTCATGTCATTGGACAAGGTGTTAGTCTTAAAAATTCTGAATAGTCCTTTTGTCCTCAGGAAGCTATTACTTTGTACTGATGGATGAGTTCTTTCTCAGTAAAACGTGATCTTTTGGAAGCTTTGGTGAGCATGCCAATTTGATTTGCATTTTCTTCTTCCTAGCAATCTCCCGTCTCTTGTTATCATCTTGGTGGAAGATATCTGGTCTTTGTCTCCTCCGTTTGCATGGTGCTTCTATCTTGTTAGGTTTCCCGGATAAGTTACCCTTTCAGGTGTAATGATGGCTTTTCCTTTGAATTGGCAATGTTCCTAATAAACACATGGTTCTTTTTGCTTGGGCAGCTGTGCGTGCATTGACTTGCATTTTTGCACTAATGATCTTTGCTGCACACATTCAGCCAATCATTTGTGATTGATCATGTATCTTCCCCGCTATTCTTTTAGAAGTTGTGCTTGCTCCATCTAAATTTGATACTCTTGGAATAAGAAACAACCGGATATGACCATCTCCTTTTCAGTTTTTCTCTGTAGTTACTTGGTTAAGGTTATTGTGCATTCTTAAATATGGTTCTGTAAATGAATATTTTCTTTTCCCGTTGCTTGTCAAAATATTTGGAGATCAAAGTGGCAACATGTGCTCAGCTGGGAAGAGTACACTATTCTTCCTTGTTAGAATCAGAGGGGAATTTTATCAAGGTATTGGTTAATTTTCAAGTAGAGTTTGACAGTAGATTCTATCAAATTTCTGTTGATCTATGCGACTTTCTTTATATAGTTATTTCTTCAATCTCAGAACTAGTCACATGCATAACTTGATCCCTAATGTCAAGGACTTTCTTAATAGATTTTTCATAATTTCAAAAATCATTCTAGAGTCCACCCCAAAAAAAAAAAAAAAAAAGGAAAAGAAAAGAAAAGGGGAGCTGAAATAGGAAACCCAAAGGATCCTAATCATTAAATTACAAAGTACAAAAATGTCCATGGGAACGCGGTGACCAAATCACCATATGAGTTATAATAACTCTACACTAGGAAATAAAAACCATAGCAGACCACGAAATCACATTTATGGAAATTCAAGACTAGGAATTTAATTACGTAGAGTACATCTTGGAGGGAAAAGCTTGTGTGCGCGATGTTAGCGAAGTCTAGTTCTGTCGATGGATGAGGAGACCATAATAGCAAGCATGGACTGCGTTTTAATCTTGTGCTGAAACTTTATCATCATAAGCCCTATTTCTTCAGTCTTGTCTTCTCCATTATCCACTGATGCTTCCATTGCTTCAGCCTCTACACAATCCAAGTGCGTGCCATAATCGCAGTCTGTGCAACAGTAGCACCAGCATCCCTTGGCGATGCTCTCCCAGCACATGTCGGATCAGGCTCTATTCTTGCGTCTGGGAATAGCACAATGTGAGGGTGCTCGTGGTCCTTGCGCTTTGCCCTTGTCACCAAGTCGGTGCACTCCACATAGAGATCGTATTGGTGGATCGAGCAGTTGTAGGAGGATGTGTCCCCGTCATCTCCACATGCGTCACAAGTGAACTCTCTCCCCTCGTAAGGTGGCGAGAGGAGGAAATGAAGCGGGTGCTCAGGGTGCAACTCATGATGAATAGTTCTCATTGGTTGTCGCTGTCCACCACTGTCTGGTAATGCTTTTGGTACTTTGATAGACCCATGTTATTGGATTGCTGGGACGACGGTGCCCTGAAGGTTGGTGTAGGGAAGTTGGTAGCAGGGGATTGGTGCTCTTCGAGAGCCTCCACATTTGGTTGCTTTGCCAACATCCCGAAGCTCGATGGCCTGGTGATGTCCTGAGCCGGTTATTGGTGCTCGAGGTAGAAGGAGAAGAGTGAGGCTGCATAGCTCACGTGTGGGAGAATGATCTCCTGAAGCGGGAGAGGGTTGTTGGTACAATGGACATGGAGGTCGAAGTCGCACGGCACACAAGAGTAAGAGATGCCGGTGCAAGGGTGGCAAGGGCAGCAGAGGAAGGAGGCAGAGGGGTAGGCTGGGGAGGACATTAGGGTGAGGGGGGTGGGAATGGTGGTGGACAGGACGCTTCGCATGGAAGCAGTGCAAATGAAGGAAGTAGCTGCACTAGATGCAGGCGAAGACGTCCAATGGCACTTCGACCTGGGATTCGCATTCGAAGCATTGAATCGGATGGTCAAGCCCTTATTGAAAGGGTTGGCAAAGGATCAGGTTGTGTGGATGGCTGAAATGCTTGTGTGACTCCATCCATGAATTAGGCTGTGTGTGTGTGTGAAAGAGCGAAGGGAGGGAGGAAGGTTGGCTTATGAATTCCACTAGGAACTGCTCATATAAGCAGGAAATAGTGGATGTCGAGGAATCAATGGAAAAACATTGAATATGCTCTAAATGATGTGTTGGACAGAGTCAATTACAATATACAACACTTATGTAAAAACTTGTGTTTTTCAGTTGGATCCAATGTGAATTTTATTATGTCTTGATATGTGATTGCCATAATCTATTATACTAACCCTATATAATGCCCTCAGGAAATTTCCAAGAAAGTCCTAAATCTATTGGATGGCGATCGATTGTGTTATAAATCTTTCAATTTCATTAATTTAGTCATAAATATTTTGACAATTTGCAATGAAGTTTTTCCAACTAAATATGACTAGAAAATCAATAATGTGAATGTCAACTATCCCAAGCGGCACAATCGATGTTGACGTAAACAACTTTTGTAATTGAAAAAAAAAATTATTTTGAATTTTGTTTTTCTATTGTTGAGATTCTAGCTAGTGGGGCCTAATGCCCTCGCCAGCCACAAGGAAGTGCCTACACGCCCTCACTAGCCGTAGGCGAGTGCCTTTGGGCCTTTATCAGCTACAAGTGAGGGAGTCACGGCCCTCCCTTGTGGCCAGCAAGGGTCGCAGCCTCACCGGCTCAAAGTTGGAAAAAAAAAAAGGAAAAGAAAAGAAAAGAAGGGAACATAAAATTAAAAATAAAAAATTAGAAAAAAAAATGAAAAAGCTATCCACATCAGCACCAACTATGCCACATAGAATAGTATACACGTCAGCGATTTCCAACCAATTAATTGGTAATCATCGTGTTTATAACTAAATTGGCCAAGTAATGTTAGTTGTATTCCTTTTTTGGCGCATTAAAGGGAAGTGTATCCAACATGGCAACCTATGACATTACCTAGTATATATATATATATATATATATATCTTGAAGGTGAGGTCCACTAATTCAGATCATTGTATACAGCTTCTCACCTGCATGAAGTGGTCGTGGAAATCATAGCCCATGTTGATCTCTCTCTCTTCTTCAAGTTCATGCTCATGCATGTCATTGGCAGAGTAGGGTGATTCTTCCGTTTAATCGACTCGGTTATTCCTTGTGATCACGCTACACTTACAAATCTATAAAAATTGTCCATTTATTTTTTTGGCATCATGTGCCCTTACTTAAAGGGCAAGTCAAGTTGTTTCTTGTTCCACGTATGCTTTACTAAAATGGTTAAACTATACTTTTGATCCCTGAACTTGAGAGCAATTTTTTTTCTCCAATCAAATGCTCCTCAACTTTTAGCTTGTTTCATCAAGTTATGAACTCGTATAGCTTTTCTAATCAACTCTCTTCAGCTTCAAATATAGTTAATTGGATCCGATAGATCTTTTTCCATAAACTATCACATCTTTCTCTTGTCTATTTTCATCACCTACATATTCTTTATATTCTCAATCTTTCTTTGACATGCTGTTAGGTTTAACCGTCTCATTTTTGGTACAACTGCAGATGAGTTGAACCATCATGAGGAATCTATTGAATTTTGCTAAATAAAGGGACCATTCATGGAATAGTCTCACACGCTAGTATTCCTTTTAGTCTTTTTATAACAATGAGATGTCTGGGGTAGAGCACTCGACTGGTCATTACTGAGTATTGTGGTCCTTCATTCCCCACACATCATGGGTAATCACCGAAAATACATGGATCTGTGCTCCTAGCGGCTCAAGAGAAAAGTGCAAGTGTAGTAATTTGAACTCATGTCATGAGTGAAAAAGAAACACAAATTTACCACTTAAGCAACGCCTTGGATTTAAATCTGGAGATTATTCTAAATTGAATGAATATGAGACATAGCAAAGTCTAAAATGGTTATCATAGCATGTGAGACATATATGAATACACGGACAAAATTTTAGCATAATATTTAGTTGGTGCGTTTCATCGTTTTGATTCTACAATATAGGAGTGATTTTTACAACTCTATATAATGAGTCGCGTGAATCTAATTCTAGTATAAACTATATATATTTACTTATAGGTCTTGTTTATAAATGTAATTATAGCCTCCTATTAGGGAAGTGTTTTACTTCCTATTGGTGGACAAGTCGGGCTTTAGGAATATGCCAGAACTCCAATCAGCACACACGAAACAGGTCGAAGTGTTCGAATATTTTATCTAGATTGGCGCTCCAATATTTAAGTTAGGTAGGGAAGAATATGTGCAGATACTGAGCTTAAAAGGAAGATGATAAGCTAAATACTATAAACTTTACTTGAGTCCCTTGGCAGTATTTATAGACAAGCTTACCCTGGCGGGTGAATGGTCGCTAACATAGGTGATGGCTTGCTTGGACAGGGAGGTCTTTGACATGCCAGGTGGGTCACTTACAATTTTACAAATGGGTGGAAATTAGTCTATGGGGAAATTAGTCTATGATATTTGAGCCCAACTCTTTATGGGGTCTATATGGATTTGCACAAGGCCCATATTCAACCCATTTAGTTTATCAGCTCCAACCCATAATTTGAGACGAAGAAACTTCTTCGGCTGCAAGAAGAGCACACTTGGCTATTACATCCTACGTCACGAACACTTCTGACTCTTGCAAGTTAAGTCTTAAAGAGTTGATAATTGGAAAATATAATTGAAAGGAAGAAACAAAAAAGTTTAATGTATGTTATTCACAAGATAAAAGGGAAAATAATAGTGTTATACTTAAGTGAACCTTAAAACCTTAAAAGGTCATGTTAGCATCGAATCAAAGCTTGAACGAGATTCATAATTTATGGAAGGACTTTTACCACCACCTTCACACCTCCGTCCATGACTGACGCTCAAGCTCCCTCACTAACTCGACGAGTCAGTCCATGGAGCTACCCATTCTTCGAATGCAACAATTTAGAAAAAAAAATTATTAAAAATAGATCATGATCGGGTTGGGCACAGGTTGTCGAATATATACTTTATGTAAATTAGTCAATTTTGGCTGAATTTCGACTTAACCCAAAAAACCCGTTTGACGGGTGTACATAGACCAATGGGCACTAGAATTTTGAGTAGCGGACAAACCATTGCTCCCCCTAGTGGATTTATGCAAGGTGGTGGTCTTGTCGAGGGACGACCCGTCAATTGCGATGGACGCGCCTCGTTATCAAAGGCTCACCTTGACCCGTTGGACAAGGCATGTAACATGTTGGATCAGGTAAGGACATGTAGTGTGGGTCCGATAATGGGCTAAATCCGGAATTGGTTTTTTTTTTTTTTTAATTATCCCACATCATGTGTTATCAGGAAATAAGAGCAAGTTGAATAGATGAAACGGATCGACGCTCCTACGACTTTTCACATGTGAGCTGTCTCGCTCATGCCACTGTCAAAAGAAGAAGCCGGATCATTGACTTGACTGAAACTCTCGCACTTCTTCAATGAAATGCATCTGCCAACTGCACCTTGTTTACATTTCTAACTAGCTATATACCTGCGGATTTAAATACGTGCCGAGTCATTTTACAATTACAAAGAATCTTTTGAATAAAAATGTGATTTTGTTAATATAATAGTACAATTTAGGAATGATTTGTACAACTCTATATAATGAGTCGCATGAATCTAATTCTAATTACTTATAGGTCTTGTTTATAAATGTAATTATAGCCTCCTATTAGGGAAGTGTTTTAACTTCCTATTGGTGGACAAGTCGATCTTGAGGAGTCTGCCGGAACTCCAGTCTACACACACAAACACGGGTTGAAGTGTTCGAATATTTTATCTACATTGGCGGTCCGATATCTAAGTTAGTTAGGGAAGAATATGTGCAGATACTGAGGTTAAAAGGGTGATTATAAGCTAAATGCTATAAACTTTACTTGAGTCCCTTGGCAGTATTTATAGACAAGCTTACCCTGGCGGGTGAATGGTCGCTAACATAACGTCATTTGGTTGAGACAGGTGACGGTTTGCTTGGACATGTGACGACTTTGACATGCCAGGCGGGTAACTTACAATTTTACAAATGGGTGGAAATTAGTCTATGATATTTGAGCCCAACTCTATATGGGATCTATATGGGTTTGCACAACCCATATTCAACCCATTTCGTTTATCAGCTCCAACCCATAATTTGAGACGAAGAAACTTGTTCGGCTGCAAGAAGAGCACCACTTGGCTATTGTATCCTACATCACGAACACTTTTGACTCTTGTAAGTTAAATCTTAAAGAGTTGATGATTGGAAAATATAATTGAAAGGACGAAACTAAAAAGTTTAATGTACGTTATTCACAAGATAAAAGGGAAAACAATAGCGTTATACTTAAGTGAACCTTAAAACCTAAAAAGGTCATGTTAGCATCGAACCAAAGCTTGAACATGTTTCATAATTTATGGATGGACTTTTACCACCATCTTCACACCTCCGTCCATAACTGACGCTCAAGCTCCCTTGCTTACTCGATGAGTTAGGCCATAGAGCTTCCCATTCTTCAAATGCAACAATTTAATTAAAAAATTATTACAAATAGATCATGATGGGTCGGTCACAAGTTGCCGAATTTATACTTTATGTAAATTAGTCAATTTTAGCTGAATATTTTTTACTCAACCCAACAAACCCATTTGACGGGTGTACATAGACCAATGGGCACTGGAATTTTGAGTAGCGGACGAGCCATTGCTCCCTCCTGTGGATTTATGCAAGGTGGAGGTCTCGTTGAGGGATGACCCGTCAAGGGCAATGGACACGCCTCATTATCAAAGGATCGCCTTGCCCCGTTGGACAAGGCATGTAACATGTTAGATTAGGTAAGGACATGTGATGTGGGTCCAATAATGAGCTGGGCACTGGAATTTTGAGTAGCTGACGAGCCATTGCTCCCTCCAGTGGATTTATGCGAGGTGGAGGTCTCGTCGAGGGATGACCCATCAAGGGCAATGGACACGCCTCATTATCAAAGGATCGCCTTGCCCCATTGGACAAGGCATGTAACATGTTAGATCAGGTAAGGACATGCGATGTGGGTCAAATAATGAGCTGGGCACTAGAATTTTGAGTAGCGGACAAGCCATTGCTCCCTCCAGTGGATTTATGCGAGGTGGAGGTCTCGTCGAGGGATGACCCGTCAAGGGCGATGGACACGCCTCATTATCAAAGGATCGCCTTGCCCCGTTGGACATGGCATGTAACATGTTAGATCATGTAAGGACATGCGATGTGGGTCAAATAATGAGCTGGGCACTAGAATTTTGAGTAGCGGACAAGCCATTGCTCCCTCCAGTGGATTTATGCGAGGTGGAGGTCTCGTCGAGGGATGACCCATCAAGGGCGATGGACATGCCTCATTATCAAAGGATCACCTTGCCCCATCGGACAAGGCATGTAACATGTTAGATCAGGTAAGGACATGTGATGTGGGTCCAATAATGAGCTAGGCACTGGAATTTTGAGTAGTGGACGAGCCATTGCTCCCTCCAGTGGATTTATGCGAGGTGGAGGTCTCGTCGAGGGATGACCCATCAAGGGCGATGGACACGCCTCATTATCAAAGGATCACCTTGCCCCATCAAACAAGGCATGTAACATGTTAGATCAAGTAAGGACATGTGATGTGGGTCCAATAATGAGTTGGGCATTGGAATTTTGAGTAGCGGACGAGCCATTGCTCCCTCCAGTGGATTTATGCGAGGTGGAGGTCCCGTCGAGGGATGACCTGTCAAGGGCGATGGACACACCTCATTATCAAAGGATCACCTTGCTCCATCGGACAAGGCATGTAACATGTTAGATCAGGTAAGGACATGTGATGTGGGTCCAATAACAAGATTTTTAATGAAGATTCTTGCATCGATGACATCAACATGTCATACTACGGAAGATCCTATTGCCTGCTAGTATATATTCGCGAATTGTTTCGAAACGACATCCTAAGAAAACCGAAAGAGAGCTGAGAGCACTTTGCTACAAATCTTCATGGACCTTTCCAATATAGATAAGGTTTTGTCCAGGTCATTCTCATGCTTGACTACCATCATTCTTTTGCTAGGGAGTGCCCTAACTTTAGTAGAAGCTGGAGGGAACGAGACTGATTGGCTGGCTTTGTTGGAATTTAAGGCCCAAATAACTGATCCCGACGAGGTTTTGAGCTCGTGGAATGATTCTAGCCACTTCTGCGAGTGGTACGGTGTCACATGCGGTCGTAGACACCAAAGAGTCTCGGTGTTGGACCTCAGCTCCAAGAACTTGATCGGGGTCTTGCCGCCTCATATTGGTAACCTGAGCTTTTTGAGGGAAGTTTATCTACAAAATAATAGTTTTCATGCCAAAATTCCCCCACATTTTGGCCGATTGTTTCGAATGCAAAAATTGCGCCTTAACAACAACTCGTTTAGCGGTCAAATCCCTTCGAATCTCTCCTATTGCTCTAATCTGCTCCTTCTTAACTTAGGCTTCAACATGCTCAAAGGAAATTTGCCGATAGAACTGGGCTCATTGTCCAAGCTCCAAGTACTTATACTTCAAGTCAACAGCTTGATGGGAAACATCCCGCCGTCTATTGGAAACTTATCATCTCTTCAAAAGTTCGGAATATCGTGGAATAACTTCGGTGGTACGATCCCAGAGACTCTTGGCCAGCTGAGAAATCTAAAGGGGTTTAGTCTCACCAGAAATAAATTTGTCGGTACAATTCCTATCTCAATCTTCAATATATCCACTCTGACAAGTCTTGGTGTAGGTGAAAACCAATTAGAAGGGGGTTTACCTAATGACTTAGGCTTCACTCTTCCGAATATTGAGTTTATTTTTATGTATCAAAACCACTTCACTGGACCCATTCCTGAGTCAATATCCAATGCCTCTAACCTCAAGCTAATCCAAATTGACCAGAACAATTTTACTGGGAAAGTTCCTTCTTTTTCAAACAAAAGAGGACTCTATTGGTTTAATATTCGCCTCAACAACTTAGGAGGTGAACAATCTACTGATTTGGACTTCCTTTGCTCTTTAACCAATTCCACAAAATTGATAAATTTGAGTATAGGGGAAAATGCTTTTCGAGGACTAATACCCGACTGTATCAGCAACCTCTCGACCACTCTTTCCACATTTTCGTTAAAATGCAACCATATTTCTGGTACCTTACCTTCTGGAATCGGAAATCTCATCAATTTGGAGGGCTTGTCTATGTGGAGCAATAACATCTCAGGAAACATTCCTTCTGAGATCGGAAATCTGAACAAACTGAAGATTTTGGAACTCAGCCAAAATAAATTATCGGGGAAAATATTGGAATCATTTGGGAATTTAAGTTTGTTAATCCAATTGTACTTGGACAACAATAATTTTCGAGGCTCGATACCATCGTCTCTTAAACATTGCCAAAATCTACTTCTCTTGGACCTTTCGACCAACAACCTCAGCGGTCATGTACCCCCGGAAATTATGGGCATCTCATCTTTGTCGATTTACCTTGACTTGTCTCAAAATAATCTTACTGGCCCCATTCCAGAAGAAGTTCGAAAATTGAAAAATCTTGGCACACTATATCTTAACGGGAACAGATTATCTCAACAGATTCCAAGCAGTATAGGCAGTTGTATAAGCATGGAACGCCTATATGTACAGGATAACTTCTTTGAAGGGCCCCTACCATCCATTATGAGTTCCATGAGAGGCCTTCAGGTTTTGAATGTTTCCAACAACCAATTGTCTGGCCAAATCCCGAAATTTCTAGAGTCGCTAAATCTGACGAATTTGAGCCTATCTTACAATGATTTCGAGGGTGCATTGCCTACAGGAGGAGTTTTCAAAAGTGTCATTTCAACTTCGGTCATTGGAAACAAGAAGCTTTGCGGGGGTCTCCCAGATTTTCAACTACCCAAATGCTACTACAAAGAGTCAAAATGGACGAGAATAAGCGGAATTGCAAAAATTCTTATATCTATAGTCTCTGCTCTTGTTGGAGTAGCCTGCATACTGTCTTTGTTATACTTCTTATGGTTTAGACACAATAAGAATGCATTAGCTTCAAGCTCTTCTGAAGACGGGCTTTTGCATGTTTCTTATCACAATCTACTAAAAGCGACATGTGGATTCTCCTCCACCAATCTGCTTGGTGTGGGCAATTTTGGGTCCGTGTACAAAGGGCTACTTGATCAAACTCAGTCGGTTGTGGCCATCAAGATTCTCGACCTTACATGTGATGGAGCTTCGAAGAGCTTCATAGCCGAGTGCGAGGTGTTGAGAAGAATCCGACACCGTAATCTCGTGAAGGTACTCACGGCATGTTCTGGGTTTGATTTTAATGGAAATGATTTCAAGGCACTTGTCTACAAATTCATGTCAAACGGAAGCTTGGATGAGTGGCTGCACCCAATTGCATCACAACATACGGAGAGAAACAAGTTGAGTCTACTTGAGAGAGTGAATATTGCAATCGATGTTGCTTGTGCACTAGATTATCTCCATCATCACTGTGAAATGCCAATAGTTCATTGTGATCTAAAGCCAAGTAATGTCCTTCTTGATAATGAAATGAATGGACATGTAGGCGATTTTGGGCTTGCTAGGTTCCTTCCAGAAGCAACACATAAGTTGCTAGCAAATCAATCGAGCTCTGTCGGAGTAAAGGGATCTTTTGGCTACGTAGCTCCAGGTAATGAAGCATACCTTGGGTCATTCAGTTTGTTTCTTTGAACACATAATTGTAGATAGATCCTTAAAGAAAAAAAGGCATAGACATAAAACGTCACCGAGAATATATTTCAAACTTAATCATTCACCTTGCATCAATACATTGTTGATTGTTGTAGAGTATGGCATGGGAAGTGTGGTATCTACAGAAGGAGATGTGTATAGCTTTGGAGTCCTCATTTTGGAGATGTTCACAGGCAAGAGACCGATTGATGACATGTTTGAAGATGGGTTGGACCTTCATCGCTTCACAAAGGCAGCTTTGGCAGACCGAGTGGAGAAGGCAATTGATCCCATTTTGCTTCAAGAAATCGAGGAGTTGGAGAAGAGACGAACAATTGCTCCAGAGGGCAAGAACAAGAGCTGGTGTAGTATCAAGGATTGTTTGGTTTTGATCATCGAAGTAGGAATCACTTGCTCTTTTGAGTCTTTGAAGGAGCGAATGGACATCTATGATGCATTGACTAAACTCCAAGGAATGAGGAAGAAACTTCTTGAGTTCATTGTCACTGTCTAGTTGATGTCAAATCTGAACTTCATATGGAGTCATGTGGTCTTCATGGTCGTTGCTTTTTGGTTTTTCTTCCTTTGTAATTCAACCATTCTCTAGATGTTATGTTTTGTCTTTCAACAATTTGGTCTTCATGGTGGGTATGCACTACTTGTACCTATAATTTTAGTAAATGTTAATTTTGTTGCGTCATTCGGACCAATAAGCTAGGCTACTGAAACCCAGTACTTCATTCTTTCTTTGTTTCTTGTTTGTGTGTGTGGCTGCTATTAATGGTGCCTTTGGCTTTGCTTAAACTTTCGGACCCACCACGGCACGGTGGCATTGCGGTGGTGGGTCCGAAAGTTTTTAGCTCAGCCTTCAAAGACTGAGGCAAAATGGCCTCAAAAGATTGCATAACGCTCCTTCAGCGGTTTTAAAATCAACTAGAAACGAATTACGGTGGCAAGGAAGGGACAACAACAATTTCGCTTCAGCAGTAGGCAAAGGAGGAAGCAAACGGTAGAAATCTAATTCATGCATTTTTTTAAATCAATTGCAAATTTTGGCGAGACTTTCAGTCTGTCGGAATAAGTCGGCTAATAAAAAATTGATTGGCAGGCAAACTCAGCCCCTTAATTGAGATTATCTTAATCACTTATTTGAAGGACGGGGTCGGAGATCTGGAGCTCGGGCGGCTCCTCCTCCTCCTCCTCTGCCTTCCGGCGGGAGGGCTTGCGGAGGCGGTCGCGGTTCTTGACGAAGAGGTCGATGAGGGAGGTGGGGAAGCCGGTCTCGACGACGAGGGAGCCGCCGCGGCGCGGGGAGGACTGGAGGTCGGCGACGAGGCGGGAGATGCGGGTGACCCTCGACTTCTTCCATGGCAGGGGCATGATCTCCCCCCTTCTGCGACACGCGCAGAGCAAGATCGAAAAGGAGAGAGAGATGGTCGAGATGGTGGAGGGAGGAGGTTGAAAGGGAATGATGATGATGATGAAGAAGAAGAAGAAGAAGGAAAAAAAAAGAGGAAAGATCGATGAAATGGTTCGGTGAAGCGGAGGGGGAAATGAAATTTCCACGGTGGGATTCAACGTTTGTTTTTCACTTCTTATTTTCCTCGCTGTTTCTCCCTCTCTCTCTCTCTCTCTCTCTCTCTCTCAGAGGATGTTTTTCACGTGACTCGAATAGGGGAGAGTGGGAGGGGAAATCCGCGCCGTTCTCCGCGCCCACGCGAGCCTCGCTCGATCTCCTCCGTCGAATTATGCGGCCGTGGGCAGGACCCATAAATCCCACGGTGGATACTCGTTGGGCTCACGTAAGTCCTGTCCACGGAAGTATTGCTCGGAAATTGGCGCTAGCAACGAGACAAAGGACGGCGAGTGGAGGGAGTGTTCAACTGACGCGTTTCTCTGCAGTTGTTTTTTTCGGTTTTCGCATCAGTTTCTTCCGTTCACGCATTTCTTGGGTTTCCATTCATCTATGCTTTCGGTTCCGCTCCGTTTTGACAGGGGTTCCGCCTCCATCGCTACGTCGCCGGATCACTGCATCGCCGATGCCTCCCGTCTCGGCTCATCGCCCACAGGCTCCGCTGCATCTACGCCGACCGCATCCGCATCCCGAGCCGAGCTCCCCCGAGGTTCCGCGTGCGGTGCGTTCCAAGCTCCGCTGCTCCTCTCGGCGCATTCGGCGGACGCGGCGGCGGGGGCGGAGGAGTCGACGGTAAGGATGGGAAGGCAAAATCGGTCGTGGATGGAGCCGAGGAGGCCTCAGGGGTGTCACCTCCGATGTCATAATTCTCGACGTTGGAGTAAGCCCCTCTCT
Source organism: Eucalyptus camaldulensis (assembly GCA_019915185.1). Lineage (NCBI taxonomy): Eukaryota > Viridiplantae > Streptophyta > Magnoliopsida > Myrtales > Myrtaceae > Eucalyptus > Eucalyptus camaldulensis. Next base: position 13,328,660 of record JAHSVA010000001.1, read on the forward strand.
CTCTCTCTCTATATATCTCTCGCACTTTATGTAAATGAGAGCTAAAAGCTTCAATTTTTTATTTTGGGGTGTGCGGCCACTTGACATTCTCTGTTTCGTCTGTGCAGGGAATGACTCGTGGGGGATGTGCAGCGAGTATGAAGAGAATTTTGGAAAATCAAGTGAGTTTGCCATTGCTTTTGTTTATTTTATTTTATTTTATTTTATTTATAATTTTGGAAAATCATTATAAAAAAAAAATGGTCATCAAGTGTGACGGAACAGTCATCCCCGGGTAACGCTTTTTGTCCTCTCGTAAATGTGAAGAGAAATAAGGTTTTAAAATGATCGCTTATGTGGGGTGAAAGAATGGCAGTAGAAATGGCTTTCCTCATTTATTTATTTTTGGTAAGATTTGAACCCTGCGTGTTATATTCTTTTTTCTGCTCTAACATCTTACAGCCGAGACAGCAGTTATATAGCCTCTATTTGAAGCCAAGACTGTACATACCTGGCCAAGAGAGTGGGGAGAAACAGTTGCAAAACACTTGACAAATTGTGGCTTTAAGTCTAACCCTCGAGGCAAGCAATTTTATTCACCATATGCTTGTTGCAGTAGGATGAGGTTTGGCTGTCATTTGGGAATATCATTGCTGCATAGAACGTGCCCTTTATCACAGATTTTCTGTGTCGATTACTCCATCTACTAGTTTAAAGTATGAACTTCTATATCTCTTTGGCTCATCATAGGTACATATCAAGAGTTGGGTTTTACTTGCTTAAGATGCACTTCCTTGTCATCAGAGGAAAACAAAGGCCAAAGGTTACATAACAAAGAAAGCTGTTGGGCACTACTGTAAAAGGTTTTCTTTTAAATATTGAACTGGCCACTTTAGGAATCTTTCTTGAGTATGGAGAATCTCAGTCATGATTGTAATCAAATAGAGAGTTGTTGCCAGTACAGAAATGTCGCCAGCCACACAGCGTGCAAATACTGTGCTTATTTTAGTGTTGAAATTTGGCAGTCACAATGCATGACAAGAGAGCACAATTAAATAAAACTTCATAGTTCTGACTAAACTTATGCAGCATATTGACTTGCCACACAGCGTGCAAGTACCGTGCTTATTTTAGTGTTGAAATATGGCAATTGCAGTCGTGACTGTGGTCGTGATCGTGGCCCTAATCAGACCTGTGGTGGTGGATGTGGAGGTGGAGATGGAGAGTGCTTGCGGAAAGCCTGGGCATTCTACAAGGGAGTGTCCTAGTGAAGAGGGCAGAGGAGGTAGTTATGCGGGGAGCAATGACAGGTATGGAGGTGGAGGTGGTGGACACTATGGTCCTGATCGAAATGGTGGTCGACCTGGCAGGTGCAATAGAGATAGTGGTACTCAAGGAGGATCATGAAATGACTGCTATAATCAGGACCGTTCTGGTCCCTATGGATGTCGTCGTACAGGAAACTTCTGTTCAGGGTAGAAAGAATTCTCCTGATAGGTATGCACACAGGTTTTTCCTTTTATAGTGAAGTAGTTGATCCTGTGCTGATTGAAAAGTGCTTGTAACAGAACAATTGAAGATACTGCTGTTACTTGCTGGAGGTGTCAAAGTCTCTTCTGTTGCATCTCTTCTTCATGGTTCTCCAGGTGGACAAATCTGCTTTATCAAACTGTTGATGTGCGATCTTTGGCTAAAAGATTCAACTTTTTAATGTCTGTGAATGCTCGTTTTGATGTTTTGGATCCAATGACATTGCTTGCTTTACTTAAACAATCAAATTTGGCCTTACTATTTCAATGCTATGATGAGTACTGGATTTCTTTTGCTTACATGCTTCAGCAATTGCAAATGCATCTGAGATCGATCTTGGTTGACTTCTTCATTGGCATTTGTGACTATGGAGTGTGGACAGCTTTTTGGTGTCTAGATGGCTCTTTTGAGGATAATGCGTTTTCTCTTCACAAAAGAGAAGTTTCCTTAGAAATGAATGCCTGTTTTGGCTACGATTTTTAAAATGTTTAACTTTTTGAAAAGGAGTTAAGCAGGTAAACTCTATGTTTTCTTCTACACATTTAGTATGTGAGCTTTCTGTCTATAGTTTGCACTATATTAACTCTGCTAAGCTTTTGGCAGGATTCTATGCTGTTTGTGGTGTTTTGATGCGCAGTTCCATTACTCTTATATCATGATACGTGGGTTTAGTCTTAAAAACTCTGAAAAGTCCTTTTGGTCTCAAGAAGCTATTCTGTGCAATTAACTGGGTAAATTTCGTCTCACCTTCCACACATTGTACTGATGGAGGAGTTCCTTTCTCAGTAAAATGTAGAGATCTTTTGGAAGCTTTAGTGAGCATGGCAATTTGATTTTCACGATCTTCTTCCTAGCTATCTGGTGTCTCTTATCGCCATCTTCAGTGGAGGATTGCTGGTCTCTGTCTCACCCGTGTACATGATGCTGCTATTGTCTTAGGTTTCCTGGATAAATTTCCCTTTCAGGTGTAATGCAGCTCTTCCTATGAATCAGCTATGTTGCTAATAAACACACGGTTCTTTTCGCTTCTGCATTAATGATCTTCACCATGCTCTTGCAGCCAGTCATTTGCGATTGATAATGTATCTTCCCTGAATTCTTTCAGAAGTTGTGCTAGCTCCATTTGAAATTGATATTTTGTGACTCCTAGATATGGTATATTCTCGCCACAAGCAAAAAAAAGCGGATATGATCATCATTTCCTTTTCAGCTCTCTCTCTGTAATTACTTGGTTAAGGTTATTGGGCATTCTTAACTATGGCTTTGTCAGTGAATATTTTCTTTTCCCGTTATGCTTGTCAACAAATTTGGAGATGAAATTGGCAATACGTGCTCAGCAGGAAAGAGTTATCTATTCTTGTTTGAAATTGAAAGGAATTTTACCGAAGTACTGGTTACTTCTCAAGTAGAGCTTAATAGTACATTGTATCAATTTTCTGTTAATCTTTGCGACTTTCTTTACTTATTTCTTTAATGTCAGAGCTAGTCACATACTTAAGTTGATCCCTATCTTAAATAGATTTTTAATAATTCCAAAATCATTTCAAAATCCAAAAGAAAAGAAAGGAAGCTGAAACAGGAAACCAAAAGGACCACAATCAAACAATACAATGATCTTAATCATCAATATACAAAGTACACGGGAGGAGGCCGGGGGTTTGCATCCAGAGCATTGAATTGGATGGCGAAGCTCTTGTTGAAGGTTTGACAAAAGACCACGCTGTGTGGATGGCTGAAATGCTTGTGTGACTTCATCTCTGTATTAGGCTGCGCCCGTGCTTACGTGTGTGAAAGAGCGAAGGGAGGGAGGAAGGTTGGCTTTTGTTTTAGCTCGGAACTGCTCATGTCTGTAGGAAACAGCGAAGGTTCAAGAATCAATGTTTAAAATATCGAATATCCTTTGGATGATTTGATGAATAAAGTCAAACATAATATAAGGAACTGTGTGAAATCTTTTTTTTTTTTTTTTCACTTGGATTCAACATGAATCCCATTTATCTCTTAATATGCGATTGGCATAATATATTGTATTAACTCTATATAAAAAAACTTTTTTAAGCAATGTAATCATTTTTCTTCTTTTGCTCTTTAAGGGGAAGTACATTGAACATGGCTATATGCGAAAGAAGAAAGACTGATGCAGCTCATTGAATACAGCTTCCTACATAAGTGAAGTGGTCTTGGAAATCATGTGGATCTCCCGTCTTTCTCTCTTCTTTCAAGTTCATGCTTGTGCATGTTATTGGCAAAGTAGTGTGATCTCAATCTGGCCCGTGATTCAAACTTGTTTCACGATATGTCCTTATTTGAAGGGTAAGTCCACTTGTCTCATATTCCCCATTACTTCATCAAATGATAAAACTATACTTTTAATCCCTAAGTTTGAGCATTATTTTCCGTTCAAATCCTCTAAGCTTTGAGTTTTGTCTACGGCTTCAATGTATGATTTCATTCTTTGCTTCCAATAGCCACAGTTGGTTCCATCAAACTAAGGTGGCTTGTTGGGAGCTTGAGCATCATTGGGAAAGAAGCCACCAAGATTAGCCATGATAGGATCTTTGTATTAAGAAGAAATACACTTCAGATAAAGAGTAACAAAGCTTCGATACCAATTGTTGAGGTTAACGATACAACCTAGAGATGGTGAATATGTTATTTTCAAACTTTGATGATCTTTTGCGAAAATTAACTAATAGCTAAGTAAAGATCACCATGACCTAATATTTAACCAAACTCACACTAATTGTATACCAATATGAATGAGAAGATGAAAAATAGCGGGACACAGATAGTTATAGTGATTCAGCTTTATTCTCAAACCTTTGTCCACTTTTTAGACTAATAGCCTCTAAATGGGCGATTCCACTAACAATATACTTGGAAAGTTATAACCAGCTAGCATTGATCTTTTATGTGATAGATCACATTATCTGGACTCAGGTACTACTCTTACACTTGTACATTTAATCCGTAGCACAATTGCTAAATAGCACGATAAGCAAGACAGTAAAACAGAGAGCTTTAATATGAGAATAATAGTATGTAAGCTACTTAATCTTTTATGTGCCGCGCTCTCTTGGTTCCTTAAAGCCTTCTCTTTTATAATCTTTCTCAAACTGTCATTGAGGTTGATTTAGAGAGATAGGTGATTGTTGAAGAGTTTCCAATGCATTGCTGTCCAGAAATATACTACCTATATAGTTTCTTTTCTAGGACTCCTACATGCAGACTAACAAAAAATGACAACTGCTGTTGTCTTCTCAATGTAGTTTTACCTATCAGACACTCTAGCTACTCTACTACATGCTTTATTTCAATTCTACTGCTTTAAGAATCCAAATCTTACAATGGCTCTTTAGCTAATCCAACGAACATCAATTGATGTAGTTGGTTATTACATCACTGTCAACTTGATCGTTACTGCTCTGAGGTAAATATCATAAGTACCTGATCATTTTAGTTGACTAGTGTTGTTTGTAATAACAGGAGAATCACAAACTTTTTTCCAATTGGTCACACCATGGATGTTGCATAGTCCTTTTGTCCAAACATACGCCAACAACGTAGTACATAATATATTAAGGATAGTTTGAGCATAATTAAAATCTCTTGAAGATGTTTTGTCCAATAAAGACTACTTTCCTTTTTGTGGACGGGGACTATCCATTTATTTCAATACCAAAAATTTATTGAATTGTTCTTTCTTGGATACAACATATTTCACCCAAAAATGAAGCTATGTTGAATTCAAGGTCGTTAGGACACGAGGATTCGAAATTTTTTTTTGAGTGATTTGAGATTAGGCCATGAAGGCCCTCCATTTTTCAATACTTGTATTTATCAATGTTGAAATGAAAATAAAATATGCTTCACAATAACTGAATATTTTTTTTTTTTGTTGGACAAGCACAATAACTGAATATTGAATACCAAATAATACCAATTTGTTAACTAAGCATGAGCACCTTCAATAAGTTTTTGCAAAATATTAACAAGATTCTATTGCCAATAAGTATCTTTTTCTATTGAATGAATAAGTGGCCTTCGCTTGCCTAGCAAATTAGTGATTTTTTTACTTAATTAAACCATTTAAGCTTATTTAACGGAATGTGTTTAATTTTACTGAGTGTTAAATATTTAAGTTTTGAATACTTAATCAAGTTATCAAATAGCCTACAAATTTCGAAACTACTCACCTCGGATTTACTCTTAGTAAACACCGTTTTAATGTATTGAGCATGGATGTAAACTTTGGTGACTATACATAAAATTTAGATGCAAACCAGTAAGTTATTAATCACCTTGACAATGAAATTCAAATATTAGATATTTTATGTTGACTTTAGGAAATTTAAATATGGGGTAGTAATTTATTTTACCAATAAAGAAAGGTGGAAATAGGCAATCAACATTTACCCTCTAAATGTTAGGTCTCGTTGTCATCGTGGAATATTAGATTTTAATCACGACTTTTCAATGCAACGGTAAATATACAAACACGTGGAGCTGGGATTTTTTTTCATAACATTGCTTGATTGTGATATAAACTCTTTTATATTGGGCTACCACACTGGGTGATATACGAGATAGTATCTCACTAATATAAAAAATCGGAATTAAGAAATGTTTTCTCACTTATTTTATAAGATGAAGGCCATATATATTGGACATTACCAATCCTAGATAATTATCGTGCATTTTTTTTTTCATTTTTTTCATAATTAATGTTTTCGACGCCATCAGTTTCTAACCATGTTCATCTCCTCCCTCCCGTCCGGTGGCCCTGCTCAAACCGAGAGGCTTACAGAGTTTAGAGAGAGAGAGAAGACGAGCTTCGATGGAGTCAACCATATCCAAGACTCTCTCTCTCTATCCTCATCTCCGTCCTCTCTCAGCCCCTTCGTCTTCCGCCTCCACCGCTACTTCCGCCGGTCGCTGCATCGCCAATGCCTCCCCTGTCGGGAATCATCGCCCACAGGCTCCGCTGCATATATGCCGACCGCATCCGCTCCCCGAGCCTCGCTGAGCCGTCTCCATCTCCCCCGGCTCCCGAGAGGTTCCGCTTGCTGGGCGTTTCGCTTCTCTCGGCGCCTTCGGCGGACGCATCGGCGGCGGCGGCGGCAGTAGCGGTGGCGGAGGAGGCGGAGTTGACGGTGAGGATTGGAAGGTGAAATTGGCGGTGGATGGAGCCGAGGAAGCCTCAGGTGTCTCCTCTAATGTGATAATTCTCGACGTCGGAGTAAGCCCCTCTCTCTACGTGAATGTACGAGCTGAAGCTTCGATTTTGTCAATGCTTGTCCAACTTTCCCTGCATTATAATGCTGAAGATGTTATTACGCGGTGCGTATCATGTTTCTTTTTTCAGTGTGCGGCCACTTGAGTGGCTTTGTTTCGTTTCCGCAGGGAATGACTTGTGGGGAATGTGCAGCGGGTATGAAGAGAATTTTGGAAAATCAAGTGAGTTTGCCACTCTGCTTTTGTCTTTCTTGTAAGCCATCTTTCGTATGAAAAGAATCGTCATCGACTTGAATTAAAACAAGTGTGAGAACTGTCATTTTCTGAATGTGATTTGAACCCAGCGTGTTTTCTCTTTTTTTCTGCTCTAGCATTGCACAGCCTCAAGTATCTGCTGCCAGCGTAAATCTTACAACCAGGACATCTATCGTATGGCCTGTATCTGAAGCCAAGGCTATGCCTGATTGGCAAAAAGAGTTGGGAGAAACACTAGCAAAACATTTGACAAATTGTGGCTTTAAGTCTAACCCTTGAGGTAAGCTGATTTATTCACCATCTGCTTGTTGCAGTTGAATGGGGTGTGGCTGACATTTGTGAATATCATTGCCGCATATAATGTACCTTTTATCACAGATTGTCTGTGTCAAAGACTCCATCTACTAGTTGGAAGTACAAGTTTTTATATCTGTAATTTTCCCTGTCATATAATACAAACTAACTCTGACAAGAATATTTTTAATGCTGGGGGTGGTTGACAAGTTCTCTGAACGCTCTCATGGATTGGTTTTGTGACTTTTGATGAGAAGCAAGCAATGGATGAGGCTATTGAGGCTATGAATGGGATGGACTTGGATGGGAGAAATATCATTGAGGAAAAAGCTCAGCCTCAAAATTCAGGTAGAGACCAAGATGGTGATCGCAGTTGTGATCATGGCCCTAATAGGGATAGTGGTACTCAAGGAGGATCAGGAAATGACTGCTAAATCAGGACCGTTCTGTTCCCTACGAACATTGTGGTATAGGAAACTTCTGTTTGGGGGAGAGAGAATATTCCTGATAGGTATGCACACAGTTTTTTTTTTCAGATATATTAAAGCAGTTGCTGCTGTGCTGATTGAAAGATATTTTGTGCTTGTAGCAGTGCAATTGGAGGTACTGCTGTTACTTGCTGGAGCCAAAGTCCCTTCTGTTGCATCTCTTCTTTATTGTTCTCTGGGTGGACAAATCTGCTTGATCAGTCTTTTGATGTGCAAACTTTGGCTAAAAGATTCAACTGTTTAATGTTCGTGAATGCTCGTTTTGATACTTTGGTCTGACAACATTGTTTGCTTGACTTAAACAATCAAATTTGGCCTTATGGGTAGTGGATTTTTTTACTTTTATTTTTTTCACTTGCAAACTTTAGCAATTGCAAATGCATCTGAGATTGATCTTGGTTGACTTCTTCATTGGCATTTGCGACTGTGGAGCATGTACAGCTTTCTGGTGTCTAGATGGCTCTTTTGAGGATAGGGCAAGAGATTCACCTGTGGAAGTAATGCGTTCTCTCTTTGCAAAAGAGAAGTTGCCTTAGAAATGAATGCCTCTTTTGGCTACGATTTTTCAAAAGTCTTTAACGTTTTGAAGAGGAGTTAAGTGGGTAACTGCTATCTTTTCTTATACACATTTAGTATGTGAGCTTCCTGTCCATAGTCTGCACTATATTAACTCTGCTAAGCTTTCGGCAGTATTCTTGGCTGTTTGTGGTGTTTTGATACACGGTCCTGTTACTTTCATGTCATAGGACGAGGTATTAGTCTTAAAAATTCTGAAAAGTCCTTATGGCCTCAAAAAGCTATTCCAATATGCAATTAACTTGGTAAAATTCCGTCTCACCTTCCATACACTGTACTGATGGAGGAGTTCCTTTCTCGGTAAAACGTGGAGATCTTTTGGAAGCTTTGGTGAGCATGGCAATTTGATTTGGCAATTTGATTTGCATTGTCTTCTTCTTAGCGATCTCTGGTATTGTATCGCCACCTTCAGTGGAAGATTGCCGGTCGCTGTCTCCTCCATGTGCACGGTGCTGCTATCTTGTTAGGTTTCCTGGATAAGTTTCTCCTTCAGGTGTAATGACAGCTCTCCCTTTGAATCGGCATATTTTGGTTGATACACATGGTTCTTTTTGCTTGGCCAGCTGTGCATGCATCGACTTGCATTTCTGCATATTAATGATCATCGCCGTGCACTTTCAGCCAGTCATCTCTGATTGCTCATGTATTTTCCTTTAATTCTGTTAGAAGTTGTGCTTGCTCCAATCTGAGATTGGCTCTGGGTTCATGGCTCCTAGGGTTTACTCTTGGCATAAGCCAAAACTGGACATGATCATCTCCTTTTCAGTGGGCATTCTTTTTTTCTGTAGTGATTTGGTTAAGTTTATTGTGCATTCTCAACAATGGCTCTGTGAATGAATATTTTCTTATCCTGCTGTGATTGTTGAAAAATTTGGATATCAAATATGCAATTTGATCCATGTGCTCAGCAGGAATTTCACCAAACTATTGGGAAATTTTCAAGTAGAGCTTGATAGTACATTCTATCAATTTTCTGTTGTCTTATGCGACTTTCTCTACTGTTGTTTCTTTAGTCTTAGAGCTGGTCACGTACATAACTTGATCCTCACATGTTAAGGATCTTAAATAGATTCTTCATGATGTCAAAATCATTTCATAATTTTGTAAAAGTGATAACGGGAGCTAAAATAGGAAACCCAGGGATCACGATAAAATAGAGCAAATGTCTGAATTATCAAATTGCAAAGGATGTAATTAAGAACACTGTGACCTAATCACCAAACGTGTTTATGACAACTACACATGAAATGATAACAACCCTAACAAACCACGAACTTGAAATTTAAGAAAATTCAAGAAGCGGAATTAAATTGCGTTGGGCACACCTTGGAGTGAAAGGCCTGGGCTCACAACGCTAGGTTGATGGAAGAGGAGACCATACTGGCAAAGCATGGACTGCATTTTCATCTGGTGCCGAAGCTTCATCATCATAAGTCCTGTATCTTCAGTGTCATCTCCTCCATCATACTCCGATGCTTCCACTGCTTCGGGCTCCACACAGCCCAAGTGCGGGCGATAATCGTAGTCCGTGCAATAGTAGTGCCAGCAACCCTGGCGATGCTTCCCCAGTACCTGTTGCTGGTCAGGCTCCGCTCTTGAGTTAGGAATAATACCATTCGGGAGGGTGCTCGTGGTCCTCACGCTTCACCGTTGCCGCCAAGTCGGTACACCCCAGGTGGAGGTCATCATAGCAGATCAAGCAGCGGTGGAAGGATGTATCCCCATCGTTCGAGGGGAAGTGCATTAAACATGGCAGTTTATGACATTACTGAGTATATAATTGTTTGCACCAAAATTTGAATTCAATTCGAGCGAAACAATAAGATGCACAAAGAATTTACTCAAAGATTGAAAAAGGTGGTTGATATATGCATTATATACAATCTACTCAAAGATTGTCCTGTGTTAAGTTATTTTTTAACTAATAGTAGTACAAAAAATACAGAAATATGCAAGTCATTAACATAATAATTAATTGTTTTTCTCAGGAACAAAAAAATTTAGCTTTTTTTTTTTTTGGGTCCGTGCACAATATTTAGTTAGCTATCTACTAAATAAACTAGTTTCTGGAAAAGAGATACACCAACTTAGTTCCAAATAGAGAAAGAAAAGGAAAAAAACCAAAAAATAAAAATAAATTAAGATTGGACCCTATAGTTAATCTTAATAAATGTTGTTTGAATGAAATGTGGGTAGTTCAATTTTTTTTTTTTTGGTAATCGAGGATCTGCTGGGCCCGCCTTTCGCTTACGCTAATCGGCAACCCACAGCCCGTACAGTGCACGGTGCATCTCAGACAAAGCGTCAATACCTCGGGGGAGGCTAGCACAGAACTCCACCACCATGGTTCCCCATTTAAGACATGTTAGTAGCTACGGAGTTTCGACCCTAGGACCTCTGCAATGAAGTGCCCAAAGCCAAACCAACTCAGCTGCTTACCGGTGGGTAAATATGGGTAGTTTCATCTCTAGAAAAGACAAGAAATCATCTTAAAATAAGAGCAAGACTCACAAAAGATGATATAGTTAATTCAATGTAATAGAGTGTCAAAAGCCAACAAACAGATGGAAATAACGTGAGCCTATTAAAATAATAAAACTACTTTTGGTCCTTGAATTTGAGCATTTTTTTTCCAATCAATTGAACTTGCATAACTTTTTTAATTAAGTCCCTTCAATTCTGGATCTAATTAATTGGAACTGACAAATCTTATTCTTGAACTTTCACATTTTTCTTTGTTCTTTTTTGATCTTTCTATCCTAAAAAATCGTTGATATGATGGTCTAATTAGCGTTTGCTATCTAACGTGATGCAATTGGTGGCTAATGTGGACATTTTTTTTTATAAATAAAATGATGTCATTTAGATTTTTTAAAATTTTTTTAGATTTTTTTTTCTTTTTGTTTTTTTCCCCTAATCTTTCGTTATAGTGTTCATCATTTTCCCTCTGCCTGTCGTCGGGGACTTGGAAACAACCCGTGAAGGTTGCGGCTATAGGCAATGGTTGTGACACCTTTGGGCAGATTTGGGCAATGGTCTCAGATTGCCCTCGGCCAAGTTAGGCGACGGTGTCGCAGCACTTGCCATGCCTTCACAAGCCATCGCTGAGACCTCGACAAACGGTGAAGGGATGAAATGAAAAATAGAAGGAAAGAATAGGACAAAAAAGAGAGAAAAGAAAAAAACTCAATTTTCAAATATGTGGAAAAAATCTAATAAGTCTATTATTCATGTTAAGGAGATAGTTTTTCAAGTACTATTGAACGTGGCAGCCCCAAGTAAAAGAGTCACACAGAGATCACCTTGAAGCCATGTCATAGAAAAATATCTATCATGATATTCTCGTATACTTATAGGTGGATCGAAAAGTCATGACTCAAACTCAATATTTCGTAATTGATATGAGATTTCACATTTGCCTACGTATTCTTTCTCTCCTCAGTTTTTTTTTTTTTGGCATACCATTTAATTACTATGGACACATTAATAAAATTTTAGCATATTACACTTAATTAGTATTTCTCTTCTTACAAATTCTACAGTTTAGGGGGTGACTACAACGCTATATAATGACTCATAGGAATCTAATTCATTTGGATGCTTCTTAGTTTCGCGGAAAATGAATGAATCGGAAAACTTATTTTTATGAATGATTGCTTGTATCGTTAAAAGAAACCGTTAAGGGAAAATGTTTTCATTATTGACAACAATTTTTGTCTAAACATTTTCATGGGCAATGAAAATATTTTTCGTTTACTTAGTTTTGTATGTGACATGAGCTATCAGTTTTTGGAAAATATTTTTCAAATTATTTATTTTTTATAAAACAAACATAGGCTAAATTTCAAATTTGTCGACCAAGACTTTGCCTAAAGAATACATAGTACAAAGGACATAAAGTAATCTCATGTCTATCTTTGTCCTATGTCACCCAATTACGTTGCCGTTTCATGCCATTATTGTTTGATTCCCCTTTGATAAAGATCATGTTGTGTGATGCAAGTCTTAATTATTTCCTAATTATAGTCTTATTTCCAACATGTTTATTGTTCATTTTTGGTTTGTCTATTTCTAATTGGTCTTAGGTGATTGCTAAAAAAAATAAATTCTTTTTAGTTACATCGCACCAAAAAGATTTAAAGACCCTAGAACTATTTTTTCATGGTTGTCATGACTAACTAAAGAACAATTGGAAGTTAATTAAAGGAAGTAAGTCCAATTACAATCGAATGGGTCTATACATGGAGAGAATTTAGTCAGCATGGGAGGGAAAGTTGGCTTACCGTGCACGTTGATGCAATGCGCATAATCGCTTTCTTACATGTGAAGAACATCGAATTCCCACCTTTTATGGCCGTTTTCTATACTTTTGCTTTTGGAAAATATAATGCCGAACACCCTCCCTTCGATTAGGATCATCTTCCCCCATAGGACGGGCATGTAACCAATCAAATCAAGTAAGGACATGTGGTGTGTCTCTAATAATTAGATAAAATCCAATATTATGACTTTACCTGATTAGGTCTCTGTTTATAATTCCTTGACTCTAGGGAAATAAGAGCAAACAAAAGATTGGGCAGATGAAATTGATTGATGTTCCCGTGACTTTTTCCATGTGAACTATCTTGATTACGCCCTGTCAGAAGAAGAAGAAGGAGAAGAAGGATTGTTTACTTGACTTGACTTGAAATATCACACTTATTCAATTTAATATTATTTGCCAATAACAACTTGTTTATGTTATTGGCTAGCTATATATTTTTAGGATTAGATATATACCTGATTTTTTTATAATTCCATTTTTTAAAAAACTATGTGACTATATTAAAAAGTTAAAGATCATAATATAATAGTGAGGACTTTGTCTTTATTAATTAGTGATTCACCTATTAGTATTCAAGATGTAAAATACAACTTGCATATCAATATGACAAGTTCAATGCCGATACAACATGGATCTAAAAGGTAGTATTTTGAAATAGATTCTTCTTCACCAAAGTAGACATTTAGCTCTCTTTTATTTGCACGCATTTCTTTCAATTTTAATAATAAGAAATGATATTTCAACAGGATAAAATGGGACATTACAAATGTATAATTTATAAAAAAGATATGAATTATAATTGACAAATGAAAGTAAAGGTGATTATAAATTGTGAAATAGACTTATTTACATGTATGGTTAATAGTTTTCTATTTTTGAGAACCGAAAATCAAGATTCTAAATGCGCGGAAAAGACTAAAGCCATTGCCCCCATTAAACTGCCCGGCAATTCAGGGATTGAAAAATAGATTATAGGATAAAGCAATTGATAAATAATGAAGAAAACCAAGTAAGGCCCATGCCGTTTCACCTTTCATTGACTGACTGGATCATCAATAATTGCCTTGCTTGTAACGGTCTTGTAATTTTCTCAACTCGCGTGAATGGCTGAAATGCTTATGTGGTTCCATTTATGTTTTAGGTTCTGTGTGCTATATGTAAGAGAAGTGGCCAAGGGAGGTTGACTTATAAACTTTACAAGGAATTGCTCATACATGCATGAAATATTGAAGGTTTGGAAATCAGTGAAAAAAATACCGAATGTCCTTTGAATGACGTGCAAGACAAAATCAATTGTAATGTACGAAAATTACGTAAAACTTGTATTTTTTGGTTGGATCCAATATGAATCACATTATCTTTGGATAGGTGATTGGCATAATTTATCAAGAAATTTTACCAGAGTATTGGATAATTTTCAAGAAGGGCTTTGTAGTATATTTTGTCCATTTTCCGTTAATTTATGAGACTTTATTGATATAGCTATTTTTTTAATCTCAGAGCTAGTCACGTACATAACTTGATTTCTAATGTCAAGGGTTTTCTTAAATAATTTTTTTAATATATCAAAATCATTTAGAAAAAAATTGTATGTCCTTTAGATGACTCAATAGATAGAATCAATCATAATATGCAAAAAGCGTGTGAAATTTTTTTTTTTCAATTAGATTCAATATGAATCACATTATCTCTTAATATGTGATTAGCATAGTACATTGTATTAACTCCATATAACAACTTTCTCAAGCAATATTAATCATTTTTCTTCTTTAGCACTTTAAGGGGAAGTACATTGAACATGGTAACCTATAACATAACCTAGTATATAATGTGCGAAAGAAGAGATACTAATGCAGTTCACTAAATACACCTTCGTACATGCATGAAGTGATCTTTGAAATCATACTAATCTCTCTGTCTCTCTCTTCTTCGAGTTCATGCTCATGCATTTTATTGGCAAAGTAGTGAGATCTTGGTTTTTCCTTATTTGAATAAGTGAACTTGTATCATATTGCCCGTATGCTTCATTAATATGATAAAACTATACTCTTGATCCCTAAGTTCGAGCTTTTTTTTTTTTTTTCCCGATCAAATCCTTTAACCTTTGAGTTTTGTCCCATCAGATCATTGAAATTGTATAGCTTTTTATAATAAAAATTCCTTCAGCTCCAAATCTAACTGATTGGAATTGACATTCCTTCTTCATGAACATTTTTTTTTTCACTATTCTATTCTCATCACCTACGTATTCTTTCTATCCTCAATTTTTTTGGCATACCATTTAATTACACGAGCAAACTAATAAAAAATTTAACATATTACACTAAATTAGTATTTCTCTTCTTACCAATTCTATGGTTTAGGGGTGATGTCAACAAGTCTATATAATGATCTGTAGGAATCTAATCCATTTAAAAATTCAAATTCGTAGACGAGTTAAAAAATGTATAGTACAAAAGATATAAAGTAATTCCACGTGTCTCTCTTTCTCCCACGTTACCCAATCACATTGCCTTCTCATGCCGTTCTTGTTTGATTCCCCTTTGATAAGGACCATGTCGTGTAACACAAATCTTTATTATTTCCTAATTATAGTCTTATTCCTACGATGGTCAATGTTCATTTTTGTTGTTTGTCTAGTTCTAATTGGTCTAAGGTGATTGTTAAATTAAAAAAAAAAAAATCCTTTTAGGACACGTTTGGTAATCATTCTATTTTGGAAAACAATTTTTGATGAGAAATAATTTTTTTTAAATTTTTTTATCGGGAATAATTTCTAAGCAAAAAAATGCATTTTGGTAACTTCCCTAAATTACTATTCTCGGGATAGAAATATGTTTGGTAGGATTCTTAGATTTTTTTTAAATTTATTTTAGTTTTTAAAATTCTTTTATTATTCTTTTTTTCCTTTTTCCTTTTCCTTTTTCTTTTTCTCTTTGGCCGGTCGCCAGCTACCGCTGTGGCTGACGACCAGCTAGGCGAGGTCCGGCAAGCTCGCCGAAGGCTGGCATGGCCACGATGAGGTTGAGCCTCGCGTTGGCTGGGGAGGCCGAGCTTCGCCGTGGCTCTGTGAGGCTCGGCCTCGCCTTGGCTGAGCGAGCTTAGCCTCGCCAAATCTAGGCAAGGTTGACCTCGCCCAGCCCAAGCGAGGTTGAGCCTCGCCGTGTCTTGCCCAGCCATGGTGAGGCTAAGGTTGACAAGCCTCGTGTGGCTTGGCATCTCCGGGGGCTAGCGATGCTCTGGCGAGGTCACTGGCCCTCATTTGGCCAGTCATTGGTGCCGGCCATGGCCAAGGCTAGCGATCGGCCTAAAGGAAGAAGAGGAAGAAGAAGAAGAAGAAAAGAAAGAGAAGAAGAAAAAGAAAAATTGATTCTAGAAATTGTTCTAGGAAACAATGGGGTACATGACAAACCAAAATTTCTATTCCAAAAACAATTTTTCTATTGCAGACTTATTTTTGAAATAGAAATCCATTTGATAAAATTATATCATTTTTCAATTTCTGAAATAGATTTTTGTTCCAGAAATATATTTGGAAAAGAAATCAGAAGTAAATTTTTTTTACTTTTCTATTTCTATAACAAAAATAAGAAATAAAAATTCTTCTCATTGTTCGTCTTTGCTACGAATTGGTCATCCATCTGTTGCCGTCAATCACCGTTCGCCGTTCGCTGCTAGTCGCCAGTTGTCGGTAGCCGTTCGCTGGTCACCGACCACTGTCTGTAGGTCGCCGGCTATTAGTCGCCACTAACCATTATCGATCGCCAATTGCTAGTCACTAGCTGTGGTCACTAGCCTCTAGCTGCTGGTCGCCATGGCTCCAATCGCCGGTCGCCAGTCACCACCGGTCGTCAGTTGTCGGTGACCACTACCGATCACCGCCGTCCGAAATGGAGAAATTTTATGTCATTATCAAATGAATTTTTATTTTGTGAGTAGAAATTTTGTGTCGTTATCAAACATGTATTTTTGCTTAGAAACTCATGTAGAAATAGATATAGAAAAATCTATTTCTCTTCCATAAATCAATTTTTGATTAGAATGGTTATCATTTGTGCCCTAAGAAGCTACTTTTTTCTACTTCTTGTTTCTACTCCAAATCTATTCCCGGGAACAAAAGTTTTAACAAACACGTTTCTATTTTTTTTTTCATTCCCTAGAACAAAAGAATAGAAATTTTTTGTTCCGAGAAACCAATTTTTTTTTTTAACAAACATGCCCTTAGTTACATCACATCAAAAAGATTTGGTGACCCTAAAACTATCTCTTCAATTTTATTTTATTTTTTGGGCGTGGACGTCATGACTAATTAGAGGATAATTTGGAGTTCATTAAAGGATGTAAATCCAATCACAATCAAATGGTCCTATATGTGGAGAGTATTTGGTCATCATGGGAGGCAAAGTTGGCTTGCCATGCACTTTGATGCAATGCACCTTAGTTGCTTTCTTACATGTGAATAGCTTCGAATTCCCACTTTCTTTGTATAGTCTTTTTGTCTACTTTTGCTTTTGGAAACTATGATATTGAACACCCTCCCTTGGATTAGGACCGTCTTCACCCATCACGCACATGCATGTAACCAATCAAATCAAGCGAGGACAAGTGATGTATGTATGATAATTAGCTAAAAATCCGATATTATGACTTTATCTAATTGGGTCTTTGTTTATAATTCCTTGATTCTAGAAATACAAGAGCAAACAAAAGGTTGGACGGACGAAACATATTAATGTTCTCACGACTTTTCTCATGTGAACTGTCTCGAGTACGCTTTGTCAAAAGAAGGAGGAGAAGAAGGACCATTTACTTGAGTTGACTTGAACAATTGCACTTTTTCAGTTCATTATCATCTACCGATGACAACTTGTTTCCTTTTTGACTAGATGTATACCTTTAGGATTAAATATATGCCTGGTTTTTAATTGTTAGTGATATTATATTGAAGATTCTTAAGATTTTCTATAGAATATTATCCTATGTTAAAGACGGTTATGCCATTACTATCGATTATCTATGTCAATCAAGATTATTAAAAAAGCTCGATCGGACAACACGGTCAGTGTGATTAGTGTTGAAACATAGCTATTATGGAAAGGACTCAATTAAATGCTTCCTCCGATGAGACTAGTATTATAATTGACAAATGGAAGTAAAGGTCATTATAAATTGTGAAATAGACCTACTTACATGTATGGTTAATAGTGTTCTGTTTCTAAGAACTCAAAAATCAGGATTTGATATGCGCAGAAACGACTAAAGTCATTGCCCCTACTGACTCGGCAATTCATGTACTGAAAGATAGATTATAGGATTAAGGACACAATTGACACCCTAGGATTATTTTTTCACTTTTTTGTGTGGTTGTCACGACTAATTAGAGTATAATTCCAAGTTAATTAAAGGAAGTAAATCCAATTACAATTGAATGGGCCTATATGTGGAGAGATTTGGTCAATGTGGGAGGCAAAGTTGGTTTGCCGTGCACTTTGATCCAATGCGCCTAAGTTGCTTTCTTACATGTGAATATCTCTGAATTCCCACCATCTTTCTATGGCCTTTTTTTGTACTTTTTCTTTTGGAAAGTATAATATTGAACGCCCTCCCTCAGATCAGGATCATCTTCACCAATTGGGCACGAGCAGTAACTAGTCAAATCAAGTAAGGACACGTGGTATGTGTCTACTAATTAGCTAAAATTTGGTATTATGACTTTACCTAATTGGGTTTTTGTTTGTAATTACTTGATTACGGGAAAATCAAAGCAAATGAAAGGTTGGACAGATGAAACAGATTGACATTCCCATGACTGTTCCCATGTGAACTATCTCGATTATGCCATGTCAAAAGAAGAAGGATCGTTTACTTGACTTGACTTGAACTATCGTATTATTTCAGTTTAATATCATCTGCCAGTGACAACTTGTTCACTTTTTGAATAGCTACACACCTTTAGGATTAAATATATGCCTAGTTTTTTTTTTTAAAATAATTCCAATAATTTTTTAAATAACAATGTGGCTATATTAAAATGATAAATATCATAATATAATGGCACGGACTTTGTCATTATTAATTAGTAATTCATCAATTAGTATTCAAGATGCAAAATAGAATTTGCATATCAACGTAACAAGTTCAATGCTGGTACAGCATGGATCTAAAAGGTAGTTGTTTGAAATAAATTCTTATTCACCGAATAGAGAATTTGCCCCCTTTTATTTACATGCATTATTTTCTATATTAATAAGAAGAAAAGATATTTCAACCGCTTAAAATGACACATCACAAATGTTTAATTTATGGAGAAGATATGTATTATAATTCACATATGGAAGTAAAGGTGATTATAAATTCTGAAATAGATCTACTTACATTTACGGTTCATAGTATTTTGCTCATGAGAACCCGAAAATCAAGATTTTATATGCATGGAAAAGACTAAAGTCAATGCCCCTACTAAACAGCTCGCGCAATTCAGGGATTGAAAGGGAGATTATAGGATAAAGGACACAATCGATAAATAATGAAGAAAACTAAGGCCCCATTGACTGACTTAATCATCAATACTTACCTTGCTTGTAACGGCCTTGTAATTTTCTCAACTTGTGTGGATGGCTGAAATGCTTGTGTGGTTCCATCTATGTTTTAAGTTCCGTGTGCTTGTCTGTAAGAGAAGTGGCTGAAGGAGGTTAGCTTATAAACTCCCCAAGGGATTGCTCATATATGTAGGAAATATTGGAGGTTTGGAAATCAGTGAAAAAATATCAAATGTCCAATTAATGACGTGCTAGACAGAGCCAATTATAACATGCAAAAATTACGTAAAACTTGTGTTTTTTAGTTGAATCCAATGGGAATCATATTAACTCTTAATATGTGATTGACATAATCAATCAGAGGAATTTTACCAAAGTATTGATTAATTTTCAAGTAGAGCTTGACAGTACATTTTGTCAATTTTCTGTTAATATATGCGACTTTATTTATATAGTTATTTCTTTAGTCCCAGCATCAGAGATATACATAACTTGATTTCTAATGCCAAAGGTCTTCTCAAATAAATTTTTGATGATTTCAAATCATTTTGGTATTCCAAAAAAATAATATATATATTGAATAGCCTTTGGATGACTTCATGGACAAAGTCAATCATAATATGCAAAACCGTGCAAAACTTTTCCTTATTAGTTGGGTCCAATATGAATCACATTATCTCTTAATATGTGATTGGCATAATATCTCGTATTAACTCAATATAACAACTTTCTCAAGCTTTTCTTCTTTTTTGCTTTAAGGGGAAGTACATTGAACATGGCAACCTATGTCATTACCTAGTATATGACAAGCGAAGAGATACTAATGTAGTTCACTTAATACAGCTTCCTACACGCATGAAGGGTCATGGGAATCATGCTGATCTCTCCGTCTCCCTCTTCTCCAAGTTCTTGCGCAAGCATGTTATTGGCAAAGTAGCGTGATCTCGGTTTGTCGCCATAATTCAATTCATTTAACGATGTGTCCTTATTTGAAGGGTAAGTCCACTTATCTCATACTACCCCGCATGCTTCATTAATATAATAAAAATATACTTTTGATCCCTAAGTTCGAGCATTTTTTTTCCGATCAAATCCTCTAAACTTTGAGTTTTGTCTCATCAAATCATTGAATTTGTATAGCCTTTTCTAATTAAAATTCCTTCAGCTCCAAATCTAATTGATTGGAACTAACACACCTTATTCAGTAACTTTTGCATTTTTCACTACTCTATTCTCATCACCTACGTATTCTTTCTATCTTCAAATTTTTTGGCATACCATTTAATTACTTTGAACACACCAATAAAATTTTAGCATATTACACTTAATTAGTATCTCTTCTTACGAACTCTATGGTCTGAGGGTGATGTTTACAATTTTATTTTAAGACTTGCAGGAATCTCATCTATTTTAACTTTCAAATTTGTTGACGAAACACTTCTTAAAGAATGCGTAGTCCAAAGGACATCATCTTTGTCCCACATCACCCAATCAAGTTGCCTTCTCATGCCATTTGTTGACACCTCAATTTTAATTAGGTTTATTTTATTAATTAAGTTTTTATTTTATTTTTTATTTTTTGGAATAATGAACAAAAACCAAATAAAAACACAAAAAAACAAAAAATAAAACAGCAAGAAAAACAGAAGCCAGCAGCCCATTTTTCTTCTCTTCCCGCTTCGTGTGGGCCCCTATGGCCCATTTTCCTCCTCCTCCAGCCTGGCCCTCTTTGGTCTTTATCCTCCTTCGTCCGCTCTGCAACACACGCATAGAGGGCGCGACGCTGGATGGACGGACGGATGGCGACGCACGTGGTGGAGCAGCTGGTGAATAGGTGGCGGATGGGATGCCAGCCGCAGGGGTCTGGTCGGCAAGCCAAAGACCGGCGGCCGAGCCTCTCCGTTGACCGAACCTCCTCGCCTATAAATAGCGGAGCAATTCCGTCGTCGAAGGGCATAGCGAGCTCCGAGATTCTTCCCACTGAGAGACTTCGGGGGAGGAATCGAAGAGTAAGTGAGAGAGAGGTCAGATCTGGTCGGTGGAGGCTCGGATCTGGCGAGGGAGAGAGAGAGGCCAGCCGAAGGTCGAGGTCCCTTGATAGACTTCGGGGAGCTCGAGTCCAAGGTTGGTCGTGGCGCGGTGAGCTCGGAGGGGTCCCCGAGAGACTTCGGGGAGCTCGAAGGGCGAGCCTGAGGGAGAGAGAGGGCAACCCGGCGCCGGATCTAGCTAGATCTGATCGTCCAGGATCCACCGTCGCCGTCGCTCCCTGCTATTTCCCCTCCCCCCCCCCCGCGACGCCGTCGCTGCGACTGAGACGCACCGCAACGCCATCGTTACACCAAGCCATCGCTCCTCGCCGTCATTGCTCACCACCCGACGAAGACGTCCCCACAGCCGCCTTGCCGTGCCCTCGTCGTGAATAGGTAACGGCCGTACTCGCCCGTCATCGCTGCTTCTTGAGAACCCAGTAGCCGCCCAACATCGTCACCGAAACCCCAACCGCCCGTCGTCGCTGCTTCTTGAGAATCCAGTTGCCGCCCGTTGTCATCGCCGAAACCCTAGCCACCGTCGCCATCTCCCCCTCCGTAGTCCAATCGTCGCTACTGCCACTATCGCCGTCGTCGCCGTCGTCCCCGTCGTTGTGCCTTGGCCCTCTCCCACGTCGGCGCCGCGATTCGGAAACCCTAGGGTTCCCGATTTTTCAGGTCGCGACCCCGGGTTATCAGGTCGGACCCGGATCGGGAATCGGGTAGGGATTCTGCAAATCCAGGGGGGGCGGAGGTCGGGTCACGAATCGGAGCCGGGTCGGGTAGGGTCCGCCGGGGAGTGGGTCGTGGAGCCGGGTCATCGGGCCGGGCCGGGCGTCCATAAACGCCCGGCCACGGCGTCGTTTAAAGAAAAAAAGGTCGGGCCCGCGTAGCGGGCCCGTCCGCATTTTGGGTTGACCTGGGTCGGACACAACCCGTGGATCCGACCCAGGTCGGTTTTTATTTTAAATAATATTTTAAATAAATAAATAATAAATAATTTATTTTAAAATAAAATCCAAAATATAATTTATTTTCGAAAAATATCAAAAAATATTTTAATTTCCATAAAATCGAAAAATAATAAAAAATAATAAAAATATTTTATTTTCACAAAAAATCAAAAAATCAAAAATATTTAATATTTTCCAAAAAATGCCAAAAATCCAAAAAAGCCAAAAATTCATGAAAAATCCAAAAAAATTCAGAAAAAGCCAAAAAGAATTGTATTTTTCCAAAAATACCCCTTTTATATCCACAAAATTAGAAAAATACTCAAAAATGTTTTTCCTCGCAAAAATGCATGGAAAATCCCTCAAAAATCCAAAAAGCCTTAGGGTTTAAACAAGATTAGGTACCGAAAGGACATTAGTGATTAACTAGTGTAATCAAGTCCCCGATCCTTATTTCTATGGTTGCGCAGGAGTGAGTATTTCCCCCGATACTTCACTTGGGTTTCTAATCAACCTATCCCAAATCGATTAGTGGCGACTCCATTTTAAAAATTGATTTACAGGTTAAAAAATCAGACTATTAAAGTCGTGAATTGGTGGACTTGGGAGAATTCGGGCATAACTAATTTTAGCTGAGCCATTGACCTCCGCAAGGCACCCGCCCCTGACGTGGGCGCCCAAAAAAAGAGGTCGCGACAACTTGGCGACTCCACTGGGGACTTTGGAGACTTAGGCCATTTTTGACTTGTTTAAATTCTTTACTGACTTAGGTTTTTTTCTTTATGCAAGTCAAAAGCTTAGAAATCTATTTTAATTTTTGCTTAAAATAGATTATCTTATGATTATAAACTATTGTGCATGCCTTACTGTTTTAAACACTACACGTAGCACACACAACCTGGCCACCGGACCTGGGCTACTTTAGGATTTCTAGGATGGTGTTAAGAAAGATACGACCTTGAACGCGAGACTGCGATGTAGAGGTTGCCTTTCTTTTCCCTGAATTTCTTAGCCGAGGTTAAGGGGGTATACTGCTAACACGAGACTGCGACGGGTGGATACCTTTTTAATTTCATCAAGCCTTCTGAGTTAGAAATCGAGCCGCACGTCCCATGCGCATATCTTTGTGCTTGCCATTTTATTTAAAAGCAAAGTGATTTCTTTACTTTTACTTAGTCTTTTTATTGGCCCATGACAATTTAGGATAAGCTTTTCAAAGTCCCAGTCTATATGCGATGGGGAAACACGATATCCAGTTCATTCCTGCTCCTAAAACGGAACTCTTTAGATGGTGGGGGTCAATTGGATCAGTTTGTCCAAGACTGCATGAAAGCCAAAATCGGTCATCTCCTATCGTTGATTCAAATCACTGTTCGTCCCTAACTCATACAGGCCATGGCACATTTCTGGTGCCCGAAGACGACTACTTTTATGTTTGGTGGGTTTGAGCTAATCCCAACTCTAGAAGAATACAGCATCATCATTGGAATGCCTCTCGAGAAAAAGCTTGTTAGGCCATCAACAGGCGCCCTCCTGTGGCGCGGGTTAGCACGACTTTTAGGAATTGAAATCCATGTCATGAGACAAATTCTTGAAAACAACAATAATACTTGCCCACTAGAATTCATGAATGCCTGTTTTCAAAATCAGCCTATGACCCAAAAAAGCGAGATTTTTCTCCTGGCCTTTTATGGGTTCATCATTTTCCCACATCAAATAAATGTCATAAGTCCTAAGATGGCATGGATAGTTGATCAGATCTCGAGGGGGCAAAATTATGTCAATATGATTTTAACTGAAACATTTTTGTCCTTTAATCATTTTAAAGAAAACACGGAAAAAATCATGTGGGTCTCTCTAGAAATTTTACAAGTTTGGTTCTTTTCTCACCTAAGTGAATTCCGAGACTTCATGCGATCGTATGGAATGAATGATTTCGAAAATCCATTACAAAAATTTATGGTTTTAGGACCATACATTCCCAATCAAAGTTGTTTAAATTGGATAAACTTCCTAAGAGACTCGGCTCCTGAGGCATTCCAATGGTGTGCTGGTTGGTTCTATGAAAAGAGAGCTCGCTTTGCTTTCAAGCGTTGCTATCCAATTCCATTACTCGGCCTCACCGGTGCCATTTCCTATTTCCCACATAGGGTGGCACGACAGTATGGAGCCCTTCAGGAGATCCCGCCATCTTTCAAGAAGAGGGTCCCTCCACTCCTTTTCGCCCATCAAAGTTTTGAATACACGTTCGAGATTGACATTATCGAGGAAGCATGGAGCAGGTGCCATCGCAAAAGGATCGTGGTACCTGAAGGGCTTGACGGAGAAGAAAGAGCCCACCACGCCTCCATGTCCTACATCCACAACCATCGCATCCCGACAAAATGGAAGTCATCAGTCCCTCACTCAATCAGCGAGAGCAGCCAACACGAGCAAGCAGAGCTCATGGAGAGGGATTTGGGAATGGACTGGATGCACACCTCAAAGTCGGTCCAAGAAAGCAAGCATCTACGCAAGCGCAAGACTCCCCGTCACATATAAATTGGCAATCATGTGCCCCTTAGTGTTAATAGTGTGAAAGTTTTGTCCCATTGTTTAGGGACTTTTGTTTAATATCTAGTATTTCATCCCGTCATTTCAATTTCAAGTTTTAGATGTCAAGAGTTTGCAGTCTATAAATCATCTTTTGATAAATAAAAAAGCAGTTAGATCATTGCCATGGGTCAATCTTTGTTTACTTTCGTGCTCATTCATTATTTTCGCAACGAACAGGTAATTATGAATTGCCAGCCACCAATCACCTGCAAATGGCCTCATGCAATAAGGCCCGATCAAAATGATGTACAGAATCGCCTCATTAACATTGAACACGGCTTAGGATAGATGTCTATTGTCCTTCAACAACTCTCAAGACAAATGAAATCCACTTAAGCTGAGCCCAACTCTGTAGTTCCCTTAAACACTGTCACGACACCCGCGAATTTGCCAGAAAATAGCCAGCACCATAGACAGTTTAAAAAGATCATGAAAAAGTTAAACCAGCTACAGGAACAGAATCCCATGGACTTATCCAATTATGCCAGCATTGAGATTATTGAAAAACTCAAAGCACCTGAATGCAAAAGGTATGCTGATACCTCCCGCCCAGAGACCTACTTGCAGGCCTACCTGGTTCGAAAGATGATTCAATTGTACCAATCGAGCTTGACTGGCCCTGCTTTGCGATGGTACATTATCAGGAAGATTAGTCCCCTTAAAACCTGGAGGGAACTAATTCATGTTTTTCACCAAGAATATAATCTTGACATCACCCCTGACATCACCCTGCCCTACAAAGAGCCAATGATTGCGGAGCACGAGGAGTCGTTAGTCGCTGAGATAAGAGAAGAGCATGTCAATGAAGCCTTGCATAATAAATGGTCGACTGAGCAACACCCTGTCACTAGAAAATTTCCTACTAGGAAAGGTAAGGAGCCTCTGTACGAGGTCATAGACTCAGGGCCTATTCAAGAGCGGGGCACGACTGGGCAACTCCCTAAGCTTACTCCAAGAGCTAGGGTCCAAAGAATACCAAACCCTATCAACCTGGAAAGTGAATCAGACAATGAAACTCTAATGTCTCTCACTTCCCTTGATAGAATCAAGCTGGCAAAACGAAGGGCCCTACTCAAAAGGTCTAAACCAGAAGCCAAGAAAAGAAAGCCTAAGCAGATCAATTTAGCATCTACCGACGAGCCACCGCACCAAAGCTTCGAGCATTCCCAAGAATACAGCTTTGAAGGCTACCATCCTCTAAAGTACAATCCTGAAGACTTCCCGGCCCTAGAATACAATCCCAAGGACTTCCAACGTTATTTCGACAATGAAACTGACGATTCATCGTATAACTGTTTCCTACTCTCATCCGGGGATGAGGGCCCGTCAGAAGAGGAAGCATACGTCTTTATCCACTATGATCCTAACGAAGTATCAAGCTCGTCCTCTGACCATGAGGATAACTTCAATACTTCATCCTCATTCGGAAATTTTGACCAAGAAGAAAGCAATGGGGTAATCTCGGTAGAATCCAACTTCCCTGAAACAGAAAAATTCACCACTACAACAGATATGCAGTGGGAAAACCAGTGGCCTAACCAAGATACATTAAGCCCGTCTTGCGCTCATAGGATCATGACTCCTGGAGAGATGTGGATACCTAATCTCCGTAAGTATAACGGCACGACTTGCCCTGTGGCCCACTTGCAGTACCTCCATGTTGAAATGAGTCGGTACTATGGCCCAATGTCATTCACAACCCAGACCTTCCAAGAGAGTCTTACGGGGTCTGCATTACAATGATTCATCACAGCATATATCTACCTCATGAGAGATTGGAATGAGTTGTCTTATGCATTCCTGCTTCAGTATCAAAGCCAGATTGGGACTGAAGTACCTTGTCAGAACTTGGTTCACTTCAGAAGAAGACCGATGGAAGATTTTCGAGCATATGCGAGGAGGTGGGAGGCTTTTATGATGCAAACTTACCCTCAACTGGCCAAAGAAGAAATGATAAAACTGTTCATAGGAGCTTTACCTCGCAAGCATCGTTGTTGCTTGCATGGGTTGCATTTCCATAACTTCAATGAAGTGGTCCTCTCAAAGGTGCTTGATTTCAGAACCAACACTATCACAGCACTCCTTTACACATGAGTTTTCATGGGTTTTACTTGTTTTTATAATTTCATGTTTCTTATCTTGTCTAGTGTGCTACTGTTGTATTTTCCATTCCAAGTACTCTATTGTACAGTTATAATATTTTGTTTTAAGAAAATGAGGCGGTATTCCAAACTAGCCCAGTGATGTTATCCAACCATGAAAAGAAAATATCATCCAAGGAGAATACTGAGGGCTGGGCTTCCTCATGCTTTTTCTCCCCCAAAGACGTATTTTGAAAATAAAAAATATTTCATAACCCAAAAGCTTTTGTTAAAACAAGATAATAGATTTAATCATATTTGTCTTTCGGACTCACTCACTTCATGTCTCAGAAGATCATTCCCGTCCCCTTTGACTTAGTGTGACGGGGGGCATTTGAAGCAAGCGCATCAGGTGAACTCGCCAAATTCAAAGACACCTACCAAGAAAACAAGGGCAAATAGAAAGAATCATCCTACACCAAAAGAGGGTAAGTCTTATTCTCTGCATATAATTTGGAAATGATGTCCTTTCTCTTCTATTTACAAGAAACGAAAATCGGACATAACAGGTATAGGCATACGGTTGAAATTAAGCCATTCCCAAAGAGCTCTATACACTCGACCTTGCTCCTGCCCAACTCATTCTCAAGTTGTAGCAACATCTTTCCCCACAATGTGCCTGAGCAACCAGATGCTATGGTTTTATCAACAGGACTTTTAGCTTCGAGAAGCCCAAAAGCACAGAGAAGGGATCTTTTCTCTTTCTTTGAATTGGCTACTGTCAACAGAGAAGAAGTCCAGACAGTTGAAGCGGTCTCTAGCCCCTATTCAAAATGAGGACCTGGAAACCTGACTTCCTATTCAGACGCATGCTCTCGCAAGGAGTAATTGCCATTAGAAAGCCTGAGATTTTTTATTTCAGATTCCATAGAAGCTTGAGGTACATGACTTTTGCCCAATGATGCTATAGTTAAAGATAGAAGGAGAAATTCCACAGAAGAACGGGTTGAAGATAAATCGACAACCGTCAATCATGCATACCTGGCCATGAGTGAGGAAGTCCAATTGAAAGAAATGTCAAACTATGCCAAGACGAAAAAGGCTGTCATCGACATTCAAATATTCTTAGGAGTCAGCAAATACAAACTTTGGAGAAGAGTAATTTGGTATCGTTTCTAATACTCTCCCCTCTTTGAATTCACTTTTGACATATTCCCCCTATTGGCAGGAAGCACCAGGATTCAAGAGCCAAATTTGATGGTTAGGCAAATCAATATTGGCCAAGCTAGTACATGGAAATGACCCACATCAAATTCACCTGGCTTCGTGTAAAAGGACGTGTCATCCAGGAGCCAATACAAAGAATAATTGACCTAACAAAGCAAGGGACATAGGACTTCATGTCCCCCTCTTACTTCAGGTTCACCCAATCATCTACAAACCAGTGAAGGGTAAAGTTGTATCGATTCCAGTTATTTGACTCTTGAAAGAGTTCATGACTAACACATTCCCTCTTGTTTGTTGCAGGATCACCTGACTGTCAAAAGCAAGGATAACAAATCAATGAGAAGCATGTCTTGTTGCAGGATCACTTGACTATCAAAAACAAGGATAACAAATTAATGAGAGGCATGACAAACTCTCCTAAGCGAAATGGTGTCCTGAGTAATCGCCAAAGCAAATGACAGAAAATCTTCAGGCCTCAACTCACAGTTTAATTTTGGCCAGACTAATTGATCTAGTTGTACATCTTCTCTTCTGTAGGGGCAAAAGTAGAGATGCCCGATCAGATTCTCAATCCTTGGCTGATCATTCATGTGTCATATCCCTAACTAATATGAGCAATCTATTGACACCCCTTTGTGAATAACCCTTTTGATGTTGAAAATTTAACAATACTATTATGTTAATCCTTAAAGTTGTCAACAAGGTCTTTTTGAGCAAAAACCATTCATTTGTTTTGAGAGTACGAACTCTCTCATGTTTAAAATGCTGCATGCCTTTTCCAAATGGATTTTGCATGATGATTTTGTCTGTCTAAATCACTGATTTCATTGAGAATTATTAGAATAGACAGCTAAATGAAGAATACAAGATTAATCGAGCATGTTGGATGAGGCGCATCAGAATGATGAAAGGCAAGCCATATCCTACACACAATCCCCCCTATCTATACACTTGTGAGATGAGTGCAGAAGATTCCATAGCTGCAGGGTAAAGAGTTCTCTCACGAATGGTACGATAACCAAAATAGTGAGAGGCATTCCATCGCTCATCCCATTGAGCCCCATACACTGGTGAAGCTTCTCTTATACCCCCGTCAAGAACCACCCCACATTGGGGCAAAGCGGAGGCAAAGCAGCACCACAAGGTGAGAAGAGAGATAGAAATTTTTTTGCTCGCACTTGCATCAATCTTCAGGTGTCTTTATTGCATATGAACACTCGCGTTAATTTAAGTGCCCTAGAATGACGAAGAGCAATTCTTTCTCTATGCACTTGTATTCATTGTACAACCCAATTGAGTCTGTAATTTCACCATCACGCAGAGGCGAAACAGAAGTTACTACCATTTAAGTAGCATAGCTCGGAGTGCTAGCTAAAGATGAAGACTCGAGAGTCTAACAATAGTGTCATGATTGAATTTGCCTAGGCTAGTTCCTCTAACGACAAGAATGAAAAAAACAGGGGCATAAAAAAGCAGTGTACCTGATAAGAGCAAGGTCAATGCCCATAAAAGAAGAACTGGAATAAAAATAGGGGCATGAAAAAAGCAGTGTGCCTGGTAAAAGCAAGGCCAATGCCCCCGAGTCAAAAATACAGCTAAGAAAAGTTGTTGTTATGGTCCATAGAACCCCCATCTGACAAGAAAGACTAGTGACAAATGTTAAGACAGTCACCAACTCTCACCCTCTTACATGTGAGCCAAGTCTATGTTACATCCCATTGTAAAAGTCTCTTCAGACTATGGCACTTCAATTAACGTAGGATTTCATATGTCTATAAACATCGCTCGAAGAAGTACGAGCAAGATTACTTTATCTCTTTTCACAGGATTCTTGACTTGCAAACCCGGAGACGATTGTGTGACACTCCATTCATAAGCCTTGACCTTGATGGTCCCCTTCGATGAGCCGTTGACAAAGACTTCATCACAGTTTCAATAAAGAACTCTCACATTGGTAAAGTCGTACTGTTTGTGAGAATACTCAGACCCCTGTTGACATGATGACAGTGAGATAGTGTGGTCTTTATAAATCCTTCATTAATGGTCAGGATAGCCTTTTCCATGAGAGTGAGCGAAAAGTCCTTTCAGACTGAAAGTGCCTCATCTAGCATGCTCAAGACATCTACATTCTAAATGAAGGTTGTCTTTCAAAATCTTCCCCAGTGGAAATTAAAAGATGCAGAACTGACAAAATTATCATACATGAATCTCATTTGAACTCATGAATTTACAGTATATACAATCATGTGTGCATATTGTGCAAATAGCAGACATACTCTTAGAGATCAGAGATATTGCCAGGTAAGCATATCTCTATCCCCATTTGTCTTAAGGTACCTATCACTGTCCAGGTACTCTCTTATTGACATTCAACTTATTTGAGTCGTCCTTTGAATTTGGGTGCTTACTGTTGTCTAGGTATCTCCATTGTCTTTGAGTACTGGCCACCGTTCGGATACTCCCTTTTTCTAACACTCAACCTGATCGAGTTGTCCCCAGAGTATTGATACTTGTGACTGACCAAGTATCCCTTTATCGTTGAATACTTACTGTTGTCTAGGTATCCCCATTGTCTTTGAGTACCGGCCACCGTTCGGATACTCCATTTTTCTGACACTTGACCTGTTCGAGTTGTCCCCAGAGTATTGATACTTGTGACTGACCGAGTATCCCTTTATCGCTGAATACCCGCTGTTGTCTAGGTGTCCCCATTGTCTTTGAGTACCGGCCACCGTTTGGATACTCACTTTTTCTGACACTCGACCTGTTCGAGTTGTCTCTAGAGTATTGATACTTGTGACTGATCAAGTATCTCTTGGAATACCTACTGCTATCTAGGTATCCCCATATCATCAAGTACCCACCGTTGTCCAGGTACTTCCTTTTCATGACACTCAACCTGCCCGAGTTGTCCCCAAATTATATAGTAGCTGTTCAAGCATTCAATTGCTTTGCTTGGCACCCCCTTCCAGGTATGCTTTCTGGCACTTGGACCAGCTGAGTGGTCCCAGGTCGTATCATTAAATACTTGTGTTCATCCGAGTATTCTAGTGCTTTGTACACCTGCAGCTACCTAGGTGCTCTAGCCCTTTTGAGTGCCTGCAGCCATCCAGGTGAGCCTCGTGCCACATTCAAGCTTATAATATTAGGAGGTGAGATACCTTCAGGAATACGCGGGGCACGCCCTCGATATTCCCAATACCAGAAGGTGAGAGACCTTCACAAATATCCCAAGTACATCTTCGATATTCCCCTTTACCAGGAGGTGAGGGACCTTCACGAATATCTCAGGTACGTCCTCGATATTCCCATTACCAGGAGGTGAGAGACCTTCACGAATATATGAGGCACATCCTCGATATTCCCAATTACCAGGAGGTGAGAGACCTTCATGAATATTCGGGGCACGTCCTCGATATTCCCAATACCAGGAGGTGAGAGACCTTCACGAATATCCTAGGTACATCCTCGATATTCCCCTTTACCAGGAGGTGAGAGACCTTCATGAATATCCAAGGTATGTCCTCAATATTCCCTTTTACCAGGAGGTGGGAGACCTTCATGAATATCTCAGGTACGTCCTCAATATTCTCTTTTACCAGGAGGTGAGAAACCTTCACGAATATACGAGGTACGTCCTCGATATTCCCCAATTACCAAGAGGTGAGAGACCTTCATGAATATCCAAGGTACGTCCTCGATATTCCAACTACCAGGAGGTGAGAGACCTTCACGAATATCCCAGGTACTCCCTCGATATTCCCAATTACCAGGAGGTGAGAGACCTTCACAAATATCCCGGGTATATCCTCGATATTCCCTATCACCAGGAGGTGAGAGACCTTCATGAATATCTCAGGTACGTCATCGATATTCTCAATTACCAAGAGGTGAGAGACCTTCACGAATATCCCAGGTACGTCCCCGATATTCCCATTACCAGGAGGTGAGAGACCTTCATGAATAATGAGGCACATCCTCGATATTCCAACTACCAAGAGGTGAGAGACCTTCATGAATATGCGAGATCCATCCTCGATATTCCCACTACCAGGAGGTGAGAGACCTTCACAAATATCTCAGGTATGCCCTCGATATTTCCCAATTGCCAGGAGGTGGGACACCTTCACAAATATCCAAGGTATGTTCTCAATATTTCTAATTATCAAGTACCCCTTCGATACTTGTGAATGTCCAAGTATCCTCCAAGAATTCATAATTGTGATCATCCAAATACCCCTTCAATGCTTATGGTCAGCCAAATACCCATTTTGACACTTGCAAAGGCCCAAATATCCTTCATGTTAGTACTTGTGAATATCCAGGTACTCTTTAATATGCATGTGAATGTCCAGGTATCTCCCAAATCGATGCCTTGAGAAAGGTTAGCGCATCCTCCCGAGAAAGGTCGGGTTCCAGCTGGTGTCTTTGACAGAAGTTAGACACCCCATAAATCGATGCCCTGAGAAAAGTCAGCGCATCCTCCTGAGAAAGGTCGGGTTCCAGCTAGTGTATTCGACAGAAGTCAGACACCCCACAAATCGATGCCATGAGAAAGGTCAGTGCATCCTCCTGAGAAAGGTCGGTTCCAACCGGTGTCTTCGACAGAAGTCAGACACCCCACAAATCGATGCCTTGAGAAAGGTCAGTGCATCCTCCCGAGAAAGGTCGGGTTCCGATCGGTGTCTTCGACAGAAGTCAAACACCCCGCAAATTGATGCCCTGAGAAAGGTCGTTGCATCCTCCCAAGAAAGGTTGGGTTCCAACTAGTGTCTTCGACAGAAGTCAGACACCCCACAAATCGATGCCCTGAGAAAGGTCGGTGCATCCTCCCAAGAAAGGTCGGGTTCCAACCAGTGTCTTTGACAGAAGTCAGACACCTCAACAAATATGATGCCCTGAGAAAGGTCGGCGTATCTCCCGAGAAAGGTCGGGTACCAACTGGTGTCCTTGATACAGATTAGGCACCTACAAGTAGATGCCCTGAGAAAGGTCGGTGCATCTCCTATCACGGCGACCGAAGAAAGGTTCGAGTCCGAGACAAACCACTCACTGCTCTAACAAGCAATCGAAGAATGGTTCGAGCCATGGAAAAGAATTTAACCGTCACGGCGACCAAAGAAAGGTTCGAATTCGAGACAAATCACTTATTGCTCTAATAGGCAACCGAAGAATGGTTCGGGTCCTAGAAAAGCAATTTCCCGTCCAGGCGACCGAAGAAAGGTTCGAGTCCTAGACAAATTATTGATTGTTTTAAATAGGCAACCGAAGAATGGTTCGAGTCCTGGAAAAACAACCTCCTCATATCACCAGGTAAGATGACACCTTGATACTTGCCAAAACTTGGGGTTCACACCCTATCTCACTCACTCCCTGTAAGTAACTACATGTATCTTCTTATCTGTCTTAGTATATGTAAAGTTATATTGCTATTTTTCTGCATAGAATAATAGGTCCCAAATAAAATATAATCTGCTACGCATGCATGGATAAAATTGAGGCATCAGTCTGTCTTTGAATGCAACCTCTGCGAGCTCACCTTTAAAGAGGGGCAACTGTTGACACCTCAACTTTAATTAGGTTTATTTTATTAATTAAGTTTTTATTTTATTTTTTCTTTTTCGGAATAATGAACAAAAACCAAATAAAAACACAAAAAAACAAAAAATAAAACAGTAAGAAAAACAGAAGCCAGCAGGCCATTTTTCTTCTCTTCCCCCTCCGCGTGGGCCCTTATAGCCCATTTTCCTCCTCCTCTAGCCCGGCCCTCTTCGGTCTTCTTCCTCCTTTGTCCGCTTTGCAACACACACGCAGAGGGCGATACGCTGGATGGACAGATGGACGACGACGCGCGTGGGGGAGCAGCTGGCGGACAAGTGGCGGATGGGATGCCGGTTCAGCCGCAGGGGTCCGGTCGGCAAGCCAAAGACCAACAGCCGAGCCTCTCTGTCGACCGGACCTCCTCGCCTATAAATAGCGGAGCAATTCCATCGTCGAAGGGCACAGCGAGCTCCAAGATTCTTCCCACTGAAAGACTTCGGGGGAGGAATCGAAGAGTAAGCGAGAGAGAGGTCAGATCTGGCAGGTGGAGGCTCGGATCTGGCGAGAGAGAGAGACAGGCCAGCCAAAGCTCGAGGTCCCTTGAGAGACTTCGGGGAGCTCGAGTCCAGGGTTGGTCGTGGCACGATGAGCTCGGAGGGGTCCCCGAGAGACTTCGAGGAGCTCGAAGGGCGAGCCCGAGGGAGAGAGAGGGCAACCCGGCACCGGATCTAGCCAGATCTGACCGTCCAGGATCCATCGTTGCCGTCGCTCCCTGCTGTTTTCCCCCTCGATGCCGTCGCTACGACTGAGACGTGCCCCGACGCCTTGGTGTAACACCAAGCCGTCGCTCCTCGTCGTCACTGCTCACCACCTGACGAAGACGTCCCCACAGTCGCCTTGTCGTGCCCTCGTCGCGAACAGGTAACGACCGTACTCGCTCGTCGTCGCTGCTTCTTGAGAACCCAGTAGCCACACGACGTCGTCGCCGAAACCCCAGCCACCCGTTGTCGCTGCTTCTTGAGTATCCAGTAGCCACTCGTCGTCGTTGCCAAAACCCTAGCCGCCGTCGCCATCTCCCCCTCCGTAGTCCAATCGTCGCTACCGCCACTGTCGCCGCCGTCGCCTTCGTCCCCGCCGTTGTGCCTCGGCCCTCTCCCACGTTGGCGCCGCGATTCGGAAACTCTAGGGTTCCCGATTTTTTAGGTCGCGACCCCGGGTTGTCGGGTCGGACTCGGATTGGGAACCGGGTAGGGATTCCTCAAATCCCGGGGGGGGGGGGGGGGGGGGGGGGCGGAGGTCGGGTCACGAATCGGAGTCGGGTCGAGTAGGGTCCGCCGAGGAACGGGCCGTGGAGCTAGGTCATCGGGCTGGGCCAAGCGTCCATAAACACTCGGCCACGACGTCGTTTAAAAAAAAAAAGGTCGGGCCCGCATAGCAGGCCCGTTCACGTTTTGGGCTAACCCCGGGTCGGACACAACATGTGGATCCGACCCGGGTCGGTTTTTATTTTAAATAATATTTTAAATAAATAAATAATAAATAATTTATTTTAAAATAAAATCCAAAATTTAATTTATTTTCGAAAAATATGAAAAATATTTTAATTTCCAAAAAATCGAAAAATAATAAAAAATAATAAAAATATTTTATTTTCACATAAAATCAAAAAATCAAAAATATTTCATATTTTCCAAAAAATGCCAAAAATCCAAAAAAGCCAAAAATTCATGAAAAATCCAAAAAAATTCAGAAAAAGCCAAAAAGACTTGTATTTTTCCAAAAATACCAAAAAAGGTCCAAAAAAAAAAATCCCTTTTATATCCAAAAAATTAGAAAAATACTCAAAAATGTTTTTCCTCCCAAAAATGCATGGAAAATCCCTCAAAAATCCAAAAAGCCTTAGGGTTTGAACAAGATTAGGTACCGAAAGGGCGTTAATGATTAACTAGTGTAATCAAGTCCCCAATCCTAATTTTTGTGGTTGCGCAGGAGTGAGTATTTCTCCCGATACTTCACTTGGGTTTCTAATCAACCCACCCCAAATCGATTCGTGGTGACTCCATTTTAAAAATTGATTTATAGGTTAAAAACTCAGACTATTAAAGTCGTGAATTGGTGGACTTGGGAGAGTCCGGGCATAATTAATTTCAGCCGAGCCATTAACCTCCGTGCCGAAAAAAAGAGGTCGCGACACCATTCTTGTTCGATTCCCCTTCGATAAGGATCATGTCGTGCGACACAAATGTTGATTATTTCTCTTATTCCCAAGATGTTTAAAGTTCATTTTTTGTTCGTCTAGTCCTAATTGGTCTGAGGTGATTGCTTAAAAAAATTAATTCTTTTTAGTTCCATCGCACCAAAAAGATTTGACATCCCTAGAACTATTTTTTTCATTGTTTTTTTTTTTTTGCGTGGTTTTCACGACTAATTGGTCTTAGGTGATTCCTGAACTATTTCTTCATTATCTTTTGCGTGGATGTCACGACTAATCAAAGGACAATTTAGAGTTAATTCATGGAAGTAAATCCAATTACTATTCAATAGGCCTATATGTGTAGGAAATTTGGTTGGTGTGGGAACCAAAGATGGCTTACCGTGCACTTTGAGGCGATGTGCCTAAGTTGCTTTCTTACATGTGAATAGGTTCGAATTCCCCCGTTCTTTTATGGTCTTTTTCTCTACTTTCGCTTTTGGAAAGTATAACGTTGAACACCCTCCCGCGGACTTTCAATACCGATAGCACGACACAGCATGGCATTTGATCATCATATCAATTAAGGACACTGTGGTGCATGTCTAATAATTAGCTACATTGGTGTTATGGCTTTCCATAATTTGGTTTTTGTTTATAATTCCTGGATTTTAGGGAAGTAAGAGCAAACAAAAGGTTGGACAAATGTAACAAATTGATGTTCCCACAATTTTTCCCATGTGAAGTGTCTCAATTACGCCCTGTCAAAAAAAGAAAAAGTAGAAGAAAGATCGTTCACTTGACTTGACTTGAACCATTGCACTTTTTCAATTAAACATCATATGCCAACTATAACTTATTTACTTTTTTGACTAGCTATATACCTTTGGGATGAAATATATATGCCTAAATTTTTATTTTTTTAATTCCAAAAATTTATTAAATAACAATATGAATAGATTAAAATGTTAAAGGTCATGATATAATAGTGTGGGCTTTGTTACTTTCAATTAATAATTCATCTATAAATACTCAAGAAGCAAAATTCAATTTGCATATCAATATAACAAGTTAAATGCCGCTACAACATTAATCTCAAAGGTAATATTTTGAAATAAATTCTTTTTTACCATAACAGAGATTTTACTCTCTTTTATGTATAACCACCATTTTCAATTTAAATAATAATTCCAAAATGTATAATTTATGGATAAGATATATACTATAATTAACAAATGAAAGTAAAGTTGATTGCAAATTGTGAAATAGACCTACTTACATATATGGTTAATTGTGTTCTGCTTCCAAGGAAAGTAAAGATTTTATGCAAGCAGAAAAGACTAGAGTCGTTGCCCCTGCTAAACGGCCAGAAATTTAGAGATTCGAAAGACAATTGACAATGAAAGAAAAGGGAGGTCCCCATAGTGTAATCAGCTTTCATTGACAGACTTGATAATTAATAGTTAACCTTGCATGTGAAGGCCCCCATTTGAACCGACTTTTCTCATGTGAACTGACTAAAGAAGGAGGAGAATAAGGATCGTTGACTTGACTTGAACTCTCCCACTTCTTCAATTATATATCATCTGCCAGCTGCAACTTTTTACTTTTCTAACTAGTGGTATACCTTGGAGATTAAATACATACACTTTCTTGTAATTCCAATAATATGAATATTAATGCGAACTATATCAAAATGTTAAAGATCATAACTTTGTTGTTATTAATTAATAATCCATGTATAAATTATTCAAGATGCCAAAAGCAATTTGCATATTGGTATAAGAAGTTAAAGGTCGGTACAACATGGACAGAAAAAGGTAATATTTTGAAATAATGATGGCTCTCCCTTTGAATCGGCATATTTTGGTTGATACGCACGGTTCTTTTTGCTTGGGCAGCTGTGCGTGCATCGACTTGCATTTCTGCATATTAATGATCATCGCCGTGCACTTTCAGCC
Organism: Eucalyptus camaldulensis; assembly: GCA_019915185.1. Taxonomy (NCBI): domain Eukaryota; kingdom Viridiplantae; phylum Streptophyta; class Magnoliopsida; order Myrtales; family Myrtaceae; genus Eucalyptus; species Eucalyptus camaldulensis. Next base: position 13,366,456 of record JAHSVA010000001.1, read on the forward strand.
GGTCATCTGTGATTGCTCTTTTATTTTCCTTTAATTCTGTTAGAAGTTGTGCTTGCTCCAATCTGAGATTGGCTCTGGGTTCGCGACTCCTAGGGTTTACTCTTGGCATAAGCCAAAACTGGACATGATCACAGTGGGCATTCTTTTTCTCTGTAGTGATTTGGTTTAGTTTATTGTGCTTTCTCAACAATGGCTCTATAAATGAATATTTTCTTATACTGCTATGATTGTCGAGAATTTTGGAGATCAAATATGCAACTTGATCCATGTGCTCAGCAGGAATTTCACCAAACTATTGGGAAATTTTCAAGTAGAGCTTGATAGTACATTCTTTCAATTTTCTGTTATCCTATGTGACTTTCTTTACTGTTGTTTCTTTAGTCTTCGAGCTAGTAACATGCATAACTTGATCCTCACATGTTAAGGATCTTAAATAGATTCTTCATGATGTCAAAATCATTTCATAATTTTGTAAAAGTGAAAATGGTAGCTAAAATAGGAAACCCAGGGATCACGATGAAATAGTGCAAATGTCTGAATTATCAAATTTCGAAGGATGTGATTGAGAACACTGTAACCTAATCACCAAATGTGTTATGATAACTACACATGAAATGATCACAACCCTAACAAACCACGAACTTGAAATTTAAGAAAATTCAAGAAGTGGAATTAAATTACGTAGGGCACACCCTAGAGTGAAAGGCGTGGGCTCACAACGTTAGGTTGATGGAAAAGGAGACCATATTAGCAAGCACGGACTGCATTTTCATCCGGTGCTGAGGCTTCATCATCATAAGTCCTTTATCTTCAGTCTCATCTCCTCCATCATACTCCGATGCTTCCACTGCTTCAGGCTCCACACAGCCCGAGTACGTGCGGTAATCATAGGCCGTGCAATAGTAGTGCCAGCAACCCTCGGCAATGCTTCACCTGTTGTTTATCAGGCTCCGCTCTTGCGTTAGGGATAATATGATGCGGGAGGGTGCTCGTGGTCCTCCCGCTTCACCGTTGCCGCCAGGTGGGCACACCCCGGGTGGAGGTCATCATGTCAGATCAAGCAGTGGTAGGAGGATGTGTCCCCATCGATCAAGGGGAAGTGCATTAAACATGGCAATTTATGACATTACTGAGTATATAATTGTTTGCACCAAAATTTGAATTCAATTCGAAAGAAAAAATAATATGCACAAAGAATTTACTCGAAGATTGAAAAAAGTGGTTGATATATGCATTAAACACAATTTACTCAAAGATTGTCCTGTGTTAGCTTATTTTTTTAAGTAATAGTAGTACTAAAAAAAAAAAGAAATATGCAAGTCATTAACATAATAATTAATTGTTTTTCTCAGAAACAAAAAATTTAGCTTTTTTTTTTTTTGGGTCCGTGCACAATATTTAGTTAGCTATCTACCAAATAAACTAGTTTTTGGAAAAGAGATACACCGACTTAGTTCCAAATAGAGAAAGAAAAGGAAAAAACCAAAAAAAAAAAAAAAAATTAAGATCGGACCCTATAGTTAATCTTAAAAAATGTTGTTTGAATGAAATATGGGTAGTTTTTTTTTTTTTTTTGGGTAAGGTATGAAATATGGGTAGTTTCGTCTCTAGAAAAGATAATAAATCATCTTAAAATATGAGCAAGACCCACAAAAGATGATATAGTTAATTCAATGTAACATAGTGTCAAAAGTCAACAAAAAGTCAACAAAGAGATGGAAATAACGTGAGCCTATTGAAATAATAAAACTACTTTTGGTCCTTGAATTTGAGCATTTTTTTCCCAATCAATTGAACTTGCATAACTTTTTTAATTGAGTCTCTTAAACTTTGGATCTAATTAATTGGAACTGATAAATTTTATTCCTGAACTTTCACATTTTTCTTTGTTCTCTTGTAATCTTTCTATCCTAAAAAATTGTTGATATGATGGTCTAATTAGCATTTGCCATCTTACGTGACGCGATAGGTGGCTAACGCGGATAATTTTTTAAATAAAATGATGTCGTTTTGATTTTTTTTTTAAGTTAGATTTTTTTTTCTTTTTGTTTTTTTTTCCCTAATCTTTCATTATAGTGTTCATCATTTTCCCTCTGCCTGTTGTTAGGGACTTGGAAAAAACCCGTGAACGTTGCAGCTATAGGCAATGGTCGCGATGCCCTTGGGGAGATTTGGGAATGGTCTCAGATTGCCCTCGGCCAAGTTAGGCGACGGTGTCGCAGCACTTGCCATGCCTTCCCAAGCCATCATTGAGACCTCGACAAACGGTGAAGGGATGAAATGAAAAATAGAAGGAAAGAATAGGACAAAAAAAAAAAAAAAGAGAAATGAAAAAACTCAATTTTCAAATATGTGGAAAAATATTTAATAAGTCTATTATTCATGTTAAGGAGATAGTTTTTCAAGTAGTATTGAACGTGGCAGCCCCAAGTAAAAGAGTCACACTGAGAACACCTTGAAGCCATGTCATAGAAAAATATTTGGCGTGATATTCTCGTATACTTATAGGTGGATCGAAAAGTCATGACTCAAACTCAATATTTCTTAATTGATGTGAGATTTGACATTTGCCTACATATTCTTTCTCTCAGTTTTTTTTTTTGGCATACCATTTAATTACTATGAACACATTAATAAAGATCATTACTTTGTTGTTATTAATTAATAATCCATGTCTAAATTATTCAAGATGCCAAAAGCAATTTGCATATTGGTATAAGAAGTTAAAGGTCGGTACAACATGGACAGAAAAAGTAATATTTTGAAATAATGATGGCTCTCCCTTTGAACCGGCATATTTTGGTTGATACACATGGTTCTTTTTGCTTGGGCAGCTATGCGTGCATCGACTTGCATTTCTGCATATTAATGATCATCGCCGTGCACTTTCAGCCGGCCATCTGCGATTGCTCTGTATTTTCCTTTAATTCTGTTAGAAGTTGTGCTTGCTCCAATCTGAGATTGGCTCTGGGTTTGAGACTCCTCGGGTTTACTCTTGGCATAAGGCAAAACTGGACATGATCACAGTGGGCATTCTTTTTCTCTGTAGTGATTTGGTTTAGTTTATTGTGCTTTCTCAACAATGGCTCTATAAATGAATATTTTCTTATCCTGCTATGATTGTCGAGAATTTTGGAGATCAAATATGCAACTTGATCCATGTGCTCAGCAGGAATTTCACCAAACTATTGGGAAATTTTCAAGTAGAGCTTGATAGTACATTCTTTCAATTTTCTGTTATCCTATGTGACTTTCTTTACTGTTGTTTCTTTAGTCTTCGAGCTAGTAACGTGCATAACTTGATCCTCACATGTTAAGGATCCTAAATAGATTCTTCATGATGTCAAAATCATTTCATAATTTTGTAAAAGTGAAAACGGTAGCTAAAATAGGAAACCCAGGGATTACGATGAAATAGTACAAATGTCTGAATTATCAAATTGCGAAGGATGTAATTGAGAACACTGTGACCTAATCATCAAATGTGTTATGATAACTACACATGAAATGATCACAACCCTAACAAACCACGAACTTGAAATTTAAGAAAATTCAAGAAGTGGAATTAAATTACGTAGGGCACACCCTAGAGTGAAAGGCGTGGGCTCACAACGTTAGGTTGATGGAAAAGGAGACCATATTAGCAAGCATGGACTGCATTTTCATCCGGTGCTGAAGCTTCATCATCATAAGTCCTTTATCTTTAGTCTCATCTCCTCCATCATACTCCGATGCTTCCACTGCTTCAGGCTCCACACAGCCCGAGTACGTGCGGTAATCGTTAGCCCGAGCAATGGTAGGGCCAGCAACCCTTGCGATGCTTCACTTGAATGACATGTAATCGACCGAGTCGATTGATCGCTGAGACGATCCCCATGATTGAGCTGTGCTGATGATGTGATTGTATCTCCGTGGTTGAGTTATTAGAATTGCACGTAATTGAATTATATAAACTGTGCTAACCTGCAGATGAAGGCTAATGCGAGGTAAGTCTTCTGTATGATGTGGCTAGGCCACTTGGGGCGTATTTTCTTTCTAATAGGGGTTTAGGGGGTTGAACTTGCTGAGACATCGTCTCATCCCGGTTGTGGGATTAAAATTTCAGGTCCCTGGTGGACGGAGCGACTGGATAGCTTTGGGTTGACCTTGAGGAGTTGCAGAGGGGAAGTTATGAGGATTAGAGAACGTGTCCGACTTGTAGGTCGTAGGACAGTTCCTTTTTAAGAGCCGGTCTTTTGTAGACTTTTGGCTGTAGGCTTCTGTCTGTAATTCTGTTGAATTATGAAAGTGTTATGTTGTGATTTTGTTTCCTGCTTTTCTACCCCGTATGTTATTATCAGGGGTTTTATAATACGCTTCCGCATGTGCATTAAAGAATTGATTGGGTCGGCGACTTAACCTGGGACGTCGCATTTGAATGACCATGGTGGGATGTTGACGCGCTCGAGGTTCGGGGCGTGACAGCGGTTTTATTCACCATCTGCCAGTTGCAGTTGAATGGGGTTTGGCTGACATTCGTGAATATCATTGCCGCATATAATGTACCTTTTATCATAGATTGTCTGTGTTGAAGACTCCATCTGCTAGTTGGAAGTATGAGTTTTTATATCTGTAATTTTCCATGTCATATAATACAAACTAACTCCGAGAAGAATATTTTTAATGCTGGGGGTGGTTGACAAGTTCTCTGAACGCTCTCATGGATTTGGTTTTGTGACTTCTGATGAGAAGCAAGCAATAGGTGAGGCTATTGAGGCTATGAATGGGATAGAATTGGATGGGAGAAATATCACTGAGGAAAAAGCTCAGCCTCGAGGTTCAGGTAGAGACCAAGATGGTGATCGCAGTTCTGATCGTGGCGCTAATAGGGATAGTGATACTCAAGGAGGATCAGGAAATGACTGCTGAATCAGGACCATTCTGGTCCCTATGAACATTGTGGTACAGGAAACTTCCATTCGGGTTAGAAAGAATATTCCTGATAGGTTCGCACACAGTATTTTTTTTTTTTTCATTTTTTTTTCAGATATATTAAAGCAGTTGATGCTGTGCTGATTGAAATATATTTTGTGCTTGTAGCAGTGCAATTGGAGGTACTGCTGTTACTTGCTGGAGCCAAAGTCCCTTCTGTTGCATCTCTTCTTTATTGTTCTCTGGGTGGATGAATCTGCTTGATCAGTCTTTTGATGTGCGAACTTTGGCTAAAAGATTCAACTATTTAATGTCCGTGAATGCTCGTTTTGATATTTTGGTCTGATGACATTGCTTGCTTGACTTAAACAAGCAAATTTGGCCTTACTCTGTCAAGGCTACGATGGGTAGTGGATTCTCTTTTGCTTACAAGCTTTAGCAATTGCAAATGCATCTGAGATTGAGCTTGGTTGACTTCTTCATTGGCATTTGCGACTGTGGAGCGTGGACAGCTTTCTGGTGTCTAGATGGCTGTTTTGAGGATAGGGCAAGAGATTCACCTGTGGAAATAATGTGTTCTCTCTTTGCAAAAGAGAAGTTGCCTTAGAAATGAATGCCTCTTTTGGCTACGATTTTTCAAAAATCTTTAACTTTTTGAAGAAGAGTTAAGTGGGTAAATGCTATCTTTTCTTATACACATTTAGTATGTGAGCTTCATGTCCATAGTCTGCACTATATTAACTCTGCTAAGCTTTCGGCAGTATTCTTGGCTGTTTGTGGTGTTTTGATACACGGTCCTGTTACTTTCACGTCATAGGACGAGGTATTAGTCTTAAAAATTCTGAAAAGTCCTTATGGCCTCAAGAAGCTATTCCAATATGCAATTAACTTGGTAAAATTCTGTCTCACCTTCCATCCACTGTACTGATGGAGGAGTTCCTTTCTCGGTAAAATGTGGAGATCTTTTGGAAGCTTTGGTGAGCATGGCAATTTGATTTGCATTGTCCTCTTCCTAGCGATCTCTGGTATTGTATCACCATCTTCAGTGGAAGATTGCTGGTCGCTGTCTCCTCCGTGTGCACGGTGCTGCTATCTTGTTAGGTTTCCTGGATAAGTTTCTCCTTCAGGTGTAATGACAGCTCTCCCTTTGAATCGGCATATTTCGGTTGATACACATGGTTCTTTTTGCTTGGCCAGCTGTGCATGCATCAACTTGCATTTCTGCATATTAATGATCATCGCCGTGCACTTTCAGCCGGCCATCTGTGATTGCTCTTGTATTTTCCTTTAATTCTGTTAGAAGTTGTGCTTGCTCCAATCTGAGATTGGCTCTGGGTTTGAGACTCCTAGGGTTTACTTTTGGCATAAGCCAAAACTGGACATGATCACAGTGGGCATTCTTTTTCTCTGTAGTGATTTGGTTTAGTTTATTGTGCTTTTTCAACAATGGCTCTGTAAATGAATATTTTCTTATCCTCCTAGTAGAGCTTGATGGTACATTCTATCAATTTTCTGTTATCCTATGCGACTTTCTCTACTGTTGTTTCTTTACTCTTAGAGCTGGTCACGTACATAACTTGATCCTCACATGTTAAGGATCTTAAATAGATTCTTCATGATGTCAAAATCATTTCATAATTTTGTAAAAGTGAAAACGGAAGCTAAAATAGGAAACCCAGGGATCACGATGGAAAAGAGCAAATGTCTGAATCATCAAATTGCGAAGGATGTAATTAAGAACACTGTGACCTAATCACCAAATGTGTTTATGATAACCACACATGAAATGATAACAACCCTAACAAACCACGAACTTGAAATTTAAGAAAATTCAAGAAGTGGAATTAAATTACGTAGGGCACACCTTGGAGCGAAAGGCGTGGGCTCACAACGTTAGGTTGATGGAAGAGGAGACCATATTAGAAAGCATGGACTGCATTTTCATCCGGTGCTGAAGCTCCATCATCATAAGTCCTATATCGTCAGTCTCATCTCCTCCATCATATTCCGATGCTTCCACTGCTTCAGGCTCCACACAGCCCAAGTACGTGCGGTAATCGTTAGCCCGAGCAATGGTAGCGCCAGCAACCCTGGCGATGCTTCCCCAGTACCTCTTGCTGGTCAGGCTCCGCTCTTGAGTTAGGAATAATACCATGCGGGAGGGTGCTCGTGGTCCTCACGCTTCACTGTTGCCGCCAAGTCGGAACACCCCGGGTGGGGGTTGTCATGGCAGATCAAGCAGTGGTAGGAGGATGCGTCCCCATCGATCAAGGGGAAGTGCATTAAACATGGCAACTTATGACATTACTGAGTATATAATTGTTTGCACCAAAATTTGAATTCAATTCGGGCAAAACAATAATATGCACAAAGAATTTACTCAAAGATTGAAAAAAGTGGTTGATATATGCATTAGATACAATTTACTCAAAGATTGTTCTGTGTTCAGTTATTTTTTAACTAATAGTAGTACAAAAAATAAAGAAATATGCAAGTCATTAACATAATAATTAATTGTTTCTCTCAGAAACAAAAAATTTAGCTTTTTTTTTTTTTTTTGGGTCCGTGCACTTAGTTAGCTATCTACCAAATAAACTAGTTTTTGGAAAAGAGATACACTAACTTAGTTCCAAATAGAGAAAGAAAAGGAAAAAACCAAAAAAAAAAAAAAGATTGGACCCTATATTTAATCTTAATAAATGTTGTTTGAAAGAAATATGGGTAGTTTAGTCTCTAGAAAAGATAAGAAATCATCTTAAATTAAGAGCAAGACCCACAAAAGATGATATAGTTAATTCAATGTAAAAGAGTGTCAAAAGCCAACAAAGAGATGGAAATAACGTGAGCCTATTAAAATAATAAAACTACTTTTGGTCCTTGAATTTGAGCATTTTTTTTTCTAATCGATTGAACTTGCATAACTTTTTTAATTAAGTCTCTTCAGCTCTGGATCTAATTAATTGGAACTGACAAATTTTGTTCCTAAACTTTCACATTTTTCTCTCTTCTCTTTTGATCTTTCTATCCTAAAAAATCATTGATATGATGGTCTAATTAGCGTTTGCCATCTTCCGTGATGCGATTGGTGGCTAACGCGGACAATTTTATAAATAAAATGATGTCGTTTTGATTTTTTTAAAATTTTTTAGATTTTTTTTCTTTTTGTTTTTTTTCCCTAATCTTTCATTATAGTGTTCATCATTTTCCCTCTGCCTGTCGCGAGGGACTTGGAAACGACCTGTGAAGGTTGCGGCTATAGGCAATGGACATGATGCCCTTGGGCAAATTTGGGCAATGGTCTCAGATTGCCCTCGGCCAAGTTTGGCGACGGTGTCGCAGCACTTGCCATGCCTTCCCAGGCCATCGCTGAGACCTCGACAAACGGGGAAGGGATGAAATGAAAAATAGAAGGAAAGAATAGGACAAAAAAAAAAGAGAAGAAAAAAATTCAATTGTCAAATATGTGGAAAAATATCTAATAAGTCTATTATTCATGTTAAGGAGATAGTTTTTCAAGTAATATTGAACGTGGCAGCCCCTAGTAAAAGAGTCACACTGATATCACCTTGAAGCCATGTCATAGAAAAATATCTGGCAGCCCCTTAGTTTTTTTTTTGGCATACCATTTAATTACTATGAACACATTAATAAAATATTTAAATATTACACTAAAGCAGTATCTCCCTTCTTACAAATTCTACAGTTTAGGGGGTGATATCTACAACTCTATATAACGACTCGTAGGAATCTAATTCATTTGAATGCTTCTTTGTTTCGCGGAAAATGAATGAATTGGAAAACTTATTTTTATGAATGATCACTTGTATCGCTAAAAGCAACCGTTAATGGAAAATGTTTTCATTATTGATAACAATTTTTGTCTAAACATTTTCATGAGTAATGAAAATATTTTTTGTTTACTTAGTTTTGTAAGCGACAAAAGCTATCAGTTTTTGGAAAATAATTTTTAAATTATTTATTTTTTATAAAAAAAACATAGGGCTAAATTTTAAATTTGTCGACCAAGACTTTGCCTAAAGAATGCATAGTACAAAGGACATAAAGTAATCCCACATGTCTTTCTTTGTCCTACGTCACCCAATCACATTGCCGTCTCATGCCATTCTTGTTTGATTCCCCTTTGATAAAGATCATGTCGTGTGATGCGAATCTTAATTATTTCCTAATTATAGTATTATTTCCAACATGTTTATTGTTCATTTTTGGTTTGTCTATTTTTAATTGGTCTTAGGTGATTGCTAAAAAAAATGAATTCTTTTTAGTTACATCGCACCAAAAAGATTTAAAGACCCTAGAACTATTTTTTCATGGTTGTCACGACTAATTAAAGAATAATTGGAAGTTAATTAAAGGAAGTAAGTCCAATTACAATCAAATGGGTCTATACATGGAGAGAATTTGGTTAGCATGGGAGGGAGAGTTGGCTTGCCGTGCACTTTGATGCGATGCGCATAATTGCTTTCTTACATGCGAACAACATCGAATTCCCACCTTCTTTTTATGGTCATTTTCTATACTTTTGCTTTTGGAAAGTATAGTACCGAACACCCTCCCTTGGATTAGGATCATCTTCCCCCATATGCACGGGCACGTAACCAATCAAATCAAGTAAGGACATGTGGTGTGTCTATAATAATTAACTAAAATCCAGTATTATGACTTTACCTGATTGGGTCTTTGTTTATAATTCCTTGACTCTAGGGAAATAAGAGCAAACAAAAGATTGGGCAGATGAAATTGATTGATGTTCACATGACTTTTTCCATGTGAATTGTCTTGATAACACCCTGTCAAAAGAAGAAAAGGAGACGAAGGATTGTTTACTTGACTTGACTTAAAATATCACACTTATTCAATTTAATATTATTTGCCAACAACAACTTGTTTATTTTTTTTTGGCTAGCTATATACTTTTAGGATTAGATATATACCTAATTTTTTTTATAATTCCATTTAAAAAAATAACAATGTGACTATATTAAAAAGTTAAAGATCATAACATAATAGTGAGGACTTTGTCTTTATTAATAGTAATTCACCTATTAGTATTCAAGATGTAAAATACAACTTGCATATCAATATGACAAGTTCAATGCCGATAGAACATGGATCTAAAAGGTAGTATTTTGAAATAGATTCTTCTTCATCAAAGTAGACATTTAAAACTCTTTTATTTACACGCATTTATTTCAATTTTAATAATAAGAAATGATATTTCAACAGGATAAAATGGGACATTACAAATGTATAATTTATAAAAAAGATATGTATTATAATTGACAAATGAAAGTAAAGGTGATTATAAATTGTGAAATAGACTTACTTACATGTATGGTTAATAGTACTCTGTTTTTGAGAACCGAAAATCAAGATTCTAAATGCATAGAAAAGACTAAAGTCATTGCCCCCACTAAATTGCCCGGTAATTCAGGGATTGAAATATAGATTATAGGCTAAAGGACGCAATTGATAAATAATGAAGAAAACCAAGTAAGGCCCATGCCGTTTCACCTTTCATTGACTAACTGGATCATCAATAATTGCGTTGCTTGTAACGGTCTTGTAATTTTCTCAACTCGTGTGAATGGCTGAAATGCTTATGTGGTTCCATCTATGTTTTAGCTTCTGTGTGCTGTATTATAAACTCCACAAGGAATTGCTCATACGTGCAGGAAATAGTGGAGGTTTGGAAATCAGTGAAAAGAAATATCGAATGTCCTTTTAATGACGTGTGAGACAAAATCAATTATAATCTACGAAAGTTACGTAAAACTCGTGTTTTTTAGTTGGATCCAATGTGAATCACATTATCTCTGGATAGGTGATTGGCATAATTTATCAAGGAATTTTACGAGAGTATTGGATAATTTTCAAGAAGGGCTTTGTAGTATATTCTGTCAATTTTTTTCGTTAATTTCTGAGACTTTATTGATATAGCTATTTTTTTAATCTCAGAGCTAGTCACATACATAACTTGATTTCTAATGTCAAGGGTCTTCTTCAATAGATTTTTTAATATATCAAAATAATTTTGCAATCCAAAAAAAAAAAAAAATATTGTATGTTCTTCGGATAACTCAATAGATAGAATCGGTCATAATATGCAAAAGCGTGTGAAAAGTTTTTGTTTATCAATTAGATTCAAGATGAATCACATTATCTCTTAATATGTGATCAACATAGTACATTGTATTAACTCCATATAACAACTTTCTCAAGCAATATTAATCATTTTTCTTCTTTTGGACTTAAAGGGGAAGTACATTGAACATGGTAACCTATAACATAACCTAGTATATAACGTGTGAAAGAAGCGATACTAATGCAGTTTACTAGATATGGCTTCCTACATGCATGAAGTGGTCTTTGAAATCATGCTAATCTCTATGTCTCTCTCTCCTTCAGGTTCATGCTCATGCATGTTATTGGCAAAGTAGTGAGATCTCGGTTTTTCCTTATTTGAAGGGTAAGTGAACTTGTATCAAATTGCCCGTATGCTTCATTAATATTATAAAACTATACTCTTGATTCCTAAGTTCGAGCTTTTTATTCCTATCAAATCCTCTAAACTTTGAGTCTTGTCCCATTAGATCATTGAAATTGTATAGCTTTTTCTAATTACAATTCCTTCAGCTCCAAATCTAACTGATTGGAACTGCCATTCCTTCTTCATTAACATTTTTTTTTGCACTATTCTATTCTAATCACCTACGTATTCTTTCTATCCTCAAATTTTTTGGCATACCATTTAATTACACGAGCAAACTAATAAAAATTTAGCATATTACACTAAATTTGTATTTCTCTTCTTACAAATTCTATGGTCTAGGGTTGATGTCAACAACTCTATATAATGATTTGTAGGAATCTAAACCATTTAAAAATTCAAATTTGTTGATGAGTTAAAAAATGTATAGTACAAAAGACATAAAGTAATTCCACGTGTCTCTCTCTCCCACGTCACCCATTCACATTGCCTTCTCAGGCCATTCTTGTTCGATTCCCCTTCGATAAGGACCGTGTTGTGCGACACAAATCTTAATTATTTCCTAATTACAGTCTTATTCCCATGATGATCAATGTTCATTTTTTTGTTTGTCCAGTTCTAATTGGTCTAAGGTGATTGCTTAAAAAAAATAATCCTTCTAGTTACATCACATCAAGAAGATTTGACGACCCTAAAACTATTTCTTCATTTATAGTTTTTAGCGTGGACGTCACGACCGATTAAAGGATAATTTGGAGTTAATTAAAGGAAGTAAATCCAATTACAATAGAATAGTCCTATATGTGGAGAGCATTTGGTCATCATGGGAGGCAAAGTTGGCTTGCCGTGCACTTTGATGCAATGCACTTAAGTTTCTTTCTTACATGTGAACAGCTTTGAATTCTCACTTTCTTTGTAGTCTTTTTCTCTACTTTTGCTTTTGGAAAGTATGATACTGAACATCCTCCCTTGGATTAGGATTATCTCCGCCCATCAAGCATGGGCATGTAACCAATTAAATCAAGTAAGGACACGTGATGTGTGTTTGATAATTAGCTAAAAATCCAATATTATGACTTTATCTAATTGGGTATTTGTTTATAATTCCTTGATTCTAGGGAAATAAGAGCAAACGAAAGGTTGGACGGATGAAACATATTGATGTTCTCACAACTTTTCCCATGTGATTTGTCTCGATTACGCCCTGTCAAAAGAAGAAGGAGAAGAAGGATCGTTTACTTTAGTTGACTTGAACAATTGCACTTTTTCATTTCATAAGCATCTGCCGATGACAACTTGTTTACTTTTTGACTAGCTATATACCTTTAGGATTATGCCTAGTTTTTAATTGTTAGCGATATTATATTGGAAATTGTTAAGATTTTCTATGGAATATTATCCTATGTTAAAGAGAATTATGATATTACTATTGATCATCTATATCAATCAAGACCATTAAAAAATCTCGATTGGACGACGAGGTCGGTGCGATTAATGTCAAAACATAACTATCATGGAAAGGACTCGATTAAGTGCTTTCTCTAATGAGACTTGTATTATAATTGACAAATGGAAGTAGAGGTCATTATAAATTGTGAAATAGACCTAGTTACAAGTATGGTTAATAGTGTTTTATTTCTGAGATGTCACACCCCAAACCTCGAGCGCACGCACGCGTTTCCCTCGGTGGTCAATAAAATTGCGATGTTCCCAAGACATGTCACCAACCCAAATCGATTCATGCACAATTGAAAGCGAAATAAACAATCTCCAGTCAACAACCAACATGTGATAGAAAAGTAGAACAACAGATTTTCACAAACACACTTTTATAAAAACACCAGGTTTATACACAGCAGCCAAAAAGCAAAAAGGGCTACTAGACTACCTTACCCCGGACCCTATCTACTTGGGATCCAAGTCTACCACAACACCATCAGGTGGGTCAGCTACTCCCTCGCCCGCAACAGCAGGTACGTCGAAACCCTGAAGGGGGCCTTCCCATTCCCTGTTAGGCCCATGACAAAACCACACCTTGAATCGATGAGGTACCTACTGTGTTAGCCCTCATCGACCAAGATAGTGGTCACGATGAGCTCATGGAACCAAGGGCTCCTAGGGACATGAACGTCGATCCTCTGCTCATTAAACCCCTGCGGCTGTCCAAAACGAATCGGAGGAGCCTCCATCTAGGGACCTGTAAAGATTAAGCCCACGACGAGGTGAGACAATGTCTCAACGAGTTCATGCCCCAATTAGGGAGGAAATACGCCTAGAGGCCGTCTAATCACAAATCACAAAAGACTTACCTCGCCTTAGTTCCATCCTGCACATCGGTACAGTTCATATAATAGATGCATATAGTAAATGCATGCATCAATTGGAACGTCTCACTTTCAAATCAATCCAAAATAGGGGTCTCGATTATAAGGCCAAACATTATGACACGTCCCATTCCGGGTCACACAATTTTGTCCCATAATCAGGCGCGTTAGTTTCAATCATTCATGCCACGGCCAACTCAACAATCAGCGGTCTTCCGATATAGCCGGACGTTGTCTCGCCCCATCGAGCACAGCAACGTCTACCTCTAGACGGCATTCCACAAGGAAGCATCGGTCCAACCTCCATTGTGACCGGCATCCGTTGACTTGGGGCATTCCTGAAGGAGCATTGTCCGGCTTAACAACTCGTGACGATTTCTCATAGCAATTCCATGCATATCCAATTCTGGCCAAGTATATCGTGCTTTGCACTCAAATGCCTCAATTAAAATAGTGTACTTGGCCTATTTTCTTTGTATTAAAAACACTCGGTAAAATAATCGTGTGTAGGTACACGGTTAGATCGAACCATAAAAATTGATATCCTTCCTTTTAAAATCCCACCATTTGATATAATACTTTAAAACATTTTCGGTGTCAAAACCCGACACTCAGTATTTCCTAATTAAATACCAAAATTTCATATTTTTGAAGTAATAAATAAAAATCACAATCACCACTCAATTGCACAAATTATCATTCAATTGCATAAACTAATGACACCACAACAATCAATACGAAATTCCGGTGATCGACTATCCCGGTATAATTTTCGGAAAATATTAAATAATTAAATAAATTGCAAAATTAATTAAATACATGCAAAATAATTAGATAAATGACTAATTAAGCTAAATATGCTAATCTAACTATCTAATTGGACCTAGAAAAATAATGCACCTATCTACATAAATCAAGCAATCTAATTAACCTTTAACAAATCTAATCTAACCACCTAATTAGCCTAATTAATGAACTAAATCACTAATTACACTAATCTAACCACCTAAACCAAGCTTAGCCTAATATAATCCTACCATAAGCATAATTAACCTCCTAATTAAGGTTTAGAATGTAAACTCACCTGATTTGCGAGCTGATAAATTCATGGTGACGGCGACGCGGAGGCAAGCAAGACTTAAGCTCATGGCGACACCAAGGGAGGCCAGGAAAAGCCGGAAATGGGCCACGAAGCTCACAGCTTGGGATGTGAGTTCAGCTCTATCCAAGGTTCGACTGAAGGGTAGAACGGCGGGACACGGGCTAGGCGAACGGGTGGAGGTAGGCTGGTGGCTCGAGGATGTGGTGGCAGCTTGGATGGGCGGCGAAGGAGCTCAGGCGGACAGCTCGCAGGCTGCTAGGGCACAGACGGAGGGCTAGCAACGGCGAGTAGGCGTGGGATGGCGGGGGATGCATGGACGGGCTCACGAGCGCGGTCGAGTGGCTTTGGCGGACTCGATGGTGCTCAAACAGGCATGCGGCTTCGGCAGTCGATGGCAAGGGGCTGGCTTGGTTTTCTGCTGGTCCTTGGCTCTCAACAACAACAATGGAGGCTAAAGCAAAGAGGAAGAAAAAGGTGCTGCTGAAGGGGGAACACAAGGCCACAAAAGTTAAGGATAAATATCTTAGAACTCAAGTGGCTGCCCCCACCACCTTCAGCCCTATCCCCTGCCCATTTTCTTCCACTAATTTTCCCCAGGAAGCCAATGATTGAGCTAAAATGTTGCACCCATCCTAGGCATACGAATTTTGTGACATTTCCCTTCCAATTCCAATTCAATTGCCAAAATGTCGTGGAGGATGCCCACATCAAATTCCACAATTTTCCTCACCAAAAGATCCAACTTGACGGCCAAAAGTGAGCTAAAAAACGGGCCTCCAAATTTACCAGTCCAATTTCGCCAAACTTTGATTTTTCGCCAAAAATTTAGACTCGCCAAAAATTCTTCGGAGGATGAGTCGACGTTCCTAAAATAAATTGTGACATGACAGGACTTTCAATTTCTAAAATCGGGTTCAATTTTGTGGTTAATTTCAACCGGACGCGATTTTAGCGTGACCTAACCTACTAGGTAGCTTTTAGGAATTTTTAGCGCAATTGACCCGTGGTCGATTATTTTTTAGCCACATTATGCATCTTTGACTCATAGGCGACTCTCAGTTGTCATGAAAATCTTGAGGTTTCAAATATGGACACAGGGTACATAATCGACAAAAAATCCATTTAGTGCCGTTCGACGCTAATTTTGCAATTAGGCGAAATCATCCACACTTTAATTACATGCCTCTATCAAATCGACCTATCTTCGGTCTCTGATCGATTTTAATAGTGCCATTTTGACCCTTGTAGATTAGCATAGTCAAGCAGTTGATTTCTAGTTGAATTCTTAAGTCTATTGCGTTTAGATTCCCTAATGGCTTCACCTGATAGATTAGTTATCTCGTGAGTGATTTACTCAGAGATAGAGATTATAGGCGCGTCGATGAAAAACCCAATTCATTCAATTGAAACCAAAATAAAAAATCAAGCTGTCACATGAGAACTCGAAAATTAGGATTTTATATGCGCGGAAAAGACTAAAGTCATTGCCCCTGCTAGACAGCCCTGCAATTTAGATATTGAAAAATAGATTATAGGATAAAGGACACAATTGATAAATAATGAAGAAGAAGATTTGGCGACCCTAGGACTATTTTTTCACTTTTTTTGTGTTGTCGTCACGACTAACTAGAGACTAATTTGTAGTTAATTAAAGGAAGTGAATCCAATTATAATCGAATGGGCCTATAAAGAATTTGGTCAATGTGGGAGGCAAAGTTGGCTTGCCATGCACTTTGATTCAATGCGCCTAAATTTCTTTATTACATGTGAATAGCTTTGAATTCCCACATTCTTTCTATGGTCTTTTTTTGTACTTTTTCTTTATTGAACACCTTCCCTCGGATTAGGATCATCTTCACCCATCAGGCACGACCATGTAACCAATCAAATCAAGTAAGGACACGTGGTGTGTGTCTAATAACTAGCTAAAATCCGGTATTATGACTTTACCTAACTCGGTCTTTGTTTCTATTTACTTGATTCTAGGAAAATCAAAGCAAATGAAAGGGGGATAAAACAAAATTGATGTTCCTACGATTGTTCACATGTGAATTGTATCGATCATACCCTGTCAAAAGAAGAAGAAGGATTGTTTACTTGACTTGACTTGAACTATCGCACTTTTTCAGTTTAATATCATCTGCCAATGACAACTTGTTTACTTTTTGACTAGCTATATACCTTTAGGATTAAATATATGCCTAGTTTTTTTTTACAATTTCCAATAATTTTTTAAAATAACAATGTGGCTATGTTAAAATGTTAAAGATCATAATATAATAGTACGGACTTTGTCATTATTAATTAGTAATTCATCAATTAGTATTCAAGATGCAAAATATAATTTGCATATCAATGTAACAAGTTCAATGCTGGTATAGAATGGATCTAAAAGGTCCTAGTTTGAAATAGATTCTTCTTCACCAAATAGAGTTTTCTCCCTTTTATTTACATGCATTATTTTCAATTTTAATAATAAGAAATGATATTTCAACCGCATGAAATGGGACATTACAAATGTTTAATTTATAGAAAATATATGCATTATAATTGACAAATGGAAGTAAAGGTGATTATAAGTTGTGAAATAGACCTACTTGCATGTACAGTTAACAGCGTTCTTGTTCTGAGAACCCGAAAATCAAGATTTTATATGCGCGGAAAAAACTAAAGTCAATACCCCTGCTAAACAGCCCGGCAATTCAGGGATTGAAAGATAGATTATAGGATAAAGGACACAATTGATAAATAATGAAGAAACTAAGGCCCCATTGATTAACTTTATCATCAATAATTACGTAAAACTTGTGTTTCACCTTTCCTTGACTGACTTGATCATCAATAATTACCTTGCTTGTAACGGCCTCGTAATTTTCTTAACTTGTGTGGATGGCTGAAATGCTTCTGTGGTTCCATCTATGTTTTAAGTCCTGTGTGCTTATCTGTAAGAGAAGTGGCGGAGGGAGGTTGTCTTATAAACTCCACAAGGAATTTCTCATATATGTAGGAAATATTGGAGGTTTTGGAAACCAATGAACAAAATATCGAATGTCCTTTTAATGACTCGTGGGACAAAGTCAATTATAATGTACGAAAATTACGTAAAATTTGTGTTTTTTAGTTCGATCCAATGTGAATCACATTATCTCTTGATAGGTGATTGGCATAATCTATCACAGGAATTTTACCAAAGTACTGGATAATTTTCAAGTAGGGCTTGATAGTATATTCTGTCAATTTTCCGTTAATCTATGCGACTTTGTTTATATAGTTATTTCTTTAATCTCAGAGCTAGTCACATACATAACTTGATTTCTAACGTCAAGGATCCTCTTAAATAGACTTTCCATAATTTCAAAATCATTTTAAAATCCAAAAAATAAAAATAAAAATTGAATATCCTTTGGATGACTTGATGGATAGAATCAATCATAATATGCAAAAACCATGAGGAAACTTTTATTTTTCAATTGGATCCAATATGAATCACATTATCTCTTAATATGTGATTGGCATAATATATTGTATTAACTCTATATAACAACTTTCTCAAGCAATGTTAATCATTTTCCTTCTTTTACGCTTTAAGGGGAAGTACATCGAACATGGCAACCCATAACAACTTAATACAGCTTCCTACATGCATGAAGTGGTCGTGGAAATCATGCTAATCTCTCTATCTCTCTTCTTCAAGTTCATGCTCACGCATGTTGTTGGCGAAGTAGTGTGATCCTTCCTTTGATTAACTCGGTTTGTCCCAGTAATTCAAACTTGTTTCACGATGTGTCGTAATTTGAAGGGTAAGTCGACTTGTCTCAAATTCCCCATATGCTTCATTAAAATAATAAAACTATGCTTTTGATCCCTCTGCTTGAGCATTTTCTCCCCAACAAATTCCCTAAATTTCTAGTTTGTCCCATCAAATCATTGAATTTGTATAGCTTTTCTTAATTAAAATACCTTCAGCTTATCCTCTATATCCTCAATTTTTTTGGCGTGCCATTTCATTACCACGAATACACCAATAAAATTTTATCATTTTACACCCAATTAATATTTCTCTTCTTACAAATTCTACGGTCTAGGGGTGACGCCTATAACTCTACATAACGACTCATAGTAATCTAATCCGTTTTAAATTTTAAATTTGTCGAGGAAGACTTTGCTTAAAGAATCCCTAGTAGAAAGGACATAAAGTAATTTTACGTGTCTCTCTTTATCTCACGTCACCCAACAACATTGCCTTATCACGCCACTCTTGTTTGATTCCCCTCTTGATAACAATCATGTTGTGCAGCACGAATATTAATTATTTCCTAATTACAGTCGTATTCCCATGATGGTTAGTTAATGTTCATTCTTTTTTTTTTTTTGTTTGGTTGTCTAGTTCTATTTGGTCCTAGGTGATTGCTAGAAAAAAAATAAATTCCTTTTAGTTACGTCGCATAAAAAAGATTTGACTACCCTAGAATTATTTCTTCATTCTTTTTTAGCATGGACATCACGACTAATTAAAGGATAATATGGAGTTAATTAAACAAAGTAAATCGAATTATGATCGAATGGACCTATATATGAAGGGAATTTGGTCAGTGTGGGAGGCAAAGTTGGTTTGCTGTGCACTTTGACGTGATGTGCCTAAGTCATTTTCTTACGTTTGAACAACTTCAAATTCCCGCCTTCTTTCTATGATCTTTTTCTATACTTTTGATTTTGGAAAGTATAATACCGAAGACCCTCCCTCAGATTAGGATGATCTTCACCCATCAGGTGCAGGCACAGGCATGTAACCAATCAAATCAAGTAAGGACACGTGATGCATCTCTAATAATTAGCTAAAATCCGGTATTATGACTTTACCTAATTGGGTCTTTGTTTATAATTCCTTGATTCTAGGGAAATAAAAGCAAACGAAAGGTTGGAAAGATGAAACAGATTGACGTTTCCAGGACTTTTCCTATGTGAATTGTCTCGATCTGTCAGAAAAAAGGAGAAGAAAGATCATGTACTGGACTTGAACCTATTGCACTTTTTCAGTATTTATAATCTGCCATCAACTTGTTTACTTTTTGACTAGCTATATACTTTTAGGTTTACATGTATACATAGTCTTTTTATTTATAATTACAATAATTTTTATCTAATTTAATGTTTTGTTTATTTCGCGAAAAACAAATGAATTGGAAAATATCCTTTTATGAATGATCACTTGTATCGCTAAAACAAATTGTCTATAAAAAATATTTTCATCATCAACAAGAATTTTTATCTAGACTTTTTTCATGGGTGATGAAAATATTTTTCATTCATTCATTTTTGTAAGCGATACAAGCCGTTAGTTTTGAAAAATATTTTTCAAATAATTTATTTTTAACAAAATAGACATGACATTAATTTCAAATTTGTTGACAAAGACTTTGCTTAAAGAATGCATAGTACAAAGGACAGAGTAATTCCATGTGTCTCTTCATCCCACGTCACCCAATCACATTGCCTTATGGTATTCGAGTTTGTTTGCCCTTTGACAATCATGTTGTGCGACACGAATCTTAATTATTTGCCCATTCTTATTAGTTACATCGCACCAAAAAGATTTGAAAACCCTAGAACTATTTTTTCCTTTTTTTTTTTTTTAATTTTGTGTGGTTGTCATGACTAATTAAAGGATAATTTGAAGTTAATTAAGGGAAGTAAATCCAATTACGATTGAATGGGTCTATCCACGAAGAGAATTTGGTCATCATGGGAGGCAAAGTTGGCTTGCCATGCACTTTGATGCGATGTGCCTAAGTCGCTTTCTTACATTTGAGCAGCTTTGAATTCCCACTTCTTTCTATGGTCTTTTTCTCTACTTTTGCTTTTGGAAAGTATGATATTGAACACCCTCCCTCATATTAAAATCATCTTCACCCATTAGGTATGGGCACCTAGCCAATCAAATCAAGTAAGGACACATTCTGTGTGTCTAATAATTAACTAAAATCCAATATTATGACTTTACCTAGATGGGTCTTTGTTTATAATTCCTTGTTTCTAGGGAAAAAAGAGCAAACAAAAGGTTGGACGAATAAAACAGATTGACATTCCCACGACTTTTCCCATGTGAACTATCTCGATTATGCCCTATCAAAAGAAGAAGGACAAGAAGGATCGTTTACTTGACTTGGCTTGAACTATCTCAGTTTTTTAGTTTAATATCATCTGCCAACGGATACTTGTTTACTTTTTTACTAGCTATATACCTTTAGGATTAAATACATACCTAGTTTTTTTATAATTCGGATAATTTTTTAAATAACAATGTGACTATATTAAAATGTTAAAGATCATAATATAATAGCGTATACTTTGTCATTATTAATTAGTAATTCACCCATTAGTATTCAAGATGTAAAATACAATTTGCATATCGATATAACAAGTTCAATGTCTATATAGCATAGATCTAAGAGGTAGTATTTTGAAATAAATTCTTCTTCATCAAAGTAGAGATTTTGCTCTCCTTTATTCATGCACATTATTTTCAATTTTAATAATAAGAAATGATATTTCAACCGCATAAAATGGGACATTACAAAAGTTAATTTATAGGAAAGATACGTATTATAATTGACAAATGGAGGTAAAGGTGATTAGAAATTGTGAAATAGACCTAATTACATGTACGGTTAATAGTGTTCTATTTATGAGACCCTATCACAATTTTATGTGCATGGAAAAGACTAAAGTCATTGCGCCAACGAAACAGCCCAGCAATTCAGGGATTGAAAGATAGATTATAGGATAAAGGACACAATTGATAAATAATGAAGAAAACTGAAGCCCCATTGACTGACTTGATCATTAATAATTACGTAAAACCTGTGTTTCACCTTTCATTGACTGACTTGATCATCAATAATTACCTTACTTGTAACGGCCTTGTAATTTTCTCAATTTGCGTGGATGGCTGAAATGCCTCTGTGGTTCCATCTATGTTTTAAGTTCTGTGTGCTTATCTGTAAGAGAAGTGGCAGAGGGAGGTTGTCTTATAAACTCCACAAGGAGTGGCTCATATATGTAGGAAATATTGGAGGTTTTGGAAACCAATGAAAAATATATCGAATGTCCTCTTAACGACGTGTGGGACAGAGTCAATTATAACATACCAAAATTACGTAAAACTTGTGTTTTTCGGTTGAATCCAATGTGAATCATATTAACTCCTAATAGGTGATTGGCATAATCTATCAAAGGAATTTTACCAAAGTATTAAATAATTTTCAAGTAGAGCTTGACAGTACATTCTGTCAATTATTTGTTAATATATGGGACTTTATTTATATATTTATTTCTTTAATCTCAGTGCTAGTCACATTCATAACTTGATTTCTAATGTCAAATGTCTTCTCAAATAATTTTTTCATAATTTCAAAATCATTTTGGAATTAAAAAATAAAATAAAATAAAAATTGAATATCCTTTGGATGGCTCAATAGACAGAGTCAATTATAATATGCATAAACCATGTGAAAACTTTCATTTTTAGATTTGATCCAACATGAATCACATTATCTTTTAATATGTGATTGACATAATGTAACGTATTAACTCCATATAACAACTTTCTCAAGCAATATTAATCATTTTTCTTCTTTTGCACATTAAAGCGAAGTACATTGAATAAGGTAACCTACAACATTACCTAGTATATAACAAGAGAAAGAAGAGAGACTAATGCAGTTTATGAATGCAGCTTCCTACATGCATGAAGTGGTCTTGGGACTCATGCTAATCTCTCTGTCTCTTGCTCTTCTTCGAGTTCACGCTAGTCCATGTTATTGGCAAAGTTGCCTGATCTCGATTGTCCCTGTAATTCAAACTTGTTTCACGACATGTCCTTATTTGAAGGGTAAGTCAACTTGTCTCATATTCCTCGTATGCTTCATTAAAATGAAAAAACTATACCTTGGATCCCTAAGTTCAGGCATTTTTTTTCCAACCAAATTCTCTAAACTTTGAGTTTTGTCCCATCAAATCATTGAGTTTGTATAGCTTTTTCTAATTAAAATTCCTTCAGCTCCAAATCTAACTGATTAGAACTGACACACCTTCTTCGATAACTTTTGCATTTTTTGCTACTTTATTGTCATCACTTACATATTCTTTCTATCCTTAAATTTTCTGGCATAGCATTTAATTACTTTGAACACACCAATAAAATTTTAGCATATTATTCTTAATTAGTATCTCCTCTTACAATTTCTATGGTTTGAGGGTGATGTCTACAAATTTAAATAACAACTCACAGGAATCTAACCTATTTAAAATTTCAAATTTGTTGATGCAACCTTCCTTAAGGAATGAATAGTACAAAGGCCATAGAGCAATTCCACGTCTCTCTTTGTCCCACATCACCCAATCAAATTACCTTCTCATGCCACTCTTGTTCGATTCCCCTTCGATAAGGATCATGTCGTGCGACACGAATGTTAATTATTTCTCTTATTCCCAAGATGTTTAATGTTCAATTTTGGTTTGTCTAGTTCTAATTGGTCTTAGGTGATTGCTTTAAAAAAATAAATTCTTTTTAGTTCCATTGCACCAAAAAGATTTGACAACCCTAGAATTATTTTTCCATTTTTTGTGTGCGGTCGTCATGACTAATTAGAGGATAATTTGAAGTTAATTAAAGGAAGTAAATTCAATTACAATTGAATGGTCCTATACATGGAGAGAATTTGGTTAGTGTGGGAGGCAAAGTTGGCTTGTCATGCACTTTGATGCGATGCGCATAAGTCGCTTTCTTACATGGGAACATTGTCGAATTCCCACCTTTTTTCTATGGTCTTTTTCTGTACTTCTGCTTTTGAAAAGTATGATACTGAATTAGAATCTCTTCACCCATCAGGTTCAGGCACGTAACCAGTCAAATCAAGTAAAGACACGTGGAGTGTGTCTAATAATTAATTAAAATTCGGCATCATGACTTTATCGAATTGGGTCTTTGTTTATAATTCCTTAATTAACTAAAATCAAGCAAGGACGTGATGTGTGTCTAATAATTAACAAAAGGTTGGAGGGATGAAAAACATATTGATGTTCCCACGACTTTTTCCGTGGGAACTGTCTCAATTAGGCGTTGTCAAAAGGAGGAGTAGGACAAAAAAGATGGTTTGCTTGACTTGAACCATCACGCTTTTTCAATTAAATATCATATGCCAATTACAACTTGTTTACTTTTAGACTAGCTATCTACCCTTGGGATTAAATACATACCTAGTTTTTTATAATTCCGATAATTTTTAAATAACAATACGACTATATTAAAATGTTAAAGATTACAATATAATAGCGTGGGCTCTGTTACTATCAATTTATAATTCATCTATAAGTACTCTAGAAGCAAAGTTCAATTTGCATATCAATATAACAAGCTAAATGCGGCTGCAACATTAATCTAAGAGGTAATATTTTCAAATAAATTCTTTTTCATCATAGTAGAAATTTTGCCCTCTTCTATGTATAAGCACTATTTTCAATTAAAATATTAACAAACAATTTTCCAAAATGTTTAATTTATATAAAAAAAGGATATATATTATAATTGACAAATGAAGGTAGAGTTGATTTTAAATTGTGAAATAGACCTACTTATACGTACGGTTTATACTGTTCTGCTTTTGAATACTGGAAAGTTGAGATTCTTTATGTATAGAAATCCATACTAGCCAGTCCGGAAATTCAGGGATTGTTAAGACCCAATTGACAATGGAAAAAAGTAGGCCCCCCATGGTGTTTTCAGCTTTCATTGACCAACTTGGTCACCAATTATTAACGTGCCGTGCATGTCACGACCTTGTAATTTTCTCATTTTGAGAGGCGGATAAAAATATCTATCATGACTATTCTTGCATTTGATGACATCATCATGTCTTAGTATGGTTGAACATATTGCCCGCTAATATATATTCATGAATTGTTGCGAAACAACGTCAAGAGAGAACCAAAAAGACTCGAGCTAAGAGCATTTTGCTACAAATCCTCATGGATCTTGCCTATAGGTATCAGCTTTTGCCCATGTCATTCTCATGCCTAACTACCATCATTCTTCTATTAGGGAGTAACCTAGCTTTAGCAAAAGATGGCCGGGACGAGATTGATCGATTGGCTTTATTAGAATTCAAGGCTCGAATAGCCGATCCTAGTGGGGTTTTGAGCTCGTGGAATGATTCTAGCCACTTTTGCAATTGGTACAGTGTCACATGCGGTCACAAACACCGAAGAGTCACCGTACTAAACCTCAACTCCAAGAACTTATATGGGGTTGTGTCGCCCGATATCGGTAATATGAGCTTTCTGAGGGGAGTCCATTTGAAGAACAACAGTTTTCATGCCAAAATTCCCCCGCATTTTGGCCGCTTGTTTCGGTTGCAGAAGTTGTCCCTTAATAACAACTCGTTCAGTGGTCAAATCCCTTCGAATCTCTCCTATTGCTCTAATTTGCTCATTCTTAACTTGGGCTTCAACATGCTCAAAGGAAATTTGCCGATAGAACTAGGCTCATTGTCCAAGCTCCAAGGACTTGTACTTCAAGCCAACAGCTTGATGGGAAACATCCCGCCATCTATTGGAAACTTATCATCTCTTCAAAACTTCGCAACAACGCTAAATAACTTCAGTGGTACGATCCCAGATACTCTTGGCCAGTTGAGAAATCTAAAGAAGCTCACTCTCGCCGAAAATAAACTTGTCGTACAATTCCTATCTCAATCTTCAATATATCTGCCCTGGCATTGCTTGATGTAGGTAACAACCAATTAGAAGGGGGTTTACCTAGTGACTTAGGCTTCACTCTTCAGAACATCAAGCTTATCAGTACGTGGTGCAACCACCTCACTGGACCCATTCCTAAGTCAATATCCAACGCCTCTAACCTCGAGCTAATCGACATCGGCGGGAACAATTTTACTAGGAAAGTTCCTTCTTTTTCAAAGATAAGAGGATTCTATCGGTTTGAGATTAACCAAAACAACTTAGGAGGTGAGCAATCTACTGATTTGGACTTCCTCTGTTCTTTAACCAATTCCACAAAATTGGAACTTTTGCATATAGGGGAAAATGCTTTTCGAGGACTAATACCTGACTGTATTAGTAACCTCTCGACCACCCTTTCCATATTTGATTTAGGAAACAACTATATTTCTGGAACCTTACCTTCTGGAATTGGAAGTCTCATTAATTTGGAGATCATACGAATGCAAGGCAATAACATCTCAGGAAACATTCCTTCCGAGATCAGAAATTTGAACAAACTGAAGCTTTTGGATCTCGGCCAAAATAAATTATTGGGCCAAATACCGGAATCGTTGGGGAATTTAAGGATGCTAATTGAATTGTACTTAGACAGCAATAATTTCCAAGGCTCGATACCATCGTCTCTAAAAAATTGCCAAAATCTACTTCTCTTGAACCTTTCGACCAACAACCTTAGCGGTTACATACCCCTGGAGATTATGAGCCTCTCATCTTTGTCGATTTACCTTGATTTGTCTCGAAATAATCTTACTGGCCCCATTCCAGAAGAAGTTGGAAAATTGCAACATCTTGTCGAACTACGTCTTGACGGGAACAGATTATCTCAACAGATTCCAAGCAGTATAGGCAGTTGTATAAGCATGGAATGCCTATATGTACAGGATAACTTCTTTGAAGGGCCCCTACCATCCATTATGAGTTCCATGAGAGGCCTTCAGGTTTTGAATGTTTCCAACAACCAATTGTCCGGCCAAATCCCGAAATTTCTGGAGTTGCTAAATCTGACGAATTTGAGCCTATCTTACAATGATTTCGAGGGTGCACTGCCTACAGGAGGAGTTTTCAGAAGTTTCATTTCAACTTCAATTGTTGGAAACAAGAAGCTTTGCGGGGGTCTCCCAGATTTTCAACTACCCAAATGCTACTACAAAAAGTCAAAACGGACGAGAACAAGTGGAATTGCAAAAATTCTTATATCCACCGTCTCTGCTCTTATTGGAGTAGCTTGCATACTGTCTTTGTTATACTTCTTCTGGTTTAGACACAATAAGAATGCATTAGCTTCAAGCTCTTCTGAAGATGGGCTTTTGCATGTTTCTTATCACAATCTACTAAAAGCGACAGGTGGATTCTCCTCCACCAATCTGCTTGGCGTGGGCAATTTTGGGTCCGTGTACAAAGGGCTGCTTGATCAAACTCAGTTGGTTGTGGCCATCAAGATTCTTGACCTTACATGTGATGGAGCTTCCAAGAGCTTCATAGCCGAGTGCGAGGTCTTGAGAAGAATCCGACACCGTAATCTTGTGAAGGTACTCACGGCATGTTCTGGGTTTGATTTTAATGGAAATGATTTCAAGGCACTTGTCTACGAATTCATGTCAAAAGGAAGCTTGGATGAGTGGCTGCACCCAACTACATCACAATATACGGAGAGAAACAAGTTGAGTCTACTTGAGAGAGTGAATATTGCAATCGATGTTGCTTGTGCACTAGATTATCTCCATCATCACTATGAAATGCCAATAGTTCATTGTGATCTAAAGCCAAGTAATGTCCTTCTTGACGATGAAATGAATGGACATGTAGGCGATTTTGGGCTTGCCAGGTTCCTTCCAGAAGCAACACATAAGTTGCTAGCAGATCAATCGAGCTCTGTCGGAGTAAAGGGATCTTTTGGCTACGTAGCTCCAGGTAATGAAGCATACCTTGGGTCATTCAGTTTGTTTCTTTGAACACATAATCGTAGATAGATCCTTAAAGAAAAAGGCATACACATAAAACTTCACCGAGAATATATTTCAAACTTAATCATTCACCTTTTATCAATACATTGTTGATTGTTGTAGAGTATGGCATGGGAAGTGCAGTATCTACAGAAGGAGATGTGTATAGCTTCGGAGTCCTCGTTTTGGAGATGTTCACAGGCAAGAGGCCGATTGATGACATGTTTGAATATGGGTTGGACCTTCATCGCTTCATGAAGGCAGCTTTGGCAGACCGAGTTGAGAAGGCAATTGATCCCATTTTGCTTCAGGAAATTGAGGAGTTGGAGAAGAGACGAACAATTGCTCCAGAGGGCAAGAACAAGAGCTGGTGTAGTATCAAGGATTGTTTGGTTTTGATCATCGAAGTAGGAATCACTTGCTCTTTTGAGTCTTCAAAGGAGTGAATGGACATCTATGATGCATTGACTAAACTCCAAGGAATGAGGAAGAAACTTCTTGAGTTCATTGTCACTGTCTAGTTAATGTCAAATTTAAACTTCATATGGAGTCATTTGGTCTTCATGGTCCTTGCCTTTTGGTTTTTCTTCCTTTGTAATTCAACCATTCTCTAGATGTTATGTTTTGTCTTTCAAATTTAAAGGATAATATATTACTGAAGCACTCCGACAATCTATTTCCAGCCTACACTCCAAAAGCCATGAACCGAGATATTCAATCAAAATCCACTTACGATAAGCAACTAAAAGAAATGGAATGGATCTAGCATCAATCGAAAGTGAATCGACAAACATCAAATTCCAAGACCTCATATTCGCCTTAGAAGTTGCTAAGAAACCCTACAGGAAGAGGAAGGGGGAGAAGTGGTGTGATGAAAAGAGGAGGAACGGCACGGTGGCGTTGCCCTGGTGTCTCCGAAAGTTTTCAGCTCAATCTTCAAAGACTGAGGCAAAATGGCCTCAAAAGATTGCATAACGCTCCTTCAGCAGGTTTAAAATCAACTAAAAACGAATTACGGTGGCAAGGAAGGGGCAACAAACAATTTTGCTTCAGCAGTAGGCAAAGGAAGAAGCAAACGGTAGAAAAAGCAAAGGAGGAAGCAAACGGTAGAAATCTAATTCATGCATTTTTTTAATCAATTGCAAATTTTGGACAAGAATTTCAGTCTGTCGGAAGAAGACGGCTAATAAAAATTTGATTTGCCGGCAAACTCGGCCCCATTTTTTTTTATTTTTTTTATTTTGGGGTGTGCGGCCACTTGAGAGTCTCTGGTTCGTCTCTGCAGGGAATGACTCGTGGGGGATGTGCAGCGAGTGTGAAGAGAATTTGGGAAAATCAAGTGAGTTTGCCAATGCTTT
Organism: Eucalyptus camaldulensis; assembly: GCA_019915185.1. Lineage (NCBI taxonomy): Eukaryota > Viridiplantae > Streptophyta > Magnoliopsida > Myrtales > Myrtaceae > Eucalyptus > Eucalyptus camaldulensis. Next base: position 13,395,399 of record JAHSVA010000001.1, read on the forward strand.
TGTTTTGCTATTATACTCTCTAAGGTAACTGGGATCGTCCATTTTTCATAATAATAAAAAAATGGTCATCAACTTATATAAACTTAGTGTGACGGAACAGTCATCCCCCGGGTTACGCTTTTTGTCCTCTCGTAAATGTGAAGAGAAATAAGGTTTTAAATGATCTCTTATGTGGGGTCAAAGAATGGCAGTAGAAATGGCTTTCCTCATTTTTTTTTTTTTTGGGTAAGATTTGAACCCTGCGTGTTATTTTCTTTTTTCTGCTCTAACATTGAACAGTCACAAATACCTGCTGCCAATGTCAATCTTACAGCCGAGACAGCAGTTATATGGCCTCTATTTGAAGCCGAGGCTGTACATAACTGGCAAAAAGATACTGCTGTTACTTGCTGGAGGTGTCAAAGTCTCTTCTGTTGCGTCTCTTCTTCATGGTTCTGTGCTGATTGAAAAGATTCAACTGTTTAATGTCCGTGAATGCTCATTTTGATGTTTTGGATCCAATGACATTGCTTGCTTTACTCAAACAATCAAATTTGGCCTTACTATTTCAATGCTATGATGAGTATTGGATTCTCTTTTGCTTACATGCTTTAGCAATTGCAAATGCATCTGAGATCGATCTTGGTTGACCTCTGCATAGGCATTTGTGACTATGGAGTGTGGACAGCTTTTTGGTGTCTAGATGGCTCTTTTGAGGATAGGACGAGATTCACCTAAGGAAGTAATGCATTTTCCCTTCACAAAAGAGAAGTTGCCTTAGAAATGAATGCCTGTTTTGGCTACGATTTTTCAAATGTTTAACTTTTTGAAAAGGAGTTAAGCGGGTAAACTCTATGTTTTCTTCTACACATTTAGTATGTGAGCTTTCTGTCTATAGTTTGTACTATATTAACTCTGCTAAGCTTTTGGCAGGATTCTATGCTGTTTGTGGTGTTTTGATGCGCAGTTCCGTTACTCTTATATCATGATACATGGGTTTAGTCTTAAAAACTCTGAAATGTCCTTTTGGTATGAAGAAGCTGTTCTGTGCAATTAACTCGGTAAATTTCGTCTCACTTTCCACACATTATACTGATGGAGAAGTTCCTTTCTCAGTACAATGTAGAGATCTTTTGGAAGCTTTAGTGAGCATGGCAATTTGATTTTCACGATCTTCTTCCTAGCTATCTGGTGTCTCTTATCGCCATCTTCAGTGGAGGATTGCTGGTCTCTGTCTCACCTGTGTACATGATGCTGCTATTGTCTTAGGTTTCCTGGATAAATTTCCCTTTCAGGTGTAATGCGGCTCTTCCTATGAATCAGCTATGTTGCTAATAAACACACGGTTCTTTTCGCTTCTGCATTAATGATCTTCGCCATGCTCTTGCAGCCAGTCATTTGCGATTGATAGTGTATCTTCCCTGAATTCTTTCAGAAGTAGTCCTAGATGGGGTATATTCTCGCCACAAGCAAAAAAAGCGGATATGATCATTTCCTTTTCAGCTCTCTCTCTCTCTCTCTCTCTCTAATTACTCGGTCAAGGTTATTGGGCATTCTTAACGATGGCTTTGTAAGTGAATATATTCTTTTCCCGTTATGCTTGTCAACAAATTTGGAGATCAAATTGGCAATACGTGCTCAGCAGGAAAGAGTTATCTATTCTTGTTTGAAATTGAAAGGAATTTTACCGAAGTACTGGTTAATTCTCAAGTAGAGCTTAATAGTACATTGTATCAATTTTCTGTTAATCTTTGCGACTTTCTTTATATACTTATTTCTTTAATGTCAGAGCTAGTCACATACTTAAGATGATCCCTTTCTTAAATAGCTTTCCATAATTCCAAAATCATTTCAGAATCCAAAAGAAAATAAAGGAAGCTGAAACAGGAAACCAAAAGGACCACAATCAAACAATACAATGATCTTAATCATCAATATACAAAGCACACTGGGAGGAGGCCGGGGGTTTGCATCCAGAGCATTGAATTGGATGGTGAAGCTCTTGTTGAAGGTTTGACAAAAGATCACGCTGTGTGGATGGCTGAAATGCTTGTGTGACTTCATCTCTGTATTAGGCTGCGCTCGTGCTTATGTGTGTGAAAGAGCGAAGGGAGGGAGGAAGGTTGGCTTTTGTTTTAACTAGGAGCTGCTCATGTATGTAGGAAACAGCGAAGGTTCAAGAATCAATGTTTAAAATATCGAATATCCTTTGGATGATTTGATGAATGAAGTCAAACATAATATACGGAACTGTGTGAAATCCTTTTTTTTTTTTTCACTTGGATTCAACATAAATCCCATTATCTCTTAATATGCGATTGGCATAATATATTGTATTAACTCTATATAACAACTTTTTTAAGCAACGTAATCATTTTTCTTCTTTTGTGCTTTAAGGGGAAGTACATTGAACATGGCTATATGCGAAAGAAGAAAGACTGATGCAGCTCATTGAATACAGCTTCCTACATAAATGAAGTGGTCTTGGATATCATGCAGATCTCCCCGTCTCTCTCTCTCTCTTCTTTCGAGTACATGCTTATGCATGTTATTGGCAAAGTAGTGTGATCTCGATCTGGCCCGTGATTCAAACTTGTTTCACGATATGTCCTTATTTTAAGGGTAAGTCCACTTGTCTCATATTCCCCTTTACTTCATCAAATGATAAAACTATACTTTTATTCCCTAAGTTTGAGCATTCTTTTCCGTTCAAATCCTCTAAACTTTGAGTCTTGTCTACAGCTTCAATATATGATTTCATTGTTTGCTCCCAATAGCCACAGTTGCTTCCATCAAAGTAAGGCAGCTTGTTCGGAGCTTAAGTATCATTGGTAAAGAAGCCGCCATGATTAGCCATGATTAGCCATGATAAAGGATCTTTGTATTTAGAAGAAATACACTTAAGATAAAGAGTAATAAAGCTCTGATATCAATTGTTGAGACTAACAAAACAACCTAGAGGGAGTGAATATGTTGTTTTCAAACTTTGATGATCTTTTGTGGAAATTAGCTAATAGCTAAGTAAAGATCACCATGAGCTGATGATATTTAACCAAACTCACACTAACTGTATGCCAATATGAATGAGAAGATGAAAAATAGCGGGGACACAAAGAGTTATAGTGGTTTGGCTTTATTCTCAAACCTATGTCCACTCTTTAAATTAATAGCCTCAAAATGGGTTGGATTCCACTAACAATATGCTTGAAAAGTTATAACCGGCTATCATTGATCTTTTATGTGATAGATCACACTATCTGGACCCAGTTACTACTCTTACACTTGTACATTTAATCCATAGGACAATTGTTAAATAGCACGACAAGCAAGTTAGTAAAACATAGAGAGTTAATATGAGAATAATAGTATGTAAGCTACTTGATCTTTTATGTGCCGCAATCTCTTGGTTCCTTAAATCCTTCTCTTTTATAATCTTTCTCAAACTATTTGTTGAGGTTGATTTAGAGAGATAGGTGATCGTTGAAGAGTTTCCATTGAACTACTGTCTAGAAAGATATTGCCGATACAATTTCTTTTTTAGGACTCCTGCAAACAAACCAAAAATGACAACTACTATTGTCTTCTTACTACAGTTTTTAACTAACTTATTAGACACTCTAGCTACTCTACTACATGCTTTATTTTGATTATGCTGCTTTAAGAATCCAAATCTTACAATAGCTCTTTAACTAATCCAACGAACATCAACTAATGTAGTTGGTTATCACATCACCATCAACCTGATCTTTACTGCTCTAATATAAACATCATTAGTACCTTATCTTTTTGGTTGACTAGTGTTGTTTGTAATAATAGGAGAATCGGAAACTTTTTCCAATTGGTCACACCATGGATGTTGCATGGTCCTTTGGTCCAAACATTTGCAAACAACATAGTACGTAATATATTAGGGATAGTTTGAGCATAATCAAAATCTCTTGAAGATATTTTGTCCAATAAAGACTACTTTCCTTTTTTGTGGATGGGGGCTATCCATTTATTTCAACACCTTTGATAGACAAAGAAATATAAAAAATTTATCGAATTGTTCTTTCTTGGATACATCATATTTCACCCAAAATGAAGCTCTGCTGAATTCAAGGTCGTCAGGACATGAGGATTTGATTTTTTTTTTTTTTGAGTGATTTGAGATTAGGCCATGAAGGCCCTCAATTTTTTAATACTTGTATTTATCAATGTTGAAATGAAAATAAATATGCTTCATAATAACTGAATATTGAATACCAAATAATACCAATTAACTAAGCATGAGCACCTTTAATAAGTTTTTTTGCAAAATATTTAGCAACATTCTATTGTCAATAAGTATCTTTTTCTATTGAATGAATATAAGTGGCCTTCCATTGCCTAGTGAATTAGTGATTTTTTTACTTAATTAAACCTTTTAAACCTTTTTTTTATTATGATAACGGAATGTCTTTAATTTTAGTGAGTGCTAAATATTTAAGTTTTGAAGACTTAATTGAGTTATCAAAAAGCCTACAAATTTCGAAACTACTCTCCTCAAATTTACTCTTAGTAAACACCGTTTTAATGTATTGTAGCATGGATGTAAATTTTGGTGACTATACATAAAATTTAGATGCAAACCAGAAGTTATTAATCACCTCGACATTGAAATTCAAATATTAGATATTTTATGTCGACTTTAGGAAATTTAAATAAGAGATAGTAATTTCTTTTACCAGTAAAGAAAGATGGAATTAGGCGATCAACATTTACCTCTAAATGTTAGGTCTCACTGTCATCGTGGAATATTAGGTTTTAACCATAACTTTTCAATGCAACAGTAAATATGCAAACAAATGGAGCTGGGTTTTTTTTTTTCATAACATTACTTGATTATGATAAATCCTTTTATATTGGGTTACCTAATTGGGTGATATACGAGATAATATCTCATTAATATGAAAAATATGAATTAATAAATGTTTTCTCACATATTTTATAAGATAAATACCATTTATATTGGACATTACCAATCCTAGATAATTATCGTGTATTCTTTTTTCATTTTTTTATATAATTAATGTTTTCGACGCCATCAGTTTCTGACCATGTTCATCTCCTCCCTCCCGTCCGGTGGCCCTGCTCAAACCGAGAGGCTTACAGAGTTTAGAGAGAGTGAGAGGGAAGACGAGCTTCGATGGAGTCAACCATATCCAAAGACTCTCTCTCTCTATCCTCATCTCCGTCCTCTCCCAACCCCTTCGTCTTCCGCCTCCACCGCTACTTCTGCCGGTCGCTGTATATATGCCGACCGCATCCGCTCCCCGAGCCTTGCTGAGCCGTCTCCGTCTCCCCTGGCTCCCGAGAGGTTCCGCTTGCGGGGCGTTTCGCTTCTCTCAGCGCCTTCGGCGGACGCGGCGGCGGCAGCGGCGGCGGCGGCGGCGGCGGAGTCAACGGTGAGGATTGGAAGGTGAAATCGGTGGTGGATGGAGCCGAGGAAGCCTCAGGTGGTCTCTTCTGATGTGATAATTCTCGACGTCGGAGTAAGCCCCTCTCTCTACGTGAATGTACGAGCTGAAGCTTCGATTTTGTCGATGCTTGTCCAACTTTCCCTGCATCATAATGCTGAAGATGTTATTACGCGGTGCGTATCATGTTTCTTTTTTCAGTGTGCGGCCACTTGAGTGGCTCTGTTTCGTCTCTGCAGGGAATGACTTGTGGGGAATGTGCAGCGGGTATGAAGAGAATTTTGGAAAATCAAGTGAGTTTGCCACTGCTTTTGTCTTTCTTGTAAGCCATCTTTCGTATGAAAAGAATCGTCATCGACTTGAATTAAACCAAGTGTGAGAACTGTTTTCTCTTTTTTTCTGCTCTAGCATTAGACAGCCTCAAGTATCTGCTGCCAGCGTAAATCTTACAACCGGGATGTCTATTGTATGGCCTGTATCTGAAGCCAAGGCTGTACCTAATTGGCAAAAAGAGTTGGGAGAAACACTTGCAGAATACTTGACAAGTTGTGGCTTAATGTCTAACCCTCGAGGTAAGCAGTTTTATTCACCATCTGCTTGTTGCAGTAGAATGAGGTGTGGCTGACATTTGTGAATAACATTAACGCATATAATGTACCTTTTATCACAGATTTTGTGTCGAATACTCTGAGAAGAATATTTTTAATGCAGGGGGTTGTTGACAAGTTCTCAGAATGCTCTCATAGATTTAGTTTTGTGACTTTTGATGAGAAGCAAGCAATGGATGAGGCTATTGAGGCTATGAATGGGATGGACTTGGATGGGAGAAATATCATTGAGGAAAAAGCTCAGCCTCAAGGTTCAGGTAGAGACCAAGACGGTGATCGCAGTTCTGATCGTGGCCCTAATAGGGATAGTGGCACTCAAGGAGGATCAGGAAATGACTGCTGAATCAGGGCCGTTCTGGTCCCTATGAACATTGTGGTACAGGAAACTTCCGTACGGGCTAGAAAGAATATTCCTGATAGGTATGCACACAGGTTTTTTCCAGATATATTAAAGCAGTTGATGCTGTGCTGATGGAAAAATATTTTGTGCTTGTAGCAGTGCAATTGGAGGTACTGCTGTTACTTGCTGGAGCTAAAGTCCCTTCTGTTTTATCTCTTTTTTATTGTTCTCTGGGTGGACAAATCTGCTTGATCAGTCTTTTAATGTGCAAACTTTGGCTAAAAGATTCAACTGTTCAATGTCCATGAATGCTCGCTTTGATACTTTGGTCTGACGACATTGCTTGCTTGACTTAAATAATCAAATTTAGCCTTAATCTGTCAAGGCTACGATGCGTAGTGAATTCTCTTTCACTTACAAGCTTTAGCAAGTGCAAATGCATCTGAGATTGATCCTGGTTGACTTCTTCATTGGTATTTGCAACTGTGGGGCGCGTACAGCTTTCTGGTGTCTAGAAGGTTCTTTTGAGGATAGGACAAGAGATTCACCCATGGAAGTAATGTGTTCTCTTTTTGCAAAAGAGAAGCTGCCTTAGAAATGAATGCCTCTTTTGGCTACGATTTTTCAAAAGTTTTGAACTTTTTGAAGAGTTAAGCGGGTAAACGCTATCTTTTCCTATACACATTTAACATGTGAGCTTCCTGTCCATAGTCTGCACTATATTAACTCTGCTAAGCTTTCGGCAGTATTCTTGGCTGTTTGTGGTGTTTTGATACACGTTCCTGTTACTTTCATGTCATAGGACGTGGTTTTAGTCTTAAAAATTCTGAATAGTCCTTTTGTCCTTAGGAAGCTATTACTTTCCACAATTAACTCTGTAAAATTCCATCTCACATTCCACACATTGTACTGATGGATGAGTTCTTTCTCAGTAAAACGTGATCTTTTGGAAGCTTTGGTGAGCATGTCAATTTGATTTGCCTTGTCTTCTTCCTAGCGATCTCCTGTCTGTTGTCATCATCTTCAGTGGAAGATATCTGGTCTCTGTCTCCTCCGTTTGCATGGTGCTTCTATCTTGTTAGGTTTCCTGGATAAGTTACCCTTTCAGGTGTAATGACGGCTCTTCCTTTGAACTGGCAATGTTCCTAATAAACACAGGGTTCTTTTTGCTTGGGCAGCTGTGCGTGCATTGACTTGCATTTCTGCACTAATGATCTTCGCTACACACTTTCAGCCAATCATTTGTGATTGATCTTGTATCTTCCCCCTTATTCTTCCAGAAGATGTGCTTGCTCCCATTTAAAATTGGTACTGGGTTTGATACTCTAGGAATAAGAAAAAACCGGATATGACCATCTCCTTTTCAGTTTTTCTCTGTAGTTGCTTGGTTAAGGTTATTGTGAATTCTTAAATATGGCTCTGTAAATGAATATTTTCTTTTCCAGTTGCTTGTCAAAATTTTTGGAGATCAAATTGGCAATATGTTTCCAGCAGGGAAGAGTAAACTATTCTTCCTTGTCAGAATCAGAGAGGAATTTTATCAGAGTATTGGTTAATTTTCAAGTAGAGTTTGACAGTAGATTCTATCAATTTTCTGTTAATCTATGCGACTTTCTTTATATAGTTATTTCTTCAATCTCAGAATTTGTTGGGATTCTAGCTAGTAGGGCCCTTGCAATGACCGGTGATGCCCTCGCCGGCCACAAGCAAGCGCCTGTGTGCCCTCACTAGCCACGTGCCCTCACTAGCCACAAGCGAGTGCCTTTGGGCCCTTATTGATTGCAAGTGAGGGAGTCACATCCCTCCCCTGTGGCCAGTGAGGGTCAATTGGCAGCCTCACCGGCTCAAAGTTGGAAAAAAAAAAAGAAAAAAAAAAGAAGAGAACATAAAAGAAAAAATTAAAAAAGCTATCCACATAAGCACCAACCATGTCACATAGAATAGCCAACGTCTACGTTAGTGATTTCCGGTCAATTCATTAGTAATCGCTATGTTTAGAACTAAATTGACCAAGTAATGTTAATCGTATTCCTTTTTTGGTGCATTAAAGGGAAGTGCATCCAACATGACAACCTATGACATTACCTAGTATATAACATCCTCAAAGAAGAGAGAAAGTTGGTCAATGAGGTTCAGTAATTCAGATCATAGTATACAACTTCTCACCTGCATGAAGTGGTCGTGGAAATCATAGCCCATGCTGATCTCTCTCTCTTCTTCAAGTTCATGCCCATGCATGTCATTGGTAGAGTAGGGTGATCCTTCCATTTCATCGATTTGGTTATTCCTTGTGATCATGCTACACCTACAAATTCATAAAAATCGTCCATTTATTTTAAGGATCATGTGCCCTTATGTAAAGGGCAAGTCAAGTTGTTTCTTCTTCCACGTATGCTTTACTAAAATGGTTAAACTATACTTTTGATCCCTGAACTTGAGAGCAATTTTTTTCTCCAATCAAATGCTCCTCAACTTTTAGCTTGTTTCATCAAGTTATGAACTTGTATAGCTTTTCTAATCAAGTCTCTTCAGCTTCAAATATAGTTAATCAGATCCGACAAATCTTTTTCCATAAACTATCACATCTTTCTCTTCTAAATTCATCACCTACATATTCTTTCTATTCTCAATCTTTTTTTGACACGCTGTTAGGTTTAACCATCTCATTTTTGGTACAATTGTAGATGAGTTGAACAATCAGGAGGAATCTATTGAATTTTGCTAAATAAAGGGACCTTTCATTGAATAGTCTCACGCCCTAGTATTCCTTTGTCTTTTTATAACAATGAGATGTCGGGGGCGGGGCACTCGACTAGTTATTACTGAGTATTGTGGTCCTTCATTCCCCACACATCATGGGTAATCACCGAAAATACAAGGATCTGTGCTCCTAGTGGCTCAAGAGAAAAGTGCAAGTGTGACAATTTGAACTCATGTCGAGTGAAAAAAGAGACAAATTTACCACTTAAGCAACCCCTTGGATTTAAATCTGGAGATTATTCTAAATTGAATGAATATGAGACATGGCAAAGTCTAAAACGGTTATCATTGCATGTGAGACATATATGAATACACGGACAAAATTTTAGCATAATATTTAGTTGGAGCTTTTCATCGTTCTGATTCTACAATATAGGAGTGATTTTTACAACTCTATACAATGAGTCGCATGAATCTAATTCTAGTATAAATTATATATATAGTTACTTGTAGGTCTTGTTTATAAATGTAATTATAGCCTCCTATTAGGGAAGTGTTTTACTTCCTATTGGTGGACAAGTCGGTCTTGAGGAATATGCCAGAACTCCGGTCTGCACACACAAACACGGGTTGAATTGTTCGAATATTTTATCTAGATTGGCACTCCGATATTTAAGTTAGGTAGGGAAGAATATGTGCAGATACTCAGCTTAAAAGGAAGATGATAAGCTAAATACTATAAACTTTAATTGAGTCCCTGGCGGGTGAATGGTCGGTAACATAGGTGATGGCTTGCTTGGACACGTGAGGACTTTGACATGCCAGAACGGTCACTTACAATTTTACAAATGGGTGGAAATTAGTATGATATTTGAGCCCAACTCTTTATGGGATCTATATGGATTTGCACAACACCCATATTCAACCCATTTAGTTTATCAGCTCCAACCCATAATTTGAGACAAAGAAACTTCTTCGGCTGCAAGGAGAGTACACTTGGCTATTACATCCTACGTCACGAACACTTCTGACTCTTGCAAGTTAAGTCTTAAAGAGTTGATAATTGGAAAATATAATTGAAAGGACGAAACAAAAAAGTTTAATTTATGTTATTCACAAGATAAAAGGGAAAATAATAGTGTTACACTTAAGTGAACCTTAAAACCTTAAAAGGTCATGTTAGCATCAAATTAAAACTTGAACGAGATTCATAATTTATGGAAGGACTTTTACCATCACCTTCACACCTCCGTCCATAACCGATGCTCAGGCTCCCTCACTAACTCGATGAGTCAGTCCATGGAGCTACCATTCTTCGAATGCAATAATTTTAAATAATATATATTAAAAATAGGTCATGATCGGGTTGGGCACAGGTTGTCAAATATGTACTTTATGTAAATTAGTCAACTTTGGCTGAATATTTTCGACTTAACACAAAAAACCTGTTTGACGGGTGTACATAGACCAATGGGCACTGGAATTTTGAGTAGCGGACAAACCATTGCTCCCCTAATGGATTTATGCAAGGTGGTGGTGGTGGTCTTGTCGAGGGACGACCCATCAAGTGCGATGGACGCGCCTCATTATCAAAGGCTCACCTTGACCCGTTGGACAAGGCATGTAACATGTTGGATCAGGTAAGGACATGTAGTGTGGGTCCGATAATGAGCTAAATCCAGAATTGGTTTTTTTTTTTTTTTTTTAATTATCCCACATGTGTTATCAGGAAATAAGAGCAAGTTGAATAGATGAAACGGATCGACGCTCCTACGACTTTTCACATGTGTGCTGTCTCGCTCATGCCACTGTCAAAAGAAGAAGTAGGATCATTGACTTGACTGAAACCCTCGCACTTCTTCAATTAATTAGTGTGAAAATTTAAGAGAGACAGATTTCGGTGTAATGTTGCCTTGAGGAAAGTTTTATTATATTGAGAGCTATATAAATCTTTGTACAAAGGAACCAATATGTAATACAGAGAATAATTAATCAAAAGAAATAGTATATTTTCGTAATCTAGTTCTATCAATTCGAATCCTCGATTGATTCATTTACCACCGTGAAGATTCAAGAGAGATATTTCTTGGATGATCTTCCTTGGAGAGGAAGTTGCAGTGATTCTTGGGTGATTCATTATTCCTCTTAGCTGACAATGTTTCCTTTGACAGTTAGTATCATCCATAAGCATTTAAGGTGTAAAATATAATTTTCATATTAATATAATAAGTCGGTCCGACATCAATCTAGAAAGTAGTATTTTTGAAAGGGATCCTTCTTCACCATAGCGGAGATTTTCCTCTTTTTTTCGGTATAAGCACTATTTTGAACTTTAAAATAACAAACGATATTATGACCGCATAAGGTAGGACATTACAGATGTATGAATTTCATTTTGCAATATTCTACGATTTCTTAAATATTGTGCGTAGAAATGGATTGTCTCATCGTAACATTGTAAATTATAGAAAAGATCATTTCAAATACTTGACTCCCCTTGCAACTTTGACCTTTCCCTATGTTTATCATTTCACACTCTCTGCAACAAAATGCTGACATAACAATTTCATCGAGCCTGGACTTTGTTAACTTTAGTCTCAATGTGATTGGGAAGAAGATATTTTCTCAAAACTCACACTAATTATGTTCCATGTACCGGAAAGTCAAAGATTTTATATTCACGGAAAAGACTAAAGTCCTTGCCCTTACTAGACGGCACGGGCCAACTAGAGATTCAAAGGTAGATTGTAGCCTCGTAGGATAAGGACACAAATGATAATGAACAAAAGTAGGCCAGATGGTGTTTTGGCTTTCATTGATTGACTTTATCGTCAATAGTTTCCTTGCAAAGTGCAACTCACAGCCTTGTAATGTTCTCAAGTTGAGAGGTCTATAAAAGATCTGTCATGACTATTCTTGCATTGACGACATCCACATGACTTCATATCAAAGATCATGTTGCCTGTTGATATATTTTGCCAATTGTCTCTAAACAACGTTGCACGTGTACTTGAGTCTCTTCAAGTTGAGAATGCTTTTACTAATCCTTATGGACCTTTTCTATAGAGATAAGTTACATTTGATTGTTTGGATTTCTAATTAGAATGTGATTGAATATGATAAAATATGAAATCTAGGGTTTTTGCTAACATAACAATTTCGTCGAGCTTGGACTTTGTTAATTTTAGTCTCAATGTGATCGGGAAGAAGATATTTTCTTGAAACTCACGCTAATTATGTTCCATGTACCGGAAAGTCAAAGATTTTATATTCACGGAAAAGACTAAAGTCCTTGCCCTTACTAGACGGCACGGGCAACTAGAGATTCAAAGGTAGATTGTAGCCTTGTAACATAAGGACACAAATGATAATGAACAAAAGTAGGCCATATGGTGTTTTGGCTTTCATTGATTGACTTTATCGTCACAGCCTTGTAATGTTCTCAAATTGAGAGGTCTATAAAAGATCTGTCATGACTATTCTTGCATTGACGACATCCACATGCCTTCATATCAAAGATCATTTTGCCTGTTGATATATTTTGCCAATTGTCTCTAAACAACATTGCACGCATACCTTAAGAGACTCAAGTTGAGAATGCTTTTACTAATCCTCATGGACCTTTTCTATAGAGATAAGTTACATTTGATCATTTGAATTTCTAATTAGAATATGATTGAATATAATAAAATATGAAATCTAGGGTTTTTGCTGCATGACAATTTCATCGAGCCTGGACTTTGTTAATTTTAGTCTCAATGTGATCGGGAAGAAGATATTTTCTCGAAACTCACGCTGATTATGTTCCATGTACCGGAAAGTCAAAGATTTTATATTCACGGAAAAGACTAAAGTCCTTGCCCTTACTAGACGGCACGGGCCAACTAGAGATTCAAAGGTAGATTGTAGCTTGTAGGATAAGGACCCAAATGATAATGAACAAAAGTAGGCCATATGGTGTTTTGGCTTTCATTGATTGACTTTATCGTCAATAGTTTCCTTGCAAAGTGCAACTCACAGCCTTGTAATGTTCTCAACTTGAGAGGTCTATAAAAGATTTGTCATGACTATTCTTGCATTGACGACATCCACATGTCTTCATATCAAATATCAGGTTGCCTGTTGATATATTTTGCCAATTGTCTCTAAACAACGTCGCACGCATACCTTAAGAGACTCGAGTTGGGAATGCTTTTACGAATCCTCATGGACCTTTTATATAGAGATAAGTTACATTTGGTCGTTTGGATTTCTAATTAGAATAGGATTGAATATGATAAAATATGAAATCTAGGGTTTTTTGCTATATCATATCCACTGTGTAGAGATTTCAGTAATAAAATCAGATATATTAACATCATATCATACATATTATTTGGTATAAACGGTACATCAGTATAAATAGACCTAAACATAACTAGAGATGGTAAAAATCTCTCACGACACTTTTGCTTACTTTATTTTTATTTATTTTTATTTTACTTTCCTCTCTTTTGTAATTAATTTTTTCCCTTCCATCATTCTTTAATAAGATTTTATTAAATAATAAACTGAACTAATATATCTAAAATACTAAAATTCCTAAAATATTCCAAAATGTATAATTTGTAGTAAAGATATATATTATAACTGACAAATGAGAGTAAAGTTGATTATAAATTGTGAGAAAGACCTACTTACATGTACGGTCAATACGGTTTTGTTTATGAGCATTGGAAAGTCAAAATGATATACATGTGGAAAAAGATTGAAGGCATCACCCCCTACTGAACGGCCCGGTAATTCAGGGATTGTAAAAGACACAATTGACAATGGAAAAAAAAGTAGGCCACCGTGGTGTTTTCAGCTTTCATTGACCGACCTTACCACCAGCTATTAACTTGCATATCACGGCCTTGTAATTTTCTCATTTTGAGAAAAGGATAAAAATTTCTGTCATGACTATTCTTGCATTTGATGATATCATCATGTTTTAGTATGGTAGAACATATTGCCCGCTAGTATATATTCACGAATTGTTTCGAAACAACGCCAAGAGAGAACCAAAAAGACTCAAGTTGAGAGCGTTTTGCTACAAATCCTCATGGACCTTGCCTATAGATATAAGCTTTTGCCCATGTCATTCTCATGCCTAACTACCATCATTCTTCTATTAGGGAGTCTCCTAGCTTTAGCAAAAGATGGCCAAGATGAGATTGATCGATTGGCTTTATTAGAATTCAAGGCTCGAATAGCCGATCCTAGTGGGGTTTTGAGCTCGTGGAATGATTCTAGCCACTTTTGCAATTGGTACGGTGTCACGTGCGGTCGCAAACACTGAAGAGTCACTGTACTAGACCTTGGCTCCAAGAACTTATCCGGGATCGTGTCAGCCCATATTGGTAATATGAGCTTTCTGAGGGGATTCAATCTGGAGAATAACAGTTTTCATGCCGAAATTCCCCCGCATTTTGGCCGCTTGCTTCGATTGCAGAAATTGTTCCTTAATAACAACTCATTCAGTGGTCAGATCCCTTCGAATCTCTCCTATTGCTCTAATTTGCTCATTCTTAACTTAGACTTGAACATGCTCAAAGGAAATTTGCCGACAGAACTAGGCTCATTGTCCAAGCTCCGAGGACTTACACTTCAAGCCAACAGCTTGATGGGAAACATCCCGCCATCTATTGGAAACTTATCATCTCTTCGAAAGTTCGGAATAATGCGGAATAACTTTGATGGGACAATCCCAGAGACTCTTGGCCAGCTGAGAAATCTAAAGATCCTCTATCTCGCTAGAAATAAATTTTTCGGTACAATTCCTATCTCAATCTTCAATATATCTACTCTGACATGGCTTGGTGTAGGTGAAAACCAATTAGAAGGGGGTTTACCTAGCGACTTAGGCTTCACTCTTCCAAATATTGAGATTATCAATACGTATCAGAACCACCTCACTGGACCCATTCCCCAGTCAATATCCAACGCCTCTAACCTCAAGCTAATACAAATCAACGAGAACAATTTTACTAGGAAAGTTCCTTCTTTTTCAAAGATAAGAGGACTCTGGTGGTTTAGTATTGGCCGCAACAACTTAGGAGGTGAGCAATCTACTGATTTGGACTTCCTCTGCTCTTTAACCAATTCCACAAAATTGGAACTTTTGGGCATAGCGGAAAATGCTTTTCGAGGACTAATACCCGATTGTATCAGTAACCTCTCGATCACCCTTTCTTGGTTTGGGTTAGCATACAACTATATTTCTAGAACCTTACCTTCCGGAATCGGAAATCTCATCAATTTGGAGGATTTGCGAATGCAGGGCAATAACATCTTGGGAAACATTCCTTTTGAGATCGGAAATTTGAACAAATTGAAGCTTTTGGATCTCGGCCAAAATAAATTATTGGGGCAAATACCGGAATCGTTGGGGAATTTAAGGATGTTAATTGAATTGTACTTAGACAGCAATAATTTCCAAGGCTCGATACCATCGTCTCTAAAAAATTGCCAAAATCTACTTCTCTTGAACCTTTCGACCAACAACCTCAGCGGTTACATACCCAAGGAGATTATGGGCCTCTCATCTTTGTCGATTTCCCTTGACTTGTCTCGAAATAGTCTTATTGGCTCCCTTCCAGAAGAAGTTGGAAAATTGCAAAATCTCGGTGAACTACGTCTTGACAGGAATAGATTATCTCAACAGATTCCAAGTAGTATAGGCAGTTGCATAAGCATGGAACGCCTATATGTACAAGATAATTTCTTTGAAGGGCCCCTACCATCACTTATGAGTTCCATGCGAGGCCTTCAAGTTTTGAATGTTTCCAACAACCAATTGTCTGGCCAAATCCCGAAATTTCTAGAGTCGCTAAATCTGACAAGTTTGAACCTATCTTACAATGATTTCGAGGGTGCATTGCCTACAGGAGGAGTTTTTAGAAGTGCCATTTCAACTACAGTTGTTGGAAACAAGAAGCTTTGCGGGGGTCTCCCAGATTTTCAACTACCGAAATGCTACTACAAAGAGTCAAAACAGATGAGAATAAGAGGAACTGCAAAAATTCTTATATCTACAGTCTCTGCTCTTGTTAGAGTAGCTTGCATACTGTCTTTATTATACTTCTTCTGGTTTGGACACAATAAGAACGCATCAACTTCAAGCTCTTCTGAAGATGGGTTTTTGCATGTTTCTTATCACAATCTACTAAAAGCGACAGGCGGATTCTCCCCCACCAATTTGCTTGGCGTGGGAAGTTTTGGGTCCGTGTACAGAGGGTTGCTTGATCAAACTCAGTTTGTTGTGGCCATCAAGATTCTCGACCTTACATGTGGTGGAGCTTCCAAGAGCTTCATAGCCGAGTGCGAGGTCTTGAGAAGAATCCGACACCGTAATCTCGTGAAGATACTCACGGCATGTTCTGGGTTTGATTTTAATGGAAATGATTTCAAGGCACTAGTCTACGAATTCATGTCAAACGGAAGCTTGGATGAGTGGCTGCACCCAATTGCATCACAATATACGGAGAGAAACAAGTTGAGTCTACTTGAGAGAGTGAATATTGCAATTGATGTTGCTTGTGCACTAGATTATCTCCATCATCACTGTGAAATGCCAATAGTTCATTGTGATTTAAAGCCAAGTAATGTCCTTCTTGATGATGAAATGAATGGACATGTAGGCGATTTTGGGATTGCTAGGTTCCTTCCGGAAGCAACACATAAGTTGCTAGTAGATCAATCAAGCTCTGTCGGCGTAAAAGGATCTTTTGGCTACGTAGCTCCAGGTAATGAAGCACACCTTGGGTCATTCAATTTGTTTTTTTGAACACATAATCGTAGACAGATCCTTAAAGAAAAAGGCATAGACATAACATGTCACCGAAAATATATTTCAAACTTAATCATTCACCTTGCATCAATACATTGTTGATTGTTGTAGAGTATGGCATGGGAAGTGTGGTATCTATAGAAGGAGATGTGTATAGCTTCGGAGTCCTCGTTTTGGAGATGTTCACAGGCAAGAGGCCGATTGATGACATGTTTGAAAATGGGTTGGACCTTCATCGCTTTATAAAGGCAGCTTTGGCAGACCGAGTGGAGAAGGCAATTGATCCCATTTTGCTTCAAGAAATCGAGGATTCGGAGAAGAGACGAACAATTGCTCCAAAGGGCAAGAACAAGAGCTGGTGTAGTATCAAGGATTGTTTGGTTTTGATCATCGAAGTAGGAATCACTTGCTCTTTTGAGTCTTCGAAGGAGCGAATGGACATCTATGATGCATTGACTAAACTCCAAGGAATGAGGAAGAAACTTCTTGAGTTCATTGTCATTGTCTAGTTGATGTTAAATTTGAACTTCATATGGAGTCATGTGGTCTTCATGGTCCTTGCTTTTTGGTTTTTCTTACCTTTGTAATTCAACCATTCTCTAGATGTTACGTTTTGTCTTTCAACAATTTGGTCTTCATGGTGGGTATGCACTACTTGTACCTATAATTTTAGTAAATGTTAATTTTGTTGCGTCATGCGGATCAATAAGCTAGGCTACTGAAACCCAGTACTTGATTCTTTCTTTTGTTCTTGTTTGTGTGTGTGGCTGCTATTAATGGTGCCTTTGGGTTTGCATAGACAAAAGTGGTACACCCTTAGTTGTTCGATTGGCTTCCACCTGAAGTATCCTTTGGTCAAAGAAGCTCTAAAAAAAGCTGTCATTGTAAAACAAAGTATCCAGGCTTGGGAGCCCCTCTGCAAGTTTCTTCTATTGTGATGAGGATTCTTTCACAGCCATGGAAGAAACCAATTCTTTGCTGTTAATCATTGTGTAGCGCATGTTGAAATGGGCAGGATAGTGACTGGCTCTAATGATCCCGTTGTGTTGTAGGCAAGTGGTGGAAACACATCGGTAATTGCCTATAGTGAGGGAAGGCATCGGATTTTGGAGACAATGTGATGTTGCTGCTGCAAACTGCTTAGACAAATTTGCTAGAATCTTGACACTGTCCAACAATTCGAGCCTTGGATACATCATGGAGAAGGTATGTCACCAGAAGTGCCCGTGAAGATCTCTACTTTGTCCATGTGCCCTTGACTTTGTCTTAAAACTGTTCTTATTTGCACTTCACTTTATTTTAACTAATTAATTTATTTTCCTTCAGCGGGTTTAAAATCAACTAAAAACGAATTACGGTGGCGAGGAAGGGACAGCAACAATTTTGCTTCAGCAGTAGGCAAAGGAAGAAGCAAAGATAGAAAAAGCAAAGGAGGAAGCAAACGGTAGAAATCTAATTCATGCATTTTTTTTTTAATCAATTGCAAATTTTGGACAAGAGTTTCAGTCTGTCGGAATAAGTCGGCTAATAAAAATTTGATTGGCCGGCAAACTCAGCCCCTTAATTGAGATTATCTTAATCAATTATTTGAAGGATGGGGTCGGAGATCTGGAGCTCGAGCGGCTCCTCCTCCTCTTCCGCCTTCCGGCGGGAGGGCTTGCGGAGGCGGTCGCGGTTCTTGACGAAGAGGTCGATGAGGGAGGTGGGGAAGCCGGTCTCGACGACGAGGGAGCCGCCGCGGCGCGGGGAGGACTGGAGGTCGGCGACGAGGCGGGAGATGCGGGTGACCCTCGACTTCTTCCATGGCAGGGGCATGATTCCCCCCCCTTCTGCGACACGCGCAGAGCAAGATCTAAAAGGAGAGACAGATGGTCGAGATGGTGGAGGGAAAAAAAATGGTGATAAAGAAGAAGAAGAAGAAGAAGAAGAAGAAGAAGAAGAAGGAAAAAGAAAAAGAAAAAGGAAAGATCGATGGAATGGTTCGGTGAAGTGGACGGGGGAAATGAAATTCCACGGTGGGATTCAATGTTTGTTTTTCACTTCTTATTTTCCTCGCTGTTTCTCCCTCTCTCTCTCTCTCTCTCTCTCTCAGAGGATGTTTTTCACGTGACTCGAATAGGGGAGAGTGGGAGGGGAAATCTGCGCCGTTCTCCGCGCCCACGCGAGCCCCGCTCCATCTCCTCCGTCGAATTATGCGGCCGTGGGCAGGACCCATAAATCCGACGGTGGATACTCGTTGGGCTCATGCAAGTCCTGTCCACGGAAGTATTGCTCGGAAATTGGCGCTAGCAGCGAGACAAAGGACGGCGAGTGGGGGCCGATGTGAACGGAGGGAGTGTTCAACTGACGCGTTTCTCTGCAGTTGTTCTTTCGGTTTTCGTATCAGTTTCTTCCGTTCACGCATTTCTTGGGTTTCCATTCATCTATGCTTTCGGTTCCGCTCCGTTTTGACAGGGGTTCAGCCTCCATCGCTACGTCGCCCAGTCACTGCATCGCCGATGCCCACAGGCTCCGCTGCATCTACGCCGACCGCATCCGCATCCTGAGCCGAGCTCCCCTGTGGTTCCGCGTGCGGTGCGTTCCGAGCTCCGCTACTCCTCCCGGCGCATTCGGTGGACACGGCGGCAGGGGCGGAGGAGTCGACGGTGAGGATGGGAAGGCGAAATCGGTCGTTGATGGAGCCAAGGAGGCTTCAGGGGTGTCACCTCCGATGACATAATTCTCGACGTCGGAGTTAGCCCCTCTCTGTCTCTCTCTCTCTTTATATCTCTCGCACTTCGTGTATTGTACGAGCTAAAAGCCTCGATTAAGCCATAAAGGCTCTCAATTTTTCAGTACTTATATTTATCAATGTTGAAAATGAAAGTAAAATATGCTCCATAATAACTGAATATTGAATACCAAATAATACCAGTTTGTTAACTAAGCATGAGCACCTTTAATAAGTTTTTTTGCAAAATATTTAGCAAGATTCTTATTGCCAATAAGTATCTTTTTTCTATTGAATGAGTAAGTGGCCTTCCCTTGCCAGGCAATTTGGTGATTTTCTGACTTAATTAAACCTTTTAAGATTATTTTTATTATGATAACAAAATGTGTTTAATTTTACTAAGTGCTAAATATTTAAGTTTTCAAGACTTAATCATGTTATCAAATAACCTGCAAATTTGGAAACTACTCTCCTTGGATTTACTCTTAGTAAACACCATCGTAATATATTGTAGCATAGATGTAAATTTGTTGACTATACATAAAAAGAAAAGGTGAAAATAGGCGATCGGTATTTACTCTGTATATGTTAGGTCTCACTGTCACGTGAAATATTAGATTTTAACCATGACTTTTTAATGCAATAGTAAATATACAAACACATCAAGTCCAGATTTTCTTCATAACATTGCTTGACTGTGATTACTCTTTTATATTGGGCTACCACTAGGGATGTCAAGACCCGAACCGAAAACCGAACCAAACCGCGAACCGAACCGAAAAAATCAGTTTTTTCGGTTCGATTCGGTTTTCAGTTCAGTTTTCATCAAAAACCGAAATTTTTTTTATCGGTTCGGTTTTTATCGGTTAACCAAACCGAAAACTGAACCACAAAGGCACGAACCGAAATCGAAACTTTTTTTTATCGGTTCTCTCCCGACTGCCGTCTCTGAGTCCTCTCGTCGTGTCTCGTCTTGGTTTTTATCGGTTCCCGTCTGAGTTCTCCCAACGGCGACGGTGACTGCGACGGCGACGGCAACCGATTGAGGGACAAGGTCCCTTTCTTTTGCAAATCTCTCCTTCGTCCCTCTTCCTTCTGTGATGGCGACGGCAACTGAGGGGCCGAGCATGTCTTGTGTGCGCTCTGCTCTGGATTGAGGGGCCGCCAGTGGCTTTAGATCTACGACGCCTCTTGCTTGCTCAGTGAACTGGGCTAGTTCAAATCGGTAAGATTCTCCTTTGATCGCTCTGCCTACATCTTCCTCTGCAAAGATCTCTTTTGCTCTTTTTCTCAGTGCTGTCGCTGGGTCGCATGCAGAGGGTATCTGGGTTTTTTTCCTTTTTTCTTGCTTTGCTCCATTTGTTCTGTTCTTTGAGACGTTTTCTTGGTGGGTGTTGAGGCGAAGGTTTTGTTTTTCTGTTGCGACGCGAACTCTGATTTGTGTTGCTGCGTTGGTTCCGAGGAACACTCTGTCCGTCTACCATTTTTGCTATTTTCTTTTTTGTGGGTTTTTGTTTTTCTGCTTCGGCTCTTCTTTTTTCCTGTACAGAAGGATTGCCGATTCAGTTGTTGTATGTGGGATTTCTGATGGAAGTTCTGGGCCGATGCAGAGGGGTTGTTTTCTGGTTTTCTTGGTGGGAATTTTTAGGTCCTCTTTCATGTTCAGTGTAGTTCATCCTCGTTTAACATTGTAGCAGTGATGAGCTTCAGCGACATTTGCTCAGCTATAGCTAACTATTTTCTTGGTGATTGTACGCAGACTTTGAGAGAAGACAAAGCTCTTGTTTAATCTAATAATTTTTTAAGGAGCATATACAGAAGGTAAGGCGTCCCCACCCAAAAAAATAAAAATAAAAACCGAAAACTAAAATCTAAAAACTGAAAAACCGAACCGAACTGAACCGAAATTTCGGTTCGGTTCGAAAGATTTTTCTAACGGTTCGGTTCGGTTCGGTTTTTCAAAAAAACCGAACCGAACCGAACCATTGACACCGCTACTTACCACGTTGGGTGATACACAAGAAACATTAAATATTTTTACATATCTACGAATTAAATTGAACATACATCAAAAGTCCATTAAACCACATTGAATAGATTAAAATCCGAAAATCACATCACATATTGAATTAAAGTTCAGCTCATATTAAATAAATTAAAGCTTACGGACCATGTTGTACATTGTGCCTAAGTTCAAAAATAATTCCGAAGCCCTAGGCTTATCATTGCACAACCCAAGACAAACTCATCAACTGAGTGCACTCTGCGTAGCCCATTCCCTTCAAGCCCATCAGAATTGAATTCACTAGGTCCACCCATTAATCTCAGTCAAGGCTTTGAAACTCACATGAGACTGACTTCACGTTCAGGCCAAGAGGTTGAGAGGGAAACGGCGATTTTTTCGACTATGGTTACTGAGGAGTTGGAGTCGTTTTTCTTCGCCGATTTAAACTCCGCGACATCACTATAGAGGACTTCCCTCGTCACCCTCCCCACGCCTTCGGCCATCTTTTCGCCGCTGTTTCTCACCATTCCGAAGACGTGCGCACCCATTGTTTCCGAGACAACCGGGATCCCGAGGCACGCTGATATCTAGTTTGAAGCTCTTCCACATGTATATTGGACATAGGTGGAAAACAAGTATTATAAATGTAGGTAGATATCAATGACCGGGCATGACGAACGAATGAATAGAATATAGATAGAAATATAATTTAATAGGTTGAAATTCATAACTGATTCCTCAAATTTACGCACTAAAATGAATCTTTGATAAGTTCTATAATAGCTAGATTGGTCTAACAACAAAAAATAGTTTTTACATTTTTTTTTCAAGTTAATCTCTCGAGTGAGGATAATATGACAATTTAAATTTGGAGACAACATTTTAAATATTTTAATATAATTCATAGATTAAATTGAACATATATTGAAAATCTAGGGACCTAATTGTACAATAAATTAGAATTTAGGGACCATATGAAATAAATTTAAAGTTAAGGGATGAATTATGCAATTTTATATAACAAAGGTAGTTTTGAGGAGGGAAGCGCAGGGATTTTAAAGCCGTCTTTTTCGGGGATCCGTAGGTCTTCTTCATCTGCGAAAACCGTCTGGAGCGTCGGTTATCGTAGATAACCGCAGCGGTTTTCTTATTCGGAGGCGCCGTTTTTAAGAGAGAGAAACGGATACCGTACGCAGAGAGTCAAAGAGGCTTCGAGAGAGCGAAAAATCCATCCGTTTCTCCCCTGGCCGAGAAGTCTGATTGATCCCAGTCTCCATTGAAGCTTCGCCACCCGGCCCGTGTCTTCGTCGGCAACAAGTTTCCATGGCTGTCTCGGGTTTCACTATATCATCAATCGTGATTAGAACTCCGTTTCATTGAGGCGTTTCTCGGTGGTAGACAGTGCTGGTCTGTCTGTCAGAAGTGGCCCAGAGTTTGTGTAACACTTCGACAATGAAGACGGGAGGTGAGCTTTTCTCAATCTTTTTGTCCTTTTATATTTTCATCGTGCTGTTCATGTGTTGAATTATTATCTGTGACGCTGTGTGTTGGAAGATCTTCGAACGATCGGTGGCGGTCGATGGTGGTGTTGTAGTAATGGATGGTGTTCGGAGGCGACAGCCATGGCAGCGATGGTTTTCGGTAAGATTTGAACCCTGCGTGTTATTTTCCTTTTTCTGCTTTAACATTGAACAGCCACAAATACCTGCCGCCAGTGTCAATCTTACAGCCGATACAGCAGTTATACGGCCTCTATTTGAAGCTAAGGCTGTACATAACCCTCGAGGTAAGCAATTTTATTCACTATATGCTTGTTGCAGTAGAACGAGGTTTGGCTGTCATTTGGGAATATCATTGCTGCATATAACGTGCCTTTTATCACAGATTTTCTGTGTCGATTACTCCATCTACTAGGTTGAAGCGTAAGCTTTTATATCTCTTTGGCTTGTCACATATACGTATCAAGAGTTGGGTTTTACTCGCTTACGATGCACTTCCTTGTTAGATGGAAAAAAAAAAGGCCAAAGGTTACATAACAAGGAAAGCTGTTGGGTATGATTGTAAAAGGTTTTCTTTTGAAATATTGAACTGGCCACTTTAGAAATATTTCTTTAGTATGGAGAATCTCAGTCACGATTATAATCAAATAGTTAGAGTTGTCACCAATACAGAAATGTGACAGCCCTTGAGTTGCTACATTTGTCCAACATGGTGCTTGCAATAACTATACATTTTTTTTATGTCATCGTCATTGGTTAGCCTTGGCTTCATAATCTTTGTTGCTCATTGAGAGTAGTCCAGAAATTCTTACTTCAACCAAGCTCAACGCGGAGTTGAAATCTCTATTGCTCATTGAGACTTGGTGTGCTTATTCTAGCGTGGAAATTCGGTAGTCACAATGCATAACAGGAGAGGACAACCAAATAAAACTTCATTGTTCTGACTAAACTTATGCATTATATTGATTTATCAATTTCAAACCCTGAGAACCTAGGTAGGGAAAAAGGGGCAAATTATGAAGGATAAAATATGTTGCTTTTGCTAGCCTTTCTTGTGGAAAAACCATATCCGTGGCAATGGAGACTGAATTGTGGTCCCTGATTTGACTGAAAAATTTAATTTGATAGCTAGTTTTAGACTCTAAAATCCTCATTACTTATTCTTGCTGAACGCTTGGATGTAGGTTGGTGGTTGGATTTGAAAGAAAAATCTCTTGTAGTTTCAGAGGCTAGTCGTATTGCTTTTTAAATGGATTAGAGTCGACACGCCATGTTCATTGGCGGAACTCACCAAGTTTTGGATTGGTACTCCTATCTATGAAATGGTTTTGTGTCATATATTAAAAAATTGTACTTTTCAATAGAAAGGTTGACAAAACAAATCTAGTATGGAAAATGTATGGGAAGTTGTATTTCCCATTATGAGCTAGTGTGGGTCCCCAGAATTTTGTAAGTTGATCGGACAGGTTTAGTTTAGTGAGTGTGGGCAATAACTGCTCTAGCATTGTATTTAGTTTGTATGCTTCGGATCAATTAACTCTAGAAACCTAAGGTTCTCATTTTTTGGAACATGAGATGTATCTGTGCTGAAATTTCATTTGGTATATTTACTATTTTTGATATGATTATGTGGTGATGAAGTAAGCATATTAGGTGGCCATGTTCATCTCCTTGCTCCCGTCCCGTGGCTCTACTCAAACCGAGAGGCTTAAAGGAAGAGTTTAGAGAGAGAAAGCGAGTTTCGATGGAGTCAACCATATCCAAGACGCTCTCTCCATCCTCATCTCCATCCTCCCTCAACCCCTTCGTCTTCTGCCTTTACCGCTACTTTACCCGATTGCTGCATCGCCAATGCAAGTGGGTGTTTGGCACCAATGATGGCATCACCTTCGGCATAACCCCCAGAGGATTGAGTGACGCCTGATACGAGTTAGTGGCTACCAAAGTGTTGACCACTATAAGAATTTCCTCCTTATATTGAGTCAATCTTGAACTTTGGGAATTCGCAAAGTTCAAGGTCCGATGACTCAATATAAGGAGGAAATTGTGATAGTGGTCAGCACTTTGCTAGCCACTAACTGTTATCAGGCTTCACTCAAACCTCTGGGTTATGCCGAAGGTGATGCCATCATTGGTGCCAAACACCCGTCTCGGCTAATCGCCCACAAGCTCTGTACGCCGACCGCATCCGCACCCCGAGCCTCGCTCCGGCCTCATCTGTCTCCCCCGGTTCCCACGAGGTTCCGCTTGCGGTGCGTTCCGAGCTCCGCTGCTCCTCTCGGCGGATGTGGCGGCAGCAGCGGAGTCAACGGTGAGGATGGAAAGGAGAAATCGATCTTGGATGGAGCCGAGGCGGCCTCAGGGGTGTTACCTCCGATGTCATAATTCCCAACATTGGAGTAATCCCCCCCCCCCCCCCCCCCTCTCTCTCTATACATATATATCTTGAACTTTATGTGAATGCACAAATTTTTTTTTGGTTTGCGACCACTTGAGTGTCTCTGTTTCGTCTCTGTAGGGAATGACTCGTGGGGATGTGCAGCGAGTGTGAAGAGAATTTGGGAAAATCAAGTGAGTTTGCCATTGCTTTCGTTTTGCTATTATAATCTCTAAGGTAACTGGGATCGTCCATTTTTCATAATAAAAAATTATTCATCAACTTAAATTAAACTTTAGTGTGACAGAACAGTCATCCCCCGGGTTACGCTTTTGTCCTCTCATATATGTGAAGAGAAATAAGGTTTTAAATGATCTTATGTGGGGTCAAAGAATGGCAGGAGAAATGGCTTTTATCAATTTTTGTGCTAAGATTTGAACCCTGGTGTGTTTTTTATTTTTCTGCTCTAACTTTGGACAGCCACAGCCACAGGTATCTGCCGCAAGGGTCAATCTTACAACTGAGACAGCAATTGTATGGCCTGTTTCTGAAGCCAAGGCTGTACCTAATTGGCAAAAGGAGTTGGAGATAAACACTTGCAAATAACTCAGACAAGTTGTGGCTTAAGTCTAAGTGAGTTTACCAATGCTTTTCTCTCTCGTAACTTGTGAAGAATCATCCAGATTTTCCTCATGAAAAGAATCGCCATTGACTTCAATTAAACTTAGTGTGAGCAATGTCATTTTCTGGGTGTGATTTGAACCGGGCATGGTTTTCTCTTTTTTCTGCTCTAAACATTGGACAGCCACAAGTATCTGCCACCAGCGTCAATCTGACAACCAGGATAGCAGTTGTATGGCCAGTATCTGAAGTCAAGGATGGCAAAAAGTGTTGGGAGAAACACTTGCAGAAGACTTGACAAATTTTGCCTTTATGTCTAACCCTCGACATAAGTAGTTTTATTCACCATCTGCTTGTTGCATCTGAATGAGGTTTGGCTGACATTTGTGAATATCATTGCCACATATAACGAACATTTTATCACAGATTTTCTTTGTTGATGACTCCATCTAAAAGTTGGAAGTACAAGCTCTTATATCTGTAATTTTCCCTGTCATATAATACAAACTACCTCGGATAAGAATATTTTTAATGCAGGGGGTGGTTGACAAGTTCTCTGGATGCTCTTGTGGATTTGGTTATGAGAAGCAAGCAATGGATGAGGCTATTGAGGAAATGAATGGACTTATCATTGAAGAAAAAGTTCAGCCTCAAGGTTCAGGTAGAGGCTGAGATGGCGATCGCAGTCGTGATTGTGGTCATGATTGTGGCCCCAGTCAGGACTCTGGTGGTGGACATGGAGGTGGAGGTGGAGAGTGCTGTAAGTGTGACAAGCCTGGGCATTGTGCAAGGGAGTGTCCTTGTGAAGGGGGCTGGGGAGGTAGGTATGGGGGGAGGGATGACAGGTATGGCGTTGGTGGTGGTGGGCACTATGGTCCTGATCGAAATGGTGATCGATCTGGAGGGCGCAATAGGGATAGTGGTACTCAAGGAGGATCAGGAAATGCTCCTATAATCAGGACCGTTCTGGTCCCTATGAACGTTGTGATACAGGGAACTTTTGTCCGAGGTAGAA